>CM061487.1:4188499-5621832 GCA_030867185.1 Tagetes erecta
ATGGCTATTTCCAATTATAAGGTTTTAGTGGTCATTAATGTGACACCCCTCAAAATTCAGTAATTAAAGTGTGGTCCAACGAAATGGACACACAAGGCCTAGTAAGGCCCATTAAAGATTTTAGTTTCATCTGAAGCCCAAATCGATAATCTTAAGCCCAATAAATAATTAAAGTTATATAAAAAGTCGTAGCAATGATTTTTAAGTCTCTCAAATGAATATATTCATACTAATAAATGGATAACGCGATAGATAACAAGTATCTATCAGAAACGTGACACGTCGTGTGTCATGACTATGAATATCATAATTCTTATTTATAATCATTTGAAAACTCAAATCGAACACCAAAATGCAAATTTCGTTTGTGGAACCAATAAAAACGTGTTAGACATACGTACGCTTAACTTTCTTCGCTGAAGCAGTTCAGACGCCTAAATTGACGTGAAAATATTATTATATACTCAGTGGCGAAGCCAACAATTTTATATAAGGGGGGCCGGACTTACGAGACCTATAAATTTTTCTCCTAACATTATGTTTCGGGTTATATATTCAGGTCGGCGATTCCGTCCGGGTCGGGTCAAATAGTAAACCTTTTTTACACAAAAATATAACTAGGTAGCTTAACAAAAAAACTTAAAAATATTTATAATAATGCAAAAAAATGCAAGTACAGAGTACCTGAAGAAGAATTACAACTCAATCAAAAAACTGAATATCTATAATTGAAAGAAATAAAACTCTAATTGAACTAAAAACCTACTTGGTGGTGGAGGCAAGATTGGATACAATTTGTTGGTGGTGGACAAAGCGAATGTACGGTGGTCTTATAGAAGGCAACAAATTCGGAGTGAGCAGAAGTAAAACATCAGACTGATTTTTTGAGTGGGATTGTGGGAAGCCTTGACCGGTTAAATTGAAAAATAAATTCAAGTTATGGACTTTTACATTATAAGTTTAGTCTTGTTGTTTATTATATGGAATAATTAAACCAAAAAAACCCATTAAATTTAAGTTGGAAATTTTAACAATCAAGGGGGCCAAACTTAGTATATATAATATTTTCAAGGGGGCCAAATCTTATATATATAACAAAAATTAACTACCGACCCAAAAATTAACGCTTGTGACGGAGAAAAATGGAAGGGCCTTGACCCCCTTTGGTCCCACTATCCCTTCGCCAATGTATATACTTATTTTGATTCAATATAAGTGATGAAAATATAATATTTACATTCGGTGCGAGAAAGTGCTTAAAGCAGTTAAGCGTGCAAAATACGCGATATTAACATGTTTCGAGTCGTTATCGTCATACACGTAATAATTGATGAAATAAATATTCCTTGTAATTAACATTGCGAAACGAAATGAAATAAAAACAGAAATCGATCATATTTGTACGCAGTACGAGCTAGCAAAGAGCAATAGATGAATTACTAACACTATATAAATGAGAACTCAACTCATTTCTCACATAAAACACACACGAGTGTGTTTTGAGAGAGAGAGAGCCGGAGATCTCAGCCTATTTTCGGCCACTTTCCGGTGGTGGTCAGGCGGCGGGTGGCAGCGGTCCGCGATGGTCCGGTGACGGTCGGAGATGCCATTTTCGTCCCGGACCCATTTCTGGCTGTCCCGAATGCGATGTTGTATTCTCTGACGGATTCTAGAAGATCTAACTGTTGGATACATCTGAAATTTGTACCGGTTGTGCCTAACACATAGAAGTTAACAACTACCGTTCAGTTTTGCATATCTTATCGGGAGGAAGGTTGTTGGTGTTGCATGGTGGGTCAAACAAGGTTGCGTGGACGATCTGAGGCCGGAGAAATGTTCGTAATGGAAAAAAGAACACAATGATATAATTGGGTCTCGTTGCATGTTGGTTTTGAGAAGATTCGTATACGCGAATCGAACGCAAAATGTATAAACCAGACATTTAGCTATCATATTTTATTGTGTTGGACGAGTGAGACAAGTGCAAATTTTACAAGTAAAAATTGATGATTACTATCAATCTGGAACCTATAAAATATAAACCAAATGAGACGGTTTATACACATAAATATAAATAACTAGTTATATTAACAAAAACTTGACAAATTGGTAGTATAACTAATATTATATGAATACGAGATGTTAGAAGGATTTGTATAAAATAAAACTAACACTTGGATTTTGTATCATTGAGATTATTGAATAAGATTGTTATTAAATAAAAACAATCAAATTGATAAAGTCGGATTTTAAATAAACTCATATACTTATATATATTGATTATTTAGATATTCATTTTTATAATACAAAATCTAACTCTTGGACTTTAATAAAAATACAACATGACGAAACAAGCAGTTTCTTACCATTTATAGCCAAATTAAAACGACCCCAACCCTTTGACCATATTTTTTTTAACGGTTAATTTCATTAAAAGGCGCAAGCCAGAAGCTCGACCTCCCGGCAACACAAAAAAAGAAACGAGACAATTACAAGGACATATCACACCAGTCCGTCCAACTAATGCCGTGACGACTAGATCTATTTTTCACCCAAAGGAATCCTAGCGATTTTATATCTTGCATTAGCTTTGTAATGTTGACCGACTTTCCGTCAAACACTTTTTCATTGCGCGTTACCCAGATCTTCCAGCATGCAGTTAGAACGATTGCTTGAATCGCCTTCTTCTTTATAGTCAAACCATTGATAGATTTGTGTGCTTCCAAAAGATCCTTCACAGAGAAGACGTATAAAGGTGGAATATGGCACCAAGATGAAATGAATTGCCAAACTAGGCGTGCCACTGAACAAGAGACTAAAAGGTGTTCTGTTGTTTCCATGTAGTCGCCACACAATGGGCAAGCATGCGACTCAAGATGAACACCGCGGCTGGATAAAGCCAAGCTTGTGGTAATTCTTTCTTTTTCCGCTCTCCAACCGAAGATATTAACTTTTATAGGCACCCATCCATTCCATTGTAGAATAAAATTATTCCGAGCTGGAGTGCTTGTGAGAGCTGCTTTCATTGATGAAACCGTGAAGATTCCCGTAGAGTCTCTTGTCCACTGCCATTGGTCTTTACCGCTTGAAATATGAATTTGTTTAAGGTAATTGATACATTGTTGAAGTTGTTGAGTCTCTGTTAGGTCTAAGACATGTCTCTTCCATCTCCATTTGACATGTCTCTTCCATCTCCATTTCCACTGATGTATGGTTCCCTGCATAGCTTAACAATCATGAACTAAAATGGACTTACCGGATTCGAGATTGAAGAGGTCAGGAAAGAGCATTTTGAACGGAGTGTCCGAGGCCCAAGCATCAATCCAGAATCTAATGGAGGAACCGGAATGGATTTTTCCTCTAATTGTCGTATTCATGTCAACATTTTTTTGGGCTAAGTGATTTTCCAGCTTTGCGATCATATTCCAAGTACCCGATAACCTTTTTCTATAAGGAAGAATGGGCCAAGCTCTTGAAGTCCCGTGAATGACAATTATAAGTTTTCTCCATAATCTATCTTCCTCAGTTTTAAACCTCCACCGCCATTTAGATAAGAGAGCAATGTTTGTATCACACAATGGAGATAATGATTATCATTTATTAACGGCGGTTTGAATAATGATTATCATATGATGAACACATAATGCAAGTAAACACATAATATGAATTGAATGAATTGAATATAATGAATAAAATGAGTATAATGATTATAATGAGTAAAAATGACTAAATTGAATAAAAATAATATATATATATATATATATATATATGATTATAAGTCAAATGAATTTCCCCAAATGTATAAAACGTAAAAAGGGGCTAATACTCACTCGATAACCAATTCGATGAAGTGAAATAAACTAAGACTTGAATAAAGGCACTAGGAAAAATCCTTAAGGATCACAAAAAAAGGATAATGTCCTATGTTAGATTGGTAGCTAAAATGATTCAGAAATCTAAGGTTCTAGTTGGAATCTAGGGTTCTAAGTACGTATTAAGAATACATAAATACTTAGTACCACTAATGGAGTTTAGGTAAAATACTAAATTAAGTCGTATTTGAGGAAGATTAATTTTGTAGTAAATCAAAATTTACTAGGTAAATAGGAATTGACTATTTAGCATAAATAATACGTTAAAACTAATTGATTATGTTAGGTAAATAAATTTCATAATTTATCCGTTAGGGGAATAATACTATTAGTACACTCGTATGATTCGATAATAAATCTATATTTTATAAAAGAAATCTTATCTGTATAAACTTATACTTAGCCTTGTATAACATCTTTCATGAATTAACTTACAAAATATCTCATAAATTACTAGTAATTAAAGGAGTTAATGTTACTAAATAAAATGATTTGATAAGGAAATGAAACTAAAAAAAAGAAAACACAAAACACAAGTCCAGGGACTCAAACCCTAGACCTTCTGATCCAAACCAATGTCATTAAACCACCAGACTAAAGAGCCTTTTTTTTAGTTAGAAATATAATTCTAAATCAAATTAAGCACTTATACCCCTTTTTTCCTTATGAACCCTAAAACCCTAATCATAAAATTGAATCATGAAAAGAGATCTGCAACTAAAATCAAATACCAAATTCATATTCGACAAGACGAAACGAGTATAATGATGTATTTGATTACCTGTTTCAATGAGACGATGATGGAGAACTAAAACAACATAAAACGCAAATGTGAGACTAAATTGATGATCTTAGAAAGATGATGCGATCCAATTGCTAACACGAAAACAATTGTTGATGATAGGTGATCAAAAGCCCTAAGCTAATTGCTGGTAACAGTACCAAAATGATGATGAACGAGTAATGAACCGCGATGAAGAATACGAAGATCAAAAGAATGTGTATGTGTATTTTAAAGTGAATTTGCCTCACCCCTCGTTCATGTCTAAACTCAAATGTAGGGGAACCATTAACTAAAACTGACGAACGACCAGCAAATAATAGGCCCTGAATCCAGTTGCGCCACAATGGAGGGAAATTCAGTTGAGATAAGACTTTATCCAAGAAACCCCAGTTTATGTGGTCGAAGGCTTTCTCAAAATCTATTTTGAAAAAAATCGCTTTATCCTTTGATTTTTTGAGTCAAGAAAGAATTTCATTAACCATAAGCGGACCCTCAGTGATGTTCCTATCACCTTTGACCATATGATTCGAACCTTCGCACACTCTAAAAATCAAGTTTTAGTTGAAGAACGACGGGTAAAGATCGGTTCGATCCACGTCAAAACCAAAAACAAATTTGCGCAGATTTCGGGATTTCCAATCAAATGGATTGATAAAAATCGTTTCTTTATCTGTTTGAAATCGAATCAACAAACCAATTAAGCGCAACTAACGGGATTTTCATCAAATTGAATCCAAAAATACCGAAATACAACTTACGTACACTCGAATAATTCGGGATCAAATTAGAACTGTGAATAGTATTCGAAACATAAATATGAATCCATTGTAACTTTCTGTTAAATAAAATTCACTTTAAAATACACATACACATTCTTTTGATCTTCGTATTCTTCATCGCGGTTCATTACTCGTTCATCATCATTTTGGTACTGTTACCAGCAATTAGCTTAGGGCTTTTGATCACCTATCATCAACAATTGTTTTCGTGTTAGCAATTGGATCGCATCATCTTTCTAAGATCATCAATTTAGTCTCACATTTGCGTTTTATGTTGTTTTAGTTCTCCATCATCGTCTCATTGAAACAGGTAATCAAATACATCATTATACTTGTTTCGTCTTGTCGAATATGAATTTGGTATTTGATTTAAGTTGCAGATCTCTTTTCATGATTCAATTTTATGATTAGGGTTTTAGGGTTCATAAGGAAAAAAGGGGTATAAGTGCTTAATTTGATTTAGAATTATATTTCTAACTAAAAAAAGGCTCTTTAGTCTGGTGGTTTAATGACATTGGTTTGGATAAGAAGGTCTAGGGTTTGAGTCCCCGGACTTGTGTTTTGTGTTTTCTTTTTTTTAGTTTCATTTCCTTATCAAATCATTTTATTTAGTAACATTAAACTCCTTTAATTACTAGTAATTTATGAGATATTTTGTAAGTTAATTCATAAAAGATGTTATACAAGGCTAAGTATAAGTTTATACAGATAAGATTTCTTTTATTAAATATAGATTTATTATCGAATCATACGAGTGTACCAATGGCAGTGGACAAGAGACTCTACGGGAATCTTCACGGTTTCATCAATGAAAGCAGCTCTCACAAGCACTCCAGCTCGGAATAATTTTATTCTACAATGGAATGGATGGGTGCCTATAAAAGTTAATATCTTCGGTTGGAGAGCGGAAAAAGAAAGAATTACCACAAGCTTGGCTTTATCCAGCCGCGGTGTTCATCTTGAGTCGCATGCTTGCCCATTGTGCGGCGACTACATGTAAACAACAGAACACCTTTTAGTCTCTTGTTCAGTGGCACACCTAGTTTGGCAATTCATTTCATCTTGGTGCCATATTCCACCTTTATACGCCTTCTCTGTGAAGGATCTTTTGGAAGCACACAAATCTATCAATGGTTCGACTATAAAGAAGAAGGCGATTCAAGCAATCGTTCTAACTACATGCTGGAAGATCTGGGTAACGCGCAATGAAAAAGTGTTTGACGGAAAGTCGGTCAACATTACAAAGCTAATGCAAGATATAAAATCTCTAGGATTCCTTTGGGTGAAAAATAGATCTAGGTGTCACGGCATTAGTTGGACGGACTGGTGTGATATGTCCTTGTAATTGTCTCGTTTCTTTTTTTGTGTTGCCGGGAGGTCGAGCTTCTGGCTTGCGCCTTTTAATGAAATTAACCGTTAAAAAAAATATGGTCAAAGGGTTGGGGTCGTTTTAATTTGGCTATAAATGGTAAGAAACTGCTTGTTTCGTCATGTTGTATTTTTATTAAAGTCCAAGAGTTAGATTTTGTATTATAAAAATGAATATCTAAATAATCAATATATATAAGTATATGAGTTTATTTAAAATCCGACTTTATCAATTTGATTGTTTTTATTTAATAACAATCTTATTCAATAATCTCAATGATACAAAATCCAAGTGTTAGTTTTATTTTATACAAATCCTTCTAACATCTCGTATTCATATAATATTAGTTATACTACCAATTTGTCAAGTTTTTGTTAATATAACTAGTTATTTATATTTATGTGTATAAACCGTCTCATTTGGTTTATATTTTATAGGTTCCAGATTGATAGTAATCATCAATTTTTACTTGTAAAATTTGCACTTGTCTCACTCGTCCAACACAATAAAATATGATAGCTAAATGTCTGGTTTATACATTTTGCGTTCGATTCGCGTATACGAATCTTCTCAAAACCAACATGCAACGAGACCCAATTATATCATTGTGTTCTTTTTTCCATTACGAACATTTCTCCGGCCTCAGATCGTCCACGCAACCTTGTTTGACCCACCATGCAACACCAACAACCTTCCTCCCGATAAGATATGCAAAACTGAACGGTAGTTGTTAACTTCTATGTGTTAGGCACAACCGGTACAAATTTCAGATGTATCCAACAGTTAGATCTTCTAGAATCCGTCAGAGAATACAACATCGCATTCGGGACAGCCAGAAATGGGTCCGGGACGAAAATGGCATCTCCGACCGTCACCGGACCATCGCGGACCGCTGCCACCCGCCGCCTGACCACCACCGGAAAGTGGCCGAAAATAGGCTGAGATCTCCGGCTCTCTCTCTCTCAAAACACACTCGTGTGTGTTTTATGTGAGAAATGAGTTGAGTTCTCATTTATATAGTGTTAGTAATTCATCTATTGCTCTTTGCTAGCTCGTACTGCGTACAAATATGATCGATTTCTGTTTTTATTTCATTTCGTTTCGCAATGTTAATTACAAGGAATATTTATTTCATCAATTATTACGTGTATGACGATAACGACTCGAAACATGTTAATATCGCGTATTTTGCACGCTTAACTGCTTTAAGCACTTTCTCGCACCGAATGTAAATATTATATTTTCATCACTTATATTGAATCAAAATAAGTATATACATTGGCGAAGGGATAGTGGGACCAAAGGGGGTCAAGGCCCTTCCATTTTTCTCCGTCACAAGCGTTAATTTTTGGGTCGGTAGTTAATTTTTGTTATATATATAAGATTTGGCCCCCTTGAAAATATTATATATACTAAGTTTGGCCCCCTTGATTGTTAAAATTTCCAACTTAAATTTAATGGGTTTTTTTGGTTTAATTATTCCATATAATAAACAACAAGACTAAACTTATAATGTAAAAGTCCATAACTTGAATTTATTTTTCCATTTAACCGGTCAAGGCTTCCCACAATCCCACTCAAAAAATCAGTCTGATGTTTTACTTCTGCTCACTCCGAATTTGTTGCCTTCTATAAGACCACCGTACATTCGCTTTGTCCACCACCAACAAATTGTATCCAATCTTGCCTCCACCACCAAGTAGGTTTTTAGTTCAATTAGAGTTTTATTTCTTTCAATTATAGATATTCAGTTTTTTGATTGAGTTGTAATTCTTCTTCAGGTACTCTGTACTTGCATTTTTTTGCATTATTATAAATATTTTTAAGTTTTTTTGTTAAGCTACCTAGTTATATTTTTGTGTAAAAAAGGTTTACTATTTGACCCGACCCGGACGGAATCGCCGACCTGAATATATAACCCGAAACATAATGTTAGGAGAAAAATTTATAGGTCTCGTAAGTCCGGCCCCCCTTATATAAAATTGTTGGCTTCGCCACTGAGTATATAATAATATTTTCACGTCAATTTAGGCGTCTGAACTGCTTCAGCGAAGAAAGTTAAGCGTACGTATGTCTAACACGTTTTTATTGGTTCCACAAACGAAATTTGCATTTTGGTGTTCGATTTGAGTTTTCAAATGATTATAAATAAGAATTATGATATTCATAGTCATGACACACGACGTGTCACGTTTCTGATAGATACTTGTTATCTATCGCGTTATCCATTTATTAGTATGAATATATTCATTTGAGAGACTTAAAAATCATTGCTACGACTTTTTATATAACTTTAATTATTTATTGGGCTTAAGATTATCGATTTGGGCTTCAGATGAAACTAAAATCTTTAATGGGCCTTACTAGGCCTTGTGTGTCCATTTCGTTGGACCACACTTTAATTACTGAATTTTGAGGGGTGTCACATTAATGACCACTAAAACCTTATAATTGGAAATAGCCATATTGAATTGGCCAACTATCCCTGTAATTTCATGTTTCTTCTAATCAAATGTTTCAGTTTCTATCAACTGGGCCATTGCTGGGAATTCAAAGAAGTAAAGATGGTGCAGACCCGGAGTAACCATGATGGTCGCTCCAATCAACCTGACCCAATCGTTGCCCAGTTAGCTGCAATTGCTGTTAAACTTTAGTTATTATGTAATTAGATATGAATCTAATTACATAATAATTAAGGCCTAATAGTATGTGAAGCATACTCTGATAGTTATCCTGATCAATTTTTAGACTTGATCTTCCCATAGGGATAAGTGTATAACCATTTCAGTTGGAAGTACTACTTCTATTCTGAATACTAAGGAGAATGGGGGTTGACTAGTTGCATTTTTTGATGTTGTTATATAAGCCTAAAGTACAAATGTTAATTCCCCGACTTATTTTTCTCTTCTTTAGGTTGTTAACTATGATTTTATTTCTTAACCATTAGGTTGTGGATATACTAATATAAAATTAATTGTCTTATTCCTCAAAATTCACAAAAGTTTGCTGTTCTTTTGCTTCTAAATTGGAAATCATTATCACAAAATTTTCGGCTCAAATTCTAAAAATTGAATACGATCATGTTATATTGTAGAAAAAAACTAAACATGATCATGTTATAATACTATTTGCTTGAAACTGTTTCATATAAAAACTCAAGTTTGCACTGGTTCCTAATTGTCTTGTTATTTGGATGTGACGTCTTAAACAACATTTTTTCATAATTTATACAGATTGTAAAAATAAATTAACCATAATACTAAGGTGACATTATCATGATTTTTCACTTTCCACCCCTTACTTTTAATACTTTACGCATTCACCCCTAAACTTTTTAAATCTCTACCATATTGACCCCAACAAATGGTGAGTGGCGGTGTGATTTGAATAAAAGAATGGGGTGGGGGGTGGGGGGGTTGGGCTTATGTTAAGTTGAAGTGTGGGCCAGGATGTTCAAAGGGTTGTTGTGAGTCAACTCTCCTGATCTATCTATCTATATCTATATATATATATATATATATATATATATATATATATATATATATATATATATTGTTGGCGTGGGTCTAGGGTTCACGGTTTCTTGGTGTTGTATCTTCTTCATCGTAAATCCTTGGGTTCAGGATTGTCTCTGCGGTCAAGCAATGGATCTGGTATCGTGTATTATTACAATGTTTGAGTATTATTATTATTATTATCAAAAGACTACTTTTGATGATTTGTTATTATTCAATTCTCAACTGTGAGTGGATGTGTTGTGCTATCATCATCAGATGAATGTTGCAAGTTCTAAATCTAGTCATCTACAATATACAAATGAAAAACTAAGATGGTTTACCTGATGACTTTTGGAAAAATTAGATGTTCCTTTTTTTTTTTTTTTTTTATCTAGTATTTAATTTAAGTATTTGTGTGACTTGATGACCACCATCTTTATGTTTAAGTTTAACAACAGCTACACATCATTTTTGAATTTCTTGACTGCATCAGCTAGCAGGATCAATAATATATAGGCACAATCTAAGCTCATACAATTACCAACTCTATGTTGCACCTTTAAACTTATAGCTTCAGTTACAACATGCATCATTATTTCTTTTATGTGACTGGTGTATCGCTTCTGTTTCAGCACCAACCAAACCAATTAGACGGAGCTGACATTTCTTTAGAATGTTTGTTTGTCATTCTCTGTTAATAATTATACTTTTAAAACAGTCCAGTCAACTTCAGTTAACATTTCTCATGCTTAAATACAATGTCCTGCATTTCTCATGTTAACATTTTTCATGCTTAAACAGTAAAACTGTAAAAGCAAGTTGCCATGCTGCTGCGCGTGTTGTCATGGTTGGGGTACCATCCGAACATCATATGGTACAACACTGATGTGCAGAGAGTAGCACATGTGTTGATACAAAAAGAAAGAGGGGAGGACACCTGCCATGCTGGTGGCTACATGGCTGGTAAGGTATTTGAAGACCTGTGCAACATGTAGCTTGAAATACGCTGCTTCGTGGCATCTGCAACAGAAGAAAAACAGATATCTTGAAAGAAGAGGGATCGAGAGAGAGAGAGAGAGAGAGAGAGAGAGAGAGAGAGAGAGGTGAGAATGATATCTCGGAAGCACTCAGGGATGTATTTAGTGGTAGATGGTGGTGACTAGCGTTGCAGGCAGTTACAGCTCCGGCGAAGGCGTTCAAACTATGGCGGAGACAGGCGGACCAGTGACCTAGGGTTCCGGCAAAGGGGTGATAGCTTTTCATCTACACCAACAGCCTTTGATCTACACAATTGGTGAGTTTTGTTATGTTCTTGATGAATATATTTTATAAACTATACACAATTGGTGATTTACCTTCTTAAATGGCTTTGTCATGTACGATTCGTTATTTGTGAATGGATTTTTGTTGGTATTTCTTTCATAATTAAATTCTAACAATTGTAAACGGTAATTTTTAGAACGAGAAAGCTTTCTAAGTATGGTTTAACAAACAGTGACTGATTTTCGTTTTTTATTTATGTTTCCTCCATGCCCCTTTCTTAGGAGCATCTTTATGTTATAGCCCTATAGGGCTTTTGGTTCATGTTGCATTTCATAGGGAGAAAACAAGAATTAATGCTTATGTTACATGGGTGAATAAGGTAATCTTCCAGTTTCATTTCTTAACATACTTATTCAGTTTCATGACTGATGCAATGGGAGAGATTGCAACAACTGTTTGATAGAACAATAGTTGAAAATTCAAATCAGCAACGACTGTTGTAACAACAATGAAAGTTGTTTCGTACCTTGGTAAACATCTACTCCAGGTCTAAATTCGTGAAAAGCTATCACATACACTTGCTCACTTTTAACACTGATTAGTGATTACCCCAGGTCGACAACAGAAGCCTCCCTCTAACATACAGGTGAAAAACTACAAATATATAAAATTTATATATAGCAATTTCATAGATGAGTAAAATAAGTGTAATCGATTACTCACACACAAGGTTCTAGCCTAAAGAAAAGAAAACACAATTACCAAGTCTTAATCGATTGCAGCTCACCGTTGGAGGGCGTTGCTTGATCAGTTATTTTGCAGGTATCACAGTTTTTTAGTCTTACTCGGCTGCAGGTTCGCCATTGATCAATTATTCAAAACAGCTTTGCAGGTATATGTCTTATAAAGTTTATTTGTGTGAAATTTACTCAAAAAGTAGAAATTTATTTTCATGGTTAAGGAAAAATAGCACGGTTATGTCTTATTACAGTTACAACAATCTATTAACTCTTGAAATTTTGGCCCTTCTTTACTCTTTGAAAAAAACTTGCATACTATTATGTTATATAATAATTCGTAACTTTAGTATATAAGTCTTTTATTGTATCTTTACTTGCTAGATTAAAACTGAGAGCAGTCCAACAATCCTTTGATCCAACTGCGCCAAAATTACCTTTTGCAAAAGCATCATATGGACATCGAAATTCCTTTGTCTATTTGGGTTCACGTTAGTACCAACAATGCTAGGGCAGTTCTTATGGAGCTCGAAGCCACATTTTTATGTTGTGTAGATAACTAGCTACTAACAACAGCTAATGTCGGTTATTGGTATCTAATGTCAATGTAGTGTTGATAATAGAACGACTAAATTTTTTAAAAAAAACCCCATCGCTTAAGAAGTCCCTGCTGCAACGTGTTATTTCGTTTGATTGGAGGTATGTTTTTCGCAAATTTTGATTTCGTGTCATGCATCATTAGGGTTTTTTTTGGGTAGCTACTCTGTGTGTTGATTGTATGTTTGTTGTGTGTGAGGTGTAGGCTTTGTTTGCATGTTGGCTAATCATTTGACTGTAGCCTTTTTTTTTCTTGCAATTTGCTTACTTGTGTGTTATTTTGCAGGTGACCAATTGAAGTTATTTTGCGTATCTGTTACTCAAAAAGTGTCGAGATTCAGAATCCTACCAACAAAAAACAACTGAACAGGAATCACAACGGGCATTGCTGACAGAGCCCACCCCACAGAAACTAACACAAATGTACACACAACAACCATCACCAGCAATGCTCCCCAGTCACCCCACAAAAAGAAACGACAACCACCAGACGACACCAAGAACAATTGGCAACGAAGGGCCAACTGCTTACCAATGCAGAAGCTGAGAGCTCCCAAAACTATGCCATAATCACTTATCCTCTAGCTGCAGCTTCAAAGAAACAGAAAGGTACCTTGAGACAGCAGCAGCAACTGCAAGGCTCGAACCACCAAAACCTTGAGACAGCAGCAACGACTTCAATGCTCGCGCAGCAAGGCGAATACATCTACTTAAGGTTGAAATCCTTAGTTTTGATTGACAAATAAGCTCTTTGAATTATTATCTTCGTTATAGTAAAATATTTTTTATTTGGTTTTCATATCAACAGTTTGATAGTGAGTTGGCTTGAGTGGAACCACAATAATTGTGGTCACATGGTGCCATAGGGATCTTTCCCATACTGAAGATTGTGATGGGTTATGTCCTTACTGGTGATTGTATAAAGGTACTAACTAAATCACTAACACATTTTGGGATTGTCACACAGTGCCTTGCTGCAGCCAAGATCAATGATCTGTATCTTGCTAACTTGCTTTTTAAAAATCACTGCTAAGGTCTTCAAATCAGACCAAGTTTCTTGCTTTTAAAGATTAATGCTCAGTGTGATTTGTTTTTGTTTGATTTCAGATGGGTGGTATGAACTCTCTGCTGTCAGTTGAGTACATGCATTCGGTACCATTGCTTTCACCATAATCATTGGAGACCCATGCGCCCCTTGACGTCTTGATAATGCTGCTCTATGTCCTGTTTTAAACTCTTAATTTCATTACCACAATATGTTAATTACACCTTGTTATTATTGTGTAGGTTGTAAGCTCAAGGCACCTACAGGGCATCTCACAGTCATTGAGAGTTGAGATGATTGATGGCCTATCTAAACAAGTTTCACCTGGTAAAGATGATGGGATGATCGGGTTCATAGTATATATATATAAATTTACTTCTGGAATCAAGTCAATGTTACTAAGTTGTTGTTGTGTGATGTCATGGAAGATTTCTATTTCTATTAATGCACCCCTAAGCTGATGCCAGATATATATATATATATATATATATATATATATATATATATATATATATATATATATATATATATATATAATATAAATAATTATTAATAATAATTTTCAGAGAAGTTATGAACTCTCATTGGAGGCCTGCAAGTTCATAGAAGTTATGAACTCTCATTGGGGAGCTAGCCTAATTACTAGCAACAAAGCAGCCCACTCAAGAAAAGAGAAGGAAATGGCCCAAAGTAAAGAAACTTATTGTTATATTAGCAGAAATGCAAGGAGTGTTGGGGCATGAATGAATATTGTTATTGAATTGTGTTGTCTTCTTAATCCCATCCCCTTCTCTGTTATTTCTAATCTTCCTGTCTTGTTGTTTTGATTTCTTTAGGCGTAATCATCATACTGAATCCCGGTTACCTTCTTTCTAACTTGATTATCTCTCTGTGTCAATTTGAATACACAACAGTAGATGAGACATGGGCTGTCGCATAGAAAAAACTCATCAAACCAAGTTCTTCCAAACCAAATCTGGTTACAAGTTCTTCCCATTTTGTTTCTAGGTGTAGCAGCGGCATACGCAAGAGAACTCAAAAAAAGCTTTAATAGATTTTAAGAGTGTTGGTCTCCGTAGATTAAGTGCATACTCCATTGGTGAATTTTTGCAAAGTTTCAATGAATGTTTTGAAAATTGGACCGGTCACTGAACCGTTATTATAATTTTATTGCTCGGACCAGAAATATATATTTATCAAAGTAAGACCATAAGAATTCTAATTTAAACACAACATAAGTTTAATAATATTAAGTTATGCCATGAAAGTAATAATCCAAACAAGTTCTAATGCTAAGAATCACCAAAAAAATCATAATTAGAACAGATTTTAACGTAAAAATAAAATGAACTCATCATCCTACTCACAAATAGATGTAAATATAAAATCCAAGAACATCAAACACGAAAATATATATATATATATATTAATACTAAACAGGTTCAAAAGTCTCTAGATATGCATGCATTGCACTTGGTGAAGTCAACCTTCAGTTTGCTAGACATAGACAATAATAAAGCTAATTAATAAACTCCAACATCCATTCTATGATAAGGAAAATTTTTTCAGCCCCTCCTTACTCAACGCTGTCCATTGGTGCTCATCACCTTTCATCACAGGTACAAGAATCGACTGAAATAGGTCTGCAGTTACCCAGGCATGTCCATTTGTACCCCATTCCGGCCCATACGAATTTTTAACCTCTATGCTGTAATCCATAAGTTTTGGGTTATCAGCCATTGTGTGCATCCCCGTTATCAGCATTACATGATGGGTAGCGATATGTCCAGTTCTCTCAATATATGTGTAAACGTCATCAGGGTTGTTGTGGGCACCCCATCTGTACGGATTGTCCATACTTGTTGCTGAAGCTACTGCATTTTCTTCCAGAGTCCCTAATAGGTTGCAAAAAGCAAGAATTGGATAAGGATGTTTAGTGCGTTCAAATTTACTGAAGTTCACTTTAATGGCTTGAATGATATGGTAACATTCGTTGAACACCCGAAAGCGTGAAATGGTATATCTTGTACTTCCAATCGTTTGGTATGCATGAGTAACCAGTGGCGGTTCCTGGTATCGAGGTCCGTTGTGATCATATTCTTCAAGCCCTGCCCCTTCCTCTTCATCTGTAATAACTTGGCATAGTTGCGAGTAATTCATGCCTTGGTCACTCACATAAAACATCAGTCCGTTTGGGGATAGCTCAAGATCATTTATGTTGGTTTTCATTCGGTGCAAAATTGTCAACATGTGGGTTGCCGCCATCACCATACACGTATTCTTGGTTTGTCTCCATACTTCGGGATAATAGTGTGTGATGGAACGGTAAAATCCCTTTTCCCGTGGAATTAGTCTGAAAAATGAAAAAAAAGATATTAGTTAGCTAAGGACAGGATGTTGATGTCATAACCCAATCAAAAAACTTACGGCATTGGGTAGCGGTTCGGCACATCGATATCCATATTCTCCATATCCATGGCAAGTGTGGAGTTTTTTTAGTCGCTACATGAAAAGCTAAGTTATTAATTATCTACTACATGATAAATTAGTTGCTTAATTGTCTAAATGCAAATAGCCCAACATACAGTATATAAATGTATTTCTAGGAGATTAATTAAGCAAGTAAAAAACGTATCACATAAATTGGAGGGCATTTTTGAAACAAAAAGATCAATGTACATATATAGCAAGCAAGCAAGCAAGCAATTAATTAAGCAAAATGTGAGTAAGAAACAACTAACATAACAGTTATCAAAAGTCGACGTTCAAATGCCATTATCATCAACACTAGCTTTTATTCTCTATCAAAACCCCAATTTATTTATAAAAAATAAAAATATGACAGTGCAAGTAAGAAAGCTCCTAGCTTGCTTTCAACTTAACAAAATCTTTTTCTTTCAAAATATACAACAAAAAAGATCATTACTTGGCAAGCTTTGATTGAAAAATTTGAACAACTTACCTTACACCTTCAACAATGTCCGTACGTAAACGCAAATGATCGACAATATGAAATGGTGAGTGAGGTCAGGTGATGACACACTAAAGACCTTGCTTGATAAAGGGGCTTGGGCCCTGTTTTTCCAAAAACTGTTAAAACGGAAATGGGCCTACGTTTATATTTCTTGATTGCTGCTTTATTTTAATAGGAAACCCGGACTCGCGTAGAGGTGCACAAATCGGTTAATTTCGGTTAACCGGTTATTTAATACCCTAACCGGATATTTTCGGTTATTGACAAAATCGGTTACTCGCTTTAACCAGTTCGGTTAATAACCGGTTTTTTTTCACAATTTTCGGTTATTTTACTTTAACCGGTTCGGTTAATTAACCGGTTTTTCTAATATTTTATTATTTTTTTCGGGTTTTTTCCCGGTTAACCTGTGGATCGGTTAAAATTCGGTTTTAAAAAAACCGGTTAATAACCAGTTATTCATAAAAAATCCCTAATCGGTTACGAACCTGCGGTTAAAAAAATACCCTAACCAGTTATTTCTCAATCGGTTAATAACCGGTTTCGGTTACGGTTAATAACCGGTTTCGGTTATTGAACCGGTTATTTTGTGCACCTCTAGACTCGCGCGATGCAACAGAGACGATAGTGTCGGCGCTATTTGTTTCTGGGTGTTTTGTTATCCCGTAACTTTTTTTTTACTAAGTGCATATTACATTTTGTTTCTCCAAAACTTTTTATGTTAGTATAATCATAGTGACGAGATGATGGGCGTTTTCCAATGCGGCGGAAAACACAATACCTATGAGGCGGTTTAGATTGGTTTTAAAACAAAACGAAACCAACGTTTTCTGTTCGGTTTTTAAACAACCTATTGATTATAGATAATAATGTCTTCCTAACCAAGAAAAAACGTTGTTGCTTTTGCCTTGTCTTTCCAGCTTTGAATTTTTCCACACAATTTTAAGGTAACAATTACTTCAGAAGACACTTTAACTATTTAAAGATCAAACATCAAAAATTTTAATTAAAATTAAAACTCATATTTAAAACTAAATTTCTTACATTAAATAATGTGTATTGTTGTTGCAACTTTTCTCCTATTAAATTGTCTTAAAAACATCCATACGCACAAATGCACACTATAGTTAAGCCTACCAATCTTGTTATATATGTGGCTTTTAGCTCAATGGTAAAAGGAGCTTTTCTAATATTTGTTATAAATTTTTATAATTAATTAGTTGTTTTTTAACACTATTTTCTTTCTTTAGCAAATGGTTTCTAGCTCAATGATAAAAGGCGTTGATGGTGACCTATTCTTTTAATTAGTCAAGGATATCCTAAATATATAACGGAATAAAAATAATAATAATTTACACCTTGCATGAAAATTTGAACTCTACGACTCAATTCTACTTACATCCGCCCCTACATAGGCATATGGTGTAACTTTCATGTTTAAAAAAACATAAACATTGTTTCTTGCTAATGAAAATGGTTTAATTCACCATCTTCTCCTCCACACCTAATGTAAACATAAACTTTGACATTTTCTAGAAAAAAAAATATTTAACTTTCTACACAAATCGTGTTATTTTCTAAATTCTAATTTCATACGTAGAAAAATCAAGAAAATTTCTATCCATGTAGAAAAATCTAAGAAAACTGCAATTAATGTAGCAAAGTCCTACTTCTATATCCACAAATCATAGATTACAATAATCACTCATATAACATCATCAAAAGATACACTTTTAAGTTTTGGTGTCAAATTTACAAGGCATGTGTCCTGAATTGAAGAGGTTTTTTGAATGTAATCTTCGATTATGGACATAGCCGATGATCAGTAACCTGAATTGAAGAGGTTTTTTTGGCAAATACACGTCTCCCCTTTTCTTAAATCCTAGTTGTTTTGGCATCACCTAATGGAAGATATACACTCACTTTTTAAAAAAAAAATTAGATCACAAAATTACTTTCAAGTAGTGAAACATAAAATGTATGTACCTCATTATAGGCATTATAGAAAGACCATTCTAATCGAGCACACCATGACATTACAAATTCAACTTCATTATGTCCATTTATATAACAATCAAGAAAAAAAAAAGTCTAAAAAAGGAGTCATCTTTTATAGTGAAACTGGATCAAAACTAAACGAATTGCACAAGTGAATTGTTTTGAATAGTGTCTACGACTCGATTGATTCTCTACTTAATGAAAGAAAACGATTACAAATGAAAAACTTTGAGTTAGCCTAGTATTGTTATATATAATCACACTTTACACACTATAATTACATTCTTATGTATCGATAACCATGGAAACCTTAACATTTGTACAAGTATAGCTTAACCAATAATTGTTGATATATTAGCACTTAAGGTGAATCTCCAAAATATATCAATAATTGAAATCTTTAAAAGTATTAATTAAACTAACTAGATGTAGTCGCTGGCTCGCACGCTGTGCGAGCCTTTTATGTTTCTAGTTAGCTCTTCATGTCTGGTTCGCATCTGTTAAACATACACCCTAACAGCCACATCAACTACTATCTAAAATGCACAAAATACAGATTGTTTACATGAGTTTTCAATAGATACACTTCAAGTTGCACATATGTTGGCGTCGTTTACCCACGACATCATAACAACACCAACTATCGCCGCCTACAACCATCTAATCTGCCCGACCAAACCGCTACCACCGTCGAACCACTCCCCTATCCATCGCTAAACGGCCCATCAGATATTTTTTTCTTTATATATCTCTCTTTCTTCTCTTCTCGTTGTTCAATCCCAACAATATTTTTTGATTGTGCAAATAACAATTCTTTAAGAGGGACTAAACATGTTAACTATAAACATATTGTGGTAAAAATGTAAACTATAAAAATATTGTGATAAAAATAAAAAAAAAATTAATAATTGAATTTCACTAAAATCATTTGTGGTAAAAATATAAACTATAAAACTATTGTGGTAAAAATCAAAAATAAAAAAGTTAACTATTGAATTTTAGTAAAACTATTTGGTTTTTCAATTAAAAGGGGAATATATGTACTCTATACTAAATGTCTATATTTTTGCCAACATCATATATGACGGCCTTGTGCATCATAACATATTTAAGTTAATATATTACCATGATATGTCTATTGTTTCATAAAAGTCAAATGTTTATCCAACACATACATACTTATTAAAAATAAAAATAAAAAAAAAAAAAAAAAAAGGCCGGCACCTATGGATCGACGAATGTAGAATATATGTATACATTATGTATTGCCAAGTCATAATTAAGTATGTTTGTAGGTCGTGAGTATTGTGTCATCTAAGTCACATGTATTTGTATAATTATATATTATGGACTCATGTTATTATTGTTTGTATTGTCACATGTATTTGTATAATTATATATTTATAATATATATTATGGACCTATGTCATTATTTGTTTTCTAATAACCGATACATTTCACGTTTTTAAAATCATTGTTTCGTTTAAACGACAGGTTATCCTTATATTCTTCAACTTCCAACAGCTTACTAGTATTAATTTGTTGCTTGGTTCAATACATTAATATTATAATAATTTTTATTTTTAGAGCTTAACCCGGTAAATAAATATCATGTACACAAATTTGTAACTTGTGGCCGGTTATACATTTCCGTTTGTAATCACATCGGTTCCATTAATGTCGCTCATTGACCAAGACCCGACCTTGTTTGACTCGTTTACCAAATCAACCGGATATTTTCCAAATCATCATGAACAATACAAACATATATTGCTGCCACCACCGGCCGCCTTCAGCAGCCTCGATTTTGTTGGATCACCTACAATTCTTCACCTACTAAAATGTTAAATATAAATTGTTTGGTATGCATGAGTTAGTGACGGTTCCTTGTATCGAGGTCTGGTGTGAGCATATTCTTCAAGTCCTTGGTTATGGTATGAGTTTAGAAAAGTAACTGTTCTAATCATCGCTTATGGTGTGAAACAATGACATGAAAGATAAATTATCTACACAATGCAAACCTGATTTTTCAATTCAATTTTCTGCTTTGCATTCAACCTAATTTACCATCAGTTCACTATCAAGAACTAGCCTATTAGAAAAACATAAGTAGGTTATAAAATCAACAAATCATCCTAGTTTCAGGTTAGCATAAACAACAAGTTGGACAGAAACAGTTATCTCCATAAGAAACCAGACAGACACCTTTGACCACTAGTTGAGCCTGACTTGGACAATAATTAATGTTGACCAGGACCGTGTTTGACCCACAGATCTCACTTTAGTTTCTCAGACGAAGACGGTGATCCGGAGACAGACCTTCCCATACTCGGTCCAAGACAAGATTCCAATTTGCCACTAATATTTTCTCCCGGGCTTGGGCTGTTTGTGGGACTTTGGCTATACCTGAAAAGTTAAGAACAAACTTGGATTTTCAAATTCACTTATTATATTATGGAACTCTTCACTTTTGTCGGTATGGTTTATAAGCATCCCATGTCCTTAACTTAAAATTGGTTTTATCTCGTAACAGGTCAAACGGGTTAAATTTTTCTGATAAAAAATACAGCATATATAGTTATCAAACAAAAATGTAACATGTTCATTATTTACAAAATTCATTAAAAGGATTAAAAAAATCACATGTTATCCAACCTCCCATTTCACTTGCACTTCAATAGTAAATGGGTTGAGGTACAAAATACACTGAACCGTCAAACCAACTTATTGTAAGTTTATCTAAGCATATGCACAGTATTGTAGAAAAAAAAATCAGCAAACCTGGATTTGCTTGGATCATCTGAATGCTGATTTGTAACAAGCACGTTGTTCTTCAACGTAGCTTCTAGTTTTTCATCTGACGATTCGTATATCTTTGAATCATTATACTTTTGGAGCATTGCTTCAGATTCTTCTTTCCTTACTACTTTTAAACAACTGGATTAATAAAAAGTGATCGACACGCTACATGGCAATGAGATTAATAGAAAAAAGTAAAAGATAAAAAGAGAGACACCTGAACTACTTTGAGGTTTGTTTAACTCAATCACATTGCTCTTTTTATCTTCAGAAATTTCACCACTGTCTGTAATTTGTGGGCTTTCACTTTTCTTAGACCGCTTCCTTACAGGACTTTGGTCACCCCTTTCCAAAATAATAACAGAAAAAGAAAATAATGCACTAAATAAGATACTAGAGCAAGCAATATAGGGATCATATCAGAACAAAGAGTGTTTGGACGTGCAGTATTGAACTGTTTTATGCAATACTAAGTTTCTAGTTCTAGAGGTCGAATAAAGTGAACTTTATCTGAAAGCTATAACTTATATTAACAGTTCCCTACCTGCAACAACAAAAAAAAAAGAAGAAAACAAAAACTGACTCTTAGAAAAAAAAACTAAAGCTACTTATTCACTCATCTTATTTGACCTGTTTTAAATGCCTTTTATTTCATTTTGCACGGTTTAGATAGTGAAATATAATAATATGACAATGTTTTATACAAGTTATATTATTATTATACAGCTTACATATTTTATATTTATAGTAAAGTAATATATAAGAATGTCCACGTTAAAAGTAGCTAGTTCCAGCAGCTTGCTCAATTATCAAATATTACACATTCAAACACCTCTAGAAATACATCATTGTGGACAAAAAATCAGCAAACCTGGACTTGCTTGGATCATCTGAATGCTGATTTGTAACAAGCACGTTGTTCTTCAACGTAGCCTCAAGCTTTTCATCTGACGATTCGTATTTCTTTGAATCATTATCCTTTTGAAGCATTGCTTCAGATTCTTCTTTCCTTACTACTATAAACAATTAGATTAATAAAAAGTGGCACGCTACATGGCAATGAGATTAATAGAAAAAAGTAAAAGATAAAAAGAGGGACACCTGAACTACTTTGAGGTTTATCTTCAGAAATTTTACCACTCTCTGTAATTTGGGGGCTTTCACTTTCCTTAGACCGTTTTCTTACCATTATGCAAAAAAAATAATGCAGTAAATAAGATAATAGAGCTCAAATATGTGAGCAAATAATAGAGAGATCAAACCGAAACAAAAATTGTTTGGATGTGCGGTATGAAACTGTTTAATGCAATAAACAGTTTTTAGAGGTCAAATAAAGTCATTTTTGGAGGAAAAGTGTAACTTTGATCAAACACAGGGAGGAAAATCGAACTTAACTCTAAATAATATATAAGAATGTCCACTATAGTCATGTCTACCTAAATGATCTGAACTGTCAAACAACTTATCCTGTTACTGTAAGTTTAATAATGCATATACTATCAGAATTTATTTAATATCACATAACCAACTAACGCGCATCCAAACACCCCTAAGGATACATCACTGTAGAAAAAAAAACAGCGAACCTGGATTTGATTGGATCATCTGAATGATGCACCAAGTTCATCATTGCAGCCAGTATATATTCATTATACATATTACAGAACTTAGAATCATTATCCTCCTGCGGGTTTGCTTCAGTTTCTTCTTTTCTGACTATAATATAACTAACTAACTAGATTAATATGCATGGCAATGAGGTTAATAAAAAGAAGTAAACAAGAACATAAAAGTGGAAGACCTGAACTAGTTTGAGGTTTAACAGACCCTATCACATTGATCATTTTATATTCAGGAACTTCACCACAGTCTATAATTTCTGCCCGCCCGGATGGTAATCCTGTACATGTTCCCAACTCGGAAATATTATTAAGAATTCCCATTCCTTCAACTACCTTTCCAAAAACAACATTGCACCTGCCATATACGCGATTAAACAAGGGTTAATCTAAAGATTGAATAGAGATAAACAAAGGCAGGCAGGCAGGCTTCTATTTTCAGTAAATTTTAATTCCACAAAGCATATTGTGTGAGCTTAAAAAGTTACTTGATTGATTTCAAGCATTTTCAAGTTTTAGGGAATGTACTTTTGAAATGAACAACATTTAAAGGCGTATGTGATAATAAGTTTATTGTCAAACAACTAAATCCATAACAAAAATAATGACTGGCCTGATGTGTCCATAATTATATATAATCAGCGAGACTCGTGTATTACCCATTAAAAGAGGGGTCATAACATAAGTGTAACAGAAACCGAGATCCATTTGCATTTCGGCCGCGATTTACCATTGATAGTGTACCGGGGCCAGAATGACACCGTAAAAAATTCTCATCTGCAAAAAACAGCAGAAAGGTAGGTATTAATACTGACATGAATTATTAATATAGATACAAATAAAAACTCATAATCCAAACATTTATTTTTAGATTGCACCTGGAAAAGTTTTTCCATAGATGCTTTCTGACTCGATGCCTGAAAATCGAATGCGGATGGAAGGTTAAAAGAAGGCTTGGCTTGATCAAAAACAGGATTTAAAGAAATAAAGATACGTACCATTAATGTGATTGTTAAAATCACCTGCCTGCGACAATGAAAAAAATAAGATTTTTTACATTTACTAGCTGTATGTTAAAATGAATCTTTATATCCAAAGGAAGTATACACAAGCAATATATCACAGGATCAAAAAAACCTTATTAATTTACACAAGTTGAACAAAATATATATGCAAGCTAGTATTGTGGCTATTTGATTGAGATCGATAAGCATATATATATATAAACATACTTCAGCGAACCAGCGTTTTAAGATATAGTAGAATATACATCCTTTGTAGTGCAAATGTTTTCCGTCAGCATTCTTAAACCCTGCACATATAATAACAATATGCTGTACTTAGAATGCAAATGAAGGTGTTTTCAATATCTTAAAGTCACTCACGTACCTACGCAGAGCGCTCTAAAATTCTCGGCTGTTTTAGGCACAACATCAGCAAAAAGCTGCAAATTTCAGTCAGATTATCATTTAATTAACAAATCTCATACCCATAATATTGAAGAAGCAAACATATTACTACATATACTGACTGACTGACTGACTGACTGACCTCGATTACTATTCGTTCGGGAGGACGTTGATTGATGGATATATCCATGAACACACGAGGGTTAAACATATCTTCTTCTTCTTCTTCTAAACCTAAACAAATTAAACACAACTATATATATATATAGGAAGGACTAGGAGTATATATTAATTAATAATCAAAAGAATGAACATCCATGATGAGATATATGCAAATATTGTTGCTTGTTGATAAAATAAAACCCTAACCCTATCCTATCCTATCCTATAGCAGATAAATTCAATTGTCAAATAACCGGACAAGTGATAAAACCCTAGCTAGGTGAAATTTGAGGAACCACTTACAAAAAATGATCGGTTGATTGATTAAGATTGAAACAATAAACCTTCGCTTCGTTTCGCCTTTGTTGTTTGAGTTTCACCAGAAAACTACAATCGGCGTACGTGATGAAATTTGAGGAGCCACTTACAAAAAAACGATCGGTTGATTAAGATTGAAACAGTACGTACGTCAATTCGAGAGCCTTCGTTTCTCCTGTGTTGTTTGAATTATAGATTTAAGACTTGGCACACAGTCGGGTCTCGCGTGTATGACTTTATCGCATGTGTTGATAAAAAAGTCTCATGTCTCGTACGTCATGACGCAAACCGTAATGTGTCACATATTAAAAAACGATGAAATATCAAAAGTTAAAAGTCAAAACGATAACAATATTGAAGTCGTACTATATGTCAAAGTAGAGTAAGAGATCAAAGTCGAAAACTATCAGAAGATAAAATAACAATTAGTAAAAGTCTAGGATTAAAATCGTAAATACGACAAAAGTCAGAGATTAAAACCGTAAATCCGTTAAGGTAAAAAAAAAGTTGAAAAGCCGCGTGACTGGCCGGTGCAAAAGCACTGACTTTGACAATTAGGTAGTATATAAATTTGTACCAAACGAAGAAATTTTAACATTCATAAATCCATAACACCTTATTGAAGAGTGTTTGGTCGTTTGAAGCATGGCCTCAAGATAAGTTTTACATCAATGAACTCGTATCATCCTCCCGATCAAAAGCCCTAAAACATCGGCCAAAAGTTCGAAAAAAAATTAACAGCGTTTAGTTACCTTTAAAGAATGATCATTGTAGGAAAATAAGTTAAAAATAGGGATTGCCACATGGAATTTTTTTAACTTTGGATTAATATCTGCCAAATATACAAAAAATTTGGATTATTAATAGGAACAGTGAATAAACTATTAAACTTGGTCACATTTCTATGACATATTCCCTTAATAAAATCCAGTAACCCGTATTTTTATGAAAAACAATGAATAATTTATTTAAAGAATCACCAAAGTTATGTACATACACCAGAAAGACAGAATTATATACTAGCATTTTGTTACAATAAAAGCAAGATAGTTTTTATTATTTCATATGTCGATTTTATTAACCAGATCTCCTAGTTGCAACTTGCAAATGAGCTTTGTTCCCCTGTGTTGTATCCACGAAAACATCATATGTTTGATATTATCTTCAATAACTTTCAATGGGGCCCATGTAGCATATGGGTCAGGATCCAACAACAAGTCCATGGAGCTGAATTTTTGGATATGGGTTTAAATCACCCATTTAATGTGAGAAAAGGGGAAAAGACAGGGATGAATGGGAGCTTAAAGGATGGAAGTAATTTTATTTTCTTTTGCATTATATAATAGTTGAACAGATCTGTTGTTTGTTTATCTTGTTAATTACCTACTAAAACTATGTAATTGGAGGATAGCCATCTCGAATTGGTCGACTGTCGCTATAATTAGTAAGGTTTGAGGAGGAAGGGGTAGAAAGGTTACGTCTAAAGAGACCCCGACAAAAACAAAATACCATGTAAGAAAACCAACTATATATCATCCGGTAACCACAAAATACTAAGCAAACATCTAAAACCTTCCCAAAAACCCAACCTAATTCAAAACTTAACACCATGACTACGCGTCTATTTTCTAACTTTACCACGTTTTCACTTTGCTGTACGATAAAAAAAAAAAAACACCTGGCCTCATGTAAGATTAAGATAAAAACAAGATTTTTCTAGTTTGAGCCACATATGTCACTTTAGTTGCCACTAATATTTGCTCCCGGGCTTGGGCTGCATGTGGGACTTTGGATATACCTGCAAAAGAGCAAAGTTGGTTTTTCAAATTCAGTTATGAAACTCTTCACTTTTGTTGATATATTTTAAAAGCAAAAGTGGTGAGATTAGATAATATCTCGTAACGGGTCAAATGGGTTAACTTTTTTTCTTATGATAATAACAATATAGCATGGGTATCGTACTTCGTACTCATATTTAACAAAATTCAAGAAAAGGAGTTTGACCACATTAAAACACCTCCCATTTCAGTTGGACTTCAATAGTCAACGGGTTGAGGTAAGAAGCAGACCAGGTTGACAACTGGTTGGTTTGAAACGGGACATTTATTATGTTACTTTCTAACAAACTTAACTATGATCATGGAAAGAATGTTATAAAAAGAATAATCAGAATCTGAGAAGAAAAGATTTGATAGGTTTTATGCATTCGAGATAGACTCGGGGCAACTTCAACCCGTTTGACCACTTACCCTTTTAGCTAAAATGCAACATATAAGCCCATCTTTAAAGAGTGCTTCTGTTATATTATAACTTTGGATTGGAAGTCAATGAGTCAATATACTGCTAGTATGATCACAAAAGCCATATTATCACAAAAATAACTACCCAACTTTTTTAATGATGCGCAAAATATGATTACAGCTTCATATGACTATTAAAAAAACTATGGCCTTTAGCTAAATTTGAACAAAGGTCTGCAAATTTAATTATACAAGATTAAATCCGTGTCCTTAACTTGTTAAAACTCAAAGGAAAAGTTCTCCAGATTGTTGTGGTCACCCCTTATGCAAAATAATAATGGAAAAAGAAAACGCACTAAACAAGATAATAGAGCTCAATAGGTAATAGAGGGATCAAATCAAAACAAAGAGTTGGATGTGCAGTATGCAACTGTTTTATGCAATATAAGTTTTTTGAAGTTCGAAAAAAGTGACTTTTATTATAAATATCTGAAAAACTAAATCATCAGTTTCGCTACTCTTATTTGGCATGTTTTAAATGCTTTCTAACTTACATTTCACTGTTTATAGTGAGAAATAATAATATGGCAATTTTTTATGCAAAACATTATAATAGTTGGTTGAATATATACCATCATATTTTATATTTATAGTTAAATAAACAAAAGAATGTCCCTTTACTCATGCCATTTACCAAACTATCAGTTACTTCAATATCAGAATTGTCAAACAAATTATTATCCAATTATTGCTAGTTTAACAAAGCATATATCCACACATTTTCCTAAAACTTGCTCTATTTTATCAGCTATTATTTAATATCGCATAACCAGTTCCAAAATGCACATCCAAACACCCCTAAAAATACATCATTGTAGAAAAAAAAAAGCAAACCTGGATTTGCTTGGATCATCTGAATGCTGATTTGCAACAGACAAGTAGTTGTTCAATGCAACCAGTAGTTTGTCATTATAAGGTTCACAGTTCTTGTAATTGTTATCCTTTTGCAGCTGATTTGTAACATGAAAAGAGTTGTTCAATGCAACCAGTAGTTTGTCATTATAAGAACCATATTTCTTGAAATCGTTATCCTTTTGCGGCTTTGCTTCAGCTTCTTCTTTTCTGACTACAACTAAGTAATTAGATCAACGAGATTAATAAAAACTAAATTAAAAAATATAAAAGTGGGACACCTGAACTACATTGAGGTTTATCAGACTCTATCACATTGCTCTTTTTATCTTCGGAAATTTCACCTCTGTCTGTTATTTGTGGGCTTTCGCTTTTCTTAGACGGCTTCATTACAGGACTTTGGTCATCCCATATGCAAAATAATAACGAAAAAACTAAATAATGTAATAAATAAGATAATAGAGCTCAACATTTGTAAGAAGTAATAATGGGATCAAATCAAAACAAAGAGCATTTGGATGTTCAGTATGAAACTGCTGTATGCAACAATCAGTTTTAGAGTTTGAAAAAAGGGACTTTTATTAAAAAATATTTGAAAACTTCTAGCACAAAAAAAGGAAAACAACTCATTATCTGGTTATTGTATGTTTAACAAAGCATATCCACGGTACTTCCTACGGCTCACGCTATTATCATATAATATTTGATATCACATAACCAATTTAATTTTACACATCCAAACACCCCTAAAAATACATTATTGTTTTAAAAAATCAGCAAACCTGAACTTGTTTGGATCATGTAAATGCTTTCTTGTAACAATCAACTCATTCTTCAATGCAACCAATAGTTTTTCATTATAAGATTTATATCTCTTAAATTCTCTATCCTTATGGAGCTTTGCTTCAGATTCTTCTTTTCTGGCTACAATCAATTAATTAGATTAATAAAACGTGGCAGTGAGATTAATAAAATAAAATTAAAAAAGAATATAAAAGTGAGACACCTGACTCTATCACATTGCTCTTTTCATCTTCAGAAATTTCACCACAGTTTGTAATTTCAACCCGCCCGTGTGGTACTCCTGAAGGTGATCCCAAGTCCTGAATATCATAGACAGTTCCCAATCCTTTTATTACCTTTCCAAAAACAACATGGATCCTGCCATATAAGCGATTAAACAAGGGTTAAAATTAGACTCTTTTAATGTCAGTTCATCTCAATTCCTCAAAGCATATTGTGGGCTTATTGGTTACTTGATATCAGCCATTTTCTACTTGTAGGGCATGCACATTCAAAATCAAATACAGTTAAAGGCGTGTTTATTAAGTTTATAGTCAAATAACTAAATCCATAATCTATCTAATAAATCAAGGTTTTAGGGGCAATTTTTGGGAGGAAGTTTGAGAGGGAAAATTAAGTTAAATTTTTCATCATGCATGCATGAGTTGATGAAACCAAAGTTTTAAATATTAAATATTTACAAATCTTTAAACATAATGGTTATAATTTATTTATAAGTATTGTTGGTTAACCCGTGTGTAACACACGGGAATTAAACCTAGTTTAATTATAAACTTATAATATAAGCCCTTAAAAGTTGATGGAAGACATTCAAGAAAAAGAAACTGACTTGAAATGCACCCATTTGCCCTTATGTGCGTGTTCATAATTGTAATCAGTGAGACTTATGAATTACCCATCAAAAAAGGGTTCAGGTGTAAAGCACATAATGAACCGAGATCCATTTGTATTTCGGCCTTCATTTGCCATAGATAGTATACCGGGCCCACTATGACGGAGTTGAAAATTCTCATCTACAAAAATCGCAGTAAGTATTAGTACTAACAAAAACTCATAAATCTTAAACATTGTAAAAAACAAACATTTTTCTGTAAAATAGTACCTGGAAAAGTTGATCCATAGATGCTTTCCCCACTAGCATGCGGATGTAAAAGTGTACCTGTTATAGCAAACCATCAAAAGATAGAATGCGGATGCAAGACTATAAGAAGGATGCTAACCATCAAAACAAACATTTAAATTAAAATACATACCATTTTGGTTCTCAAAATCACCTCCCTGCAACAATGAAAAAAAGTTATTTTACATTTATTATTTTAAAAATGAATGCTTATATTTTAAAAAAAAGTGTTACACTTCACTTTGCAAAGCAATCATAGTTAAAAAAAACCTTAGTTACAGAATTTGGACAGAAATTGCAACTGTTATAGCTATTTAATTGAGGCATGCATATAAACATACTTGAGCGAAGCCTTTAAAGATATCATAGAATATACATCCTTTATAGTGCAAATGTTTTCCAGTAGCGCTCTCAAACCCTGCACATATAATAATACTGCAACTAGAATGCAAATGAACATATTTTCATTATCTTAAAGCCTCAGAGTCACGCACCTACGCAGAGTGCTCGAAAATTCTCTGCTGTTTTAGGCACGACATCAGCAAAAAGCTGCAAATTTCAGAAAGGACATTGTTAATTTTTAACTAATATCTTAAACCCATCGCATCCAAAAGGCATATTGAAGAAACAAACATACTGACCTCGATTACTATTCTTTCGGGAGGACGTTGATAGATGGATATATCCAAGAACACAAGAGGGTTACTTATTTCTTCTTCTTCTTCATCTAAACTGTTATAGCATTAACAATCAACAGAATGAACATGATGTAGCAATTGTTGCTAAACCTCTAAACCCTACCATAATGCATCTCCCGAACATGTCAAGATGTAAAATAACTTACAGAAAACGATCGGTTGATTACAAAAGATTGAAACAGTAAATCCAATTATTGCTAGTTTAACAAAGCATATCTACATTATTTCCTACAGCTCACTATCACATAACCAACTCCAAAATGCACATCCAAACACCCCTAAAATACATCATTGTATAAAAAAAATCAGCAAACCTGGATTTGCTTGGGTCATCTGGATGCTGATTTGTAACAAGCACATTGTTCTTCATTGTAGCCCCTAGTTTTTCATCTGATGATTCATATTTCTTTAAATCATTATCCTTTTGCAGATTTGCTTCAGATGCTTCTTTCATGACTACAATTAATTAACTAGATTAATAAAAAGAGGCCCACTACATGGCAATGAGATCAATAAAAAAGTGGGACAACAGAACTACTTTGAGGTTTATCAGACTCGATCACATTGCTGTTTCTACCATCAGAAATTTCGCCACAGTCCGTAATTTGTACGAGCCCAGAAGGTTCTCCTGAATATGTTACGGACTGCTCGATATTTAGAACAGTTTCCATTCCTTTTATTACCTTTCCAAAAACAACATGGGACCTGCCATATAAGCGATGATCAATCAGACAAGGGCCAATAACAATGACTAGTTAAACAACGGCTAATAAAAGGACGCTCTCTAAGATTTCAGTTCGTCTCAAATCCTCAAAAAGCATATTGTGAGCTTACAAAGTTACTTCATTTCAGTCACTTCCTATTTTTAGGGAACGTAGTTTAAAAATCAACAACATTTAAAGGTATGTATAATTAGTTTCTAGTCAAACAACTAAAACCAACTTAACAGTAAACTTATAATATAAGAAACTGACTTGAAATGCATCCATTTGCCCTGATGTGTTCAAAATTGTAAACAATGAGACTTATGAATTACCCGTCAAGAGTGGGAGCACGACGGAAGGTTAAAATGAACCGAGATCCAATTTTATTTCGACCTTTATTTGCCATGGATAGTATACCAGGCCCACTATGACGGAGTTGAAAATTCTCAACTACAAAAACCACAGGAAGTATTAGTACTAACATGAATTAAATCATAGATACTAATAATAAAAACTCATGAATAAATCTTAAACATTGAAAACAACAAACATATTTTTGTAAAACTGTACCTGGAAAAGTTTTTCCATAGATGCTTTCCTCACCAGTGCCTGCAAACCATCATAAGATCGAATGCGGATGGAACGTTAAAAGAAGTCTGTCCACTCTATCAAAAAAACAAGATTTAAGTAACAACACATACCATTTTCGTTCTCGAAATCACCTCCCTATGACAACAAAAAAGTTATATTACATATACTATATGTTATACTGCAAGTGTTCTATAGGTATTTAATTGAGGTAAAAGCATATAAACATACTTCAGCAGCGTAGGCTTTAATGATATTATGGAAGACACATCCTTTGTAGTGCAAATGTTTTCCGGTAGGACTCTTAGCCCCTGCACAAATAATAACATACATTGTAATTAGAATGCAATTGAACATTTTCACGTCTTTTTAATATCTTAAATCACACACCTACGCAGAGCGCTCGAAAATTCTCGGCTGTTTTAGGCACAACATCAGCAAAAAGCTGCAAATTTCAGTCAGTCAGTCAGGCCATTTATTTAATTAACTAATCTCAAACCCATCTCATCCATAATATTGAAGAAGCAAACATACATTATACATACTGACTGACTAACCTCGATTATCATTCTTTCGGGAGGACGTTGATTAATGGATATATCCATGAACACGCGAGGGTTACTCATATCTTTTTCTTCTTGTTCTTCACCTAAACTAAACTATAGGACTAAGGAGTATTAATTAATAGTCAATAGAATGAACATGCATGCATGATGAGATATATAGTTAAATGCAATTGTTGCTTGTTGATACAAACCCTAACCCTAGCAGAAAGATAAATAAAATGCAATTGTCAAATAAGAAACAAATGATATATAAAACCTAAGTTTAGGAGATGTAAAATTAATTTACAGAAAACGAAGGATGGATCGGTAGATAACAAAAGCGAGTGATATGATTGAAAACAGTGATCGATTAAAAGAATAATGTAGAGAACAAACTCACCGGCCGGAGATTGAAACAGTACGTAAAATTCGATCGTCTTCGTTGTTTGAGTTAAACAAACTACAACCGCCGTTTGTTTAATTTGGTTTAACTGGGAGGGAAGGAGGGGGCATATATGGTATTGGATTATTTTATCTTTATCTATATAATTTGACTAAAAAGACGGTGTTAATATTAATCAGGTTTTAGCCACGGGCGAGTGTTTCATCCTCGATAATGGTTGTTACGCCGGCATCTATGGAGTTTTCCTTGTTAGCCCCTTGCTGTGACATCCCATCCAATGGCGGAAACACTAGGTTGTCATAGAAATGTGTATCGTTAGTAAACAAAGCACATGCCATCAATTTATTAAAGTATAATAATTATTATCATAAGTTTGAAACATAATTCATAAATGTCATTGGCGAACAGAGAGGTCTTTATTATTAAACTAAACTTATTTGTGGCTTAACACAAAACTTTGATTCACAAGGAGGTGATTATCAAATAATCACACCTTTTCATCGAATGAATTCTTTTAAAACTCGTAGTTGCTGAAACGACCATGAAGAATCCTTATCGTTAGGTGCCTTGAACGGTCATGATGACGGCTACATAGATACTAAAAATGGCATTCAACGTAGAAAACCAAACATGCAATGTTGTTACAAGATTAGGTAGAATGTCCGAAAATCCTAAGCATATGTAGTATAGCATAGAGATCAAAAACCCCTATGGAGCCAAATGGGGTAGTTGCTAACACGACTAGGTAACTACGCAGTTCTGTTAAAGAACTGATGGGTGGTGACAAACACTGATTAATGACAATTGATAAATTTTATATATTTTTAACGTGTCCAAGTATGAATTACGTATACTTGTATAGTTGTATAATTGGTTTATTAACCAAATAAATCAATATATATGATAATATGTTTAGGTCTTGATCAACATATTGTCTTTACACTATAGCTATATATATCGAGGAAAGATCAAATATAAAATTGATTTTGTCTAAAAAGTGTGAAAAGTGACTTAAATCATATCAAAACTGGGTCAAACGAACTCTGTTTGAGCTCATTCAAGCGGCGTTGGAACCGTCTCGTCGAGCTTTATCATCTTAGCTTCTAGGGTTTAACTTTTAGGGTTTAGCTTTAAAATTTAGTTTTTACCTTAAGGTTTAGCCTTAGGGTTTAGCATTGGGATTTAGCTTTTAGGGTTTAGTTTTTAGATTTTAGGCTTTTATATGGATGGGGTGAGGGGTTTAGGTTTTTAGGGGGTGGGTGGGTGGGGTTTAGGTTTTTGGGGGGTAGGGGTGGGGGGTTTTAGGTTTTTTGGGTGGTGGGTGGGTGGTTTTTAGGTTTTTAGAAGGTGCGGGTCGGGTGATTTAGGTTTTTTGGGGGTGGGGGTGGGGGGTTTTAGGTTTTTTGGGTGGTGGGGGCGAGGGTTTGACGACACGGTTCTAACGCCGCAAGAATGAGTTCAATCGGAGTTCGTTTGACCCGGTTTTTATGTGTCTAAATATCACTTCTCACGCTTCTTAGGCAAAATCCATTTTGTACGGTAACCTTCCCCTATGTATATCTATATAGGGGTAAGTTATTTTATAAAGGGTTGGAATCTAAGAAAGCTACAAAGAATCTTTTAGACACAATGCAAGTAAAAAAGACACAATGACACAATGACGGGTTAAAAAGTTTATATAAAAAAAATCTAAATTGAAATTAAAAAAGTGAATTAGAGACCTTATTTCCCTCGTCATCTTTCTTAAAAATAAAATTAAACAAAATAAAAAAATAAAAAATTAACGTTTTTGTTTTGTCTTTTATAAATTTATGCAACAGTAAAGATACATTTAGATTTTAGACACAATGAAAATGTTAATTTTTTTTATTTTTCGTTTACTCTTTTAAGGAAGATGATGAGGCCCTAGGGGAACAAGGCCTGAGCCAATTTTTGAAAACTCAATTTGGATTTTTTTATATAATTTTTTTAAATGAGATTGTGTTTAAAATATCTTTCTTAGATTCACAATTTTAGTAATACCACTAATATGTATATATTTTTTAATTGAAATATCAACATAACTCCAACTCTTACCTTAAACTGACCATAATGTAAGAATAACTGGTAACCATGTTGAAAAAACGGGGAAGATGGTGCTAAACCGTCACCACCTTTGCGTTTGAGCGCATGCCACCACCATGCATCGAAATTAGTGGGGTAGGATGCACGCTCGCCGGACATTGAGTGTTGTTAAATATATTTATTATATACTCTCAGGTCTTAAGATTGAGTGTTGTTAAATCTGGTACGTGTTCCCGTTGCGTCTTCAAACGCGTTATTGGATACAACCAGTGACCTCTCTAATCATTCAAACACTCAAACAACGATTATAGAAATAAAAAATCAAGCAAGAAAGAAAAGCAAGAACATTAGATTGCATTAATGAGCTCAAAGAAAAACTATAGAATTGCACACACACATCATCTATATATAAGGGCAATAAGGCCATAAGGGGGGTATCTACAGGGTTTGGGACAGACTTAAGGCCCAAATATTAACAAAATGGGTAATGGGCCAATGATTGATCTGCCCATCTACCTATTCTAATAATTGAGTAACACATCCACATGTCACCATTTTAACTACTCCACATAGAATTTTGCTTAGGTGTCATGTTCTAAATTAATTTGATGGAGAATTTTTAGACGGGTCATGGTATGCTCCATATTCTAAATAACCCGATATGTTTAAATTAAAAGTTCACAAATTATCATCAATTATTTCCTAGCCCGATATGTTCAAATACAAAATTTACCAATTATCATGATCTATATCTTAACCCGATATGTACCAAGTATCATGAATTATCTCCTAACTTGATATGTTCAAATATAAAAATTATCAATTATTATGATTTATCCTAACCCGATATATTCAAATTAAAGTTTTACCAATTATCATTAATTATCTCATAACTCGATATGTTCAAATAAAAAAATTAACAATTATCATGAATTATCTCCTAAGCCGATATGTTTCAATAAAAATTTACCAACTATTATAAATCATATCCTTTATTATAACATATGACTTTTTATATGAATATATTTGTAAATATCCAAATCGATTTAATAAGAGATATGTTAAAAATAAATTTGATATGTAAATTAAGTTAAAACTTATAAAACTAAAATCCGTGTAGTACACGGGTACTAATCTAGTTTATGGCAACAAAAGCCTACATAATTATACCAGCACAGGTTTGTCAAGATAATAAACTTGTTGAGATTGACTGATTGAGTATTTGAGTGTCACGTCTATTTGATTGAGACATCAGACAAGTATATAAACATAGTTGAGAGAAGAAGTCTTTAAAGACGAGGGTATACACATCTTGAGAGTATAAATATATTGTAATTACAATGCATATGCAAGTCCTTTCAGCATCTTAAAGCCTCGAAGTCACGCAGAGTGCTTGAAAATTCTCGGTTGTTTTTGGCACAACATCAACAAAATGTTTCAAGTTTCAGTCAAACCATTAATTAATGAATATCCAAGAACACATGAGGGTTACTCATTTCTTCACCAAAACCATAGCATATTCATAGTTGGTTGTTTAATATTAAGATCCATAAGGCTACGAAAAAGGTCGCATTTTTTCTCAGTTACATAAAATTAAACTGTAACTGCAAGTCTGGAACAAGGTGTGGGAGATAATGTCAGAGCTCATACTTCCATGCTGAGTTAACAGGTTTAGGTTTTCAATTTACAACATAATTTACAACTCAGAAACCAAACAAAATACCAGATAGAAAAAATAAATTATCACGAAAGCTATGCAGAAACGGAGCGGCAACAGAAGCAAAGTTAGTTTATGACCGAGGGGCGGCCATTTGTTGCTTCTTTATCCTTTCATCATTCTTCACCATGCTGCAAGAATATAGAAAATACTTAGGCCTATCTTAATCAAGAGATCACCACAATCGTTTTTTAGTATGGGTCAAAACAGACCAAATGGGATATCCTCCTGCCTTTTGTGCCTAAATATCTTCTTAAAAATTATTAGTGTTGAGAAAACATTTTGGGCTACCATAAAACTCCTTGACTTGTTTCAATTTATGCTAATTTGGTTATTAAAAAAATACAATTAGGGGTGTGAATTTCGGTTAAACCTGTGATCATGTTTAGCTAAACAGGTCATGTCGTGATCGGGTACATTTGTTTGGCACGAATTTCAAATCTACGCATCAAATCAGGGCTTTTGATTTTTGAGTTTGCACATGATCGCCAACCCACAAGCACATGAATTTCATGATGATTTTGAGTTTATCCATTTAACCCGTTAGAGATAAAACGTAACCCAAATTGACTCATCATAAGTGGATCAAAACTGTTACCTCTACAAACTGTTTAGGTCTGTAATTACCTTATATCGTGAGGTGTGATAAAAATCCACTGGGAACCCTGTGTAAGAGCAAAATCTACAACTGTATCCAAGCTGATTTTACGACTTACAGCATCCTGGAGATCCAACAGTAATAAGAAACATTTATAAATTATTCAATTATATTATGTAAATTTCTTTAAAATAGAAAAAAAAAACAGAGCAATAATAAATAGCTACCATGAATACGTCAAATTCATCCATAGCTCGAAATGGGGCTTCTGTCATCTCATGAAGAGCTAGTGCAAAACATAGTGTTGAGAATGACCTTTCTCCTCCTTCAATCATCATAAAGATAATAATGTTTAAAAACTAAAAAAATACCCATACAACAATTACTAAAATTTACTCACAAAACTAAAATAGCTAGTCCTACAACCATAGGCTGGACTATGTCAAGACACCATATATGACATGGGAAGCAAAATGATGCATGTCCTGTGGGTTGGGTAATGGGCCAAAATGGTTCTGGTCAAAACGAGTAGTTATTACTTACGGCAGAAACTCCTTTCTCCTATATCTTTACACTAAAAAGGAATAATTAGAGTGTCGATATGATTACTGAAATATGACATCATAAAAGAATAGATCTTTGAAATACGATTTAGGTAACTCAAATCTTTGACACGTGTCAACCGCTTTGTTTTCATCTAAACTTGTACTCCGTACTATTTTACAAGTTCCCGATAGAGATGTAATCAACATAAAGACTACAAAGATGTTAAATCAAATATAAGAAACCTGAAAGCCCCCGAGTGTCACGCACATTGCTGCTAGATGAATCTTGGGGCATCTTAACCTGAAAAGAAAAAAACTAGGATTTAGATATTCATGATCATTTGAACATAAAGTATTTTTGAAGAATTGAGATTACTAGCCTGTATTGAAAGTTTCTGTTCCTCATAACTAACTTTAATGTGACCACTGATACCCTTTTTTTTAAGATGACCATTGAATCTATCACAAAAAATAATATGTACATAGTTATTTATTGATCATGATAGATAAAATACATCCTATACAAATTGACAGATAGGCGGAAGAATCATACTGCCACGTCAGCTGTCTCTTTAAATAAGTTGCATTCCTCTGAAACTTGCTCCATCGTTGGTCAAGAGCCGTTTGAATTGCCTGAATTTGGCATGAAGATAACAAATTATAGACCGTAAACAGAAACCATAATTACCCAATAAAGCGGACTGAAGGAATGAGAATGACAAAATAATGATTTGCTGAATTTGACCCATTTACTTATGAATAGATCGCTCAGGAAATATTCATACCTGACATGTGAAATCAAAACTTATGTGAAAATAAAACTTGTCAGATGGATCACACAGGGTCGCAAGTCAATCATAATTCATAAGTGAATGTATAATGCTTAGAACCTCTTAGATTTTTTTAAGTAAAAAATATCACCATTATTAAGAAAAAAATAACTTCTGTAATAACATTTTACACAAAAAATTAATAATAAAAAAAGATTATAAAACAATACATGTGTATCGGGTATAACAGATGCAACACATAACATTACTTTTTACAAAACCAGACATGATAAAGATCAATAAAATATATCAATATTAAGAAAACACCAAAAATAAATATAAATGCAAAAAAAGCAACTTACAGAAAGCTTATCTCTAAAAGCTTTGTAAGTCTGGCGTCGTTTCTTAATCTTACGCTCTTTCTTATCATACATCATCCGAAGTTCCTCAATAGATTCCTGGTGCCTGCATTTTAAGCATTTTTATGAATATCAAAAAGAAAAAAAGTTCGCCAAGTTACCACCAGTCCACCACAGAGGTGGCATGATGGGCGGATTGTTAATGGGTCAAAATCACAACAGATTTGGGTTTAGATCACAACAGGTTGGATTGACCTGCAAATATGCATTCATACATTTTCTTATATTAGCGATATTTAATGATTATGATAACAATAACTATCTAGCCTTCGAGAAAGACGAGTTAGAAAGTTGTATGCAATAAACATAGACTTTGGACCACTTTCATAGACAAGGGTTTTTCATATTACCAACTCTATCCATACATTACCTCTGACTCTCTTGCTGAAGTCTCAGTTTTAGCCTCTTAAGGTGGGCTTCAAGTTGGTCGGAAGAAGTATCACCACATCCTCCTAAGGCTTCAACCTCACTTTCAGGACATATCATAGAAGCCTTTTCAGAACTTATCTGCAATCATAAATCAAAGCATCAGATGGATGTACGAATACGATAACGTGATTTGTCATGAACATTTTAGATCTAGATTGTTTTACTAAACAGTCATAATATAATAAATTTGTATTCAGTTATATAGTTGCATCTGTGGACTAATGGATAAGAAAACGGTAATTTACTTTCCTTCAGCTAAGAAGACGAAACAATAATAGTTCATTTACTGCCTCTGTTGTCAAAGGCGATAGGCGCACTCAAGGCGCAATGGCCTCGCCTAGGGCCTAGGCGCAAAGCGCAAAAAAAAACGCTCGCCTGAGACAAAAAAAAAAGCGCACAAAGAAAAAAAACTATAAAAACATTTATGCAATAGAAATTAATACCAAAATCAATACCAATACTAAACAATCAAAACCAACAACAAAATCAATACCAAAAACAATATCAAACATTGAAAACCAATAGCATATAACTAGAAAAGCGATAGGCGCACTCAAGGCACAATGGCCTCGCTGGGCTTTTTTTCCTCGCCGAGGCGCAAAGGCGAGCGCTTTTGACAACAGAGTTTACTGCTATCCAAACATACATCCTGGATCCTGACAGAAACTTAAAAACAGGAAGTTTCTAAGAATGCATGGAGACATGAATCTCAACCTCTATGAAAATGAAGGGAATAAACTTCAAAGAAAGATATACCTTTTTACATAAATAAAGTTCTTTAAACAAAACATCATGAGTAAACAAACATGATTATTTAACTTTTAAACAGTTTGGTCTTGGAATCTCAACTCATTGAGACGCAACTCGAAGCCTTTTTCAAACATAAAAGGGTTGAAGATTAGTTTAAAAGTCAATAAAAAAACAGCTATGCCCATTTGTTGCATTATATATAGAAATAATATGATATCATATATTAAGAACCAAAAACAAGCAGCAATCCAATATATAAAAAAGTTCAAAGTTAAAAAGACACTTATAAGATTACGCATTGATTCAAAGAAACTGGGCCCACACCTTTCGCTCATTTTCATACTCCTTAAGTTGTTGCTTAAAGTTTTCAATTCCCTGATAAATCTTCTGCTGCATAGCTCCTTCATAATAACGCTTATCCTATATATAAATATGGTTATACAACTAGTAGCTACAAACACCAAATTATGATATTAGCAAAAACACTTTAGAATAATATAAGATAACCAGAAAAAAATTACCGCATCTGCAGCACTTAAGTCCTCTTCAAGCTGAGTCAACTCACGTGTTGCTTTGTCTAAAGCATCGATATCTGCTTTTGCCAATTCTGTAAGAGGAAAATGATAAAACCCCAATCACTATTATTTTTTTTTATCATGAAAAGCATAACTTGAACTACTAAATATTTTTCTTGAAAAGGGTAGAGAGAAAAAGACGAGAAACACAAGCACACACACACACACGTGTGTATGTAGTAGATATGCAATCATCCATCAAAATCCAAGATAATGCATATTTAAAAAAACACTTACCACCAAGCTCTTCAAACAAAGCTTTAAATTCATTTACTTTAGCATCAGCTTCATTCAATCTCTCCTGAATCTTCTCAAGCAAAACCTCACTTTCGCTTTTACCACTTTGCACTTTCTGGATTCAGTACAAATTAGCTCATTACAAGGAATAGCATTAAAAGGTTATTTAAAGAAGCAAAGTAAACAAATAGAGGTGGAAGAATAGACAGTTTGGGTAACAGGTCAAAAAAGATTCATGCTTGAAACATTGCTTTTCTGTACGAATTAAAAATGGCCAGGTAAGCTTCAGTTGAATTTTATATTATTTCTTATAAATAACTAATGTGTTAACTGTAACTATAAATAAAATATTTTCATGAATTGAAGCATCTAAAAGAGGTGGCAGAATAGACAGTTTATGAGGTTTTATGCAGTAAAATAAGTTTTGAATGACTTCCAATGTTCAACCTATTTGACAGGTTACCATTTTAGCTAATTTCATTAAATTGGTCCATTTGACAACTTTTAGATCAAGCACAACTCATTTAAAAGTACATGAAGTGAAATTGACACTGATACGTTCATCAAAAAGAGAGAGAAAGACAAATGAAAAAAAAAATCTAAGTAGAGATGTAGAAAACAAACTGAAATTTCATGATGGAGCTCATCAACATTAGAAACAGATGAATTCATGGCTTCTGCAGCATAAGAGTTTTTCAAATCTTGTAAACTGAGTTTCTTGGACATAAAGCGATTCTCTGCACCAGTACGTTGTCTCTAAATAACAAAAAAAAATCATAAAGTTGACCGATGAAAATACAAGGCTGCTATAAATAAATAGATCTCTTGCAAAAACCAGTCAATATCAATTAAAAACATAACTTTTATTGTTAGAATAACATTATTATACATATACAAATTATGTTCTTTTATCTAAGTGTGCATATTCACGTGGGTTAAAAACCAATCCCGTGTTTAATTGTAACATGTTCACACTGTGTAAGTTGCAATTTACACGTGTCAGATTTTTAGCACACGTGAATTTGTACATATACATAAAAGAGGATAATGTTGTATATGTGTAATAATGTTATTCCAATAATAAATATAATTGGGATTGATCTTGACTGGTTTTCGTAAAGTTTTCTCAAGTAAGAGTTTTCATTTGAAGCCTCCCCTCTGTGTGTGTGTGTGTGTGAACTTGCAAAGAAGCTTTTTCAGCCTCATCAAGTAGAACTCTTACAGGATATCCAACTCAAAGGATCCATTGTGCCTAAAAGGGATCAATTTATGATGCATCTCACTTCGCACTGGTAAAATTTTATAACTTGTCTAAAGTGAAATTAGATGGATATATTGGCCGTGTGCCTTAAAAGCACCAAAAAAGATTATAAAAGTAAACTACAGTTCCATTTTCAAAATATATGAATAGAGTATATGTAATCACTCTTTGCTACATTAATTATTAACAGAAACCAAATACAGGTAAAAAAATTATGGCGATTTGACACAATCTAATCCATTTGGACCCATAATAAAAGAATTGTTCTCTTTGACGCAATACTCGACCAACCTAGTTTCCACCTCAAAAAGTAACCATTAAGTTAAACATGTAATTAAAGAGTGTCGAAATGATTATTTTAGGGATTGTATATGCATTTCTCATAAACACGTCTTACTTTTGCATTTAGTAGTTCACCCTGAAGATTTTGAACCCGTTCCTCAAACTTTCTTTTGTTCCCTCGAATTTGCCTTGCTTGTTCTTGCAATTGTAGTGCCTCTCTCTCATACTGTTTAATTTCATCATCATAAGAACTACGGAGACGCCCAGTCCTTGCATTCCTATTAGGAGGTAGAATTGTCTGTGCTGAACCACGCGAAAACCTACAAAGAAATCAATACTTCACTAAATGGCGTATTGTACTAATTATGCAAATATAAAAGGTTTTTTTTGCCTGTTAACTTAAGATCTTCACCTATCACCAACTAAACTATCGATATTTCAATACAGTTTGACTATACCTACATCCTCACACCTTAATATATGAACTGCGATTGTAAACTTAGACAGCGCATGTTAAAGATGAACAAAAACACTACAAAGATTAGATATAAGAAATACTAATTTATTTCAAACTTACATTCTATGACCTTCTGCCGTGTAGACCTCCTTTAGATTTGAAATCCTTTGGTCAAAAGCAACCTTAGTTCCAATATCATAGTCTGTTACAAGCACTTGTCTCTCAGCGCTACCCTACAAGAACACAACAAAACTTTTACTCAAATAAGTGATCGCTAACAGAATGAAAATGTAAGGTCATTAGAAAAGCATAACCAAAAAATAAAATGATACAGGATACTATTTCATGACACTTTGTTCAATGCATAGAGTAATGTAGGACCTACACAAATGACTTGCTCAATATAGAGCAATCCCCGCACATTAACACATAGATGGAATGATTCAGGTTACGTTTTAACTAACCGGTTAAAGGGGTACTATAAAAAAGCAGCATGTTTTGATCAAGCCTGTTCGGCCTGTTACCCAACCCACCAGGCCCACACATTTTGCAACCTCCAGGATACAGCTGAAAACAATATCATTTTACATAGAAATATGTAAACAGAAAATGGTGCATGATCCTGCAAGAAGACTCACTAAACACTAATTATCATACAAAAAAACAAGCAGAAAAAACCCAAAACATCAAATAAAAGATGTTTTTGTTTACCATATCAACTAAAACATTCACTACTGTGGGACTGTCAGATTGTATCACTGAAATAGTAGTTGGATGATTTGTCTGGGGAAGCATATGATTTGGAATTTGCAACCTACATAAGAAAGACTAACTGTCAGACACTTAGAACTATTGCACATTTATAGCATACATATATGCATACCTTGCTATAGAAAAATCATATATAATGATCTGAAGATAGGGGTAGTTGGCTTCTCTAGCACATGATCTCAATATGAGAGAATCTTTATGATCTGTCACTATGAAAGCATTAAGCAATTTGCCAATTGCGTTTTCTACTGCAACTGCCCATTTGTCACTAATTAATGCCTGAAAAAATATTTGTAAGAACCATACAATTCTAGTTTTTCATTTAATAAATGTATAACAGACACTAAACTACAATCTCCAGATGTTTCAACTTTGACGAAGCAGCCTAGTGACAATCAAAATGAGTATTTTTAGCACATTTCACACATTAGCTCCTTAGTTTCAAGAAAGTACATACAACAATGTTTGTTTATCAAAGTATACATAAATCCACATGTATAAAATATGAGTTAATTGGAATATAAGACCCAAGAAACACCTTTTGAGAAATGAACCAACAAACAGAACCCAAAAAACCCTTCATAAGAATAAAAATTTAAAACACACACAACTTTATGACTAGAGTCGCTGCATCTTTTTATAAATAGACCAACAACAAAACACTAGTAAACCATTTACGAATGACACTTACCCTTTTTTACGACAATCCCTACATAACTCTATGTGCAATGTTTTGTTAGAACATAAGTTCTCAAAGTGCCCCACCAGCAATTAATGCAGTTTTACATGACCTCATTCATAGATATGTGAAAATGAGAATGTGTAACAACTGACCACATGGGAGCCTATAGGACCAATTGGGGGCCTTTTGAATCTGCGGTAATTCCTCTCAATAGCCTGCAGAAGATTGGTAACTTTACATCCTCCAAATGCTGTCACCTGTAGAAAAAGAAATCCAAAGTCTAATTTAAACACATAACCTTCTGAATCGTTTTATTCAAACATTTAAATAACTACTGCACTAATATTGTTAAAGTCACCATAGTAAACACATGTTAACCTGTAAACATGTAGAAAAGATCAAAAGTAATAAGGCGTCAACAAGAACAACCCGTTTCAACCCAAACCCCCTTTTAACCTGTAACCCACCTGTCCAAACCACCCAACTTAACACCATTACATATAAATTGCAAATTGCAATCTTAAAAGTGATAAACTTGAACATAGGTGATGGCTATATCCACATAAAACTTGAAATTGCCAAACCTTGTGTGTCTGATTATGTCGCAGGTCACGAATGCGAAGCTGACTATCACTGATCTTCCTATCAAAATCATCAATCTGTAATAAAAAAAACTCCGTAAAAATACATCTATAGTTGTCTATAATGCAGGGCGCAAAAAAGGCCACGCCTGAGACAAAAAAAAGTGCACCATTAAAATTTAATAAAAATATATATATTAGGCTTAGAAAATAATAATAACTAGATTTAAGACCATGCCGCGCGATGCAGCGGTTGGGTCACGCATTCTGGTCTCATGCATGTGACTTCGTCAAATACGTTGATAAGAAAAAATTTCATGGCTCATACGTCATGGTATAAAGCCGTAATGTGACATATTAAAAGATGAAGAAATATCAAAAGTTAGATGTCAAACGACAAGTCAAAACCAGAGAACTCAAGTCGTAAATATGTCAAAGTAAAGTAGGGATAAAAGTTATAAATTAGTTAAGTTCACAAGGGCCAAAGTTGTAATTAGTAAAAGTCGAAGGATTAAAATTGCCATTATGTCAAAACAAAGTTGGGGGATCAATTTGTAAATTTTAGAAAGTAGAATGACTAATATGCAAGGTCATAACCGACCTTGCATATTAGTAAATATATAAATATATAGTCTAATTAGCAGAAAATACAGTCTAACAGCACAAAAACCTAATAACTTGATGATAAACATAATCAAGTTTCAAAAGTTGTTTGACTTTTTTTATACTCCATCTGTTCATATCAACTTTTGCAGTGAAAAGTCCTATCACTTCCACAGAAAAAAGAAGATATTTATCAGCACACTCTATCTTCTCCCTCTCTCTGCATATCTCCTCACCCCCTCTCTCTTCCAACACTACCTCCCCTCGATCCCCATCTAATCATTTTTCTAAAACACAGACACCAGCATCAGGCATCAGCTTCAAAGCACGTAGAAAAGGGAAAAAAAATAACCAACGAAACAAAAACTCAACCAAGTGACCTATTCAGACAAGTTTGTAACCAGATCCGACTGTTTTTGGCCAAAAATTGCAAAATCTGGCCGGAGCTTCGCCTAAGCACCTAGCCCCTCACAAAACACTGGAGCTGCGTCGGGATTTAAAAATGTGCCTAGGTGCAGGAAGCACTCACTTTTAACAACTAATATATGTACAATGTATTTGCAATTGAATAAACCATAATAAAATAATAAAGATCACAACAGTATGGTTTGATCACATGAAGAGGAGACGGATGCCGGCCCCAATTCGAACCGTGTAAACCCTCAATGTAGTGGGGAGAAAAGGTAGGCCAAAACTGACTTGTGATGAGCAGATTAGGCATGATTTGCTATACTTGAACAGTTGAACCTGTCTAAGGACATGATCGGGTATAGGGATTCTTGGAGACGTAGGAATATAGTTATAGACTACTAAGGGGGATTTAGATCCTTCCTTGCTTTATCTTTGGCTTGGATTCGTACACTATGATTCATGAAACTTTTTTATGTTTTACCTTGTTGAATGTTATATCACCATATTATTTTTCTCTGTATAATATCTTATTCAGCGTTGTTGTGGTATAGGTTATATGCACCTTTATGTGCCAATATCAATAATACAAATAATAAAATAAAATATAAAACTAAATTAATTAACTAAAATATATACTTTTCTAGAGCCGTGGGTCTCAATGAGGGTGGTCTCTCTATCTCATACAAGATAAAGGTGAGGTTCATTCACCAAAGTTTTGGAATAGTAGAAAACGTATTTCATACCTCTGAAGTTATTGTTCTAAGTTCATCCTTTGCAATAGCTAAACTTTCGGATACATCATTCTCAATATTCTTTAACCTGAAGATTGCCAATCAACAAAGTTCAAAAAAGAATTAGCTTTTATATCATTAAGAAAAAACATATATTATTATAAGTGAATCACTCCCATGTATAAATAGTATCAAACAAACAAGACACCTTTGAAACTCTAATTCAGCAACATTTATCTCATCTTGTAGCTCCTTCAGTTTTCTCTCCATCTCAGATTCTTCGGCCTACAAAAACCCAAAATAAGGTTGTATATTCATGTAGGCCACTCTTAAACAAAGCTACGTAATAATCATGTTATTTATTTCTAAGCAGTTAATGCGGAAAAATATCGGTAATCGATCAAGGGCCGATATTTAAGATATCGGTTATGTCGGTGGGATATCGGTAGCTAAAATATTAAGCATAAACTTGTATGTGTGTGTGTATATATATATATAATTAGATATTTAATACTTGAAAGTCTAAGTCATAACCCAAAAGTGTCAACATTTTAAATTAAAAAATAAAAACACGATCTACTCGTAAGCAATGAAATTTTCCTCCGAGTCCACATCAACCAAGGCCATCCAATTGTTCATCAAGATCTTCAACTATAGCATCATCATCATCTCTATATCGCAGGAGCCAGAAGGTTTGAAGAAGCACTTATAACTTGCAGACTTGTAGTTAGGGACTTAGGGTTTGTATAAGCCTTAATAAGTTATCGGTGAGATCTCAAAGCAACAGTAGGAGCAAGAATTTGGCCCACTTGGCCAACAGCCCAATTTTTAAATCACAAAAAGGGTTCAACTAAGTAAAACCGAAAATCTCGGTGATATTACCGATATTTTGAAACCCAAATCTCGGCGATATAACGGTAATATCGGCCGATATTCTCCGCACCAATATTTTTACCGATATTTTTGTGGAGTACCGATTACCGAGATATCGGTGAGATACTAAGATCTCACCGAGATTAACTGCATAGATTTATTTTGTGCACATCCCTATGATTTTTGCAAACCCCAACAATTACAATATAATAACCAAAGTTTAATCTAAAGATAAGAGTCACAACTTAATCACATATTATATAAAAGCAAGTATGGTGCTATGCAAGGTGCAAGTTCTAATAAGCTTACCTTCTTTTTTTTTTTGGTTTTTGCAGGCTAAGATCATAAAGGACAAACAAAAAAGTTGAAAACATAAAACAATCATGTTATTCTACGCTCAAAGGCCCAATAATACATACTGAATGAAGCAAACGAGTACTAGAGAGAGAATGCAAGTAAACAAGCAAACATCAGAAATACACATTCATTGTACAAAAGTCTGTGGGCGAGTGGCTTTTTTCAGTTATTAATAACTATAGCAGCATTCATGGGCAAGTACTATGGCTCGTTTTTATAGCTAACTAAAGAAATTATCTCAGGAAACTGTGTCTTTATATATGAACAATAAGCAGGTAAGCAATCGTACAAGAAGATTAGATATAAGTAAAACCTGTGTGTCCTTAATTTGTTGCTCATTGACTTCACTTATCTGTTGTTCAAGTAACTTGATCCTCTTGAACATCTTACTAATGTTGTTACTTCTGCGACCATATTCTTGCTCTAACTCAAGCCTCTCCTTTGTGGCCTAAAATCAATAGTTGTATTAGTAAGACAGCTAGAACACTTTCAACCATAAACACATTAGATTTTACAAAAAGAAAGTGAACAAAACAAACTTATGGGTTCATGCTGAATAGAAATATACATCAACCAAAACTCAAACTTCAAAACTCATCTTCCTTAGTTTATTTCGACACGATTAGACGATCAAATTCATTCGTGTTTATTTAGTAGTCATTCCTTCAAAACATACCTTAGAAAGTTTCTGCTCCAAATCATTCTTCCTTTTTTTTGCTTTTAAAGTAGTTTCCATCAAAATGGCACTTTGAGTTTTCTTTTTGTCAAGACAGTCCTGCAATTCTGCTACTTTTGCCTGCCAAAAAAATTACCAACTTAGAATTAGACAAGAAAATCAATAAAATATGAAAGAAGATTTGCCCTCTGATTATAATTTCTGCAATAAAAATACATCCCTTCACTAACAGAAAGCAACCTAAAATATATCTATGACCAACGACAAGCAACCCCTATAAAGTACAAAAACAGCAAGTCTATCCCTAGTTTCTTTCTAAGAGCATTTTCATTACAATAGAGATTAAATTGTAAAGCATCAAATGACCATGTTTACATCATAATACCAAAAACAACTCGTTAGCATAGTTTACTTTAGAGCACATTGCTTAAATACTTAGTACCAATAATTTGAAAATCACAGTGAACGTAAATGAACTCTCACTTACAATTTGCTGATCAATTCGAGCTTGACAACGAGGGATCCGTTCTTCCAGTTTTTTAATCTTTGCAATCTCTCCTTGAATTTTTTGGTCTAGGGCATATACCACTGACCATGCAAATTTCTTGGTTAATAATTGCACCTGCTGAGAAATTTCTTCAATATGCTCCATGCTTCTAATTTTCCCTTGCAACTCATTTAATTCTTTCTCTATAGGTGCTATTGATCTTTCCAACTCAACAATCTCACCATTTGCCATGTCAAGTGTGTCCTTCACACTTTTTAGTAAATCTTCCACTTGACTTAGAAGTGTAGCCTTGAAAAAGAACTGGGCGATATCACATCAGAAGAATAAAGTACATTATCAAACAGTGTATTCCAAACTATACATGTCAATGACAAACAAAATTATACATAAAAAAAGCTACTTCAAAGTCAACCTTGAATTTATCTTTGTCATTTCCTGAATGCAAAAACTCTCTGCTCTTGTCCTGGCTCATTACTACACAAGGATTCTCAACATCAATCTGCACATGAAAATGCCAAATGTCTAGAAGATGAATTGAAGTGTAACACATTATATGAAAGTCCTGCAAAAAATCTAAGCCGTTAATATCTGTGGGATAACGATTAGCGGCCCCCCTGTAAAATATTGCAGGGATATCGGTTATCGGCGATATTGACCGAAATATCACCGATTTTCCCGATATCAGTACTTTTCTTCTTAATTCTTCCACCAGTCTCTTATTATTGTTGCTATCGGTTTTTTAAGTCTTAATTGTACATTGTTAGTGTTAAATGTTAGTATTTCAGGTCTTAATCAGTTGCTACTTGCTACAAACTGTTGGTCTTTTGCAAGTTGTAAAAGGTTAATTTGTTAAAGGTAGGAGTATACTGAATTGTTAGTGTTAAATTGCTATATATATAAATTCTACATGATATTAAAATTTCCAATATCCCACCGTGATAACCCATATCTCAAATATTGGCCCTTGACCGATATACTGCATAGTATAAGATTAAAGTATGGTATATATAACATATATAACATGTAAGATATAGGAAGATACCCACATTAAAGTGTTCCACCAGCTCACGGATGTCTTCTCTTCGGCCAGCTACTTTTTTTCCTGTTACATGTTGTATATTTCATAAAGGGATTATGGTATCTAACAGAATTGGGCGTCCAGAAATAAAAATGAAATAGAAATTCCAGTTGACAGCTAATAAACCACTGAACTCGACTAAACTAACCAAAACCCCTATTTTCAATATCCAACAATGTAATCAAGAATATTCCTACTGAATTGATCACTTAATCATATCACATGAACTGATATGCTGCAAGTCCTGGGATTGTGGTCCCAGTCAGAAAGCATGGCATCCAGCTAAAATAAAAATTTACACTCCTTATTAGTATGTTACTTATCATTATAGCTAATGCATTTGCATGCAAAAGAAAGAGCCAGAAATTTGTAACAAGCTACTCGATTAAAAAGCATAAACTTAAAATGCAACGAAAGTAAGAACAAAGTAAATCAAAAACCTTGATAATCTTTAAGAACGCTAGTACTACTTGATTCAGTGATTCGGCGCTCTAATATTATGACATCCCCATAAATGTCATGCTTAAAAGCATCCGCCCCCTGATTTCTAATTTCCAAGTGAACAAGAGCGTAGCTGAAAAGAAGCACAGGATATCAAATCATAAATCACATAAAAAATCATCCCATTTCTAGGATTAAAGACAGATGCTATACGTCAAGTGGCTTAAAACATAGTCCGATAGCTTAAAAATTGGCACCCAACCTCCCTTTATCCCCCCCTGTATAAATGAACAAGCTCCGCCACCACTGTGCTATAAACAACAGTAGGAACCAAAAAGAGTCAATTTATATTAATTAACCTTTACAAAACTATCATCTCTTGGTTTGAAAACATATAACTCAACTAAACAAGTGAGAGGAGATCATACAAACCTGCAACCAGTTTTTATAAACTCTTTTATAGTAGACGCTCTATCTGTACTTTTGGCTCGACATCCAAACCCGATACACAATGCTGTAAGTATCGCGCTCTTCCCACCTACAAAACCAAAGCAAACACCACACAAATAAGCTTAATATTTCCCCTTATACATACAAGCTACAAAAAGACATAACTCTACTTACTTCCGTTTTGTCCTGTGATGAAATTAACATGATCTCCTAAATCAATCTCCATATGACTATGACACATGAAATTCTCAACTCGGATTTTGGTAACTATGCCTGCTTTCAAGGCCTTATCTTCTGCATTAAAAACCCTAGCTTCCGCCATTTTATGTTTCTACTAAGGTTACGAACAGAATCAGCACTAGTGTAGTAACAAAAAAAACGATTTGATTTATCTTCGTCGAAGGTGAACGCTTTGCAGAGAGATTTGAAGTCGATTAGGGTTTTTACGGTGAATCGCGAGCTGTTATATGCTATCAGATGATCATATCAGTGACGTAGAATAGTGAATCGACTTTGATTAGCTTTTTTCTGATCATCAACAACAACAATTGTTGTTCTTCAGTTCTATTTCTCAAACCCTAGCAAACTGTGTGTGTGTGTAATTGGGGAAAAAAATGGCGGGAAAGAGTGTTGATGTTATCAATAAATAATTGTTGTTATTTAGTTTATTATTATTTAAGTTTATAAAGGTTTGGGCGTATGTACCATTAAAAAAAGGAATTTTTTAATATGTGCCCTAAGGGTACAAATAACAAACTTTTAATATGGTAAGTATTCTTACTAATTACATTAATATTCTACTACTTATCATATTTACCAACAAAAACTAAATATAAAAACATGATTTTTGTTGGTAAATATGATAAATAGTAGAATATTTATCTAATTAGTAAGAATATTTACCATAATAAATGCATGTTATATGTGCCCTTAGGGCACATATTAGAAAACCCCTTAAAAAAAAGCCCAACAAATTCAATATGATGATATGGATCATGTTCATCTAACAGGTAGCGGTGAGCCGTGGCCCGTCGCTATGCATCATCTGTCGGGAACATCTAACGTTCCGCATGACACAGTGCAAGTCTCCTACAATTACCACCATTTCATCAAAGATGTCGTGAATCTAGGATTAGTGTCCACCATTAAAGTCAAGGGTTATGAAGAATCGGAAGCGAATGCTTTGATGATTCAGTTCCAAAATTTGAAGACTAATAACACTAGACTTAGAAGTAGTGGCGGAATCGTGATTTTTTCTTATGGGGTAGCTATTTTTTGTGTTTGTATTTCTAACGCATGATGTTTAATTTTTTGGTCCTGTCTGACAGTTTTTACAAGAACGATAAAATAGATAAATAAAATGCATAACGTCATCTCGTCAATCAAGTTCTAAGTTATTAACAATTGTTTGTTGTTATTGAGATTTGAGTCTATTAGTTTACTAGATTAGTACCCGTGTACTACACGGATTTTAGTTTTATAGGTTTTAACTCAATTTACATATCAAATTTATTTTTTAACATATCTCTTATTAAATCGATTTGGATATTTACAAATATATTCATATAAAAAATCATATGTTACAATAAAGGACATGATTTATAATAGTTGGTAAATTTTTATTGGAACACATCGGGTTAAGAGATAATTCATGATAAATATTAATTTTTTTATTTGAACATATCAAGTTATGAAATAGTTAATGATAATTGGTAAAACTTTAATTTGAACATATCGGGTTAGGATAAATCATAATAATTGATAAGTTTTTTATTTAACATATTAGGTTAGGGGATAATTCATGATACTTGGTACGTATCGGGTTAAGATATTGATCATGATAATGGATAAATTTTGTATTTGAACATATCGGGTTAAGAGATAATTGATGATAATTTGTGAATTTTTAATTTAAACATATCGGGTTATTTCGAATATGGAGCATACCATGACCCGTCTAAAAATTCACCATCAAATTAATTAAGAACATGACACCTAAGCAAAATCCTATGTGAAGTAGTTAAAATGATGACATGTGGATGTGTTACTCAATTATTAGAATAGGTAGATAGTTTGGGCTTTATGGGCCTTTAAGCCTAAAGCAAGAGATAGAAATAAGAAATTAGCAAGACATGTTCTAAAGTCTCAACTCTTGAGTGTTAGTTAATATTGAGTTGTAAGTCAACGTTGACTTCAACCAATATATTCTAACTTGCTAAACGTGCCCTCAACATAACATATACCTACATCATGTCATTATGCAAACCTTAATAAATACTACCCATGCTTTTCCAAATATTACAAGAAGTTCAAAATGGATCTTGTTCGTCGATCCGGTAGCCGTAACAATGCATTGGCTACTGGAAAACACCCTATGTCTCGTTTGACAGGTTGCACGTCTCCTTCGATTACCACCATATCATCTAACAAGTTAAGTACTGTCACTAAACCTCGATCAGCGTCTGCTATTAAAGTTGGGAGTCATAAAGATTTAGAAACGAAAGATTTAATGATTCGGTTTTCAAATCCGATGGTTATCAACACTAGACTTAGTAGCCCGGCGTCCAAGAAGAAGGCAAAACAAGATGGCAGAACAAATGTTTTGCCACAAAGAAAGCCCACTTCTCCTTCTGCGTGGGCGTTGTCTCCGGGCCGAGTTGCTCCTTTTCCAACGCCTATGTCGCTTGCAAAGTCACCAAGTCCTGGTGGCAAGAGTGGAGGTGAACGTGACGGTGGAGGAATTAGTGGAGTTTTAAAGTACTTTAGGCAAAAAAAGGTGACATCATCAGAAGATACAAATCGACATCGTTTTGCATTGATGAATAATCGGTTGTTGCAATGGCGGTTTGCGAATGCTCGAGCTGAAACCACCATGTCTACCATTAGAACCGCGGCACAGGTAACAAACTAACAAGATCATGTTTTACATCATTGTTTTTCAAGGAAAATATAGTTGCATCATGATGCTATCTTGCATGAAAACTAATACAAGACAATTTTATAAGTTTTTGTACATTTTGTTACAGAAGAAATTGTTCAACACATGGCTTGAGATACTTGCAATAAGAAATGCAAACATGGTTAAGCGAATGGAAGTCAAAAAGGTCAAAAACGACATTAAGTTGTATCATATCATGAACTCTCAACTGTTCTTACTGGAAAAATGGTCGAGAATGGAGGCTAAAAACTTTGAAGCTGTTAGTCGTGTGGTTAGAAAGTTATCCGTTGCTTCTATCAACATCCCGTTGCTTCATGATTCTAAGGTAACATTGTTTAGTTATAACGCGATCCTCTCAAACTTCCATAAAATCAACATTTATGTACGAAGGAAAATTTTTACAAACGGTATTTATCATACACACAGGGTGATATTTCAGATGTTTATGATGCTATGACAACGGCCACAACGCTCTTGGAGGATATCGAATCCACAATCTCAAAGTTATCTTATGAGGTGATCTTTTACTTTTGGAAATGTTGTTTGATCACATTAAAGAGTCACACTTGTTATATTATGGCGTTTTGAAACAGGCTGAGAAATCATGCTACCTGTTGACCGAGCTTTCGATTATTGCTAAAGAAGAAACTGAGTTATTGAGTGAACTACAAACATGGATGACTGATGTTTTGTTGCTAAAGGTGTTGAATTAACTCAAACAGTTTAATTAGGCACATATATTTTTTCTATTTTTTTTAGCTCTACCATTTTTGTATTGATGCAGGAAAAAGAAAGAAGTTTGCAAGATTATCTCATCCAAATCAAGTGAAGATCCTCATGTTAACCATCTATAATATTTATTGTTTACTTACATCACCGTAGAACCATCACCATTTTTCGGTGAACGAGTTTTAGCCTCGGATTGTTTCACAACTTGCATCAAATTGTTTCATTGAAGTTAAGTAGGCTGTAGTAGAACTAATGTAGATGGTTTTTCAATCACCAAGCATATGAAATATAAGTCATACATACCAAAGTTATGAACTTTGAAATTAAGTCAATTTATGAGTTAATAAAGTATACATATAAACCAAAGGAAACAAGTTGAAACCTATTTTGGTGAAACCTGTTTGTAAGCCAGCTATGCTGAGAACAACTTGAAACCAGTAGCACTATAACAATCTTCGACGTAAACTGAATTGGTTTGAGTTCTGGTTCACGCTTACAGCCATTGCAAAAACGATTATAACTAGAAGTTGACGACATTTTTAAGAAGATACAACAAATGATCTTCAACCTAGGTCAACACAGATCTTGACCAGAAAACGCAATTAAAACAATGAAACTAGAAACATAAAATAATAGTGCATCAAACATCTCAAATGACAAAATCATAGCTTGGTTCTGAACAAAATTAACCAAAAACATCTGAAGTTTAAAACAGAACTTAGAACTAATGGATAAAACACACAATACCCAAACAAAACAATCCTTAAAGTTATCAACGATATCGGCGCAGAGATAAAGTGTTGTTCCTCTTCCATGTTGCTCTTCTTGAAGGACGTTGCTTGTGGTTCAAGTGTCCCTTACCACGCAGACCTCTGTATTTCTTGCCAGCAGAGGTCAATCCACGAAGCTCTCTGTGTTTGTGGACTGGGTTGCAGATCCAGTTGATACGTGGATCATTGCGGATAGCAGCATGAGCTGGGTCAACCAAAATCACCTCAAAGTACTTGTAAGTGGAGTCCTGCATTAAAGATTTGAACTTAGCACACAAACTGAGAACCAAAACACGTTTTTTAGCAGGTCATATTTTTATCAAGTCAGACAAGTATTGTAACAAGTCACAACTTATAATGCTAAACTAAACCAGTCAGACTGACCCACAAAAACTATTAAAAAAATATACACAAACCATAAAAGTGTTATGCATATTAAGAAAAACTTAGAATAACAGACAAAATCAAATTCAGGTTCGGTGGGGTGAATAGGCACACACAAACGCACTAATTGCTGTTGTAAGATAATTCACAAAAAATTTGAAATATGTGCACGTAAAAAATTGATCATGCCAAGTAAGGTTACTATCAACACCATTTAGACGGTTCCATTTATGCTAAATTTATTATTTAACCATATTGCAATAAGAGGAACCAAAAAATGATTGACTAAAACTCCACACCAACTAGTTATGAAAAATAGTGTCAAAACTGATTTTTGAATGATGAACCGAGAAGCATTAGCATCACATACCTCATTAAGCCAGTAAGAGTTGAGAACCTTAAGACCACCCAATTTCCTGCCAGCTCGTTCCTCAGCAACAGACCTCTTGCTACGTTGAAACTTGAGTTGAGTGACACCCTGGTTAGTTGGCTTTCCATACACAATACCCTTGGGAACAGGCCTCTTTCTTCCACCACGCCTCACACGTACACGATAAACCACATAACCCTACAAAAACAAAACTAAAACTATAAAACCACCTTCTAAAAACCAGAATCAGAAAACAAATTTTATTTGAATTATAGTTGCAACAAACTGAACCAAATTACGAATGTAAAGACATTACTTATGCAAGCTTAAGACTGTGTATCGACACGGCTTGTGTTATGAAACTTGAAAACCAAATATGATGTCTTAAGATTAATAATTAGTAGTGGCAAACTAATCTGGTAAAAAAACATAAACACAACTTGAAAAAACTCGACGAAGCGATACAATTTTAAGTTATTAAACAAGCGAAAACCAAGTTTATTTAAAAATTATAAGATAAATGACATGAATTAGGGTTTAACACAACCACTCAACAAAATATACAATTAAAAGCAAGTGTATTGATAGTAAAAACATCAAAAGGACAAATTAAGATAATCGTTTAGTTACCAAAGCTCAGGGGCGGACGTACATAATAGCCATGGGGGGCAGCTGCACCCCCTTAACTTTTTTCTTTTAGTGTTAAAAACATGTTACGATCTCGAGCGCTCCCCGTAAATCTTTACAATCGTCCCCCTTGAGATGAGATTTGAGATGAAAATAGAAGACTAAAAATGGATAACTGATTTCTTTTTTGCAACGCCATGGATGGACAAGAGCAGAGAAGAAGTAAAAGATGGAAGAAGGAGAAGAAGTACAAATAAGTAATAAAATAAAGAATTAATATTTTATCACTTCTTCATGTATGGTCATTTCAATGACTTTTCTGAAAATTTTACCTACTATTTTATTTCATCACTAATCATTATAAATGAGGTTTTTTATTTTATTTTATTTCGAGTTTATTAGTTTATGATAGATTTTTGAAAGAACTATTGCATCGTATTCAATTTAAAGATATAATATGGCGTGAACCTTTGATTAAAAAATCTTGACTCCGTTATTGTCAGCAAAAATTGTTGATTGATAATACTCGACAACTGATCCAGTTTTAAAAACGTTGAATATCTAATTGATTATGAGTTAATTAAGTCCAACCACTAATGTGATTATATATGTGAAATATATGTTAAATAATTAAATTGTGAGCTAGAGAGCATGATTGTAAAAGTCGCTAGGTGTTCCCAGGTCGGTCGACTGGGGAGTTGTGAGTACTCGGCTTAGGAGGGGAGTACTCGGACATTTAAAATTATAAAAAGCTTATATTTATGAAATTATATATACGATAAATATTATAAGTTAACTAAAATTTATAACAATATACGTGAATATCAATATAAATTAACACGATACATGTTCAAATATTAAAGTATTTAAAATATTGATACTCATTCTTTAGTATTCCATGAGATTTTACTGGTATGTTAGTTTGTATTCTTTCGTATTATGACTTAGTGAAATGTATCTCCATGAAAAATAGTGAAAAATCAAACACAAATTGGTGAAAACAATGGAGTTCAATGAAAAACATTGAAAATCCGAGTTAGACTAAGAAGGTCGAGTAGAGCCGAGTTGTACGGTTGTACCGAGGAGGCTGAGTAGGACCAAGTTTGACCTAGTCCGAGTACTCCTATTGATTAGCATAAAAGCGCCTCGAAACCCCTCCGAGCTCAGAGTACTCGCTGATTTCAAGGCCAAGTTAGCCTAGTTTTGCAACACTGGTAGTGAATGTGTGATAATGTGATATTGAGATGTGTTATTAAGTTATTGACTTGAAGGAATAGTCATTGTTAAAACTTCCGCTCCCGATCAACTCGACCCAATCCAAACCGTACCAAAAAATAATTATTATATAACCATTGACAAACAAGTCTAGAAATTTTCCGTCCCCCATAAAAGAATTTTCTGGGTACGCCACTGCCAAAGCTAACACCTTTTTATAGTTTAAAGCATGATACTTGTTTGAGTTAGATAACATTCACAGCACCATAAACATGTATAAATCTAGCAGATGTTACAAATCAACCAAATACATACATCTATCTTTTATCATATGCATATAAAATGTACCTGCTTGGCTTTGTATCCCAAGCGACGAGCCTTATCGGGTCGGGTAGGGTGAGTGACCCGAACAATGGACGGAAGCTGACGATACTCCCAACACCTAACTCTCTGCATAAACCTCATCACATCCGACTGCTTCTTCCTCCATAGCTCCGATACATACGTATAAGCACCTGTTACAATACACCTATTTAGTTCATCATATTATACAATCAACAATCGCCGATCTATTCACAACAAATTTAAACGATGCATGACACAGATTGAAGGAGGAGGATGTGTACCCATTGTTGTTGCGCTATCTCCAGGCGATTAATCGCACAGCTGAAGCTGCTGCTGCTATTGAGTGTAAGCGATTAGGGTTTTAGAAGATACAAATTATAAACAATGCACTTGATTGGGCCTCTGAACTAGTGTAAGTGTGTAACTAGGCTATTGTGATTTTTAACTTGCTTGGGCCTGGACTAATGTAATTGATCATTTGATATTTGGTGTTAATTGAAAACTAGATAGTTTTTTTAGAAACAAAGACGTAAAACGTTTGTGAATATGCGAGAGCAATTATGAGTATCTGGAAGAAAAATTAAATTCAGCTTGACGGTTTTTAAGATATTTGAATTTACAAATTATAGATTTCGAATCAAATGTTTCGGCAATTTCATTTTCTATGTAAGCCGCTAAGTTGTTCGCAAGATACTCGGTTGACATTTGTTTCTTTTTTTACTCGTCTTGTGACTCATCGACCATGACATAAAAGTATGAATCCCTTGTTTCACAACGAATATTTTTTCGAACTTTATGCAAGTTGTCAGAATGTGGTGGTCAGGTGGAGACTAGGGGTGTAAACGAGCCGAGCCCGAGCTCGTCTAGGCTCGAGCTCGGCTCGTTTAAGTTTAACCAAGCTCGAGCTCGGCTCGTTTCAAGTTTTAATTTCAAAGCTCGAGCTTGAGCTCGCCTCAAACTTCTTAAGCTCGAGCTCGGCTCGGGCTCGGCTTTGTCTGATGATTTATTATTTTTATTTTAATTATTTATATTTAATTATATATATATATATATATATATATATATATATATATATATATTTGGGTGAGGATCATTACAGAACAACATTTTATCACGAGAACAAAAAGAACAGATCTCAGCCATTGATTTAATTATAATTAATTTTAAGTTTGTTTTATAGAAAAGGGTATTAAAGTAATTGGGTTCATGAATTAATTACATTACTAAAATCACTCTCTCTTTCTCCCGTCTCTCTCTAATCATACAACTCTAAATTCAAAATTGTGAATATATTCTAAAATAAAAATTGTGAATCTCACAAACATACAGACAACCACCACCACACATCGTTGTGGTCGCCGATCTCCACCACAATCACCCACCTAACACCATCCAAGATTTCGTAAACCCGAATTGAAACTGTTGATGACGTCTAAAATATACCATATGAAATCGTCAAATCGATAGGATGAGGAGATGGTAGACGGTTGGAGAAACACCGTTATAATTTGGAGATGGTAGGTGGTTTGGGTGGTATTTGGTAATAACGGTTTTGTGTTTGAATAACAGAAATTGAGTTAACCGCGATGGTGACGGAAATTGGTCGGAAATGATTTGGTTTTAGGCGGTGTTCGAAAGTGGGTTGAAGAGAACTGTAGGCTTTATAGTATTCGGAGATGACGACGACATGGAAAATGGACGACGATAGTAAATTCTACAAAGTATTGGATTTAGTTGTCTTCACATCTTTGAATATATATTAAGTATTCAAACAAGAAATTAGAATTTATACAAGAAAATCACTGTCATGCATGTAAATACCGTTAGCATGCATTTATGCCTTGTAAACTCTTAAACTTGTATACATACGTTTAACTACCATAAACTGTTATACATACATGTAAATATGTTATAGTTATACATGTATGTAAATATATTACGGTTATACATACGTGTAAATATGTGTAAAACAGTAAAAGTGGTTGCCATGCTTTTATGCCTTATAAATTCTTATACTTGTATACATACATGTAATATGTGTAGAACATTTACACCTTGTAAATTCTTAAACTAGTATACATACATGTAAATGTCTTTCACTATTATACATGCATGTAAATATGTGTAAAACATTTGAAATATGTATTACATGTATACATTGAACATTAATGGTCACTTCACAACACTTTGCATGAAATATTATTAGATTTTAACTCTTGTACAGTTATGTGAATTAGTGAATATGTCTTTAATGATGACTAGAAATTTTACATATTGGATATACACATATGTTAAGCAGTAACGAAAAATAATATGAATCACTAGTTCTTAAAATTTACATGTATGGATATCAGTTGTAAGTGTGGCCTTCTTTAAAACATATGTACATATGTGTATACAAAGTCTACTATATGTAAAACAAAGTAATAGGATTTAACACCCTACCAATTGTCAATTTATCGATTGTCCACTTAATTTAAAGATATCGTTTTTGATTTCCAGATCTTCATCATCGGCCTTCTCTTTCGATTTCCATTATTTTATAGATATCGTTTTTTATTTCCAGATCTTCATCATCGGCTTTCTCTTTCGATTTCCAATATTGATCCAAATCGTCATCAAATTGATCTATATTTACACCAATTTAAAAGTACCACTAACTGTCGTAAATTAAGCTGTAATCGATTTAAGTTTCCAATTGTAAATATGCTACTGATCATCATAATGTTGTAGTTATTTTCCCATTAATTTTCGAATTTCAATGATAATCATAATGATCCACCGAATTTCTTGATTTTTGAATTTTGGGAAGTAAATCAAAATCAAATATATATAATAATAATAATAATAATAATAATAATAATAATAATAATAATAAGTGATTTCAAAATTCTATTAAAAACATTGAAATCGTTTCCTAAATTAATGTTATGTTAGTTTTACCATATTACCCATGAATTTACATAACTTACCCCAAACAGAAACATATAACTTGCATTTTCCACCCTTTTTAATCTCAACCATTAAACTAATAATCAATGGTTAAATATTGTTCTTTTTGTTCTGTAAATAAACCTTGTTCTGTAAGGATCCTAACCCATATATATTTAATTTTATATAAACATTTAATTGTATTTATTTTATATATAACAAAATACTTATTATATATTTTGAATCATAATTTATATATATTTTAAATAATAATAATGATATATATTTATAAAATAAATAAAAAAACATATAAATGAAAAGCTCGATAAGGCTCGCGAGCTAGCTCGAGCTCGATGTGTAAAGCTCAAGCTCGATAGCTTAATGAGCTTTTTTCTTAGGCTCGGGCTCGAGCTCGAGCTAAAAAAAGCTCGGCTCGTTCGAGCTTTTTATCGATCCGATCTCGAGTAGCTCGGCTCGTTTACACCCCTAGTGGAGACGGCGCTGGTAGGTGATGATCGGAGACTCAAAGTTGTGGTCTGTAAAGCAGAAGTAATGCGGATAAAGACGTAGAAGTACATAAGCGTGGACGTGGATTTGGGGGGAGGGTTCAACACTTTAACGGTTTAAGTGAATCAAATGAGTATTGTGGATTTGGACATTATTGGCTTAAGTCTAGTTTGTTTTATGGACTAATTAAAAAATAAGTCAAAAACTTAACTTGAAAATTTTAAAATTCAAAGAGGTCAAGCTAGGTATATGTAATATTTTCAAGGTGGCTAAACCAATAAATATATAAAAAAATTAACTGTTAACCGAAAAACCAGTACTTCTGAAGGATAAAACTAGGAGAGCCATAGCCCCTCCCGCCTCCATTATGGTGCGTCGCTATTTAAGGGTAGACACATAAATACTCTTATAATATATTATCTAAATCTTACACTAATGGGATTTGAATTCCAGACCTTGTGGTCCAAATACCAGAGTATTACCAATGAGTCACCAACCCTATTGGCATGATGGGCCGATATCGAAAAATTCAAAAAACCTAAAACAAAAGAAGAATCAATAACTCATCATAGAACACGCTACACCGACTAAATGAAAGGAGTACATCGCTCAAGATAACGAAAGTCACTGATCGTAGGTGTCATATTTTTGTTCTACCAGTTTGACAAGCATTCTAGGTTGAATCGGTAACTATGTTATTGGGAAGCGAAATAAAACATCGTTTTGAGCGGGTTGACTAGACTAGATGGTTTTACCAGCTTAACAATTTAATTGTTCGGTTTTGATGGTTTGAACCAAATTTTTTTCAAATTCAGTAGTTTATTTATAATAGAATGGTAAAAGTTCATATTATAATACCCAAAACTACATATTCAATCTAGTATATACGAAATGTTAAAATTTCAAACCGGATTCAACTGTAAAAACAACAAAAATCACAAAAACTAAACCACGAAGCTAGTTGTTTAAAAATATTCTACCTGTTGGTCCATAATGATCGTGATTTCAGTGCTATGTTGACTTGTTTAACACAAATATATCCAAGACTTGAAGAACAAGGTGTAAAATATCCAAACAACCCAATAACAAGATTACACACACAAATGAGGTAAATAAGCTACAAAGATAAGTAGAATATGCTCCTAGCACCTCAAATTGAACGATTACACAACACAATCAGTGAATAATAGCCTTGGTAAAAGATGTGCAAAAGTTGTATTCAAGTGAAGATAAGGTTACAATATATAGCAGTGTTAGGTTCGCTGATAGATTCGCTCTAGCGAATCTATCTAGCGAACCAACACAGGTTCGCTGGGCACATAGGTTCGCCCAGTCGACACCTTAATGCAAAAGACACATGAACTGCGGGCGAATCTATAGATTCGCCCGTAGGTTCGCTAGTACAAGTACAAATACAAGTTAAACAAATACAAACAAAAGTAACACCGACAAGCCGGTGAGTCCAACCTATACATAGTGACTATCAATACTCCCCCTAGGTTGGACCTCACCTGGGGAAGTCTTCTAATTTAGCTCCGTCTTGATGGCTTCAAAGATGTTCGATAAACGCTCCTGCCCTTTCTTTAATTCCGGCCATTGGGTTTGTAAAGTCTTCGGATCCGGCCTCATCTTCACTCAAATTTAGCATCGAGTCTGCGAACTCAGCATCAGCGACACCAGCATCAGGCATTTGTTGAACAGTAGATTCCGCCTGTGTCTCTGCAGTTTGCTCCTCGCTGATTACCTCCAGGTCTATCACCTGTACCGGTTTCTCAAACCTTTGTTCTAATGATCGATCCAGCTGTCTTGTCAGGTCATCCATGTCCATGCGCTGATCATCCGACCTTCTCAACCTCTCATTCACAGCCTTTAGTTCTGCACGAATTCCCCGGGCTTTGTTTGCGACCTTCACAAACAGGTTCGCTTCAGTGGCAGTGTCATCTCTAGCCCCGTGCTTTATCCTGTTTTCACACAACACTTTCAAATCCACGTCACAGAAGGAGAAGACTTCCATTGGATCGAATAGTCGGATTTCTGGACGGTCATCCCCTTGAGGTCTGATAATGGCCTCCCCAGTACTGTTATCGTAGAACCATTTATAGAAGTCCTGCAGCCTGGGTGGCTGAGTGTCAGGTACCCTAACTCTGGTCATAACCTTCGGTGCAGCAATCTTCAACACAATCTTGCCCTTCCATGACACCCAATGTCTATCTTTCCTTTGCCTCATCCTCCTAGGCTTTTGGTAACCAAAGTTAACAAAATCAGTCTTTGCAGCCTCCTGGATTGTAGCTTCAAACGCACAAGCCCTTCCGCTTACCTCTTTCCCCAACAGTGGTAGCTCTGCCAGCCTACGCAAGTCCCAACGAGGAAAGGTAGCGAAGTGCTTTCTGTTCTTGACGTACGTGATGTCACCGCCCCTTCTTTTGATCATGTAAGCATCCACCAAACAATTGTACTTCCACGCAATGATCTGCCTATCTAGCTGCTTGGTGTTGGGTTCATCCAGGTGTTGGAATATCGGCACTTCGGGAACCACAACTTCTTCCTTCCTGAACCATTCTGATTTGTCTAAATCCACGTGCTCGAACTGGTAGCTAACCCCCTTTTCTTCAACCTTATAATTCTCTGGCTCATCATCTAAATCTTCTTCACTATCAGCATCGACATCAGTCTCTGGTTCATCTATCAGAGTATAGTCCACACCAGATCCACCAACCACTTCTTCTCCTTCGAAAGCATCCAAATCAATCCCCATCTCTTCATCAAATGTTTCCTCGGCAGCCTTTCCTTTACCCTTGTCACCAAAATCAACATCCATTAACGGATACTTTGCAATATCCGTTAAGGAGTTCAGTTCCGCCTCAGTCATTGCCGGTTCAGTTCCAACATTTTCTTTCAAACTGTTTAATTCTTTGAAGATCCTCACAATCAAACATTGCTGGTCCTTCATCATTCTACCCATCTCGTATATGACAGTTGATTTCTCAGCATCCTGTTTTTCCAGCTCTTCATGCTTACTTTTCAGCTCAACCAATTCTGCTTCCAATCTTTCAACAACACCCTTTAATTCATTTCCAGTCCCAGCAGATGTACCCCTGATATCGTGCTTCGCCTTCTTTGATGTTTCATCTTGAGTATCAGACTTTCTCTTAGTTCTTTGTTCCCTACCAGCATCTATTTCTGCCTGGATTTCATCCACTTCCCTATCAAACGAATAGTCTTTCTCCTTTGCATATGCCTTCCTCTTCCTGATCTTCTTCTCAACCTCCTCTATATTCTCTCCGCCCCGTTTCCTTTCAGTCTCAATCAACCTCTGAATTTGTACCCATCTTTCAGCCGGATACATGTTTTCCCATAAAAACGACGTCCTACCGACACAATCCGATCTCACCGATTTGCAGTCTTTAAAAATTCTCGAATGCATGTCCCATACCTTCAGCTCAGCGCCAACAACCGGTAGATTTGGTAGTTTGTCATTCAGCACCATCTGAATGAACCTCAGATACATCAACCATTTGGCGCCTTTGGTAGCGTGAATGTTCTCGAGAAGATGGTTGAATATCAGTTTCGCGATATTGGCTTTTTGCCCCCGGCAAAACAGCATCATAGCTCGAGCCCAGTCCAAGTTCAGCCCGTCCGTACCCCCTTTCCTGTGATCCAGGCACATAATGAACACATGTGCAATATACCTCCACTCCTGGATCAAGTACGACTTTACAAACTCCATTTTCTTTTCTCCGGGCATCGGACCCTCATACCCAGCGTTCCGGAATGCCCCATACACCTCTTCCGCCGTCATACTAACCTCTTCACCCACATCCTCTTCTAGCCTCAAAATTCTAGCCAGATCGGCTTCAGTAAACTCCAAGTCGTATCCACCGACTTTGGCACAGATACGTGACGGCAGTACCGACACGTTCAATACTGCAGTTCGCCAGAAATCCCGAACGTGCACCTCATATATAGTGGGAGAGTGAGATATGGCATAATGTATGTGAGAGGATTTTAGCCATTATTGAATCTCTATAGCTGCCGGCCTTTTCATGGTTTTCATCAAGCAAAGCACACATGTTGTGCTTTTTCTCAAAGAATAATGTCGACATTGTGCCTGAAAAATAAACGAAGATTGATCAGAAATGAAGATTTGAAAAACAGTTAATAGATTCGCTGGAAATTAGGTTCGCTGGTATAGCGAACCTGAGATTTTGGCACCAGAACCTATAGATTCGCTGACATGAAAAGTCAGTCATTGTGGTCGAGCGAATGTATAGGTTCGCTAGAAACAGTCGGGCGAATCTATGTTGTTGCGCGGGCAGCATAACGACATAGGTTCGCTCGAAGTTTTGAACTTTCGTTCAGATTCGCCAGACGAACACATAGGTTCGCTGGAAACCCTAGTTTTTGAAAAACGGCCAGAATCACAATCAATCAACCATTATTAAGCATTCTAAGCAACAAACAGGTAGAATAATCATTAAACGAGGCTATTAGGAAGTAAAACCCTAACTATAAACACCAAATCAGTCATTCAATCAACACATAGTCAAAGATCGACAGTTAAAAACAGGATAATGGTGCGATTAAGAGTTTAGTCAGAGATTAGGATGAAATCGATCACCTACCAGACAATATTTGTGTTGTTAAATGTGTAAAAAGGCCGTGAAATAGTGAGAATCGAACTTTTGGTGTTTGAAATTGAAAAGGTCTGCTACAGTACAGTTGGACAGCGAATATGTGAGATAATTCGCTGTCACTGTATATATATACAGGCACAGGTTCGCTGGTAGACAGACCAGCGAACTTTAGATTCGCCAGAAGACCAAAAGACAAAACTGCCTTCGGCGTGGTGCAAAAGAAGGTTGCGGGCGAACCTGAGATTTGGGCGAACCTGTAGGTTCGCTCGCAAACAAATTAAAATATATTTTTTTTTTGATTTTCTGAAATTTTAAAATTTTTGTAAAACCGTTAAAACGTCCCACGATATCAACGCTCCAAAAAATAAACATAAACAATTCTAATCCTAAAAATACTAGTAATAACAGGATAGAAGTTAAAATTAAAATAAAATAAAATAATAAAAAATTTTAAACGCTATTAAGGATATATATTCTTCATGATGTTTTGAGCAGAATCCGGAGAATCATCGATTGGCGGGATTGCAGATATGTTTGTCCATTTAAACCCATGCCTTAGTCCTTTCAACAAGAGATCAGCAGCTTCTTTTATCATGTTTTTGGTTTGATTGAAGAATCTCTGACACCTCGGTCCCCACAGACATCTAGGTAAAAAGAACAAGTTATGTCATCAGGGTATATCTGAGCAATATGATTGACTTTGCTTGAATTTCAATGATCAACTTTTGAATGCTGACCGATGCATTAGCTTCTTTTGACACTTGTGCAATTTATGCATCTTTTCTTTGTGAGTGGAGCTTGTCAGCAATTGATTCTTTTGAATACAATGCGACTTATTATTTGGGAAACTCAAATAGTCTAGAGCTCCAGGTCTATACTGACGTATAACAGAGGAGATAAACATTTGAGCATGCTCGGTGAATCTTCAGGTCAATACTTCCGTATAGCAGAGAAGATCCACCAACTCCAGGTCAATACTTCCGTATAGCAGAGGAGTTAAGCACTTGACTCAAAACGTTCTGAGGAGTTAACGAGTAACTCACTCAGAGGCTTTTCCGAAGAGCATCACTAGCAGCTTTTTATTTTTATTTGTTTTGCATACTAGAAAATCAATTCGGGGATAGGGCGAGGGTGATTTGGGATGTTTGGGGAAATCAAGGCAAAGATTTGACGCTCTCAACCCATTTTTGACAGAACCTTTATCTTTGTGCAATCCAATCATGTCAAGGAGATAATCCTTGTTGTCGAGATCTTGAACGTTATGTTTGGCTGCACAATCACTGTTTACATGTTTTCGGGCTGAGCCTATCTGACAAATCCCAAACGCAATGCTTCTGACCTCCTTCAACGTCTCTTTAACATCAATCAAAACGGAGATCCTGAAATAGCAAAATTTGAAAAACTATAAATAGTTAATCTTTTATATATCTCCCCCAAAATTTCTATATTGTAGCTATCAAATTAGAAATTTTTGTTTTTCAGATTTTCTTAATATATATATATACATAGAGTTAAAAGAAAATAAAAGAAGATAAAATAGAATAAAGTAACGGAGCAATGAATCGAGTGACCCACGGATTTTTCAAAGAAGAATAAGCAAAAGAAAAAAGTTATTTACGTATTTGCAAAAGGATTCTCACAGAAAAGGTTTTCAAAAAGATATAAGACCCAGCATGGAGATCAGTTCATAAAAACGTGGTTTGTCAAAAGTTTTTGTGAAAAGATCAGCTTTTTGCTTTCGAGTTTCGATAGGAATAATATCAATAAACCCCTTTTCCTGTGCATCCCTGATTGCATGAATTCTCGTTTCAATGTGCTTGGTGCGAGTGTGATGAATGGGATTCTTGGCAATTCCAACAGCAGCTTCATTATCACAAAAGAGTGGCGTATGAATAAAGTTGATGCCATAATCCATCATCTGATGTTGAATCCACAGCACTTGGCAACAACAACTTGAAGCAGCAATGTATTCTGCTTCTCCTGTGGACAGAGAGACAATGGTTTGTTTCTTGCTTTGCCAGGAAACAAGACATTCTCCAAGGTATTGACATCCACCAGTGACTGATTTCCTGTTAATCCTGCAACCAGCATGATCACTATCAGAAAAAGCATGTAAATCAAAGTTCCCACCTTTTGGGTACCAAAGTCCCAAACGAGAGGAACCCTTAAGGTAGTGAAAAATGCGTTTAACAGCTTTCTCATGTGATTCTTTTGGATTGGCTTGGAAACGAGCACAGTAACACACGGCAAATGTAATATCTGGACGACTTGCGGTCAGATACATGAGAGATCCGATCATCGAGCGATACCGATGAGCATCCACAGGATTCCCATTATCATCGGAAGTAAGGCATGTTTGAGCTGTAAAAGGAATCAATTCAGGAGAAGAGTCATCCATGCCAAACTTCGTGAGGATTTCTTTGATATATTTCTCTTGGTGGATTAGAATTCCATCAGGCTTTTGCTCCACTTGCAGCCCCAAGAAGAAACACATCTCCCCCATTATTGTCATCTCAAAACGATCCATCATCACCTTCTCAAATTCTCTACACAACCCTTCATTTGTCGAACAAAAAATGATATCATCAACATACACTTGAACGATCAGCAGCTCGCCATCCACCTCCTTCTTGAATAATGTCATATCTATAGCCCCACGTGAAAAACCTTTGCTGAGAAGATACTGTGTCAGAGTTTCATACCAGATCCGTGGAGCTTGATGCAACCCATACAAGGATTTATCAAGCTTGTAAACCTTTGACGGGAAATCTGGATCCTCGAAACCCGGTGGTTGACATACGTAGATCTCCTCATCAATATCTCCATATAGAAATGCACATTTCACATCCATCTGATAAACTTTAAAGTTTTTGTTTGCGGCATGAGCAAGAAAGATTCTGATGGCTTCCAGGCGAGCGACTGGAGCAAAAACTTCGGTGTAGTCAATCCCCTCCTCTTGAGCAAATCCTTGAACAACCAGTCTCGCCTTGTTTCTGATTACAACACCACGATCATCTGGCTTGTTACGGAAAACCCATTTAGTGCCGATTGGACACTTGTTAGGAGGAAGATCAACCAGTTCCCAAACTTTGAGCTTCCTGAATTGCTGCAGTTCCATTTGCATGGCATCCACCCAACTAGGATCTTCAAGCGCTTGTTTATAATTCTTTGGAACGACTTGAGACAGAAAGGCAGCATAAAGACATTCATTAATCAAACCACTCTGACTCCGAGTTCGCACACCATCAGTAATAGATCCAATGATGTAATCGTGAGGATGGTTTTTCAGGGTTTTGAAGTCAGTGTTGAGTAGTAAAGGATTTTGGTCGGTTGAGGGTGTTTGATTTGATGGTTGTGAAGGTGTAGGTGATGGGATGGAAGTGGATGTGGATGGAATATCTGATGGAGAATTTTGAACAGTTTGAGGTGGTGGAGGTGATGGAATGTCAAACGAAGTGGGTGGTAGTTGTGAAGCAGATGTGGAAGGTTGTGGTTGTGATGGTGTAGGTGAATGATTGAAAATAGAAACTGATGTGTGTGGAATGATGTCGTCATCGTCAGAGTCAGGAAGATTAAATGATTTGAAAATGGTGGGGGAATTATAAAACCATGCCGGTTCACAGCCAATACTGGTGGTGTTTGACTCTTGCCAGTCAACATAGTAGGACTCTTGCACAATCCGCGTTCGCTTGTTGTAAACACGATACGCCTTTTGTGTGTTCGAGTATCCCACAAAGAAGCATTCATCAGAGACAGCACCAAACTTCGTCTTCTGATCTTGAGTATTCAAAAGAGTGCAAGAACATCCAAAGGGGCGCAGAAAATCAATCAGCGGCTTAATCCCTCGAAACAGTTGGTATGAAGTCTTCATCTTTTCCTTGACAATCAGTACCCTGTTAAGAACATAAGCTGCACAATTAACTGCTTCAGCCCAGAAAATAATTGGAAGTTTTGACTCGATCAGCATAGTTCTAGCGGCCTCCACAAGGGTTCGATTCTTTCTTTCAGCAACACCATTTTGTTGTGGTGTTCGGGCGGCGCTAAACTGTCTGAGAATACCCCGTTGTTCACAGAAAGAGTTGAAGATGTGGTTTCTGAATTCAGTTCCGTTATCGCTTCTGATGGCTTGAACCTTCTTCTTTCCAAGAACCTCTATCAACGGAATCAGCTTCATCAATTCTTCGGCAGTCTCACTCTTGTTTGCCATGAATCTCACCCAGGTGTACCTAGAGTAATCATCTGTGACAACCAAGCAATAAGACTTTTTAGCAATAGATTTGACACTTATTGGTCCAAATAAATCAGTATGTAACAATTCGAGGGGTTCTGAGATGGAATTTGTAATTTTAAGTTTATGTGGCTTTTTGTGCTGTTTTCCTTTAGCACAAGCCATGCATTTCTCAACCACTGAAAAGTCTTTTAGTGGTAAACCCCTTACCAAATTGTTCTTAACCAATTTATTCAGAATTTTAAAATTGATGTGTCCTAAACGTTTATGCCACAGAAAAGATTCAAAAGATGAAGCTTTAGACAGAAGACATGTCACGGTGGAGTTTGATTCTTTTGATCCCATATTCAGCATATAGGTATCATTTTGTCTCGGAGCTCGCATGATCACCATATCTTCAGGAATAGTAAACTCTGGCTTCAAGAACAGGCATTCATTTGGAAGAAACATCACAGGAATATTTTTATCACAGATTTGTGATACACTCAGAAGATTGAATGCCAGTTCAGGAACATAGTTGACGTCTTCCAAAGTAAGTGAGCCATTTGAGACTTCTCCTTGACCAATCATCTTCCCACCTTTCTTGTCTCCCGCAAAAGCAACATAACCGCCATTTATGATCCTATAGTTAGTCAGAAGGTCCTTCAACCCTGTCATATGTCTGGAACATCCGCTGTCAATATGCCAATGACTATTTACAACGGCATTTGAATGTTCCTGACATTTATTAAAAAAAAATGAAGAGTTAGACCTTTGAAATAGGCACCCAAGCTTTTGTGTACTTGGGTGGTGTAGCAGATGAAGAATTACAAAAGAAATTATTTACAAATGTGTTTAATCTTTTTCCGAAAGATTTTTGCTTTGAGCTATTTTGGATTAACTTAGGGCATTGCTTGACAGTATGACCAGTAATTCCACATTTAAAACAATGAGACTTCAAACCATTTTTGGAAACTCTGTTAACAGGAATTTTATCCATTTCAATTTCCTCATCACATTCAGACAGTTGAGAGTTGCAGTCACTGTAAGAGTCATAGAGTTCTTTTGACTTAACAGTTGTGACTTTAACTTTATCAGATTCAGGTTTAGGTTTAAGAATGTATGAAAAAGTTGATTCCTTGTCTTTTGGTTTTGAAATTCTCACTGGTGTGAAAGATGGAATTTGATGAGTGAAGAACTTTTAAAAACAGTTTGTTTTGGTTTGACTTTCAGAGACATGACCTGAAAGTTTGTCTTTGTCATTCACACACACATTTTCAATCAAATCATCATTCGACACATTAGGGTTTGAAGTAGAGCACCCTAGATTACTATTAAACATGGAATTGTCTGAACATGACACATTACTACAAACAGAATTAATTAAACTAATGTCTTCAAAAGACTTCTTGGAATCAAAACTACTGCAATCACTACTGCCAGAACAACCGAGCCCAACACTTCCACCATATGCGTAATCCTCTCTAACTTCCTTAAGATTTACTTCACTTAAACCTGCAATGGAACTGTCAGTATCATTCTGCATAATCTCTTGAATTAACTCATTTGAGGGATGAGGAATAGGTGTAGGAGAATAACAGAAAGGACTGGGTGGAGGATATGCATATGATTCATTGTTCCTAAAGCCCAAACCTGTCTTAACTCTGGCCCCCCTTTGTTTCTGGCAGAGTTCCTCCCTTTTCATACCAGATATTGTCCACTGCTGCAATTTGTTTTTAAGTTTTCTTGCTTCAAATTCAGCAAGTGTAACTTGCTCAGTCAAGTAGTTTATTTCACAGTTCTTTTCCAAAAGAGTTCTTTTTAAGTGTTCATTTTCCTTTAAAGCTTCTCTTAACTTAACAAAATATTTTGATTCACTTAATTTAAGCTCTTTGATGGTTCTTTTTAATTCGTTTTCGTTTGACATTAATAATTTATTTGCCTTGTATATGCCAATTAAACGAATTCTGCAAGCAGATGAACACATATCTTCAATAACATCGTAAGGAAGACCAATTACCAGTTTTTCGGCAGCCAGAGCACGATCACATTGGCAATAGGGAGTGCTTCTTTTGAATTCATCGACTGCATCTAGCCTCGTCTTCTCAATCATCTCTTCCAGGCTAAGCTTTGACTCCTCCTCATGCTTCACTTCATTAACAGCAGCTTCACAAACCAACCCAGACTGATTCAGATGTCCTTGAGCAATAACATCTGATTGAACTTTAACAACATTCTCCACTTTCTCTTCCTCTTCCTTTCCATAAAATTCTTTGAACGGATCAAAGAGATTTATATCATTGTCATCAAACTCAGCAATTTCAGCAACAAGGGCATGGTTAATCTCCTCCTTGGTTTCTTCAATTTCTGCACTCCAATCAAAGTTGGTGAGCAGTGCAGTTTCATTTTTTGACTTTGCTTCCTCAACCTTTTCTTGATTTGGAGCAGATCTTGGATTTGCAGAGTTAACTGGCTCAGTAACAATTGGCAATGGGCATTCCCTTTTGAAATGGCCCAATTGTTTGCAGTTGTAGCACCTCAATTTACCCTTGTCATATCCCAGCTTACTATTCTGTCCCTGATTTCCAAAGTTTCTTCTACCAGTTCTTTCCATGAATCGTCTGGCACGAAGAGTGAGCATAGCCATCTGCCACTGGATGTCTGTTTCCTCCAGATCATCAGGATCCACCTGATACATGTCTTCTACAGTCATACCCTTCCCTTTTAACTCACCTGCAACAAGAGCTTCATAACTGTGAACAAACATTCCAAATAGAGCCATAGTATCTGACGGAATCTGAGTGGTGACAGATGCATTCGAGCTTGAACCAACATTTGAAGGTACACCAGCAGATTTAGTAGGCACATGACTTGATGATCCTCTAGATGCAGCACTGTACATATATGAGTTTGCAGCGGATGAGATAAGTGCTGCATTTTGAGAGGGAATGTTTGGAACCATCATTGACTGATTATATTCTCTTCTCTTCACATCAAGGTCGAAAGACTTCAGCTTGTTGATGACGTCCATCAGTTTGTAGTCAGGAAAGTTTCTCTCTTGTTTCAACAGCTTGATTTGAAGACTCCATTGCGGAGGAAGAGAATCTAACAATTTAGCAACTTGTTCATGATTGCCCAGCTTATCATCATATTTCTTCAAATTACTTGACACAGATAGGAATCGGTTTGTAATGTCAGTCAGGTTCTCTTGTGAGTACCCCACGAAAGAGTTGAATTCCTTTTCAGCTTGTGCCTTTCTATCCAGTTTCAGATCCTCATTCCCATCATAAAATTCACACAATGCATCATACAGGCTTTTTGCAGTTGTGTGTTCAGCAAACCTGTTGAAGATGTCCTGATGCAGGCAGAGTATCAATGCCCCTAGTGCCTTCTTGTCACGATCAAGTAACTTGATATCTGTTTCAGTAAAAGTAGTTGGATCTGTGTTTACTGAGGTGACGGTTCCTTCAACAGTTGTTGGCACGTGCGGGCCATTTACTATAGATTCCCATTGGTTGTAGTCCGTGTAATAGAAGAAAGCTTTCAAACATCTTTTCCAGTCTTCAAAGTTTTCACCACTAACAAGCCTCGGTGGCCTGTTAGGTTGAACGCTGTCCAGATCATTCATATTCAGTGTTGATGAAGTCATAACTTTGAACAGATTATAGATTCGCTGAAAACAAACAGTTTCGCTAGATAGATTCGCTCAAAGAACACAGCAGATTCGCTGGTAGATTCGCTGGTGACAGATTCGCTAGACAAGCAAACAGTTTCGCTGACAAGCAAGCACAGATTCGCTCGCCTGATTTTGGCAGCAGTTTCGCTTGCACAGTCAGCCAAACAAGTGAACTTTCGTTCGATGGTATGTCAGATTCGCTGGCCACAACTCAAACCAATACAGAACAAAGATTTGGATTAGGTTCGCTGGATGAACAGATAGATTCGCTGGTTGAACAGATAGATTCGCTGGTAGCTCAACCACCCTGCAACAGTACGGAAACAGCTCGAAAACCTTCAAAACTTGACCATTTGCATACACGTTTGTTTTAAAAGCTTCCTATGACCAAATACCACAATCTTTGAGCAAAATACAACACCAAAAACACTAAAACAAGCTTAGAAACAGAATCAAGAAGTGTTTCGACCCAAAAACTTCAAAATCAACACAAGAATCACTAGAATCAAACAATCAAGAGCACTAAGGCTCTGATACCATATTGTTGGTCCATAATGATCGTGATTTCAGTGCTATGTTGACTTGTTTAACACAAATATATCCAAGACTTGAAGAACAAGGTGTAAAATATCCAAACAACCCAATAACAAGATTACACACACAAATGAGGTAAATAAGCTACAAAGATAAGTAGAATATGCTCCTAGCACCTCAAATTGAACGATTACACAACACAATCAGTGAATAATAGCCTTGGTAAAAGATGTGCAAAAGTTGTATTCAAGTGAAGATAAGGTTACAATATATAGCAGTGTTAGGTTCGCTGATAGATTCGCTCTAGCGAATCTATCTAGCGAACCAACACAGGTTCGCTGGGCACATAGGTTCGCCCAGTCGACACCTTAATGCAAAAGACACATGAACTGCGGGCGAATCTATAGATTCGCCCGTAGGTTCGCTAGTACAAGTACAAATACAAGTTAAACAAATACAAACAAAAGTAACACCGACAAGCCGGTGAGTCCAACCTATACATAGTGACTATCAATACCTAAGTTATTCAATGTTAAAAAATATTTCAATTAAATCACTCAACTTCATATTTTATTTAACTTAAAGGGTTTAATATGTTTCTAACGTATTTTTTTTCATGTTCAATTAGAAAACATTTTTTACTTTTTTTATGGCTATATATGAAGTTGTTACATGAACTTTAGATTTTTATTTTATTTTTTAAAGCAATTAAACATTGTAAAAGAACTTAAATTATAACTATATATTAAAAATCTCAACCCTTACATCTTCTCCTTTATTTCTTAACACCAAAAGTTTCGATGATAACTTGATTTGAAGGTTAAGTGGCCGAATTAGGCCATGAATTGGCTTTCCCTATAGCGAATTGCCTAGTTTTACAAGCTTTCTCTAAACCCACCTAGAAGTACAAGTGGTTTTCCTAAACCACTCCACCTACTTCAACAAAGGTTCAGCTCATACCATCAACATTCCAGGACAAGACTACACTCGAACACAACTCGAGCTCGTTTTCATTATAAAGAAACCTTGGATTCACAAGTTACCATCTTCATGATACACAACATAAATAGGTAAGTCATATATAAGTTTCCCAGTAACTTACACTCCATTTACTTAGTGTTTTTTACTTTTCTTTTGGGTGCAAATGACACCATATATACAGTTAAGTAGTTAACCACACACTGAGCATAGAAACGAAATAACACCAGATTGTATCGCTCTATCTTTGCACCATTCCTTGAGTCCATTCTCTATTGTTACCTGAAGCAAGACAAAATATGATAAAAGCTTAATGGCGTAAACAAACCACACAGCTTGTAAGTAGCTCGAGAAAAGCTTGAATCAAGACAAGCTTACTGTGGGAATGACCAATTCCCAAGCCTGAGCTTAAACAATTACTAACAAGCCGAGCTCAAGCTTCACACAACGAGCTCTAAACAAGCTAAGCTCAAGCTCTCTCAGGTGAAGCAAGATGATCTCGAGCTTATACAAGCTATGATTAACACCCCTAAAAAAATTAATAGGTCAACCTGGCATTGTGCATTTCAACTGCTACTAGAAAGTAACTCGAAGTCGATTGATAAGTTACCCAACCCACACAACTTGGAATCTCTACTTACATGCTTTTTGGATTAGGAAAACGTGACAAAAAACTAAAAGAAATATACAGTGAACAAACCTTTCAGATAGTGCATGTTTAACCTCAGGGAGCAGGGGATCGTGTTAAATTAAGAACTGGAGCTTCCCAGATCGAAGTCCATTGTGTAATCATATTCAATGGTTGGTATTACAGTAGCAACGAATTTCAAGAATAAGAAGAGGTACCTGTTTCAACATATTTCAATGGTTGCAAGTTGAAGTTATTACAAAATATATCAGGGAAATGATCCATGCAGGTCCACTCACAATCACATTTTTCTTCTAAAAAACAAAAAAATTCACTTGCATTTCCAAACTTAATTTGTGGTTTTAAGTCACTCGACACGTTAAGAGATCTAGATCTTAATCAGACAGCTCAAGTAAATGGGCTAAGGATGCCACATCTAATAATTATTTAACGCAAAATCAAAAACACTGTCTCAATATAACTCAACTGCTACTGATCTGGATATTGTGATAGTCCATTTACTCTAAAATTTAGAATACTAAGTTACCATTGAATTTAAAATTATTGAAGTAACATGGAAGAAAATTACTTGTCAACTTGCGGGTCAAGTCCTGCAGCTATTAAGGGTTCAATTAATTTCTTCATCACAGCTGCATGTTTACATGGGTGTACAGATGCGTGTTTCCCGGACAAGTGTGGATGGTCTTCAATAGTTACCTGAGCATGATAAACGTCACAAACATCAACATATCTTTCATATCAAACAAACTAGATTGGAAAATGAACAGATTTACTTGTCATTCACTTGAATGGCTAAGTGGCAGTCCAAGTAACATTTATTTGTCTAAAAGAGCACTCACAAAATTATGATACATCGAAACAAAGATTACTGTTAAAGAGGGATGAAGAGAGTTATAAAGTGCAACTCGACCCATTAACTTATAGACGAGTCACCCAAAATGTAATTCATTGCATGATCATCTTTTGTTCAAAAAATAGATTATAATTAAAATAATAAAAGCTTTATAATCGTATTTCACACTAGATTACTGTGCTGGGACAACCCAACCCACTCATTTTGCCACCTTTAATACGAACAAAGAAAGTCAAGAATTTGAAGAGCATGTGACTAAGGAATGCACTGCTTACCGTTTTGCGAGCATGATCTTGACTGACATCTTCTAGAACTAATTCTGGCTCAAGAAGCATCCTTGACTGTAATAGATAACCGGCAAAGTGGTAAATTTGAGCCAGATATATTCAGCTGATATAATTAAATATACAATTCATATTCGTGTAATCTTAAACCTACAACCTTCAGATTTCCTACCAATTCCTAAAATGTAACCCAAACAGAGAAATCATAATTACTAAGTTTGCTTATGGTTGATTTTTCTAACCTCATCATAACCTGTAAGCCAAACTCGAGGTGTTTGATAATATTTATCATACCTGAAAGAGCAAAAAGAAACTGGAATGTCACTTCATAAACAGCAAGACAATAAGAATCTAAAAAAACGATGTTTCTAATAAAAGTTAGATGTACATTAGCTTTCGATATATTATAAAACTACTGAGGTTGAACTTACGTGATGCTGACATCATAAGTTCGAGTTCTTAGGATATTGTCATCATCAGGCTCATGAGCAACAAGATACGTAGGCTGAAGGGTTGCCTGAATATTGCAATAAAAACTCAGTAAAAGTATTCTCGCTTGTTTCTAATCTTTCAATAGGGCATTAGGGCACTCTTGAATTCCTAATAATTTAGTCTACTACTGGTCTTGAGTCGAATTTTCTAAATATATAATCAATTTCTTTGATTCTAAGACGGCAGCTTCCAGCTACCCGATTACAAGAAATTAAGTCATTACTCATTACATTGCTTACTCATGGCAAAAAGGACTGACAGTTGTGTACTTATACTTGGTTCCTTTAACCAATCAATACCAACCAAGGCCAATATCCTATGACTTAAAATAAAGAAATAAAAATAAGAGAAATACTGCAAGATAATGTAAGTATCTTACAGGATCTGACTCAACAAGGTTGTCGGATTCTTCAAGATCTTCCATGTCCGGGATGTCATCTTCTTCCTCGGTGCCAAAATATGAAGGAATTGACTGGATTGTATTTTTCTTGCTTATTTCTAGAGTCTCCATAGAAGGAACATTCTCTTCCTCGTCATCCTTGGTATCTATAAAGATAGTCAAACTAAGTAAAGAAATTATTCACTTAACATTTATGATCTCTATAAGGATACACACCTTTTGGTTGTCCATGGGTAGCCAGCCAGCCATCATTATCTTCATCATCAAGCAATATCTCACCACCAGCAGCTTCATATTCTTCTTGTATTGATGCAACTCTTCGCAAACAAGGAACTGAATGAAGTCCATATTAAATTTAAGAGAGATGTCACATGCAAAATAAATCAAATAATCATACATTTACGCTTCCTTATGTATATAAGTCAAAATTCATGTACAAATAGAGAATTGCGAGCTCAGTAAGAATTAAGTGCCGTTAAAAAAAAGGTAAGAATTAAGAATGGTGTCACTATTTTACCATTTCTAGTTATCAAAAACTGCTTATCCGATGGCAAATATGACTTCCTCTTGTTTGGATCACCTGATTCCCTACAAAAAAAATGGAAGTGAGTTAATGACTTAATTCATTGTTGTTTATACTTTATACAACGCAGACAAAAGCCCTTTATTCATTGTTGTTTATACTTTATACAACGCAGACAAAAGCCCATCGGCAGAAACTTCTAGAGAGAACTCAATATCAAAATCTAAATGACTATGGTTATAGGGCAAAGATTATAATGTGCGTATTTTCACTGATCACAAGATGAATTTAAAATATAACTAATTCTTCTTTTAAACTCAGGAGTAATGCTCATTAAAAAATTTCTAGAGAGAACTCAGTTTCAATATTTCAAGCTTAACAGAATCTAAATTAATGAAGTCCTATGGCGTACATCATACCATGCATATTTCTTTGGCAACATATTATAATTCAGAAGAAAATATCAGGCTTCCCAAGGAAATAGGAATCTAATGAAGTGCATATGGTCCACAAATATAACACTTGCATTAAAAAATAATGCTTTCATTGTTTTGTTCCATCAATATGATTCACTAAAAAATAACACAAGAGCTTAAAATCTGCAAGTATAGTAGGCTAGTAGCTCTATCTCAATTGTGCGCCCTCCTATCAGTTAAGGAAATGACTAATGAGAAGCACTTTTGACACAATAATACATATTTTCTATCACATACACATTATTAATCAGTGCAAAGAGTTTTGGTTGATGAGTAAAAAACTAAGTTACCTATATAGTCCAAACATAACAGGCTAGAAAGGGAAGAGCAACTAGTATTTTTAGTAAGGCAAAAAAATTGTTTAGCAGGTAAGTATGCATTACAGATTTACAGGATGGCGAGATAAAAGTAACCGATTATATAAATAAACCTAGACTTATATGAGATCCTAAGCATAAGCTTTATGTCCACATTATGCGCTTATACCATCACTTCCTAATAAGGACTGATTAAGGAGAGTAGAAACTATACACCATTTTATGCTAGCATAGCTTTGAGATATTGAAAAGGCTGAGTCATAAAACAAAAGTAATAGCTTATTCCTCAACCCCATAAACAGCATTTAGTGACAAAGACCACCCCAAATACCCCCAATTTCATGAATACGTTTTAAATTTGCGTGAGATAACTCAGCCAGTGTAAGATTGTGGTTCTATGAACTACTTCTACCATGGTAGCAAACTGCTTTCATGCAAAACTATAAACTTGATTCAACTAACCAAATTGGCCAATTACATTATACAAAGAATTAAAAGTTAGGATTTTTAAATCATCCACCTCTCAAATGAATTAGCAAAAATCTCTAACTTAATCTCCTCGGCTCCTGCTCATGAGTCTTTAATCTCTCTGTCCTACGATACTTTCTCATAGGACTCTAGCCAATCACTTTTTCGAGATCGGAAATAGCATAATAGTCCCCAGCTCCTAAGCAAGTTACTTTTGGGGAAAATTCTTAAAATGCCCCCTTCACCCAAAATTTCCCTCTCCTATCAAGCCCCTACATAATACAGACGTAAATAACTTGAAACACGTACGGCCAAACCTAACTTTTGTAGTGAGAACATTGCCAGTTTGCCACATGTACAAATTCAGTCGATCGAACCCAATACAGGCACACACGAACTTGAAACAAATTCGACCGAACCCAAGTTAAGACCTTATTCAAGCTCAAACAAACTTAACACAAGTTCGAACAAACCGAACCAGGACACTATTATGTGATAAAGGAGACATTTTGGGAACTTTTCATATCTTCTAAAGTCATTACTAACAATTCCATTAAGTTAAACTAAAAAATGACATATACATATAACAACAATACAGTTGAATCAATGAATGAATGAATGATAATATCTAATCTAAATAAGTTCAGAAGAGGAAAAAGCAAATCTACCATGACCAAGTAGGGCATTTAGAAACGAGATTATCTCCAGCGATGACAAATTCATTAACACTAAGTACGCCTTTTTCTTTAAAAGCAGATACAGTTCTAGGGTTTGTGATCCTCTCTACCGTACCTTTAAATGCTTCATGAAGCTTTTGTGATAAAACCATTTCCGATCAAACACGGATATAGGATTTGGATCCAATTGAAAGATAGAAGCTTTGAAATCGATCGATTGATTGATTGGAACTAGATCACAAACCCTAGCGAATGAAATTAGAGAATTTTTGGGGATTTAGTTTACGTTAAATTTACTACAAACATGTATCCAACGTACACGCTATACCAATCAAAGGATCAAAATATATTTATTTCATTACATCAAAACAAAAAATTCACATATTCTAGCCATTGTAGTTTTTGTAAGTTTTATATTTCGATCTTCAAGATAGAATGATTTTAATTCTTATTGGGTTAAAGAGTAGTTAGTTTTATGGTTGTTTTATATTTATTAGATTTTTACGGTGAGGTTGCTGAGTCATTTGATGATTGTCGTTCTGTTGTTTTTTGTTTTATTTTTTGTTGTGATTGTTTCTTCAATCGTCGATGGATGGTGAATAGTGTATGGTTGTGTTATTTTGTTATTGATTTTACAGAGAGATAGTGATACGTCGTTGTTAGCACTGGATTACATGTGTTTCATTGTGATGATGTTGTGTATACATATTTCATTATGTTTGTTTGAAGTTGAATGTCATTTTCTAATTTGAGCCTGTGTATGATTTTAATGGTTGTGATGACGGAAATTTAACGGTGTACAAATGGCACGTGCGAGCGCTGTATAATCCTTGTTATTGTTTGAAAAAACAATATATTTCATAACACTTTAGTTAAGAAGACGCTCACTTTGATTACGTAGACACATTATCTCTTTATGTCTCTTTAAAACTCTTTCATAATTTGTAGCTTGTTTAGAAAAACCACACATCACATCCATTATATTCCTCTTTCAATTGCTTTTTATTATTTTTTCTCTTTTTTTTTATATATGTGTATTGGTGGGTGTTGTGCGAGAGAGACTAAATTTTATTTTATTTTATATCTTTTTTGAACAGCTAAGAAAGAGGAAATAAAAATTAAAAATTGTTATAATTCTTATCATTTAATGGATGATCATTTTGTCAAAGTTTTGGACAAGTTTAGTTTCAACCTAGCCTCATACTAATTGTTACAAAATAGTGTATTATGTTTACTTGTCCATCATGTGATTAACTTTTTGGTAGTATAAATACTACATTAAGATGAATGTAAAATTACACCTTATGTATACACTTGAATGTGTTATACATTTCTCTACTTCTTACTCTTATAATTCTCTCTAAAGTTGTTAATTACAACATTAAGCGTATGATAATTATAGTTATATTATAACAAAATTAGTATTTTAAATATGGTGATTGGTGAGAGTGTGCTAGGTTTTTTATAAGGGTGAACAAAGAGATAGCATATGTATAATATTGTTTTTGCTAAATTATTACTCTATCCGTCCCATTATAAGTGTCTTAGTTTGAAAAATACAAAGTTTTAGGCACATTAAATGATTGCTCTTTTTATTGTAATTTGACAATAATACCCCTTATCAATAAATATTATGTGGGTCTATCACATTGTTTGTTTATGCTAGTTTTATGTTTGTAAGGGTATATTTCGAAATTGACCAATATATTTTAAAAGTTGACATTTGAAATAGGACAAATAAAAAACGAAATGTGGACACTTTTAATGGGACGGATGGAGTATTATATACTAATTTACAAATTTACAAATTTGATAACTGTTCCAATTAAATACCGGAAACTTTATTTGTCTCTGTAAAGTCAAGTTTCATTAAGTATTCCAATCCTATGTCCTAGTTTAACGATTATTTGAATTTTTTAAAATTGAGTTGGGCAAATGAAATATGTTTAAACTTTGGATGCTATTTGGTGATTATTTTTATTCAGTTTGACTTAAACTCAATAAATTTAGAACTTTTTTATTAAGTTGCAAATTCTTAGTCTTCACTTTTAGATCTCGATTCAATTTAATTGGAAAAAAACTCTCACTTTTTCATAATCATAATTCATATATGTTTTATATGCCCAACTCAATTTTAAACAATTCATACATTTGTAAAAATATTACATATGATTGGAACACTTATGAAAGTTTAGTAACTTTAGAGAGACAAAAAAAGTTTGAGGTATTTAATTGGAACAGTGAGTAAACTTGGTTATATTTCTGTGACATTTTCTCGATCATTTATTACATATTTACCCACTCATTAAATTCAATTACATATTTCCTCTTCCTAAACCACATATATTACATATTTACCCATTTTTTTAAAATAACCTTTTGAATTACTATTTCACTCTGGCTTATCTTGATAAATGTATTTTTATAGTTACCAATTTTATGTTGTTATCGACTTTTATTATTTTCATTGACTACTTTGTATGCGTTCGTTTGGAGAAATTCATAACCGAACAACACAAAGAAGGTGCCTTTTGTTTCTCAATGGGAGTTTGTTCTTATGGTTTGTGTAAAAGAAAGGGTAATGGGTAATTTAATATGCCATATGGAATGTGTAATTAAACTTTAGGCTTTCGTAAATATGTAATTGATAGGCTTAGGAAGGGGAAATATGTAAAAATCTTTAAAGAAAATAGGTAAATATGTAATAAATGTGATTTAGGAAAGAAAAAAAATATGTAATTGAATTTAAGGAGTTGATAAATATGTAATAAATGATCGAGTAAACTGCAGTTTTGGTCCGTGTGTTTTAATACCATTAACAATTTTAGTCTCACCTTAACAGTTTTGGTCCCTGTGTTTTTATTTTCTAACAGAAATGGTCCCGAGCACTAACTTCATCCAATTTTCCGTTAAGTCTCCCTCACATACAGAGCAAAAATGTCATTTCTCCCATTATTTTTGACATGTGACCGAATAAAAATGTTAACCTACATGAAGACCTAGGTAAAATAGAGGAGAAATGACATTTTTACCCCTTAAGTGCGGGGCACGTGTGAGAGACTTAACGGAAAATTAGATGGAGTTAGTGTTCAGGACCATTTCTATTAGAAAATAAAAACACATGGACCAAAACTGTTAAGGTGAGACTAAAACTGTTAATGATATCAAAACACAAGGACCAAAACTGCAGTTTACTCTAAATGATCTTACGAAGGAGATATATGTAAATGTCTCATAGTAAAATGATAATTTAGCAAAATCCGTTTCATTATAAGTACACCTTGATAATAATAAATTTACATTTTTTAAATAAATTGATTAAGGCACTGATAGTCATGTGTAGGTTGGACTCACCGGCATGTCGGTGTTATATATTTTGCATGTATTTTGTTGTTTTTGTTCTAGCGAACCTACGGGCGAATCTATAGATTCGCCCGGGAGTCTAGATTAGTGTTGTCACAGATATAAGTTTTGTCGTCGGGCGAACCTAATTGTGCCCAGCGAAGCTATATGGTTCGCTGGATAGATTCGCTGTCAGCGAATCTATCAGCGAACCTACAGCTGATATATATTGTAACCTTATCTCTTGGCAATGTGACTTTTGGCAAAATCTTATCCAAAGTCCGGGTGTCGTGTGTGTGTTTCCAGGAGGTGCTAGGAGCATAATTTACACATCTTTGTAGCATATTTACCTCCTGTTGTATGGTATAATCTTGTTTGTGGTTGTTGGGTTTTTATGAAATTTAATTGTTTGAGTCAATGTGTGTTTTGTTTTTAAACAAGTCATTATAGCACTGAAATCACGATCTTTATGGACCAACAATATGGTATCAGAGCCTTAGTGCTCTTGATTGTTTGATTCAAGTGATTTTTGTGTTGATTTTGGGGTTTTTGTGTCAAAACACTCTTGATTCATTTCGGGGCTGTTTGTTGTGTTTTTGAGCTGGAATTTGCTTGGGGTTTGTCGTTTTTGGTTATAGGAAGCTATTGAAACAAACGAATCTTAATTTGGTTGAGTTTTGAGGCTGTTCTGGTTGATTTTGGACTGAAACTGTTTCGTTCGTAACCCAGCGAAACTGCATGTTCATCAGCGAATTTACTGGATCATCCAGCGAACCTAGACTAAATTTGTGATTCGGAAATTTCAAACAGTGGTCAGCGAATCTACAAAGATTTTGAACGAAAGTTCACCTGATTGGCTCATTGTGCAAGCGAACTTGCTGCCAATCTCATTTGGGCACAAGTCTTCGTTCTGTTCAAGCGAACCTGTCGGGCGAATTTATTTCTGCGGCCGAGCGAATCTATTGCTGCCGAGCGAATCTGTTGCTGCTGCTGAGCGAACCTATTTGGGCGAACCTAGCGAAAAAGGGCCGGATCTTTATAAGTTTTATTTTTGGGCCAAAATTGATTGGAATGTGATAGGCGAGGAGCATACAGAAAATATTCAGGAGGAAACGAATGTTATTGATATGCCTGATACTGATGTCGCTGATGCTGAGTCTAGTGAAGTCGAAGAGGCCGGATCTGAAAACGTGACAAATCCGTTGGCCGGGATTGAATCGAAGGGCAGGAGCTTTCATTGAGCATCTTTGAAGCCGACAAAGACGGAGCTAAAACAGAAGACTTCCCCAGGTGAGGTCCAACCTAGGGGGAGTATGTCATGTGTAGGTTGGACTCACCGGCATGTCGGTGTTATATATTTTGCATGTATTTTGTTGTTTTTGTTCTAGCGAACCTACGGGCGAATCTATAGATTCGCCCGGGAGTCTAGATTAGTGTTGTCACAGATATAAGTTTTGTCGTCGGGCGAACCTAATTGTGCCCAGCGAAGCTATATGGTTCGCTGGATAGATTCGCTGTCAGCGAATCTATCAGCGAACCTACAGCTGATATATATTGTAACCTTATCTCTTGGCAATGTGACTTTTGGCAAAATCTTATCCAAAGTCCGGGTGTCGTGTGTGTGTTTCCAGGAGGTGCTAGGAGCATAATTTACACATCTTTGTAGCATATTTACCTCCTGTTGTATGGTTTAATCTTGTTTGTGGTTGTTGGGTTTTTATGAAATTTAATTGTTTGAGTCAATGTGTGTTTTGTTTTTAAACAAGTCATTATAGCACTGAAATCACGATCTTTATGGACCAACAATATATTGTTGGTCCATAAAGATCGTGATTTCAGTGCTATTATGACTTGTTTAACACAAAAATATCCAAGACTTGAAGAACAAAGTGTATAATATCCAAACAACCCAATAACAAGATTACACACACAAATGAGGTATATAAGCTACAAAGATAAGTAGAATATGCTCCTAGCACCTCAGATTGAACGATTACACAACACAATCAGTGAATAATAGCTTTGGTAAAAGATGTGCAAAAGTTCCATTCAAATGAGGATAAGGTTACAATATATAGCAGTGTTAGGTTCGCTGATAGATTCGCTGTAGCGAATCTATCTAGCGAACCAACACAGGTTCGCTGGGCACATAGGTTCGCCCAGTCGACACCTTAATACAAAAGATAACATGAACTGCGGGCGAATCTATAGATTCGCCCGTAGGTTCGCTAGAACATCTACAAATACAAGTCATACTAATACATACAAAAGTAACACCGACAAGCCGGTGAGTCCAACCTATACATAGTGACTATCAATATTTTTTTTTTTTTTTTGGTAAAAGATGTGCAAAAGTTGTATTCAAGTGAAGATAAGGTTACAATATATAGCAGTGTTAGGTTCGCTGATAGATTCGCTGTAGCGAATCTATCTAGCGAACCAACATAGGTTCGCTGGGCACATAGGTTCGCCCAGTCGACACCTTAATACAAAAGATAACATGAACTGCGGGCGAATCTATAGATTCGCCCGTAGGTTCGCTAGAACATCTACAAATACAAGTCATACTAATACATACAAAAGTAGCACCGACAAGCCGGTGAGTCCAACCTATACATAGTGACTATCAGGCACTCATCAGGCTTTTTCTAAAGGCACCCAAGGACGGTCTATATCCATAAATCCTACAATAACTAATTAAGTATCTTTTGAATTCAAGAAGTCAAAAGATACCACGCCTCACTTTGTTTTTTTAAACGATAGCAATGTCTGAAATAGAACCCAAGACCTTTAAGAGAGACAAAACCTCTCACCTTCTTCTTAACCACTAAGCTAAAGAATCATTGGCTCACGCCTTACTTTCTTAGTATCGGCTTGTACTTTGCACAATTTAAAAATATGAGCAACTAAAGAAGACCCATGATCATCATTTCAGCAGCGAGTGTCTTCTCACAATTACAAACTCTTGTGTTCTTTCATTCTTCTTCCTCGAAGTTCATCTTTTCACCATCCTTTGTGTCATATGTGGTTTTCCTTTCATTGCCTCTATTATTGAATCATCTAGAATGCACCAAAAGTTAGCCAACGTGTCATCATTGACTTCTCCCAAACTTCATCATGTTGTGATAAGTGTGCTTTCTTACCGTATGAAACATCATTTTGATACGGAGTTATCGTTCTTATATTTATCTCAAACTCTTTCAGTATTTTGACCACATTAGCCAATGTTATGTCATTGAATCGTTGTTAATTTTTTTTTATTGTTTGACTTTGTAAACTCCACTTTTATGGTAACGAATCTAGAAGCTTTTGCATTTGAGAGCGATCTGTCATACTAACTTCGACTTACTTCATATTGTAGTTCAGTGCAACAAATCTTTCAATGTGACCAAATAAAGTTTCTCCTTCAATGTTCTTGAGCGTGTCAAAATGATTTTGTATAAACTCATACCCTCACTTGCATTAACTGGAGCACTTGAAAACTTATTCAGATACATTACTTGACTAAATTCTCTTCTTTTCAGATCCATTTTAGAAGATTTCAACTTGTCGATCACCTCAATCAGCATATAATCTCGAAAGCCTATCTCGTTCTTGATCATTTTGCTTTGAGAACTCCATTCGTGTGGCTACGAGTCTATCAGTTTAAATTTTTTGTTCATTTTTGGTGAGCTTCAGATTATTTGTCACAGAGACAAAAAGATCAATCAACTTTGGCAATTTTTCTTTCTTGACAACAGCAAATGAATCGAATTCTTCTTATGCTAGTGTGACATAGTTTGATTTGATATCTTTAGAAAGAGCCATTTTCCCAAACAATAAAAAATATTTTTCACAAAGCAAAAAATAAATTTAATAATATTCTCCCTCGGAAAAAAAATACTTTTTCGTTTCAAGTCACCGGCTAAAGCGGCCCAATGATAAATCTTAATAAACCCACCAATACTGCTGAAAAACTGTCAACTACTCTATGCCCACTTGAAATTTTTAATAATTCTCGTCTTGTCTCTTTTTTCTTTAACACTTTTGTCTCACTCTATTAAGCTCAATCTTTAAAAACGCTAGCTCTCAGCCACACTCCTATCCTATAAAACTTTCAGCTCAAAGTACTCGACCCAAATGAATTTACTCAAAATACCCGGACAAAACAAATTCTTGTCTTTTTAAAATCTTAATGTTAACCCAAAATGTATTATTAAAGATCCGATGATGAGAATATCATAATATTTAAAACGCTAACACCCAACAGACTTCATTAAAAGTCTAATCGTTCAACTTACACAAATTAAAATTTTTGCCATTTTTTAATATTTAAAATCAGTTAAATGACTTGAACTTTTTCTGTGTCTGTTATTTAAAAGCAGACATGATTTGGTTAGGGATTTCCTATGTGATATCTTTGATGTCCTAAAATGGTCTATGAAAATTATCCTAATTTACCCTAAACTAGGCGATTTAACAAATAATACAATCCATTCATTCATTCAAAACACACCATAGAATATAAAAATCAAACTTTTATAAAATTACTAACTCGTTTTATCAATCAACCAAAAACTAAACTTCAATCAATAAACCATTACCAATAGCAATCAACCTAGGTAACTAATAAAATTAGTTCATAGTTAAAGTTAAAAACACAAAACAAGTCAAGGTTAATGTATTCATGAGTAATAACGATGAGAAATCAAGATAACGCATGCAAAACACAACTAGGTCGGATGAAAACTACCCGATCACGACCTCCAAGGCTTGATTCCGTGCTCAAAACTTCTACTTCCTTGCTCCAAATTCGTCTTTTGCAGCCTCCAATTTCGTATATCAAAACCGTTCTCCGCGTCACCTTTTAAACTCGTCAACTAGGTCAAAACCAAAACCCTAGCCGTAACTCGCCTAGGTGGCGGTACCGCGGCGTGGAGAGCAGTAGGTGGCGGTACCGCCACCTCCCCTATTTAACAGAAAGTTTGTGTTTCTTGCTCCTTTGTCGCGTCGTTTCTCCGATTCTCGATCCGTCTTTCACGTATTGGTGTTTTTACCTGAAAAACATTCAAAATTAAGTGCCAAGCTTGTTCTAAAAACATTTAAACAAAATCAAACTAAAAACAACTAAAAACAATTAAAACCGACTCAAACAAAAACAAAAACGACTTAAAACAACGTGAAAATGAGATGTGTTTTACAACACATCAAACATCCCCACACTTGACACTTTTTCGTCCTCGAAAAATCTGCAATGGAATCAGAACTAAATCCTTAGGCCAACAAATAATAATGGTTATCTTATTAAAGTATAATCACGTATTCAACAAACGATTGAAGGTATTCTTATCCAGTTAAACCCAACCACCGACTTTTCAAGTTTCAATAAAATCAGGTAATTAAGTTCAGCTTCAGAGTGATAGCTCTTGCCAAGTTAGTTGTTTCCTTAGATTTTTTTTCAGAATCACTAGTTTAAAGGTCTCACACTTAGTACTCATATATCCACCCGATTCAACTCATGCACTTCAAAGTAAAATTCTAGCCTAACCGTATGAATGTTAAAACATCAGTCTACAGATGAATTTAATGGAATGATGGTCTGGTCACTTTCGAGCATATTTAAATAATGATTGAGCTCATTGGCTTCTTTTGATCCAGATTTATACAGTAAGTTGAGCTTTGCTCTTAAAGTGATTTATTCATCCTCATCAATATATTTCATTGGATTATTGGAATTTTGTCCAATTTATACAGTGAATGCTCTTGATAATATACATGGGTGATGGATTGATGGAGCGCCACTGAAATCGACATTTACTCAGTAAACTAGATAATAGTGTGCTATTAAGTAAATTAACATTCTAATACTCATACGGTTAAACGCTAAAACCTAACTTTTTCAACACTTGTCTCTTCAAGTTTCAACATTTTTCAAAGATGAGGACCCACAAAACCGTAATTATCTAAGTACATTTAAGACAATTTTGAAAACCTTATAGCCGGTTGGGCCTACCAACACATCCCAAATTGAATACGCTTTCCACCCATTTAAAATGTTATACATATAGTAATTTGAAAAACCCAAAAACTTAGCGTTTATTCATCATTTCCCATTTAACGCAGAAAATTCTAAGACATTTTTTTAATTTTATTATTTTTTTAGACTTAAAATGACACACAATAAATAAAAATAATATTCCCCATCCCCACACTTAAAACACACATTGTCCTCAATGTGGCTTTGAGAAATAAACTAAAAGACATAAATTAAAAACAAACTAATCAAGATAAAAGAAAATAATAAAGAAAGAGAAAAACTAAACAAGTGAATGCAATTAGAACAAACTCGCCTGGTAATGATGATATTTCCAGGTACTTTCACCTTTGAATTAAAGCTTTCCTTGCGAACTTTGCCCACTCATTCTTCTTCAACAGCAACCAACGGATATAACTCGCTTGCGCCCAAAGGTACCATACAATCATCCAACAATTTCATAGCACGCGGTAACACACAAACTAATATACGACTAAAAGAAAAATAAGCAAGAAGTTGTAGCGACAAGTGTTCCACAGTATGGAGTTAAGTTACAGACAAGCATCGAAATAAAATAAATGGCAAAATAAAATAAAGTAAAATGAAAAAGAAAAAGAAAAAGAACCAGTGCTGCACTTCTCTCGTTCCTGCTGCCACCATCATCTGTTAATCATTCTGATCCATGTAGTATGGAGGTATCGGCACCCCCATACTCTCCATCATCGCCCTCATGGCCCTCATATTCTCTCAATCATTCGACTCGTAAGTCTGAAATTGCTGGTTGATATTTTCATTAACCTGTTGACCCATGGCCGTAAACCTCGAATCCATCTGCTGAGTAAACTGTTGGTTCATCGCAGTAAATCCCTAGTTTATTCGGTCATTCAACCCAGCAAAGCTCCTGTCCAAATTATTACTGAATGTGGCGAAAGTTTGATCAATCATTGAGAACCTGTTCGCCATCTGGTGCTGAAGCATATCCATAGTGACGGGGCCAGTTGACTGATATGGAGGGATAGGATTCGGTTCGGGTTCCTGAACCGGTGATTATCGTCGCCTCCTCCTATTAGACTGTCCAGCTGAACTAGACGAACTCGCGTCTCCATCCCCAACGCTATACTTCAACCGTGGGGGATTAGTTGATATCAAAATCTTCCCCTTCATTAAGTCTTCCAAACTAAGCCACCCGGCCCTAGGTCCCTGTGTCAAAAACCGTTCAGGAAAGCGGTCAAAAGCACCCACATGCCTCGCTATCCGTGTGATGTACGGGCCTAAGTCCAACCGAGCGTCTCTACCCCCACGGTGAGGACGCTTAGCAGATAAAAAGAAAACAGAAGCAAAATTTACCAAATCTTTATTGGACATGTGATAAAGACAAAAAATGTCTTGCAGATTACATTTGTCGGCTCCTTCGCCGCGACCAATAAGAGTTGATGCTAAAATCCTTTGAAGGTATCGTAGGCATGGATCACGAATATTCTTAGCCTGACAATCTGTGTCGTAATCCCCTACCCCAATACCCGGCCATGCTGATTTAACTTGCCCCTCAACCAAGCTTCCCAAATATGCCTTCTTGTGAAAACCCCTAGTAGAATTATTGAACCAATCAGTGGCAATCTCCTCTTGGTTATAAAAACCCAATGCCACCCCGAGCTCGGGGACACTCATCGTACAAACCTGACCACCCAAGGAAAACGATACAGCATGACTGTTATCATAGTCCTTTGGTGAATACCGGAATGTGCATAAGAACTCGAGAACAAACTCCTCGTATTGATCCTCATCCGGTGTGAGGACGGCTAACCATTTGTTTGGGAGATAGTCTCGCAAGTGTCTGTCCTCTCCCATATCCCCAAATAATTCAAAGTCAATGTTTCGAGGAGTTAGGAGTCTCGTGCCCACTAGTTTATCGAAGAGATTTCTCTCCTCGGTGTCTTCAGCAAATTGAAGGAGAGTGTGGGTACTAGTATCACGGTTCTCAAGGGGTACTGGAATATCATCTTCTTGAGGAAAAATAACCGGTTCTCTATCAATTTGTCGTCGGGGACGGGCTCTTATTGCTCTGGGCCTTCCGAACATTCTGCAGAAACAATTTATATGATAATTAGAACGGATGAACGAGAGAAGAGTACAGAATGGTGAAAAATAAATAAATAAACAAATAATAAAAAGAACTGCATAAAAGACATTGAGCAATGGAAAACTAAATGGTGACAAACGTATAGCATTTCATTCGCGTTTGACCCTTAAAAACTAAAAGTAAAAGTTGATAAAACCTGAAAATGTTGAGCTTAAACTAAAATGCATCTTAATCAAACCTCGTCCGAATGGAGATTGAGTACGGGCGAGGTTGATTGAAAACTTAGTTTAAACTAAACATCTCCCAAAGCAAACTTTGAAAAGTAAAAATAAAACAAAAATTCCTAGGACACAAGACTAAACCGACACTTATCTTAAACTAAGACTCAAAGTTACTCATTTGGCAATTACGACAATTCAAGATGCTAACTTAGATCCCATTCACCTTTCTTAGCTCTTAATTCCACTAACCATCCCAAAAAGAAAATTCCTCTATGAACTAGTGGGATATGCCATTCCTATTCCATACTAAAAGTCCATTCAGAATTGCATGTAAAACATAACACCCAACATCCAAAAATCAACTAACCTCACATCAAACAACAACCTAATTGCTAGTAGGGAAACCAAATCAACTCTTAAATCATTCATAGTCACCAAACAAATAGGATACTTGCATAAAAATTTAAACTTTACACAAATTTAAAAAACAAAAAGTTGAAAGTTCATACCTTTGAAGCTTCTAAACGAGATTGCAACTTCGAAAAAGTGTAAACCAAGCAAAATCAAGAAAACCCCCCAAATTTTATACCTCAATTCGCAAATGGGTCGGGTTGGGTGAATGTGGGTCGGGTTTGGTGGTTAAATGTGAAGAAAGATGAAAAATTTGATGGAATGTGGTAGTAGGATGGATGGATTGCAAGGAAAAGTGAAGAAATTGGTAAAAAGATGGTGGATTTGGAGGTTGGTAAGGTGAGTTTCGGCTGAAAGAAGAAGTTGGGAACAAGTATGTGGTTAGGGCTTGTAAGAGCAAGAAGGCAATTAAAAACCCGTCGGCCACCCCCTCGCGGCGCCGCGACCTAGACCCACCCAGACGGCGGTATCGCCTCCTGCGTCGCGGTACCGCGGCGTGCAGAAGGTTAGGCGACGGTACCGCCACCTACCAATTTTAACAGAAGCTACGCGTGTTTATGGGCTGGAAGTTTTTCTAAGTGTTGGAAACTCATTTAACTTAGCCAAATTTCACTACCCCATTACCCGAAACCTTAAAACTTACCTGGAGGTTTGCAAATCGACGTTGTTCTCGCTTCGAAACCTACAAAAACTCACAAAAGAAAACAAAAACTTAGATAAAACGATAACTCAAAAGCAATTAAACTTTCCTGAAACGACTCAGAATTTTGTACAAACTCTACAGTCGGGTAGCAACCCGATGTTCCACCCAAATTAGTCCGTTTTGGTGGGTTCGAGGAGCTCCTCTTCCTCCTCCGTGGCGTTCGTCGGTCCTCCGATGTAGATCTTCAACCGATGGCCATTGACATTCCATGATTCCCCATTTTCGTTCTCGATTTCAACCGTGCCATAGGGAAACACCTCTTTCACCGTGTAGGGGCCACTCCATTTGGATTTCAACTTTCCTGCAAACAATTTTAAACGTGAGTTAAAAACCAATATCTTATCCCCACACTTGAACTCTGTCACGTTCCTCAACCGGCTATCATGCAACGCTTTTGTCCGCTCCTTGTAGCTCCATGACCTTGCATACGCTTCATCCCTCAACTCTTCCAATTCATGCAATTGATGAAAACGCTTTCTTGTTGCTTTGGGCAAATCAAGATGAACCGTCTTCAATGCCCAAAAAGCTTTGTGTTCCAACTCTACCGGCAAGTGACAAGCTTTACCATATACCATCCGGAAAGGAGTTGTGCCTATAGGAGTTTTGTAGGCCGTCCGAAACGCCCACAATGCATCATCCAATTTATCCGACCAATCCTTCCTATTCTTTCCCACGGTCTTCTCCAAAATCCGCTTCACCCCACGATTTGCATTTTCCACTTGACCATTCGTTTGTGGGTGATATGCGGTTGAAAGTCGGTGATTCACACCATACTTTGCCATAGCTTTTTCCATTTGTGAGTTGCAAAAGTGCGTCCCCTGATCACTAATCAACGCCTTAGGCGTTCCAAAACGAGAATATAGCTTCTTTAGAAACGCGACCACCACTCTTGCATCATTTGTTGCTAACGCTTGTGCTTCGACCCACTTGGACACATAATCTATAGCCATCAAGATGTACCGGTTTCCCTTAGATGAAGGAAAGGGTCCCATAAAGTCGATCCCCCACACATCAAACACTTCGCACACTTGGATGGGATTTTGAAGCATTTCATTCTTTACCGAAATATTACCCGTCCTTTGGCACGCATCACACCTTCTTACGAAATCATGAGCATCTTTAAAGATCGTAGGCCAATAAAAACCCGAATCAAATACCTTCTTGGCCGTGTAAGATGATCCATGGTGGCCTCCAGTTAACCCCTCATGACAATGCCTAAGAATCTCAACCCCTTCTTCTCGACTAACACATCTTCTCAAGATTTGATCCGCCCCAACCCGGAATAGATAAGGAGAATCCCATATATAGTAGCTCACTTCCGCGAAGAACCTCTTTCGTTGTTGACTCGTCATTCCTTTTGCAACAACACCACTAGCTAGATAGTTTGCAATGTCCGAAAACCAAGGCAACCCTTGTTCTTCGGCTTTCATGTAGTTCACAAACTCCCCATCGGATTCAACTTCAGTTCGCAACAACGATTCATGAGGGAATGTATCACCAATGGTATCCTCATTCATCGTTTCTCTATCCGGATCTTCCAAACGTGACAAGTGATCCGCCGCTAGATTCTCCGCCCCTTTCTTATCCTTTATTTCAATATCGAATTCGGAAAGGAGTAGAATCCATCTAATCAACTTCGGCTTTGCATCCTTCTTCGCAAACAAATATTTCAAAGCCGAGTGATCCGTGAAAACAACGGTTTTAGATAAAACCAAATAAGACCGGAACTTTTCGAATGCATAAACCACCGCTAAAAGTTCCTTCTCCGTTGTTGTATAATTTTCTTGGGCGTCATTCAACATTTTGCTTGCATAGTAGATCGGATGAAAGTGCTTATCCTTTCTTTGACCCAAAACGGCTCCTACCGCGTAATCGCTTGCATCACACATTAGTTCAAACGGTAGGTTCCAATCCGGGGCAACTAAAATGGGGGCCTCAACCAACTTCTCTTTAAGAAACTCAAATGATTTCAAACACTCCTCATCAAATTCAAAAACTATATATTTTTCAAGCAAACGGGTCATGGGTCGGGTTATTTTTGAAAAATCTTTGATAAACCTCCGATAGAAACCCGCATGACCCAAGAAACTACGTACCGACTTGACACTTGTAGGTGGTGGAAGCTTGCTAATCGTCTCAATCTTGGCCCGATCAACTTCAATACCGTTCCTTGAGATTTTATGACCCAAAACTATGCCTTCGGTGACCATGAAGTGGCACTTTTCCCAATTCAACATCAACTTGGTTTCGATGCACCTCTTCATCATCCTATCCAAATTCCCCAAACAATGATCAAAAGAACTTCCGAATACGGAAAAATCGTCCATGAATACCTCCATTGATCTCTCCATCATGTCTTGAAATATTGCGACCATACATCTTTGGAATGTGGCCGGTGCATTGCATAAACCAAATGGCATCCTTCCATAGGCAAATGTTCCTTGTGAACAAGTAACGTGGTCTTCTCTTGATCTTCCGGTGCAATGGGTATTTGAAAATAACTTGAAAAACCATCAAGAAAACAGTAAAATTGTTGCCCGGATAACCTTTCAAGCATTTGATCAATAAAAGGTAAAGGGAAGTGGCCTTTTCGGGTGGCGTCATTTAATCTCCGGTAATCTATGCATACACGCCACCCTGTTACCGTTCGAGTAGGAATCAACTCGTCATTCTCGTTCTTCACCACCGTCATCCCTCCTTTCTTCGGAACTACTTGGACCAGGCTCACCCATGGTGAATCCGAAATCGGGTAGATCAAGCCCGCATCTAGAAGCTTAAGCACCTCCTTCTTCACAACTTCTGCCACATTCGGATTTACTCGCCTTTGCGGTTTCACCACCGTCTTGTGATCTTCTTCCATGAGAATCCGATGTGTGCAAAACCACGGACTTATTCCTTTGATATCACTTAGCTTCCACGCTATTGCCTGTTTATTCTCCATCAAAACAGAAATCAATTTAGTCTTTTCACTAAGAGACAATTTAGAAGAAATAATAACCGGCAAACCTGCCACCCCATCTAGAAAAGCATATTCTAGATGAGATGGTAGTTGCTTGAGCTCCAAGACCGGTGGTTCTTCAATGGATGGTTTTTCATCTTCAACAAACCTGCAAGCATCAGATATTTTCGGAATTTCCGGAATATTAGTAGTTAAAAAATTTGGGAATGGGTCAACCCGTTCCTTACCCAATACCTGCGGTTCCACGTTTTCATTTACCATCTTGACCTCTCTCTCGGATGCATCTTCGGAAATCTCCTCAATCATTCCCGGCTCATTTAGTAAATCCGTTCCACAAACATAATTGATGCAACGATCCATTTGAGAGAAAATAGTGTCGATGAAGTAGACCGCATCATCTTGACCATTTGACTTCTTCATTGACTTCATCACATCAAACGTGACACTCTCATCCCCGACACGCAGTGTAATCCGTCCTTCAAACACATGAATAATAGTCTTTGCCGTCCTTAGAAACGACCGACCCAGAATTAGCGGAACCCTCTCATCCGCTTCCATATCAAGAATAACGAAATCAGCCGGGAAAACAAACTTATCAACCTTTACCAAAACATTCTCAACTATACCAACAGGGTATTTAATTGACCTATCCGCTAAAGATATACTCATACGGGTCGGACTCATCTCCTTCAACCCAAGTCGCACAAACATGGAGTATGGCATCAAATTTATACTTGCACCAAGATCGGCTAAAGCATGTTTTACCGAAGACCGACCAAATAAGCACAAGATAGTGAAAATACCTGGGTCTTCAAGCTTTTCCGGCAAGTTATTCTGGACCACTGCCGAGCACCTTTCATTCAACTCCACATTAGACAAAGATTCAAGCCTCTTCCTATTTGACAAAAGATCCTTCAAAAACTTGCCGTACTTAGGCATGTGCTGAATTGCCTCTATAAATGGAAGGTTTATCTTCAACTGCTTGAATATCTCTAGAAAAGACCCGAACTCCTTAACATACTTGTCTTGCATAAGACGAGCATGATATGGAACGTGTCTAAGATCAACTAGAGCTTTCTTTGTCTCTCCGTCCTTCTTACCTTGCAATTTCTCACCCGGAATCTCAGTAGCAGAATCTTTCTTTTCCTCAACCTTTCCCGGTGATTCCATTTCAATTTCCTCGTCCACCGGCTCTTCCTCTTCTACCGGTGGTCGTTCTTTCTCTCTCCCTTTACCACTTCTAGTTGTCACAGCCTTAAGTGTAGCTTTAGGGTTCATCTCAGTACCACCAGAAAACGATCTCATAGGTCTTTCTTCCATCCTCCTTGCCATATCACCTACCACTCTTTGAAGATCCAGAAAAGCAGACTGTTGATTTTTCAAGATAGTGTCATGCTCCCTCAACCGATTCTGTGTCTCTTGATCCTTAGAGATAAGCTGAGTCAACAATTGAGTCTGAGTGGCCAAGATATCTTTGATTTCCTTAGTGTCATTACCACCCTCTGAAGATTGACCTTGATTCTGTTTGGTGCGAGGTTGGAAACCAGGTGGGTTACCATTTCCGCCCGATCTCCACCCAAGGTTCGGGTGGTTCTTCCAGTTCTGATTATAAGTATTACCATACCCAGAGTTAGAGTTCCGATTCTGATTCATATTACCCACAAAGTCCACCTGCTCATGTTCCATGGTCGGACAAACTGAAGTATCATGGTTACCTCGACAGTACTCACACTTGGTCATACCCATCTTGATTTCCTTCATTTCCTTGGCCAAATTAGCCAAGGCAGCAATAACCCGAGGATCCGAATTACCTTCAGAAGATTTAACATGATACATACCACGAGTACCCGTAGTATTCTGAGAAGTATTTCGAGCAGCAGAAGATGACTGTTGATCAGTTAACGCAAAACTCTGGAAAAGATCTTAGCACTCCTCTCTAGTCTTCTTTTCCATCACATGTCCCCCGGCCAAAGTGTTGAACATTTCCTGCTTAGCCGGTGTGAGCCCGTTGAAGAATTTCTCAACCAATGCCCATTCAGTCAACCCATGGTTAGGACATTTAGCAAGCAAATTTTGGAACCTTTCATAAGCCATGTAATAGGCTTCATCGGGGTCCATCTTGAAAGAATGGATTTGATTCCTCAAACGTGCAGCTTTTGATGGTGGATAGTACTTGCTAAAAAACTTATCCGAGAGTTGTTCCCATGTAGTGATGGAGTCATGCGGCTAAGATTCAAACCAAGTAAGAGCACGACCCTGCAAAGTGAAAGGAAACAAACGCAAGTAAATAGCATTTACAGTAACATTGGAAATATTAAAAGTGTTGCAGATGCGAGTAAACCGGGATAAGTGTGATTGAGCATCTTCATCTTCCAAACCATGAAACTGAGTGACGTTCGAGATGGTGCTCATCACATGTGAAGGAATCTGCCATGTGTTGGTGTTGGTCAAAGCTCCATGTGCAATAGGGGAACGTGCTCCAAAAACCCCCTCACTAGCTTGTTGGTGAACCGTGCGCCTTGGTGGATTAGCGGCGTTATCTCCCATCTCGAATTTACAAACCGGAGAAATATCTCTAAACCTTGAATTCAACACTTCCTTCAACCTTTCGCGAAGGTTTTGCTTACGTTCGTGAAGCTCGAGCTCGAGATCTGTAAATGGTGAATACTCTTTTTCTCCTTGCGAGCGCGTGTGTGGCATAGACTGCAAAAACTGAAACAAAAGAAAATATGAGTACTAAAACGAACTAAAACTTAATCTAAACAAACAAAATATAATCTAAACAAACAAACTAAACTAATCATAGTTAATTTTGCTATTGCCAAGTGTCCCCGGCAACGGCGCCAAAAACTTGATGTCCTAAAATGGTCTATGAAAATTAACAAATAAAACCTAATCTAGACACTCTAATTTAATCCTAATTTACCCTAAACTAGACCACACAAGGCAAGTATACCTGACGTGAGATAGTATAGTTAACGGTAGACTAGGTATCGAACCCTAGAGACAACTGAATAACAAAAATTAACTAATTAACTAATTTGATTGAAAAGATTTTTGGGGTTTTGTTTGAAAGCAAATAAAGTAAATGAAAATTAAATTTAAGACTTAAATTAAAATTGACGAATTGAAAACGTAATTAAGACTTGATTCAGATTAGAGAAAAACGTTACCTAGGTTGTTACTAATGGGGAACGATTATTGATTAAACTTTAGACTTGGTTGTTAAAACGAAAGTAGGATCATAAAGTACAAACACTACGAATTTCCTAAGGATCCTAGACCATTATCCGGGTGTGACCTTTTGGTTATCCGAAGTGTTGCTAAAGCCCACTAGTTAGTTAAATCGCCTCTCGGTTTCTTTAACAGTAATTAAATACTCTATGATCGGCTCCCCTCTCAGTTTCACCGATCCAATATATCCTAAGACACAAGGGGTGGTTTAATAGTTAATTCTATGACTCAAACGTACAAGTTTACTTCGTTATTAGAAAAGTTCCTCTCGTACCCTATTTCTAACGACTAGATAAACAAGACACGCCGACAAATCCTCACTTCTCGGGTATTGGACTTAGTAGGACAAATGAATTTATTGAATTATTAATTAACCTCCTATGGTTCCTACGTCTAGACAACCATTCAAAACACGAAAACAAGAGTTAACGATATTGATACGCAACCATACACAAAAGACATTTGCAAAGCTACGTAAGGCGATTTAACAAATAATACAATCCATTCATTCATTCTAAACACACCATAGAATATAAAATCAAACTTTTATAAAATTACTAACTCGTTTTATCAATCAACCTAAAACTAAACTTCAATCAATAAACCATCACCAATAGCAATCAACCTAGGTAACTAATAAAATTAGTTCATAGTTAAAGTTAAAAACACAAAACAAGTCAAGGTTAATGTATTCATGAGTAATAACGATGAGAAATCAAGATAAGGCATGCAAAACACAACTAGGTCGGATGAAAACTACCCGATCACGACCTCCAAGGCTTGATTCCGTGCTCAAAACTTCTACTTCCTTGCTCCAAATTCGTCTTTTGCAGCCTCCAATTTCGTATAACAAAACCGTTCTCCGCGTCACCTTTTAAACTCGTCAACTAGGTCAAAACCAAAGCCCTAGCCGTAACTCGCCTAGGTGGCGGTACCGCGGCGTGGAGAGCAGTAGGTGGCGGTACCGCCACCTCCCCTATTTAACAGAAAGTTTGTGTTTCTTGCTCCTTTGTCGCGTCGTTTCTCCGATCCTCGATCCGTCTTTCACGTATTGGTGTTTTACCTGAAAAACATTCAAAATTAAGTGTCAAGCTTGTTCTAAAAACATTTAAACAAAATCAAACTAAAAACAACTAAAAACAATTAAAACCGACTCAAACAAAAACAAAAACGACTTAAAACAAAGTGAAAATGAGATGTGTTTTACAACACATCAAACATCCCCACACTTGACACTTAAGCGAGCAGAAATTTCGGCAAAAAAAACATTTTCTGACAGATTCGTTTGAGGGGAGGTCTACTTTAAGGCTGGTTGATATTCTAGTGTTTGGTTGGACAGGGGGAAACACACTTGTGTGGACCTTACGGGAGTGTCCCATTGGTTGCGCCTAGAGACAATGGATTTGTTGCACGACAGGCGGCGTCAAAGGCAGAATCATGCAAGATTGCTAAACACGAGAAAGCCTGCCTGGATAATCAACATGTCTTTATTCCATTAGCACATTTGGCTTCTTAGCCGCTGAGGCAGTGAAATTCTTGACCATAGTTCAGCGGGTCATTCGTAGCAATGTTTCGACACCTAAGGGCCAAGATTTTGTCTTCAGTAGGCTAGTTTTGCTATTCAAAAGGGGGTGACGGTGCAACTTGTTGCCCGTTTACCTGCTACCTTATTGTAAATTATTTGGTGTTTAATATGGAATTGGTTTATTGTTAGAAAAAATAAGCCCTAATAACTTCAAGGAGATAGTAGGCAACTAGGCATCGACCAATATTAATAAACTAGGTTTAATACCCGTGTATACACACTGGTTGATATAATCAAATAAATATTTTAATACCTGTGTATACACACGGGTTGATATAATCAAATAAAAATAGGATGTGGTAGTTTGGGTTGTCCACACGGTTACATAATAATATTTATAAATAAACAAATTATAATAATTATATTTAACAATTTGTAAATATTAAATACTTAAAAATTTTTCCCCTATCAACTTATGCATAGTGAAAAATTTTACTCAATTTCCCACACAAACTTAATATTATAAACCAAAAACCCCCCCCCCAATAATGCCCCATAAAACCTTGATGTATTAGATAAATTACGAGAGTTGGCCTAAACACCAACAAAACCCATGTGATCTTTCCTTTTTTTTAAATCACAACCCAAGTTCACAATGTAGTAATGGACCGGCCCTTTTTTTTGTCTTCGTTATGCGAAAAAGAAAAAATATGTGTAACCCTAATTGGCTAATTTCACTAAAAACCAGTTGTTTTCAAACCCACAAACTTCAGTGATTAAGCTACTTGAATCAATATAACAAAACAAGAACAATACTCTCACAACTCATTGTGATCAAGATGAACAACAAAGATGATAAACTTAAAATGTGTAAATTGTATTGAATTAAAATGAGAATGATGGTACCTATTAATCCCGTCATATACCTACTCAAACAAACTATTTCATACATAGCCCTTTACATTTTATTTATTACAAACCTAAAGTAAACATAATTGACTGTTTTGATCCTTTGACTTTTTGGAATTAACCAACAATCTCCCCCTTTAATTCTAAAGTTCTTCATTTAGATCTTCAACACCCAAAATGTATCTCATTTCACCAAACTTCGTTCTGGGTAAAGACTTAATAAAAATGTCTGCGTTTTGAAGATTTCCACTTAAAAACTCAACTTGAATTTTGTTCTTTTCTATATAATCCATTATGAAATAATACTTGGGCTCTAAATTCTTTTACCTTTCATGAAATCCTAGATATTTCATCAAAGCCAATGCTGACTTGACATAATTGTTTCCTGCACTTGACCTGTTAGTTCAGTAGTTGGCATTGTAACCATATACCTTGACAATCTGACATGCTGCAGTTGTAGCAGCCATAAACTCAGCTTCACAACTAGACAAGGCCACTGTCTGTTGCTTTTGTAAACTCATTGAGATGGGACAACTGTTATAGCAAAACACATTTCCAAAGGTGCACTTACCGTCACCATCTCCATCTGCATAGTTACTATCACTATAGCCAACCAAACCTTCTCATCTAACCTAGTTGTATTTGAGACCATAATGCACTGTTCCTTTTAGATACTTGATTACATGTTTAACAACTTTCATATGATCCACCTTAGGATTTTGCATAAACCTACTTAGGTACTTCACATCATACATCAAGTTTGGTCTTGTGTGTCTAAGATATCCGAGTGACCCAATTAGCTTTCTATATTCTGTCACATCAACATTTGAGTCAATATCTAAATTTCCCAAATTCAATCCTGGTTTCATAGGGATTCTAGTCTCATTACAATCTTCTAAACCAACAACACTGAAAATCATCTTTGCATACTTGGATTGTTTAACAAGAATGTCGTCTTGGTTCCATCAACATTTAAGCCAACATCTAACTTTCCCAAATTCAATCCTGGTTCCATAGGGACTTTAGGTAAATTGCAACTTCTCTTTTACATCTTTCAAACCTTAAACCTTTCATCACTTCATCTAAACACCAGCTCCAGGTTCTAGATGCATGCTTCAGGCCACAAAGAGCCTTTTGCAGCTTGTATACCTTGTGTCCAGCTCCTTTCACTTCATAAACCTATGGTTCTACCATATATACGTCTTCCTTTCAGACCTCATTCCACCTTGTTGACACAACAAGTATGAATCTAATAGTCTTAATCCTTGCAAGTGGTGCACATGCACCTCCTTAAAGTCAATGTCATACTACTGCACATACCCTTTTGCAACCAACTTGGCTTTATGTCTTGCTACATGAGAGACAAAAACTAATTTTTGATAATGTGATATCATCTTTGGAAGATGAAATTTAGGTCCTTAACTTCGTCTATAGTCATGAAGGGACGACAAGACCTTATGGTCTACAATTATTTCAAAGCTACATAGCGTTGGCAAGATTGTGTTTGTTGTTGCCGCCTCCAGAATTGCATCATGATATTGTCTACTTTGGCAGCCGGAACGCCTTTAGGCGCCCGCCCTTACGGTTTTAAGACGCGTCATGGTAGATATAAGGCATGTTTTTTTTTCTTCGCAACCAATGTGAGATGTCACAAGAAACACCCACTTGCGGTTTTAGTTACCAAGAGAGTTGACAGACCAATCAATTTATAATGTCAAGAAGAACATCTAACTTGGTCAAGGGTCATGAAGGGACCGATAAGACCTTTTTTGGTCAAATTATTTCAAAGCTATGTAATGTTGGTAAGATTGTTTTTATTATTGTCGCCTTCAAAATTGCATCATGATATTGTCCACTTTAGCGGCTGGCTCGTCTTCAGGCGCTCGCTCTCACGGTTTTAAAACGCATCATGGTAGGGAAAATATCACATCCCTTATAAGACATGCTTTTTTCTTCTTCCCAACCAATGTACGATGCCACAAGAACCACCCACTCACGGTTTAAGTTACCAAGAAGGTTGATAGACCATTAGACCAATCAATTTGTATTGTTAAGAAGAACACATAACTTAGTCAATGGTCATGAAGGGACCGACAAGTCCTTCTTGTGGTCTACAATTATTTCAAAGCTATGTAGTGTTGGCAAGATTGTATTTATTGTTGCCGCCTTCGGAATTGCATCATGATATTGTCCGCTTTAGCGGCCAGAACGCCTTTAGGCGCCCGCCCTCACGATTTTAAAATGCATCATGGTAGGGAAAGCATCACATCTATTATAAGGCATGTTTTGTTCTTCTTGCCAACCAATGTGAAATGTCATAAGAACCACCCACTCGCGGTTTAAGTTACCAAGAGAGTTGACGTACCAATCAATTTGTAATGTCAAGAGGAACACCTAACATGGTCATTTGCTTATCGAAACGTCACTTATCATATGAGACGAAGCTCCTATGAGTGATCGTCGATGCTTTGAATATTTAGACAAAAGTCTTCGAGATCTAATGAATGAACCCGGTAAAGTGTTTGGTGGAAAGTCAATTCTACCTGGTGGAGACATTAGACAAACATTGCTTGTTATACCTAACTACCTAAGGCTTCCAAGGCAGTCGTACTAGAATCTTCCTTACCAAGATCTCACATGTGGCGTTATTTTACAATACTAAAACTAAGAAAATGCGTCTTAGACGACCTTGTATGACTGATTTTCAAAAGCAAGAGGTTGCATCCTTTTCCACATGGTAACTTGTTGTTGGTGATAGTAGCATATGTGTTGCTAATAATAGTGATGACCCTCAAAATACATGATCCCTAACAACGAGAATGCAATTGATCAACTCATTGATTTTATATATGACAATGAAACTTTACAACATCCTATAACAAAGACAGATGTCTGCCAAAGAACAACACAATAGATGAGATAAATAGTATTGTCTTATCTAGAATAAATGGTTCGACTAGGACTTATGTTAGCATAGACTCTACTCGCCTAACTTCAGACAATAACACAAACATTGATCTACTTTACCCTTTTAATTATCTCATTATGCTTGATTTTAGTGGTTTACCACGACATCAACTAATCCTAAAGTTGGTGCAATTGTCGTTCTTCTTCGAAACATTAACTAGACATTAGTCCTTTGCAACATGACATGGCTTATTGTCACACAATTATTACCTAGAGCTTTTGAGGCACAAATAATGACATGAACCGTTGTTTTAGTTTATATTTCAAGGATAGATTGGGGATTTTCTAAAAAGGCTCAAAACTCTAAGAAGTGTAGGAAGCATTCACAAACAAACACGTGTCCATGAGGGGGAAAAAACACGGAGGGGCGTTATCGTCATTTTACGCGTTGAAGCTGTGATATGAGATCTGTTCTCATGGGAAAAAACACGTGTCCCTGGTTATCACTCTCGATGTTCAGTTATGGTGTTTTTTTGACATTTATTAATTTTGAATCAATTATCATTCATCTATGGCGAATACTGAAAGCGATGATGTTTTTGTTTGTTTTTTACGTTTTCGTTTACTAATTACGAACGTCCGATCAATGTTCTATTCTTTTGAATCATTGTGGTTTTAACATTCTGAGTCATGGTGTTTTTAGTGATCAGTTCGAATGTTAAAAACACCATGATTCACCATGATCGATCTGTTAATTATTGTTATGACGTTTTCATATCGACTCCGGTGCTACTTTGTTGCAGGTAAGTTATGACGTTTTTTCATTCTACAGTGATGATAGTGTTAATCATTGTTATGACGTTTTCAATTCGATTTCCGGTGTTACATTGTAGCAGGTTAGCTATGGCGTTTTTTATTAATTATTTATGCGTGGTGTTATTTTACAGAGTTAGTGTTAAGCGTGGTGTTTTTTTATATATACATGGTGTCGGAAACGCGCAATGACAAATCTACCCCTGGTTCCATCACGCGCGTCAGCAAAACTTTATAATATTTACAAAAATGCCACCGCTTAAATCTTAGCCGTAAACAACCAGATCCAACGCCCCAGAATCCTTCTTAGCCTTTTTAGAGTTTTTGCCCTTTTTAAAAAATCCATCCCCTTCAAGGATATGTCTTTCACATGCTGACAAGGAGCTTCCATTCGTCTTCAAGAGAAAATAATTCCCACCTAGGCTTTGCTGTGCTGTGACAATAAACAAAAGTGAAGGTGAATCTCTTAGTAAGATAGGAGTCTATCCACCACAACATGTATTCGGTCACAGGAACCTATATTTTGCATTGTCATGAGCAACCAACCTCATGCAAAATTCGTTCAGTTGCATTGAACGACGAGGCTCCTAGCATGATTAGAAACGCTGTTGGTCCATAAAGATCGTGATTTCAGTGCTATAATGACTGTTTAAGAACAAAACACTCAAGATTTGAACAATCAAAGTTTCATATAACCCAACAAACAAAGACGAGATTACAACATACAACCGGAGGTAAATAAGCTACAAAGATGGATAACATACGCTCCTAGCACCTCCGGTAAACACACACGAGACACGGACTTTGGCTGAGATTTTTGCCAAAAGTCATTTTGCCAAAGAGATAAGGTTACTATATATAGCAGTGTTAGGTTCGCTGATAGATTCGCTGTAGCGAATCTATCTAGCGAACCAACACAGGTTCGCCCGGCGACAAAACTTATCTCTTTGACCAACCTAATCTAGACACCCGGGCGAATCTATAGATTCGCCCGTAGGTTCGCTAGAACAAAAACAAGAAAATACATGTAAAATATATAACACCGACATGCCGGTGGGTCCAACCTACACATGATGACTATCAATACTCCCCCTAGGTTGGACCTCACCTGGGGAAGTCTTCTGTTTAAGCTCCGTCTTCTTTAGGCTTTAAGGTTATTCAATAACGCTCCTGCCCTATCTTCAATACTGGCCAAAGGATTTGTAACATCTTCAGATCCGGCCTCTCGTCTTCACTAGACTCATCATCGGCGACATCAGAATCAGGCATATCAATAACATTCGTTTCCTCCTGAATATTTTCTGTATGCTCCTCGCCTCCACATTCCATTCAATTTTGGCCCAAAAATAAAACTTATAAAGATCCGGCCCATTTTGTTAGGTTCGCTCATAGATTCGCTGGTCAGCTATAGGTTCGCCCGTAGTTCGCTAATAGGTTCGCTCAGCAGCAGCAACAGATTCGCTCGGCAGCAATAGATTCGCTTGCACAATGAGCCAATCAGTTGAACTTTCGTTCAAAATCTTTGTAGATTCGCTGACAGCCGTTTGAAATTTCCGAATCACAAATTTGAATTAGGTTCGCTGGATGATCAGACAGTTTCGCTGGTTGAACTGACAGATTCGCTGGTAGCTCAACCACCCTGCAACAGTACGGAAACAGCTCGAAAACCTTCAAAACCCAACCAAATTAAGATCCGTTTGTTTCAGTAGCTTCCTTTAACCAAAAACGACAAACCCCAAGCAAATTCCAGCTCAAAAACACAACAAAAAGCCCCGAAATGAATCAAGAGTGTTTTGACACAAAAAACCCCAAAATCAACACAAAATTCACTAGACTCAAACAATCAAGAGCACTATGGCTCTGATACCATATTGTTGGTCCATAAAGATCGTGATTTCAGTGCTATAATGACTGTTTAAGAACAAAACACTCAAGATTTGAACAATCAAAGTTTCATATAACCCAACAAACAAAGACGAGATTACAACATACAACCGGAGGTAAATAAGCTACAAAGATGGATAACATACGCTCCTAGCACCTCCGGTAAACACACACGAGACACGGACTTTGGCTGAGATTTTTGCCAAAAGTCATTTTGCCAAAGAGATAAGGTTACTATATATAGCAGTGTTAGGTTCGCTGATAGATTCGCTGTAGCGAATCTATCTAGCGAACCAACACAGGTTCGCCCGGCGACAAAACTTATCTCTTTGACCAACCTAATCTAGACACCCGGGCGAATCTATAGATTCGCCCGTAGGTTCGCTAGAACAAAAACAAGAAAATACATGTAAAATATATAACACCGACATGCCGGTGGGTCCAACCTACACATGATGACTATCAAACGCTGTCTTCTCGGAATTTTTGAATGAAATTAATAATAACACTAGACAAATTGTAAACTTACGCTTACCGGCTAATTGGACATACTTCTTTGTTATTACGACATTCAAAGTAAAAGAACTGTCTTTATCCCTATAATTACATTAAAAACAACTATATATATTTTTTCTTTTTTTCTAATTAAATAATAATTCGTTTTATCTTTATCATTAAAATTTCCATCTCATTCACTCACAACCACTTTTAAAAAATATTAAAAACTTATACGTATGGAGTATGGACAGTAGTTTTTCAAATATAAAGTTTCTCTCTTCATCATCATATTTGTTTCTTTCATCTACTTATAACAACCCCATAAAATATAAAAACTTCACTCACAAACATTTGATTCCTCCAATATAAATGCTCTTAATAGGTTGCACGTTATACATATCGTCTAATTATATCGTCTAATTGTACATACTACTTTGTTAACAAGTGTAAATTTCCACTTGAACCCATTATACATGTGCATATATCAGCTATTCTTTGGATGATACAAATGACAACAGTAGAACAACATACATGTACGTATTAGTTGCTTGCACTTGACACAAGTTCACTAATTGTACGTACCTCTTTGTTAATATGTGCAACCTATTCTTTGACTGATACAAATTACAGCAGCAGAAAAACACAGATGTAATGAAACATACTCGTTGTATGACGGTTATTTATTATGGTATATTGGTTTTTAACGGTCCCAAGTATCACAATTTGGTTTCTACCGGTTCCAACTATCGAATTGGCTGGTAACGGTCCAACTTTTATCATTTTGGCAACCAACATGCCGTTGTTAAAATTTTAGTAACGGCGTAAAATGTTTTTTTTTCGAATTCAAGACCGTTGTTTTAGGGCTTTTAGACGAAAACAGAAGACTAGTCGATTGTTGTAAAAGTTATGTCGAAACGGCCCTCCGAATGACAATATTTTTACATCCGATTGAAACACTGTTAGGCTTAAACACCTGATTGAATCACCGTTTCGCTGTTCGGAGTGCCGTTTCGAGGTAACCATTACATCAATCGACTTGTATTCTCCTTTCGCTCAAAAGCCATAAAACATCGTTTTTGAATTCGAAAAAAACTTAACGCCGTTATTTTTTTTAACAACGGCATGTTGGTTGCCAAAGTGATAAAATTTGAGACCGTTACCATCTAATTCGATAATTAGGACTAGTGGAAGCCAAAATGTAATATTTAGTAACCTTAAAAACTAATATTATTATGATAGAAGAAAGTGTTTATAATGTTGTGTTGATTCAAATCAAACCAATTTGGTTGGAAATGTTAAATCAAATATAGTTGAATAGATATAAATTGATGTGATAGTTTGAAAAGAAAAGGAAAACGTTATGTGTCTAGATTGGCAACTGGACTTTTTTTTTTTGGAATGGCGGCAACCGGACTTTTAGCACAAATGCACAATGGACACCACAATTCAATTGATCACTAATTTAATTTGGATTTGACTCAAATTATATTTATATATCTCCTGGTTGATAAGGTCGTTACGTGATGTCACGTCGCGTTTTAACTTTTTTTATGTTAACGTATTTATGGTTTTAATCCATGACTTTTAATGTATTTACAACTTTAATTTTTGACTTTTAATAATTATCATTTTAGCTCCTGATGAGTTTTAAATTTTGATTTCTTACTTTACTTTGACATATAGTATGACTTTAATATTATTATCGTTTTGAGCACTAACTTTTGATATTTCATCATTTTTTTAATATGTACGTGATATATTACAGTTTTGGGCCTTGACGTATTGGACATGAGTTTTTTTATCAACACATGTGACGAAGTCACACACGCAAGACCCAACTGTATGATCCAACCGCTTCAACGTGCGGCTTGATCTTATATCTAGTTTTTTTTTTACTAAAAACCAAAAAAATGTTCGACTACAAATCTTTTGTATGATAAGTAATAACAATCTAGATGCACCTGTGTAGATAAACTACTAGATAAATATCAGAAATCGCTTCACTTTTTATTAAAATAATCAGCTGAATAATATAACGGTACTCTCGTTATACATGAAGAATTTACTAGTACAATACTGTGTACAAAAACCAAATGAGAAATATATATAAAGAGCAAATTATAAATGATTCAAACCGATGTGGTTGGTGAAAGCTTCAATAAAATGACTTGACTCACGTTTAGTGTTTTCACCTTCGTCTGTGTTTTCCTTGAGCTATAGATTCGTGTTCTTGACTTCAACTCCGGCCGTTGACTACAAAACTGAGCAAACAATTTAGAAGGTTGTGGTTGAGGCACATGTTAAACATGCTTCTCTTAAAACAGATTGTTCGCCTTCATTAAGACATACACGTCTATTTCCCAAGGTGCAATAACCGGAACAGTATGTGTACTGAATAGGATTGGGCACACGAGGTTGCACTGAATAGGATTTTGTCAAGATATGTATATGGAAAATGAGAAAAAAGAAGACTAGATGATGAACAAATTAAAGAGAACTAATGATGGGTATTTTTTAGATGTGAAGTGTAAGATTTTTCTAGTGTTAAACAAGGCAACATATTGTCACGGACTTATATTCTCCAAGTCGCGTGCGGCACTTAGATGCGTTCTAAGTCAGCCTTTAAGTCTCGACGAGATGGATTACGCAGTGGAAGTCTTGTAAAGGGAACATTGGATTGTTAGGACACAAGTAGAGTGTGCTTGTGATGCTTGATTACAACACAAGTAAGAAGTTTGTATTACCAGAATACAAGTACAAAGTGTGCTTACAAAAGTGTAAGTAGAAGTGAAGTATGCTAGGTGAATTACAAATGATGCCACTAACATCTATTTATACTAGTTGGATCATCTAGATTGTTCCTAATCTAGACTAATCTATACATAATATCTAAGATATTAACTAGCTAAATATCTAGCTAATCTAGATAGTTCCTTGGTGATATTTTGAATGATCATTCAAGCCATTTCTAGATCCTTCCATGCCCCTTTCAAGGCTGATCTAGATGGTTCATCTTGATGCCAATATGCTGGACGTTTTTGGATGTTTTCCGGCTCGTTCTAGATCGTTCCTGGGTCGTTCTAGAGTGTTCCGGGACTGCACAAAGTATGCAGATTGGTGCAGCGTTTTCCGGAGTCTTCCAGCAGCTTTTACGCCTTTTGTAGGCTGATTTAAGGTCCCTCCAAAGTGCCGGGTTGGTCCGGTAAGTTGTAGGCTGATCCGGGTACTTCCGGACAGCCTTTGACACTTCCAAATGTTGCCGGAACATTCCGGATTGTGAGAACTTTGATTTGAAATTAGGCGGGTCGTGACAATATGCCTTGTATATACATATAAAAAGCTTGAGAAACTAGAGTCTTCCATTAATAATATTACTAAACAACTAAAATAGTAAGTGGAAGATTAATTAGTATGACTATTCGTTTGCCAATCTACAAGAAGAAGAGCAGGTAAAGAGTCCATAGACTCATGAACAATACCCGAGTCTCGAGCCCGTATTTACTTCATTGCTCCATTTTCTTTATTCTATCATGTTAACTTCAAGCAATCATATCTCATTCATCTTTGCTCCCATTTTAGACACCCCGTTTGGTTCACTGTTATCCTCTCACACGATAAAACGCAAACCCACTAATAAATAAATATTATATAGTAACAAATGCTAATTAATTATTTATGTCCAAAATAATTTAAAAAACATATCTTTCACTAAAAATTCCCACATTAAACACCATGGATGTAATAATTTAATGCCTATAGCTTTTTTTTTTTTGGACAGCGAAACGAATAAAGCCCGGCTACCCGGGGTAACCCAATGGCAAAAGGCGACCCCAAACGCTCTGCGAACACAGACAGCGCTGGGTAGCCGAAGCCCACCTATTAAACCAACTCCAATTCGGGGGAAACCCACTAGCCCGTCCGCCCGTAGGCACGACAACAAGCTAGCGGTAAAACCCGTTTGGCTCAGAGATCGAACTTATTTAATGCCTATAGCTACCTCCATTAATATCTAACATAATAGAAGTGACCCATTTGCATGACTCACATTAAACCGCAGACCACCAACACATCCCGGCATCCAGCTACACATTCTCAAAAAACAACATCGACGTAACATGACCCGGCTGCTGCAAAGCATAGCTCTGGAGAAAAATCAACTTAACATCCCCAAAAAAAATTCATTATTGTGGTTATTGATTTCTTTTCTAGCATTATTGCTTTACTTACTTATTTTCAAATTACTAATAATAATAATGCTTGTATGATGTCATATCGGTGTTGTTCACTTTATTTCCGCCACATCAAAATTTTAATCACCAAAGTCGTAATTTGCATTATGACATGAATGTATAGAATGGGTTCACTTTATTGCATTTAAAGCTTTGGGTGTAAATAGCATAAGTTAACATATATAGAGGGAGTCAATGTTAAATTTTCTTTTCTATAAGTAACCTCTATTCTTATTAAAGCAAGTCTCAACTCTTTTTTAAAGTTCATAAATCCTACATGCTTCTTTAAAATGATCATAGGATCTTTCATGTCCCTCTTTGTCATAGTAGTAGTATCATTATTACTCTCTTGTTGTAATCTTTTGTGTGTCTCTGCACTTGCATCCCCAACACCGACAACTGTTGCGTCGGCTCTTTTGAAATGGAAAGCCACTCTTGACAAACAAAGCCAGTCAGTTCTTTCATCATGGGTTGGAAGCAACCCATGCCATAATAATTGGACGGGAGTTAGTTGTAGTAACGGTACCACAACTACAAAAAGTGTTGTAACAAGCCTCGTAGTTCAAAATGTGAACTTAACCGGTACACTTGATAATCTTGATACATGGTCGCTACGAAATCTTGAAACTTTTGATCTTTCATTCAGTTTGCTCTATGGTTCCATTCCGCCTCGTATAGGAAACATGTATAATCTTAGATATTTATCCCTTGCCGTTAATAGCTTCTCAGGGAAAATTCCATCAGAGATAGGAATGCTAAGGTCTTTGAGTATGCTTTCTTTGAACGTTAATAATCTTAATGGAAGTCTCCCATATAGCATAGGTAAGCTCACAAACTTGACTCAACTTTCTTTAATTGTTTAATAACCGTCTTAACGGTCATATCCCAGACATCATAAGTAACCTCATAAACTTATTTTCCCTCGAGTTGTATAGTAACAGTCTTAATGGTCATATCCCAAATAACATTGGCAACCTAAAAAAGCTAGTTTTTCTTTTCTTACAAGACAATAACCTTGAGGGACAAATCCCTCAAGAAATTGGGACACTAAGTTTGGTCCAAAACATTGACTTTTCTATTAATTATCTTACCGGGGCCATTCCTTCATCAATAGGAAATTCAACCTACCTCTATTATTTTTATCTGTATCATAATCAACTTTCTGGGTCCATTCCATCCGAACTTGCTCGGGCTCAAGGTCTCATACATCTTGAGATTGGGATAAACCATATAGGAGGCACCATCCCAGATACGTTTCGAAATTTTAGTAGGCTCGAGAGGATGTACCTTAATGATAACTTCATATCGGGGCCGATTCCAAACTATTTAGCAAATTTCACTCAGCTCATAGGGTTGCACTTAGGTAATAACATTTTCAGTGGCTCCATACCAATTGGTTTAGGAAAGAGAAAAGCTCTTTCTGAATTGAAATTGTTCATGAACAGTCTTGTAGGTTCGATTCCTCAAGATATTAATCTAACTCAGATGGAAGCATTCTCAGTGACTGACAACATGCTTACTGGTCATTTACCAAACGATATATGTATATCTGGTTTGCTTGCACATTTCACGGTGAGTGATAATTATTTCTCTGGCCATGTACCAAAGAGCTTGAAAAATTGTAGTAGCTTATATAGAGTTCGGCTTGAAAATAACCAACTCACTGGAAACATCTCTGAAGATTTTGGGATATATCCTGAGTTGGATTATATGGATTTGAGTGACAATAACTTTCATGGTGAGGTGTCTCATAACTGGGGGTTGTGTCATAATTTAACTAGCCTAAAGATATCTAACAACAATTTGTCTGGAAAAATACCTTTGGAGTTAGGGGGAGCAACAAGTTTAGTCGAGCTTAATCTTTCATCAAATCACTTAGTTGGTGAAATCCCGACGAGCTTTGAAAGATTAAGCTCACTGACAAAGTTGCACCTTGACAACAATAAGATATCAGGTACAATTCCTTCAGCATTGCAAAATCTGCATAACTTAGAAAAACTTAACTTGGCACAAAATTCGTTTGTCGGATCAATTAGTGAAAACTTAGCAGAATGTTCAAAGTTAAGGATCTTGAACTTAAGTAGTAATAAATTTGAAGGAACTATTCCTGTACCTATTTCCAAGTTGGCAAAGTTAGAACTACTTGATCTGTCTCACAACAATTTGATTGGGAGTATACCACCGCAACTTAGGGGTTTGACTATTATGCAAACGTTGAACCTGTCTCACAATAACCTCATAGGCTCTATTCCTTCAAGTTTCACTGAACTGTTCAGCTTAACCACAGTCGATGTATCTTTTATTCAGCTAGAGGGCCCGCTTCCAAAGATGCAAGCATTTGAAAATGCTCCAAAGGAGGCACTCGAACATAATAAGGGATTATGTGGAAATAACACGGACTTAGAGTGTCCAACCCAGCTAAGAAACCTACGTAATAAAAAGAACGTTTCGATTGTGATTCTGATCATACCTGGTGCATTGGGATTCATTTTTCTTGTGCTTTTTGTTGTTGGCGTATTCTATTATCACCATAAACGAAACTCAAATACGACCATCGGAAATGAAGAGACACAAGCACACCCTTTTACCATTTGGAGTTATGATGGTAAGATGGTACATGAAAGACTAATTGAAGCTTTAGAGGACTTTGACTCGAAGTATGTTGTTGGAGTTGGTGGATACGGGACAGTTTATAAAGCAGAGATACCACCAGACGTTTTTACGGTGAAAAAGCTTCACACAACAGAAGAAGATGAGATGCAAAATCTCAAGAGTTTTGAAAATGAGATCCGTGCATTGACAGAGATACGCCACCAAAACATTGTGAAACTCTATGGGTTTTGTTCACATCCACGTCACTCATTTTTGGTATATGAGTTCCTTTCGAGAGGGAGCTTAAGGAAAGTGTTGAATCACATAGAACAAGCTGTTAAATTTGATTGGAAAAAAAGAGTGACGACTATTAAAGGTGTTTCAAAGGCTTTATCGTATATGCACCATGGGTGTTCACAACCAATCATCCATAGAGACTTATCAAGCAACAATGTCTTATTTGATTCCGATTGGGTTGCTCATGTGTCCGATTTTGGCACCGCCAGGCTATTAAAGCCAGACTCATCAAACTGGACTTCTTTTGCTGGAACATTTGGTTACATTGCTCCAGGTATAAATCAAATCTATCAACAAATTTCTTCACAAGATGTTTATTTTGTTCATTATTCTTTTGTAGAACTCGCATACACGATGAAGGTGAACGAGAAGTGTGACGTTTATAGCTTTGGGGTACTGACGCTAGAAGTTATAATAGGTTCGCATCCTGAGGATCTCCTCACATTATTACAAGACCAGAAAAGGATATCTCTGGCTGAAGTTATAGACCAACGCCTTCCTCCACCCGAGGAACAAATTGTCGAGCAAGTGGAATTTCTTTTCGAGGTTGCAATCTCATGTGTGCATAAAAACCCTGACTCAAGGCCATCAATGAGGGACATTAGTCGATCTTGACCTCACGGATGAGAAGCATGCAACCAAAAGGATCATGATCTCCACTTGAAAACTAAAGTGGGATGCACACTTGCTTCAAATCTTTATTACTACCTCGTTAAATATTACAATATGTTTATGCTTATTTTATTTCATAAATAACTTTTCATGATTTGTAGCTGTTTTGCATCCTATGCTTCTATGTAGGGGTGTAAACGAGCCGAGCCGAGCCGAGCCCGAGCTCGTCTAGGCTCGAGCTCGGCTCGTTTAAGTTTAACGAGGCTCGAGCTCGAGCTCGGCTCGATTCAAGTTTTAATTTCAAAGCTCGAGCTCGAGCTCGTCACAAACTTCTCAAGCTCGAGCTCGGCTCGGGCTCGACTCGTTTGATGATTTATTATTTTAATTTTAAATATTTATATTTAATTATATATATATTTTTTAATTTTTAATTTTTAATTTTATATAAACTTTTAATTATATATATTTTATACATAACAAAATACATATTATATATTTTTAATCATAATTTATACATATTTTAACTAATAATAATATATATTTATAAAATAAATAAAAAAAACTTATAAATGAAAAGCTCGATAAGGCTCGCGAGCCGGCTCGAGCTCGAGGTGTAAAGCTCGAGCTCGGGCTCGATAGCTTAATGAGCATTTTTCTTAGGCTCGGGCTCGAGCTCGAGCTCGAAAAAGCTCGGCTCGTTCGAGCTTTTTATCGATCCGATCTCGAGTAGCTCGCGAGTAGCTCGGCTCGTTTACACCCCTACTTCTATGTAATATTTATCAACTAGTTATATGCACGTGCTCGCGCGTTGCTGAGCGTTTTATTAATTTGACGGCTTAACAAACACATAATGTAAACAATCATAAGGGGCTCAGAATTTGTGACTACATCGTGTCACAGTTTGATATCACTATTCATAACTCCAACAACAACAAAAAAACGTAAACAAACCGAAAAAACAAAGACAACCAAACAGATCTAGCTATTAAACCACATAACTACCTACGAACACCATCGCAAAATGGGAATCACAGATGAAACAACCGACAACGCCACCATCCCCCCTCGTAACGACCACTGAACATCATCAAAAAACGCAAATAAAAAAAGACGAAGTCAAATGCAACATAATCGGCCAGAAACGGGAAATTTCTGTGGTTTCGGTACGGAGACAATAGTGTCTCCGTTTATTCTCCGGTGCAAAACCCAAAAAATGAAAAATCATCAGTTCTCACTTCCCAAATCACAAATACACATATACTCATAAACCTACAAGTGTCCAGCCACACAACTCATAAAGACAGCTATTCAACCCCACAATTAGTCAATTACACATATAGTCTCACAACACAAAAGGACTAAGGATGAAAAACTAACAAAAAATTATGTCAAAAATCTAAAACATAAAAATTCACTATTCATCAAATTCTTAAATTATACCTAGGGGTGAGCATAAAACCGAATTAACCGAACCATAACCGAATTAACCGAACCGAACTATTAACCGATGGTTATGGTTAAGGTTCTTCGATTAACCGACACATTGGTTATGGTTATGGTTAAGGGTATCCCATAACCGAACATTAACCGAACCGAACCGATTGTTATTAATATGAAATAAATTTAATATACTACTCATTATTCTAGTAATAATCTAGATGAGATAATTCATATACTCAAAATAAGCTTCTTTTTATTAATCCCACATTGCTTCTTTCATCAAAATGTCAAGTAAGAAGTCTTTTTTTAAGTGAAATTGTTATCCCACATCGCTAGTCATATGAAACATTGAGTAAAACTAAGCTTATAAAAGGATATGCCTAGCTTCCAAACATTTTTGTTTAAGAATTTGATCTTAGTAGTCTTTTTGTATTAATAGTCCATAAATTCTGAATATATTGGTTAATTAACCGAAATAACCGAAACCGACCCATAACCGACGGTTAACCGACCAAACGGTTATGGTTATGGATTTGGCATAACCGACCAAGCGGTTATGGTTATGGTTTTAGTCCAAAACCGACCCAAACCGACCCATGCACACCCCTAATTATACCTAGCTAGTATATAATATAATATAATGTATTGACTTTTTGTATCGTGTATTTATCAGTTGAAAATAAACTGATATCATAAGAACATTCATAGAACTATATTTAACTAAGGAGATTATAACCAACATTTTTTTATAACATAACATTTTTTTAAACGACATATATTTTTATTTCAAATCCAATCACTACTTTGACATGAACTTCAATGGAAGCTCTAAATTGAATGCTTTGATGACTATATTTCAGTTATATTCAGGTCTTTACAGGTTTCATCCGGCTATTCAAACGCTTAAGGTTTAACTCCGAAATTCATTTAACATTCGGTCATTAGAACTTTCGATGAATCTATTTTGATATTGGCAACACACTTATCATCGATCTAGTCTATGCTTCCCATTAAAGAAAAACCTTTTGATTGAATAGATACCATGTTTGTATCAACTAATCAACATGTGGAAGTTAATGAAGCATTCAGTTTAATTGTGTTAAACGGGGAATAAAATTTCTTTTTGGTATGTTTGAAATATGGATTAGTTCCTAAGCACGGCTCTAAAAAACATTTTGTGTATGAGTGAATGTGTGATTAGCCCACTTAATAAAAACTAGTATATATAGAGTTCCATTTCTCGAACTTTTAAGCGAGATATGCATATACATGCATTGACCTTTAACCATTCGTTTAACTTGGTCATTATAACATAACATTCATGTTGGGTTCAGTTGAAGATGATGCATGTCAAACCTTATTAAGTATGCTCAAAGCCAATCAGATGGTTTTGTAAAGTGTCATTTTAAGGGGAGTATTGTTGGGTCCCGAGGAAGATGAAACTTTACAATATAAACAAGTTTGACCAAAGTCAACAAAAGTCAAACTTAGTCAAAGTCATCGGCGACTGAAGATACCGAGCATCGACGTTAGGTTAACGGGCAGCACGAGTGAAGACGTATGAAGATATAATTAATTGTGTTTGACGTAAAATATATGTGTAATCAAATTATGCTTAATTGTTTCACTTTAGGTTAATTGTGAAGTGAGTGTGGTATGAGTATAAATACCAAATACACACACTTAGGTTAATTCTAAGAGTTGCATACTTTCATTTTCTCATCCTTTGTAACGTTCATACAAACAATACAATAAGCTACAAATTTTAATCATCATCTTTGCATTAATCTTCATGAGCATTCAATCATCAATAGTTAATCAGTGATATTCCGCATCACTGATCATAACAACTTATTCATAACAATCTCTCTTGAAAAACCATCAATTCCTTTCCTATTGTTTGTGTTAGATCTTACATGAATGAGTTGTTGATTTGAACAGAATAAATTAGTAATTAAACCATTTAAGATCAAATAATCACTCCCGAGTATGCTGATGTTGGTGGTGGATCTATGTTGGGGATTATGTTCGAAAAAGATGAGAGGGATGCGACGATGGTAATGATGGCGGTGGTGAGCAACAAGAAAGGAGGTAATGGGGTGATGAATAAGAAATGGGCCTTATGTTTTCGCCTATCTAATTAACCTATGTAATTAGGGACCCTATGTAATTAGGGTAAGTCGAAACATGTTGCTATGTCGAGTCCCTAAGTTGCAAAACAATTATTGATAATTAATATATCGAGACGGTTACATGACGGTTGCTTGAAAAGTTATCTTTAATTAATACTTGAGTTGGTTCCTCATGATAAATGGCTACAAGTTATATTACAATTTCGATGTCTGTTCAAGGGGTCATGGTTGAGAATAATATGAAATAATTATTAGAATTTAATAAAAAGTGTGTCATGTGCTTTTTTACTATTGATATCCAATTTCTATGACAACCCGGTGTTTCCGCCACCAGGTGGGGTGTCACAGTTTGGTATCAGAGCCATGATTATAAGGAACTAGGATATGGTATTAGAAACACAACGACCTAGACTATAACCTAAGAGTCCTTAGTGCAAATAGTTTGTGCTTAGAAAACTCTTCTAGAACTTATTTCCTTATTCCTTTTTAAGAACCTTTCTATGCATTTTCCTTATCTTATTTCTTATCCGATTTCGCGAAAGAGCTATAAGAGACTCGTCTGTGTGATTAGGATCTTTCTCTTTGTGGAATCTCGTCATCGTCCTAAGTAAGTTTGAAACGTGGGAACGTGTGCAAACCGGAAGGGGGAAAGTCTGTATCACGGACATCCAAGGCAAAACATTTCGTATAAATCTCTTTAAGAGATTTGTATGCTTACATGGGGATGGACGAGAAGAGTGTGACCCTATAGGCTAAAGCACGCCTTCTCGAATACGTTGAAAATGAACTTAACACTTTGATAAGTCTTTAGTGTCCAAAAGCAAGACACAATCCTAAGCCTTCAAATTTTTTTTATTTACTGATTCTTTGATTATCATTTTCTGTGATTTCAAATTATTTCAATGTGTTTCTATATTATTCCAAATGTTATTCCAAGTTTGCTTATTTACATTTCAATAATTTCCAAGTGATTACTATGTTATGTGTTCTAAAAATTATATGAAATTCAAAGTACAATTATCGTTTCTATTTAATCCAAAATTCCATTACAAGTTATATTATCCAAAATTTTCTTATGTCTCGTGAAATTCTTTTTCTATCTTACCTTATAGAATGACAACAAGATGTGAACGACTCGCTAATACCATCGCGACCCAAGTGTTCTAAACCAAAACTAAGATATATTTACTAACCTCAATCAAATTATCGAAACTTCAAAACAAATACCAAATACCAAATCTAAGGAATATTTCTAATCTCAATTCAATTATCGAATCCCAAATTAAAGACTTAATTCATGATACCTGAAATCTCCAAATGGATTTACTATTTTGTTATGTCAGCGCATTCATTTGATTTACAAATCGAACGTTTACCTCCAAAGTATCTCAACTCTCAATACTCAAATGTTGTCTAAACTACTCATCTAATCATAAGATCTAATCCAACTTCTAATCCTCCATTAAATGATGCTATTCATAAATTTGTTTTCTAAAAATTAACGTGAACTCACTACACAATTATTCCTAAGTTCATTGAACTAATATATTTCATTTGTATAAATGACCACTAATGAAATTCTATACATCTCGTTTCCATAAACTCCTCCAAACACAACATGAGTTACGTATAAACTCTCTACTTAAAACACCATCTTTTATCTGCGGTTTTCGTGAAAAACTACCAACAACTTATTCTATTAAAATGATTTCCTTATTTTCCCTAATAATATATATACACACTAGATTTTCACCCGTGAGTACTCACGGCTTGAACGGTAAAAAAAATTATATAACTTTATATACAAATGAGTAATGAAAAAGTTAACAAATATAAATGATATAATATGAATTTATTTGAGAATGATTGTGGTGTTGACAAGTGGCACAGTGTGGTGTTATTGGTTAGTAATTTATTATAAGAGAAGATATATATTATATAAAAAATATATATTGTTTTAAATTATGATAAATGATTTCTTAAAAAAAAAGGATTGATTTTTTAACGATTACACAACATTTCCACGTTTTCTCAAACATGATACAAAGAGTTGTAAAAAACGTCATGATTTATGTTTTCCAATATCGAAGACTCGAAACTTAGACTATGCTATTTACTTATTTTCAAATCAATCCCCTTATCTATGGTAAAGATAAAAGAAAAATTATTTTTATAAATTCATCATTTAATTATTTAGTTTAAAAAAAACCTCATTTTATAAAAACAACATCATCTCTTATAACTTTGTTTACTTTCATAATTAATACACTTGGTTTACCTAAAAGCTTTAGTTATATGAACTCAAATGTTTTAAAAATCAAAACCAATAGGAATGTTGTTCTCTATAAATTAGAGCTATAAATTGGATTATCCATAGCATCAAATCTTCATGGAACTAATTTTTCTAAAAATCCTAATAAACTAGATTATTTATGTTCACCATCATCCCATGCTTATGAACTTGGCAATACCATGAACAATTGACATCTACATCTCACACACATGAAGTTGGTTTTCAAAAACTTATGTTGTTACAATTTTGGTACTCAAACTTGACTATTTGTATCTATGAACAAAGCTATTATTATGGGTAATGACTACCTAATAAACTCAATTTTCTATAAAATCATCAATTTGCGTGTCATCTTAAACTATACTCCGTAAGAACTAAATGCTATCGAATATAATTTCGGAACCTAGATGTATCATTATTTTAACTTAGAAATTTTGTGTACATTTGACTCGCATGTGATCGAATGTACTGTGTGGTCCATGCAAAAGCTAAAGTAATTACAGGTGCACACGGAATTATGAAAGTTGGTGCATGGAACCATAGCAAGTTTGTCATGTGTTTGAGGGCAATGCGACAAATGTGGTATGATAAGAGCATGGTGGATACTCCGTTTGGTACTTCCTATATATAAATGCTTCTGTCATACTATCAAATGAAGCGTTGTTTCGATCTGTGAATTTTCGTGTTGTTCTAAGTATCATATTCATCTATCGTACATCATCGAGTAAGATAAACTGTATATATTCTAAGTTGATCTAAAATAACAAAGCTATTACCATTTGACCTATGCAGAAAATGTAACACCCGTCTCCAAAAAGAACAAGTGTTTATTAAATATAATAAAAAAAATAAAATAAAATGTCATGTTAGGCGATACGCGCAAGGCATAGCCTTGACCTGCGCGTATCGCGCCAGAGGAAGAAAACCCGGGTGCGAGTAAACCACGTCAGCGCGTGGTTTTGCAAAACCACTCCACCTACGCGATACGCGCAGGTGGAGGGTATGACCTGCGCGGTACGCGTATGTCACACCCCAAAAATCGTTGCAGCGGAAGTCACGAATATTTGGTGCTTAGAGCGAAGTTGGCACCCATTAATTATAAAGCAAACGTCCACATTAATTTAAAAGATAATTAAATGTGTTAATGTTGATACGTCAACATCTCACAGTTTTTCATTAAGAAAATAAAATACGATATTGTCTTAATAAAGCGTAGATTGTTTGAAGTAAAGCCAAACAAAATTTTAAACAAAGAGGTCCCAAAACACATAAACCAAATGTGGAGTTTGTAGTCCAAAAACTATCCTTCCACAAATTCCCATGCCCAACACTTTGTACCTGAAAAACATGTAAAAACTAAGTCAACATAAAGTTGGTGAGTTTTCGGGTTTTAATCATAAGAAAAATCACTTTTCATTCACAATAGATATGCTTGGCTTTGAGACATCAACACGACCATACGTCAAAGGGTTTGCAAGGCCCAAAGACAAATGAATCATCAAAGTCATGAGTCCATAATCAAACCAAGAAACGAGGTTCCCTCACAACAATCAACTTATATTCCCCCGCATGTCAACACGATCAGAGCGACTGATCACGAGGGGCGGAATTCCAATCCCGATAGATCTACCAATATAACCTGTGGTTTCTCACTCCAAGAGAAATTAATGATTATGAGAGGGCATTACGCGTAAAATCATCAAACACTCATGCCATCATTTTGGTCAACAACAATACCCGTCTCCCAATACATGTCCAAAACAACATAAACAAAATACATGTTTTTCCCCCGAAAATATTTAAATAAAACATTATTTAAAAAGGGGCCGAGACACTCACAGGTCTCTCAATTCATATCAAAACATTATAAAGAAATACATGTTTTTCCCCCAAAACAGTTAAATAAAACGTTATTTAAAAGGGGCCGAAGAACTCACATGTCTCCCAATTCATATCAAAAACAAGTTAAACAAATACATGCTTTTCCCCCAAAACAGTTAAATAAAACATTATTTAAAAAGGGGCCGAGAAACTCACATGTTTCCCAATTCATATCAAAACAAGTTAAACAAAATACATGTTTTTCCCCCAAAACATTTAAATAAGACGTTAGTTAAAAAGGGGCCGAAGAACTCACATGTCTCACAATTCGTATCAAAACAAGTTAAACAAATACATGTTTTTCCCCCAAAACAGTTAAATAAAACATTAATTAAAAAGGGGCCGAGAAACTCACAGTGGATACGCCAAAAGCTAGAACATATAAGCCCAACAATAACACCACCTAAGAACATCCTATACACAAAGGACCCGTTCAAAAGATGCACATATATATCAAGTCTAAAACCGTGTAGGTTGTTCACCAAAACCTAACTAGACTCATGTGAAAACAATTTCATTTACAAAAACAACCCTTACTTTTAATGACCCGTTGGTGATCTTTGCCTTGATTAATTTTCATACATAATAACACACTTTGTTATTTTGTTATACTTTGATTAGCTTTCATACTACTAATCACATAAACACATATAACACACATGTAATAACACATAAAAGTCATATTTAGTACTTTAACTTTTCTAAGTAAAACAAACACTTTTACTTATCCAATATTATTCATATACTTAGGAAAATATAATTTAATATTCTCATGTCATAATTAAAGTTTAAAACACTTAGAAAAATATACATTTTTCTCTAGTTAACTAGTATGCAATTTCAACATAACGGTTAACACTTAACGGGACATTTAACCACGTTTTCATAAACAACTTATTAATCATATGAAATTATATATATCTAAACATATTTTCACATAACAAAAATCATATTTCATACATTTTCAATAAAAATCATAATATTAGCTAAACATGTCAATTTTAACATTTTCGGGAACGTTTTCGGGTCACCGAAAGCAACCCAATACCCGTATTTTTGTCATAACTTTATAAATACTTTTATATCAGTAGGTTAACTTAAAAATAAGCTCAAAGTTTCTGATCCAAAACAGTTTACAAAAATATTACGTTTTAGAGTCGAAAATCGTCGTTTTCGGCTTTTCCGGGTACATAGTTTGCACGTTTTTGGGTTTAAAACTCTAAGTTTTTGTACCAAACTTTAAATATCATATTTTTACATAAAAATACACTTAAGAATCTGTTAAAATATCATTTTGTCATATTTTACATTTTTAAGCAAAAATCGGTGCGTTTTACGCGTGTTTTTGTACTAAAAACCATTATTTATAAAGTTTAAATCATTTCTTTGTTATGATACATTTAAAATACTTGTTTTATGAAGTTCATAAATATTTAAAAATATGATTTATTCCAGAATATAAAATAGTTTATAAATCTTTATAGAAATGTACAAAAATCACATTTAATGTCTTTTTAAGACTTTTCCAATATCCATGTCTTGTAACTAGTTTCAATGTCTTGTGTAAAACAAACATTTACTTTATGAAAACACATTTTAAACTAATTAAAATCATTAATATCATAAACACATTTGAATATCTAGATCTAGTGATTTTAAATCCATATGCAACTAGTTTTTCAAAAATAATGTCTTCCAATATTCTACCATATGAATAAAATTTTTAAAACCATTTTTCTAACACTTTAACATGGAAAACATAATCATCTAGTGATATTATTAACTTGTTTTCATTACAAACCACTTTGCATGTTTAGATCTAGCCATTTCTAATGCAAACACATAACAATCTTTATATGATTTTCAACCAAAACATATACATATACATACATATACACCTACGGATATACATATATACATACATAAATCATACCTTTTCATGATAACATACATGACTTACACTTCATTTCATCCCATTTCCTTTGCACAAAACATCAAGTAATCATTTCTTTACACATGTGTAAACCTTTTTACATGAAATGACACATCTTCACATATACATACATACATATACGGATACACACACACTGATTTACACACACACACATACGGATTCACACTCACACACACCATTTTCATTTTCAAAAACCCATTTTCATCTTAAAAATCATTACCTTTTTGTTTGTTTTAGATTTGGTGAACAACCTTTCAAGAATAAGATTTTGAATAACATCAAATACAACAAATTTTGGGTTCATACCCATGATAAACAAGATGAAAAGAGATGATAGAAGATGGTTTTGGCCTTCAAACAACACTTGGAACCGATTTTCTTGTTTGGATGATCTTTAAACAACTTGTAGAACACCTTAGAATGCAAGAGATGAAAAGAAGGGATGTAGAGTGTTTGTGTGTGTAAATGGCCGAAATTTTTGGAGTGGGAGAGGGGAGAATCCGGTTTTAGAGAGAGAGAGGTGAGAGAGAAGGGAGGTGGAGTGTGAGAGTAGATGATAGGTTTAGGGTTGAGTGTGATCTTGGACAAAGTATTATGTAAAGATCCTTGGAAAATCTTTTACATGTCCCTAAGCAACACAAGCCCCAACAAAGGTTTAAAATATTGGGGTAGAGGGGGGGGGCCGGATTTATTAAAAAAAAATGAAGGAAATTTACAATTTTTACTTTATAAAACACTACACACTTATATTACTTGTAATTTTCAAGTCTAGTAAATTTTTACCCCTTTTTATACCATGATACTTCAAATAATATTATTTCACTCTTAAAATAGTAAAAATATTTTAATAAATATTTTACTGTACCTCGGGTAGTGTACTGGTAGTGAAACCGGGCAAAAACTGAAACACACGCGATAACCGGAAAAACATCGGATAAAATACATCGCTTTTAGTTTTTATTATGTTTTCACTTATACACACCCAAAATATTTTATTTGATGCTATCTCGAGCATTATATCAATCACTGGACATTTAAAATTTATCATGCAGTCACCAACGTTCATTACCGGGTATTTAACCGCTACGCGATTAAGCAATTTCAAAAATCACGAAATGCAAAACAATGCACAAAAATGGGCTTATCTAACGTTAATAACACATTAATTATCATAATTAAATCAAATGACGCATCACAAAATAATAAGCGTGTTTTAAGCTAGTACGAATATTGACCGAAATTTGCCGGGTGTCACAGTCTTCCCCCGTTTAGGAAATTTCGTCCCGAAATTTTACCTCGGTAAGTCCTATTTTGATTTAGATAGAAATGAATGAGGGTATTATTACTTATTTCAGTCTCGACGTTCCTACGAATAATATGGTCCTAATTTAGAATTACATCTAAGTTGACCAAATCGGTACAACTTCGCCTGAGTTTTTGAACTTTCGAGTCCATCCCTCTACTGGTTCCTCAACGAAATGGAGTTTATCATCAACACTATCTCCCTCAGACGGTATCATCGACGTCTCATCAGACAAACACTTTTTCAAATTCGAGACACGGAACACGTCGCGCACACCACTAAGCTCACTAGGTAACTTAAGTCGATAAGCAACTAGGCCAATTCTTTTCAAAATCTCGAATGTCCTATATATCGGGGGCTAAACTTACCTTGGTTGCCAAATCTAACTACATCTTTCTAAGGTGACACTTTCAAAAATACGCGATTTCCTACTCGGAATTCTAATGGTCTCATCCGATTATCCGCATAACTCTTTTGCCGATAAATAACGACTTCAAATCTTTTCGTAATATGGAAAACTTATCCGCAGTTTCATGGATAATCTCGGTACAAATAATTCTTTTTCACCTATTTTAGCCCAACAAAATGGTGAATGACATTTTCTTTCATACAGAGCCTCAACACGGAGTGGCCCTGATACTAGCGCGATAACTATAGTTATAAGAAAACTAAGCTATAGGTAGGAGGCTATCCTAATTCCTACCAAAATCAATCACACATGCTCGTAACAAGTCTTTCAGAGTTTGAATCATCCGTTCACTCTGACAATATTTGTGGTGATACACCATACTCATATCCAAACGAGTACCCATAGTTTTATACAAAACTCTCTAACGTCTCGAAGTAAAACGACTATCTTTATCTAAAATGATCGAGACAGACAAATTATGAGCAGATACTAACTCCTCAAGGCAGATCCTTTACAACTTTCCTACTTAAAAGATTCCTTAATGGGCAACAAGTGAGCAGATTTCGTCAAAAGATCAACAATTACCCAAATAGTGTTATCACCACTAGATTTGCGGGGTAACATCGTTATGAAATCCATCGTGATTCGCTCCCATTTCCATTGTGGAATTTCAGGTTACTGCGAAAGTCCTAAGGGCTCTTGATATTCAGCTTTAACCCTAGAACATGTTATACATTTACTCACGTAGGATGCTATCTCCCTTTTCATATTGGGTCACCAATAAGGTTCCTTCACATCCTTACATTTCTCAAATTTTCTACCTTTAGAGGTTCACTCTAAGCATCATGTATTTGGGAAGTGAGATACGACTAAAGAGCTAATTCTAACGCACGCAAACGCAAAGGTTTCTTTCTTTACCTTTATGCAGTGCATCATCAGTAACGCTGGTTTTTCCTAAGTGATAACGAATATCACAGTCATAGTCATTCCATAACTCGACCCAACGTCGTCGTCTCATATTGAGCTCCTTCTCATCAAAGACATGCTAAATCCAAACCATGCGTAGTGTAATTCTTTTCATGCACTTTGAGTTTCTTAGACGTTTAAGATACAACATCTTCTCTCTGAATCAAGACACACGTAAGACCTAAACGAGACGTATGACAACATGCTACAAAATCATCTATTCCTTTTAGGAGTGACAATATAGACGCACAACATGGCTTATGCTTCATAGTCTAGAATGCTAACTCTTGATCATATAACCGATCGGATTTCCTATCCTTACGGTTTAATAACTTCAATGACTACATCATTTAGAGATGTTTTCAATAAACCATCGGTAGTAACCAGCGAGTCCTAAGAATTAAGGCACCTCCGTAGGAGTTTTTGGTGCTTCCAAATTCTTAACGGCCTCAATCCTTGCTGGATCTACTTGAATACCTTTTTCATTGGTCATGTGACCGAGACAATAAACTTCCCTAAGCGAGGACTCACATTTTGAAATCATATCATAAAATTTCTCATTTCTTAACATTTCTAGAATAAACTTTAGAAGATGTTCATGATCTCTATTGGTTTGTAAATGAATAAGTATACCGTCAGTGAATACTATTCTAAATTTATCCAAATAAGGTCTACACAACCTATTCACAAACTCCATGAATACTACAGGTACATTTTTTTTTTAAAACTACACGGCATGACTAACACTCATAATGTCCATAACGCGTCCTAAGAGCAATTTTCGGGACATCATCTTCGGCTATTAACAACTAATGGTAGCCGTATCGAATATCAATCTTAGAATAATAACTACAACGTGTAGCTAATCGAACAAATCATCAATCCCTAGGTAACGGATAACTATTCTTAATTTATAGTTCATTCAACTTTCTCAAAAATCTATATACATCCTAAATGATCCATCATTTTTCATAACGAACAACACAGGTGATCTCCAACTTTTGTTCATCGTCCTTGGCACTGATAAATTTAACTAAGTAAAAACATCAGACATCCTTTGCTCCAATACTCATAAGCTTTCATGATATTTCGATTTTTAAAGAAGACTTTCCTTTATCTCCTAAAACAGTTAAAACTTCATCGTTTTCGAACGGAAGCCGAACAATCTTTTCAAAACAAACTTCCTCGGCACAATGTCCAATCAATCAATCCACACCGATAACTACATCGGAACTACCAAGTTTAACGGGTAAAGATCTATACTAAAGGAATGACTTTCTAATTGCTAGGAACAATTCCTAAATATTCCACTAGTTCCCATTTTATTTCCATTAGCTAATTCAGTAATATATATCTTACTTAACTTACTAGAGTTTAGACCAATTAATACTTAAGATTCCTTTGACACAAAGCTCGTTTCAGGGAAAAAACTCCCGTAACAATCTTTCCTTCAGATTGTTCCTTGAAAGACCATAACAGTAATTTGATCCAAATTCCGGATCAACGAATTTCACCACGTCAATGTTTCATCCTGAAACGTACATGTGGCATTCTTAATTCTTTGGCCGTCTTGGGCAATTGCCTATTGCTATATCCGACTCATTTTCGCAATCCATCTCACCACGTCAAGTGGACTTTCAGAACCAGTAAAAATTCGTGGGTGACAAACTTGAAAAGTCTCATAAGTACATCCTCACTATAGATTCCTTTTTCCATAGTTCAATAAAATCCATGATTACCATTTGATTTAACTATTTCGAGAAGCTCCTAAAATCATCCATACATGCTTAGATGATCTAATACCTAAAGAACTACTAATACTAAGATGTCACTAAGGTTACCATCTGAAACGTCACGTCCTCTACCACGCCCTATTATTAAACTAGCGTCACACTATTCCAGAGCAGCATTGCCATGTGGAGCTATTAACTAGGCTAAATCCTATACCTCCATCCGAAGGTGTCATTCGAATTACCGGGGGGTGTATTTTATTTCTAACAAACAAAATATTAATAAATATGATAAGATATAGTTCACATCATGGTGTTAAATGTTTGAGTATCGTACGTAATACCGCATTACATAAGTAAGAAAATCGTGAATTATTGTCAATCCTCACCGCCAAATCGGCTACTAAAGTTACTGATCTAATGATCATAGAAAGAAAAGGAAGGGCTAACTTTGGAATAACAGAATTTAGTGGGATCGTAGAATTCTTTACCGATATAAAGTTTTATTATATTTTTATTTATTTATTTATTTTATTCTATCGATTTAACCAATCATCTACAAGCGCCTTTAACGTAGTTCTCTCCTCGAGAGAAGTCAACCGGGTAAGCATCATCTGGCACGCGTCAAACACAATCTGCATCTCTATCTTGTAATTCATCGATCTACCGTTCGTACTAAGCACACCTTGCGGTAAGAGTAAGAAGAAAACGTTCGATAGATTTTTCGATCATGGAATCTAAACGTGGAGTACAAGACGAGTCGTCGATCTTGAATATAGACGGAATATCGCGCTCTATACCTGGGGAATCAACAGCCGACTCCCTTACCCTGTTGGGTTCGGGTACAACCTCATCATCAACGACCATATGGACGATCTTCCTATGCCTCCAGGAATATACTACGCAGTGCTCAGGGGTTCGCTTCAATTCATTCGAAGATATGGTGTCTTGAACATCATCACCTGAGCCTCCATTACCAGCTCTACATCAATCACGAACTCAACGACTGACCCTAAAGTGGTGCTAAGTGAGACTCGTGTCTCGGGGACTCTTTCAGGCATTTGTGACAACAAAAGGCATATTCGTACTTAAATTCTAGCTTAAAAGGCACTTAAATACACTTATATCAAATAAGCACACAAGGTACACTTAGATATCCAATCTAATAATTATAAACCACGCAAGGTATATTTAGATATGCAATCAATTTAAACCACACAAGTTATTCTTAGATATACAATCTAAAAATCAAAACGCACACAAAAATGCCTGGGAATTTTGGAAGTGTTTTTGGGACTTTAAGATTTTTTTTTCAAAAAACTTTCAAGTTATAGTCTAGAATTTTTCAAAAGCATTTTTCTAGTTCGCTATAACCATTGGCTCTGATACCAACTTCTGTCACACCCCAAAAATCGTTGCAGCGGAAGTCACGAATATTTGGTGCTTAGAGCGAAGTTGGCACCCATTAATTATAAAGCAAACGTCCACATTAATTTAAAAGATAATTAAATGTGTTAATGTTGATACGTCAACATCTCACAGTTTTTCATTAAGAAAATAAAATACGATATTGTCTTAATAAAGCGTAGATTGTTTGAAGTAAAGCCAAACAAAATTTTAAACAAAGAGGTCCCAAAACACATAAACCAAATGTGGAGTTTGTAGTCCAAAAACTATCCTTCCACAAATTCCCATGCCCAACACTTTGTACCTGAAAAACATGTAAAAACTAAGTCAACATAAAGTTGGTGAGTTTTCGGGTTTTAATCATAAGAAAAATCACTTTTCATTCACAATAGATATGCTTGGCTTTGAGACATCAACACGACCATACGTCAAAGGGTTTGCAAGGCCCAAAGACAAATGAATCATCAAAGTCATGAGTCCATAATCAAACCAAGAAACGAGGTTCCCTCACAACAATCAACTTATATTCCCCCGCATGTCAACACGATCAGAGCGACTGATCACGAGGGGCGGAATTCCAATCCCGATAGATCTACCAATATAACCTGTGGTTTCTCACTCCAAGAGAAATTAATGATTATGAGAGGGCATTACGCGTAAAATCATCAAACACTCATGCCATCATTTTGGTCAACAACAATACCCGTCTCCCAATACATGTCCAAAACAACATAAACAAAATACATGTTTTTCCCCCGAAAATATTTAAATAAAACATTATTTAAAAAGGGGCCGAGACACTCACAGGTCTCTCAATTCATATCAAAACATTATAAAGAAATACATGTTTTTCCCCCAAAACAGTTAAATAAAACGTTATTTAAAAGGGGCCGAAGAACTCACATGTCTCCCAATTCATATCAAAAACAAGTTAAACAAATACATGTTTTTCCCCCAAAACAGTTAAATAAAACATTATTTAAAAAGGGGCCGAGAAACTCACATGTTTCCCAATTCATATCAAAACAAGTTAAACAAAATACATGTTTTTCCCCCAAAACATTTAAATAAGACGTTAGTTAAAAAGGGGCCGAAGAACTCACATGTCTCACAATTCGTATCAAAACAAGTTAAACAAATACATGTTTTTCCCCCAAAACAGTTAAATAAAACATTAATTAAAAAGGGGCCGAGAAACTCACAGTGGATACGCCAAAAGCTAGAACATATAAGCCCAACAATAACACCACCTAAGAACATCCTATACACAAAGGACCCGTTCAAAAGATGCACATATATATCAAGTCTAAAACCGTGTAGGTTGTTCACCAAAACCTAACTAGACTCATGTGAAAACAATTTCATTTACAAAAACAACCCTTACTTTTAATGACCCGTTGGTGATCTTTGCCTTGATTAATTTTCATACATAATAACACACTTTGTTATTTTGTTATACTTTGATTAGCTTTCATACTACTAATCACATAAACACATATAACACACATGTAATAACACATAAAAGTCATATTTAGTACTTTAACTTTTCTAAGTAAAACAAACACTTTTACTTATCCAATATTATTCATATACTTAGGAAAATATAATTTAATATTCTCATGTCATAATTAAAGTTTAAAACACTTAGAAAAATATACATTTTTCTCTAGTTAACTAGTATGCAATTTCAACATAACGGTTAACACTTAACGGGACATTTAACCACGTTTTCATAAACAACTTATTAATCATATGAAATTATATATATCTAAACATATTTTCACATAACAAAAATCATATTTCATACATTTTCAATAAAAATCATAATATTAGCTAAACATGTCAATTTTAACATTTTCGGGAACGTTTTCGGGTCACCGAAAGCAACCCAATACCCGTATTTTTGTCATAACTTTATAAATACTTTTATATCAGTAGGTTAACTTAAAAATAAGCTCAAAGTTTCTGATCCAAAACAGTTTACAAAAATATTACGTTTTAGAGTCGAAAATCGTCGTTTTCGGCTTTTCCGGGTACATAGTTTGCACGTTTTTGGGTTTAAAACTCTAAGTTTTTGTACCAAACTTTAAATATCATATTTTTACATAAAAATACACTTAAGAATCTGTTAAAATATCATTTTGTCATATTTTACATTTTTAAGCAAAAATCGGTGCGTTTTACGCGTGTTTTTGTACTAAAAACCATTATTTATAAAGTTTAAATCATTTCTTTGTTATGATACATTTAAAATACTTGTTTTATGAAGTTCATAAATATTTAAAAATATGATTTATTCCAGAATATAAAATAGTTTATAAATCTTTATAGAAATGTACAAAAATCACATTTAATGTCTTTTTAAGACTTTTCCAATATCCATGTCTTGTAACTAGTTTCAATGTCTTGTGTAAAACAAACATTTACTTTATGAAAACACATTTTAAACTAATTAAAATCATTAATATCATAAACACATTTGAATATCTAGATCTAGTGATTTTAAATCCATATGCAACTAGTTTTTCAAAAATAATGTCTTCCAATATTCTACCATATGAATAAAATTTTTAAAACCATTTTTCTAACACTTTAACATGGAAAACATAATCATCTAGTGATATTATTAACTTGTTTTCATTACAAACCACTTTGCATGTTTAGATCTAGCCATTTCTAATGCAAACACATAACAATCTTTATATGATTTTCAACCAAAACATATACATATACATACATATACACCTACGGATATACATATATACATACATAAATCATACCTTTTCATGATAACATACATGACTTACACTTCATTTCATCCCATTTCCTTTGCACAAAACATCAAGTAATCATTTCTTTACACATGTGTAAACCTTTTTACATGAAATGACACATCTTCACATATACATACATACATATACGGATACACACACACTGATTTACACACACACACATACGGATTCACACTCACACACACCATTTTCATTTTCAAAAACCCATTTTCATCTTAAAAATCATTACCTTTTTGTTTGTTTTAGATTTGGTGAACAACCTTTCAAGAATAAGATTTTGAATAACATCAAATACAACAAATTTTGGGTTCATACCCATGATAAACAAGATGAAAAGAGATGATAGAAGATGGTTTTGGCCTTCAAACAACACTTGGAACCGATTTTCTTGTTTGGATGATCTTTAAACAACTTGTAGAACACCTTAGAATGCAAGAGATGAAAAGAAGGGATGTAGAGTGTTTGTGTGTGTAAATGGCCGAAATTTTTGGAGTGGGAGAGGGGAGAATCCGGTTTTAGAGAGAGAGAGGTGAGAGAGAAGGGAGGTGGAGTGTGAGAGTAGATGATAGGTTTAGGGTTGAGTGTGATCTTGGACAAAGTATTATGTAAAGATCCTTGGAAAATCTTTTACATGTCCCTAAGCAACACAAGCCCCAACAAAGGTTTAAAATATTGGGGTAGAGGGGGGGGGCCGGATTTATTAAAAAAAAATGAAGGAAATTTACAATTTTTACTTTATAAAACACTACACACTTATATTACTTGTAATTTTCAAGTCTAGTAAATTTTTACCCCTTTTTATACCATGATACTTCAAATAATATTATTTCACTCTTAAAATAGTAAAAATATTTTAATAAATATTTTACTGTACCTCGGGTAGTGTACTGGTAGTGAAACCGGGCAAAAACTGAAACACACGCGATAACCGGAAAAACATCGGATAAAATACATCGCTTTTAGTTTTTATTATGTTTTCACTTATACACACCCAAAATATTTTATTTGATGCTATCTCGAGCATTATATCAATCACTGGACATTTAAAATTTATCATGCAGTCACCAACGTTCATTACCGGGTATTTAACCGCTACGCGATTAAGCAATTTCAAAAATCACGAAATGCAAAACAATGCACAAAAATGGGCTTATCTAACGTTAATAACACATTAATTATCATAATTAAATCAAATGACGCATCACAAAATAATAAGCGTGTTTTAAGCTAGTACGAATATTGACCGAAATTTGCCGGGTGTCACAGCGTAGCACGTGATTACGGGCTATAAATAGAAGAGCACCCCTCCCTTCATTGTTGCTCATTGTACTTTCTCTCTCTAAACTTCTAGAGAGAGAGAGCCGTAGTTTTATTCGGGATCGCGGGAAGTGCAGTGCCTTGCGTCGGAACGCTCCTTCGAGTGACGCTCGCACGAAGATCGCTTAGCGGGCATCGAGGTTCTGCCCGATTGAAGAATGGTGGTCATGGAGGTTCTGCACGTCTGAAGAACGGAGGTCGACGAGGTAAATAGCATTTCCTTCTCGTTAGTTTAGCATGGGTAAAACGGGTTTAATACCCGAATGGAATGCGGGTAAGGATACCCGCATAGCACGAGGTACGTGCTGGGGAATGAGCTGCGGGATTGAACGCCCGCAACGAACGGGTAGAATACCCGAGGGTACGGGTTTAATTTCCGTATCAAAGAGGTGCGATACCCGTTAGCATTTAAAACGGCTAAACGTACGGAATACGCGACATAAACGCGTACAAGGCCAGTTTGCCCCCGGATGCGTAATATCTAATGAAATAAATATTTCGAGAATATTTATTGAGTTAGGTGTCATTATTTTCAGGAAATGAGATTTAAAACGCAAAAAGAATCGAGTTCGTACGCAGTGCCGGATGACACGGTGTGAGCAACCGGCTCACACCAACTCACTATATATATGAGCTTAATGCTCATTTTCTTCCCCACTTCTCAAACCAACACACACACTTAAAGGTGTAAATGGAGCTGGAGGGAGAGAGACCAGCTGGAGGTGGTGGTCCGGCGGTGGCCGGTGGCGGCCGACGGCGGTCCGCGGTGGTTCGACGACGCCGGAAAAAGACGTTTTCACCCCGGAACCATTTCTCGACCTCCTGAACGCAACGGTAAGCTCCGTTTAACCTGAATCTTTCGTTAAAGTTGTGTAAATGTCGGAAAACCGTCCTAAGATGTATGCATGTGTTGTTCATGAAAACGCAGTTGTATTCCGGGAAGGATCCTGGAAGATCTAGCCGTTGGATACGTCTACATTTTGGATATGTTGTTCCCAACACATAGATGCTAACATCCACCGTTCAGTTTCTAAAGATCTTACCCAAAGTTACGATTTTTATGTTGAAAACCGAGACTGATCGGATTTCCGTCACTGGAAATGCAGTCTCAAAGATCGTCACTTTCCCGGAGATCCAACCGTTGGTTGGTGACGAAAGTTGGACTGTAGGTTCCTGAAACATAGGTGAACATGTCCACCGAAGGAAATTACGATCAGAGGGCCGGAAGTATGGTTTTACCTCTGATCAGTTTGTAACAGTTTGTATGTTTAAAAAAGGAAATTTGGTTGTGTGGGATGTTGGTTGAAATGAGGATATATGTAAGATCCAAGGTCGGATGAATATTCGTTTTGGAAAAACGAACAAGAATGCTAGATTAGTCATTATAAGCGATGTTGGATTGCTCGAGATAGAGCGGGATCGATAAATGGACAAGTCGAAACGCTGCCAAATTTATTAGGTAAGGTCATAGAAACCTTCGCCTAATTATTTATGAGTATGATTGGTTTAAGGGTAAACCAAGATTTTTAGAATTAAACCTCACTAGTAAATACTAATATGCTTTACTAGGAGAACGACGGTTTAATGAAATGAGAAAGATAAAACATTGTGAAAATGCAATGGTTTTATTAAATGACTTTTCTAAGTAGGATCGATGTTATTAGTGTACGAAAACCCTGACTCGAACGCTAGAGCGTTTCGAGTGAGATGATTTGATTAAGGGCCCAAGTCATTGCTAAGTCACAACGTGACTTAAGCGATTGACAACCGGTGGGAAAAGCCGGTGGAAACATTCCAGAAGGAATGTGTTCTGATGATGTGATTAATGTACAGGGTTGCACTAGTCATCCACTTAGTTGTCAGCTTGTGATACCTAGACTGCACAAGGTGAGTCTAACCGCCCCCTTTTATATGTTTTATGATTTCGGGGTTGTATCCGAGCTTGTATGAAAAGTATGAAATGTTTTTAAATGTATTGAATATGTATGTGCTTATAAGTAGATCGCTACCTGGTGATCAACGCATCTCAACTCCAGGTTCGTCCGGTTGTTATGTGAGTTGGTCCGCGGTAATAAGCTTCTTGACGAGTCATCCTGATTATTCGGGATGGCGGCTACATGCCACAGGGCAAGTCATTAAGGCAGGCTTCAGGGGTAGATCTTCGAGAACTACCGGCCCGCCTCGGGATATGTATGCGTCTAGTTGGATCCAATTAGGTAGACTGATTGCTCGTAACAGGAAAGGCACCGGATGCCCGGGACGTGATGAAATACTATGGCATAGATTTGCCATATAGGTGCTTTAGTCCTGTATGCGGTATACATATTAGCAGGCATTACGTCAGATGACGTCACTAAGTGACGTAGTGAAGAGTTGACTTGTAGATAACTTATTACCACACACATATATGATTGAATGAATAATGTCTAATGTTTTATATGTCTTATGTCACTGGTTACGACTCACCAACAACGTTGTTGTTGACGTCCTTTAGCTCGTGATGCAGGTACAAGGAACGCCTGAGGGCGTTAGCTAGATTGAAGAAGCTTAGCTAGGACCAGATGATTGATGCTCTCATCATAGGAGCTAGTACCCGATTTGGACACCTGGGAGCAGTGTCCTTAGATAGTTGCTTTGTATAAGTAGTTTTACTTAGTGACATTGTTAAAAGTTCAAATTGGGTTGACATTTAGTGGTCTTTATTACGAAAGACTTCCGCTGTAATGTTGATTCTTTTAAAAGTTCATCATCATCATCATCATCATCACCATCACCATCACCACCACCACCACCACCACCACCACCACCACCACCACCACGTGCTTAGTAAGTGAATTCTAATTCAACTCCTCGTGACTAACGTAATCCTTGTTCAAATCAAAAAAGCTAAATAACATAAGTACATTTATGAAGGAAAGCTAAATATCCGCATCTTTTCATTACATCTTTTTCTTCGGTTTGAGCAAATTTCCGGACGAAATTTCTATAAGGAGGGGAGACTGTGACATCTGCCCCAAACCCGAACCCGAATACCCGACTCGAACCCGAATCTATTTATCTGCATTTGTATTCGTATTTAATATCTCGAAAATTTAACGCTTTGTTATTGATAACATATTTAAATATGTCGAAATTTAATGTTATATCGTTTTCAATAAAACGACCGAAGTATTATTTAACGTTTACTAATTAATTATTAATACAATAATTAAATCTCATGTAAAACTATATTTTATAAAAGAAATTTGATAAAGTTTGTTAAAGATAAATGCTATTAAGTCTTAAAATAGTCCTTTAACGTCAACTGTACTATAAACATTAAAAAAGCGTCAATTATATAAACGATACAAGTTAACGTGGTTAAGTTTGTGAGCTAAACTAAGTTTTTAGTTAACTTTGAGCCAAATGTGTCAACTTCTAAAGCTATATTTAAGATTCAAAACAAAAGAAAAACTGAAAACAAATCAAATATGAAGGGCCAGAGCTATAAATATTTAAAACCCAAACCCCTCCCCTTTTCTCTTCCCTGATTTTCCGGCGAGGGTCGCCGGTCGCAGACGAAGAGCTCCGGCCAAGCCCTTAGCATCGTTTTTCCAATGTTTCGACTTGTTTAAATCACGCTAAAATGTTTCTAGGAGAGAATCGAACCCATTACCCTCCTATAATTCCATTGTTACAAGTTGTTATACGATGATATAAGTTGCTATGCTATGTTGCTATGTCAAGTCCCTAAGTTGCAAAATAATTATTGATAACTATTATATCGAGACGGTTACATGACGGTTGCTTGAAAAGTTATCTTTAATTAATACATGAGTTGGTTCCTCATGATAAATGGCTACAAGTTATATTATAATTTCAATGTGTGCTTAAGGGGTCATGCTATGTTGTTCAATGTGGTTCTTCATGATAAATACCTTATTAGATTCTCAATACTTTGTAGGTGAATCTCAGAGGCTGTTTGGGAGCCTCTTAATGGGCTCTGAACGAATTCGCTTCTAAATTGGTCAGGGGCTTTTTAGTGTTTGGTTGCAGCGCTGAACGGATTCACCTCTGAATCGGTTAGACGCTTCCCCTCTGAACCGTTCAGAAGTGTTGTGTAGCTGAACCGTTCAGAGGCAGGGACGACGAAGACGTGGCGCACTAAGCCAGACGCAGCTGCTGTGATGCTGGGGAGAAGATGAAGCTGTTGTGATGTTGGGGAGAAGATGAAGTTGTTGTTGCGAACGAAACGAAGAAGAAGGGCAAAAAGAAGACTCGTGAGGGCCTGCTGAACGAAATGAACAAGGGCAAAAAGAATGCTGAACACTAAAAAATGACCCTGACACGGACATGGGTTTTCATGTCTGCAGGTCCTGCGGGCGTCGCATTGTGGCAAGAAATTCGAACCAAATTTGTACACCCTGTGCGCGGATAGGTGTTAGAGTAAAATATAACATAAGAACTTAACATTTTATGAATGCTTGCATATATAAAACCAACTATAGTTTTGTCTCCACTCCAATGTGGGACAAAGTGAAAAAAAATTGAATCTCATTCAGATGTCCAACCAAATAGCTCATCTTAACCATTCGACACTTAACCATTCAAACATCTTAATCATTCAGCACTTGCCAAACAGTCCCTCGGTATGTGAAAATAAAAGTGGCATATATATATGCCGGCATTTTGGCTTTATGGAGAATAAGACTTTGAATTCGAGGATTCCTTTCGTTGATTTTTTGTCGTACTAAAGTCCTACATATACATTGTTCTAACGTCCTACACAATTTTATATATACACAATAATGCATCTCCAAATAAAAGAAATAACGAGGCGATCATATTAATAAAAAAATTTAGCTTTTATTAAAAGTATATTGGTTTCACTGGTCCTAACTATCACCTTTGTTCTATCGGTCCTAACTATTGAATTGGTTGTCAATGGTAACTTTTATTACTTTGGTAACCACCGGTCCGTCGTTAAAATTTTTTTAACGCCGTTAAGTTTTTTCAAATTCAATACCGATGTTTTAAGCCTTTTGATCTGAATGATTAAATAAGTCGATTGATGGAAAAGTTACCTCGAAACGCCGTCTGCTTCAATCTGGTGTTTAACGGTGCTTCAATCGGATGTAAAAATTTTATCTTTCAGCCTTTTCGAGAAAAATTTTACATCAATCGACTTGTATTATTCTTCCAATCAAAAGGCCTAAAACATCGGTCTTGAATTTGAAAAAAACTTAACGACGTTAAAAAAAGATTACCGACGGACCATTGGTTGTCAAAGTGATAAAAGTTGGGACCACTGACAGCTAATTCAATAGTTAAGACCGGTAGAAGACACAAGGTGATAGTTGGGACCGGTGAAAACTAATATTACTTTATTAAAAAATTAAAAAAAGTTGTCATACCATAAAAAAACTTAATGGAGTTAACTTATAAACTTAAGAGTGAACTTTTGATGGTAAATGGTTAGATAGTTAGGACTCACATAGCAAGAATAATCCGGGTTGAAATTATTATTGGTTAATAGGTTTTTATTAGAACTATATAAATCCTATTTTTCATTAAAATATTGCTAAACGTTTTTGTTTGAAAGAAGAATAAGCAGACAACTAATATGTTATTCTCAAAAAAAAATAATATGTTATATTTATAAAAAGATTATTATAATAACTTAGCTATATGTAAAATATTATTTAAAGAAACAAAGAGCATAAAAGTTACACCACACCGACCATCATTCTAAAATGTTTAATCAAGGGTCACGGTGATAAGATCAACAGATACGTGATAAGACCATGTGTAGTGAGGCGTTTTTGGGGTGTTTTTTAGTTTTTTATCACTCAAAAACGCCCCATTACAGCTTAAAAACGCCCAAAACACCCCCTTCCCACTACGTAGGGGCGCTTTGAGAGCTAAAATCCTTCTTCGCGCTGTGTAGGAGACGTCAAAGCTGATGTGGACCTGTCATGAGGCTATTTGAGAACTCACTACTACACATGGTCTAAGAAGCATCTTCTTTATCAAAAAAGGTGAATAGTAAGTAGCAACGTTTTGAAAATCTAACCGGTAAAATTAGAAATTAGGTATGGAATTGGTCCGGCTTATGGGTTGAACTAGTTTGAGTGTGACCCGGTCGGTTGGATTGGAAAACCGGATGGTTGAACCGGTGGAAAATGATGTTGGACCGCAAATTTAGAAATATTTTCTATATTTTATGTATTTATGTTTAAAATATTTCTGAAATCATCCGGTCCTTAAATCTGGTTCAATTAGTCCGACCGGTGAACCAGTAAAAAGACTAGTTTGATGTCCGGTCATGTTCTGAAAACCTTGGTAAGAAGCAAGTTTAGATCGTGGAACTTGAAAAGATAGATAGATGGCGGAAAACATTTTTTAATATGTTTTAGGGTGAAGAACACAATACATATAAATAATTTTAAGCTATTGTATAAAAAAATTAACACTACTGACGAAAAAATTAAGAGGGCGGTGGTCCACCGACCCCTACTAACCTTCACCCCCGACTGTTAGTGGTTAATAATAACATATTGAAAAATTGGATTTATATAATCTAAACTTTTCACCTATTAACCACGAATAATCTCAATTCTGGATATTGTTACCACAAATCTAAACTTTCTAACAAATTTCTCTCAAGAAGCCCACACTAACCAAATTTAACCCGTTAACCATATAATAACGTGACATTATTAGAATTAATAATGACATGATAAGTTACCTTTTTATAACCCATCATAACTCAATTCGAATGGTGAGTCAAAACCTAAACCTTATTTAGAACTCAAATTGATCTATCTTCATCCTAACCCAAACTGAGTACCAGATTAGGGTTTAGGTTTTGACTCACTATCAGAACTGGATTACAATGGTTTATAAAATCATAAAGATCTGTCATGCCATTAAAATGTTTCATATCACACCGTTATGAAGTTAACAGAGTTAGCCAAGCGTAACCAAACTATAATCATTACTTATGAGACAAACCATAACACAACCATTAAGTTTTAAAAAAACGACGGTTTACACAACGATAATAACTAATCCCGTTTATTCTTTTTCCTGCTAACCATTAATTAAATGAATATATTTCCTGCTTGGTTTTGTTCATTTTCGAAACTAGAAAATAATATATAATTGGTGACATTGACATGCATGGCAAGATGCCAAAAGTATCTTACGATGCATTTTCACCAACAATTTCATTTCACATGTATAAAATATAAGTCTAGCTAGCTTCATCAGATTAATTTTCATTAACACTTATTGAGAAATAATATTTGGTTGAAGCAACATACATTGATCATGGTTAAAGCAATTAGACTTCATGAACATGGAGGCCCTGAGGTACGTGTTTCGTCTCATTTTCATCATATCGAGGACGTGATTGTTATTGATTTTGATCACTTGATGGTACAGATGATGAAACTGGATGATGTTGAATTAGGGGAACCGAAAACCGGAGAGATCAAGATGAAGAACATTGCGATTGGAATAAACTATTTGGATGTTTATATGCGAAAAGGTCTATTGATTGGTTACTCTCCACCATTGCCTTACACACCAGGTATGTGTTTCTTTCATCTTTCATTCTAGTTTATGTTATATGATGATTGTGTGATTCACCTTTCTTTGTTTCTGTATGGTTCGGTTTAAATTCGTGAAACAGTAAAACAGTTTAAACCCGTCTTTGGTTTGGTTTGGTTTCACAATAGTATATTTCTTTAACTTTGGGTTAATTTGTTAATTACTTTAAAAAAATTTAAAAGTTGTGAATTGTTTGGTTTACGGTTTATAAAAATCTGCCTTGTAAAACTAGAATGTTTTCTTTCCTGTTTTCTTTCATTTCCTTTCTTTTTATCTTTTTTTTTGTCTTTCTAGAGGGGTTAGAGAAATTGGACAAAATAGTCTCGTATTTCTCATCGAACAAATACAGAAAAAAGAATCATATTGAAAACACTCTTGACCCAAACCCTTCCTGTGTAGAGACGGTAGAGCCATGTACTATAAAGTTAGGCCGCTGTTAAAAAAATGTATTGTAAAGATTGGCCACCATTAAAATAAGGAAATTGGCCTAAAATAATCCAAACTAACACCTATTAACCGAGAATAATCCCAACTCAGTTTATTCTCTCTAGTGGTTCTAAATTCAACTTTTTTGGCCTTCAGTGGTCCGTCGTTAAGTGTACTTAACGGCCGCTAACGACTTTTTGATTTTTTGCGAACTTTAAACCGATGTTTTATGGATTTTGATCGGGATGTGGATATGAGTCAATTGATGTAAACTTTACGTTCAATTGGTGCTCCAAATGATTTAATTTTAGCATCTGATTGAAGCACCGTTAGGGTTTAAACACCTGATTGAAGAACATTTCGTCGTTTAAACATCGGGCTTGAGATACGGCGGACCACTAGAGGCAAAAAAAATTGAATTTGGGACCATTGAAGGGAATTAACCGAGTTGAGATTTTTCTCAGTGAATAGCTGTTACTTGAAATTATTTTAGATGAATTTACTTATTTTATAATATTTTATGTTATTTATATTCATTTATCATATTTTATACTATGTTTTATCTAAGAAAAATCTGGCCCCTCTTAATTAGTTTAATTAAAGTGCTACTAGGAACATAAAATCATGTTGTAGAAGTTAAGACTACAACAATCATTTAATATGATGCTACAATATGTCCAATGATTCATCCTTATATAATATAGCAAAACAAAAAAATCATATGTGACATCTTTTCATAGCTTTTAGCTTATGTGGCATTATTTGAGAGATTATCTCACAATAATGATTTTTTTATTTAAAATATGTATATAAAATTTATTATAATAAAACTAACTACATTTTTGGTCTCCTAATATTTTGGAAAATTCTGAAAAATTTAAAAGTATTTATATTTTTAACTCTTTACTACAAGGGGTGTACGTGAGTCGTTTTATATTTGATAGGGTTTAAAAATGAAACTTATGAATAAAGTTAATAATAAAATACAATTAAATACCTCAGTGCTTTATAAATATACATAATAATTTTATATGTTTTTTTTTAAAAAATATAACTACACCATAAAACTAAGCACTTTATTCTCTTTAGTGTGAGTATAATATTGTTATACTAAAAATCTAATTTTAAAAAAATATCATGTGTTTCGTTTTACCACGGTTTTGTCTCAAAACTGAATGGAACATTCATGAACATCCTTAAAAGCATCACTTAAATTGTGTTCCCGAAGTAGCGCGGGCACTAAACTAGTATTTCTTTAAAACAAAATAATAACATTATTTATGCACCAATGAATAACTTTATAAGATAAATATCCTTTTATGATCTGCTTTCTATTCATATGATTGAACACGAATTCGTCATATTTTTTCGATAAATCTTAAATGAATGCACACAAACAAGTCCATGTCAGGGTTCGTTTGATTCGTTTAGAAATACACATACGTGTCATAGCTGTTAGATAATTTGTGTAAATGAGAGGTCAACTCTTAAGGTAGTTCGTTTGTGTGATAATTTGTATCATGTTTAGTGTTTATAGCCATGATCCAAATTATGATTATTAGTTGAAAGCTAAGTAAACTTAATACAAAAAATGAAGGTATGGAGGCAGCTGGAGTTGTAATAGCAATAGGTCCAGAAGTTAGTAGCTGCAAGGTTGGAGATATTGTGGCATATGCCGGCTTCCCAGTATGCGCTTACGCTGAAGAACAAATACTTCCTGCTGAAAGAGTTGTACGTGTTCCGCCTTCTGTTGACCCTATCGTAGCGGCTGCTGCCATCTTTAAGGGATTGACTGCTCAAGTTTTGGTCCGCAGGGTCTTTAAGGTGATTAAAATTTGGCTTTTGGATCCATATCAAGGTGTGAGTTATATTGTGAGTTTGAGTTTAGTTTAAAAGCATTTGGTCAGTTTCAAGTCAATAATGTCCATTTTGATTAATGGGTTCACAACTTCACATGCTGACGCTGTCAACTCGTTTTGACCCGTTATCTAACATGTTAGTTATGTCCATTTTGAGATCTCTAGTGACAAGAATGACATTATGTATGAGTGTATGACTAAGTGGTTAATTATGAAAATAGGTTGGACCTGGGCATACAATCCTTTACCATGCGGCTGCGGGAGGTGTTGGATCTTTGGCATGCCAATGGGCAAACGCGCTTGGAGCTACAGTTATCGGAACTGTTTCAACAAAAGAGAAAGCGGTTCAAGCAAAGGAAGATGGATGCCACCATGTCATCATCTACAAAGAAGAAAACTTTGTTGATCGCGTTATGGAGATCACGTCTGGAAAAGGGGTTGATGTAGCCTATGACTCTATTGGGAAAGAAACATTTCAGGTAAAGACTTACAAATACATGGTTCTATTGACATATTTAAAATATAATTTAATCAATCGGGCCCACTCATAACTAAAAAAATGTGGGGAAATCATCAAAATTAACGTATGACCGACCCAATTTGTCAAAATGAACATTTGACTTTTAGGTGCTGTTTGACAACTTCTGAATGGATAGTGTTCATAGAGTAACAAAAACTTCTATTTATGAAGGGATCGTTAGCGTGCGTAAAAGCTTGTGGATACATGGTTGCGTTTGGAATGGCGTCTGGTGAACCCGAGCTAACCTATAGGGACCTTACATACAAATCGGTGGTTTTCACCATTCCACAATTCATGTTGTACACAGAAGCACGTAGTGATCTCCTTGTAGCTTCAGAAGAGGTATTTTCTAACATTGAGAAGGGAGTCCTACGAGTCCGGTTCAATCAGTACCCTTTGTCACAAGCGGTTCAAGCCCATTCCGACCTTGAGAATCGGAAAACAACAGGCTCCATTGTGTTAATACCAGATAACTAACATATAACCGCCAACGCCTAATCGATTTTCATAATGTTTGGTGTTAGTTAATATTGGTTGCTGTCGTTTCTTGTTATTTATGGTCGTGTTTGAAATAAATGAATGTAATTGTGTGTTTTCTAACTTTTCTTAATGGAAAAAGTTTACTATAGGTGACAAAAAAGGAAGTAGCGCGGAAGCGAAAATAGATATGTTATGGTGAATGTTTTGATCAAACTATTTTTGTTTAAGTTAGGTTATACATTCGTGTAAATACTGGTTGAATAAAATATTAAAAAAAATATTTGATAAATAAGGTAAAAAATTTTAAATTGATGGAAATTTAATAATGATTATTTAATATAAGATATGATTGAATTTATGAAAAATAACTTATGAATTATAATTTAATTGAATAAATAGAATATGATGTGGTTGATTGTGATGATGACAAATGTTAGCATGTGGAAACTTTAGTAAACAACTAGTTTCAACCCCGTGTTCTTTACGGTGAAATCATGTTTAAAAAATAATTTAGAGTTTCTACAAAAATTATATCAGAAAGAAAGTTATATATTACATTAAATAAAATATTGTTAAAGTGGAAACACGTTTAACTTGTATATTAATCTTTTTTATTCAATAGCATTAGTTATTTACCTCCACCTTTGTTTTTTACTATATAAAGTGGTACGCACAATTATCATGTGAGGATACATATTCTTTCAAATACAACCGAACTCGTAAAAACAAGATGAAACTTAGGTATGACTATAATAATTACTATATATTGAAAGAAAAACTTCATAAATAGTTACTTTTTTATTTTGCATTTTGGCCACCATATACTTTATAGGTTTTGCATTTTAGCCACCAAAGTATATAACTCTGTTGTAGATAAGTTGAGTTTGAGGTAGTGTTGTTATATGTTGTGTAATTTTGGCCACTATAGTATTTGTAGGTTTTGCATTTGGACCATCAAAGTAGAATGACTCTTTTATAAGTAAGTTGAGTTTGAAGGACAAATAGTATTTTGATTGCTTGTCCTTGGATTTTTGGAACAAGACATGTTCATTTTTGTTTATCTCTCTTGCTAGCTCATTCGACTATTGTCGTTCTGCTGCTTCCGGTCGCCTCCGTCGTCTTCTTTGTTTCTTCAATCGATGATGAATGCTGGCGGTGGATGGCAGATGGTGGCGAATAATGTATGGTGGTTTCCTTTTGTTATGAGATTCTACAGAGAGAGACATCGATCTGTCATTGCCTTCACCAGATTAGATATGTTTCATTGTGATGGTGTTGTGTACAATTGTTTTGTTATGTTTATTTAAAGTTGGCATTTGTTTTTTCATTGATTTTAGCCAGTGTATGGTTTTAATTGATGTGATGACGAAAATTTAACAATATACAAATGGCTCGGGCAACGCACGAGCATGTATAATCCTAGTTAATATTAAAAAAGCTTATCATTATTAACTAATATTTAATAACTAGAATTAACACCAGGCCGCACGTTGCAGCGGCTGGGTCACGCAGTGGGGTCTTGCGTATTTGACTTCGTCATACGTGTTGAAAAAAAGTCTCATGCCCCGTACGTCATGAAGAAAAAACGTAATGTGTCACATGTTAAAAAAACGATGAAAGTCGTACTATATGCCAAAGTAGAGTAAGAGAGCAAAGTCGAAAACTTATCAGGGGCTAAAATGACAATTAGTAAAAGTCGTACTATGTGTCAAAGTGGAGTAAGAGATCTCAAAGTCAAAAACTCAGCAGGAGCACAAACAACAATTAGTAAAAGTCGGGGACTAAAACCGTTAATGTGTTAAAATTCGGGGATTAAAACCGTTAATACGTTAAAGTACGAAAAAGTTGAAACGCGTCGCGGCGGGACAGGAGAGGCTGGTGCAAAGCACCGACCTTCCCATTTAGTAGTATATAAATATATACTAAAGAAGTACAAGTTATAACCATGTAGGAAAACGACTCGAATGTTGATTACTAGTTAGCTTGGCTAGTAAATGACATACAAGTTTATCAAACAAAATGCTATAACCATTAATTAAACTATTGATCACAAACTCACAAGTCTACCAAACATTCAATTGCATTCAAATATCAAATTCATAGACAAATTATAATATTCAAATAAAACCAAACATTTAACTTGTGTCTAGCACATTAAAACCCTAATTAGACATTAACTAACACTAACCATCCAACCGGAGATGAACACGGGTGGTTTAGCCGCTCATGTTCTTGATTGATTCTTCAAAAGTTGATGAACTAAGCATTGTAGACGATGGAATGATGTTCGGTAGTGATGAAATGATGCCAAACCCTTAGTTGAACTCCAAAAAGTCGTCAAAAAGTCGAGCGAGTCGAATGGGGCTAATGGGGTGATTAAATAGATCAAAATCCGACCTAAAAACACATTTCCAAAAATAGGCTGATGTAGCCTATGCCAGCAACCTTTCTGTCCACTTTTAAAATTGACTGGCGTAGCCTACGCGAGCTGGAGTAGGCTACGCCAGAGGCCATTCTGTTGATTCTTATTTTGGGCTGGTGTAGCCTATGTCAGAGGCCTTGCTGAAATCATCATTTGCTTCTTCTTTAGCCTCCAATATTCATGTACTCAACGTCCCTCTTCCATCCCTCCTAATGCATGATTCAAAAGCACCATTTTACCTGCAATTCACACACGCATGCATAGTTATCTTATTCATAAAAACCACATATAAACACATACAAACTCTATCATTTATCCCTTTAAACATTCATTTCATCACCCTAACATCAAATACCTTGATTTACAATTTGTATTTTTGATTAATAGTTACATACTAGATATCAGACCAGGGCCGCGCGATGCGGCGGCCAGGTCTCGTAGATATAGTATCGTCACACGTGTTAATAAAACAAAGTTTCTCGTCTCAAGTGTTACGGTACAAATTAAAAATGTCGGACATGTTAAAAGACTGAGATATACCAAACGTAAATGTCAAAATGAAGACGAAGTCACACCAGAAGTCCAATGTCATAATTATGTCAAACTAGAATAGGAGGGCCAAAGTGGTAAACGTATTAAAGTTTAGTTGGGGACCAAAAGTGAAAATATCTAAAAAACAAAGATTAAAGACAAAATTAAAAAAAACTAAAATAAAGGTTTCCAAAGGGATTCGAACCCAAGGCGTCTAGTATCAGAAAACGCAAACAAAGTCGTTGATCTACCAGCTTGTTTGTTGTAAAAACTCAAAAGAACGCTTATATATCAAGGAAAAACGTCCGGATTTTTTAAAGAAAAGAAAAAAAACTAAAATTAAAACCAACCAATTATAAGTGACAAATGGCCGGTGGTGGTTGGTCGGCCAATCACTGACCTTGTAACTTAGTAAGTATATAAATTGGAGTATGGGAAATTGTTATAGTAATTTTGTCATGAATAACGTTTAAAAATCTTTTAATCAGTTAGTTAGGACGAGAATTTAGAAATCTCTTAATAATCTACCAATGAATCAAGAGCGAACGATCGTTTATACCACATGATACCTAAATGGTTACAATAATATTAAATTCTCATTTGATTAATTTCAAAAAACACAAATGTATCTAATAAAACAAACATGAATATTAACTAAACGTTGTCTTATTTATTGCAATGATTAATATAGGCCTATGATCCTAGATGTGTAGTACTTGAAGTAACCATCTAAGTTATACGACTTGAAACATGTGAAAAGTAACTGTAGCTAAATAGATTAGAGATGAGCATTCTTAGTTATTTCTTACATAAATATAATGGTCAAAATGATATGAAACAAATTCAATTCACATGTTGTATTAATACAATATTGCAAAAAGTGTTTAATATATTATCCTTTCTATTGAAAGAGAAGAGGAATTGAACAGTAATTATAGAAGGGCATTTTTGTAATTTTACTGTTATAGCCACGCGTCTCTTGAATGGTGAGTGTATCACACATGTCCAGTAAGCAGGGGTATCTTTATTGACTCATAATCTCATATGTTGTTATATGTGCATATATGTGTACTAAAGGTTTTTTCTCTCTCCTTCTCTCTTGCCTGCCATGTAAATTGCTTCATACTTTTTCTTTGATAATTGTGGTTTGTGAATGCATGTTGTCTCTTTCACTGGTGTGTTACCGGTGTGTTTCTGGCTGTTTACCACTACCACCACCGTGTTTTACGGTAGTTTGTGGCTGTTGATGGTAGCAATGACGCCATTTTTGGGTTTTTTGTTTCGATAGTTTTCGATCCTTGGATATGTGTGACCATCAGCTTGTATGCGGTTGTTCTTGGCTTTTGAAGCCGACGATGGTTGCCAATCCTTGGATCTGTGCAGCTTTCAGTATACCGATGGCCATTACAGTTGATTTTTTGTCGATTGTAAATGGTGTTGGGTGTTGTGATGGTGGCGCTTAGAACGATTGGGTGAAACCAAAATTACAACAATTTGTGATGTTTCTAAGATGAACCAGTTCTATGAGATCTGGGATGTTTGTGCGATGAACCAAATTTATGAGATCTGTGAGATACAGCGGCTGAACTAATGGAAAGAAAGACAGGGTTTTCCACATCCATCGGTCTTGGTTTGACATGGTTTACGCGTTACTGGTTCCCGGAAGAGTTAATATCTCCATTAGCAGATAAATAAAGCATAATAAACCCTTGATGACTAGTATCCACTTAAAAAAACAGATTAAGTGTTGTGATGAGAAAAAGCATGAATGATTACAATTAATAATCACCACTCGAAAATCATATGGAGTGGGATTGCCAGACTATAGATCTATCAATGTTAGTGATGGTTTGATTAAATGATCATGTCATGGTTATTTATAAGTAATGTACACAATCAAGCCTTTAGTTCCCATGAATAAGCTAAGACTTCGAATAACACAGTTAACCTAGTTACACTAGCACTTTTCATCAGTTACCTAGAAGGTCCACTGAAGCTACTAGCAACTCTAATTTGGTCATCACAGACTCAGTCATGGCAAAACCAGCCAACGACTCATCCTACTAATTCGCACTACCGGCTCCAGAGACTTCCATAGGAAAAAAATACTCTCCACATTCAGAAAGAAACACACTCCATATTAAGCAAGTACCCATCAAAGGTTTTACCATTCTAAATTCCAGTTTTCAAACCCAATGGAGTTTTCTCATTGTGCTCATAACACATTTCGTGCTCCTATTGTCACCAAACTCATAACATAGTTTAGACCTCAAAATGCACTCATTTGACATCCATGTGGCTCTGGGATTAACCTTATTAACGAAAGTTTGTTCACTAATTCCGACGATACATAAGCCCGTACCTTTCCAAATTCTTCAATAGATTCATTAATACTTCACTACATCTCCACACTTTAAAAATTCATGAGACAATGACAATGTACATAATCCTTATTAAAAAAATTAAATTTGAGTGAAAAAATCATAGGATCAATCACCATTATTTCCTAAAGATTAAGGAGCTCATCATTCTAATACCTTCACATTTATAGCTCATGACACTAATTTTTAACTCATTACAGCAAACATATTTCTTTGTTTAATACTCTTGTAAAAACTATAAATTGTAGCCATTGCTCATTGTAAAATTATCAAGAAAATATGAATTCAATACATTTCAAATACCTTTATATATTTATTAAGAACCCTAAAGTGATTATTAAACCAAAAATACACCTTAATGGGTCAAATGACCAAATAACGCCTTAAAGATAGTTTAGTAAAGTATAGGTTTAATTTACATTTTTAGAACTTTTAACCGGAATGAGAATGAGAATGCGAGTCGATTGATGTAAAAGTTATCTAATTTTCTAACATATATACATAAAAATTAAAATATTTTTTAAGTATATATGTTGAAAATCAAATAACAAACACACAAAACAAACCTAGTATGAATACAATTTATAAAGTAGGGTCAGGGGATGGTTGGGATGGAAGCAAACCTTGCCCCTATCTCATAAGATAGAGTAACTACTCCTAGCGAGATGTCCCACTCAATGAGCAAAGAGAACCAATATGACATGCAAAAAACGCATACATGTAACATAATAGCATCAAATAATAACATGCCCATACAAAAATATAGCAAGAAACAAAAAAAATAACATATTAAATGCAACATATAATAGCAGCTAATAATATGTCAATAATACTTAAAGATAAAAAAGATTAATATGCATACCAAACAACATAAAGTCCATGAAGACTAGCATATATAGTAATTTAGGGCATACTTATGAGTAAAGAGTACTTGATGCATTTGACTACCATATACGCATACATCATAAAGACCTAAGTGAAAAAACACGGCCTAAACAATGACCTCCATTTCCTACGTAGTCTATACACCATCCTAAAAATCCCTAGTTGTAATTGTACGTCTCCAAGAACACTATCACTGATCATGTCCTCTGAGAGGTGCAAGTCTACCAAATCTCGCCTCATTTTGGGTCTGCATATGCTCATTTTCCCTCTATGGTGAGGGTTTCCACCCTTCTCACAATAGTTGTCTACTCTCTTCTCCTCACATGCCCGAACTACCTCATTCTTCCTTCTTTAAAATAGGTGTTACCTATAATCTAACACCGAAAACCTCATTCTTTATCCTATCCAATCTTGTGTGACCACACATCCATCTCAGCATCCTTATATTCGCAACCTCTAGTGTTTGTGCTTGCATCTTCTTAAGAGGCCAACACTCGGTTTCATACAACATGGTTGGTTGAATTGCAACTCTATAGAATTCCCCTTTTAGTTTCTTAGGGAATCTTCTGTCGCATAGAACACCTGAAGCTGCTCTCCACTTGCACCAACCGGCTTGCGCTCTTTTTTTATGAAACAAACGCTCTAAATGTTGAATCTGGATGATTAAGCACTGAACTGAACCATTAAGAGGTGAAACGATAGAATTTGTTTTTTGTATCAATGAAGTACTCTGTTTCAGACCGACTGATGCCAAGCCTTTATTCTAAGGTTGATCTCCACTGCTCAAGCCTCTTACTAAGCTCCTGCTTACTTTCTGCCACCAAGACAATATCATATGTGAACAATAAGCACCATGGTATTGTATGTTGGATCGCCTTTGACAACTCATCTTTCAGTTTCTCTCACATGCATCCTCACAATTGTCCTAGCGCCATCATACATGTCTCTACTAACCTGGATATACCTTCCTTGGACGTCTCTAGCTTGCAGACTTTCCCAAATCACACTACGCGGCACACTATCTTATGCCTTTTCTAAGTCTATGAATATCATATGCAAATCCTGCTTCTTTTCCCAATACTCCTCCATACATCTCCTAATAATAATGTTGAAAATCAGATCTTAGGCCTTCAAATGGAGATAAAAATCAACTATTGTACCTTTTATATCTGGTCCAAGAAACCAATTAAATTTGTTAAAACTTACATTATCTTAAAATCATGTATTGTGTTACAATTATGACATAAATTTTCATTCTTAACAATAAAAACTGGTTCAGTTCAGTTAACTTTAGTTACCCAACGCTGTTTGTACGTGTTTGCAGAACGTATGAGGTCGTCCTTCACCATTAAATCACCCAGATCGCCGAACTAACTAAACTCCTCCCTGGACCCTACCTCCTTGTTTGCTTGCGAACAAAAGACGAAACGAAAAGACGTGATATTTGTTTCGTACAAACGAATATGCTTGAATCAGTTTTATGTTTGACACACCTAAGGAAATATAAGAGAAATGGAGGTGCAAAGAAGAACGGATGAGATTGTAATGATCTAACGGTTGATATATATAATAGCAAAGATAAGGACTTGCATATTTTTCCACAGACAAACAAAAAGACTTGTGGATACAGATTTTTATGGATAATATTATAACTCACCACAAACCAAACAAACAAACGTACCATGCAAATAACACACCACCATTATTTTCATTTTCATTTTATTCAAAACTAACACAAGAAAAAAAAATGGCAGCATCACTCTCCATGACCACCGTTGTCCGGCAGCCACATGGCAGCTCTAGATTGGCTTCCTGGCGGCCGGTCAACAGGAACTTAATGGGGAAGAAGCTGAATTTTAGTCACGGAAATCAAAAGAAAAACAAAAATGTTAAGTCAAACATATGCATGACCCTCACCACTATTGCTGCAGGTGAGACTAAGGTAAGTCAGTTGTTACTGTTACTGTTACTATTACTGTTATTGTTGTTGTTTCACATTTCAAAATTCAAACTCAAAAAATGGCTGAAGTTAATAATCATCAACATGACTGTGTAGTTGAGAGACCTTGATATGGAGAAAAGGGACCCGAGAACAGTTGTGGCGGTTATATTGGGTGGTGGAGCGGGTACCCGCCTTTTTCCTCTCACAAAACGACGGGCCAAACCTGCTGTACGCATTCGTCTGTCGAATTTTATTGAAGTTAACTGATTTATGATAAATGCTGTTAAATGATGTATGGTAGTTATAGGTGCCGATTGGAGGGGCATACAGGTTGATTGATGTGCCAATGAGCAACTGTATCAACAGTGGGATCAATAAAGTCTACATTTTGACTCAGTTTAATTCAGCATCTCTCAACAGACACTTGGCACGTGCTTATAATTTTGGTAATGGTGTTACCTTTGGAGACGGCTTCGTTGAGGTACTTTGTTACAACTTGTGACATGGGCGGGCTGCATCATGGGTCAAACAATGCGCTTACTAATCGACTTTTAAACAATGTGTATGGTCGTTTTGCGAACATTTGATTCTTTCAGGCGCTATCAGCAACTCAAACTCCGGGAGAAGAAGGTAAGAGGTGGTTCCAAGGTACTGCAGATGCGGTTCGACAGTTTCATTGGCTGTTTGAGGTAAACTAAATGCTTATGTTAAGTAAACATTTTACTTTGATCAAACTAACATGTTTTTTAGAACATATATATAACTAGTTTTCGAATATTTAGGATGCAAGAAGCAAGGATATTGAGGATGTTCTCATTTTGTCTGGAGATCATTTGTACCGAATGGATTATATGGATTTTCTTCAGGTGAAATGTTAAAACTATAAACAAGTTTTATGTTAGTTATAAAAGTTCATAAATGTTAAATCTTAGTTTTAACTGCAGAGCCATAGACAAAGTGGTGCAGATATTACAATTTCGTGTCTGCCTATGGATGACAGGTTATTTCTGTTTATGTTACTGCACGACATGCAAAAACCGACGCATGTAAACTGATACGGAAATGATGAAGGTGTTTAAAAAATATTTGGTTATTTATTTTATTATTTACACTTGACAGTCGAGCGTCGGATTTTGGATTGATGAAGATTGATGGAAAAGGAAGAGTTCTTTCATTCAGTGAAAAGCCTAAAGGGAATGAGTTGAAAGCAATGGTAAATTTAGAAACTAATTTAATTAGCGTCGTAAAAGCATATGACTTTTTTGGTTACGTTTGTACTTCAGGCGGTGGATACTACAGTGTTGGGACTGTCTAAAGAAGAGGCGGAAAAGAAGCCGTATATTGCCTCAATGGGAGTATATATTTTCAAAAAGGAGATACTTTTAAATCTTTTGAGGTACATCAGACATCAATGTAAATAGCTAATCAGTGTTTTGAGGTACAAAACACTTTGACCCGTTTGACCCATTTCCTTTTAAGCTACATGTTTTGATTTGACCCGTTTGGAATAATATACATCCCTACAACAAACATGGTCTACATCATCTATGCTTCTCACAGTGACTCGGTATACATAATAACAAAGTAAAGTGATTTACAGATGGCGTTTCCCCACAGCAAATGACTTTGGATCAGAGATCATCCCTGCTTCAGCCCAGGAGTATCACATAAAGGTTTGTTCAACCCATTTGGAATGAATCAAGAACATTTTCATGCTCTAAGATGTTTAGTAGCTTGTGTTATGCTATAGCCCATAGGCCTAAACTAGTACGATACACATACATACACGGTTTTATTATATTTATAATAATATATGTATCTACATATGCATGTGTGTATCTTCATATACAGTTAAAACTGCATAAATTTCAATTGCAGGCGTTTCTATTTAACGACTACTGGGAGGACATTGGTACAATCAGATCTTTCTTTGAAGCGAATCTTGCACTTACCGAGCATGTGAGTTGTATTCCTACTTCTATTTTGTTGCAGTTTCGTGTTTTTTTTAATTATTTGGGAAGTTATAAGGAGAAGAATGGTATAATAGTCATATTATAATCTGTATATCATATGGGTAAATATGATATTGTTAAGTGTTTTAAACAGGTATATAGTTCGTTGGTTGGGTGATTTTTATAAACTGTTTTAGCTACATGGACAACAAATGTTTCCGGTCAGGCCAAGTAGACCCGTTTTGACCCACATCCAAATTATTGGTTTTGATTCGTTATCGAATTTAGGACCTCTACATACCTGGTTTTTTTTAACTATGTCACATCTGATCTTGAGTTACAGCCATCGCGGTTTAGCTTCTATGATGCAGCTAAACCAATGTATACGTCCAGAAGAAATCTGCCACCATCAAACGTTGACAACTGCAAGGTAATATTCAACTCTTCATTATCCTTTAAACAAAGATGAGTTTAATTTATGTTACTAACTCTCTTCCTTCACATTGTTATGCAGATTGTTGACTCGATCATATCACACGGTAGTTTCTTAACAAATAGCTTCATTGAACACAGTGTTGTCGGCATCCGGTCAAGAATTAACTCCAATGTTCACTTAAAGGTTTGTTTGGAATTTAAACTTCGTTCCCAACACTTTTCGTTCGCAAAATCTGTTGGAACTAGAATCTGAATTCAAATAATAACATATTTGCATAAATGAGCAGGACACGGTGATGCTCGGTGCTGACTATTATGAGACAGATGCTGAAATTAGATCCTTGTTGGCCGAAGGCCGTGTCCCAGTTGGAATAGGAGAAAATACAAAGATCACGTACAAAATCTAAAACTTAGTTAATTTTAGTCCAGAAGGGTACTGTTTATTTGATATTGATTCACTGTTGATATATTTTGCAGAACTTGCATCATTGACAAAAATGCTAGAATTGGAAAGAACGTGATCATCGCAAATTCGGAGGTATGCTCATAAAAAAAGTATAGGCATGTGTTACATGTGATCTAATTAAGCCTTAGCGTCGCCCTGTTATAACTTGGTCACATGTAAAATACATGTGTTAGAATGGGTGGGTCAGGATCAGCATGGATGTTCAGTAGATCAAAATGAAAAGGATTCGGGTCAAAACGGATAAGTAAAAAAACTGTAAATAATGTGTCAAATATGACTATAAAAGTTATATTAATACAACAGACCAGAAACTTATAAATCAATGGAAGAAAAACTGAGTTTCGCATAAACTTACAGGGCATACAGGAGGCGGACAGATCTTCAGAAGGGTTTTACATTCGATCAGGTGTTACGATCATATCAAAGAATTCGACAATTAAGGATGGATTAGTGATATAACGCATGAATTTTGTTTTTTCTTCTCGACGAAATAAACATTTATATACAGAGCAAAGGAAGGATCAAGAGGCTGCTTGCTTGCAGCCAATCTCTGTAAATGTGATCAATGTGCAACTTTTGAGAATTATTAAATATTTGTTTGATGATGGCATCAAGCATACAGTTGTTTAGATATGGCATCACAATAACTATTTATATTTGTTTCGATCCTCCTCTACTTCGGGCTCGGTTTACACCAAGTAGATATGCCAAATTACTTCATTTTCATAGGAACATTATGGATGCTGAGTTAGATAAAACTACATTTAATTAACACAAGAACTATACTTACAGAAACAGCTCTTTACAGACGAACAGTAATTCATTTTCATATCTTTGTAACACAAACCGTTCCTCTGATGTTATCAAGCTTGTAACTACACATTTACTTTCTGAGAATGGTTTTCTACCAGTTCTTCCGGCGCGATGTAGATAATGTACTGCATCTTTTGGTAAGTCAAAATTGTATATATGGGTTGTATCTGGTAGGTCAACACCCCTTCCCGCTATATCAGTTGCCACCAGAAGATATGATCCACCTTGTCTCAGTTCCTGTTTTCAATTATTTAGATAACTAATTTCTAAACAGGTCAAAAACATGCCAAATATGTATCATGTGTAAGTTATATCAAGTTTACCAAAAACATGTCAAAAAACCATTATGACCTTATCTTCTTTATAAAATTGAGTAAATTTATAAAAATAAGTCACTGGGTTTGGGGAGTTTTACATTTTTATACAGTTTTTTTTTGTTTTTTTTCAATATATGTATGCTACTTTTAAAATTATTGGCATTTTGGTCCAATGGTGTTAGGGTTTTGGACCAAAATGGTAACAATTTAAAAAGTGGCGTACGTAAATAAATAAAAATAAAATGCAAAACACCCCAAACCTAGGGCCACTTTTAGCATTTTACTCTTAAAAAATCAAAGCTCTTTGATGAGGTGTCGACATTTCATATGTTAATATCGTTTTTATGTCAAAGATTTGTGGGATCTTTATGCTTAATTTAACCAAATCAAATCGGTTCATAAGTAAGTACAGAGAATGGACAAAGGGTAAATTGGTCATTTGTACGATCTCGCTTACAGCAAAAGAAGCTGCTCTAGAGTTGAAATTTAACTTTTCTTCTAAAAGCAGAACTTCATGACTCCCTTGGTGTGAATTCTTCAGAGCGTCAATTACAACGGTCGTTGCAGGAGCATTTCCAGCCTTCTTGGACTTCTCAGACTGCAAAATATTTAACGATTTTGTTATTTGCATCATGTTATATATAAAACATTCTAGAATGCATTAAAGTGAAAATACAGAATGTCATGTAACACTAACCTGCTCATTAACAAATATTATGGCAGACTGAGGCGTATCAGATTGCAACAAGGACAGTAATGCTGAATGTTTTTCACTTCTACTACATATCTGACAACCATTAATGTATAATTTTAGATAAAAAAACCTTTAAAAAGGTATAACCATTAAGTTAGCTTTGACCCGTATATCTAATTCATCAGTTGACTCACCAGAAATCTATGTTCTAAACGTGCAGGCATTGGCTGAATAGGATTTGCATGGATATGAACAACATCGGACTGTTGTAACATACAAAATTCACATGAATATTCAGTGACCAAATGTTCTTACAAGTATAAAGAAAAGTAAAAAGGATTTCTTGCGCCAAACCTTGGTCCACTTCTGTTGTATACAGTCATATAAAAACCGCCTGTGTTGAGGAATTGATGCACTAGCAAATATTGTTTGACGATTGTTGATTGATGAATAAGATATTAATAACTTTCGAAGAGAGCTCACTTGATTTGACGAATTAAACATGAAATCAACCTAAAATATATCACATCATCTGTATTTATAATATATGTATGTGTGTGTCCCTGAAAACTTGCATAATATCATATTTACACAATAAAAAAAACAACAAATCATATATTTATCCATTTCACTAATTACAATCTATAATATGACCATTAGACCCGTCTTTTTCTCCTTATACTCCAAACTCTCATATCCTAATGTATGTATTAAGCGAAGCACATAACTGTCAAAAATGTAGAGTAGGTATATTTGATATTATAATTTTGTTGGGTAAATATGATATTATACCAAGTTTCGAGGGGATACATGAAATTATTCCCAAAAACAATGTAAAATATACCTCGTCAACTATTAGCACACGCATTGATTCTAGTTTGATCATGTGTTTCTCAAGCATTTGGCACAAGCTTCCAAGGGTTCCAACAATTATTGTAGGGGGCTCAGCCTGCAATTGTTACAATATATTTGTATAGATTATTTCTTGAATGAGTTACATAATACTTTAAGCCTAAACATATTGACAATATTAAAAAAGTTATACCTTTAACCAAGTTTTCTGCCTTTTTAAAGTTCCCCCATCTAAAAGAGCCATGATAGTGCATGACTTGTCTGCTAACAATCGAGCAACTTTTGCAACCTTTAATTGTTGAAAAAAATAAGCATAGGGAAATACTTAATGTAGGATTAATAATGCTTGTTTTCATATTTTTTTAATTTAACGAACGGAATCACAATCTAGTAGTCTTACTTGCATGCCCAGCTCCCTAGTCGGCACAACAATCAATGCTTGTACTGCTGATCTTTGTGTGTTTATTACTGAAAATATTAATAATAAGTACGCCAAGGTTTTCCCTGAACCAGTCTGAAGAACCACAAAATAAGAAAATAAGTAAGCAAGGTGTCCGCTTTAAAATTCTTACGCAGTTATAATATATATAAACTACAACAAGGGGTATATCAAGTTTAGTTGTCTCCTTTTGTGGTGTTTAAAGTATTAAATTGGTTTCACGGTTTAAACTAGTTCATCTTACTTAATCCTAATATTATAATATATGACATCATGTCCAGAGGAATAAAGGCATTTTATGCCTACTATATAGGCATTTATACTGTTTTACAACAGTGTAATATTTTGTTTAGGGCGAGTGCCTTTTTTTGTGCCTTGAGTGTGCCTTGCGCCTTTGAAAACATACAAATATGTGTGAGGTGGTCAGGCTAAGACAATAGCCCAAAAATATGCAGCGATAGTTTATGATTGGAATAACCGCAAAGGTAAAGTTGTCACAAAAACGTATGAAAATTATTATAAACCGGCTTGTGAAGAGATAGTAGTTCAAAGGGGAATTTACCATCTAAAAGTTTGGTGGGGAGACTGTTGATGGGATAGAAAACAATTCTAAAATCTTCAACCCAATATAGAGGTGAATATGTCCATTAAAAAGCATCACCAAGCCAGTTCAACGACACGCCAGTGTTTTCATTCGACCCGACCATTTTGTTGGAGTGTACAAGCAAGAGAGGCGATAAAAACGCCATTTTGTTTGGGGACAACTAACTATTTGTAGAACTTCTACAAGTTTTCGAAAAAAAGTGCTTATGGTTAACCCTAACATGTGTCAACTTATTCACCTGGGCATGAAGAATACAGTCACGGCCCGAGAATAGGACCGGTAGCGCTTGTCTTTGAATCTCGGTGGGCGTAATGTATCCAACTTCTTCCACCCTATAACATACATGGTCAAGTGATTCAAACAACATACTTGGAACAATAATCAATGAGTTTAGTTTCAAGCACATGTTCACAACTATATAAACCTTGTATCATTTACACTATCAATCAATATGCAAATGTTGAGCCTCTTTTTATGTGTTAGGGTTAGGGTTTGGGAACAAAATTGAGATAATGCAACCAATTTTACATAATAAGAATTAAAGCATGAAGAATTAATTAGTTATAAGAATGAAGTGTGACCTTTGCAGGATATGTTGAGGCACGTGATGTTTGCAGATATGTTGAAGCGTTAAAAGTTGATGTTGAGATGTGATTGGGGAGATTGAAAGTGAAGATGAGTGAGAGTGTATGGAGGTGTTGTTTAAAGATGAAATGAAACAAGTTTTGGATGTGAATGAACAGGGGAAGCTCCATGAGAGACACTGCATTTCAGTTTCAAGCTTTTGTTTTATTGTGGTGATTGTGCAGGTGTTTGAGTCAATCAAAGAAGAAGATGATGATGATGATGATGATAAGGTTGAAGAAGAAGTGTCAAGCGGCTGAATCATTTGATTTGAATCTTAAAAATAGGGTTAAAATTAATAGTTCCTTCATTTTGTTTTTTTTAAACGGGAGATAGTGCAACGGTTTATGATCGAAACATTTAAAAGTGTAAGAACCGAGATCGAAACCACGTTTTTAACACCAATAGATGTTTTTACGGCGGCATTGCATACGCAGTGGAGGCTCGGCACAACCCTGCTTACTGGTTAAGTTGACCGGAGTCGAAACTCGTCAACCAACTGTTCTAGGGAAAACTGGGCAGGAACCTTTAACCATGACACGTAAAAACCTTAGGCTCAGACACGAAGCGGGGTGGTAGCCCGAGACGAGCTTCATTGTCAATATCCATTAAAAGTGATAGTAGTGAGGATTGAACTTGGGTCTCCTACGAAAAACCCACATCACTTACCACTAGGCCACAAGTGAGGGATTGGCTCGTTGATTTTGACTGTTCATACGGATTCAAAGTCTTATAATTAACGTTTTCAATTTGTAAAAAATAAACTAATTTTGTTATATTTTTCGGTTAATTTTTTCCTAAAATGGCCATAATATCTCATGATATAAACTTCATGGATACAAATAGTAAAAATATTAGATTTTCTTGTAAAGCAAAATAGAATAGAAATGGCTAAACTTAGAATACAGTTGAACCAAAACACCTATTTTTTTTTTCGAGTGATCATGTAATAACTTTCTGTTCTTCTTCATTCAAGATATTATATGAGTGAATCTATTATGGAATCTAATTAGTTAAAATGAAAGTAAAAGTTTTATAAGATTAATCTATTATGGAATTTAATGTTCGCTCAAAGATAGAAAATAGATTTGAGAAAAAATTCATAAAACAGGAAACCTTTTATAATTTGAATCCATAATGATTCGAAAAGAGTTTCATTTTAAAATGAAATTACACGACCCAAATCTTATTATTCGTTTATAAACTGAGTTGAAAAATTATGCAAAAATGCATTTGTTGATTGCAAACGCATATCTACATTTACATATTCTAATAATTAAGTAACTTGACAAAATTTTAAGATGTTTACATAGAATTTTTCCTATGTATCAAACTTCGATCCTCTTTGACAATTATTTTTTTAACTAAAGATGTTGTTCGTCATCAATAATTAAATGACTTTTACAATCGGATTTTGATGTTGCGACATAGTTGTCACATAAACATCTTCACTAATTAGGTGTTTTTCTTAATAAGATTTTTTTAAGATATGTGTCTCTCCTCTATATCATGGGTTCTGTTACATTCAATAGTAAGAGTTTTCTCAAATCTTCCTCTAAAAATACTTTCGGAAATATAATTATGTACACTTTACACTACTGAATCAACCTTATGTCACCAACGCTTTAGAAAAAGCAATTGAAAAAAACAATCTCATTAACATATAACATTAAACTATTGAAGCTAACTCTTCAGCGTCAATGGTGGCTTTACTGAATATAATGTAGCATTTAAAACTGTATTTCATTATTATAGTAGTATAGATATAATTATGCATTTTTAATTATTCATTCCGTATAACTCATCGTGTAACACACAGACTATAATCTGTTATGTATATATAGATATGTGTGTGTAGAGGAAGGATCAAATAAGAAGTAGATTTTGACTAAGAAGTATCTTAAATCACACTAAAACAAGGGCAAACGAACTTCGTTTGAGCTCATTCAAGTGACGTGAAACTGTCTCGTCGAATTTTACCATCTTAGTTTCTAAGGTTTAGCTTTTAGGTTTAGTTATTTTTCATAGGGTTTAGCTTGTAGATTGTAGGCTTTTTAGGGGTGAGGGTAGGTTTATTTTGGTGTGGTGGTTTTAGGTTTTTGAAGGATGGGGTAGGGTTTTAGGGATTTTTAGGGGGAGGGGTGGTGGGTTTTAGGTTTTTTTTAACTTTTTTAGGGGTTGGGGGTTTTAGTTTTTTTACGGAGGCAGCTAAAAAAAGACGTCGAAAGCAGCAGAATGACAATAGTCGAATGAGTCAACAAGAGAAAATGAGCATGTCCTGTTTAAGAATTCAAAGATTATAAAAGCAACCACCAAAACTAAATGGCTCTCAAACTCAACTTATTTACAAAAGTTATTATACTTTGGTGGCCAAACTGTAGAACCTACAAAAACTATGATGGACAAAATGCAAAACATAAAACAACACTACCTCAAACTCAACTTGTCTATAATAAAGTCATTCTACTATGATGGCTAAATTGTAAAACCTACAAAACAACAATGTTCAAAATAGAAAACATAAAAATACACTATTTATAAAGTTAGTTTTTATTTATTTAGTAATAATAGTAACTAGATTTAAGACCGAGCCGCGCGATGCAGCAGCTGGGTCACACGGTCGGGTCTTACGTATTTGACTTTTGTCACATCGTTGATAAAAATTTCACATCTCCTACGTCGCGGTGTAAAGCCATAATGTGACCCATATTAAAAGACGGAGAAATATCTAAGCTTAGAGATCAAAACAATAACCAAGTCAAATCCGAAGGGCTGATGTCATATATATGTCAAAGTAGAGTAAGGGGTCAAAGTCGAAAACTGCCTAAGTTATCAGGGGCCAAAATAATAATTAGTACAATTCAAGGATTAAAATCGTAAATATGTCAAAAATTAAAATAAAACAAATATGAAAAATGATAGTGGCAAATATGTAATTAACACTAATATGATGACTAAATTGGAAGGTCATTACCGACCTTCCAAAATAGTAGGTTATACAATATTAGATGATAAATCAGTTAGCAAGTTACCGGATTAGATTGCTTAAATGTAGTTCTAGAATCTCTCTTTAATTATCATCCAAATCTTCATTTTGTTTCATTCATACAACTATTACCAAGATAGATCACATCATCTTGATTCAACACCTCACTTTTGCAAAAATGCATTTGTTGTGTTTTGCATACATTCTTTCATATCTTACCTACACTAGTAGTGCATATACATATATGCATATGCCGTTCTAAGAAAAAACAAAACATATATGAATATATGTTTAGGCTAAATGCTGGTTGTTAATTAATTAGTTAAGAAGATCAATTAACTTACCTATTTGAAACTTAATTTTTTTATATACTTGACAATTAGCATTAAACTATATCGCAAATCAACCCGCTTTTTTTTCATTATCTACTACTAAAAGCTGGTGTTTTTTGATACAACAGTTTTTGACAAACTTATAAAAACTCAGTTTTTACAAACAATTTATGTCAATTCTTTTGACAAAAACAAAAACAACCATAATTTATAACATAGTTTCCTGACATAACACCCATAATTTGTCATTATTTTGTTCAAACCAAAAAATATAATTAAGTTATTAATAAACTAGTTTTGTGGCTAAGTTGTCGCACTCCTGCGACGACCCAGTATTATCGTAAATTTATAGCTAAAGATGATAAACCTTTATGAACCTATTCTAACTGAAAGCTTAAGTATTAAAACAAGTGACTCGTTGAAATTTTTGATACATCTTAAAATAACTAAAAGCTCGGTCATTAAAGATTTAAATCAAAAGACTTCATCTACTGAACATAGGTACAAGAGACCATATATTAAGAAAAAAATTCATAGAATTTAGAACAACTACAAGGTTGTAGTAAATATTTGAAGCAAACATTGCTACCAAGGTTCAGGTGGAGATCTACGTCTGATTGGCGGTGTAGGCATGTCTACCGAGAAACGACGAGTTATATCCTTCATTGATGGCCTAGATTGTGGGCTCGTATGCACGCATGAGGATGCAACTTCGAAAAGCAATGCCACTTGATCAGCAATGTGTTCAACCGGTGGAGGAAGACGTTGGTCCAGAATTTCACGTAGAGATACGCCTTCTATATATCGTGACGTTGTGAGGAGATCTCCTGGATGCTTACCCATTATAACCTCGAGTGTTAGCACCCCAAAGCTATAAACATCACACTTCTCAGTCACTTCCATCGTGTATGCAAGTTCTTCAAAACAAGAAAAATAAAGTCAATATCTTGTGAGTAGAGTTTGTTGCAAAAGTGAATATACCTGGAGCAATGTAACCAAATGTTCCGGCAACAGACGTCCAGTTGGATGAGTCCGGTTTTAATAGCCTAGCAGTCCCAAAATCTGAGACATGAGCAACCCAATCGGAATCGAACAAAACATTGCTGCTTGATAAGTCCCTATGGATAATGGGTTGTGAACAATCATGGTGCATATAGGATAAGGCCTTTGTGACACTTTTAACAGCCATCACCCTTCTTTTCCAATCAAATTGAATAGATAGTTCCATGTGATTCAAGACATTCATTAAACTTCCTCTTGACAAGAACTCATATACCAAAAACGAGTGACGTGAATGTGAACAAAATCCGTAGAGTTTGACTATGTTTTGGTGACGTATTTCTGCCAATGTGCAAATCTCATTTTCAAAACTCTTGAGATTTTGCATCTCATCGTCTTCTGGTGTATGAATTTTTTTCACTGCAAAAACATCAGGTGACAATTCTGCTTTATAAACAGTTCCGTATCCACCAACCCCAACAACGTACTTTGGGTCAAAGTCCTCCAAGGCTTCAATGATTCTCTCATACACCATTTTCCCATCATAACTCCAAATGGTAAAAGGTTTTTCTTTCGGCTCTTGTGGTCTAACGACTACATTTCGGCTTCTTTTTTGGAGATAGCAGAATATGAAAGCAATAAAAAACACAAGCAACAAGAATCCCAATGTAGGAAGTAAGATCAAAATCGCAACCGAAAGCTTTCTTTTATTTCCTTGATTTATAGGTTGGATTGGACAATCTAACCCGGTGTTATTTCCACATAACCTTTTGTTATGTCCAAGTGCTTCCTTTGGAGCATCTTCAAATGCGCGCATCTTAGGAACTGGGCCTTCTAGCTGATTGAAAGATACGTCAACTGGAGTCAAACTTAACATTCCAATGAAACTTGAAGGAATAGATCCTGTGAGATTATTGCGAGAGAGGTTTAACGTTTGCACAACCTTCAAAACCCCAAGTTGTGGTGGTATACTCCGAATCAAGTTATTGTTAGAGAGGTCAAGGGATTGTAACTTTTCCAACTTGGATATAAGCATGGGAATAACTCCATTAAGTTTGTTACTACTTAGGTTCAAGATCTTTAAATTTAAGCATTCTCCTAGACGTTCATTGATCGGTCCAGTAAGAGAATTTTGTGCCAAGTTAAGTTCTTCTAACTTGTATAGATTTCCTAGCACCGGAGGAGTTGTACCCGATAACTTATTGTTGTCCAGATACAACTTTGTCAGCGAGCTTAATCTTTCAAAGCTAGTTGGGATTTCACCAACCAAGTTATTTGAAGAGAGACTAAGCTCGACTAAACTTCTTGCTTCTCCTAGCCCTATAGGTATTTTTCCAGACAAGTTATTGTTAGTTACCTGCAAGCTAGTTAGCTTAGGACACAACCCCCAGTTACTAGACATCTCACCATAGAACTTATTGTAACTTAAATCCATATAGTGCAATGCTGGATATATCCCAAAATCTTCCGAGATGTGCCCAATCAGTTGGTTATTTTCAAGCCGAACTCTGATTAAGCTACTACAATTTTTCAAGCTCTTTGGTACATGGCCGGAGAAGAGATTTTTGTACACACTGAAATGTGTAAGAAAACCAGAGGCACATATATTGTTTGGTAAATCACCAAAGAGCATGTTGTCACCTACTAAGAATATTCTCATCTTAGTTAGATTCATATCTCGAGGAATGGAACCTTCGAGGTTATTCATGAACAATGAAAACTCTGAAAGTGGTGTTCTCTTTCCTAATTCAAGTGGTATGGAGCCATTGAAATTGTTATTGCCTAAGTTCAACCTTATAAGCTCACTATAATTTGCTAAATATTTTGGAATCGACCCAGATATGAGGTTATCGTTCAAGTACAAACTTCCTATCCTACTGAAATTTTGGAAGGTGATTGGAATGCTGCCTCTAATTTGGTTGATGCCAATTTGAAGATCTATGAGATCCCAAGCTTGAGCAAGTTCGGATGGAATGGACCCTGAAAGTTGATTGTGATACATATAGAGGTAATAGAGATAGGTTAAATTTCCTATTGAAGATGGTATGACTCCGGTTAGACGATTTTCAGAAAAATCAATGTTTTGGAGCAAACTCAATGTCCCAATTTCTGGAGGAATAGATCCCTCAAGGTCATTTTTTTGTAAGTGAATCCAAACTAGCTTTCTTAAATTACCTATGCTATTTGGAATTTGTCCATCTAGACGATTTCCGAACAAATGGAGTTCAGTTAAGTTTGTGAGGTTGCCTATGCTATATGGGATGTGACCAGTAAGAAGATTATTGGTTAAAGAAAGCGAACCCAAATATCTTAGCATTCCTATCTCTGATGGAATTTTTCCTGAGAAGTTATTAGAGTTCAGAGCTAAAAACCTGAGATTAGTCATGTTCCCAATGCCGGAAGGAATGGAGCCGTAGAGCAAGTTATCTGAAAGATCAAAACTTTCTAGATTTTGTAATGACAATGTATCAAGATCATCGAGTGTGCCACTTAAGCTTACATTTCGAATCCTGATAGCAATTACAACACGTGCTGTAGCTTCAGTGTTGTTACTGCAACCAATTCCGGTCCAGTTGTTAAGACATGGATCGCTTCCAACCCATGATGAAAGAATTGACTGGCTTTGTGTATCAAGACTGGCTTTCCATTTAAGAAGAGTATATGCTACACTTGTTTGTGTAGCATTTGCTAGTGGAGGGACATACAAAAGATTATAGCAAGAGAATAGTAAAGCTACTACAACTAAGAAGGACATGATAGATTTTCAAACACAAAGGTTTATTGAATCATAAAACACAACTAATAACTCTCCTTACAAAAATAGCTAGCATTTATAAATAAATGTATGTGTACACTATTCTTCTCTTGACTTTCTCAACAATGAAGACTTTCAAAATCTGAAACACATTTTTTTAATAATATCATTATGGGGACACGATATTTGAAAACTATGATACGTAACCAGAGTTTTTCGTCGTTTGTATTTCTAACGACCTGATATTAAATTTTCGGGTCGGGTTTCAAGTAACCACTTTGTCATACACTCATACATAAGGCCATTCTTGTCACTAGATATGTCAAATGGACATAATTGATATGCTGGATAACGGGTCAAATCAGGTTTTGAAATACAAAATGTAAGAAGTATATATCTTTATATAATATAGCAAAATCAAAAAAGCTTATGTGGCACCATTTTAAAGCTTTTGGCTTATGTGGCATCATTTGAGAGTTTATCTCATAATAATGATTTTTTTATTTAAAATATGTATATAAAATATATTATAATAAAACTAATTACATTTTTGATCCCCTAATATTTTGGAGAATTCTAAAAAATTTAAAAGTATTTATACTTTTAACCCTCTACTACAAGGGGTGTACATGAGTGGGTTTATATTTGATAGGGTGTGAAAATAAAACTTATGGATACAATTAATAATAATATACAATTAAAGACCTCAGTGTTTTATAAATATACATAACTTTTTTATATGGATTTAAAAAAAAATAAACTACACCATAAAACTGAGCATTTTATTCTCTTTAATTTGAGTATAATATTGCTATACTAAAAATTTAATTTTTAAAAATATATTTCGTGTTTCGGTTTTACCACGGTTTTGTTTCAAAACTTATTGGAACGTTCATGAATATCCTTAAAAGCATCACTTGAATGTTGTGTTTCCGAGCGTAGCACGGGCACTAAACTAGTATTAGAATAAATCATCTAGCTTTGACAAATTCCCCAAAAATTTGTTTTGACCCTATATAAAATGCAAGTCAAATAATTATTTGTTCTTGAAACTGCAACCTTTGGTCCTCGTCCACACGTTTGAATTAAGGTGTCTTAGGGTTATGTTTATGTGTTAGGTGAGTTGAACCCAAAACTTTGACATTAACTAGAACATGAAATGAACCTAAAAGTCATTTTAGACACTCACACACATATTTATCAATATCAACATGACATGAATATTCGTGGTTGATACTAATACAACATGTCTGAACTTTTTTATTTTTTATTTAGAGTACTGGATATTAACGGATCTAACTATTAGTTTTTTGCCGTTACCGGTCCAATTTCTGAAATATGTGCTGGCGGTCCCAACTTTTATCATTTTGGTCACTAATGGACCGCCGTTAAAAAGTTAACGGTGTTAAGTTTTTTTTTTAAATTTTAGGTCGACGTTTTATTGTTTTTGACCGGAATAAGAATACGAGTCGATTGATATAAAATTACATCGAAACGGTGCTCCAAATGACAAAACGATGCTTTATCGGGGTGTTTAAACCTAACGGTTCTTTAACCTGATGTACAAATTTCGTCGTTTGGATCATCGTTTCGATGTAATTTTTATATCAATAAACTCGTATTCTTATTCCGATCAAAAACCATAAGAGGTCGACCTGAAATTCAAAAAAAAAGTTAACGGCTTTTTTAACGGTGGTCCATTAATGGCCAAAATGATAAAAGTTAGGACCGCCAGCACATATTTCAGAAGTTGGGACTGGTAGCGGCAAAAACTAATAGTTAGGTCCGTTAATATCTAATACTCCTTTTTTATTTTCGGATAGTAATTTTCTATAACTACAAATTTAAGATATACTATTACTTTCAAATTATAAAATTTCATGTGAATATATCGCTTTTGAATTTTAAATTTTGACATAAAATACTCAATCATTTTAACTAGTTTTATTCTATCGGCGTTGCGCGTTGCTGCGACTGGGTAACTTCAATTCGTTAAGGATTCGTTTTAGTATCTTGAGCTTACTACCATACCATTGGTGTGTCGACTAATATCTTTTAGTTTCTAGCAATCTTTTGCTGAGTTGTTTTTGTTAACAACTAATTAATTCTTTGTTCAAAGAGATACGTATGCATTAAGTGGAAATAACAACCGATAAATTCTAAAATCATATGAAGAATGTAATAATGCAATAACAATAATAATTTAAAAAAATATACTCCCTTGAAGTTTAGGTTTTACAGACTATTCACAAATTGAACAACAAATATATGCATCGATCATATCAAAATCTCCAAATCAATCACATACATAAATAGTCCCGGTCATTTTTACTTTCGTTACATTCACGCCTTTGTTAAGACGAAGAGGAGAAAGTGTAAGCTAAGAGAGAAAAAAGAAATAGAAGCCATTTTCGACAATCTCACGCGGCAGTGACATCGCCTTCGCAACTCACAACCACCACTAACGCGAGCAATTGCTGGCGTAAAATGAAATTATTTAATCCTTCATGTACTATTCCGGCATGTGCCGTTTCTTTAGTTGACTATGTATACAAACGCCGACCAACGAAGAAGCCATTGTGTCCGTCTTCTTCGTGGCACGACATCTATTTTTCTTTAGCTAGGCATTTAATACTTAATGGAGCAAAAGTAGCGTTGTCACTTTTTAAAAACCTACACGTGGATACGCGTGTAAGCAAAGGAAGCAAAACTACAGTGACTAATTGATTATTGCGACTCGAGAACAATACGTGTAACATAAGGCTTCATTGCCTTGTACACACGGTAGTAAATTTTGCAATGTAGTTATAGCACCCTGTCTTAATTCACAAACAATACACATGGGAATTGAGATGTATTGCCAAAAAAATAACTCCCAGGTCTCCAAGACCACAACTAAATATCACAACCAACAGAGAAACGACACAATGCAACAACATTCAAAACAAATAATATATATACAAATACTTATAAACCCAACACCAAAAAAATAAGCAATCACCTGATGCCACACACACAGCACACAAATTTACTGTTCAAATTCTTTCCTTTTTCAATAAAGGGAGAATTCACTTATGAACATTTTTAAGCATTTTTAATAAAACAATTTTTTGACTCCTTATTGCAAAATTTTAATCACCTAGAAGACCATGCGGACTAGAACTTATCAGACAATCCCTTAAAGATGACACCAGCCACTACGATAGCTAGGGGCGAACACTCCCGCGAAAAATCTTTTTATTTGTTTATATATGTTAAATCCCCGATTCACCCAATAAAATTTAACCCTTAACCCCCGTTCAGTATAAAAAAACTTTATATACATATTTAATGTAGTCCAGCCCAAATCACCTCAGTAGTTACCCAGCACATGATAACCCATATGAGACACATAATATTAAACCATGGATTGAGTTAAATATTATGATTCGAAGGTAGTATTATATATATTTATTTATATTGTCAATTATAATCATGTATAGTCAAACATTAAGGTATTATAACCTTAAGTGTATCACCATTGTACAAAACCATCAATATAGCTGATTATTCGGATGTTCATGAGTACAAGAAAAAAAATACATACATAATAATTTGTTAAGTAATGAAGTGAGGAATGATGAAAACTTTAGTTTTAGAACTAAGGTTCTTAATATCACCATTTTATACCATAACACAAGTCCTCAAATATAGTTTTCTTTGGAAACATGGTTTTGTTTCATTTAGTTCTTATTCGCAAGTTACTTAGATTTAAGAAAGATGTAAAATACATGCATATGAGCCTTAAGTTGCTATAATTAAACCTTAACACAAGTCATCCAATATAAATATTTGTTGGTACTGTAACTTGGTTTGGTACAAAAATGTTCTAAGAAACAAAATAAATAATCGGGTTAAGGTTTAAAAAAATAATCCTAACTCAAACCTTAAAATGATGATTTACCAAACTTTATTTACCTTGATAAATATGTTGTAAATTCCTAAATAATGTTTCAAGTTTTAGGAAGAAGAAATAATGTAAGAAAAATGAAAGAAGAAATTAAAATATGAAAGAAAGAAAGAATTAAAAAAACTCACAAGTTATTCTTGAATATTTATTGTAAAAAGACAAGTTCTTAAATAGTATGAGAGAGTTCTAGAGAAAGTTTAGAGTGATAAAAGTGATTAGAGATTGATTTAATTAGTATTTATATATATAAATTAGAGTTTGATATTAAAGATTGGAGTTATAAATATAAGTAGAGGAAAATGCAAAAAAAAAAAATCAAATTACGCCCCTCGAACTTAGTGTACAGATTGTTTTGCCCCATAAACTCATGTTTAAGCATGATTTTGAGTACTATAACATAATAACCATAAAACACTTATAAAATCATTTTATAAAATGATATAAAAAGGGCAAATTGTCATAAAATAATCACAACTAACTACTATTGTTCGAGAATAATCCAACTCAGTTCATTCCCTCTAGTGGTGCCAAATTCAACTTTGATGGTCTCCAATGGTCTGCCCTAAAAACACTTAATGACCGTTAACTTTTTTTCGAATTTCAAACTGATGTTTAATGAATTTTGATCGAGAGGTGGACACAAGTCAATTGATGTAAACCTTACATCGAATTGGTGCTTTAAATGATTTAATTTTAACATTCTTGATCATTTACAATTGTATGTTTCATCATTAGCCATGTACCGGGCTTAGCCCAATGGACAGTACACAAATGTAAGTGTCCGGTGAACCATGAGGTTGAGTCCGTACATCACTAGTTAAGTTAACACATACATTTAACTTTTCAAAATAAATTATCAATTCATTTTTAGCTTGTTTCCGTGTTGTAAACAATGTATCTATGTGTTGATTGACTTACGTGGGTATAACGAGGTTGGAGAGTTCTTTGAATCACTCGAGTCAAGCGTTTGTTGTCGAAATGGCCGAAAGGAAACTTTCTTGTATTATAAAATTTGTCAATTCTTCCCGAACCACATCCGCTTTGTAAGCAAAAAATCATTCCATCATTTGTCATTGAAGCTTGACCGGAAGTCGGTTCTCTTTGCAACACCTTGCAATGTTTATCTACATGCTTTTCCAAAGTGGAGTTTGAATCCGCTTGGTAGAATGTGAGACAATACTTGCAATAAGCTTTGTTTTTCCCTTTGTCATCTCAAACAAATCAAAGTGCTTCCAAATAACTTGGTTCCGATTGTTGGGAAGAATTCGAACAATCTTGTTGCTTGTCGAAGTACCAACATTAACAGAAGATTATGATATATTGGTAGCCATTTTGAGAGTGATTTTATCAAACAAGATGAGATTAGTGTATGTTTTAAAGAGTAGAAAATGGTGTGACTCAACCAAAACAACAACCACCTATATATACTAGCAATAGGGGGAAAAAGCATCATATCTATTAGCAACAATTATATTTACCAAGTTTATATTGATTTTGTCATAATAGAATAGGCTCCTTTATCTAAGGCTAGATTTATGGATATTCAATGGTAACAAAATATTATATAAGGGGTTTATTGTAATAACAAGTCAATCAATGAAAATCATTATTCCATAATCATTCATGGTAACGATCAGCCACACTCTAACCATATATTTTTTTTCTAGCCGTGTTCCTCATCATGATGCTCTTCACGAAGACACCATGGAAGAAATGAAAGCCCGCTAATTCCCAAGTAATAACCGAAGCCCAAGATGGGGTCCAAGCCTAGTAATCTATGGACATTAGTTTGGCCGACTTATGTTAAGGGATTAAATGGTTTGGTAATTATCCAACTAAGGTGAGTTAGTTAGGATAGTATTTGAGTTGTAATCAAATAGGTCAATGGTTTCCTCTTTGTATTCAACTAGGATTCTATAGATGCTAGCATTATAAATACCATGGCCATGTTGGGTTTATGGTATGAGATAGAGAGTATTGTATTAAAGGTTTTGAGTTATTTTCCTTAATGCAATAAAGTGAGTTCTCTTCAAATTGTGTGTTTTGGTTTATTGATTCGATCTTGGATTTGAATTGGTATCAGAGCTAGTTTATAATCCAAATCAATAAGCCACAAAGTTTCTTCCGGAGATCAGGAGGATCTCGTGCGTTTTTTTTGCTGAAAGAAATCACCATAATCAAGTGTGAACAACCATGGTTAACACCGAGCAACCATCGTCCGAGCAACCATCGTCCTCAAACCCACTAAAAGGAAAAGAGATCGGGTCTTCTTCTTTACAGTGCCCGATGCTCTCTTCAACTAACTACAACGTCTGGCGCTTGAGAATGAAAACGGTTTTGAAAGTTCATAAGGTTTGGGACGTCGTAGACCCCGGATCTGTCGTTGATGCTGACAAGAATGATCTGGCTTTGGGGTTGATTTATCAGTCAATCCCCGAAACCTTGACTATGCAGATTGGTGATCAAGAGACCGCCAAGAAGATGTGGGATGCTAATAACACCCGCCATGTTGGTGCTAAAAGGGTTCGTGAAGCAAGACTACAAACGTTAGAATCTGAGTTCGAACGTTTAAGGATGAAGGAGAACGAAACCATCGACTGTTTCGCCGGAAAGCTATCCGGAATAGCATCCAAGTCAGCAGCCTTGGGACAAACTATTGAAGAAGCAAAACTTGTGAAGAAGATACTAAATAGTGTCCCAAGAACTAAGTATATCCAGATGGTCGCATCTCTTGAGCAAACAATAAATCTAAAAACTGCAGGTTTTGAAGATGTGGTGGGGCGACTAAAAGCATATGAGGAGCGAATTGAAGATGAAGAGATTTACTCAAACTCCTCGACAAAACTAATGTTCACCACCGGGGAATCAAGCAATAAGGCTAGAGCTAATGAACCTTCGAGAGGGCGAGGAGGTGGGAACCGTGGAAGAGGACGTGGCAGGTCAAGTGGACAAGAAAGAACTCAAAATAATGATCAGCCACGAGGCAAAGAAAAAGTAAAGAAAGACCAGTCCAAAGTAATATGCTACCGGTGTGACAAACCGGGTCACTTTGCATCGGTTTGCCCTGACAGGAAACAAAGAACTGAAGAAGCCCATATAACTGACACAAACGAAACAGAAGGTACATTCTTTATGCATGAATTAGTATATCTTAATGAAGATAATCTAGTACCTAAGAAATTCGAAACCGATGCAGTGGAGAATAACACGTGGTACTTAGATAACGGTGCATCCAACCACATGACCAGACAAAAGGATTATTTTTCTGAGCTAAATAATAAGATTACTGGTAGAGTAAAGTTTGGGGACGGCTCATGTGTCGGAATAAAGGGAAAGGGTTCGGTTTTGTTTCAAGGGAAGTCGGGCGGGCAAAGGTTGTTAACTGAAGTTTACTATATACCGGAGCTAAAAAGTAACATTATTAGCCTCGGTCAAGCCACCGAGTCGGGTTGTGACGTTCGCATGAAAGGTAATCTTCTAACCATGTACGATGGAAAAGGTAATCTACTCATGAAGGTTGAAAGATCTCCAAACCGGTTGTACAAAATAAATATGAAAATTGGAAATCCAACGTGTTTGCAAGCTAAGATGAATGAAGATGCTTGGAAGTGGCATGCGAGGCTAGGGCACATCAATTTCGAATCTTTAAAGATGATGGCCAAGAAGAAGATGGCATATGGTATTCCAGACATCGAACATGTGAATGAACTATGTGAATCATGTCTTGTTGGAAAACAAACAAGGCAACCGTTTCCTAAAGCATCTAGTTACCGAGCCAAACAACCATTGGAACTCATACACGGAGACTTGTGCCGTCCAATCACACCTAGCACCATTGGAGGAAACAGGTATGTTTTCGTGTTAATTGACGACTATTCCAGGTTCATGTGGACAATTCTTTTGAAAGAAAAGAGTGAAGCTTTCGCTAAGTTCAAAGAATTTAGAGCTCTAGTTGAGAAAGAAACCGGGTATCTAATCAGAACGCTCCGAACCGATAGGGGAGGAGAGTTTACATCTAATGAGTTTCAAGAATTTTGCCAAGAAAACGGTATCACTCGGCACTTGACTGCTCCATACACCCCTCAGCAAAACGGGGTGGTGGAACGAAGAAACCGGACATTAATGGAGATGACTAGGAGTATTCTAAAAGCTATGAAAGTACCAAACTACTTGTGGGGAGATGCAGTCGCTCACTCGTGTTATCTAATAAACCGTGTTCCCACGAAAGCTTTAAAGGATCAAACTCCTTATGAGATGTTCAAGAACAGAAAGCCTAGTTTAGAACATGTAAGGGTATTTGGATGTAGAGCTTATGCAAAAGTTGATGATGTCAATCTAAAGAAGCTTGACGATAGGTCTAGAATATTGGTTCACCTTGGAACCGAGCCGGGATCCAAGGCCTATCGTCTTTATAATCCGCAGACAAGAAAGATAGTCATTAATAGAAACGTCGAATTCGATGAAGAAGCCAGTTGGGGTTGGAATGAAATTAAATCAAATGATACGAGACAACCAGGTATGTTTGATTTAATATGGGGAGATACTGTTGATGAAGGTTTTGGTCCAATTATACCTACTGTTGTTGCTGAAACTCAAATAGAAAAAAATAATGATGAGCCACTTAATGATGTACATGATGGTTATGGTGTGCATGGTGGTGACGGGTCAACTGTGCAAGATATAATCAGCCCACAAGTTCACCAAGGAACCATAATGGGCCAAACTAAACATGAAGCAAATACCCAACAAGTCAGAAAGTCCAACCGAACCATTACTCAACCCAGATACCTTAACGATTATGTGTTATTATCTAACAATGATGATCGAGTGTTCTTGACAGTTAATGAAGTACCAAGAAACTACTATGATGCTAAAACGTCAGTTGACTGGTTGAATGCAATGAAGGCAGAAATTGAGTCAATAAAGAAAAATAAAGTGTGGGTGCTCGTTGACAAACCAAAGGGTGAAAAAATTATTGGTTTAAAGTGGGTTTTCAAATTAAAGAACGATGCAGATGAAAAGTTGAAAAGATACAAAGCGAGACTTGTCGCAAAGGGTTATGTTCAGCAGCCCGGTATTGATTATGATGATGCGTTTGCCCCCGTAGCTCGAATCAAAACAATTCGACTATTGATAGCATTGGCAGCGGTACATGGATGGGAAATTCATCACCTCGATGTGAAGACAGCGTTTTTACATGGTGAATTAAAAGAAGTTGTGTTCGTAAGTCAACCGGAAGGTTTTGAAGAAAAGGGCAAAGAGAACAAAGTATGCAAGTTAGTAAAATCGTTGTATGGTCTTCGGCAGTCTTCGAGAGCATGGAACACCAAACTAGACCAAATACTGCGAGAGATGAATTTTCTTAAGTGTCCAAAGGAGCAATCGGTTTACCGAAAGTATAAGAATAGTAACTTGCTCATTATAGCCTTATACGTTGATGATTTGTTTGTGACGGGTACGAGCTTAAGTATCATAAACGAGTTCAAGAATGGAATGTCAAACAAGTTTGAGATGACAGACCTTGGGAGATTAACTTATTATCTCGGAATAGAAGTGAGTCAAAGCAATTCTGGGATAACAATCAAACAAGAAAAATATGCATTGAAGATTCTTAAGGAAGCATGCATGGAAACGTGTAATCTTGCTCATGCACCAATGGAACAAGGTTTGAAGTTATGCAAAGCAGAAGGTGAGAAAAGTATTAATGCGACTAGTTACAGAAAGTTTGTGGGTTGTCTTCGTTACTTGCTTCATACTCGACCGGATATAGCTTATGCAGTGGGAGTAGTAAGTCGATATATGCAAGACCCGAAAGAGTCACATGGTTTGGCGGTTAAACATATATTACGATATTTAAAAGGAACGGCTAGTTACGGGTTGAGGTATGAACGAGCTGGTGATAAACGACTAGTGGGTTATAGTGATAGCTCTCACAATGTTGACCCAGATGACGGCAGAAGTACAACAGGTCACATCTTTTACTTTGGGTCTAGTCCTATAACATGGTGCTCACAGAAACAAGATACGGTTGCACTATCCTCGTGCGAGGCTGAGTTTATGGCAGCTACTGCGGCTGCGTGCCAAGCTGTTTGGTTACAAGATTTGTTAAGTGAGGTAACCGGATGGAACAAGGAACGAGTGTTGATAAGAGTTGATAATAGTTCAGCTATAGCTCTTACCAAGAATCCGGTATTTCATGGCAGGAGTAAGCATATACATACTCGGTTCCATTTTATTAGTGAATGTGTGGAAGATGATAAAGTTGAAGTAGAACACGTATCCGGGGATAAACAGAAAGCTGATATTTTGACAAAGCCATTAGGGAGGATCAAGTTCAAGGAGATGAGAAGCCTAATCGGTGTTGAAGATGTTTCAGTTCGTAACTTGGAAATTAAGGGGGTGAATGAAAGCCCGCTAATTCCCAAGTAATAACCGAAGCCCAAGATGGGGTCCAAGCCTAGTAATCTATGGACATTAGTTTGGCCGACTTATGTTAAGGGATTAAATGGTTTGGTAATTATCCAACTAAGGTGAGTTAGTTAGGATAGTATTTGAGTTGTAATCAAATAGGTCAATGGTTTCCTCTTTGTATTCAACTAGGATTCTATAGATGCTAGCATTATAAATACCATGGCCATGTTGGGTTTATGGTATGAGATAGAGAGTATTGTATTAAAGGTTTTGAGTTATTTTCCTTAATGCAATAAAGTGAGTTCTCTTCAAATTGTGTGTTTTGGTTTATTGATTCGATCTTGGATTTGAAGAAATACCCGAAATCGCTGAAGCGTCTAACCAAACAAAACTACAAAAACTCCACAAATCATATTCAGTCGCCAACATCAACAATAATACCCGCACCCTTAGAGGTAAGAAGGTTACCAATTTACAATGGGTCAAGTTATTCAAACTCCATGTTCTTGCATACAAGTTTACTACTCATATCGATGGCACTGCCCGACCACCTAAAGATGATCCATTTTACACCGCTTGGTGTGAACTTGATGCTCTGGTCGTGCAATATATATACAACACTATTTCCAATGATCTTTTTGCAAGGATTCTTGAAGATTCTACCACGACTAGAGCCGCTTAGCTTAAAATTCAAGAAATATTCATCAATAACAAACATGCCCATGCAGCCCACCTTGGAGCAAAGATTCACCAACACCACCATGTCCTCTTGCGCGTCCTTTGATGATTATTGCTAAAATTGAAAGATCAATATTCATAGGCCTCCAATAAATCATCAGGTTATCAAACTCCATTTTCATATGGCTCATAAGTCAATCAAAATTGGAACCCGCCACCAACACCATACCATCACACACGACCCAATATTAACAACAACAAGTCCATCTCGCAAATCAGACCCAGTTCATTACTCCCCTGGGTTTCATGTAACATTTGCCCAGAACCAAACGCTACCCAAACCCGTTTCATATTCCAAACCCGATTCGTATTCCAAACCTGACCCGTCTCGGTATTAAATTTTAAATCTTCCAAATTAGCTTGAACTAAGAACATAATATTTATTATTTGTACCCATTTAAGTCAATCATGTTAATCATAAAGAAGTGAATTTGTGAGTTTAAGTTTTTGAAATTATAAAAAAAATCTTTATTTAAAACTAGTGAAATTATAAAAGAACTCAAACTAATTGTATATAAGCGAATTGTATATAATTAATAAGGTTTTATATAAAACCTAATAGTTAGCTTGATTAGTTAAATTAGTGTTTTAGTTAACAAAACTAACTTTGAAGGTTGTTTTGTCATTTTTAAAGCTATCTTAAAACTTGTCATCACAAAATAATATTGATGCAAACATAAGGGACCAAACTGCAATTAAATTAAAACAAAACCACCAACCCCACCTCCCTCCCCGTATTTCCGGTGACTTATTCGGCGGCGACCAAAACCAACATTTAGCTTATCAAAATGACCGGTTTAATTGTCCTTATCCTGTTATCTATGAGTTTCTGTCACATCCCGGCGAAAGTGTTGGGTGCTTTGGGATATGACGGTGGTCCAAAACACACGGATTTAAATTTATCAACAAAAGATTACTTTAACTAATACATATCATTTATAATATATAATAATATTAGTTTTCAAAACACCCTAGTATTCGGGACTTTCCATTTGAGATAGCCATTTTACCAAGTACTAAACTATACTACATATTATCACATAACATTGACTGCGCAAGATCTCAACAAACTTAGGTAGTAGTAAGTGTTTTCAGCAACCACATAAACGGTAACATAGAATCACAGCTCAAAGATAAACTATTTATCATACAACCTATAAGCATCACGTAGCTAACACACTTTTGATTACATGAAAAAACATACTTAAATACGTCAACATAAAGTTGGTGAGAGCGTAGGTTTTACATAAAAAGAATTAGACAATTACGTATATGATGCAATGAATAAATAGGCTCACAACCAAACCTAACGTCCCAAGTTTGTATTCCTGTCAGACACAAACTTTAATAAACAAATAGTATAACACACGACCCCTTAAAGGCAGTCTTAGCTGGGTCCAACTGTGCAGGGAAAACCCTAAGTAGCTACCTATACTATCCACCGGTTCCTCATCCGAACTAATGGTTGTGATCACTTACTTGAGCGATATCAAATGACAGAACCATCAACGTAAACATAATTATAACCCATATTTATCCAAGCATCAAATAGAAACAACACAAAAGTATGCTTTTTTCCCAAAAGGTTAAGGAAAACGAGGCCACGTTACTCACCGCTGATCCAAGATACGCAAAGTTCTAACATAAAATAGAATTTGGTCACATTTATATCCAATTATGAAACAAATTTTCTAAACAATAGCTATACATAACATAAATTCACGAAATTTTATACCAAGTATGATATAAATATGTGGGTTTCACTGTAAAATTTTCAGATTTTATATGTATACTGAGTTTGTATTATAAATATATTATTAAATAGAATTTTTACTAAAGTACGTAAACCTTTGTAAAAATTATGAAATTTTTACACAATAGTCCCAATATCAAAATTAGGTTATTGAAATTTCACAAACTTCCAGAACTGAACAGAACATAGACTTTTTTTATTTTTAACACGATTATCATACATATTTTTGAAATCATATCAAATCAATGAGTTAGCTTATAAATTTTATATCGAAACTTCCACTTAATGTTATAAACCTCCTATAATATTTTCAGAATTTTTGGCGTTTTATAACGTCAAAACCATTTTTATGTTTGTTTTAAAGAAAATAATTATAGAAATTTTATAAACATAAAGAAAATCAGTTTTTAAACTATATAAATTTTATTTAGATTATTACTAACACATATAAAACTATTACCACAATCATAATCATCCAAATATTAATTTTTCATTACTTCTTCTAATAATCCTTATAAATTCATCATTTGTGTAATATAAAACAAGTTTTCTAATCTTTCATCTTTTAAAATATTTATTGCTACTATTTTGATTCTAAAATTATATGATTTGGAATGTAAAAAAAGAAATTACATTCATCAAATCAGTTGGGTTTTTGACTAAAAAAATGTATATATAAATGATCCATGTTTGAATTTGGATCATAACAAAAGTAAGTTTTAAATGAGAATCTAACATTTCTTTAAACTAGGAAACTTAAAATGTACATATGGAGCTTTGAGCTTCTTAACTTCCTAAGTGATGATGATGGTTGTATAAGGTGGTGTAATAAAGAAAATAAGATAATCATATGAGTGTGTGTTTGAGTGTGTATGTGGGTTTAGTTTGAAGAATGAAAGGTTGGTGATAATAGTCTATGATAATGAGGCGAAGTGGTTTGAGAAATTATTATTATTTAGATGATATGTATGATGAGTTGATGAATATAGGGTAGTAAGGTGGAGATTGTAGGGTGATTGTGTGTATGAATTTGACGTATGAAGTGTGTAAGTAATAGTTATGTGTCATGCATATATTTAATTGAGTTTACTAATTTTTTAAAGTGTCATTATTTTGAGTAAATAGAATTATGTTTTAGGTAATTAATTTAGATATCACTTTAGTTTATTGATCAACTAAGTTAAGTGGTTTTGGTTCAATTTTTTTTTATAAATACATATATATATATATATACACATAAATACTAGTCATTAATAGTTTACATTAACCATATAAAATGTCATGTACATATAAATGTTTCACATAATGTTACGTATTTTAATATAACTTCACATAATGTAATACTTATATTGCACCAAATGTTTCACGTATAATATTATTTCATCATAATTATCATATTAAAATCATAATAGAACTACCACTATATAAATTTATGTTAGGTAATCTAACCTCTTTTGGTGGGGTTGTCACAGTCTCCCCCCGTTAAAGGAATTTTGTCCCGAAATTCATCTTTGACGATCATGATCTAAGACCGAGGGTTGATAATTATGGGTGTCCTTTTGATTTGGTTCAACTTAAATAGATGATGATACTTCCGCTTTATTTCATCCTCTCTTTCTCAGGTAAACTCGGGTCCTCTTTTGGAGTTCTATCGAACCTTTACTATAGGTATTGTGCTACGCATTAGCTTTTTTACTTCCCTATCCATTACTTCCATTGGATCTTCTACAAAATGTAGTTTCTCATTTATCGTGATTTCTCCAAGAGGTACTATTAACGTTTCGTCTACCAGACACTTCTTAAGATTTGACACGTGGAACACATTGTGAATACTACTCAATTCTTGAGGCATGTTGAGTTTGTAGGCTACCGGCCAATTCTTTCTATTATTTCAAAGGACCTACATACCTTGGGTTTAATTTATTTCTTTTTTCAAATCGAATAATACCCTTCCAAGGTGATACTTTTAATAAAACTTTATCTCCAATATTAAATTCCAAAGGTTTCCTTCTTCTGTCGGCATAACTCTTTTGTCTATCTCGGACTGCTTTCAATCGATCTTTGATTTTAAAATTTTTATCAGTTGTTTCTTGAATGATCTCAGGCCCTGTTAACTGTCTATCTCCAACTTCGTTCCAACACAACGGGGACCTACACTTTCTTCCATACAAAGCTTCAAAGGGAGCCATCTCAATGCTGACATGATAACTGTTATTATACGAAAATTCTACCAACGGTAGATGTATATCCCAGTTGCCACTGAAATCTATAGCACATGCCCTTAACATATCTTCTAATGTTTGTATGGTTTTTCACTCTGCCCGTCAGTCTGAGGATTTTATGTTGTGCTCAAATTCACACGCGTTCCAAAAGATTTTTGCAATGTTTGCCAAAATCTTGAAGTGAATCTACTATCTCTATCAGATATGATAGAAATAAGTATTCCATGTCTCGCCACTATTTCTTTATATATATCCTGGCTAACTTTTTCATCTTGTAATCTTCTCTTATTGGCAAGAATTGTGCAGATTTGGTCAATCTATCAACTATAACCCAAATCGTATCATGACCACCAGACGTCCTTGGTAACTTGGTCACAAAATCAATTGTGATTTGATCCCATTTCCATTCAGGGATTTCCGGTTGTTGTAGGAGTCCAGAGGGTTTCTGGTATTCGGCCTTCACTTTGGAACAAGTGAGACATTTCCTAATAAACTCTGCAACCGACTTTCGCATACTTGGCCACCAATAATGAGTCTTTAAGTCCTTGTACATCTTATCATTACCCGGATGGACTGAATATCTAGACTTGTGAGCTTCTCTTAGAATGATTTCTCTCAATGGACTAAGATTTGGAATCCGTATTCTTCCTTTAAATTTCATGATTCCATCTGATGTGATTTCTAATTGCTTTTCTTGTCCATCTTTAATCTCCTCGTTCATGTTTGCATTTTTCTGTGCTTCACGAATCTGACTTATTAGATCAGATCGTACCTGCATTCTCATTGCACGGTCTCGCAATGGTTTGTTTCTTTCTTTTCGACTAAAGGCATCTGCCACTACGTTTGCCTTTCCGGGATGATACTTAATTTCACAATCGTAATCACTTAATAACTCAACCCACTTCTTTGCCTCATGTTTAGTATCCTTTGATCAAATATGTGTTGAAGACTTTTATGGTCTGTGTAAATTATACATTTAGTACCCTATAAATAATGTCTCCAAATCTTCAAGGCAAAAACTACAGCTCCGAGTTCTAAATCACTTGTCGTGTAATTTCTTTCATTCTCCTTGAGCTGTCGAGATGCGTATGCTATCACTTTACTACGTTGCATTAAAACACATCCAAACCCTTGGTGTGACGCATCAGAGTATACTACAAAATCATTTGTTCCATCTAGGAGAGATAGAATTGGCGCACTACATAATTTATGTTTTATCATCTCAAATGCCTCTTTCTATTGTTCACCCCATTCAAACTTCTTATCTTTTTGGGTCAATATAGTCAATGGCTGAGCTATACGAGAGAAATTTTCTATGAATCTTCTATAATAACCGGCTAAACCCAAAAATTGCCGTATTTCTGTTGGGGTTTTAGGGGCTTCCCATTTCTTGATCACTTCAATCTTAGCTGGATCGACTTGTATTCCTTTCTTGTTAACGACATGCCCTAAAAATTGTACGTCTCGTTTCCAAAACTCACACTTGGAAAATTTTGCATACAATTTCTCTTTTTGAAGTAATTCCAGAGCCAACCTCAGATGTTGTTCATGTTCTTCTATACTTCGAGAATATATCAGAATATCGTCTATGAATACGATAACAAACTTGTCTAGGTAAGGTTTGCACACTCCATTCATAAGGTCCATAAAAACTGCAGGTGCGTTTGCTAACCCAAATGGCATTACAAGGAATTCGTAATGACCATACCGCGTCCGGAAAGCGGTTTTGGGAACATCTTCCTCTTGCACCCTTAACTGATGATATCCTGACCTTAAATCTATTTTAGAAAAATAACTAGAGCCTTGTAATTGATCGAACAAGTCATTTATTCTAGGGAGTGGATAACGATTCTTAATCATCACTTTGTTCAATTCCCTATAATCAATACACATTCTAAAGGTTCTGTCCTTTTTTTGACAAATAATACTATTGCTCCCCATGGTGATACACTAGGTCGAATAAATCCTTTATCCAACAATTTTTGTAATTGACTCATCAATTTCTTCATCTCAGATGGTGCTAAACGGTAAGGAGTTTTTGCAATTGGTGCAGTTCTGGGTACTAAATCAATCTTGAATTCAACTTGTCGAGAAGGTAGTAATCCAGGTAAGTCTTCAGGGAAGACTTTTGGATATTCACAAACTACAAGGACATCTTCTAGTTTCTTCTTGTCTGGTTTAGTGTTAACTATATGTGTTAGGAATGCTAAGCAATTTCTTTCTAGATACTTTTGGGCTTTAATGCAAGAAATAATCTTCATTGAACTTCTTGGTTTCTCACCATAAATAAAAAGGGTTCTATTATTGGCTACGGGAATTTTAATCTTTCTTTTCCCACAAATAATTTCTGCCTGGTTCTTCCCTAACCATTCCATGCCTACCACAATATCAAAACTCCCTAATTCCATAGGCATCAAATCTATGTTAAAACAATGACCATCTAAGTTTAAGATACACCCACATATGATTTCATTGGCTTCTATTATTTTACCATTAGCCAATTCAATAGTATAAGTATTTTTCAACCTTTCAGGGTCTAATTTGAGTAGTGGTCTAAATGAAGTGGAAACAAAACTTCGGGTTGCACCTGTATCAAATAACATAGACGCGTATTGATCATTAATGAGGAACGTACCGGCTACAACTTCAGGTTCTTGACGTGCTTCCTACAGTTGAAGTAAAAATGCTCGACCACAGGCTTGATTTGGGGTAGCAGTGGGATTTCTTTTCAACTTTGGGCATACATTTTGAAGATGGTCCTCACTCCCACATTGATAACATACCTTTGAGATTGAGTTCATAGAAACCGGTCACGAAATTCAAATTAAATCAATCATAAACCTTCCTCTAATCCTATTAACACTTGAACAAAGATTTAAACTAACAATCAGTACCAAAAATTGGTGAATTTGTTCCAATTTCAGCCGCAAACAACTCGAAGCCCGTTTTGGGTTTTGACCTTGATTCAACTATATTTATATCATCCAAATCGATCTCTCGACATCACATTAGCAATCTGCAAAACCAATTTCAACTTCAACGCACAAACACAGTCAATTAAGCCTCGGTTTCGAGTCGTCTCTGCTACTCAACCGATCGATATATTCAGGCAACTGATATATGCAATTAACATAGGGTTTTGAATCATCCACTATCAACAACCTTTTCTGCGTTGTCAATTGAAGCATATCATCTACTTGCATCATCGTTTGAGTTCATCACAACCGAAGTCAATTTTTTAACTTCTCTTATCAATCATTCGTAGATTCAGGTAATTAAATACATCCTTGTACCCGTGATATGGTAATCGTAAATATTTATAATTCTTTTGATTTAAAGTGTCACGTGTTGAGCCCTAAAATAAAATAAATAAATAAACGACAGCACATAAATCTCTCTTATAATAATTTGCTAACCCAACTTCTCACATTACGCCACTTGTCACCACCACATTCATCCTTATTTTTGGAAACATGGAAATTTTTGAAAAAACATTTAGTTCAACATTTTTAATGCAATATTAATCATACTTTTAATTATGGGTATATTTTCATCATTGTCAATTTTTTCATGTTAATATATTTTTGATAAATTTTTTTATTCCTATAATATACGTCCAATTATGTATCTTTATTATATTTATATATTAAAGCAGATAAATAAATTATATCGTTAAATCCCGTGGGTACCCACGGGTTCTAACCTAGTATACAAATAAGCCGAGAAACAAATGAACATTGGTAAATTGTTGAAATCAAGAATAAAACGAGTATACATCACGCAAGTAAAACTAAACTATGATGGTAATGGGTTAGACGAATCAATCATTGTAAACGTGATACAAGTACCATATGTATAAACATAAGTAGACATTTAGTTGGATTATATAAGTCTTACGAATGCGAATGTACGCTATTAACCAAACGGTAGTTGGTTTTTATTATTGTTAGTATAAAAACTTTTATCATTATTATAGTTATTATTTTATTAACACTTGCAGCTAAACTGAACTCGTAAATTCAGACTAGCACAGTTAACTACTCTCTTATTATTTTCATTTAGTTATATAAAGTACTAGTTTAGTGCCTGTGCTACGCTCGGGAACATAATATTCAAGTGATGCTTTTAAGGATGTTCATGAATGTTCCATTTAGTTTTGAGACAAAACCGTGGTAAACCGGAACACATGATATATTTTTAAAAATTAGATTATTAGTATAGCAATGTTATACTCAAATTAAAGAAAATAAAGTGCTCTGTTTTATGGTGTAGTTTATTTTAAAAAAAATCATATAAAATGTTATGTATATTTATAAAACACGGAGGTCTTTAATTGTATGTTATTATTAACTTTATTCATAAGTTTTATTTTTAAACTCTATCAAATATAAACCGACTCATGTACACCTCTTGTAGTAGAGGGTTAAAAATATAAATAATCTTAAACTTTTTAAAATACTCCAAAATATTAAGAGACCAAATATATAATTAGTTTTATTATAATATATTTTATATACATATTTTAAATAAAAAATTATTATTATGAGATAAACTCTCAAATAATACCACATAAGCTAAAAGCTTTGAAAAGATGACACATAAGTTTATTTTGTTTTGCTATATTATATAAGGATGGGTACAAGTTGTAAATCAAATACAACTAGTTATTAAACTTTAAATGAAAATTGGATTTTAAAAATCACAAGTTTCACCTGTTGGTCGTAAAAAATCTTAACTGAGAATTTTTTTTAAAGATCCAAACTTTCAAACATATTTTTTAAAAAGCTTCAATTAAAAAATATTTAACGCCGTTAAGTTTTTTTCGAATTTTAAATTAACGTTTTAGGGCTTTTGATCGGAAGTAGGATACGAATGGATTAATGTAAAATTTACTCCGAATCGATGCTCCAAACGATTAAATGGTTTGACGATAAGTTTAATGTTACATTAACTGAAGCGTCGTTTCATCATTTGGAGCACCTGTTCGAGGTAACTTTTACATCAACTGATTCGTATCCTCCTGCCGGTCAAAAGCCCTAAAACATTAATTTTAAATTAAAAAAAAACTTAACGACATTAAGTATTTTTTAACTGTAACTTTTTAAAAAAACATATTTAAAAGTTAGAATCTCTAGCAAAAATTTAGGATTTTTAGATACCAATTTTCCTAAATAAAAAACCTAAAATAATTACCCAACCCTAAATGAGCCACCTTGCCGATCTCAGTTCAGGGAAGCGCAACAGCAGCCTCCATCTTCGTCACCACCGCAGAGCCATAGTAGCAACACCATCTCACTCCAAATAGAGGTCCGATCATCCTCGGAAAACACAAACGCATCCGCAATCTGGTGAGTTGTGTATTGTTCCATTAAGGTTTTCGATTCTGGTTCGGTTTAATTGAGCAATTGTGTGTATGTTATGCATCAATAAGTATATAAATTGGTGTTAAAAACTAGCAGCCGCATATGTTATAGCCAGCCAGGATGTATGTAAGTGGGAACAGTATGTATGCATATATATGGCAGGTGATCGAGATAACGTAGGTGTGTGTATGCAATAATGTTTATAATCATAATAATATCAGTAGTTGGATCAAATTGGTGTGGTCGGGTCCGTGTATGCGTGTCAATGTATATATATATATATATATATAGCTGCAGCCATAATGAAGGTTAATATGTATAGATTCAGCAGTAATTAAGCATGTGTGTGTAACAAGGGCTATATGTAATAGGTATGTATACTTGAATGGAGCAGCATGAAAACATATGTGGATATGATTAATACATGAATGTAAATGTATGTAGGTATCAAGATGTAACAACAACAAATTTAGTAGTGTGCGGTCTATATATATATACACACACATGTGGGTAAACGGTCTGGAATAGTTATATAGAACATATGTATGTATATTGGCTGTATGAAATGTAGGAAAGCTTGTATGTGTGTAGGCATGGGCATATGTATAAGTAGATGAACGCATGATAGTGTATTGTTCAGGGGAGAGTATGAAACCAAATGTGCCTATGTGTGAAATATAAAGTAAATATTGTATGAGTTGTATGTGTGTGTCCTAAATAAGGAGCATGTATGATAATGCTTAGCTATTGGGTCGTCTTGATTTAATGATAAATATAGGATTCATGTGTATTCATAATTGGGTTGTGTATAAGTGGAAATATGTGACGTATACATGCTAGTGTTATTCGGGCTAAAATGCGTTTGTATGAAATGTGTTTTAAGTGAATGCATGAAAAGTGAACGTACGCGTGTGTAGATTAGATCTAAATAAAGGTATACATGGTTTTAGGTATGTAAATATATATGTGTGTACATGTATGTTACTATATGTATCTATATACGCAAGTTCTTAGCTAATGACTAGAATAATTAATAAGCAGGCCGTAGGACGATTTAGGTTATCTGTTGCATTCGTGCTGGTAAATTGTTGTGCGCTTCAAAGGTGAGTCTCTTTGCCCGCTTTTAAATCCTTTTGGGGAGAAAACATACATCTATGTTATACAGCCTTGGGCTGCGTTTTATGCCTTCGGTCAGGGCCTTCGGGGGCCTTTGGGCAACTATTTTTGATAAATAAGTTTTCTGTTGTCTAATGGCTTATTTTACTGAGCATGAACGTACCAAACTATAAAGTCTTTTTCTTTTAGTCGAGATTATTAATATACGGTGGGTATAACGGGGAAATTTGAATAGTACTACGGGTCGGCAGACCCCATCATGCTGGATGGATTTCAGGTGGTGCAAATTGTTCTTTAACATTTTGGTCATCTGTTGTGGTGGCGACAAGACAAAAATTATCGCAACGTTCAGTTTAATCTCGACGTGCTCATGTAGTAAGCGAGGTGGTCTAGCTAACCAGCAATAGTAAATGACATTTATCAGTTGAATTGTTTTAGTATTTTATATACTTTTGTTACTTATCTCATTTAGCTCACCAACCATGTGTTGACCGTTTTCAGTATGTTTTCTCAGGTGGCTAGGAGTTGTGCACGTATGCATATCATGCATGGGTCATTTATTACTTTTGAAACATTGTTAAATATTTATTTGGTCTTTTGGAAACTAGTACCGGTTGTTGTGCTAGAATTCTAAGCACAAAGGGGTTTTGTTGAACGTTTGGTTTGTTGAAGAGATTCCACTGAAAATGTTTGTCCGTTGCATTAACCATTTCTCCACCTCAAACATTTACACAAAGTACTCATTCCCTTTCTCCACCTCAAACCTTTACACAAAGTACTCATTCACTCCTCCTCCATCACTACTTGATCAAAAACCTAAAACCCAAATCCAAACCCCAGATAATGATAACAAGAAGAAGAAGAAGGAGAAGAAGCCTCTTCCCTCTTCTTTTGAGCATAAAAAATTGTTTAAAACTGATGGTCTTCCCTTCGATTTCCGATTTAGTTACACCGAGAGCAGCCCTGGTGTGAGGCCTATTGGTCTCCGTGAGCCCAAGTACTCTCCTTTTGGCCCCAACACCCTTGATCGTCGCTGGACTGGTGTATGCGCTCCTGCTGCACCTGGAAACGGGCAGCTGGAAGCCAAGAGGAATAAGATTAGAGACAACATTCAAGGTCACCAACTCACAAACGCTGAGACCCTTGCTTTGGTCAACACATATGGGAACAAGCATAAAACCAAAAGACAAATCAATTTGGGTACCTACCTGCCTTATTTCAAGTTTTCAACTAATCTCATCATCCTCCTAATACTCATCTTACTATTGTTTGTTTGTAGGAAGGGATGGATTAACACACAACATGTTGAACGACATTCATAATAACTGGAAGCAGGCTGAAGCTGTTCGGATTAAATGTATGGGTGTACCAACCGTTGATATGGAAAACGTGTGTGCCCAGTTAGAGGATAAAGCCTTTGGTAAGATCATACATAGACACGGTGCTTCCCTCATATTATACAGAGGCAGAAATTACAAGAAGCCTCCTGCCATCCCGCTAATGTTATGGAAGCCCAAAGAACCCATCTATCCAAAACTCATCAAAACTACTGTTGAAGGTCTCACTATTGAGGAAACTAAACAAATGAGGAAGAAAGGACTAGCTCTTCCCGCCCTCACCAAACTTGGTATCGTATCTCTTCTCAACTACTCCAACTGTGTTAGTGTTTTGTGTTTTCCTTTCATTTGTAAGTGATGATGACGATACAATGTTATGTGTTGTGTTGTGTTGTTAATGCATGCAGCTAAAAACGGTTATTATGGTGGTCTTGTTCCTATGATTAGAGACGCCTTTCTGGTGGAGGAACTGCTGCGAATCGACTGCCAGGCTTTGGAAAGAAAAGATTACAAGAAGCTAGGTTCCAAGTTGAGGGTAAGTGTTTTGTTTATTTTTTATCATTTGCATTTTTATGTAGTGTAGTAGATGTTGATTATGAATATATATATATAGGATTTGGTTCCATGTATTTTGATTACATTTGAGAAGCAACAAATAGTTATATGGAGAGGTAAGGACTACAAGCCTAAAGAAGGTGCCGTCGGTCAGTCAGACAGTCTTTTGACACAAGTTGGCATTGGTTCCGATTGATTTGTGTCTTGTACTCGACGTCCAAGGCTCTAGGGGCGTCACCAAAGTCAAGATGTCAACCAACATCAGATTGAGTTTCACTCTCATCATCAAACTAACATCCTACCTTTTTGTTGCTGCAAAATCTTTAACCAAAGTGAAGGTTTTTTTGGATCTTTGACCAACTCCTATGTTGACCTCCGCAGAGGATACTTGACTCTTATGCCGTTCTTACCAACAATCGACAAATGAAAACACCGAAACAAATATTTTGTGAATTTAGAATTGTGTTAGTGATTTATTTTTAATCTCTTCATGAACATAGCTCTCTACTTGTATTACAAGTCTAGGTTTATGTATAAAGTTGTTATTTCCTATGAAAACTTTCTTATATAACTAAGCATCATATTATATTCTTTTGATTTGATTTGATTTGATTTGATTTTTATAATGGGTAACTCACACGTTTGTTAATCACTTTTTTATGCTCAACAGACGACAGAATAGTTTGGATTTTGGTCATACATTTTCTTTCTTTCTTTCTGTTAGGAAGAGAAACATTTATTAAGCAAACCTCTTCTCATTCTCAACCAGGAAGGAAACAAAATGTGTAAAATATAGGTGGTCTGAATCCTTAACTGTTTAACCAATATAAGGGGTTTAAGTTATTAATAACTAGTATATTGCTTAATTATTTAAAAGTAAATGTTTGATTAATTCAGATAAGAGTTTTTAACCTTTCAGATGTAAATGTCTAAATCATTTAAACATATAATCATGAAACAAATGGTTTAAACCATTCAAACATTGGAATCATTAATGAGGGTTGGTTATAATATTCTTGTGTTTGGAATCTTGTCTTGTGAATTAAGTATGCTATATACATAATGTTTTTTATTGAAGCAATTCTCATGACTTTGTTTATCTAGAATGATTGATCTGTATTTAAATATGGTTATTGGATTTTAATAATTCAAACCTTTGTATATTAGTCGATATTAATTCCAACTTATAAAATTTTATGTGGTAATCTTAACTATTAACTAATTTTCCTACAATGATCCGCTGTTGAAGTTAACTTAACGTTGTTAATTTTTTTTTCGAATTTCTCACCATTATTTAGGCCTTTTGATCGGGAGGACGATACGAGTCTATTGATGTAAAACTTACCATGAGTCGGCCAATATAAAAAAGTTGGGATTGCCATCAAAAATTGTTTTAATTGTGATTTAATATTGACAAAACTGCACTTTTGGTCCTTCATGTTTATACAATACCTGCACTTTCAGTCCTTTGAGTACAAAAGTTGTAATTAACATCCATTGTCTTTAAATTTGTTGCAGTGTTGGTCCTTTAACACTAACGGTGTTAAATATTTCAGCTAAATCTAGGGCAATTTAGTCTCTTTACCCCTAAAGGACCGGTTGAGTAATTTGATTTGAACTTAAAAGACTATTTCTATAATTTTAATATCTTTTAATTAAATACATATTCTATTTTTGTATTTTTAAAACTTTTATGCATATTATGACAACTTTTATATATAAATTTTTGTAAGTATTTATTATAAATTATGATATAATAAATATTACTTTAAAAAAATTATACTAAAATGTACATTTAATATATGAAGTTAATATATACTTTTAATAATCTAACCAAAATTATACTAAAATGTACATTTATCAAACGCATATGTTTAAACTTTAGTATAAAAAAATTAACGACTATATATTAAACAGTACTAAAACTATACAGCTCTCGCGCCTTGCGTGAGGTTAGGTAATACGACTTGCAATACAATTGTAAGGGCATAAAATATATTAGCGTTTAGGACCATTTCTGTTAGAAAATAAAAATACAAGGACCAAAACTGTTAAAGTGAGATTAAAACTGTTAATGATATTAAAACACATGGACCAAAATTACAATTTACTCTTTTCGGAAAGATATTGGCTTTTTAGCGTTAGATTTTAGCCATTCAAAGAGTCTCTAAAATCATTATAACTACTTTGTCATTTAGCTTTCTTTTTCACAACTTCCCGCATCTGTGATGATTTTGTGCATAACAATAGATGGACTTATCCCTTTCAAATCTGCAATCAATTGAAAGGGATAAGTCCATCTATTGTTTTGAAATTCGAAAAAAATAAAAAAAGTTAACGGCCGTTAAGTGCACTTAACGGCGGACCACTAGAGGCAAAAAAAGTTGCATTTGGGACCATTGGAAGGAATAAACTAAGTTGGGATTATTCTCGGCCAATAGGTGTTAGTTGGGATTATTTTATGCCAATTTGCCTTTAAATAAAATGTAGACAATTATTTCACTTTTTTTTACATTTTAAAATAATTTATAAGTACATTTTTAAACAATAAAATATACATTTCTCGTGTACATTTTTTTACACGAGAAAGTCTGTCTAGATAATCAACATGTTTTTATTCCATTAACATTTGACACATTTGGCTTCCTAGCTACTAAGGCAGTGAACTTCTTGACTAGGGTTCAGCGGGTCATTCATAGCAATGTTTCAACACCTAAGGGTCAAGATTTTGTCTTCAGTAGACTAGATTCTGCTATTCAAAAGGGATAGCGACACAACTTGTTGCATGTTTACCTGTCACTTTATTGTAAATTCTTTGATATTTAATATGAAATGCAATCTGAATAATAAAAAATAAAATAAATAAAAAAAACATTTTACAATATCATTTATGTTTTTGCCAAACAAAAAAGTCTAGTTTCAATTGTGCAAGTTTGAATATGAAATTATCTTGTTCTAGATCCCGACGATCTCGATCGAACATCCCCATTTTGACAACAATAAAATCTTATTAATTCTGACTCGCACATTCAACTACAGACTTTGATGTTCTTATAATCGAAACGAACCCTGTGTGTTTATCCAATATGGATAGAGACACAAATTGTTCAAATGATGATGATGATGATGATCAATCATATACCCAATATGACCTTGATCAAAACCCATCAATATTGACTTGTAATTTCTTCATGGATCAAGTGGGTCATGTTGTTCTTACCCTTCAATCAAATGGCTTATCTTGGAAAATGATACCATCTAATTCAAATGTATGTTAGTTACTTATATTATGCTCATTTCTTATGGTTATTAATTTCCTCTTTGACCACACTTCAATCTTTTTTTTGAATGACGACTTTCAATTTATGCAACCAGCCGGTCGCATCCCTCGCAATGGGGAACCCACCACCCCACTCCGGTCAATATGTTGTCTTAACCGGTCCCATTTGACATTGGAGTTTGGCTAGGCGTTCAACCGGGAAAACCAATGAGTTTTTCCTGGAAAATCTTACAGGGAGGTTAGAACCCTGAACCACCACTGTAAAACCGGGTGTCTTCCACCAACTAGGCTGGAATCATTAGACGACCACACTTCAATCTATGTCTAATGTTTAAATATATTTCCGCTAATGATTTTTTGTCTAGTGGTCGACCTGTTTAAGAAATATTTAAACCACTTCATGTGTCCCGTTAAGCTAACTAACACATGTAGTTTATACTAGGGGTGTTAATCGCGTGACTTGATAGGTTTGAGCATTGAGGTTAGGCATGTTACATTTATACCAAAACATGACTATATATAAAATAATATAAGGAACTACAGAACCATTGATTTACATACATGTAAATTAAGGAACCAATGATTCACATACCTGTAAATTAATGAACAATTGATTTACATATATGTAAATTAGTGATATTACATTAGTCAATAACTTGATCAAGGGCCATAAATTGTTCTTTTTGTTCTCGCGATAAAAGAGTGTTCTGTAATGATCCTCACCCTATCAAATTGTATGAAACTTGATATTACATTAGTCAATAACTTGATCAAGGCATCATTTTTTTTATTCTATTGTTTCCTACTTCTTTAGGTCTAGTTACATGTTTTGGCACTTATAAGTATGGGAAGTTGACCTTATTCTTTTGTTCTAATTTATTTTGAAAAAACAGAAGAATAGCTCAGGTTGCTTAGGAGTAGTATATGCTTTCAAATGTGATACATCTATCAAAATTTCAGAGGTTTATGCTGTTGAGTTCATTGATTGGGGCTTGGCACATGAAAGCCAGCGGTCAAATGCAGGATGCTTGTCGAGCCATTTATCCGAGGTTAGTTTGTCATACTATGGTTTTGGGTAACGGGTCAAAATGGATTATAGTTCAAATGGGCTATGTGTGTCAAACGGGTCATTCGTACATGTCAGCATGGTGAGATTTTTTTCTGAGTAGTAAACTGGAAGCAACAAGATGAGCGTGCCGTTTGGGTAACAGGTTAAAGTGTGATGTGATTCAAACAAATCATTTTTAACACTTTTCAAAATGGGTCTGGTTGGGTTGACCTGCAAGCATTATTGTGCCAATTCTTTAGTTATGACTTATTATTACTGAAAATGTGAAAAATTATTCTTACGTGACCGCTTTTTTTTTTTTTTTTTTTTTCTATATGTCTGTAATAGAGCGTTTGAGATAGCTTGTTTATAAATGAATGGGTTGAAAGTGTCACCTATTGTTAAAAAATCCATTAAAGTGGACACCTTTATAAGTGTCTAACTTAAATTTGATTACATTCTTGCATATGTTTCTTCTAGATGTACCGGTTTAGTGTGCATGGCGTCCATATGTCAAAGGGTCAACCTTCTCTTTTGACTCCGGTTGTGTACACTTTTGGTCATGAAGATAAGCAAACATGTAAAATGTGGGTGAAGCGAATCAAAACGTTTCTTGGCGTGAAAACCGATAGGCCTAAGAGTCTTCTGGTATGTTTAGTTAGTTATTATTTCCAAATGGTTACTTATGAATGTTTGTTTCACATTATGAAAATCAAACTTCAAGATAGTTTTCTAGATTTTTATTAAATTTTGATTAGGTTTTTGTCAATCCAATGAGTGGAAAAAGAAAGGGATGTCAAATTTGGGAAAATGTTGCTCCTCTCTTTTCTCAAGCCAAAGTAAAAACAAAGGTACCTTACAACATTTGTAGGAAATAACATGTTTTTAGCTATTTTGGGTTTGTTGAATCTTGATAAATTTTAATTTATAGGTTATTGTGACGGAGCGGGCGGGTCATGCTTTTGATGCAATGGTTTCTATTACAAATAGAGAACTTACTTCATATGATGGGGTTGTTGCTGTTGTAAGTTTTGTATTTATTTCTAAATTTGGTATCTTTTATTAACTTTAGCATCCATAATTCCAACAGGTGGAATATTCGACGCGTTTATCTATACATAGGTCGATTTGGGTTGTGTTTTATATTAAACGGGTCGATTTGGGTTGTGTTTTATATTAAACGGGTCGATTTGGGTTGTGTTTTTTAATCATGTTTAACACGTTAATTATTTTTACTTATCTGATGTGATTCAGGGAGGCGATGGTCTTTTTAATGAGATCCTAAACGGCGTTCTCTTGTCAAGACATAAAGCTCAATACCCACCAGATCATGATCAAACAGCTGATAACCGTAATGACATAGCGGACCCTGGTCCAGTCGTAACTATGGCAGAGCCGTTGCCTTCTGGCGAGGATGAGTTGTTGGTAATAAACTTGCAATTTGATGAACAAAAACACAAGAATCTGTGTGTATAATCTTCCAGTATATATTGATAGAAACTTATACAATTGATCATACATACATAATAGACACTAAATATACTTTCTAACTTGACATAATTAACCCAAAGTTTAGGTTAACTTCAACACTCCCCCTTAAACTAAACTTTGCTTTAAGGTGAGTCTTCAGCTTGCTTGTCTTGCTTCCTTCAAAGTAGTGTTGGTACTTCATCATCATAGACGAGATTTGATTCTTGCTGCTTGTCTTTTTCCTTGCCTTTCCATTTGTTGCATTCATTTGCGAAGTGACCAAGTTCACCACATTCATAGCATCTGAGAGTGCTCTTGGCTTTAGTTCCTCGACCCATACCTCTTCCATGTGCTTGTTCTTCTTTGTTGAAGTTTCTTCCTCGTCCTTTGCCATGACCTTGACTGCTTGAAGTTGCCATTAGAAGTTTGCTTTGATAGTTTTCCTCCGGTTCATCTTGAATTTTGAGGCGTTCTTCAAAAGCTATCATCCTTCCTACTGCTTCTTCAAATGACATCTTGTCTAAATCTGAATATTGTTCCATGGTTGCCACGAGCGGTAAAAACTTCTTTGGTGCTGAGGCGAGTAACTTTCTTATGAGTGTTTTGTCTTTAAGAGCGTGTCCAAGACCTTTTGACTTGGTCTTTATGCTGCTTAACTTGCCTGCGAAGTCGCTTATACGTTCATTTGACTTCATTTTCAAGGTTTCTAGTTCACTCCTCAATGTATGCATACGTGCTTTCTGTACCAAATCTGCTCCAAGGTTTTGAACTTTTAACGAGTCCCAAACCTCCTTTGCGGTTGCGTATTGTGCAACTTGATCTAATACATCCTGAGGCAATGTTTGAAGTATCATCGCCTTGGCTGTATTAATCTTCTTTTCATCTACTACTTCTGCATCCTTTTCTACATCAACTGTTCCCCAAAGACCATATGCCTTCAATATAGTTTCCATCAACAATGCCCATGAATTATAGTTTGTGTCATTCAATTTTGGGCATTGGAGTTGAACGTTTCCTTGCTCGCGAACAGTGCTGCTTGATGCATTATTATGCCTTTTGTCTTCCTTTCCAGTCATACTTGCTAATGTTTTACTTGCTTGCGTTCTTTCTTGGGATTTTTCTTCCCAATCTTGCTTTAAATATTGACCAACTTGCTAATCAATATTTTATTTCCAGACCTACTTGCTAATCTGGTTCTTGCTACACGTATCTGACCAACTTGCTAATCAGTTCGTGCTTCCTGACCTACTTGCTAATCAGGTTCTTGCTTCCTTTCTTGATCTGACCAACTTGCTAATCAGATCCTTGCTTCCTGACCTACTTGCTAATCAGGTATATCTTGCTTTCTTGATCTAACCAACTTGCTAATCAGATCCTTGCTTCCTGACCTACTTGCTAATCAGGTATATCTTGCTTGTTTAGATCAAAGATTTGATCCTTACTTGCTTGATTTTGAACCACAATGATTCTTTTTGCTTGGTAATCTGAATCTAAGGATTCTACTTGCTAATTGAATCTAAGGTTCGAGACTTGCTATGAACCTAAAGGATTCAATTTAATCTTGCTATGATGTATGGTTTGAACTTGCTATTTAAACCACACGTTAACTTGCTAATTTTACCCATCAATCCTAGGGTATTATCTTGTAAATATTATATTCCAAATAGTCAATTCTAAATGAAATCTACTTACTAAACAAGATCAATAATCAAAACTTAAATGGAATCTAACTTGCAAATATCAAAGTCAAAACTTAATAAGATTGAAAAAAAACTTATCTTAATGGCTTGCTCCTACGGGTTTATGTTTCTGAAACTTGCTTTCTTGGATGCGAAACACCAAAACTCCAATTTTCTTGCAAATTTGCCTCCTTCAAGTTTCTTCCAATCTTAACAGCTATTTGACTTGTGCACTAATTATGACTTCCCTTGCAAAGTGAATAAAGGAGTAATTTTTCCTTTCCTGCTTCGTGATTGGAACTTAAGGAACCAACAATCTTTTGACTTTTCTGTTTATATTAGAAACAAAGTTGCAGCCGTTGTTTTATTGTTTCCAATCGATCACAGACTTCAAGAATTTAAACCAATTGTTGTCAATTTTGACTTTTAATTGAATTAAATAACTTTTGTTGCCTCCTGTTCGATTAATCACGCATGCTTCTTTCTTCTTCTGAATCGATTCGTAATTGAAAACAGGTTCTTTTTCTTGATCGATTTCTAATTATCCTTTGCCTTATTCTTACTTGAATCGATCAAAGACACTGCACAGAAATTGTCGCCGCCTTCTAGTTGAAGTTTTGATTTGATTCTACTATTCCTTGCTTCGTTCGTTCTTCCCTGATTGATTACAACAGGCTCTGATGCCAATTGTTGGTAATAAACTTGCAATTTGATGAACAAAAACACAAGAATCTGTGTGTATAATCTTCCAGTATATATTGATAGAAACTTATACAATTGATCATACATACATAATAGACACTAAATATACTTTCTAACTTGACATAATTAACCCAAAGTTTAGGTTAACTTCAACATGAGTCACCTCTCCAAAGTTCATCACTTGATGAATCACAAATCCCAAATATTAGTATGTTTTTCTTCATTTTTATGCAACTGATACATAAGTTTGCATTTTTTTTAAATAATTAAAAGGCCCTTAGTTGACAAAATGCATAAACTGTCATAATGTCAATCTATATACTATAGGTGTGTCCTTTTTGTTCATTTTACAATTGGTTTGACATAAATAATCAGAATTTGTCAAACACTCAAACAACATAATTTTTCAATTCTAAACAACATAAGCACACCCAAACTTCCAGTTTTGTTTCAACTATTTCTGATTATTCAATGTTACACAATCTTGTAAGCAGACAACGATCCCGAAATTTCTTTCCCGAATGAGCGATTTCGCTTTGGACTTATTCCTTCTGGTTCCACTGATGCTATTGTCATATGGTATTTTTCACATCAAATGCTTTTTATTTCCTGCAGTTCCATTTTTTTAACTTAATATTTCAAAATCTTGATATTCTCTAGTGTTGCAGCACAACTGGAGCCCGGGATCCTGTTACTTCAGCATTGCAAATTATTATCGGTGAAAGACTACGCTTGGATATAGCACAGATCGTAAGATGGAAAACATCGCAAACGTCTAAACACGAGCCACTTGTACGATATACTGCTTCCTTTGCTGGGTAGACTCTCATCGTTCTTTTCTTGATGCAATTTCTTTTTTCGTATTTTTTTCCATTCCATTCCATTTATTTATTTATTTATTATTTTTTGGTACATTTGTAATTTCTTTATTGTTACTAGGTATGGATTTTATGGAGATGTGATCACTGAGAGCGAAAAATATCGATGGATGGGGCCAAAAAGATATGATTATGCAGGAACAAAAGTGTTTCTTAGACACAGGTATTTGCAAAGTTAAATTTGGAGGGTTTTAGATATTGTTTTAACGGTTGATAAAACGAAACAGGCTTGCAACTTGGTTGTGTTTGTTTTTTTAAGGTCATATGAGGCAGAGGTAGCTTTTGTGAAAGTTGAACCAGAGGAAACAGATGCACGTACCGATGAAAGAAGATCAAAGACATGTTGGGGGTTATCAAAGGATCCCAAAAGAGTCCCGTGCCGCGCTAAGTGTCATATCTGTAACACAATCCAAACATCCGACCCGCAACAAGAACCAAAGTTAGTTAGAGTTAGAGGACGGTTTCTTAGTATTGGTGCTGCTGTCATCTCGTGCAGAAATGAAAAGGCGCCTGATGGCTTGGTTGCTGATGCGCATCTTTCAGACGGGTTTTTGCATCTTGTTTTGATCAAACACTGCCCTCGCGCTTTCTATTTATGGTATATGTTTTTCTTATCTCTAATGGGTCAAATGGATAAATTGCAGAAGAAATAAAAACATGGCTAGAAAGGAAGCCGAAAGATGTCCAAAGTGTCTTTTTAAGTAATGCATACAACCTCATAAACGTTGTTATGAGCCACCCAAGTATCATTGTGGTGACGTTTATGCCGTTTCCGACCTCCATAAACTCCACTAGTGACGAAATTGCTCACAAAAGTTCAGTTTGAAACAAAAATGGTCAGTTTTGGCTGGATGTGTCAAGTTGGCTTTTTATATTTCATATTAACTTTTATCAAAGTTAAAGATTTTTGTCATTTTTGCAATTTCTCTGGTAAATTATTTAATTTCCATAGGAGAAACCAAATTGATACATGTCTGCTTTGAGCTATGGGTGTGCATGGGTCGGTTTGGGTCTTTATAACACTAACAAAATGACGAAGAATTATTGTTTCCACATGATACTCGTGGAACATTCTCTAACGCATGATCGGTAATGATTAATGGCGTGTAGGCACCTCATGCAACTAGCAAGGAAAGGTGGAAGCCCACTGAACTTTGATTTCGTGGAACATTATAAAGTACGCGTTTGCATTACTTTTGTCATTCAGTGTAAACTGTCTTCTTTGTTCATGTAGACATGTCAGGTTTACTTTATGCTTATTTTTTATGCAGACGACAACTTTCACATTCACTTCATTCGGGGAGGAGAGTGTGTGGAACGTAGATGGCGAGGTTCTTGTGGCTCACAAACTATCTGCACAAGTCTTTCGTGGTCTTGTTAATGTGTTTGCTTCTGGCCCTGAAACGTAGTTTCATTGAATGTGAAATGACAGTATTTTGTAAGATTTAGTAGTAGATAAGGCAGAACCAGTCTAAAAAGCCGAAGCAACCGAGTTGTGACGGGAGCCAGTCGACCAGGTTAGTCTCTTTTTTTCAACTTCAATAATACATGCTAAAATTAGATGTGAATGTGATTATGTAAAACTTGATTATTGAATGTATCTAGAAACAACTCTAGAACAACTAAAACCAAGAATTGGAACTTGAATTTTAGGAACAACTAGATTTAAGACCAGGTCGCGCGTTGTAGCATGTTGAAATGTCACATGCGTTGATAGAAAAAGTATCATGTCTCGCACGTCACGGCGCAAAACCATAAAATGTCACATAATAAAAAATGATGAAATATCAAATGTTAGATGTTAAAACGATAACAATATTGAAGTCGTACTATATGTCAAAGTAGAGTAAGAGGTCAAAGTCGAAAATTCAGGGGCTAAAATGACAATTACTAAAAGTCTGGGATTAAAACCGTAAATACGTCAAAATTCGGGGATTAAAACCGTAAATACGTCAAAAGTCGGGGATTAAGCCGTAAATACGTTAAAACGCCACGCGGCGCAACACGCAAGGGCCGGTGCAAAGCACCGACCTTGCAAAATAGTAGGTATAGAAATATTCTCAAGAAAATTGAATTGGATGATCTTTCATATCATTAGATTCTTTCAAATATAAACAAACAAATGTAAACAGTAAAATCTCTATAATGTAGCCGAACGGATGTATTTGAGGGTAGAATTTACCTCCATCTCAAGGGATAGAAAGGTTATGCCCCGAGTGGCCTAGTGACTCTCGGATCATGATACCCGATACTAGGGAAATAATGGATACAATATAAACATAAAAGAAACGAGCGCCTAAAACCTAAGTGATAGGGGCTTTGTGAAATCTTATAAGATGTTAATAGATAAAAGAATTGACGCTAAAGTAGCGACAACTCAAAACTAAATGAATATAAACTAAACATCTACGTGAAACCGATAAGCTGGCCCCCTTAAAAAGCCATTATTTAATAAGGATTTGTTATGCGTGATATGCAAATGACTTACTACTGGGAATCGTGGGTGCCGTAGAGCTTCTCATAGAAATAAAAAAACTTCTCGCCCACCTCCTACAATCTGCCTAGGACTTCATTCTTTTATTTGATTTTTCCTTTGCTCACGCATCCACCTCAGCATCATCTTCTCCACTGCTTCTAGTTTTAACTCACTACTAAAAAAATGTAATTTTTTAGACAAACATAGTTGTCGAAATATAGTCATAATATTGTCGTCAAATGAAAGCATATAAACAAACTTTAGCTACAAAAATCCCGTAGCAAATAACTTTTTGGCAATATTGCGACAACTTTAGTTACAAAATTGCAACAACTTAGCCATAAAACTAGTTTTTTATAACTTAGTTATATCTTTTGGTTTTGAGAGAAAATAACGACAAATTGTGTTGTTTTTTCAGGAAATTGTGTAATAAATTAGGTTCTTTTTTGTTTTTATTATTTGTCATAAACTTGTCGGAAATATTAAGATGTCGGAAACTGTTGTATAAAAAACACCATTTTTAGTGACTTCCGCGCTCGGGTCTCTTTAGTGGCCAACAATCAGTCCACTACAACAATCATAAGATTCTTCCAAATGAAAATCAATTTCATCTAGTCGCCCATTATTGCTTTGAGGTCCATGCAAGTCAACTAAAAGACCTCAACATTTGTTTAGTGATCAATAAGATGTTTTCGTCTTGATTAGTTTGACTAATATGACTATTGGTTAGAGTATAGCATAAAATCAAGGCAAATTGGACTAAAATAATCCCAACTAACAGTTATTGGCCGAGAATAATCCCAACTCAGTTTATTCCCTCCAGTGGTCCCAAATTCAACTTTTTTGGCCTACAGTGGTCCGCCGTTAAGTGCACTTAACGGCCGTTAACTTTTTTTTTTATTTTTTTTCGAATTTCAAAACAATGTTTTATGGATATTGATCGGGAGAAGGATACGATTCAATTGATGTAAACCTTACCTCGAACGGGTATTTCAAACGACAGAACGGTCTTCAATCGGGTGTTTAAACCCTAACGGTGCTTCAACCGGATGTCAAAATTAAATCATATGGAGCAACAATTGGAGGTAAGGTTTACATCAACTAACTCGTATTCTCCTCCCGATCAAAATCCCTAAAATATCGGTTTGAAATTCGCAAAAAATAGAAAAAAAGTTAACGGCCGTTAAGTGCACTTAACGGCGGACCACTGTAGGCCAAAAAAGTTGAATTTGGGACCACTGGAGGGAATAAACTGAGTTGGGATTATTTTCGGCCAATAGGTGTTAGTTGGGATTATTTTAGGCCAATTTGCCTAAAATCAATTGATAGAGCTACTTCCTAACCTGACGTGATGTTTTTTTTGGAACGGCAGTTGCACCACCAGTTAACCGGTGGCTCAGGGGAGTGCAATGACCGAGCCTAGAAGCCCACGGCCTATCCTTTGTAAGAGGGATTATTTGCGGCAGAGTGTGGCAGCTCCCCTAAGAGAAGAATACTCTTCTCGGGGCCCCGACCAACCCTTCCGAAGAGCAGGAAAGTCGGAGTCTAAGACTCGTCAACTAACCGCCCCGGGGGAAAACCACAGCAGGAACCTTTAACCTTTTCTGTGTAAAACCCCTCTCCTCAAGACTAGAACTCATGACTTTTAGAAAGTCAAGTGTTTTTAACCCATCATTAGAATGCCGTTGGACCAAATGGCCAACCGCAACATGACGTGATGTTGATATATAGAAAACAAGAATTAACATCTCATCTTGTCCCAATGTGAATTAGAAGTTTAAAAACGTATTTATCTACAAAGAATAACAAACGAATTTGGCTTCCTTATTCATAGATCCAAAGAGTTACCAATTAAGTTGTACATAACAACTTTAATAACATATATTTTATCGATTACGATATAACTTTTACATCAATTTACTCGTATTCTTCTTGCGATCAAAAGTCTTAAAATACTGGTCTTGAATTCGAAAAAAATTTAACGCCATTAACATTTTTTAACGACGGCCTGTTGGTTGACAAAGTGATAAAAATTGAAACCATTATCAGCCAATTCGATAATTAGAACCGATAGAAACCAAAATGTGATAGTTGAAACCGTTTAAAACCTATACCAAAAAATTAATCATAAGATTAGTCAATATATCTTTCATTAAACTAGGAGACCATTTGTTCCAAATTAAAAAACATAAGAAAATAAGTTCTATTAATTATCAAATTATATAACTTTGAATTTGAATGTAATATCTTTCTATCTATTCGAACTTTTTGGATACATAATGTGTCTAGGTAGAACAATGACTATTTCAAGTCAATGATGCACAAAGTCTTTTTCAAAGCTTCAATATAAACTTGTCATAAATAAGTGAAGAGCCTAAAAATCTGTTTCTAACTGTCTTTTATGGCTGATTATGATCATCAATCAACTCAATCTGGAGCTATGATTGGATCCAACGACGACCTTTTAACTGAAATCCTTCGTCGGCTCCTTGTTATTTCTATCCTTCGATTCAAATCCGTATCTAAACGTTGGCAATCGCTTTTAAGTCATCGTCATTTCACTCTCATGCATGGAAATGGTTCGGTCTCCACGGGCCTTTTTGTTCGTGATGTGTATATTCCGTATGATGTTGAAACCTACGAGCTAAACCGAAAAATTTAAATGTTTAACAAAAAAACCTAAATAAAAAACTGAACTCATCAAACCAAAAAACTATACCCAAAATCTATAGTTAGTTGAGTTTTAGGGGTGTTTGAATGTGCATTTTGGAATTGGTTATTTGATATTAAGTAATATCTATATATAATAGAGCAATAGAAAAACATATTAACTGAATTTTGCAATAGAAAAACAGTAGCATATATAGGAGTTGAATTTAAGTGTTTGGAGCTAGCATATGTGAAATACCCGATTACAAATAAACAAACAACAATAGTAATAAAAGAATAATAATAATAATAATAATAATAATAAACATATATTTATATCTATAAATACAAAAAAAACGATCAAGATGCCGAATCGATTAAAATGATAGTTGTGATAACTAACAATTACTAATTGCAATCAATTATAACAACCTTCTCGTCTTCTCGGTTGTTTCGGAATCAAGATGATAGAAAATCCAGACTCCACTTCAATCTAGCTTTCTGTTACCATGCTTCAAATTCAGGGCCGCGCTTGGTAGTGACGGAGACGCCACCACCACCCACAACAGAAATAACATGTTTATATAACCACCGCTAGCTAATTCTACCATCCAAATCCATCGCACAAGACATTGTCATCACCGATCAATCCCGAGGGGCTTGTGTTCTTCTTCGCCGGTACCGCAGGGAGAGGAGGACCAACATTCTTCTCTCCGCCATTTTGTTTAACCGTCTACATCGAGTAAAGATCTTTCTTGATTAAATACGACGTCCGACACCGCTGTACTTGTCTAAAAACAACACATATATCATCGACTGATTGAAGATCTCGATCCGCATCTGCATCGGTCAACTACAATATATTCTCGGCACAAGGTACTGATACTAACTCGTTTTCCCGTACATATTCCAGATTCCATCTAAGATTAAGGTAAGACTTTATGTTACTAATAGGAAGAAGATGAATTGAATTAGCCAAAGTGTGTGATATTAAGTTTGAACATTGCTATAAAGTGAGCACCGTATCGCATACACATGCACACAACTGTCATCACTTTATGTTAGTTTCTACGGACTTATAAGCCACTGTAAAACCAATGAATAAGTGTTAAAGTTCGTAAAAATTTGACCAGTTAACTTTGTATACAAATCGCATGCCAAGTAAGCTACAAAAGCACACATATCTTCATTTACATATGGATATAAATGGACATGTATGATGGCGTAAACCTTTAAAAATGAGTTTTAATAACCTACTCTATAATATATAATCAGTTAATGAATCTTCAAGCATTATTAAAACAAAGCTATATGAAATCAATAAGTTCAATAATGCAATACATGAAGCGAACATGCACTTTTCAAAAGTTAACACATCTGACTTGAAATGTAAATTATATGTAGGCCCTGGTACTGAATAACGACAATATTTAGTTGCGCTAATGCGTTTAAGCTAAGGTACGGATCCTAATCCTTCTTCTATTGTAGCATGAATCCCTCTTTTCTCTTTCTATCATTGTTTTGGTTCCTATTCGTATTCGATACTCTACTCGCTATTTAACATTATGATCATTTTAGTTATATGATATTGTTGTTATGAGCAATGGACCCGACCATTGAAGTGGTTATGCATGCGATAGGCCTAAGTCTTTTAACTCATTGTCGCATGTTCCTATATTATTTGATATTTTTAAACGCTTAATGTGAGTTAGCGTTATCAAGTTAAATGATTATTGTTGCCTATACTGTACTATTGCATTTGACCTCAATACCCGAGCACATCCACCTATGGGGACATAGGGCGTCATTGTTGGCACTAATGGCGTGCACCATCCGTGGCGGTGCGATTAGCCACGGCGTCTCCTTTGTTGTGATTGTTTATTGGTGGTAGGAGGCGTATGGATCGATCCTAGGACAATTACTGTTACTGGTGGATGGATATAGGTGTGTGTGCCCACATCACCATCTCACATTACTGTACATTAGGGCTGCAGCCAATGTACTTACTGATTACTGTTTACTGTTTATTGTTACTGTTTACTGATACTGGCTCGACGGGTATTTCCTTATTATATGATTCATTTGTTCTTCCTAAGTCATATTTTCTATTTTCACCTGGTATCATTAGACTATTATAATTGCCTCACTGCTACCCTTTCGCTTTTACTGCTGTTGTATTCTCCGTTACTGAGCAATTTTGGCTCAGCCGTGTTCTTTTGTTGTTTTCTTTATTTACATGGCAGGTACCCAAGGGGCTCAGGGGAACGTGTGATGAGAGTTAAATCAAGAAATCAGGACGTGACATTTAAATGAAATAATTAAGACTGAATCGTACTTTATTTTAGACTTTATTATACTCGGACTTATGTAAAGATTTGAACGTTTCGATTAAGTACGTTATTAAGTAATTAATATTATCTCTGATTACTGTATCGCGTGACACGTCAGCCCTACAGGGTTGGGGTGTTACAATATGTAACAAAGTGTATGACAAATATATATATAGCAGACAAATACGTTCTTTTCACTTTTAAACTTAACCTTGAAGATATCGTCAATTGCATTAGAATAAGAATTTGATACATAACAATCTAATACACTATTAAATTACAGCTAGCCATGGACATTAATTAAAAAAAAAATACTACATATTTACATATTGGCCCCTTTAACTTTCTATATATGTTAAAAATGACTATTCTCGCTAGTCATTCGACTAGATAACCAAAATGAAAATTTTTTAGACGTCTACGACTACCCTTCTAATCAGCTTTCTTGTAGGCGTGCTAAACTAGCTAGAAACAATCATTTTTTGCTTTGAAAACTCAAAAGGACAAAATGTGAGATTTTTTTTGTCAAAGTGATTATTTAGGGAATTTTCCAATTTGCAAAACACTATTTCCACTGTAGCAGATTTAATATATAGTTACATATAATATTATGAAATTAAGATGATGGTGAAAAATGGTGATATATAGGTGAGCCGGATGACGAAGGCTTAACTCTCTTCAGATGTAGATGTTTTCGACGAAACTCTTACGACAAGAAACACTTGACCCTGGAGATAGTAGAGAAGATGAGATTAGTGCATGATTTTAAGTTATAGAGTAAATAATACTTGATTAAACTAGCACTTTGTGGTTTTCTATCTTGTATGATAAAAGTAATGAACTAATTACTTGCATATGAATATATGATCATTTTAGATCTTGTTAATTAATAGCTTTACTATAAATAAGATTTACTTGGTTTGATATGGTAATTGTTTAAAACTATAATTCACTTGTTAGTTTTCAAGTCAAACAAGAAAAAGTCTTGCAAAGTTTACATCAAAGTAGTTTTCATTATTTTCATGACACCCCACCTTACACTATTAAAACCCATCTTGGAAACATCTCTTCAACAATACCAAACCATTAAGAAATGGTAAATACAAGAGCCAAAATCAAGAAAACTCAAAACATCCTAAAGACCTACTTCTCACATGTTTCGACGACGGATTCGGATCATCAAGCAACTCAGTCTGGAGCTTTGATCGGTTCCAACGATGACCTTTTAACCGAAATCCTTTTACGGCTCCCTGTTACCTCCATCCTTCGGTTCAAATCTGTATCCAAACACTGGCGATGGCTTTTAAGTCACCGACGTTTCACACTCCCATATGACAGCCTTTTAATCTGTCCTGGTCTTTTTGTTCGAAACATATATATTCCGTTTGATGTTGAAAACCAAAGCACTCCTTTTCGTAGTCTTGATTTTTACCATGATCTTAACGGTATCGCAATCATACAATCTTGTAATGGTTTACTACTTTGTTGTAGTGATCGCGGAAAAGAACATTTTCGTAAGTACTACGTGTTTAATCCCACCACCAAGCAATTTACGATTCTCCCGTCAGTGCTCGGAGGTAAGGAGGTTCGTAAAACAATATGTTTTATGGGTTTAGCCTTTCATCAAATACAATGTATCCATTACAAAGTTGTTTGCATTCATGGTTCACGTACAAGTCCTAATATGAGTTTGTTTCATATTCAAATCTACTCATCTAATACTAGAAAATGGAAGATTTCAGATAATCATATCCACGGGCCTTATAACACGCCTTTTAGAAATGCGGTTTATTGGAACGAAGCGATTCATTGGATCCCATCTAATCTTAATCCATCATACTTCGATCTTAACAAAGAACAGTTGCAAAAGATGCCATTACCTTCGCCGTTGCCAGCCAGGGTTGCATCTTTTGGTGGTTATTGCCGCGGAGATTTGCCATTTTACTTTGGGGAATGTAGAGGTCATTTGCATATGGTGGATACCATGAGTAGTGAAACTCATTTACGCCTAATTGTGTATGAAATGTTAGGGGACCATGCAGGGTGGTTTGTTAAGTACAAAGTGGAGCTTGATGATCTTCCAACCGTTTATCCTGAGGTGATCAATCGATACCAACCTCGATCAAGCCCTCATTATCACCACTTTGAAGTTATTGATGTCGTTAGAGGTGAAGAAGAAGAAGAAGATGCATTCATGGTGTTGAAAATTTCTCAAAAGATCATAAAGTATAATGTTTTGGATAAGAGTTTTGAGTTGTTATTTGGTCATATGAGTGATGCTTACCATGAAAGAATTTACCATGGAAGAATTGGTTACTCAGAAGTTCACCGTTATATCCAATCTTTAACTATATTTTAAATAATGGATTGATTGGGAATATTGTTACGTGTCTTTTATATATGTTTTAGTACTTGTAAGGGGTATTATGGAGACTCTTGGTCTTTTACTTAACAATAATTAGAATCAAACCGATTCCATGAATCAACATAAAACATTACATTTGTTTGATAAAAAGTTTACAACACGGCAAAAAAAATACTTTCTTTTATGAAAACTCTTGGTCTTTTACTTTCCCGAGCCCTCGATCAAATCTTTCCGGATGTACCTGTAATCTAACGTACATAAAGGACAATATGCACATCTGAGTAAAATTGACTTTTACTCAGTGGAACAAAACTATACAATAATAAAATCCTTATTTATAACTATCAATCAATATATACGTACACATTCAAAAATTCACATTCACTAGACACCGTTAGGTGCATTCACTTGGTCAATTCGTCGCATTCACTATACACCATTCAATGCATCACGTAATCACATTCAGTTGGTCAATTCATCACATTCACTAGACACCATTCGGTGCATCAATTGTTCAATAGATCTATATATCTAAATATATAATAATTACACATTTTTCACATAGCATTTAAAAACAAATTTAGATTTCCAACTACGAAGTAATGGAAAAACCAAATCCGCACACATAAGCTAACAAAGGTCGTATAATAAATAATAGTATACAACGTCCATACCTGAGTCGTTTGAATAAATCTAGTGCTACATGAATATTGTACTAAACCATATATAATTCAATCTATCAACTTTCAAAACAATTTGGCAGTGCTGTCAAGTTGCCAGTAGCCTTCTGATTCATAATAAGGTGTGATATTAATATTAGAGGTTTCGTACATGATGGCTCATTTTACAGCCAAACTAATAGTTGCAATATATTGTATATTATTATACGTTCATTTATTTGGTATTTTATAAAACTTAACTTTCAGGATCAAACTTATCATATGAGTTTGTATTGTAAAGCTAATAAAACAAAAAGTATGTTATCGAATTTTTTTTAAAGTTCAAATCTACCTATTCTAATAATTAAGTAACTCATCCACATGTCATCATTTTAACTACTCTACATATGATTTTGCTCAGGTGTCATGCTCTAAATTAATTTGATGGATAATTTTTAGATGGATCATGGTATGATCCATATTCAAAATAACCCGATATGTTTAAATAAACTTCATAAACTATCATCAATTATCTGCTAACCTGATATTTTCAAATACAAAATTTACCAATTATCATGATCTATATCTTAACCCGATATGTTAAATTAAATAAAAAATTTACCAATTATTATAAATCATCTTCTTTATTTAACATATGATTTTTTATAGGAATATATTTATAAATATCTAAATCGATTTAATAAGGGAAATATTAAAAAAAATTAAATTTGATACCTAAATTTAGTTAAAACGTATAAAACTAATATCTCGTGTAATACACGGGTATTAATCTAGTCTATCTATATAATTAATAGGTAAACTAGATAATTTAAAGGGTGTCATAATCCTACGGACAATTCTCCAGAAGGAATAAATAATCATAAATTACTCATCCGGTTAATGCTTCAAAACTTCTCTTGCTGTGAAGTCTTACTTGTTAGGAATCAGTGATGTCATTTAATTTTAATTAAATGTATATAAAATTCTTTTATATAGACATCAGATATCTAATAATACCATATTATTATAGCGGAAGCATTAAAGTTCAAAACTCTGTTATTAACCAAGACAATTATCCCACCAACGATCCAATTATAAGTGATATAAACAAATATATAAAACACAACCATAGGGTGTTTGGAAATGGGCATTGACGAATACCGAAAGATTGCACGAAGGAAGCGACAAACGGATCCGCTAGAAATCCCGATCACACGTCCAACTCTTGAACCCGAACACACATTCAACCCTTGAACTCAAAACCAACACCTCGAATCGATCCCATGAATCCCGGAATCCTTTTGCGACAGTGGTGGCGGCGACAGCGAAGTGGCAGTGGTGCGGTGGTCCGATGACGCGCGACTGCGGAAAGGGAGAAGAGAGGCCGGGGTGGCGAACGTAGGGAGTATGGTTTCTCCAAACTCTAAACTCTGTCAATTGTTTTGCCTCTAAAAAACAACTCTTAAATAGGGTTTAGGGTTAACAATCTATTAATAACAATCGATGTTACATTAACAAACATTTAACTTTGCCTCCAAGCAATAAACCCTTGACAATTAACCATCTGACATAATTAATACATTCATTAACCATTAACAAATGTCACAATTAGTCCAACAGCCTTTCTCCTTATAATAGTTTAACCCGACTCCACTTATAATGACAATTTATTATAATAAAGTCAGTCTTTTAATTAAATTATCTCATAATGAATTATAATTAGTGATCAATAATATTTAACTGTTAAATAGTATTCTTTGTCTGTTGTCCAACGTTGTCTAACGTGTAACTGTTGGACCGTATCTTATTGAAAACATTAATTATAATCAACGATCGGACATTCTCATCCAACATAACTAAGCCACCAACAGGTAAACTGGGAACTCTTAGCTCGAGGTGCTTGATGGATTATGAACTCGAGTTGAAAAGGGTAAAAAAGGAATGTTTTTGCTGTACCAAAAGGTTCATTTCAGGGCATACGTGTAAGAAAAAACAGCTTCAGATGCTCGAGGTAGCGGAGGATGAAAAACAAGCAACATGAAATGATGAAGACAAGGTTCCTTAATCAAAATGTCGTCCTATCCATTAGCTTTTTAAGAACGACATAATATTATAATTAAGAACTAGTAAGAAGCTATTAAAAACATACAAACAAGTTTGAAAAATACACCAATTGGACCTAGAGACTTGAAAACCGTTCCTGTGATTTTAATTTTATCCATATGAACACATGCATTTTGATATCATATACTATGTCATCAGTAGTACTTCTCCGCTTCTACACTAAAAATACAATTGTTTCTCGCTTTACAAATCTCCCAAAGAGTTGACAAGAAAATGGCATGCAATAATTCCTAGCGAGTCGCACCACCTGGCCAAGGATAAGACATCCTTACCGCCACGAAGGTGGTATTAGGAGCGTTACACAAACCAAGAATTTTGGACCAAACCAAATCCACAAGCCGATAACAAACAATGATCCACCAATTTCCATTGGATGGTCACGTACATCATGCGCTAACACCACGGATCGATACCCCTCTTTTTGCTAAATTTTCTTTTGACGAAATCCAATTTATGTTAGCATTAATTTCTAACCTGATTCACAAGCTGGTGAAGTTTGGGGACCTAAGTTGACAAGTCGGTCAAGTTGGGTTTATTTCATAATTATTTAGTAATTAGTATTGTAGTCTAGTAGGACTCTAATATGTTGGTTAGATTCTAAAGTTTAGCAATCCTAATTATATTCGAATAGGTTTAGTTTTAGCCTATATATATACCGAGTCATGGTATACACAATTATGAGAGTCGTCTAGCGAGATTGGTTAGGCTTATATATGCCCGATCGAGCTTGTGGGTTATATATCGTGAGAGGATTGTATTGAGTTTTTGAGTTATTTTTCTTAATACAAGTTGTGGGAGTTATCCATAATCTCTCGTGTGCTCATTTATATCCGATTCTGGATCTTTAATTTAAACCCGCACATCACCTAAAGAAATTAATCTTCAAGGGAACCAATTTTGACCAAAGAAACATGAAATCCCCTTTGTCAAACATGACATATTCGGTTGATCTTCTAACACCTTTTACATAGAACTCATCCCAACTCCATACCCATGAGTCATCCATGCTACCCAATGAAACATGTGAACATAACCATAATTGTTCCTCTGCCAACACGTTCATAATTGCCCTTTTCCATTCCCATCTTAACATATTGACACCCACATCAATGAACAATCTATTTGAAACTTTACATGCTTTCATTTTCCGTAACTTGAACAATTCATGGGCTCTTTTGCAAAAGACTGAACCATTAAGAGACTCAATGTGAGAAAAGTTGATGTCGAAGTATAGATGAGTGTAAACTTAGTATATGATTCATTTAATTCCATTCAGCATATCTCTCTGTCTCATAATCATTCAACAATGAATTGAACCATTAAAAACATTTTTTTTAATGAAACAAACATTTTTAATAACGAATGATTCAGCACTGAACTGAACCATTCAAATGTTAAACAAACAGCTTCTCAGAAAAGTTATCTTTTAAAACTCAAACCCCTACCGAATTATCAAACCAAAACAACGCAGAGTTTCCGTCGAAACTAATACCCAAAGTTTTTGTAGTGTTTTATAACCTATTGTAAATAATAACATCATGGATTCATTTAATCAGGATTAAACATTTAAAAAGGAGTTAAAGCTCGTTATATTATTGCGTTCAAACAAACAAAACAAAATATAATATTTTCCTAATGTGATATGATTAGTTGCACATTAACTATTTGTTTATACTAATTCAAGTCAACAAGAACTTGCAAACTTGCATCAAAATCTTGTTTTCATAAGCTTCCCTAGCAATCTTCCACCATTAAAACTCACCCACCTTAAAAATATCACCTTAACAATCTCAACCAATCAAAAATGGTAAATACTAGAGCCAAAGTCAAGAAAACCCAAAACACCCTTAAAACCTGCTTCTCACATGTTTCTACAACAGATTTTGATCATCAATCAACTCATTCTGGAGCCTTTATCGGTTCCAACGATGACCTTTTAACCGAAATCCTTCTCCGGCTCCCCGTTACCTCCATCCTCCGGTTCAAATCCGTATCCAAACACTGGCTTTTGCTTTTAAGTCACCGACGTTTCACCCTTCTATATGACAACCTTTCGATCTCTCCTGGTCTTTTTATTCGCAACATGTATATCCCGTTTGACGTAGACAAGCAAAGCACTCCTCCTTTTCGTAGTCTTGATTTCTATCCTGATCTTAGCGGTATTAGAATCGTACAGTCTTGTAATGGTTTACTACTTTGTTGTAGCGATCGGGGAAATGAACGCTCTCGTAAGTACTATATGTTTAATCCTACCACCAAGCAGTTTGTTGTTATACCCTCAGTGCCTGGAGGTCAAGATGTTCGTAAAACAATATGTTTTATGAGTTTGGCATTTCATCCAACAGATTGTCCGCAATACAAAGTTGTTTGTATTCATCGTTCACGTATAGATGATAATAATGGGGGTTTGTTTCATATAAAAATATACTCGTCTACTACTCAAAAGTGGAAGGTTTCAGATAGTCATTTCTACGCTCCTTATTATACAGCTTTTAGAAATGGAGTTTACTGGAACGAAGCGATTCATTGGGCTCCATCATATCTTAACCCTTCATACTTCAATCTCAACGAAGAACGCTTAGAAAAGATGCCGTTACCGTCTCCATTGCCAGAGAGGGTGGCATCTTTGGGAGGTTATAGTGACAAAAACATGCCGATTTACTTTGGGGAATCGCGAGGTCATTTGCATTTAGTGGATATCGCAAATGATGAATCACATTTACACTTGAATGTGTATGAGATGTTTGGTGATCATTCAGGGTGGTTCGTCAAGTACAAAGTGGAGCTTGATGATCTTCGGGTTACTTATGCTGAGTTGATCCAAAGCTACATTTATTGTGATTGCGAAATCATTGACGTTGTTAGAGGTGAACAAGAAGAAGATACATTCATGGTGTTGAAAATTTCACAAAAGATCATAAAGTATAATGTTGTGGATAAGAGTTATGAACGGGTATTTGATCTAACTGATGTTTATCATGGAAGAATTGGATACTCAGAAGTTCATCGTTATATCCAATCTTTAACTTTATTCTAAAAAACAATCCAGTTCTTGGATTGAACTTTGAAGTTAGCTTAACAAAGATTGGGATATGATGTTTTATTATGTATGTATAGTGTAACTAGTGTTTGATATATACAATGCCTTATATTTGTCATTGATGAAATGTCTCCATCCCCTTGTGTATACAAGTTTTTGTTAAGCAATATATAGTGATAACTTAAACAACGAGCCGATCCAATACGTTGAACGTGTAAGAATGTTTCGTTCCAGCCAGTGACCAAGCTTAAAGGTTTACGCACGAGGTCTGAAAGTCCCGAGACTCGATGTTTTTCTCGTATCACAATGTTTCAGGTTATATGTTCAGGTCGGATATTCGGCACGAGTCGGGTCATACAATAAAAATTCTAAATATCTAATTTTTATTCATTCATTCAAACAAAGTTTTCTTATAAATAAAAAAATGAACAATAATTTAACAAACACATGCCTAAAATATGTTAGATAATTAATGTGTGTAAGTGAGACGTATTCTCAAAGTAGTTGGTTGGTAAGTGAGACAAAATTTATTCTAGCTTATATGTTTAAGCCTCTAAGTCATATTAACTTCTTGTGTTGTCTTTTACTCTGACACCTACCCACACGTGGAGGTGCAGAAAACGGGTTCAAGATTGGAAATTCTCTAAACTTAAAAGTTGTTTTGTACAATGATTAGACTAATTATGAAAAATGATTTATGAACGTTGACTAATTAGGTCAACAATAACAAAGTCTTAAAGTCTAAACCTTTCATAGCAAGTTTTTATTTCATGAGCTTTTATTCATTGCAATCTTCCCCATAATAAATACACTTTTTCTTCAAAACATGCACTCAAAACACCCCAAAAATGGTAAACAAACAGCCTAAAATCAAGAAAACCAAAACCAACCCCGAAACCAACTCTTTCTCGGAGACTCTAAGAGCGGACTACACGTAGTCCAGAGCGAAAGTTGGTTAGTGATGACCTTTTAACCGAAATCCTTCTTCTCCGTCTCCCTGTTACCTTCATCTTTCGGTTCAAATCCATATCCAAACACTAGCAATCGCTTTTAAGTAACTGTCATTTCACCCTCTCCTATGACAAAGTTCTCATTTCTCTTGGTCTTTTCACGTGGTCAGTAGGACTAGAACCTCTGACCTAGTGCTCCTTATACGATTGTGTTACCAATGGGCCACTAACCCCATTGGTTGTATATCCCATTTGAATTTAAAAACCAAACCCCGCCTCCTTTTCGTAATCTCAACTTCATTCCTGATCGTTGTGGAATAAGATTTTTGCAATCTTGTAACGGGTTACTTCTTTGTTGTAGCCGTCGAGGGAAGGAACACACACGTAAATACTATGTGTTTAATACAACCACCAAGGAATTTGCGGTCGTCCCATCTATCATTCGGGGTTCGGATGATGGTACAACAATCCATTTTATATTAAACTTGATGATATTAGATTTCATTAAGGGCGGTTCGGTAATTCTCATGGGGTGACTTGAAGAAGAATTAACTAATAACAATTTTATTGTTATTAAGAATCTATCTTTTTATTATTAGTATTTGAGTATCTCTCTAATTAGTTTGTGTTTATTATTATATTTATGTTTCCTAGTTCTAATAGGATTAGAATAGCTTGGTTATATAAACTCTTTGTAGATTTTGATTTCGTAATCCAGAGAGAAAGTTTGTAAGTCAAACTTATTAGATAAAAGTGTGTCTTTGTTTAGTAACTCTCTGGTTCAACAAGTGGTATCAGAGCTTAAGGCTCGTATCGTGGGTTTGAGAGTCGCGTTCTAAGAAGAGGAGCAGCCCCGTGCGGGGCTGCACGGCGACGGCCGAGTGGATAAGTTTTTGATCCGTGAAGTGTTGATCAAATCCAAGGTTTCTGTTCGTCAAAGTAACCAAAGTGCTTTTGTGTTAATATATTAATTGATTAAAAGCTTCAGTTGTTTCTTTGTTTATTCTCATCGCAAGTCTTTGTGGAAGAACCAATCAATTTTGTTAGTCGAAGTTGTTAAAAAAAGTTCGTCTTTATTGGTCGTGAGTTTTACAAGAAAGAGGTTGTGTGATGTACGTGTACTCATCACGAAGCAGAAGCAAACATAGGCTTAATAAAAGTGGGCCTATGTTGAATTAATATATTCAATTGGTAAAAAGATTGCATCTAGCTAGGTTGTGTGTCAACATAGTTTTGGTGTTCACTAAATTGAAGGTTGTCCTCGTTTTAAAGTTCTTTTAGTTAAGTCTCTCTTCGTTATCAAGATCGGTAAGTTTGAACAGCTCTAAACTAGTGTTCAACGTTGAAGGTTTCAATGTTGTGTGTCATCACCGTGTGTCGGGATGATTAAATCTCCGTGTGTCGGAGTAGTTTAGTATGCTGGACAATAGAAGACTCGTTCAAAGGCAGTGGTAAAAGATCCCGATCGGATCTTGGTGAACCCTTTGATTCAATTTGGTTGAAAGCAGTTGGCATGTTATCCTTTCTTCCGGTTGATCGAGTTCAAGATGGAGCAAAACTATTGAGCTAAAGGACTACTAATAGTAAAGAAACACGAGCTATGAACAAGTTACAATTGAGAGAGAGAGTCTTGGAGAAGCTAATATCGAGAGGGAGTATTAAACTTGACGATATTAGATTTCATTAAGGGCGGTTCGGTAATTCTCATGGGGTTACTTGAAGAAGAATTAACTAATAACAATTTTATTATTATTAGGAATCTATCTATTTATTATTAGTATTTGAGTATGTCTCTAATTAGTTAGTGTTTATTATTATATTTATGTTTCCTAATTCTAATAGGATTAGAATAGCTTGGTTATATAAACCCTTTGTAGGTTTTGATTTCGTAATCCAGAGAGAAAGTTTGTAAGTCAAACTTATTAGATAAAAGTGTGTCTTTGTTTAGTAACTCTCTGGTTCAACATTTTATGTGCCTAGCATTTCATCCAACAGACTTTTTTCATTACAAAGTTGTTTGTTTTCTTAATAAACATAGTTTCCGTAATGCACATTACAAACACAAAGTCGTCTCAGATCCAAATTTATTCGTCTGACACGAGACGTTGGAGAATTTTGTTAGAATCATTTCTTTCATCTTGTCCTAGATCATCTAGTTATCAGTTTGAAGTTCCTGATGTGGTTAGGGGGGAAGAAGAAGAATCGACGTTCGTGGTGGTGAGAATTGTTAAGAAGATTATTTGTTATGACATTGTTAACAAGAGCTTCAAAACGATAACAGATCTACCCAACGATTTCTGTCATGAAAGATTAGGTTACACGAATGTTCATCGTTTTACCCAAACTTTGTTTTGTTTCTAACGTGAAAACTCCCTTAGAATAAAGTTAAAGATTGAATATAACGATGAAACCCTGCGTATCCGGTTCTTTCAAGGTAAGCATCAGACAAATCAAATAACAACTCAAAACTCTTATCCGCAACATTGTACCTTATGATCTTATGTGAAATTTTCAACACGATGAACGCATCTTCTTCTTTTTCACCTCTAACAACGTCAATGATGTCAAGTTTAGAAGCATATTGGCTCTCGATCAAATCAGAATAAACGACCAGAAAATCAGTAACATCCACTTTGTACTTGACGAACCATCCCGAATGATCCCCTAACATCTCATACACATTTATGTGGAAATGGCTTTCATGAGCCACATAATCCACTAAATGCAAATGACCTCTAGATTCCCCAAAGTAAACCGGCTGATTTTCGTCACTATAACGTCCTAAAACCGCCAACGTCATTGGTAATGGAGACGGTAACGACAACTTTTCAAACCGTTCTTCGTTAAGATCAAAGTACGAATGAGCCCAATGAATTGCTCCCTTCCAATAAACTCCATTTGTGAAAGTTGTTAAACCAGGTGCATGGATATGATTATCTAAAATCTTCCATTTCCTAGTATTAGATGAGTAGATTTGAACTTGAAACGAATCGTCATCAAGATTTGTACGTGAACGATGAATACAAACAACTTTATAACGCACACAACTTGTTGGATGAAATACCAGACCCAAAAAACATATCGTTTTACGAACATTTAGACCTCCTGAAACCCAAGGGACGATTGCATATTGCTTGGTGGTTGGATTAAACACGTACAACTTACAAGACCGTTCATTTTGTCCTCGTTCGCTACAGCAAAGTAGCAGCCCATTACACGATTGTACAATTCGAATACCATTAAGATCATGGTGGAAATCGAGACAACGAAAAGGAGGAGTGTTTTGGTTTTTAACATGAAAGGGAATGTATATGTTGCCATGAAATAGACCAGGAGAGATCAAAAGGTTGTCATATAGAAGGGTGAAACGCGTGTGACTTAAAAACGACCGCCAATGTTTAGATACAGATTTGAACCGGAGGATGGAGGTAATGGGGAGGCGTAGAAGTATTTGTGTTAAAATGTCGTCGTTGGAACCGATCAAAGATGCAAATTCGGTCTGTTCGTGATCATAATCTTGTGTTGAAGCTTGCGAAAAGCATGTTCTTAGAGTGCTTTCAATTTTTTTGTATTTGGCTCTTGTAGTTACCATGTTAGAGTGGCTTGAAGAGGTATTAATTTTCGAAGGCAGGTTTTAATGGAAGATGATGATAGCAAGAACATTGCTATGTATGATGATGAAAACAAGATTTCGATGTAAGCTTTGCTAATATTTTTTGGTTTGGGACTTTGAGTTAGGTTAAATATATAAGTTAAAACACAAAACTAACCAATCTATGTGTTTTCGTTTGGATTTTGAGTTAGGTTAAATATATGTAAATTGGCATAGAATAATCCATACGACAATCTATTGGCCGAAAATAATATCAAATATGTTTTTTCCATACAATGGTCTCAATTTTTCACTATTTTACCCATAATGGTTCCACGTTAAAACACACTTAACACTCTTAACTTTATTTTTGTATTTCAACTGATGTTTTATGAGTTTTGATCAGAAGATGGATACGAGTCTATTGATGTGAAATTTTATCTTGAAATGGTACTTCAAACAACTAAATAATGCTTCAATTGATGTACGTTTTATCGTTTTAGAGATTCATGGCCCGCCTGTCACGTAAGGCCTTTACGTCTAAATGTGTATGAAATCTTTCTCCGCCTATATATAATTCTGAGTTAGGCTAAAGTTGGTTCCAACTATCACCTTTTAACTGAAATCTTTCTCCGCCTTCCGGTTACCTCCATCTTTCGTTTCAAATCTGTATCCAAACATTCTCAATTGCTTTTAAGTCACCGAAGTTTCACCTTGTCCTATGAAAACTTCTCGTTTCTCCTGGTCTTTTTGTTCATGATTTGTATATTCTTTTCGACGTTGAAAACCAAACCCCTCGTTTTCGAAATATTAATTTCACTCGTGATCGTGTTGTGGAATTAGATTTGTGCAATCTTGAAACGGATTACTTCTTTGTTGTAGCCGTCGAGGGAAGGAACATAGACGTAAATACTACGTGTTTAATCCAGGGGCGTACCCACTTTGGTGGGGTGGGGGGCGCCCGTTTCCCCTGCGAAATTTTTTTTTTGGTTTTTATATGTTAAATTCTCGATCGACCCCCATAAAATTTAACCCTCGACCCTCATACAGGCTTGAAAACTCAGTTTAATGCCCAGTTAGTAGCATATATGAGACAGATAATATTTAACAATGGATTTGGTTATATTATGGTTAGAAGATAGTAATATATATTTATTTAAATTGTCATATATAGTCAATCATTATGGTATTGTAACCTTAAGTGTTTCACCATTGCACAAAACCATCAATATAGTTGATGATTTGGATGGTCATGAGTACAAAATGGAAATATATAAATAAATTAACTACTTTTGCTAAGTAATCAAGTGAGAAGTGATGAATGATGGAAAAATTAGTTGTAGAACCAAGGTTCACAACATCACCATTTTTATACCATAACACGTACAAGTTTTCCAACATAATATTGTTTGGAAACATGGTTTGGTTTCATTAACTTCTTATTTGTAGATTAGTGACTTAAAAAAGATGTATAATGGAGGCATATGAAGTTTAAGAAACAAAATAAAAGATTTATTTTATATAGTTTGAGAAAAACAATCCTAACTCGAACCTCAAAATGGTGATTCACCAAACTCTATTTACCTTGGTAAATACATGGTAAAGTTATAGAGGATGTTTCAAGTATTTAGGAATAAAAATGAAAGAAAAATGAAAGAAAGAATAAAAAACTCACAAGTTGTTGTTGAAAATTTGTTGAAAAAAAGATGAAATTTGAGAGAGAGTTTGAAAGATGAAAATTTATAGAAATTCTTAAATAGATTGAGAGAGTTTGAGAGAGAGTTTAGATGATGAAAGTGATTAGAGAGATTTGGTTTGGTATTTATAGATAAAAATTAGGGTTAGACATTAAATAAGTTGGTTGAGTGGAGGGAATGAAAATTTTTACTTTTAAATATAAGTGGAGGTAAAATAAATTTTTTTTAATTTTGACCCATCAAATTTATTTGTTGTCATTTTTTTAATTTAACCCGACCCGGTTCGACCCGAACCGAATAGAACCGGATTGAAAAAATATTATATATCGATACTTAAATGATTACTACCAAATTTCCGACCCCCATGAAAAAATTTCCTGGGTACGCCACTGGTTTAATCCCACCACCAAGCAATTTGAGGTCATCCCACCCGTCATAGGGGATTTGTATGATAACACACCACTTCGTTTTATAAGCCTCGCATTTCATCGCAAAGACTTGGTTCATTACAAATGTTCATCGTTTTACCCGAATGTTATCTTCTTTCTAACGTTAAAACGTATATTTCATGGAACACGTACCATTCATATAGTATGACTAATAAAATGGCTTGATTGCCCCCTCTTCGCATTCATGTAATATATTTATAAATACAAATGTAACTCTTTACTACATTGAACTATATATGTAATCTATACAAAGTATGCTCCTATTCTAATATACCCCTTTAGTCTAAAGAGGAGGAGACCGTATGGTTAGACTGGCTCGAAAATCTTCAAATAAAACTCAGGGTAAGCCTTTGCAAGTTGATATCTTGAAGGAACATGTAGGATGCAAATTTGGCCTTGTATTTTTTCCGAGCAAAATGGATATCGATCTCGATGTTGGTGGTGAATCGGGGGTTCTTGTTCGATCCCTAAATGTCCACGTTGTTAGCATCGAATACATGCCCAAAGATGAAGACGAAATTGGTGGTGAATCGGAGGTTCTTGTTTGTATGTTAATGCAGAATCTTGTGAAGAACAAAGTTGTGGATATCCAGGGTGATTTTAAAGATAAGTGCACGAAATTCAGGCTACATATGACTAATCAGTTGTACATAGGGCTGTTCAAATCGCTCGTCGCTCGCTCGGAAATCGCTCGGAAAATGCTCGCTCGCTTGTTCACTCGATTGTAAACGAGCCGCTCCCCTCGGTTCGGTTTGAAAACGAGCCAAGCAACGAGCAAGGGTCCGTTCGGTTCGGCTCGAATTTTTTTAATTTATTTTATACATAATATATTAAGTTATTTTGGCCAACTTTGATCCATAAGTCCAATTTATTTTGACCCATAAGTGATACCAAAAGTCCAAGACAAATTTTTATGTTAATACCCATAACCTAATTGACTCAAACCCTAACCCTAACCTTAACCCTAGCTCACAAGTCAAAACAACACAAACACACGTTCTTAGTTTCACAACAACACAAACACAACCCAACCTCCTCTGCTCGTCGCCTCCTCCTCGTGCGTCAGTCGTCACCTCCTCCTCGTGCGTCACATTCTTTTCTCCAGTCACCACATATCTACAACCCTAAATCGAATAGCAGGTACGTGAACAATTGAGTTTTGTTATTGGTGAAATTGAGCAGAACCGAGCCGATCGGTTCTAAACCAAGCGAGTGCGAGCAGTAGTTTTGTACTCGTTTCCCTACATTCAAACCGAACCGAGCGGCTCGCTTTCAATTCGAGCCGAGTACGAGTAGGGGCTCGCTTGGTTCGGTTCAGTTCGTGAACAGCCCTAGTTGTACAACACAAACTGTGGATGGAACCAGAATGGGGGTTAACCTGCGACATTGGCGTTAAGCGCGGGGAAGGTTCATTTTGGGACTCTGTATATAAAGAGAATCTTTATATATCAGATGGAGTTATGGATAAATTTGAAGTTGCTGGTTTTAAGGGAGTCTTCAACTGTGGATACCGAAAAGTTGATCGTGCCTTAATCCAAGCATTAATCGAAAGGTGGCGTCCGGATACTAACACGTTCCACCTTCCTATTGGCGAGGTAACAGTAACTCTAGAAGATGTGAGAATAATATGGGGTTTACCCGTCGAGGGTGAACCCGTCACCTTATTCAATTCTTTGTACGACTTAAGTGATCGTACTAAAATGTGTGAGGAGTACTTAGGTTTTAGACCCTTACCTACTGATTTTAAAAGACGTACTATAAAAATAAGTAGTATAATAGAATACTTGATCTCAAACCCTTTACCTGACGAGGGCGCCGCCGACGAAATGTACGCTAATCAAGCGCGTTGTATTATTCTTATACTATGTTCTAATACTTTATTTGCAGATAAATCTAATGCATATGCTTCTTTAAGTTTTTTGTATAATATAAAAGACATAGATAATTGTGGGGGGTTAAGTTGGGGCAGCACCACACTTGCCTGCTCGTATAGAAAATTATCGAAAGGAACCAACCCAGAAACAATTGCGGTTGGCGAACCCATGTCCCTTCTACAACTATGGGCATGGACCAGGATATTACCGTTGGCACCAAGAATAATAGGAGAGATAAATGTTGATGCTACAGCTCCATATGGTGCAAGGTATTTATTTAATATATAACGCCAATAGTTTTATAATTAACAATGAGTTGATTTATTAATTTTTTTAGATGAGATTATTCTGTTAGTCATAAAGAATCTTCCTCACATGTCCTGGTGGCCCACCGTACCAGTTTGTAGAATTAATTAATGGAGTGGTCAAAACCTGCAAAGTTGATGGAGTGGTCAAAACCTGCAAAGTTGATGGCATAATTTTTTTAAAGTTGTTTGGAGTTTTGCACTGAACGATCGAAGGAAATTTATGTGGGTTATATTTGTATTTGGTACATAACTCTTGTATCAGCTTTTAATATATTAATAAGTTTATATTTTTGACAAATTACAGGAGGCATACTGTAGAAAGATGATTGAGAAACATGGAAAAAATAAAAAGCAGCATCCAGTGGGAGATTATGATTGTTGGCTTGATAGTACGGGAGAGGGCCGAGGGTCGTATGGGATAGGATCATCAGATCCTTATTTCATTGTGACAGGGAAAGAGTCTGCATCTTCCGTGTCGGGACTAACACAAGCTGCACTCCAGCAATCACAAAAGGAGGTAATTTACTTCAATAAATTTTTATTGTTATATTTAGCCATGAATGTGTGCCTGAATATATAGGTTTGTAAAATGAAAATGCTAGGTTCTTATATGTTACCGGTTTGTTAGGATGCTTTAGGTTATAGGTGTTGTTTTATGATTTGTTCATTTAACATATATATTATGATAAGAATCAATGGTTTTTTAATCTTTGTTAGTGACTTATATACATGGCATAAACAACTCTATGCATGATCATTTGATATTATATACTGATGTATACATGGTTCCTTTATCTTTGTTATCTTATTTGTTAATTCTAATGCAAGTAAAATTATCGCATACCTTTGTTGTAAGCGCATGATCTTGATTTCTTTTATTATTCATGACTGATTCTTGTGTTTTTAGATGTAAAATTGTTGTTATATCCTTTAGTTGGTCACCCGTGTTTGATGTTGTTCACTAGTAAGTATCATTTATGACTATTTGCTACTATTATTGATTGTTGTTGGTATGATGTTATAATTGCAACTTAAAAAAGTTTCGAACTTTTGGTTGTAGATAACTAGATATTAAATTGTGATAACTTTACCGTGAATCTTAGTTGCCTTTTTTTAGATTATAAGTGATTAAAACGAATCATCATTCTTATGAGTACCGATACTAATCAAATTATTTAATATATATTTTTCTGCAGTTTCAACAGCAAATGCGGGATGAGATGCAACAACAAGTTGATGAGATAAAAGAAAACATGCGAGAAGAGGTGCAACAACAAATGCGGGACGGGATACGACAAGAATTACTGGAGGAGATGCGACAAGAAATGGCCTCTATGCTTGAACAATTGGGTTTTAATCGTGCCAATCATGGACCATAGTTTCGTTTTGTTATTGTATTGTTGGATTATGTTTGGATTTAGATTGTGATCATGCTTGGATTTAGATTATGATCATGTTTGGAATTAGATTGTGGTTATGCAATTGGATTTAGATAGTGGTTTTTTTAATTGGATTTAAATTAGTTCAGATGGTTAAATGCAGTGTGTTAAGTTTCAATCAAAAAGTGGATTATTTCAATTATGAAAAATAATTTTTTTTATTATTAATAGCTTTTGTCGCAAATTTGTTGTTAAAAAAATCAAAACGTGTCGCAACACTGTTGCAAAAACGAACAAAAAGATAAACAATAAATGACCAATTTGTGGCAATGTTGTCACAAATATTGTTGGAATTTTGTAGTAAAATATTTGTCGCAAAACTATCGCAAAGCTTGTTACAAAATTGTTGCAACGGTGTGTCTAACTTGTGACAGCCTTGTCGCAAGTGTTGTCTGAATGTTGTTGCAATGTTGTCGGAAAATGGTTGTCGCAAACCTGTCGCAAAATGTGTTGGAATGTTGGGGTTATTTGAAGATGTCACTTTCCAAATATAAGCGAGTGAAGATATCGAGCATCATCACGAGCAAGCACGGGTGAAGACGTTCATAATTTGTATTTGTCTTAGAATATTTGTGTAATCGTTTCGTGCTTAAATGCGCGTTTGTGCTTAACTGCACGCTTTTAGGTTACATTGTAAGGTGAATGGTATAGACTATAAATACCATCACCTAGGTCATTTGTTTAGGAGTTGCCTACATTTCATTCCATATCATTTGTAACCTCTCTATTGATCTAATACAATTCACCTATTCATATTATCATCATCTTCATCATACTTTGCATTGATCTTCATGAGCATTCAAGCATCAATACGTGATCAGTGAGATTCCGCATCATTGATTGCAAACAACATCACCAAACAATCTCAGATCTAGATCCAAGCTCGCTTCATCTCGCACTATCAATTGGTATCAGAGCTGTTGGGTGATCTTTGATTGTTGTTGTTATTGATGGAATTTTAGCTACCATTAGCTTTGACTCATGTTTATGTAAAGAACTGCAAAGTTTGAGATCAATTGGTGAAGATTTGATTGAGTTTTTGAAGAAATTGTTCATGTTCGTCATATTCACTGCTCAATTTTGAAATCTGGAATTTGTTGATGATATTGAGAAATTGATGATTAAGATGTGTTAGAAATCACTATCCTAAGCTTCGTTCATAATCAAACATCACTGATTTGTTGATTTCGATCCATATTTGTCAATTTGTCTCAAAACCCACTTGTTTTGTTCTTCATCAAAAATCCGGATCTGAATGAGATTTAGCTTGTTTCAAGGTGTAATACTTTGAAGGATTGTTAGAAACATCATTCCTAAGCTAATACAAGTATTGAATTGAACAAAAACAACAAAAATTGAAGAATTGATCTTGTGTTCATCACAATTTTGACTTTGAAAAGTCAATCTGATATAAAGATTTGAAGAATTGATTGATATTTGCCCAGAAACTTATCATAATCTGAAGAAGAATTGAAGAATTAAGTGATTGATTCAAAGAAAATTTTTCCTAAGTGTTGATAATCTTGAAGAAATTTTCAGACGGGTGAAGTAGAAGAAATCACTGTTCAGCCGGGTGAAAAGGAAGAAAAACACTGTTCAGCCGGGTGAAGCACTGTTCAGCTGGGTGAAGCACTGTTCAGCCGGGTGAAGCACTGTTCAGCCGGGTGAAGCACTGATCAGCCGGGTGAAGCACTGTTCAGCCGGGTGAAGCACTGTTCAGCCGGGTGAAGCACTGTTTAGCCGTCCCAAGTTGTTGACACGTCTAAATAGTTACCCGTCCCAAGGTTGACCCGTCTCTACAGTAAAAAAAAAAGTCTGGAAAATCGAAAATTTCATTTTTCCAAAATTTCAAATTAGTCATTTTTAGCCACGATGACTTCCCAGAAAAATTACCAAAATGACTTTGAAAATTCAAGAAAAATGTCAACGGGCATGTTTATCGTGATCCGAGAAGAAAATAAAAGAGAAGATATCAATGAATTTATTACAGAATTCAATCACATGTTTGAAACAACTTATCTTCAAGTTGCCAAAGCTTGTGATCAAAAGAGAAGAGACTTTCATGAACACACAAAACTTGTTCTTGTGAGTCAAGCAGATTAAAATCATGATGAAGAAGAATATGATTGGAGTGAAAACAATGATGTTGTTTCCATTCAAGAGATTGAAAAGAAAGATAAAGAAATTAGCAACTTGTCAGAAATCATTGCAAAGCAAGATGAGACAATTGCTCAATTGAAATCAGAAATGGAGAAATCGATGTCTGAAAAGGAAATCAAGAAAGATGAAAACAGTTCTTATGTTGAAATGCCAATTTAAGTCAGAGAAAAGATGTGCACCAAAGAATGCTTTCAACAAGTTGAACACTACAGAATATACTCTTTCAAGATTTGTGATAAACTCAAGAAGGAAGAGCAAATGCACAAGAATCTGAAAGAAGAGCATGAAATATCTGATCAAAGAATCACATCTCTTGAAGTTTCACTCAAGCAAAAAGAAAAAGAAGCAATGAACATCAGAAACAAAGCTGCAAAATCAAATGAACACTCATCCAGTGTGATCAAAGATTTGCAAGAAGAGATTCTAAAGTTGAAGAAGTTGTCTGAGATGTTTAATTCAGAGAACAACATTCTGAAAAACAAACTGCAAGAAGAACAAGAGAAGCATGCAAGTCTACAGAAAGATCACCAATTGTGTGAAGATAGACTCAAATCTCTTACACAGAATGTTGATTCAATGCTTACCGAAAAGCATAATCTGAATGTTCAGCTCATGGAGCTCACTGATAAACTCAACAGATCACAATATGATCTTGTGCTTATCAAAGAAGAAGTCGAAAAAGAAAAGTCTGTTGAAAAGAAAGATGAGAGATTAGTGCCAACCGGAATTGTTGGATCACTATCTTCTCAAGAAGAAGAAGAAAAGACACAAGAGTTTCAGTCAAAGAAGAAGAAGAAGGTTAGAAGAAAGAAGAGCAAAGCCAAGAAGAACAAGACAAAGGCCGCTTCATCTGATTCTACACCACAACTTTCTTCAACTCCAAAGTCTCAAGATTCCGAATCCCCGAGTGATTCAAACAGTGACGTATACTGTTTAATCTGTGACTCTGAAACTCATCATATCTCAGATTGTATTTACAGTCAAGGTGTCTTTCCATATAGTTCGAAAAACAACAAGTTCAAGAATCCAGCTCTTTCAAGAAAGATTCAACAAGACTCTAATGCCAAAGCTTTTCAGAAACAACAATCTTCAACAGCAAAGACTTCTCAGAAGAAAGGAAAGAAGTCTCGCTTCAAGGCTCATCAGAAGTACTGTGAGATATGTGAGATGTACAATCACATGACATCCGAATGCTTCTACAACAAGTACTGCATCAACTGTCAGATGTACAACCACGACACAATGGAATGCTACTACAACAAGTATTGCTCCATTTGTGACATGGTCAATCACAACACTCAAGATTGCTTCTACAACAAAAGATCAACGATGAAGCCGAGAAGGTATGTCCAAAGAAATTTATCATCAGCACATTCTGCCAGGTATGTTTCTGATTTTAAATTCTCTAATGGTGATCATTCAAGTGATTCATGGAAACCAAGATCTGTAAGAAAACAAAATCAAACAAAGGCATTTTTGCATAAGCAAAATAGTCAACAAAACCGATTTTTGAAAAATAGGTTTAGAAATGACTATGACAGATCTTCCATGAATGATTCTAGATGGGTGTCCAAACCAAAGCATTCCTTTGGTCCCACACAAAAACAGTTGTGGAGAAAAACACCTGTTAAGAATCAAGATGAGCAACGTGCTTCATCAATCGATGGTCCACCAGAAGATGCAATTTATCAAAAAGTTACATATATTGATGATTTCGGACAATCCAAGACCGCAATGGCTTGGATTTCACACTCTAACTGATTTGTTAGTGTGTTAGGGACAGTTATGGAGGCCGGTCAAACAAAGAAAAGAAGACCGTGGCTGATCCCTTATCATGACAAGATACCGAATCTTGTTCATGATGTCTTTGATGCAACTGACACCAAATGGAGTTGGAAACAAAAAGGAATCATTGCAGGAATTTTAAAAACATTTTCAAAAATCAAACAATGATGGCAGTGCAAGAAACAACCGATGTTTCATTTCGTCTGTTTAGATTAAGTATATTGCATGCACACTTCATACGTTGATAACATATCTGCCATTTTCTTTTCATTAAACTTTCAATTTTCTTAGAAATTTAAAAGTTTAGGGGGAGAAATCATTATTAAAAAAAATAGATAAAACCAGAAAAATCCAAAAAAAATATGTTGAATCTACTTGCACGTACATGAGAAATGATAGATACACTAGAGTTATTCGACACATCATTTTTAAACATAAAGACTGAAGCGTGAAAATTGATGTGCGAGACGGCTCAGACAATTATACTGAACAAGTATATTCTTTGTTGATTTAACTAAATTCTAATGAGTCATTGTGGTTGAAACGTCTTAGTGCATGTGAAACGTTTATACAAATCAAATAGATATCTTGTGACGCAACGATATACATCGGGTAATGATGCAATCTATTCAGTGTGATGAACCGCATCGTGAGCTTCTTTGTTGTGGTACCCACAGACCTGAAGTCTCACACGAAGTCTCTTTTGAGCTTCAAGATGCAGCAAAAGATTCCAAAATGGAACAAAAAGAGTCCCAAATATGGACCGTCACCAAACAAATTCCAAAAAGGAATTCAGAAGATTCCCAAGGGGAACAATAGGAAAAAGAAAAAAAAATTCCAAAAAGGAATTCAAAAGAAGTCCCAAAGTGGACCAAATCCAAATAGAACCCAAATTCCACACTGTTTATGATTGTAAGTGACCTGACGTGTTGAGTTGTTCTCAGGTTATTTAGATGAAGTGTATAACTTTCTAATGTGCAAGGTATGGGTCACTCAAAACTTATTCTTAATCAACCTAATTGATCATTAAGAATAGAAAAAGTAAGTGTGTCACTTCGAGCTAATTGGTATGTTTTCATATCATCACTCAATCAAACATAAGTCAAATGTCTATTCAAAACTTGCAAAACATGTTCAGATAATGTGTGGTATGATCTCACTGCGATATTTTGATTCATTGCATTGCATATGTCTTTATTTTAATGTGTGTGCTTTGTGTGTGCAGGCATATGGAATCTTTATTGACACATCGACATCCTTGTTAAACTTTAAAATTTCAAGAAATTTCAAGTTTAGGGGGAGAATAAATTGAAGAAAAATATCTACAAAATTCCAAAAATATTTTTGAATAAGTGTTTTGAATGAACAAGATTATGTGGTATGAAAAGCAAAGGTATTGGATGTGTCAAAAACAAACCCAAGTTCTTGTAATGTGTTTTTTTCAGAAATTGCTTCGGGATATAAAAATGTTGGTTGTGCAAAAACAAAAACATTTTTGAAGAAGAAAAAGGAATTTAATTGGAATTAAATTTTTGTTGCCCTAAAATGTTGTTGAAATTAATGTGACAAACCCTAAATAGGATGTCTTGTCTAATTAATATGTCGAGAATGTTTGCAGGTGCAATAAATGTCGTTGAAAAAGTCAACAGACGAGAAAATGAAAAATTGTCAAAGTGTTGAAGCCGGGCAAAGAATATCAGAAGACACTGTACAGCCGGGTAATGATGTTACTATTTAGCCGGGTAAGTGTGTTTTTGATACAAGCCGGGTGATTGAGAAAAAGAAGTGAAGCCGAGTAAAGATATTATGACTACTGTAGAGCCGGGCAATGAACATGTCAAATACAGCCGGGTGAAGGTCGTAGATATCTGTCGGGTGACAAGTTGTGTCACTATATAGCCGGGTGAAGAAATGTTATCACTATACAGCCGGGTAAAAGAAAGAAGTCGTATCTTGCCGTGTAAGTGTATAACACTGGGTTGCCGGGTAATAGTGAAAGCAACTATGTTGCCGTGTGAAGAAGAAAGCATGCCGGGTGAAAAAAAAAACAACTGTGTTGCCGGGTGATGAAGAAAAGCATGCCGGGTGAACAAGACAACTGTGTTGCCGGGTGATGAAAAAAGGATGTCGGGTGATGTTGTGAAGACTAACTATACTGCCGGGTGATGAATAAAACCAACAGGTGTAGTTGTTCCTAACCCTTACCCGTCACTACAGTGACTTACCCATCTCTACAGTGTCTGACCCGTCAAAGTATTTTTCACATGTTATATGTTGACCCGTCATATGTTGCGACTTGTCTCAAGCACTTGACCCGTCACAATAGTACATGACCCGTCCTAACAGTGCATGACCCGTCTCAATAGTTCTTGACCCGTCAAGGCTTATTGGGCTTTTATGCTTGCCCGTCCCAAAGTGTTGACCCGGCACCTCAAAGTTTGACCTAATTTTTAACCATATAAAAAACCCGCCTCTTCACAAACACTTATCATTTTTCACCCACAAATTCAAGCAAACACTCTGTACTTAAATTCTTTGATTATCATATTCAATCGTTTGATTCTGTAACAAGTCTGATCGATTGAATAAGGTATTGATTATGTGTTTTGAACCTGATAAACCTGCAAATCGACCGATAAAATGAAAAACGATGATGAACAGTGTTTTTGATCACTGAATCGACACTTTGATTGTGTGTGTTAAAACCAAAATCGAATGTTGTTTTAAGTGTAAAATCTGTCGATCATTAATAATCAAACACTCATTTGCACCAAAATCCTTAAAATCAACAGAATCAATGAAAATCATTCATAACTGTTAAACCGCCATTGATGAACTTTGAAAAAATTCTTAAGTCTTAACTTCAAAATAACTAAATGTGTGTTGAACATTAACAAATCACTGTTAAAGCTGAACTAAAACACGATAAACAACTTCATCATACAAATGTCAAAATTGTTCTTAAGTGTTAATCTGTTTTAAAATGCAAAATGTTGTATGATCATTTAAATTCAAGTTGTTTTGATCAAAATGATGAAAATCAGTTTGTTAGATCAATTTAGGAGTTAAAATGATATGTTTTACTTTTATAACTTTTTGTTCAAACACTTATGAAAATTTGATATGTTTTAATGAAGAATCTAACATATTTGTCTTGTTTGTGTTTATCCTTGTTTTAACAGATGGAGAATCTGAAGTTTGAGCCCAAGCACAATCTAGTGACATGTTTAGATGAATCTATCCCTGAAACTGAAGGTTACAAAGATATGATCAGATTCATAAAGAGGACAAAGTATGTATATGCTATGTGTGCCAAACCGGTCATATATGCTAGATTGATAAAGAGTTTTTGGAGGACAGCTGAGGTTATTAGAGATGATGATGGGGTAGCTGTTGTTAGAGGGAATATTACAAGAGAATTGGTGTTGACTGTTTCTGAAGAAGCAATCAGAACAGCTTTGAGGATAGATGATAATGAAATGTAGGCAACTCCTAAACAAATGACCTAGGTGATGGTATTTATAGTCTATACCATTCACCTTACAATGTAACCTAAAAGCGTGCAGTTAAGCACAAACGCGCATTTAAGCACGAAACGATTACACAAATATTCTAAGACAAATACAAATTATGAACGTCTTCACCCGTGCTTGCTCGTGATGATGCTCGATATCTTCACTCGCTTATATTTGGAAAGTGACATCTTCAAATAACCCCAACAGTACTCCCCCTAAGATGACACTTTACAAATCTGACATATCAGCTTAAATCTTCATGTGACGAGCATAGAGAGCAACTTAAAGTTTTTATATGCATTATCTTCAAGAGGACCCAACAGTACTCCCCCTAAGATGATGCTGCCAAAACTCTGTCTTTCAACAAGCAATCTGCATCCTTCTCTCCCTTTTGAGTAACATCAGAGGCTATGGAAAGAAATAAGCAGAGAGTAGATTCCGGTGAATCTATATATCAGCAACGGGATCTTCTTCAACGGTTGAAGTAGAATGCGAAGACTTCTTTGACTTAGAATACTCCCCCTCAACTTTTTCTCTAGAGGATAACGGGATCTGTGTATGAGATATTAAGAGGAGGATTCTTAACATTATTAAAAAAAATAGATACAATGATGCGGAATCTCACTGATCACGTATTGATGCTTGGATCTAGACTTCTTTGACTTAGAATACTCCCCCTCAACTTTGAAGATGTCACTTTCCAAATATAAGCGAGTGAAGATATCGAGCATCATCACGAGCAAGCACGGGTGAAGACGTTCATAATTTGTATTTGTCTTAGAATATTTGTGTAATCGTTTCGTGCTTAAATGCGCGTTTGTGCTTAACTGCACGCTTTTAGGTTACCTGCCCCAAACCCGAACCCGAATGCTTGACTCGAACCCGAAAACTATCTATTTTATTATTGAATTCATATTTATTTTTCTCTAAGACGTAACGTATCATTATTAATATAAATAAATATGTCGGGATTCTATGTTCTATCGTCTTTAATAAAGCGATCGAGTTATTATCTAACGTTTACTAAATTAAATACTAAAAACAATTATTAAATCTTCAAAGTATATATATATATATATATATATATATATATATATATATAATGGTTTATTTTTTTTATAAAAGGTGAGTTTATGAAGATTATTAAATATAAAAACTTTTAAAGTCTCAAAATGACCATTTAACGTCAACCGCGGTATAAACATTCAAAAGGTCAATTATATATTCGTTACGATTTAACGGGGTTAAGTTAGTTGTCAAAATAGAGATTTAATTAACTTTGTGCCAAAACTGTCAATTCTTAAACTTATTTTAAAACTTATTTAGATCTAAAAGAATATAATGAAACATGAAGGATCATTTATGTAAAATACAAATCAAAACCCAAACCCCCAGCCCGTAACCCCGTTTTTCCGGTGAGTTCTCCGGCAACTCGCCGGCGCAATTCCAATTCACCATTTTCTTACGTTTTGGTTAGATTGAAACACGTAAAAAGATTCATAGGCCAGTTTCGAACACATGGCAACCTTACTTTTAGTGTAGGATCAATCAAAACCTTCTCCAAATCGATTTCAAAACCGTAAAAAAATTAAACCCAATCAATCAATCGGCGAATCAATGCTAAATTAACCGAATTGAATGCGTCAAATTGTTTCTGTAGTAATTTCTAGTGCAATCACACTTTTATTTATGGTTTAACTGCTGCCAATATCATCAATCGACCCAATTATTATCGAAACTTAAACTGAACCGGTTGTATAGTTTCTGAGTAATTGAATCCAATTCAATCGAACCACACAACCTTCTAACCTCCCTTCCCCTCTCTGTCAATCCTATTGCAAGAAAATTCATCAAAATCTCAGTCGTGATTCTTCACCTGTCGCGTCTTGTTCATCGCCTTCATTGATTCAGTTTGGTACCAATCAAGTAAGTATTTTTACATAAAAACGATCGTGATTCAATGGGGATTTAAAGCCCCATATTTGTGCTGGTTTTGATTATCTGATTCGAAACGAATTTGGGATTTCTTGTTCTAGGGCTTGGAATGTGAAATGGGTGTTCTTGGGTTGTAATCCATAAAACTATTGGCAAACGAAATATTAACCAAAAAGCACGCCTGGTCCAGCGGATAGGGCGTTGGATATGGTGTGTTTGGTCGTGGGTTCGATCCCACTGACCACTTTTTCCTTATTTTTTTATCTTTTAATCCATTTACTTATAATTTAAGTTATATATATATATATATATATATTTCTTCAAGTTGTGTATAAGTATTATTTCAAGTATAAAAACTAAAAATGGATTATTATAAAAATATATACTATACGAAAACACAATTACATCTCGTACCTAAATTCCTGAATTATATTTTGAAACCCTAATTTTCAATTGGTACTTTAAAACCCTAAATTCCCAAATTATATTTTGAAACCCTAATTTTCTATTGGTACTTTAAAACCCTAATTTTCCAAATTATATTTTGAAACCCTAAATTCCCAAATTATATTTTGAAACCCTAAATTCCCAAATTATATTTTGAAACCCTAAATTCCCAATTTGTGATTTAAAACCCTAAATTCCAAATCTGAAACCCTAGATCTTGGACTTTTGATTCTTGTTACTATTGTTTCGTTTATAAGTTAAGGTTTTTTTCCCAATAAATTAGGTGATACTAATGTTTGGGCAACCCTCGGTGCTTTTTAGCTGCGTTTCTAACGGTTCGATTGTAATTACTTTTCAAGGTGAGTAAACTCACTCCCCTTTTTACTGTTTACGTTTTTGGGACTGAAATACGTGTTTCTATAATACAACGGTTTCTTTTGATGTTTCTATTTTCGAAAATGAGATCATTAGATGTGTTAATCGTGTTTGGCCGCATGTAGCAAGATTGTGTGATAGTCAATATTAGTTATATTATCTTGTAATTTCCACCGGTACAATGTTAGCGCTAATGGCTTGACAAGCCCACCTACATTAATGGCCTGATAGGTGATTTTGACCCGGCGATTCTTTGGTTGATTCTATGTTACTAGTTACTACATGTGATGCTTGTTGCTACGTTGCTATGTCCCTTAGATGCTTAAACATTTTTGATAACTTGCATATCGAGACGGTTAAATGACGGTTAAACGATGGTTATCAATAAATGTAACATGAGTTGGTTCCTCATGACTTGTTGCTAAAGGTAACCCTACGGGGTCTATGATACTTGTTTCTATGTGTTTCTATGGTCATGGTTGAGATATATATGATGAAATTGCTATGCACATGAGATTGCGAAACACAATCTATAATGATCTCGGATTTTATACTATGTACTATTAATTGTGTTTTACTCACTAGCTAATTCTTTAGCTAACTTATTTTACACGTTTTTCAGGTGAAGTTTGATTCGGTTTTGGTTCAAGACACGTAGGATGCTTCGGACCTAGAATAAAAAGACAATAAACAATATTTATTTGACGGTTTCTGTTACGAATTTTAAGACTGTTCGTTTGCCTTATTTTGTCACGACATTATTACTTAATTAATATTAAAATATGCTTTTAGTGTGCCATGTGCTTTGTACTTTGATATCCGATTCACTTGACGCGCCCGGTGTTTTCCGCCGCCGGGCGGGGTGTCACAGTTTGGTATCAGAGCCATGGTTATAGGGAACTAGGATAGGGTATTAGAAACACACCGACCTAGACTATAACCTAAGAGTCCTTAGTGCAAATAGATGTACTTAGGAATTCTTTTGAACTTATTTGTTTTCCTTCTACGAACCTTTCTATGCTTTTCTTAATCTCATTTCTGATCCAATTTCGCGAGGGAGCTACAAGAGACTCGTCTGCATGATTGGGTTCTTCTCTTTGTGAAATCTCGTCATCGTCTTAAGTAAGTTTGAAAACGTGGGAACGTGTGCAATCCGGAAGGGGGAACGCCTGTATCACGGACATCCTGTCTAAGGCAAAGCATTTCGTATAAATCTCTTTAAGAGACCTGTATGCTTACCTGGGATGTACGAGATGAGTGTGAACCTATAGGCTAAAGCATGCTTTCTCGAATACGTTGAAAACGAACTTAACACTTTGATAAGTCATTAGTGTCCAAAACCAAGACACACTCCTAAGCCATTGAAATTTCATTTTCTTAATGATTCTATAATTTTCATCCCTACGATTTATAATTATTTCTATGAATTTTTATAGTGATTCAAATGATATTCCAACTTCATTTACTAATGTTTCTAAAGTTTCTAAGTGATTTTCTATGATATGTTCAAAGGATTCTACGATGTTCTAAGTACTATCACTATTTCATTTAATCGAAATTTCTAAAGTTTCTAAACTTTCTACGTGATTTTCTATGGTATGTTTCAAAAGATTCTAGGATATTCTAAGTGGAACGGGTTGCTATTATTACATCGGATGTTTCTATCGGTCAAAGATGTTGCTACAAAACCGTGTTATTCTACGATTCATCACTTCATCTGTTTCTAAGCTATAATAATACTTATGCGATATACTCGCTAGGTTATCCATATAACACAATTACCCCGTTGTAAACCGAACGTTTCAAATCAAAACTAAGACATACCTTAATCGAATTATCCAAAACTGCAGATAATGCATATATCGATTACCGGATCTAAGTCGTACTTCTAATCCTAAATCAATTATCGACTCTCCAATCAAAGGTTCGTTATGATTTCTAAATTATAGTCAAGGCTAAATTCCACAACTAAATAAAAGTTAACGGATTTTGCTATTCTTATAAGCTAATGCTTTTGAATCGAACGTCTACCCTCAAAATATTTCAACTTGACTTCTATACTCAAATAGTTTCAAAACTACTCATTTAACTATAAGATTCTAATCCGATTTCTAATTTATCATTACAACTATATCTACTATCAAACTATGAACTAACCATCAAAACAAGTACTTGTTAATCAACTACACGATACTATCCATGAATTCGTTATCCAAATCTAACGAGAACTCCTTACACAACTATTCTCGAACTCATTCAACTAAATGTTTTCATCTATACATATGACCACCAACGAAATTCTACGCAACTAGTCTTCATGAACTAATCCAAACTCAATGTGTTTCATTTATAAACTCGTTACCCTAACACAACGTGTAATCAATGGACTTTGTAAAACTATCAATATTCGATTCTATTTAAATACTTTTCTTATTTTTCCAAAAAAAAATATATATATACACACATATATATATTTTAAAAAAAAAAACAGAATTTTAATAACCTTTTGGTCATAGTATCTTGTAAGAAAAAAATACAGATATATATAAACATGTACATATAAATTTCGTGATAAATGATTTCTTTAAAAAGTGATTGGTGATTCCAACGTCGGTCAAATATTTACACAAACATTTCCCGTTTTCTCAGATATGACACAAAGACTTGCAATAAACACCATGTCTTCTGTTTTTCGATAGCAAGTACTTATAACTTAAATTGTGCCGTTTATTTTTAAATCAATTCTTTTATCTATGGTAAAGACCAAAACTTTCAACTTTTTAGTTAGCTTTTAGAACTCCATTATATAAAAACGGTATCATCTCTTATAAACTTATTTACCCCCTACATCTGGTTTACCTAAAGCTATCGGTCATATAAATACACACCTTAAAAAAAATTAAATCCAATTGGAACTAAGTGATTTATTCTTTCGAACTATAAATTGGATTATCCGCATTATCAAAATTTCTTGAAACTAATTTTTCTAAAGATCCCAATAAACTATATTATTACATGTACACCATCAACTCATTCATATGAACTGGTGAATATCATAAAACATAGATAATTACATCTTACACACATAGAGTCGATTTTCACAAACCTAAGTGTTACTATCCTAACACTCGAATTTGACTATCTATATCATTAAACAAAGTTATTTATATGAGTAATGTCTACCTAATAGATGTTAGTTTCTTCTGAATCATCAATCTACTTATCATCTTAATATGATTTTCCCAAGTACTATTTCTTTCAAGTATAATAACAATACCTATACGTATCATCATTTTAACCAAAAATTGTTGTGGACTTCTGACTCGCACGTGATCGAATGAACTATGGAGTCCATGCAAAAACTAAAGTAATTACGGGTGCACACGGAATTATGGAAGTTGGTGCATGGGAACCATAGTAAGTTTTGTCTTGTGTAGCTATGCCATATTTAATCACCTTATTTTCACTTGACTTGTTTACTCATTTTACTAATTGATCTAAGCCACTTAATTACGTGTAAGGTTACTTAATTCATTTTAAACATTCTATTAATCACGACTATTCTCGATGATTATTTAAATAATTCTAAATCCATATACTTAAAATATTTCATTTGCAAGTCGGTATCCTATTCTATTTCTATATTGAGTAGCAGATAAAACTTATTCGAATCTACATACAAATAGTTCAACCAAACTCTTATAAGTGGAAAAAGTTAAATAAACAATTCTCAATGAGACAAAGCAAGTTAAAAATAAATAATTTGTTAACCTCGTTATTTAAAATCGTGTCTCAATCAAAATGCTCACTTTTTCATTGATCGAATTCTCAAGAGTTTCTTGCGAGATGAAACTCCCTACGAAAGTGGGTAGAGTTCATCCCGTGTTTCATGTTTCTAATTTGAAAAAGTACTTATCCGATAAAAATCTCATTTAACAAATCAATAATGAATCGATGCAATTTATTGAACGGCCATTGGAACTTATGGACCGTGAAGCCAAACAACTCAAGCGTAATCAGATACCAATTGTTAATGATCGTTGAAACTCAAAATGTGAACATGAATTTAAAACCAAATGAAGGTTAAGTATCCGCACCTTTTGCTTCATCATCTTCTACTTTGGTTTGAGCAAATTTCGGGACGAAATTTCTATAAGGAGGGGAGACTGTGACATCTGCCCCAAACCCGAACCCGAATGCTTGACTCGAACCCGAAAACTATCTATTTTATTATTGAATTCATATTTATTTTTCTCTAAGACGTAACGTATCATTATTAATATAAATAAATATGTCGGGATTCTATGTTCTATCGTCTTTAATAAAGCGATCGAGTTATTATCTAGCGTTTACTAAATTAAATACTAAAAACAATTATTAAATCTTCAAAGTATATATATATATATATATATATATATATAATGGTTTATTTTTTTTATAAAAGGTGAGTTTATGAAGATTATTAAATATAAAAACTTTTAAAGTCTCAAAATGACCATTTAACGTCAACCGCGGTATAAACATTCAAAAGGTCAATTATATATTCGTTACGATTTAACGGGGTTAAGTTAGTTGTCAAAATAGAGATTTAATTAACTTTGTGCCAAAACTGTCAATTCTTAAACTTATTTTAAAACTTATTTAGATCTAAAAGAATATAATGAAACATGAAGGATCATTTATGTAAAATACAAATCAAAACCCAAACCCCCAGGCCGTAACCCCGTTTTTCCGGTGAGTTCTCCGGCAACTCGCCGGCGCAATTCCAATTCACCATTTTCTTACGTTTTGGTTAGATTGAAACACGTAAAAAGATTCATAGGCCAGTTTCGAACACATGGCAACCTTACTTTTAGTGTAGGATCAATCAAAACCTTCTCCAAATCGATTTCAAAACCGTAAAAAAATTAAACCCGATCAATCAATCGGCGAATCAATGCTAAATTAACCGAATTGAATGCGTCAAATTGTTTCTGTAGTAATTTCTAGTGCAATCACACTTTTATTTATGGTTTAACTGCTGCCAATATCATCAATCGACCCAATTATTATCGAAACTTAAACTGAACCGGTTGTATAGTTTCTGAGTAATTGAATCCAATTCAATCGAACCACACAACCTTCTAACCTCCCTTCCCCTCTCTGTCAATCCTATTGCAAGAAAATTCATCAAAATCTCAGTCGTGATTCTTCACCTGTCGCGTCTTGTTCATCGCCTTCATTGATTCAGTTTGGTACCAATCAAGTAAGTATTTTTACATAAAAACGATCGTGATTCAATGGGGATTTAAAGCCCCATATTTGTGCTGGTTTTGATTATCTGATTCGAAACGAATTTGGGATTTCTTGTTCTAGGGCTTGGAATGTGAAATGGGTGTTCTTGGGTTGTAATCCATAAAACTATTGGCAAACGAAATATTAACCAAAAAGCACGCCTGGTCCAGCGGATAGGGCGTTGGATATGGTGTGTTTGGTCGTGGGTTCGATCCCACTGACCACTTTTTCCTTATTTTTTTATCTTTTAATCCATTTACTTATAATTTAAGTTATATATATATATATATATATATATTTCTTCAAGTTGTGTATAAGTATTATTTCAAGTATAAAAACTAAAAATGGATTATTATAAAAATATATACTATACGAAAACACAATTACATCTCGTACCTAAATTCCTGAATTATATTTTGAAACCCTAATTTTCAATTGGTACTTTAAAACCCTAAATTCCCAAATTATATTTTGAAACCCTAATTTTCTATTGGTACTTTAAAACCCTAATTTTCCAAATTATATTTTGAAACCCTAAATTCCCAAATTATATTTTGAAACCCTAAATTCCCAAATTATATTTTGAAACCCTAAATTCCCAATTTGTGATTTAAAACCCTAAATTCCAAATCTGAAACCCTAGATCTTGGACTTTTGATTCTTGTTACTATTGTTTCGTTTATAAGTTAAGGTTTTTTTCCCAATAAATTAGGTGATACTAATGTTTGGGCAACCCTCGGTGCTTTTTAGCTGCGTTTCTAACGGTTCGATTGTAATTACTTTTCAAGGTGAGTAAACTCACTCCCCTTTTTACTGTTTACGTTTTTGGGACTGAAATACGTGTTTCTATAATACAACGGTTTCTTTTGATGTTTCTATTTTCGAAAATGAGATCATTAGATGTGTTAATCGTGTTTGGCCGCATGTAGCAAGATTGTGTGATAGTCAATATTAGTTATATTATCTTGTAATTTCCACCGGTACAATGTTAGCGCTAATGGCTTGACAAGCCCACCTACATTAATGGCCTGATAGGTGATTTTGACCCGGCGATTCTTTGGTTGATTCTATGTTACTAGTTACTACATGTGATGCTTGTTGCTACGTTGCTATGTCCCTTAGATGCTTAAACATTTTTGATAACTTGCATATCGAGACGGTTAAATGACGGTTAAACGATGGTTATCAATAAATGTAACATGAGTTGGTTCCTCATGACTTGTTGCTAAAGGTAACCCTACGGGGTCTATGATACTTGTTTCTATGTGTTTCTATGGTCATGGTTGAGATATATATGATGAAATTGCTATGCACATGAGATTGCGAAACACAATCTATAATGATCTCGGATTTTATACTATGTACTATTAATTGTGTTTTACTCACTAGCTAATTCTTTAGCTAACTTATTTTACACGTTTTTCAGGTGAAGTTTGATTCGGTTTTGGTTCAAGACACGTAGGATGCTTCGGACTTAGAATAAAAAGACAATAAACAATATTTATTTGACGGTTTCTGTTACGAATTTTAAGACTGTTCGTTTGCCTTATTTTGTCACGACATTATTACTTAATTAATATTAAAATATGCTTTTAGTGTGCCATGTGCTTTGTACTTTGATATCCGATTCACTTGACGCGCCCGGTGTTTTCCGCCGCCGGGCGGGGTGTCACAATTTGTAACCTCTCTATTGATCTAATACAATTCACCTATTCATATTATCATCATCTTCATCATACTTTGCATTGATCTTCATGAGCATTCAAGCATCAATACGTGATCAGTGAGATTCCGCATCATTGATTGCAAACAACATCACCAAACAATCTCAGATCTAGATCCAAGCTCGCTTCATCTCGCACTATCATGGAACTTTGTCGCAAACAATTTGCAACAAGGGTTTTGCGAACTTGAGGTGTTGTAAAGTTGTCGCAAAACTAGTTTTGCGACAAAAATGCGACAAAACTACTTTCGCAATTTTCGCTTTTATCTAGTAGTGGGAGGATAGTGGAGTGGTTTTGGTTTGAAGGATAGTGGAGTGGTCAAAATCTAATAAATAGAACAAATATTTTCACATTATTGTCGTAGGTTTTGACCGAGAGAATTGCGAAGAAGATAATTCGTTATAATGTTGTTAACAAGAGTTTTAAAATTTCGGTCACTACATTTGCTACCCCCTGTATTCAACTTCAACACTGGACCGAGAGATTGTCGTTTGTCTTTTCAATGACCAACTTAATAGATTGTCTCCAAGAAACACACAATAACCAGACGTAGAACATCGAGTGTCGGGACATCCCGCCCAATCTGCATCAGTATACGAAGTGAGAGTAGGTATAGGGTTGTGGCACATATGTAACCCCATGTTTAGGGTGCCTTTAACGTATCTTCAGATAAGTTTGAGTGCCAGAAAGTGTCCCGCACGAGCAGCGTGCATATACATGCAGATTTGCTGGACTGCATAGGATATATCTGGCCGAGTAAACATGAGGTATTGAAGTGCTCGCGCTAGGCTGCGATAGTGGGTTGGGTCATCGAGTAAAGCACCTGAAATGGCACTAAGTTTACCTGAAATGGTCAAAACATGAACTCATGGCTGCAATTTAGATTAAAAACAGATTATTAACAGTTGAATTAAATTTTCGGTGAAAAAGTGGACTTTAGTCATGGCTACAAAAGTGGACTTCATCGTGTCTAACTCAATGAGTATTAAATCTTGATAACAATGCTTATTAATATGGTGTTTTTGATTGATATTCACGTGATGCGTTCTTCAAATCGATCAAGAACACATCACGTGAATATCGATCAATAACACATATCAAGAACACATAGATGTGTTCTTGATCGATATTCACGTGATGCGTTCTTCATCATATGTGTTTTTACATAGGCTACTTTTTGATTGATCAGGTATGTATTAGTCAATTTTTTAAAGACCATGTCAATTTCACATCATTAAAAATAATATTAATAATTTCCACATCATCACGCTAAACTAACGGTGTTAAAATTATTTAACGGATGGACCACCAGCAAAAAAATAATTTAAAAATTAGAGCTGTTGGTAACAAATTTAAAAGTTAGAATTATTACAGGTTAAAAGATGAAAGTTAGGATTATTTAAATTCAATTTTTCTAACCTTTAAAAAGGAGTGTAAGCTCTTTACATTATTATGTTCAAACAAACAAAACAAGATATAATATTTTGATTATTTTCCTAACGTGATATGATTAGTTGAACATTAACCATTTGTTTAATACTAATTCAAGTCAACAAGAACTTGCAAATTTGCATCAAAATCGATCTTGTTTTCATTAGCTTCCCTAGCAATCTTCCACCATTAAAACTCACCTTAAAAATATCACCTTAACAATCTCAACCCATTCAAAAATGGTAAATACTAGAGCCAAAGTCAAGAAAACCCAAAACACCCTTAAAACCTGCTTCTCACATGCTTCTACAACATATTTTGATCATCAATCAACTCAGTCTGGAGCCTTTATGGGTTCCAACGATGACCTTTTGACCGAAATCCTTCTCCGGCTCCCCATTACCTCCATCCTCCGATTCAAATCCATATCCAAACACTGGATTTTGCTTTTAACTCACCGACGTTTCACCCTCCTATATGACAGTCTTTCGATCTCTCCTGGTCTTTTTATTCGCAACATGTATATCCCATTTGACGTTGAGAAACAAAGCACTCCTCCTCTTCGTAGTCTTGATTTCTATCCTAATCTTAGCGGTATTAGAATCATACAGTCTTGTAATGGATTACTACTTTGTTGTAGCGATCGGGGAAATGAACGCTAGTGGATATGATGAAATTCACAAACAATGATCGAGTTTTTTAGCAAGTTTTAATTTTTACGCGAAAAAATTAATTTTAGGTGTCGAAAAATATACTCACAAACATTTTTTTATATGATTATGAAATTTGTTGTTTTTTGGTTTGTATGTATTTTATTGTGAAATGAATTTGTTTTGTTATATTATTTTGGTAAATTACACATTGAGGGTAAATTAGTAATTCTAGAATTTTTTTTAAACATATAAAATCATGACACACACCAATGAATGTCGTAAACATGTGTCATAAAAGCATGTCATAAATGAGTGTCATAAATGTGTGTCATGAAAATATGACACAAACGTATGTGTTTTTATTTTATGACATGGGATTCGTTGACACTTTTGTATGTCATATATACCCTTTAATGACATGCATTGTGTGTCATTAAAGGTCTTCTTTCTAGTAGTGGCTCTCGTAAGTACTATGTGTTTAATCCTACCACCAAGCAGTTTGTTGTTATACCCTCAGTGCCTGGAGGTCAAGATGTTCGTAAAACAATATGTTTTATGAGTTTGGCATTTCATCCAACATATTGTCCGCAATACAAAGTTTTTTGTATTCATCGTTCACGTATAGATATGATAATAATGGGGGTTTGTTTCATATAAAAATATATTCGTCTACTACTCGAAAATGGAAGGTTTCAGATAGTCATTTTTACGCGCCTTATTATACGGCTTTTAGAAATGGAGTTTACTGGAACGAAGCGATTCATTGGGCTACATCATATCTTAATCCCTCGTACTTCGATCTCAACGAAGAACGCTTGGAAATGGCTTGTTGATCTTCGGGTCACTTATTCTGAGTTGATCCAAAGCTACCTTTATTGCGAATGCGAAATCATTGATGCTGTTAGAGGTGAACAAGAAGAAGAAGATGCATTCATTGTGTTGAAAGTTTCACAAAAGATCATAAAGTACAATGTTGTGGATAAGAGTTTTGAATGACTATTTGATCAAACTGACAGTCGCTTTTGAGTCACTCGCATTCCACCCTTTGCCGGATAATTTAGGGGCGGTTTTGTTCGTGGAATTCATGTATCGAAAATATAAGATTTTTTAATTAAAATTATGTTTAGAGAAACAATAAAAGAATATTTAACCCCAAATTTTCTTGGTTGTGGAATTTTAAATTCCTTCCATAGTCCCACCTAGTGAAGGATTTCTAAATCTCATGACCAAATGAATTCAAGGTAAACCATTCCTTTTTATTGATCCCCAAACTTAATTTTAATTGAAAAATCTTTTATTACCAATATCAATTTAATTCTAGTATTCCGAGAACCAAACGGACCCTAAATCCTATTCGTATTAACAATAATAGAGGAAGAATGTTTTTATGCAGTGCTAACGATTTTAATAACTATCTTTGTAGCTCCAGAATTTTGTAGTTTATGCTTCTACCTGTTATCTGGATATACAAGGAAATATATACACTTTAATGAGTCTACTATGAAATATTTATTCATGGGTGGGAAAACTCGTATATTCTGGTTCGTAGTTTCTTTTGACTGTATGGTTCATTTGAGGAATCGAGCTTCAAAAAATAGTGAATCCTTAGTGTGAGAACCCACAAAGAGCAAGAAAGAAAGAAACTATAAATGTTGCATTATATAAGTGGATATATATATATAGTGCATATATAGGATATATCTTTATTTGATCATAATTCTTTTATTATTACAACATTGAGTGATGTTCACAAATATGTCCTTGAGTGATGTTTCATGAAATCAATGTTTTCACGTTAGATAGATCGAAAACAAGGACATTTCACGTTAGAAAGAAAACAAGGTTTGGGTAAAACGATGAACATTCGTGTAACCTAATCTTTCATGACATAAATCGTTGGGCAGATCAGTTATCGTTTCGAAGCTCTTGTTAACAATGTCGTAACGAATAATCTTCTTGGCAATTCTCACCACCACGAATGTCGATTCTTCTTCTACCCCCCTAACCACATCAAGAACTTCAAACTGATAACTTGGTCGATTTCGATTGCTATTGCTACGCATCACGTCAGGGTAAGCGACCAAAAGCTCATCAAGCTCTACTCGGTATTTGATAAACCAACCCGAATAGTCGCTCAACATTTCATACACATTTATATGTAAAGGCGTTTCATAACCGGCCGTCTCCACCAAATGCAAATGGCCTCCAGATTCCCCAAAGTAAAGCGGCCCCGAACATGAAGGTGCCCTCTTCGGAAACCACACCTTTTGCAACTTTTCGACGTCGAACTTGAAGTATATCATATGAGACGAATCCGGGCTCCAATGCATTGCACCGTTCCAATAAACTCCATAACTAGATGATCTATGACAAGATGAAAGAAATGATTCTTCCAAAATTCTCCAACGTCTCGTGTCAGACGAATAAATTTGGATCTGAAACGACTTTGTGTTGTAATGTGCATTACGGAAGCTATGTTTATTAAGAAAACAAACAACTTTGTAATGAACAAAGTCTGTTGGATGAAATGCTAGGCCCATAAAACGGATTGTTGTACCCTCATCCGAACCCCGAACGATAGATGGGATGACCGCAAATTGCTTGGTGGTGGGATTAAACACGTAGTATTTACGTGTATGTTCCTTCCCTCGATGGCTACAACAAAGAAGTAACCCGTTACAAGATTGCAAAAATCTTATTCCACAACGATCAGGTATGAAGTTGAGATTACGAAAAGGAGGCGGGGTTTGGTTTTCAACATCAAATGGGATATACAAATCGCGGACAAAAAGACCAGGAGAAATGAGAACTTTGTCATATGAGAGGGTGAAACGTCGGCTACTTAAAAGCGATTGCCAGTGTTTGGATACGGATTTGAACCGAAAGATGGAGGTAACCGGGAGACGGAGAAGGATTTCGGTTAAAAGGTCATCGCTCGAACCAACTTTAGCTCCAGAGTGCGTGTAGTGATCCGCGCTTAGAGCCTCCGAGAAAGAGTTGGTTTCGGGGTTGTTTTTTGTTTTCTTGATCTTGGCTCGTTTGTTTCCCATATTTGGGGTGCTTTGAGTGCATGTTTTGAAGAAAAAGTGTATTTATTATGGGAAAGATTGTGATGGAAGCTTATGAAGTAAAAAACTTGCTATGAAAGGTTTAGACTTTAAGACTTTGTTATTGTTGGCCTAAATTAGTCAACGTTTATAATTAATCATTTTTAATAATTTGTCTAATCATTGTACAGAACAAGTTTAAGAAAAAGCTTCAAAATTTTTAATGTCAATGTATTATTCCAAACAAATAATTATACAGTTGAACAGCTTTGATTTACAATATATTATTAGTTACTTAATTTCTGATAGTGTCCAAGATTTAATTAAAATTATATATATACAAATTATAAAGATGCAGTTGCTAGAAAATTAAATATGTAAATTTCTTAATAGAACATGAACCTCTATATCGACATGTTTGATAAAAAAAACCTAATTAATAATGATACTAACTTAGAAATAAAAAATACAAGCCTCTAGACCATGGGGGGTTTGTGGGCAACGCCCCCAATGGCGGTTAAGCTAGCCGGTCAATGCAAATGAATTTTACTTTGACCAGTTAGGGGTTGTATGTTTTAGTTTTTTAATGGTTTAAATGTCTGAATGGTTCAAAGGGGTGTTTAAAAAGCCTGTGGCTCATGGCTCGCTTGAGGTTCGCTCGAAAAAAGCTCGGCTTGTAAAAAGCTCGTATCTAAATGAGCCGAGCCGGCTCGGCTCGACATCTGAATGAGCCGAGCCTGAGCCAAGGTAGGTTTGGCTCGTGGCTCGCTCGGGGCTCGGCTCGTTGGCTCAGCTCATGGCTCGACTCGTGGCTTGATATACTTTACATATATATAGTTAGAAGATAATATATATATATATAAGTATATATCATTACTCATTACTTAATTTTTATAAAAAATTAAACAAAATAAAAGACTTGTTGCCCTAATTCTTTTACGTTTTCAACAATTTAATTTTTCAGTCACTCCATCCCTCCTAACTGTCGCCTCATTTTATCTTTCACATCAAGTTTCAACTTTCAAAGTTCAACCCTAATTCCTTTTCATTCTCTTTTTAAGCAACTACTTTCGTGGTAGGTAATGATTATTTCCTTTGTAATTTTTAACCTAATCCATGAATGTTCTAATTATGTGAAGAAAAAACCAAGTTGGCTCGATGAGCCATGAGCCGAGCTCGAGCTTTTTACGAGCCGAGCCCAAGCCCAAAATTCAAGCTCGTAAAAAAAACGAGCCGGCTCGAGCCAAGCTCGATATCTTTGAGCCCGAGCCTGAGCCTAACCTAGCTCGGCTCGAGCCGGCTCGTTTGCACCCCGAAATTGGTTCAGCACTTAATGGTTCAGACTGTTTGTTTTATGAGCAGATGTCTGAATGGTTTAGACATTTGTCTCTGAATAGTTAAGCTTTATACTAAGTCTGAATGGTTAAGATCTTTTATCTAAATTGGTTAGACATTTGATATACTAGCTTTTAATAGTTCAGACCTCATGCCGGTTCAGCACTTAATGATTCAAACTTCTTACTAATTCGATACTTACTCATTCATAAGTTGTCAAATAGCCCCAAAGTTATTCACTAAAATTTTAGATTTACTTGATGGATAAAAAGTTACACCAATTTAGTGATAAAAAAGAATTGATAGATTTTTTTTAAGGCAAATATATATTATAGATAGAAGGGGGCTAACAAGTAGTTAAAAACCATGACGAAGTACAAGAGAAAACAGAAAGACAAACAAACAAAATGAGAAACTAACGAAAAATCAAAAAACAAGAACATATTAAGCCGGATCATAGGGAAAGTTTAGTAAGGCAATGTATGTTCCCCTTCAAATTCTAGACTTTAGCCAAAGAGATCCCACCGTACCATCATTATCTCACAAAGTATCTTATCTGCTGACAGCTTCAGATCATTAGTAAATTGTAGAGCCATACAACGTATGGGGGCAATGCTGTGAGCTACTATAGGTGCTCGCAAGTCGCAACCTTCATGTTCTAGAGGCTCGTACGTTTATATTTTTGATTCCGAACACAACTTTCTTTTAATAATATAGTGCTAAAAAGTCTAGGGTGCTTGATCAACACAGCAATGACTAAGCATTATGTGTTATCATGGGGCATGGAGCAATAAATGTATCATTATGGAAGATTGTATTACAGAAAAACTTCTTGATAACACTCAAAAATACTTCTATCACAACAGAATGCATCAAAATTTAATCCAAAAAATTATACAAACCATACCATGATGCAGATAATGGAATTTTTAAGAGAAAAAAGTGTACTAAATTTTCCTTTAATAAGTTCTTAGTTCAGCAACGAAAATACCCGCACAATCATGAGATACAAAGTCCAGAAGAAATCCGCAGCTTTGAGTCCGCCCCTCCACTTACCACGCCATCTCCGTTCCACCAATCAGCACAAAATACCTGTGAAATTTATAAAAGGCCACACTGTTACCCAACTAAAATGATATAAAAGCCAACAAATTAAACTTAAAAAATAAAAAGCAAATACCTTATCCAAGATGTGTGGGACGAGAAGTGAAAGCTTGGAGCCAATGTTCCTGAATTATATTTGTTATAACTTTAGAGCTGATTGTGTAAATGCATGCATTGTGTGAGCATGTGAGTGACGGTACCTGGTTTTCAAGGATCCCAGACCCTAAGAATAGGATCAGAGCCGCCGCCAGTAATAAGAGCAGAACTTTCGCCAACCACGTCAATGCAGTTGATCACTTTACCACAAAACTGCACATGTATTAAGAATGTTTGTCATTAAAACTGATCTTGGAACTCAGATGATCGGGTATTGTACTGAATGATGAAAATCAATTTAGTTACATACCATATTTAGCATATCTTTCCCTGTCTCCACATCCCATCAAAATGGTACATTTAAGAAAAAAAAAAAAGTGGTACATGGATCTTTTGCAAGAAAAAAGTGGATAATAGTAAAACCGTTCGTGTTATAAGCAGGCGCAGCACAAGGAAATTAAGTTGGACAGCAGTGTCAGGAAGTTGTAGGGTGACCGCCCCTGCCATCGGCGGTCACCGTTGAAGTTTTTCATCTTAAAGGGGGCAGCTCCTGCCGCCAGCGGTCACCCCTTTAAACCCTAAATCCCATCTTAACGGTCGTTTAAACCGTTTAAACATGTTTAAAAAAAATTGTGATGGAGATAAAGAAATGGATTAATTTTTAAACCAAAAATTGGAGATGAAGAAATGGATTAAGATTGGAAACTCAGTTAACTTTGTATGTCATTTGAAACTTAAACCGAACAAAATTTTTTTTTCACATTATTGCAGGTTTTGACCACTCCATTTGAAACACGCAATAATTTTTTTACCATCAACTATCATCAACTATCCTCCAAACAACTTAAAAACAAATATTTTCACATTATTGCAGGTTTTGACCACTCCACTATCCTCTAAACAACTTTAAAAAATGAAGGCTTTGCAGGTTTTTATTATTGCAGGCATCTATCAACTTTACATCCAGCAAATTTCATGATTGTAATTTACATCAACTTTTCCAGGCAAATTTATTATGCCATCAACTTTGCAGACAAATTTAATATTCCATAAATTAAAACTTACATAATCAACTTAACTAGCACAAAATAATCGCAAGTACAATAAAACTTATATAATCAATTTAACTAGCATAAAAAGTCAACAACGGGAATCATGATACATAAATCGTATTAAAACTTATATAAGCTTTAATGGTGTCGGCTTGGACACCTGTTTACCCTGTGACCCGTCTGCTTACAACCCGAACACCTACGTCTCGTCTTTTCCTCGGGATAGTTGATATCCATCTAATTAAACATTCTTCTTGCACGACGCCTGCCTCGTTTGATAGTAAACCGGTCTGGGTCCGCAACCATCATCCCGGCATATTGCCATGTACTCTTTGGCGGCACTGGGTTAAAATCACCATTGTATTGTGCACGGTAGATCTCTGAATAGAACCGGTGACTAACAGTTTCTTTAGGATCCTGTTTTAGGCGATGGCGAACAACCAGATCATGACTACATGGGAAACGGTAATTTTTCCACCTTCCACACGTGCAAGTTTTATCCTTATATTCAACTGTGTAGTGATACCTGCCAGTTTCGTCAAATGTTTGAATCCTGGTCTCCACCATATATCGCTTGTCTCTGGCGGAATAAGGATACACTCGGTGTTATCGTGCAATTATCTCACGTTGATGGAAAACATTCCACATGCGTTCTGGAAAGTTTGTCACGCAATGAAGAGCGGTGTTGTAGTTCTTAGCGTAGCGTCCCTCTTAAAAGTATACTCGATTAAAGCATGTATTGGGAGCATCCTGGCACCACGTAACACGTTATTCATGCATTCTGATATGTTGGTGGTTAGGTTACCCCATCGACGCATGCCCCTGTCATAAAGGAGCGTCCACTTGGTTTTATCGATTTGTTTTAGGTACCGCGACGCTGCTTTGTTTGTTGCTTCAAGCTCCCTCATTAGACGTATATACTTTGGATCATGTGTCGTGCTCCCGATCAACCAACACATTCTTTTCAGGGTCACGTTCTTGAACTTGCTCGCGAAGTTGCTTCTAACGTGTCTTAGACAAAATCGGTGGTAGGCATGAGGTTCTTTCCAGGCTTCCAAGTTATTCATGGCATGCAATATACCTGCATGACGATCTGATATGACACAAAGTATGCGTTGTCGGGGGTCTTGAACATTCTTCTGGAACTGCTGAAGAAAGCACTTCCAGCTATCGTTGGTCTCTTCGTCAACGAGGCGTACGCCACCTGCAATATCATATTGTTGGCATTTTTTGAAACGGCTATCAATATTTTCCCCTTGTGTGGCCCTTTTAGATGGGTGGCATCTATAGATATCACCGGAATGCAGTAACGGAAAGCTTCAATATTCGGGTTGAATGCCCAAAAAACATACTTAAAGACAAACACTTCTCCGTCACGTGGCCCATTGGGATGGAATAACCACTGCACAACCGTGCCAGGGTTTGATTGTTGTAGCGCATGCAAGTAGCTAGGCAAAGCACAAAAGTTTTCATCCCAGGTACCGTATATTTTTTCGATGGCTTTTTTTCTGGCGGCCCAACCTTGGCATAAGTTATATCAACATGAAGCTACTCTTTGATCAAATCTTGAATTTGTTTCACAGAAAGTGATAAATCTACCTTAATTTGTTCTTTGATTTCTTCCGCCACCATCTTCGATCTAAGGGCTCGATTGTTGTTACGCGTCACAGTGGTGAAGCAGCTATGTGCAGGTAGGGGTGTTCAAAGTCGGGTATCCGGATTTCGGATACCCGAATTTTCGGATATCCGAAAATTTTTTATAGTGATTTTTACTATCCGAATTCGAAAATTCGGATATCCGGATTTCGGACACTCGAAAGTACGGATACGGATTCTGATAGTATCCAAATATCCAAAAATTTTGAATTTTTTTTTTGCATTTCATTCAATCCAAAATTAGCCTTAATGTTAATAAACTAACCAAAAAAGTCTTAAGACAATTAAAGTCAAAGTACAAATATCTAAATAACAAGTTTTAATCAAACATTAACTCCAAACATTTCAATACATTCAAATAATCTTCCACTCTACACATTTGACAAGTCCGCTACTTGTCTCATGACCACGACTTATAAGTCGGCAAAAAAAAAACTAACTAAAAATATATTTAGGAATTTTTGTAAGCATGATTACGAAGTTTTTTTAGAATTTCTCATACTTTTGAAAAACTAATAATGAAATCAAATATAAGTTATGTCTTGGTTATTTTAGAAAATAATATAAAAAAGACTTTAAAGAATACTATAAAAAAAAGTACAAATGCGTTTACAAAGTAAAAACATGATCGGTGGCGTGCACCGGTGGGTTGTCGACTTGTCGGAGCGTGCGACAGTGGGTCGTCGGAGCATGCACCGGTCTGAGGCCGGAGGATGGAGGCGTGAATGTAATTGGAAAACTAAATACATGTTAACTTTATAGTTTAAGCATAGTTTTATAAATATACTAAATACATAATCTTAAAAAAATATAAAAAATTTTTGTTTCCGGATAATCGGATAATCCGATTTATTGCAAAATTACTATCCGAACCCGAATCCGAATTTTCGGGTATCCGAAGTTCGGATATCCGAATTTTCGGGTATCCAAAATTTCGGGTATTTCGGGTTCGGGATATCGGGTTTTCGAATGCGGATATTTTTGAACACCCCTGTGTGCAGGGGTCCATTGGGTGACCCTAAAATAGTTGGAATTTTTAAATTTTCTCGCCGATGCAGTCCAACGACAAGATGTTTCGTTGTTTGACTCTCTGGTGCTTCTACATACCGCTTTGAAAACATCAGGTCTTGTGTTCTTCATAAAAATCTCTCTGTTCTGAGAAACATTCCATAACCAGACTGCATAGTCAACCTGCTCTTTGGATGTGAAATACATATTTAAAGTTATCTCACCACCTGTTTCAGCATTCCAAAATCGCATCTCGTCTTCACCGAAATTATCAAGAGCCATATAGTCATGATCCATTGTAGTACCAATAACATTCATACCGGGGAAACCGGTAAATCCCTGACTTCATTGCTGTGGTAGAGGAGGGATCGGTGCATCTTCTTCTTGTTTAGATTCAGATTCATATTCAGATTTTGAAGGAGATTGTTCACTATCTTCTGTGTTTTCCATTTCTTCTTCTACTGCCATATCTTCTATTTCTTCCATTTCTTCTTCTACTGTCATATCTTCAGTTTCATCCAAACTAGTGTAAGTTGACATTTGAGTTTGAGATTGCATTTGAACTTGATGGTATGGATCTAGTTGAAATAAAGAAAGACCCTGCAAAAGTTCCATGTGACCATCTTGTTGGACGTTGGGAGATATCGATGTCCATTTTACATGAATTTTACATATATATTCTGAAAAAATGGATGCCATATGGTATATTGTGTACATATCACTTTCTTGTTGAATGAATGAACATTGTGGACGACCACCGTATTCAAAGTACAGTTTTAATTCTAGACGACTTGATTCTCGTTCAGCTCCAACACATTGACATATCCGATCAACAAAATCGGTATAACTCATTCCATATATAACAAAAATTGAAGTAGTACGAGTGTATACATCACCTATAACTACCCCTTCGGTGTAAGAAACCTCAACCCCAAAATATAACTCTACTAGAAATGGATTGAAGGAGGATGATGATGTCATTTTTTAAAGATACTTTTTTTTATTATATGAGTGTAAGTAAAGGTTTATGAGAATGGATTGATTGGGGGGTGGGTGAGTCCATATATATAAAGAAAATAGACACATATAGAGCCTGCTTTTGGTAGGAGAGGTCTTTAACACCAACACCATTTTATTAAAATAAAAAACCTCAATGAACTTCTTAAACTAATTTAAAGCATTATTAGACAGTAAAATAAAAACTACTTAAACTAAGTCTAGAAACCGGGTCATAACATTAGCACAACTACTTTAATAATTAAAATAGTCTACAGCAAACTGGAGCATCTTCTCGCACATGTGGTAGCCAGGTTCCACTTTTTACGTCTTTCCCTGTATCTTCATTTAACTCTTCTGTTACAACATACAACTCGATCTCCCGGACCCCATTAACTCCAATGTATGGAGTTAATAATGTTACATCTTCACTATTTCTCAGTGGAAACAACCCCGTATCGAGATCACCGACCGGATGTTTAAAATAAAATCATAAATTCCTGGGAATAAACCCATAACCAAATTCTGGATAAATAAGATACATCTCAGAGACGGTAAACTCATGGACTTTTAAAAAGTAAACGAAAGTTATGCTACCGTAATCGTATGTTCTACCCGGCATCCTAGTAAAATACCCACCATGGTAAACTTTGAGGCTAAAATACTTAGGCTCTTTAACAACCTCTGGTTGGCCGGGCTCATTTACGGATCTAAGCTGAAATCTTGCACGAGGATAAAAACCATCTAGAAAGTTCGTCATGATATGTTGGTATGATGAATTTGTTAGATAAATGGATGATGATAAATATGAAGTATATGTTGGTATTTATAATAGTTTAATGATTAAAAAATAAACTAGATGAAAATATATTACACAAAATAAACATGAAAATAGATTACATTTATTATAAAAAATTATTATAAAAAATACAACTTAAGATGTTTTCCCTATATATACCACAACACCCTTCTATATTCTACCATACCAATTACCAATACATCCACACTAATATGGAAAACCCAAATGGAAAAGATATTGTTGACGATAAAATCTATAGTTCTCAGCCAATTAAGAAAACTTCAAGTTGGGTTCCTAAGAAATGGAGACGTCTAAGTTTAAAGAATCATGAGGGTTCATCATCTATATTGAAAGAGCCTGTTGCCGCCGAGGAGACTGAACCGGTCACTGAAGAACACAAAGATAACATACGTCATTTTATATTCCGAAATAACGAGTCGTACAAATGGTCCAAAGACTCTGTTGACTTCTATAACAACGGTGATGCTCCATTCTGCTATTGTCGTTTTCTAGGACTAAACAAACTTGATAGTGATTTTTGGGGGACTCTATTAGGACATCGCGGGGACGGACGTCTTACAAGTTTGGTAAGTATCATATCCTTTTTTTGCACATTATTATTAAGCTTTAACCGTTTAACATGCTTTATATAATTTGTTACAGCACATTGAAGGTTGGGTTAATCGGATGATGCTAACAAGGTTTAGCGCGTTTAGAAAAAACGGACCAGACGGACTACATTGGACAATTCTACAACCAACATTTCGTTCTAACCTTGTCACCGGAGACAATACATTTGGTGCCAAATATGCCAACGGAACTCATAGTCCGTACCCTCTATTTTGGGAGGTTAATTATGTTTATATTCCATTATATGTTATAAAAATAGATGAATGGTTACTTGTTCGTATTAATTTGCAAACCATGGAGATGAATCAGTACTGGTCTAATGTCAAATACTCATGCAATTATAGAGAGTTGATTCATTTACCACTGCTGGAATCGATTCCAATTTGTTTCCTATTTTTGTTGGAAGAGATTAAGTATTGGCAACATTACAATTGACCTTATATAAGACCAGAAGATCGATCCCTAAATGTCCACGTTGTTAGCAGCGAATACATGCCAAAAGATGAAGACGATCTTGGTGGTGAATCGGGGGTTCTTGTCTGTATGTTAATGCAGAATCTTGTGAAGAACAAAGTTGTGGATATGCAGGGTGATTTTAAAGATAAGTGCATGAAATTCAGGCTACATATGGCTAATCAGTTGTACAACACACGTTTCTCACATATATGTTTAGAACTTCCAATGTTATCGTTATGTGTTTCATGTTTTTCTAGATAATAAAAAAATAAATGCATGATAATAATTTCTTTGATAAAATGTTACTTCCAATGTTATCTTGGTGTTTCATGAATGCTACTGAATAGTCATTTCGTAGATACAGAGACATAAATGTTACTGACTAGTCATTTTTTGTTGATAATAATTTCTGTATAATAATCATTTCGTAGATATAGAGACAAAAATCATTTCGTGTTGATAATAATTTCTAGATAATAATTATTTTGTGTTGATAAAAAGATTGCAATGAACATGCATGACTAGTCATTTTCTGCAAAAGCCAGCATGACTACTCATTCTCACCTGCAAAAAGCCTGCAATGAACATGCATGAGTAGCATGCGTAGTAAATTATTTCAGAGACATAAATGCTACTGACTCATTTCAGAGACATAATTGTTGGCTCCAAAAAATAAAAAGACATGCATGATAATAATAACAAAAGCCAGCTACTAGTCATTCATTATTATTATTACCTGCAATGTCTAATTCTAAAAAGACATACATGATTTAACTAGACATGTATGCAATAAAATATAAATAAATTATAAATTTCGTTACATGCTACCATAATAATAATATACCTGCATAAAATAAATACCTGCAAAAGCCTGCATTAAAATACAATAGTCCTGCAAAAACCTGCATTAAAATACAATAGTCCTGCAAAAGCCTGCATGACTAGTCATTCATTAATTTCGTTTGATTACAAAACACTACTCAATTCATTTTCTGCAAAAGCCTGCATGATAATAAATACCCACTTGCAAAAAGCCTGCTACATACATGCATGACTAGTACCTGCAAAAAAAAAAAGACATGCATGATAATAATAACAAAAGCCAGCTACTAGTCATTCATTATTATTATTACCTGCAATGTCTAATTCTAAAAAGACATACATGATTTGACTACACATTGCAAAAAAAATTATAAATTTCGTTACCTGCTACCATAATAATAATATACCTGCATGAAAATAAATACCTGCAAAAGCCTGCATTAAAATACAATAGTCCTGCAAAAGCTAGCATTAAAATACAATAGTCCTGCAAAAGCCTGCATGACTAGTCATTCATTAATTTCGTTTGATTACAAAACACAACTCAATTCGTTTTCCGCAAAAGCCTGGATGATAATAAATACCCACTTACAAAAAGCCTGCTGCATACATGCATGACTAGTACCTGCAAAAAAAAAAAGACATGCATGAGAATAATAACAAAAGCCAGCTACTAGTCATTCATTATTATTATTACCTGCAATGTCTAATTTTAAAAAGACATACATGATTTGACTAGACATGCATGCAATAAATACATTCATTATTATTATTATCACCTCCTAGCAGATAATTTCGTAGTATAAATACATGACACACATGATTTCTAGTTACTCATTTCTAGTGACTCATTTTTCTCTTGCATCCAATTCTAAAAATCAATAGACATGAACATGAACCTCCATGTTTTCCTAGGTCCTATCAATTATAATGTTTTGTATCTAGGAGAGGAACATAGAGCTAGAAAACTGTGGACGGAACTAGAATGGGAGTTAACCTGCGACATTGACGTTAAGCGCGGGGAAGGTTCATTTTGGGACTCCGTATATGTAACGTCCCGTATTTTTCATTTGTTTTTATTTCAAATATAATCATACTCTTTTTTCATTCTTTATAATGTCAACACTTTATTATAGTAAAAATACTATTTTTATATCATTTTTGTTGATTATATATGTTTCTACAATACTTAAACAATTTCAAATATGCATTTTATCGCAAAAGCAACTGAGTTATCGAGACTTATATTTTTCGTGAAATGATTTTATAAGTGTTTCTATGGTTCATATGTTAAATTACCCAAAAACATACTTATTCCTAAGTTTATGGTACAAAGTGTAACAACCCCGGTTTTTGGGCCCGGAATTTTTTTTTTATTATTATTAAGAAACCCATTGGGCTTGGCCCAACCCCTTATTGGATCCGGCCCAACGATATACATGGGCTTGGCCCATTTAGTTATATTAAACGCAAGTGACGAAACCCGTCATAGCTAATACCTAGATACGTGTATGATTTACCTTCTACCATAAGGTTATTACTTTAGAATTGGTTATGAATTACCAAACCAACATTTTGACTGCACCAATTAGAAATGCATATAAACGAAGGAACAACAATAATTAATTACGAATAACAAAAAAATAAAATACATCATTTTATAAGTATACACTATTTATATATCTATACACATACGAAACCATGCATACATGCATATATGTATGTACGTATATATATATATATATATATACAATATATTTATCTACCACAAATAATAAAAGCCAACACAAATGTGTAACAATAATACTTGGAGATGGATAATTAAACCTTTTGAACATATAACTAGTGATAAGAACCAACACCAACATTACATAAAAATCAACCCACACATACATGCATACGCATGCAAATATACATGAATATTTATAACTCACATTCATACATTAACATATGTATATTTACGAAAATCCACAAACACGCATACAAGTACCATACAATAAATTACCACCATACATCCATACACATTATTATTTTACAAACCATAACTATACATAATTACCTACACACACATCATATGTATATATGTACAAATATATAAAACTCACCAAGTCTACAATTTATAAAACCATCCATTTTATAAAACAATCATCAACCTAAAATAATACTTACACACACCATGCATATGACCACTATTGTTCATGCACCATATTAACAAATTACCCCCTATTAGCTATTTGTCAACCTATTTTCCTAACCTAACCACCTACACCTTACACAAATCTTCCAAAAATCCTTTTGCTTGATACACCTTCCATATTTTGCACTAATCAAGAGCATCTTGTAGAAACCAAGAGCTTGTAGGACCCACTCCACTCTCTCTTCTTCTCTTTTTGACCGAACTCAAGCACACACACACACACATTTCATTTTCTTTCACAAAGATACTTTCTCACACTCTCCCAACCTTTATCTTAAACCTGTAGCACACACAAGCATTAACAAACCCTGGAAATCAGCTTCTAATGAGTTGGAGATCGAGCAAAAACAAAGACTAAGGTGTTACAAGGAGCCCATGAGTCCAAAGCAACGAACACCCGAGCAACCGAAGCACGAACCGTTCATCCCGCGAGAAAGAAAGCCAAGACCAGCCTTTTTCCAGTCGAGTTCCAGCTCATTTCGTGACCTTCTTAACACCTCAAGTGCACCCACACTCACTCTCAATCTCAAGGTAACCGAAAAACACCCGAAAACACACTACACGTACACAACACGTACATTTTCACACACAATGAATACCATAACTTCCCATATACTATGAACACATAAAAACACATCTTTTTCAGTAACAAAAGTGTTAAAAATGATAGAAGTCATCTCCTAAAGAAAACACACAAGTTTGACTAAAACTAGTCAAACCGAACACTTTATTTAGAACAAAACATCAAGACTAGACTAACCATCTTGAAAACGAGATTTTATATTTTCTACACTTTCATTTTACCAAAATATGGTTATAAATTAAATTTCATAATTTTTGGAGTTATAGATTATTTAATATGCATTATTGAATATTAAAAATGTATATTTTCACACTTATTTATTAAAAACGTATGGGAAGTGTAAAAATATAAAAATGAGCTATTCTACTATTATAAATATGGATATGAACACTTAGGATCGAAAATAGTTGATTGTTGATGGGTGAACCTAAGAATCGAAGAACAAACGAGACTAAACGTACGAAACAACGAAAATACCAAAAATATAAAAATACCAAGTCTTTGTGTTCTAAGTAGCTTATATATGATATAAAAATGTTAGAAAATAAATTTCATATTTTTATGGACATTATATTAATTACTACAAATTTTCTAATATTTAATGGGATTAAAATACGAAAATTTGTAGAAAATAGTTAGAGACTCCTAAGATAAAATTTACAGAACCAAAACTTATTTAGGGACATAAGGTAAGTAAATTTAGACCCTAAACATTTCCAAAGACTCTCTATGCTTTAAACGTAACATTAACCGAACCAAACGCGTTAAAAACACGAAACCGAGAAACACAAGAAAAACCTGAGATTTTTAATATCCATGAGCTTTTATACTTATAAATAAAGTATTTCACCAAGTTACATAATTTTTATATGCTTAATCTATTTATTATGATTTTTCGAATATACGAACCTAGTATTTTCACAAAAAGCATAAAAATTGGAGAAAGTCGTATTTTTCAAGAAAAATACATTTTATACAGTAACATAAGACCCAAGGAAGTGTTTTGAAGTATAAAACGCTTTAAAAGAGTATTTTGTAAGTAAATCGTTTATTCATCGGTTTCACGCGCGTTAAAGTACGAAAACGACCGACGGACTATAAAACTTGAATATTAAGTTTGTAACTACTTATTTACTGTATAAGTATGTTTAAAATGAAGTTTCACTATTTATTGGGTCACGGTTTATTTTATACAAATTATTTATGTTTAAACTACATTAACCGGCTACATTCATAAATAAAATATAGTAATTATTAGAAATATCTAAAAATTATAAAAAAGTGTATTTTTACAGTAGCATATGACCATTTAACATATGGGTACAATTATATTGAAGTATTTTGACTTAAACCTAAGACGTAACTTAATGCGCGGTAACGCAGCGTACTCGGTAGACCGATGGAAACTAACTTTCATGAATCTAATACCTAGATATATTTTTATCAGTAGATTCATACCTAAAATGCTATACATACCATAAGTATAATGTATAGTACTTATTAATATCAACCCTTAGTTAAAAACTCAACTTTAGTACGAATCCGACGATTTAACAAAGTCTAGGGACTAAAAGCGACAAGTACCAAACTTTACTGATTTTACATCAACCTACACTTAATACCTACCTATATAACCTGGAATACCATAAGTATATACATACTTAGACGTATAAGTCAACGTAAATGACTAAAACCATGATGTTACACGAGCGTAACCAAAACCGTACGCACACGACACCGACACAATGAAACACATAGACGTATGTATTTTGGGGTCTAACATGACTAAACTAAACATAGGAAGCCTGCTAGGAGGTAGAACTCCCACGCTGAATGTACAATATCTTTAGAAATCTTGAGTAGGCTGGACACCAGGTGAGTTCATAAATCCCCTTTTTACGTAACGCTTTTGGGGCTGATACATACCTACTAAACTTATTTATATAAACTGATTTTCATGGTGTAATACATCTGCTACGCTTGTCCCCGAACGTTGGTACAACTTTCGGTAGCCATTAACTTCTTGCAGGAGCCCTTTGAAATGTGAATAGTACTATTTGGGAATCCCCCGCGTACAGTGGCATACCCCCCCCCCCACTGAGGTTGAAAACCGTTACGCCACATGTTCAATGATTTGTCGGTGCTTAGCAGAGCACGTTAGCCCACTTTGGGTTATGGGACTTTTATATATGGTATTCGAGTTGGGTATAATCCGAACAGGTTTGGCTACATATTTTGTCGACCGTACACCAAAAACGTACTTATTAAATGTCCAGCATTTTGTGTATGAAACGTTTTATGACATTGTCGGTTTGGTCAAACCATGAGCTCACCAACTTTATGTTGACGTATTTTTGGGTATGTATTTCAGGTATTTAGATGATTTATCGATGGAAGTATACAACTAGACTTTATTACATTGGATGTGCATTTAGACACGGTTGATAGCTTTAGAAGACCCCGATTAGAAGAAACACGCAAAGATTATAGACGAATTATAGAAGAAGACTACTTGGGAATAGTAGACCAACTAGCCTCACTGCTTTCGTTAGAGTTTACTATTGTACCCTTTGATGTACAATTAGAATATACTGATATTACGTGTAAACCTATGGCCCACTATCAATGCATACATAGTTTTCGCTGTGTTTTGTTGGATATTCAATCTTCACGACCCACCCCCTTGGTCGGGATGTGACAGATTGGTATTAGAGCCAAAGGTTAGCGCGAATTAGGAATCCTACTTAGGAAATTCCTAGGCCCTAACCGAAACCCATTAGGGACACTTAAGCCATTAGACATGTAAGATTACTTGGACTTACGCCTAAGATAAGTAATACATTTATAGTTGAGATTAACCAATAGAACTCTAAGACTTGCCTTTTTGGACTTTAAGTGTTAAGAGAATTTAAGATTTAGAATATGTGTATACTCTAGGATGCTTGCTTCTACAACTTATTGCACAAATAACTAGTGAAAATCACAAGCAAGAACAAAACTATTAAACACAAGAATCTACATATATGACTACAATGGGAGAATACTAGAATGCCATGTGAGGTAAATTAACGATTACGGTCCGGAACGTAATGGTGAATTTACAGGCACATGAGCATTTGAGGAAATCCTAATGAGTCACCATACGTTTAAGACATAGAAACAACTATATAAAAACCAAGACTAACTTAAAACGAAGGCCGAACAAATATTTCCAACAAATAACCATTACACGTATCGAAGATTAGACCCTTAACAACTTTATTCAACATTGTATCAACTTGGACATGAAGTTCCCGTCAGACGATAACCGTTCTTGGAAACCATAAAATCTCATTCCTTCAAAGTACTTTGGAGTCCTCACTGAAAATGTTTTATGGACCCTTCTTATATCTCAATCGCCATCATGACACATAGCTTGTTGTAACATCCCGTTTTCTAATTAACAATAATAATAAAGTATTTTGAATTTATATTTCAAATATCGCTAAATGAGTAAGTTTCCGGTCAAACGAGTACTAGATGTTATTTCTAAACAAGCTATAAGTTCATTTATAACGACATTATTACTAGAAATAATTAATTATTTGGTTTAATAGGTTTTATATTTAATTAAGTGTAATAATAATTGAGGATTTAATGTACTAACTTAAAATTAAAAGATGAGATTATCTATAAGAAAAGCTTGTTTTACTAAAATGAAAATTCTAAATAAATCATCACTAGTTAGTATAAATGTTTCTTAAATATTTACGGCTATATTTTTTATACAGATATAAACATAGTCGGTTTGTGCAAAAGATAATATAAACCGTGGATTGAATCGATCGAACATTCATGATTATTTTACGAAGAATCTAGAAGAATTAATATTAGTTTCAATTTTATATAATATGATATCTTCAAGTCGGCAATATAAAAGGCGGCCAATAAGTTTTGTGTATATATATCCTTTGCATGTATGTTCGAGAAATTTAAAAAAAAAAGAAAACATGAGATACCCATTCATATCAATAAAATCATAATAGCAAGAGTGGTTCAAGACCCGAAGTTAAGCTTATTATTTGAAGATTGAGAAACTTGCGTTTTAAGTGAGTGTTACATCTCCCTGAAAGTATATATATGTGTGTTGTGGTGTATTAATATATAGTAATAATGCGTAGTATCGTTACTACATATGCTATTATTTTATGGATGTTATGACTATTATTATGTGATTACTCTTTTGTGTTATAATTAATGAAATATTATGTTATGTGAATATTGTTAGACCCAGATGGTGGATTTCTGTGACAAAAATAAATATTGTTAGACCCAGATGGTGGTTTTCTGGGACAGCAATATATTGTTAGACTCAGATGGTGGATTTCTGAGACAACAATTTATAAATATATTGTTAGACCCAGATGGTGGTTTTCTGGGACAGCAATATAATTATTGTTATAATTATTGTTAGACTCGATGGTGGTTTTCCGAGACAGCAATAATTATTATTAGATCGTAGGGCGTTAGCGATCAAAGTTAATGTTTAGACCCAGATGGTGGTTTTCTGGGACATCATTAACTCGTATTTAATATTGTATAATTATGAGAAATATGAAAAAGAAAAATTTATGGTTCAAGTAAAATATGTCATTATGGGGTAACATGGCATATATATTTATTAATGTACACTCACTTAGCGAAAGCTAATATGTGATTTCTATATACTTTCAGGTAATTCGTTTGAGCGGGAAGGGTGATTATGGATCAAGTCTTGAAATAGAAGATCGAACGTGTATTTTAATAAAAATATTAAATGTAATAGTCAAACTAGTTTTGATAAAACAATATTTGTAATGTTATCTTTGTTATGAAATAAAAGTTTGATACTTCATATATATAAGTCTTTTTGAAGAAAATTTTTGGGACCTAACATTCCACGCTAAACTCTGATTTAATTAATAAAAAAAAATATGAGGGTGTTACAAGTTGGTATCAGAGCATATGGTTTGAGGGATTCAGGTATAGGGATAAATACTTGAACTCAAACTATAAGGCTCTTGGTACTAGTGAACGTTCGATCCAAGACTTGATCAAAGAACCAAGGACAAGGGGTTAGTCCAAGGGTTTGAATATGAAAGTATGATATATGTTATTCTGAGTGTGATTTAATGAATATGTGTACTAAAATTCATTTCCTAAGACGTGACATGGTAATTATGAGAATACATGGGTATAATATGCGTAAAATTACACTTGGCCAATGTAATAGTACACATATGTTACTAGTGCGTTCTTGGAATTTCCATGCTCAGGTTAAAAGGCGGTGGAAAGTAAGTTATGTGATAGAAAGTGTATATGCTTTATATTAGCATATAAGAAAATTAATTAGTAGTATAGTATGCCTAAAATAGGATTGACTCTAGACTTCAAGTGATTAAATTTTAGAGTCGTATATCATCCTAACATAGATACTATACTTACAGTTACGAAAATAAAAATGGCTGGAAGTAGAGAAGAAAGTAGTCATCATAGTCATCAAAATGAAAACAATAATACAAATTCCCACTCGGGTATGAATGGACTCCTTCGGGATGAAACACGTCAGCAGATTGGGGAGGAAATAGCAAGGGCTCTCCAAAACATCATTCCATTCTTCATGGAACACATGGAGAACGCTATTGATAATGCCTTTGAGAATAGAATGATGAAACTTGCTCAGGAAAAGCCAGCTGAGGAAGTTAAAACTACAGAAATCGAGACCAAAGAAGAACCTAAACAGTATAGGTGTACATTTACAGATTTCATGGCTTGTAAGCCCAAGGAATTCTTAGGACAAGTTGATCCACTCATCAGTCAACGGTGGGTTGCGGATATGGAAACAATGTTTGAAATAAGTCATTGCAACCCCTCTGATGACGTAATCTTTGCCAGCAGTCAACTGAAAGAAGGGCTAAAGACTGGTGGGAAGTTCAGAGACAGAGTATAGGCAAAGAGGGAATCTTGAAGATGACGTGGGAAGAATTCAAGACTCTATTCTTGAATGAGTTTTGTCCCCAGGCAATGATTGATCAGATTACTGAAGAATTTCTCCAGTTACGTCAAACTAATGAATCAATAGACAAGATTACTAGTGTCTTCTTCGATAAAGCACGTTTTTGTCCTGAGCTTGTAAGGACAGAGAAAATGAAGATTCAAAGGTATCATAACATGTTGAAATCAGATTACCGGGAGTTTATTTCTCCATCAAAGTGCACAACGTTACACGAGTTGATTAATTGTGCAAGAGAAAGGGAGATCGAGTTAAAGAAACAGGTAGATCGAGGGGAGAAGAGGAAGCCAGAGAGAGGAGAAGGTCAATTTAAAAAGGCAAAGTATTCTGAACCCTTTAGGAAAAATGTTTTTAGACCCCAAATCCCCACTTGTAAAACTTGTGGTCGAAATCATCCTGGAGAGTGTCGATTGGCTCAGATAACTTGTTTCAAGTGTGGTCAGAAAGGACACACAGCACCGCAATGTACAAGGTCTTTGAACGTGTGCTACAATTGTTATAAGCCTGGACTTATGAAAGCGGAATGTCCAGAGCTAAGGAGTCCGGTAAGAAACATTGGTAATTTTCAACAGAACAGAGGAGCAAATGATGTGAAGAAGTTTGAAGCACTAAAACCGCGGGGAAGGGCATTCTAAATTACAACAGAGGAAGCGAAGGTCACACCAGACGTTGTGACAGGTAAATTCCTAGTCAACTCTGTACCTGCGCATATACTATTTGATTCTGGAGCTAGTAGATCATTTGTCTCTGCTAAATTCGTGCATCATCCTTTGTTTGTTATTGAAAAATTACCCATTCCCCTAGAGGTAGAGATAGCAGATAATAAGAACTTCTTGGTATTCGACGTATATCGTAGTTGCCTTTTAACAATAGAAAATGAGGATTACGAAGTAGATCTTATACCCATATCCATGGGTGAATTCGATGTAGTTATCGGTATGGATTGGCTATCTCGTTATCATGCCAATATCATATGTTCCCGCAAGGCAATCCAACTCACTTCACCTAGTGGGAGGCAACTATGTATATATGGAGAGAAGGAATGCAACTTTCCATTATGTACTATGATTGAAGCAATGAAATATGTAAATCACCGGTGTAAATCACGGGTGTAAGGCAACTATATATCAGTAGATTCATACCTAAAATGCTATACATACCATAAGTATAATGTATAGTACTTATTAATATCAACCCTTAGTTAAAAACTCAACTTTAGTACGAATCCGACGATTTAACAAAGTCTAGGGACTAAAAGCAACAAGTACCAAACTTTACTGATTTTACATCAACCTACACTTAATACCTACCTATATAACCTGGAATACCATAAGTATATACATACTTAGACGTATAAGTCAACGTAAATGACTAAAACCATGATATTACACGAGCGTAACCAAAACCGTATGCACACGACACCGACACAATGAAACACATAGACGTATGTATTTTGGGGTCTAACATGACTAAACTAAACATAGGAAGCCTGCTAGGAGGTAGAACTCACACGTTGAATGTACAATATCTTTAGAAATCTTGAGCAGGCTGGACACGAGGTGAGTTCATGAATCCCCTTTTTACGTAACGCTTTTGGGGCTGATACATACCTACTAAACTTATTTATATAAACTGATTTTCATGGTGTAATACATCTGCTACGCTTGTCCCCGAACGTTGGTACAACTTTCGGTAGCCATTAACTTCTTGCAGGAGCCCTTTGAAATGTGAATAGTACTATTTGGGAATCCCCCGCGTACAGTGGCATACCCCCCCCCCCCACTGAGGTTGAAAACCGTTACGCCACATGTTCAATGATTTGTCGGTGCTTAGCAGAGCACGTTAGCCCACTTTGGGTTAGGGGACTTTTATATATGGTATTCGGGTTGGGTATAATCCGAACAGGTTTGGCTACATATTTTGTCGACCGTACACCAAAAACGTACTTATTAAATGTCCAGCATTTTGTGTATGAAATGTTTTATGACATTGTCGGTTTGGTCAAACCATGAGTTCACCAACTTTATGTTGACGTATTTTTGGGTATGTATTTCAGGTATTTAGATGATTTATCGATGGAAGTATACAACTAGACTTTATTACATTGGATGTGCATTTAGACACGGTTGATAGCTTTAGAAGACCCCGATTAGAAGAAACACGCAAAGATTATAGACGAATTATAGAAGAAGACTACTTGGGAATAGTAGACCAACTAGCCTCACTGCTTTCGTTAGAGTTTACCATTGTACCCTTTGATGTACAATTAGAATATACTGACATTACGTGTAAACCTATGGCCCACTATCAATGCATACATAGTTTCCGCTGTGTTTTGTTGGATATTCAATCTTCACGACCCACCCCCTTGGTCGGGGTGTGACACAAAGAAACCAATGAATAAGTTGAGGGGCCACATTTGAAAATTTTGGCCAACCTTAATTCTTCTCTATAAATACCAACTCAAATCACTCCCTAAATCACTCCCACCTCTCTAAACCAATGTTTTGAAAACCGGACCGGACACTAAACCGTTATTTTAATTTTAATGGTCGGACCGGGGTTGGACCGGGGTAAGATAATTGTATATTTATCAAAGCAATACCATAATATTTTCAATTTAGACACAACATAAGTTCAATAATATTAAGTTATACCATATAAGTAATAACCCAAACAAGTTTCTAACGCCAAGAATCACAAAAAAATCATAATTTAAACAAGTTTTAATGCCAAAATAATATGAGTTCATCATTTTCATCACTTAAAAAATCAACATATTGACTTTCATTACAAAAAAACAAAAATATAAATAGATGTAATCATAAAATCCATGAAAATCAAAACATAAAAATATATATTTTATGACTGACCCGGTTCAATAGCGGTCCGGTCCGGTTCGTACGGTTCAAAGCGGTTCAGAAACATCAATCAAACCGTGTCTAATTAAACCGGGATTATTAAAAAAAGCGGTCCGACTGGTCGGACCGGCCGGTTTAAAAACACTGCTCTAAACTCTCTCCCTCAAACTCTCTCAACCCTTCCAAAAACTTCACCCATTTCTTTGTAAGAAATCTCCAAGAACATCTTGTGAGTTTTATTTTTATTATTTTTATTCCTTCTCTCATTTTTGAAATTTCTTCTTTCATTTTTCTTAATTTCTTCTTTCATTTATCTTATATTATTCCTTCTTCCTAAATACTTGAAACATCCTCTTGGATTTACCATATATTTGCCAAGGTAAATAAAGTTTGGTAAATCACCATTTCGAGGTTCAAGTTAGGATTATTTCTCTTAAAACTTTATAAAACAAATTCTTTTTTTTGTTGTTTTGCTTGTTTCTCGGAATATATTCGTACCAAACCATGTTACTAACAAATATTATGTTGTATAACTTGTGTTAAGGTTTTATTCCAAAAAAAAAACTTATGGCTCATATGCCTTCTTCTATATCTTTCTTAAAACCACTAAGTAATATATAAATAAGAAGTGAGTGGAACCGGACCATGTTCCCAAATAACTATGCTGGAGAAATTGTGTTATGGTATAAAAATGGTGATGTTGAGGACCTTGGTTCTACAACTAAAATTCCCACCATTCCTCACTTGATTACTTAGTAAACAAAGAAGTCATTTTATTTATATATTTCCTTTCTTGTACTCATGACCATCCGAATCATCAACCATATGTTGATGGTTTTATGCATTGGTGACAAACTTGAGGTTATAATGCCTCCATGCTTGACAATACATGACTATACTTGATAATATATATATATATATACATATACATATAATACTATCTCCGAACCATAATATTAACCCAATCCATGGTTAAATATTATGTGTTAAGGTGTACGATATACTAATCTTATGATTCCTTATTTTGGACTTCTAATGAGTGTTTGAAAAACACACACAAGTAATAGTGTCCAAATAAGTGTCTAAGTAGTATATATTTTTATGTAATTTCAAACGTATACTTTTCATTCACTACCAATTACAAATTCTTATACTTGTACACAGCTTATTCACCAATATAGGGTGACCTTGATGATTCCTTCTCTCAAGCTTATTTTCTCACTTTGTGGATATTACTTCACAAAAACGTGAGTCATACTATACCCTTTTTACGCTTTAAACACTATTTGGGTTGCAACATGTATCCATTATTAAACACACAAAATCACACTTCAATCAAACTTATTCTAAAACTCAATCCTTTTAGCATGCTTACATGTTATACTATTTGTGAATACATGCAAACATTCATATGCAAGCTATCTATCATTAACTTTGCAAGCCTCCCTTAACAAGTATAGCGCTATGCCGCTATAGGACTAGCACATCCGCCCCGTTTGTTGGGTCTTTGTTAAGTTATTCTTTACGACCTTATTTGCTTCGGCGATAAGGGTACGCACACGGCCTTAGTCACTTCGGTGTTAAGGATACGCTAGTGGACACTTTGGATTGATTTATAGTCTTTGCATGCTAGTATGAAACACAATTTGGTATACTTTAAACATGTGGATTTGAGATTTATTCATACCTATGCTATTTAATCAAACCGGTATGCTCACCAACATAATTTGTGTTGACGGATATTTTATACATGTTGCAGGAAACGTTAGAGAAACTAACAAGAAATCGATTTAGGGTGGACTTAGAAACACGCTTAATCTATCTTTGTGTTTTGTTTTATTTTAGACTTGAAACTTCCAAAATGTTGTATTTCTACTTTGAACCATGTATGGCTAGCTTGATTATATGACAAGAAGAAATTTAATATTAATATATCGCAACATTGGTGCTATGATGTCTTTGAACAATCTATCACGTCTCGCGCCTCGATGTTTCCGCCATCGGTTGGGGAGTGACAGTATATAAAGAGAATCTTTATATATCAGATAGAGTTATGGAGAAACTTGAAGTTGCTGGTTTTAAGGGAGTCTTCAACTGTGGATACCGAAAAGTTGATCGTGCCTTAATCCAGGCATTAATCGAAAGGTGGCGTCCGGAGACTAACACGTTCCACCTTCCCATTGGTGAGGTAACAGTAACTCTAGAAGATGTGGGAATAATATGGGGTTTACCCGTCGAGGGTGAACCCGTCACTTTATTCAATTCTTTATACGACTTAAGTGATCGTACTAAAATGTGTGAGGAGTACTTAGGTTTTAGACCCTTACCTACTGATTTTAAAAGATATACTATAAAAATAAGTAGTATAATAGAATACTTGATCTCAAACCCTTTACCTGACGAGGGTGCCACCGACGAAATGTACGCTAATCAAGCGCGTTGTATTATTCTTATACTATGTTCTAGTACTTTATTTGCAGATAAATCTAATGCATATGCTTCTTTAAGTTTTTTGTATAATATAAAAGACATAGTTAATTGTGAGGGGTTAAGTTGGGGCAGTGCCACACTGGCCTGTTTATATAGAGAATTATCGAAAGGAACCAACCCAGAAACAATTGCGGTTGGCGGACCCATGTCCCTTCTACAACTGTGGGCATGAACCAGGATATTACCGTTGGCACCAAGAATAACGGAAGAGATAAATGTTGATGCTACAGCTCCATATGGTGCAAGGTATTTATTTAATATATAACGTCAATAGTTTTATAATTAATAATGAGTTGATTCATTAATTTTTTTAGGTGGGATTATTCTGTTAGTCATAAATAATCTCCCTCACATGTCTTGGTGGCCCACCATACCAGTTTGCATAATTAATTAATGGAGTGGTCAAAATCTGCAAAGTTGATGGAGTGGTCAAGGATGGTGGCGGAAGAAATCAAAGAACAAATTAAGGTAGATTTATCACTTTCTGTGAAACAAATTCAGGTTTTGATCAAAGGAAAGCTTCATGTTGATATAACTTATGCCAAGGGTTGGGCCGTCAGAAAAAAAAAGCCATCGAAAAAATATATGGTACCTGGGATGAAAACTTTCGTGCTTGGCCTAGCTACCTGCATGCGCTACAACAATCAAACCCTGGCACGGTTGTGCAGTGGTTATTCCATCCCAATGGGCCATGTGACGGGGAAGTGTTTGTCTTCAAGTATGTTTTTTGGGCATTCAACCCGAATATTGAAGCTTTCTGTTACTGAATTCCGGTGATATCTATAGATGCCACCCATTTGAAGGGGCCATACAAGGGGAAAATATTGATAGCCGTTTCAAAAAATGCCAACAATATGATATTGCCGGTGGCGTACGCCCTCGTTGACGAAGAGACCAACGATAGCTGGAAGTGCTTTCTTCAGCAGTTCCAGAAGAATGTTCAAGACCCCCGACAACGCATACTTTGTGTCATATCAGATCGTCATGCAGGTATATTGCATGCCATGAATAACTTGGAAGCCTGGAAAGAACCTCATGCCTACCACCGATTTTGTCTAAGACACGTTAGAAGCAACTTCGCGAGCAAGTTCAAGAACGTGACCCTGAAAAGAATGTGTTGGTTGATCGGGAGCACGACACAGGATCCAAACTATATACGTCTAATGAGGGAGCTTGAAGCAACAAACAAAGCAGCGTCGCGGTACCTAAAACAAATCGATAAAACCAAGTGGACGCTCCTTTATGACAGGGGCATGCGTCGATGGGGTAACCTAACCACCAACATATCAGAATGCATGAATAACGTGTTACGTGGTGCCAGGATGCTCCCAATACAGGCTTTAATCGAGTATACTTTTAAGAGGGACGTTGATCAGTACGCTAAGAACTACAACACCGCTCTTCATTGCGTGACAAACTTTCCAGAACGCATGTGGAATGTTTTCCATCAACGTGAGATAATTGCATAAGAACACCGAGTGTATTCTTATTCCGCTAGAGAAAAGCGATATATGGTGGAGACCAGGATTCAAACATCTGACGAAACTGGCAGCTATCACTACACAGTTGAATATAAGGATAAAACTTGCACGTGTGGAAGGTGGCAAAATTACCGGTTCCCATATAGTCATGCTCTAGCTGTTTGCCATCACCTAAAACAGTATCCTAAAGAAACTGTTAGTCACCGGTTCTAATCAGAGATCTACCGTGCACAATACAATGGTGATTTTAACCCAGTGCCGCAAAAGAGTACATGGCAATATGCCGGGTGGGTGATGGTTGCGAACCTAGACCGGTTTACTATCAAACGAGGCATGCGTCGTGCAAGAAGAATGTTTAACGAGATGGATATCAACTATCCCGAGGAAAGGACGAGATGTAGGTGTTCGGGTTGTAAGCAGACGGGTCACATGGTAAGCAGGTGTCCAAGCCGACACAATTAAAAGCTTATATAAGTTTTAATACGATTTATGTATCATGATTCACGTTGTTGACTTTTTATGCTAGTTAAGTTGATTATATAAGTTTTATTGTACTTGCGATTATTTTGTGCTAGTTAAGTTGATTATGTAAGTTTTAATTTATGGAATATTAAATTTGTCTGAAAAGTTGATGGCATAATAAATTTGCCTGGAAAAGTTGATGTAAATTGCAATCATGAAATTTGCTGGATGTAAAGTTGATGGATGCCTGCAATAATAAAAACCTGCAAAGCCTGCATTTTTTAAAGTTGTTTGAAGGATAGTGGAGTGGTCAAAACCTGCAAATTGCAATAATGTTAAAATATTTGTTTTTAAAGTTGTTTGGACGATAGTTGATGATAAAAAAAATTTATTTCGTGTTTCAAATGGAGTTGTCAAAACTTGCAATAATGTGAAAAAAAAAAAATTTGTTCGGTTTAAGTTTCAAATGACATACAAAGTTAACTGAGTTTCCAATCTTAATCCATTTTTTCATCTCCAATTTTTGGTTTAAAAATTAATCCATTTCTTTATCTCCATCATAAAAAAAAATTAACATGTTTAAACGGTTTAAACGGCCGTTAAGATGGGATTTAGGGTTTAAAGGGGTGACCGCTGGTGGCAGGAGCAGCCCCCTTTAAGATGAAAAACTTCAACGGTGACCGCCGGTGGCAGGGCGGTCACCGGAGACTTCCTGACACTGTTGTCCAACTTAATTTCCTTGTGCTGCGCCCGCTTATCACACGAACGGTTTTACTATTATCTACTTTTTTCTTGTAAAAGATCCATTTACCACTTTTTTTTTCTTAAATGTACCATTTAGAAAAAAAAAATTCAATAGTGATCCCATGATGCAGAATAAATAGTTTCGTGTTCAGGCCAAACAACTGAAGATACACATTGTGTATGTCCGACAAGTGTAGATACAGCTTCTCCCTGCACATACGAGAAACTTTTAGTTGACAAAATATTAAAAAAAAATGAAGTCCATTATCAACTTAAAGTAATAATTAAGGCTGTTGACGGCTGAGAAAGGGAAACAAAGGAATAGATATAATCGCCAGTATATTTTATACCCTTCATTGTATTTTCTATAAAACAAACAAAATTTGTTCATGCTTATCAAGATGATTAAGCACATGTCTTCAAGTCTCATAGGAATTCTTTGGTCAATGTTTTTATAATTGGATTGTAGAGTAAATCTGCCGTCTTACCAGCTTACTGATCGGAGCGGTCGAACAGATTGGATCAATTTTAAATGATATAAATTAATAATAAATAAATATATATTTTTAAACTATTAATAGAAATTTGAATATAAATAAGACTCACAGACACAACTACTTTATAATCATATTAAACAAAAATCAAAATTAATGATTAGCTATTAACCAAACCAAATCCGGATCCAAATTTCAAAAAAATACCACATGTTTAAAGATAACTAACTTAAAAAAAATAATTTTCCAATCCAGTTGAACGGTTCGTTTTTTTGTGCTAAAAGCGACCTATATGGACTAGTTCGGTGCCATCACCGAATCCCGATGCAATCGGTTCAACCAACCGAACTGAAATGATCCTGAAAACATTGTTTAGGGTCTGTTTTTACGGTTATTAGGTAAAAGTGTAACCAAAATGTTAGTAATGTTTTTTTATCAACAAAAACTAAAAATGAATTAACCAGGAAACAGTAGTACAGATGTGAGCAGTTAAGTGCGAATGGATCTTGATAGATTAAGCAGTTAAGGGTGAAAAGCGTGTGACTTAAAAGCGACCGCCAGTGTTTAGATACAGATTTGAACCGGAGGATGGAGGTAATGGGGAGGCGTAGAAGTATTTGGGTTAAAATGTCGTCGTTGGAACCGATCAAAGATGCAGATTCGGTCGGTTCGTGATCAGAATCTTGTGTCGAAGCTTGCGAAAAGCATGTTGTTAGAGTGCTTTCAATTTTTTTGTATTTGGCTCTTGTAGTTACCATGTTAGAGTGGCTTGAAGAGGTATTAATTTTCGAAGGCTGGTTTTATAGGAAGAAGATTGACATGTATATATGATGATGATGATGATGATGATGATGATGATAGCAATAACATTGCTTTGTATGATGATGATGAAAACAAGATTTTGATGTAAGCTTTGCTGATATTTTTTGGTTTGGACATTGAGTTAGGTTATATATAAGTTAAAATTACTTCAAAAGAACCGATCAACTTTTTTTATTGAATTTTTTCGTATTTTAAGTTGATGTTTTAATACTTTTGATTGAGAGGATAATATGAGATCACTGATGTGAAATTTTTTGGGGAAATTTACGAAATTACTTAGATAAATTTAAAGTCGTGTAATCACTTTCAGATCAAACAATTTGAGTGTCTACCAACTTTTGATTGGATAAAATCATATTGATTCTAAATTTTCGTATGAATTTTTTTTGTGTGATATTACGAGGATTTTAATGATCAAAACCGTCTACAGAAGCCAGAAACTGATTTGCAGTTTTTGAAAACTGTAAACACCGGAAATTTCATCATTAGTCCCTCAAGTTCCACAAATGCATATTTGGCTCGACCCCAGCCAGGGGCTTTGCCCCTTGGACCCCGCTTCTCTCGGGGGCGCTGCTAGGGGTGTTCAAAAATATCCGCATCCGAAAACCCGTTCCGAAAATCCGAAATTCCGAACCCGAAATACCCGAAATTTCGGATACCCGAAAAATCGGATATCCGAACTTCGGATACCCGAAATTTCGGATTCGGGTTCGGATAGTAATTTTGGCATAATTCGGATATTCGGATTATCCGATTATCCGAAATCCAAATTTTTATTTTTATTTTTTTAGATTATGTATTTAATATATTTATAAAACTATGCTTATAAACTTTAAAGTTAACATGTATTTAGTATTCCAATTACATTCACGCCCTCTATCCTCCGGTCTCAAATCGGTGCACGCTCCGGCGACCCACTGTCGCACGCCCAACAAGTCGAAAACCCACCGGTGCACGCCTCCGATCATGTTGTTACCTTGTAAATGCATTTGTACTTTTTTATAGTATTCTTTATAGTCTTTTTTAATATTATTTTCTAAAATAACCAAGAGATAACTTATATTTAATTTCATTATTAGTTTTTCAAAAGTATGAGAAATAAAAAAAACTTCATAATCATGTCCAATATTTGATTTTTAGTTAGTTTTTTTTGTTGTCGACTTAAAAGTCGTGGTCATGACACAAGTAGCGGACTTGTCAGATGTATAGAGTGGACGATTATTTGAATGTATTGAAATGTTTGGAGTTTATGTTTGATTAAAACAACTTGTTATTTAGATATTTGTACTTTGACTATAATTGTATTATGACTTTTTTGGTTAGTTGTTTAACATTAAGGCTAATTTTAGATTGAATGAAATGCAAAAAAAATTCAAAATTTTCGGATATTTGGATACTATCCGAATCCGTATCCGAACTTTCGGGTATCCGAAATCCGGATATCCGAAATTTCGGATTCGGATACGGATAGTGAAAATCACTATCCGAAATTTTCGGATATCCGAAAATTCGGGTATCCGGAATCCGGATACCCGACTTTGAACACCCCTAGGCGCTGCCCCCGAACCCCTGTTAGGTCCAATGACATTCAAATTAGCGTACACTCTAATTTGAATGTCCTCTTCTATCTCAAATTACACTAAAATATCCAACAAAATTTACCGTGAAAATCAAGAAAACCAAAACTCTTTCTCGGAGGCTTTCAAGGCCGTGTACACGCACTCCAAAGCTAAAATTGGTTCCAACTGTCACCTTGTAAGTGAAATCTTTCTCCACCTCCTTGTTACCTCCATCTTTCGTTTCAAATCTGTATCCAAAACATTGGCAATTGCTTTTAAGTCATCGATGTTTCACCCCGTCCTTTGATAATCGCAACTAAAATAAACATTCCAATAACTTACTCTGCTTTAAACTAGGGTGGTCCTATTCACACACTTTCCTTTTTTATTTTCGCACCCCCCAGGCGCACATAGCCCTATTCGCGGCGCCTGGGTCACATCACATCGAAACAAATCATCAGACCTTGACAACTGACCATCCAACAGACCCCAGGCGCCGCACATAGCCCTATCCGCGGCGCCTGGGTACCCCAGACACACTTATGCGCCGCACATAGCCCTATGTGCGGCGCCTGGGTTCATTTTAGGACAAAATTTTCAAGATTTTCAATCCATGTTGCCGCACATAACCCTATATTTTACACCCAACCATTTTAACATAACAAATTAAACAAATTAATAACACACAAAAACATTTAAAACTTTAACAAACATTTATAACACACAAAATTAATCATTCATAAAAGAAATTAAAAATTACATAAACTTAAAAAAAATAACAAAAAAACATAAAAGATAACTACTCGTCCCCTTCTTCCGACGATGATGAAAACGCCACATTCGGAATCCCAAAATGGTCGCGTATGGCATTGAACAATCGAACTGCCCGTCGTCCATGTCGATCTATCCGGCGTCCTTGTCGCGCAATATCACGTTGCATCGCTTGGAGGCGTTGATCAAAGTGGTCTGCTAAAACACGTGTTCCCTCTGGCAGGTTGTCGTATACGTGCTGAGGGAACTGCGGCGGATCATGATGCGGACGCTCGGGTGACGGCTCACGTTCTTGTTCGGGCTCATGAGGCGGTGACACATTCGGATCAGGCGCCGGTACTCCACGTCTCTCCTCAACAAAAACTGGAATCTGGTCCCACGGTGGCAACGGAACAGGCACAAATATTTGGTCATTTGCATCCTTGAACCGAAGACCCACAGGAAACTTGCGCATTAGGCGCATGCTGTGCACACTAGTTTTCCCTAGTTTTGTGGCGCGAATAGACGGAGAGACCCGCATTGTCACCACCATAGTTATTCTGTTGCTGACCAGCATTGTAACCGTACGGGTATTCGAATGGAATATTCAAGTCAAACTGACCCGCATTGTCACCACCATAGTTATTCTGTTGCTGATCACCACAGTCACCGAAAACATAATCGTAACTGTTATCCACTGGATTATTTAAGTCGAACTTTCCAGCATTGACACCATAATTATTTTGTTGAACGAATTGCTCGTCACCGTCACCGTAAACATAACCGTAACTGTCATTCGGTGGAATATTTAAGTCAAATTGTACCGAATTATCAGGAAATTGAAAACCCGATACAACCTCGTCCTCCTGCTGACTTTGGTTGGAGGCAGCTTGATTCCAAGTGTTAGAGACTACAGTCTCGTATGAATCAGGAACACTAGTGTTAGAGTATTCACCGAATATATAACTATTAATCCACGACATTATAATGTTATATCGTGATGATAATGAAAGTTGAGAAAAAAAAAACGTGTATATTTTGGTAAAGATTGTTGAGAAAAAACGTGTATATTATGAATTTAGAGAAAAAAATGTAATGTATTAAATAGTGGTCCAGGAAAGGAGGCAGGCGCCGCGCCAAGCCCCATCTGCGGCGCATAGCGACCTCGTTTGACCAAATTCCTCCTCGTTAACGACATTCTCCCTCGAAAAGAACCCAGGCGCCGCGCCAAGCCCTTTTCGCGGCGCATAACATTGCATCGTTTGACCAGCTTCCTCCTCGTTAACGACATTCCCCTCGGAAAAGAAAAATCTCGACTGAAAACAACCCAGGCGCCGCGGATAGGGCTATGTGCGGCGCCTGGTACCTGAAAAAGTGACCCAGGCGCTGCACATAGCCCTATCCGCGGCGCCTGGGTTTAAAAAAAGTGTGTGGATAGATCTGGTAAGTGTGTGAATAGACAAAGCCTTAAACTATTGTTATATTTTCAATAAAGATGCTAAAAGAAAATCATAAAATATTCTTTTATGTATATTTTCAAAAAATATTTAAAAACAATCAAATTACAATAGTTGCCGGCGGTTTCACACCGGCCGCCACGTGACACTTCGTAATTGGTCTGCTATTTTTGTTTTGTTTTCCGTTTACGAAATGAATATATTTTTTTTTTGGACAGCGAAACGAATAAAGCCCGGCTACCCGAGGTAACCCAATGGCGAAAGGCGACCCCAAACGCTCTGCGAACACAGACAGCGCTGAGTAGCCGAAGCCCACCTATTAAACCAACTCTAATTGGGGGGAAACCCACTAGCCCGTCCGCCTGTAGGCACGACAACAAGCTAGCGGTAAAACCCGTTTGGCTCAGAGATCGAACTTGTGTTGGCCACAAGTCTCCCTTCATTGCCCCCATTTGCCCCTTCCAAAGTGGTGGTAGTGGGACTAGAACTTAGGTCTCTTTTTGAGAATCCAAGCCTCTTACCACTACACCACATTGGAAGTTGCTATGAATTTTAGGGTGTTACCGCTAGAACGGGTTTTACCGTTAGCTTGTTTTGGGAAAAACAAGGAAACGAAATGAATATATAAGTTAGCTTTTGATACTCTAAACAAATTGTTGGCTTGGTCTTCTCGAGCACGTGCTATAAGGACTAGCAACATTATTTTTGGGTCATCCTATTCACACACCCCATGCTTTTATTTCCCACACCCCCAGGCGCCGCACATAGACCTCGGCGTCGCGCCTGGGTCACTTCTTATCCCAGACACATCCTCAAACGTAGTCAATCACGCGCATGGCCCTCGGCGTGACGCCTGAGTCATATATGCGGCCAACAACATCATCGGCGCCTAGGTCATATATGCGGCGCATATGTCCAGGTTTGACCGAATTCCACCTCGTTTACGACATTCCTCGGTTGACGTTAACAGAAAAGTGACTCAGGCGCCGCATCAAGGTCTATCCGTGACGTCTGGTTTTAAAACAGGTATATGGATAGAATTTTAGGGTATGTGAATAGACAATGCCTTATTTTTTCCTCGTTTCCTTGTTTTTCCCAAAACTTTTGTACGATGATAAAACTCCCCCTCAACTTTTTATGTTTTCATTTTTACCCCATATGATTTTCAATTTTCTTTTTACTTTTTTTTCTTTTGCGTTTCTTTTGTTTTACGATCTGCATATAATTACATATCGGTATAAATTCAAATCGTCAATCAATTCGTCACAGTTTAATTCATCTTGTTTAATCGTACGTATTTTTATACGTTTCCTTCGTGTGGTTAAATCGTTAATGTCATATGCGTGTGACAAAAGCAAACATGCTCTTAACTATGTAAAGATCAGCTTACGGCCGTGACAAGTTCACCAAACGATGCCCCGACGCAATGCACGGGCACCTTTGCTCGGTTTTTTATATTACAAGTTACAGTTTATCCGGTTGTGGTGTGAGTTGGTCCGCGGTAATAAGTTTCTCGACGAATCATCCCGATATCCAGGATGGTGGCTACATGCCACAGGACAAGTCATTAAGGCAGGGCTTCGTGCTAAGACTTAGTTCTAGAGAGGGACTACCAGCTCCGCCTTGGAATGTACGTGTGTCTAGTTAAATCCATCTAAGTAGAGTGATAGCTCGTAACAGGTTAGGCACCCCTCACCCGGGTCACTACACTTAATACGGCATAGACTTGCCATGAAGGTGCCTTAGCTAATCATGTAAGCGGCATATACGTTAGTAAGCATTACGCCAATCGACCTCATGAGACGGCATAATGAAGAGTTGACTTGTAGACTATATTTTAAGCTAAAAGATAAAAAGAAAATATAATGTCTATCAATTTAACGTAATCTATGAACAATGTAAATTTGTATTTCATTTGAGTGACACAAGTGCTTTGATTGTTTTTCTTTGTTATAATAAAACTCTCTTCACACCTGAACATGCATTAGATAAAAGACCAGAACAGTATATTGAAAACAATCTACACATCAAAAGGATGATATCGATCTAATCTTGTCTAATATCATATCTCAATCATTCTACCTTTTAACATCGTTGCGCGACATTATCTCTAGAGCCGAGTTGATCAAGTCCACCACCCCACCATTCAACCCGACAACCGTATTCACAAGCGGTTCACAAAACCCCATCTCCACATACTTAATACCGTTGCCTCGCATCACTTCTACCTGATTTTCTAAGTACTTCCTAAGACTAGCTTCTGCTACATTAACCAAACCGAGAGAAACGCTCGTGTGCATGATTTTAGTAACAACTAATCCTGCTAACATCACCTGATCAGCCTTTACAAGCTCACATAAATAACATGGTAACAGAATTGTTTTAAAAACAGACCAAACGTCCTTCTCGTGGTCCCCACTTTTGTTCTCCGGTCTCGAGAAACTCGCTTCTTGACTGTTACGAGAATAGCACCCGACCATATAATTTATGTACGAAAAAGTGGTTCCGTATGAAGGTTTGGTAAAGATTGTTGATATCCGGCCCGATGATAACAAAGTAATAAACAACCCGTGATCGGTTAAATCCGGGCTGGGAATGTTTCCTTGCTTTAATCTGTCCTCCACAAAGTCCAAACACTCCATTTGTATGTTCTCATAAGGAAGTAAAGCTGCAAATTCTAGAGCTGTAAAACAATCTGCCTCGAGTAACAATCGGGTCAAATGTCGAGTAGAATCCTCGGTTAACAAAACCCCGTTTCCTTTTATACTAGATTGGTCGATGATTTTCAAAATGTCGTTGAATTCAGATGACGATGCTAGTTTCTTGAAAACTATTGCCCAACACTCGTGTAAAGAATGCACTGAAAAGGTAGTATCGTCATTTGTTGCGTCTTTATCACTCGATTCTTCTTCCTGAAAGTTCTCCCATCCTTCATCCCAATCATCATTGCTCCAATCATTCCCGGGACTGCGAGGTGTTTGTTCTGAGTTTTTGACCTCCTCTTTTACACTTACATTACCAAAAATCCCTTCCCACTCTCCTAACACGGCTATCAAAACATCGATATGGGATCGTTTAACAACATTATCCGATATCTTTAGAAAACAAGAAACTGCGGAATCCAGGGTAGAAATGTCATTTGGAGATATCTCGAGGTTGGGGGAGATGGTTGATAGTAGTTGTGATGATTTTAGGGCAACCAAAGTATGTGTGAAACTTTTAGGTGCGACTTCATTATCGGCTGCAGCTTCACGATGTGAACTTACAGACCCCATATTATCCCATCCGACCCACGGATCAACATTGTCCCGCAGCTCAGTTGAAAAAGAAGTCAGATTTGCTGTCAACCCCGTTATAAATTGCATAAGTTCCAGCATATGAACACGAACATGACTCGGGATTTCCATGTCATCAGAAAACCGGGCCACTCGATCCCAAACAGTACTTCTGACATTCTTTAATTCCTCTAAATCACCATCTAATTCACTCAAACTCGATAAAACACGATATATATAGTGATGCTCACTGGACCCACGGGCTAAATCCTTCAAGACGGTTTCCAAGATTCTTATGTATAGATGGGGGAGATCTTTGATATTTTCAAAATGCCTTTGAATATCCGGGGACAAATTTGTGTCAGGAGGAAAATGGGAAATCGATGCATGGTAAACATACGATACTGCTTTAAAACGACACCCTGAAAAAACCATCGATTTGCAGAAAGTGAGAGTCTCGGTGTACACATCGCCCATGAGACCAGAATTTATGTAAGCAAAAATAGATGCCCATCCTTGAGTTATAGAAATCGTTCCCTCTTTGACCAAGTCAACAAAAGCTTCAAGACAGATTATCACACACCCGGGAGAAAATCTTCCATCCAGTTCATCAGAAGATACAAATTTCTGTAAATCATCAATCAATCTAAGCCAGAAATTTATAAGCATCACCAGATCATCCTTCCAATTTGGATCCATTGAAAAATTACTAAAATCGCCCTTCACTGATGGAGTTATGTTGAAAAACTTCTTCATAATCCCCATTACAGAAGCACCTGGATAAGCAATAAGCTTAATGTACTTTTTGCAACGATCATATGTACTCTCGAGCTCATTAATGAACAATCGAAGGGTTTCTGGATCTTGAAAATGAACTTCAGATTTTGCATTATCTTCTAAAGCACTTAATGAACTTGATACATAATATCCATACACATATTGCCATGGTACAAGACCCTCAGGAACCCGATCTTTATATATTCCGGTTAGGGCTTTCATCATTTCTGCGAGAGGTTCAACACTCATTTCGTTTACATGAGCGTACACTTCGTCTTTAAGACATGCCAAATTTGGACCAAATAAACCGGCAATATTTTTGAAGTTTAAACCATAGAGGAATGTAAGCTTAATACATTCTTGCTCCATGATCATGTAAAACCTTTCCAGCTCATCAGTGGTCAAATGTGTGGGATCTGGGTTGATAATTGCTAGAAGTTCTTTTTTGTCTTCAACTTTTGAAAAACAAACGGAGAGGATGTTATATATGTAAGCAAGACGTTGTTTATCCTGCCCATTGATTTCAGGGTACACAGACATGGAGATTGTTTTAAAAATGTCTTTTGCAGAATCAAGTATTTTGCTTTCGAATGGTGCGAGTTCAGATTTGATATCATCAATGGTCCAGATCTTAGAAAGAAGAGTTGTACACATGAATTTCAGTAGTACCTGAATTTAAATGATACGAGAATGAGAACATTTTTTATATTCATCGATAACTTGCATTTACAAGTGCTTAATGGGTCAAAGGTAAAAAATTAAGAAGGTATCTGGTCAAAAGTCATCAAGTATTTTTATTGCAAAAAAAAACTACAAATCAAATTATTATTGAAATCATATATCTAACAAACTAACTTTTTAAAAAACACATAAATTTCATCCCATTTTACCCAAAAAGGGGGAAATTAAAAGAATACATATCTAAAAAGATAAGGGGTTCAATACGTCAAGAGACGCCAAGAGTGTATTTTTAACGAATAAAATTTTCTGGAACAGTTTAGTCAGATAATTAGTTTACGTAAAATCATATAACTTCCCTAATCACATCTCATACTAATATTTTTATATACAACACGTGTTTGGGGTTTAACCATTGCCCCAACCCATACTAACCTTTGCCACCTCTACTATTAGATATAGCATAGGCATTTGCGTACCTTCATTTGATCTAACCCATAGTCTGAAGCTAAATTCAACACATCCTTTAGGATTTTCTTTTTCTCTGTTTTGACCGAGTCAATGAAGTCGAATATTACACTCTCCATATAGTTGATGTCTCCAGATAGAAAGCGTGCTGTTTCAATACCAGGAATAATTTGCTCAATTGCTCTTGTATGATCAGCCACACGTTTTTGTTCCTCCAATTTCAACTTCCATTCTCTCCAAAATGATGATTGTGCTTGATCAATTTTGTTGCGTTCATCTGTTACAAAATAGGGGTGTAAAAAAGAAACGACAAACCACAAATGTTTAAATTACAGCACAAATATGTTCATTTGCTGCCAAAGAGAACCATTAATGGCATAAGGAATGTGTTGCAAATACAGGTGGTGATTTTGATCCATTTACTTGTGAATGGGTTGCCTTGAGTTATATTTTATATCTAATGGGCAACATCAACAAGAAGTGGAAAGTTTGATTCATTTATTTATAAATGTGCCAAATAAACAAAAACAGAACAAGTTAGCTAAAATAGAACGGTCAAATGTTTTGAACATTTGAAGGCCATCAAAAGTTTAATGTTAAAGCATAAAAGGTCCTAAAATCATTTATATAAATCATAAGACTACAATCGGGATAACATAAATCATAAATATTTGCAGGCTAATTATTTACTAAAAACAGAACTTTTTTTACAAGTTTGTAAATCAAACAACCCAACCTGGGCAAAAAGTTTTAAACATGATTAAGATCAGAAACTATAACTAAAATGAAAATAGTGCATAACAATTTTGGTTTGGTAATCATAATATTTAATAACAATATGTTTAATATCATAACTTTGATGCATACAACCTCCTAAATCATTTTTTGGAGGTTACATTATTAACATCATAACACTATTGTTTTGGTGATCATTATATTTATGAGCAATTTAAAAGTTAAGCAAAAAAGTGCTTCAGTGGAGCTGTGCTAAAAGTTACTCATTTGACCAGTTATCTATTGCACCAGACGCACACTTTGCCACCTATAATCAGAATATATGAAATATTACCTGAACTTAGTGAAGTGTATTTCTCTTGAAACTTTCTTAGCAGCAATTCCCTTCGCTGAGCTGGATGCTCACATTCACCACTAGAGTTATGCAACGTACTATATATCATCCCCAAGTTCATCATGCTACATATTTCATCATAATCTTCCCTTGATCTCACCTGTTCTTCGATTATTTTCACACCATAAAAGGCATCATTAAGATTTAATAAAAATGAGCACCCTAAAATGTCTTCCTCTTCTGTGACAGGTGGCATCATAATGATTTTTGCTAAAGAAGCAATTAAACTGTCTTTAGGAGAAAAATCATTTCTTGCCAACCAAGACATAACAGTGGCCATTGCTTGTGTCCCAACAAACTTGTTACCATTTTCTGCTTCTTGACCAAGTTCAAGCAACCATGGAAGGCGTAAAGCCACAAAAGTCAAAACTTTACTGTTTTCTTTCAGCATAGAATCAAAATCAGAAGCATTTGTTACAGATAGCAAGTCAGCTATATCAGAAAGTGTTGTTTTTATAGTTGTGAAATATGGTTTTTGTTCTTCATAAAGATTCGCATTGACCTGCCCTGATGAATCCATTAGGTCAACCAAATCGTGTCCTGATAATTCTGGAACTTTCTTTCCTGTCAACATTGTTACTTTTTCACACTGGCTTTGCATATCTAGATCTTTCCATGCATGCAAAAGCTCACCGATTGATTCCTTATCACAGTGGCTCAAAGCAAAACCTAGAAGTTGTTTTCGAGAATTAATATCCATGTTTGCAAGGGCGGGGCCCCTTGCAAGTGCAGTACACAAATCCCAAACGGGTCCGTGACCCTTTTTGGCCATAACAAGACAAAGATCAAAAGCAAGTTGAAGATCTCCAGCAACTGCTGCTTCTCTCGCGATAGCTTCTTGTACGGATGAGATTTCATCTTGAGAGTTGAGTCCAAGAAGTTTGGCTATTTCAATAAGCTCATCAACATTAACGTAGGCCCCGCTTTCAGTGGTGATTGCTAACTTAATGACTTCCATTGGTTCTTTAATTTGCCTAAATTGCATTGGAAGAATGTTCACACCTAATCTTGGGAGTTTAACAGTAAGGGCGTCAATCATATCCAACTCTTTCATCACGTTTCTATTGCTTGGAAGGATATTAAGACATTCCTTTGCCTTCCAGATCTGGAACAAGTTCCAAAATAGCAGTTAACTTCGTTTTTGAGCCATTTATTTATATGAGTTAATTTGGGTATTCGTCTCTAACGGGTCAAACAGAGTAAAAATAAATTAATTTAGAAGTCAACGGATTAATGTAACCTAAAGTGTATTTTAATCAAAAAAATTTCCAAAAGCATTTTATTTAAATGATTAAATTCTTGTTCAAACAATATATCTATGAATCCATAATTGACACAAAATTATTTATAAAAAAAAGTTCACTTCTTTTTTTTTGTAAAAACGGGTACAAATATTGTTTTCAGCCAACATGACCTAACTAGTACTTATAATTGCCTGCTACACGAACTCGTTTTGTCAGATTACCAACCTGCCCAAACGGTCCATTTTGCCAACTCCAAGTCCTTAACTGTCTTTTTGTTCTGTATTTCCAAGGCTTTCATAACAAATCAGCTAGGCACAGGTCGAGAATAATAGAACTAGAGGTGGAAAGTTTAACCCATTCACTCATGAATGAGAATGGTCAAATAAGTTGGAAGTCATTGGAAATTTATTATTAATGCGTACAACCCAACTAGATTGGTTTATTCAAAGATTTAGCCTACTGTCATAATACCCAACCATCTTACCACCTTGTAACAAAATTAGTGAATGAAACAATCACAATCTATCCACAACAACAAACCAAAGTGAAAAATGTTACTTACTTCTGAGGAAGAGAGACTAGAAGCTGAGAAAAAATACTCTCGTGCTGCCAAAATGATAATATTTTCAGCCTTTTCTGTTGGCAGCACCACCGAACCAGAGCCTTTTAGATAGTTTCTAGCAAGTGAGAATTTCCCAGCTTTTAATAATCCCCTGCAGTATTCAATCAACATGTATTCTAAATCAACAAAAGGAAATGCCTTTTCTTGCAGGGACTGAAAATCACGCCACATATTTGCCCAATCAGCATCTGTTCGGCCAGGTTGGCGGCGGATAAACTTTGACAGTATAAGACGGAGAATTTGTTTCACACTCTTGCTATCTGATTGTGCCTCGAGGAAAAAAGAAATTGGCTTTGGAACCTGAATATATAAAAGTAAGCTCAAAATTCAAAAATGAAACTTAAAGTCTCAGAATAAAGAGTCATAATAATATAATATTGTTTGAGTGATTCTCAATTTTCTAAATTAGCCTCAAGAAAGACAAAATTAACAGAGTCTTATTGAGCCAAATGAATACCATTAGTATTTGAAAATGATGGTAATTCAACATAAGTATTCTCCAAAAGAGAAAATGTTGAATTCGCACTGGACTTTTGAGAAAAGGAAGTTTTTCATTTTTCAAGGAATGGGAAAGCATATATCAAATTATCAATAAGCACAAATTAACAAGAAAAGAATCCTTTAATTATATGAAAACACTGAAAACTAGGAAACAAACAAGCTGACAGTTGATTAAAAGTGGAAGATTTTTAACTACATGAAAACATAAATTGAACAGAGATCATATGCCACTGATCTCTGAAAAGGCTGAAAACTATAAAAAATAAATAAAAAAATAACAAACCAACAAGCTGACAGCTGATTACTAGTGCAAATTAAAAATGATAATCTCAAGATCAAATTATCAGCATGGAATTACAATGTTATGCAAATACGACTGATAACATTAGCAAGTGCCACATGTCAAGCCATCATTATTAGTAAAGAACAAAAAACAACTATGATCTATTTAACTTGAAACCCATGGTCAGCAGAGTATAAATGCATACCTGGTATAAAGCCAAAAGCCTTCCAGCCTCAACATGCCCTTCTGCAAGTTTAAGTTGCTTTTTAAGACCCTCTACTTCATAACCTGCTAAAATGTAATACTGTAAGTAGTTAGAAAAAGAGAAGCCCCAAACCAAACATCATGCAATAACTTTATGCGCCCCCTCATATTCTCTCAACAAATGCCCACTTGACGTCAAAGATTCAGAAAAAAATAACAATATGTTAAATGAAGTATTATTTATTGTTAGAAATCAAGAACAAACAGGTACATGATTGTGACCTCACATAAGACTACTGTTTTGTGACCACACTATAAGCTATGAGTGTGTTCCACATGAATAATCAGTTTAAACAGTAAGCAACATGTGGTACAAGAAAAAGTGTATTTATAAGTACTTCGAATATTTTAAGATCCTTTTAGGGATAATGCATACGTAGGTCACCTGAGTAATGAAAAGAATAACATGAAATTACTCAAATATGTTACGAGCAACCATCTAAAGTTGATTCTTTTGAGAAGACTCAGGGGTATTTTTGTCATCATTACAATACAACTCTACCAGACAAAGCTTTAAACTCAATAGAATTTGTCATTTACAACTTTCAAAAAGTTTTTTTTGCTGAAATTGGCAAAAAATAAAATCAGATTGATACTTGGATGGCCTCAAAGATAGTTTGAACAGTTAGTTGGCCTTAAGGAAAACTTCCAAATACTTGTGTGGCCTATGTATACTTACTTCAAGATATATATATCCTTGAGCACACTCAACATCCAGAAAGAAAATCATATCAATGTGTATGAAAATGCTTACCGTGCAAATGTGGAAGTTTAGACAATATTGAGGCCATGGTACTCCACTTATCAGTAGCAGTACATAAATACAAACACTGAATAGCACAGTCTACTGCTTCAGCCTCATTTCTGAAAAAGATGTTTCCCAGAAACTCCTTGCACCCCTCTTCAATAACTATCAAACAGACGTCAATCTTATTCTCCATAGCAATTTCTTTCATCCATCTAACTAAAAATGAATCAACAGTATCATCAATCACTTCATCCCCAAACTTCTTGTGCATAAATGGTAGCGCTCTATCTCTTAGTATTTTTATTAGAGTTTCCTCATTGAACCCCTTAAGCATCATCTTGAACTTTTCATAATCAGACAACTGTTCCCATGTGGCTAAACTCATGCTAAAATAGATATCGTGATGATCATCATCTTCATCATCTGAGTAAATAAGCTGGTGTAAATAAGAAATAAGCTCGTGGAACTTTTGCAATTCTTTTATACCCTTCCGGCAAGCAAAATCAACCAAAGATAAACTGTTGTCCAGCTGTCCACTTAGGGTGTCCATTTCTATAGCTCTATGTTTGTACCAGATAGATAGTTCACTAGTTGATGGCCAAATATACCCCAGTAATTTTTTCACAATCGGTTCAGTTCTGATCTGAATGGCAGTTTCATGATTGTCTGGAAGGGTATTTATGTAATTTACCATTCTTTCATGCTCAACCCAGTCTTCTTCTCTTAGAGAAGTAACTTGATGAGGAGAACAGCCAGGAAGAAGCTGTCCATATGTCTGAACAGGGACAGTTTCAGGGATAGCTGCTAAAACCTCAAGCATGCAAGGAGATATTGAATAAGGATGGCGTTTGAAAAGAAGATTTAAAGCTCCAATTTTTCCACTTTCTGCAAGCGTCATAGCAGCTTTTTTGATAGGCAAAGAGCGAAATTTTCTGTAATCCTGTGCAGAAAACCTGAAAGAAGCTAAGTCAATGTGTTATAGTAAGTACAAATGGTGAGGTTATCATTTATCAATACATATTCATTATTCATGATGTGCATTTGAAGTGGCAGTTTTGACCCAGGCTACCCAATTCAGGTTATGTTTTATCTCTAATGGGTCAAAAAGGTAAAGTAGAACTAGAAAAAAACTGCTTTTAAGAAAACAGTCAATGGGTTGAAAAATAAGAACGGCCCAAAATTTATCCAAAATGTATTTTTGATGCATATAATCTTCTAAATCATTTTATTCAAAGAAGTTTTCAGCCTTTTCTTTTAGTTTATACTCTGATATATGTAGTGAATTTCTGAATAGATTTTAAGTTTACTTATAATGTATGTTCAGTCTGTCATTGTTGTTCAGTGAAGTTTTCATTCTTACTGAAGAAATGTGTAAACCCAACCCAAGTCCCGCCTCCTGAAATTATATAAGGGAAAAAGAAGCATATGATTAATTAATAAATATATTGATTCGATTTTAAAATATATACTTAAATATATGAGATTATGTACTATGTGTAATTAAGATGCAAATATGGATGGCCTCATTACCTGCCCATGTTTATTCCAAGAAATGTCTCCAGCCTATCTTTGAATTGTAACATCTTAAGTCTCGCCAAACGGAAATCCCAATTAGAGCTACCCTTTTCATCTTCAACCTCAGAAAACCTATAATGGTTTGTTAATTGGAGACCATAAGCAAGCAAAGCCCTAACTGCATCTTCTGTTGGTCCAACTCTATCCACACACTCTGAAAGTACAAAATCTTGATCCTTAACAAGTGAAAGAAACATATTAATTTCCTGTGTTCCTTGTAAAGAATGCAGCCACTGTGCTTTCAACAATTCATCTTTATCCAACCCATGATGATCAGCTAATTTAACTGCATCCTCAAACTGCTGACTGGTAATTAAAATATCATAAAGTTCCTGAACAGACCTTTTTGAAAATGACATCAAGCTCCATTGCAATTTACCACTGTCAAACTGCTTAAATTTTTCAACGGTAACTGGCTCATAGAGGACTAAATCTGATGGTTGGAAATTCTTTTCAGATGATTTACTTTCTAGAATAAATATACATCCCGGTGATGTTGACACTCGCTCCAAAATAGGCAAAGAGTATTGATAATCATTTTCTAATACTTTAACACCGCTATTGATGTCAAACATAGTAATTTTGCCACTTCTATAAGCAATGACAATGATATGATCAAGCCACCATGTAAAATCTATTATACTGTTTAATTCATTCTGTAGTTTGAAATGAACTTCTGAAAGTAAATCTTCCTCATTTATCTTAAAGATTATTAAGCATCCTCTCAAGTCCAATGTAGCAACAAACTGTTTATGTGGTGAAAACTGAACCTTCGGGGATGATATTTGATCTGTATAACCTCTTGTTTTAGTGTACAGACCTTCAAACTCAGCAGAAACCACTTGTTGTAAGCCTGACTGTCGACACCATTTCCAAAGAGAAATGTTGTAAGGTCCTGGAAGCGTTGGAAAAGAGAGAAAAAATTTAGCAGTCTGATCTTATGGGAAAAAAACTAACATCCTTGATATTATGTCAAATAGTACTCTCTAAACCCCTCCCGACCTTCAGCAGCTGAGTGAGGAGCCATGGTGCACCAAATTACCCTCCAATTTGTACAAGTGAAGATGAGTTTCATAAAATTTAATGATATGTTTGATGACTACATGAAGTCTAGAAAAAATATGTGGAATGGTATTTCTTAAAATTGATAATTCTCTGTTTTATCTTCTTTTGACAGAAAAATATATAATTGTTTAATGTAATTGTTAGAATAGCTTGGAGCATATGACATCCAACTTAAGGGAACCAAGTTGATTTATATAATAGAAAATGACAGAATAGAGAACATCATTTAGTGACTTGCTAGTTCTCTATTTATGACCAGATTTTTTTAGTATATAGTGTCCTTTTTCTTACCCATCTTTTGTACTAAAAATGGGAGGATTCCAGTAGCAGTTTATACCTATCATAGCGCTACTCTCCACTATCATCATATATTCATATCTTGTAAACTGATTTGGAGAAAAATCAGTATTTAAAAAAACGTTTTCGAGATTCACTATGGTTTTTGACAGAAATTTAAAGGTTTATGCTTATGCTGTTGAGTATTGACTGTGGTATATGATATAACAAAAGACTCCAAATATGTGGTTGAAATATTGCAAGTAAATGAATGATTGATGAGATGGGGTGTGTGGTCAAGACTCGAGATGTAGTGGAGGAGATGAAGTTTAAGAAGTGTTGAAGTAAATCAAACTGAGGAATCATTTTCGTTTGAGAGGCTACTAGCCCTGCTAGTGCTCCAGCACTAATCACAGAAAAAACCAGCAAGTTGACAATCACTTAATGAGTTTTTTTTCTGATTCACAACTTCAGTTATAAACAGGAATAACTAGTTTCTTTCCTACTCACAACATGATCTACTGCAGAAAATCAAACTGAAACTAATCAAGAAAAGTGTTGAATATTACCAATGACGACAGTGGAGGTCAATGGGATGTTAACAGCACTACTAACAACAGCAAGAAACGAGCTATCTGGATGATATCCACAGCAACTAACATTATGAGGGAACTGCTTATGTACCAATGAGCCCAAATTTGAACTGCTCACACTAGAAATAGAGGCACTTGGGTCCTGGCTAATCTCGATATCATGAACTGAACCATCCGATGCAAGTATACTAAATGTGCACCTGTACAAATTAATGTTAACAATAACACATTAACCAATTAAACATGAAAGTAAATTAACACAGCTGGTAAAAATATACTTAGGTAAAACTGAGTGAGAGACATAGAACTTACAAACAAGACTTTTTCGTATCCTTATTATCATGAATAAGAAAACTGATAATTGGCAAAGGCATTTTCAAATGCTGCTTTGTAATTCTGGTTATTTCTTCACCATTTGCTCTTATAAAATAAAGGGTATCCGCATTGTCAACAACACCCAAAATATCATGATCCTCTGACCAGGCTCCAAACATGAAAGTGACAAGGGAGTTGCCTGGGTTAACATAGTAAAAATTAGTGGTTTCATGTTATATAAAGAAACCTAAAACAAACTCAAATATCAGTTGCGAGTTGGTTCAGGAATATATATGTTAAATTTAGACGATAAACCGGAATCTATTTTATAACACAATAGCACCATAACTGTAAAATACAAGTCATTTAAACATGTTCAGAGTCTTACTGGTAAATATCCCACAAGGTTCTTGGTAATTATCATCTCGCTGTAAAATAGTTATCTCGTTTCCAACCACTATAGCTACATGTTCGCCACTTGGAGAAATGAAAATTGATGTCCATCTGCTTAACTTCTGTGGAAGCCGATTTGTGGTCCATTTTTCTCTAAACTCACTGAGACCTTAATCATACAAAAAAAGAAAATGGTTATCTATATTCAACCGATTTGACAAAAGCATAAGCATATATACATTAAAGATCACATTGAAGAACCCATTACATGTAAGAAAGCGCATCAACTGATAGCAAATCATATATAGAAAAAATTGAAATAATGAAGAAATATAGAAAAACAATCCACCTCTTGTATCCAAATCAAGGACATATATGAAAAGCAAAGAAATATAGGAATATAGCCATCCCTTGTATCTGAATCAAGGGGCGGTAATAAATATTTTTTCCACATATTTACAACTACAGCATGCAGAACTTCAATCTGACGTTATAGACGTGACGAAATTGTGATACACGCTGACGCTGTTACTTATAAGTTTGCAACTATATATACAAGCAAACACAATACAATGATTCACAGTTACAATATAACAATCTTAATAAATGAACAGCCTCACCAAAATAAAAACTCTTGGGTCCCAAATATATCAAATTTCTAGTGCATCTCTTTTCGTCCACACGCAAAGCAAAAACGTTCACCCGGATAAGGCCACGACTGTTTAACAAATTAACAAACTCCTGATCCAAATATGCTAATCTCCTATGAGAGCAGCAGCTTATACTAACACCACATTCTATTTAATGTACTTAAAAAGAGTGTTATGCAGTTAGCAAAACTTTCTATACTACAAGCACAAAATGCATATCAATACATTATGATGATCAGTCAGTTCAGGTTCAATTTCTAAATGCAAAAATACAAAGATCAAAGTGTACCTTTGGTTGAAAGCAATGTAAAGAAACTTCCTTTACCACTTTCACTTAGCTGAAATATCAATATAAACAACTTGTATTAAAGCAAGCAAATTCATGAACTAACAAACAATGATGAGTTGATTATAGGTTAATTAAATTGCACCTGTTGTTGAATAGGGGGATAATTGTAAGAGTAAGGTCTAGAAGAAGCGTGATGACGAGTCTCGTATAGAACTTGAGAAACTTCAATCTCCATTTTTGCTACTGATATTAACTAAATCTGGTTTGTCATCGAGATCGAACAAACAAGTGTAGAAGATCCAAATTTGGGATTTTTCACCAAATTTGTGTTCGGAGATGAAGACGATGGAGATGTTGGCAACCAGTCGATTGATTGATTGATGATGAGTGTCAATTTCAATTTCAATTTCAATTCCAATTCCAATTCCAATTCCAATTCCAATTCCGATGATTGAAAGATCTTCGGCACACACGGATGTAAATGTAACCTTGAACCCTCTCCCCTATATGTTTATGAACAAAAATAACATGAGATTAAGATTTTGATCCATGGGGTTTTAACTTTTAAGTTTTAACCAACCTGTTTGTTTCTATACACAAAACGAACGGGTTTGGCCTTTAAAAATGTGAGTTTCTCCGGAACTGAAAATAAATTAGGGTGGCATTTTGTCATTTGGTCACCTATATGAAGTATTTGGTAATTTTTTTTATTTAAATAAAGAACTAAATTGAGATTGAGTGTGAATTTAATCAATTTATCATGGTTATGTTAGTAGGATTGTTATAAAATGGTAATGAATATGAAAGTTAGAATGGTAAATTTGACATTGATTATATTTTGGATTATTAAAATTAAGTTTTTTTTAATAGCAAACATACGATACTTTTGAATTGCATTGCATTCGTGTCTGAACTTGAGCCTAGAACCTCAAACTTAAAAGGTAATGTCTCTGTCAAAATGACAACTTTCACATTGAAAAAAGGGTTATTGGATTTTAATACTCTTAACTATGAGGTATTGGCCGCTGTAACTCCCAACTAAAATCATCACTCCCAACTATGGGGTATTGGCCGATGTCACTCCCGTCGTTAGAAAACACTAACTCCGTTAGTGTTTGGGTCAAAAGTGTCACTTTACAAACTTAAGGGGAAATTTTATTTTTGTTTAATGCATATATATTCACCACTACCACCCACCACCCTCACCACCACCAACTCCGGCGACCTTCCGGTGACTCCGGTCACCACCATCATCTTCGGTGAATTTCCGGCGACTCCGGTCACCACCACCAACTCCGATCGGAGTCGCCAGAAATTCACCGGAGATGGTAGTGGTGACCGGAGTCACCGGAAGGTTGCCGGAGTTGGTGGTGGTGACCGGAGTTGGTGGTGGTGAGGGTGGTGGGTGGTAGTAGTGAAATATATATATATTAAACAAACATAAAATTTTCCCCTCAAGTTTACAAAGTGACACTTTTGACCCAAACACTAACGGAGTTAGTGTTTTCTAACGACGGGAGTGACAACGGCCAATACCCCATAGTTGGGAGTGATGATTTTAGTTGGGAGTGACAGCAGCCAATACCCCATAGTTGGGACTTGGGAGTATTAAAATCCAATAACCCTTGAAAAAAAAGTTTTTTTACTTGTAAAATTGCATATTTTTATCAAGAAATACGAAATGACTATGATTTGGACATTCTGCGTTGTACATTAAGAGCATTATTTACACATTAAAACTTGTATATAAAGATTTGGAAAATGAATATGATTGGCATGTTAATTTCAAATATTAAGAGACTGTTATTAACGATAACCTTAAATTGATTTTGTAAATATAAATAGGGGCAGATGAGTATTCATTTAATACAACTTTTGATACATTTAAACAAGGGTTAAATGCATATTTTCCCCTTCAAAACACTTTAAATGCATATTCACCCAGCAAAAAAAATCAATTGCATATTTCCCCTTATAAACAACTTTAATTTGCAAATATATCCATTTTTAATAAAGACATTTACTTAACATTGGGTATATATGCAATTGATTTTTTTAATTGGGAAAATATGCATTTAGGGGGTGTTTATAGGGGTAAATATGCAATTGAATCTTTAAACAAAGCAATGTGACAAAAATTATATAGGGCGCAGATCTCTGGGCTTTTGTGATGACAGATTTCTCCTAGTTGTTGGTATGGGCTTTTTGCGGCATCAACTTTTTTGGTCGCTAATTTGGTCATGAATCTAGGCTTTAGTGACGACAGTTTTCCATACTTTACTTTTTTACGGTGGTTACAAGTTTTCGGTTGCTAATCTACGTAGGTATAAATCTTGATTTGGGTGTTCTTGAACATGGATCCAATACTAGTGAAACATGTAATCAACAAGAAATCACAAAACTAAAATGACAAGTAAATAGATTATAAGCTCAATCTATTGACTCGAATATTGATACACAATACCACCCATAGACTTGGATATATATAGTGTTACATATCTTGAAAAAAAAAAAGACATCCTAATTAAACTCTAACCGGTTCCAATACAACTTGAGATTAACCCCATTATCTCAATACAACTTGAGGTTTACACAATTATCACGCTACTTTTAATTAACACTTGCTTGTTGTAGTCTTCCATCATGAGTTTGATGGGTCTATTGGAGGATGGGCCTTGTCAAGATCAACAACCTAACAACATTAGTCATACAAATTTGATTGTTAGCACTAGCAAGTCGAACCAAGTTTATGTTTTAACATATGCTCCTTATATTTAAATACTAAGGGTTATTTGGTAATTTTTAAATAGTTCAAATGTCTGAATGATTAGTGTTGAATGGTTAAGAGGGTTTGTTTGAATAGACATCTGAATGAGATTTTAAAATTAACAAACAAATCCAAAAAAAAATTTCATTTATCTTGTATCACATTAACGTGGAAACAAAACATAATTAGTTTATATATACAACCCTTAATGACATTTTAACGTGGAAACAAAACATAATTAGTTTATATATACAACCCTTAATGACATTTTAAGTTCTTATGGGTTTTTAACTTTTCTTTTCTATAATGAAGTAAGGCGATTCAAGAAAAAATAAATAAGATAAAGTTAGTTAGAGATAAATAAATCATAAATTACTTGCAAGAGACTTGTTCTTATCAAAGTCAAAGTCAAAATCATTGACTTACGAGTCAATTTACAAGAAACAAAAGGAGGGAAAATTCTCACTAATTTCATATCAATTGTTGATGAAACCGCGTCAAGTATGAAACTTTGCATCAATTTCACGACTTTGAAGTCATTGTAGTTCAACCCCACTTCATCCTTGATCACAATTTAACCACACTTCATCTTCTCCGGTTCACTCTGCTGCCGGATGTTCATAATTTTACTCATCAGAGCTTTTTTCAGGTAATAAGAACTTAACCCTCTTTATATTACTAACTCAATGTCAGTTCTGGGTATCTAATTTTGCAAAGATTTGTAGAAAATGAAAGTTTTGGTTTTATGGGTTTTAACTAAATTTGGTATCAGAATTATTTTTAACATATTCCCTGTTAAAAATCGGTTTGGATAGTTATAAATATTTTCTTAGCAAAGATCATATGCTAAATAAAGGAGATGATCTATAATAATTTGTAAATTTTTTTAAAGATAATCGGGTTATAAGATAATTCACGATAGTTGATAAATTTTTATTTGAACATATCGGGTTAGGAGATAATTCATGATAATCGGTAAAAATTTATTTGAACATATATCAGGTTATTTTGAATATGAAGCATACCATGACCCGTCTTGAAATCCACCATCAATTTTAATTAGAGTGTGACGCCTAAGCAAAATCCTATGTGGAGTAGTTAAAATGTTGACATGTAGATCGGTTACTCAATTATTAGAATATGAAGATTTAAAAATCAACACATGTGGTTTTTTTAAAACGGGTTGATTGGGTTGTCCGTAGTAATTTTTCGATTTTTTAAGATGAGATGATGTTATAAATGAGCCAAAGAATTTATAATATAATGCAGGTAAGCGCAATATGCGCCGCATCCGCTACGACCTAAAGTTTTATTCATAGTAGGATCAATTCGCTATCCAAAAGGGGTTTCTTCATAACTTTTTGCCTGTTTACCTATCACTTTAATATTCTGATATATTTTCATGGTTATATCCAACTTCCCTTTCACCTCAATTGCATTCTTGGTATCTTTCACTTTATGGTGCCAATTGTCATTTAATCTATATATGTGTGTTAAAATATGTAGAATTAAATAGATAATAACTAGTTTTCAAGATTGTAGTGCAATTAAAAGTCCCATTTTGTATGTTTTATCCAACTTGGGTTGTAATATTGTATTGAAGTATTATGTTATGTAAGTGTATGTTGCATGTGGAACAAAGAATGAGACATAAAAAAATGACACTACATATACTCTTGCTAATGTTTTTGTTCTTGGTTCTTAACTTTGTAGTGCCCATGATTGCAATTCAAGATAATTTTTACTTTTTAAGATTGTTGTGCAAACAACAAGTTGTCATGTTTATGCTTTATTCCGCTTGGATTGTAGGATTCAGTTGACGACTTTGTCGGATAACCATATATTGTATGCGAAAGTGTGAAACAAAGACGAGACATTAAAAAGTGATACGACGTAGACTATATGTTGCTACACTTATGTAAATCATTGATTTAGTACTTGTTAGATAATATACAGTTTTGTTCTTGAATCTCAGCCACTTTTAAACATCTTGATACTTGAAGAACATGGGTTCTAATGCACCAACATCCACCATTCTGTCGGAGCTTATTTCAACCACGCTTGAGACCATCGACGCTGCAAAATCCGTCTATCTCCAAAAGGAAAACTTCAACAAACTCTCATCATACTTGGAGAAAACTGCTTCCATATTACAACAACTGCCCATATCCAACTCCAATGATCCTGGAACCATAAAAACCGCGATTAACACACTTACCAAACACGTCTCAGAAGCTAAATCACTCTCTCTTGAATGCACCACCAGGAACAAAATCTATCTCCTGCTCAATGCGAAAAAGATTGTCACACTCTTGGAAAAGAACACGAAAGATCTAGCTAGCGCGCTCAACCAGTTTGCTTTCCTGACCGCCTCTGGTGCAGGCGGTCAGGAAATAATTAAGCTATCAAACGTAATGTTTGATACAAAGTATCAAACAACACCAACAGAAGATGGAATTATTGAGAAGATCGAAATAGGTATTCGAGAACGAAGCGTTGACAGATCATACGCAAACAACTTGCTTATTTCGATTGCGGATGCAATCGGAGTTTCAATAGAGCAGTCAGTTTTAAGAACAGAATATGAAGAATTCAAATCCGAAATGGAGAAGATGGAGACGGCTTCAGCTGATGTAACAGAATCGTTACAGATTGAACAGATTGTTGGATTGTTAGGAAAAGCAGATATCATAGCAACAGTTGAAGAACGCGAAAAGAAGTATTTCAGTAAACGGAATTCGTTAGGACGACAACCGTTAGAGCCGCTGCAATCGTTCTACTGTCCCATCACATGTGACGTAATGGAAGATCCGGTGGAAACTCCAACAGGACATAGTTTTGAGAGACGTGCGATTGAAAAATGGTTAGTGGAAGAGAACGGTTTATGTCCGGTGACTAAAACACCATTGAAGTCTTCGGCATTGAGGACGAATAAGACGCTGCGACAGTCGATTGAAGAATGGAGAGATAGAAACACGATGATTGTTATCGGTTCGATGAAGTCGAGGATTTGTTCTGATGAGGAAGATGAAGTGATCATCAGTTTGGGGAAGTTGCAGGCTTTGATATTGGAACGAGATCTTCATCAGGAATGGGTGATGATGGAGGATTATTTGCCGGTTTTTGTTTCGCTTCTTGCTACAAAGAAATTTAGAGTTAGATCTCATGTTCTTGTTATTCTCCGGATCCTTGCAACCAACCATGATGATAGGAAGGTACATTTATTTACCGGGTCATTTTAAAAAATTTGACTTAACAAATGCATAAATTAGTTAGATCAAAGATTCATCTGTTTTTACATAGAAAAGAAAATATATATCAGTGAGATTGAAATGCAGGTTGCATATCATTGATCATCTGAATACAAGTTTTCAATGCATAATGTACATCGCTCATCCACTGTTGGATACTATCACACTTAAAAGTTGATCATCTAACTTGCAGGAAAGCATAGCAAAAACAGAAAACGCCATCAAACTAATCGTGAGTTCCCTTGCACGAAAGATAGAAGAAAGTAAGCTGGCATTAGAACTACTAACAGAATTATCAGATAACGATTTGGCAAGAACCATGATCGGGAACAGTCAAGGCTGCATACTTCTTCTTGTAACCATATTGGGTGGCGATGATCCTCAAGCAGTAAATGAAGCAAAACAACTTTTGGATAATCTTTCTTTTGTTAATCAAAATATTGTGCAGATGGCCAAGGCTAATTATTTTGGACCTTTACTTCATCTTCTTACTTCAGGTAAGTTCTAAATAACTTTCAATCATCTTGACTAAAACAGTCTATGGGGTCAGGTTTGACTTTTAAAGTCAAACCTAAAAATGAACATGTTTGGCCTCAAAAGTGGTTTTTACATCTTTTCTTGTGTCCAGGTGGAATAACTAATCAAGATTAAGCGTGACATCATTTCTTGTGTCTGGTTTGGAACTCGAAACTGAGCGTGTAAACCGAACTAGTCGTTTAACTTTTGTTATATATATATTATTATTTTGAAATATTTAGTTATGTATATATATTGTAATGATCAACCATATTTATCATTGTAGAAATCTTAATGAAACCAAAGTTTTGAAAAAAAAAAATGGTTCAAACTGCCAAAACAAAATCGTTTGCGTGCACAAGACGCAAGGCCCTTATATGTGGTTTTAAATTGTTTAGAGGTTACTTAGCTAGTCTGTTGTTTTTAAGCTCGGGTTCTTGTGTCAAGTTACCTATCTGTTAATATTAATAACAAAAAACCAAATCAATGCAGGGTCCGAAAGTGTGCAACGTTTGATGATTGAAACATTATCAGAACTCGAGATGACGGATCATGGAAAACTTATGGTTTGTGAGAACGGTACAATTGAGTTACTCGTTACCATGCTCTCGCACAACGATATAGATATGAAAAAAGCAGCTATTTTAGCTCTTGAGAAGCTCTCAGGTGTGCCACAAAACGGGTTAAAAATGATCAAACAAAATGCAACCGAGATCTTGTTGGGAATACTCTTTCGTGAGACCTTGTCAATCCCGAGCCTGGTTGAAAAGATTGTAGCCACTGTTATGAATCTAGCATTATCGTTAACTTCCCAAGAAGCTGATCAAGGGGAGATTCTGTTTTTACAATCTGAAGAAGATGTTTTCAAATTATTTTCTTTAATCTCATTAAATGGCCCAAATATTCAACAAAATGTTCTCAGAACATTTCTTGCAGTTTGTCAATCTCCGTCTGGTTTGAACATCAGGAAAACTTTACGAAAGGTGCGTTCTTTTTATTTTTCTTTTTCCGATTTCAACCCGTTTGTTTATGAACAGGTTGATTTGGGTATGTTTTATCTTTAGCTAGTTAGATGCTCATAACCAAAAAAGAGTTTAGAAAAGAGGAAACAGGTTGAAAATCACTCAAAATTTATATTTAATGCATGCAACATTCTAAATAGTGTTAAAAGAAGATTGACACATGTTTTTTGCACAAAAGGAAAACTAGGGGTGACGATTTTCGACGCGACGTGGAAAAATTAAGGTTTTGGGTTTGATATATCTAACCTCTTTAGAAAGCGGTTGGCGTTTGGTTGACCTGTTTAATTGAACGGATCGTGTTCGATCTGACCTGTTTAACCGTTTATTTGAACAGGTTGACTCGTTTATGACCCGTTTAAACAGGTCATGTTTGGGTTACAACTTACACGATTTAAATGTGTGGGTTAGGGTTGATGTTTTTTACAGGGATCAAATATGGGTCGTGTTCGGGTAGCACAATTTAACCCGTGAACTTGACACGATTGACTCCTATAGGAAAAAATCCATTTTGACCTCAAGTCAAACCAGTACTTATTCATGTTCATTTTCATCAGATTTCTTCTGTACAAGTTTTAGTTCAGTTATGTGAACATGAAAACCAAACTGTTCGATCAAATTCGGTTAAGCTATTTTGTGCCTTAACCAAAGACGGAGACGATGAAGCTTTCATGGAACATGTGGGGCCCAAATGCGTCGATACTTTGCTTAAGATTATAAATAACTCAGATAGCGTCGAAGAGGGCGTTGCTGCAATGCAAATCATCTCTAACCTTCCTAGAAGCCCGAAAATGACCCAATGGATTCTTGAAGCCGGAGCACTTCATGTGATCATTTGCATTCTCTCTAATCATTTGCATAAACCCGAAATCATGATTGATAGCGCTTCTGGTGCTTTGTGTCGGTTTACCATTTCATCTAATCAAGAACTGCAAAAAAAAGTGGCAGAAACCAGGATTATACCAGTGATAGTTAACTTGCTATATTCAGGAAGTTCCCTAACTAAAAAAAATATAGCAGTTTCACTCGGGCAGTTTTCCGAGAGCTCAAACGGGTTAAGCAGGCCCATTAAGCGGAAACCAAACTTTTTAACTTGTTGTTTGGTGTCACCTGATATGGGCTGCATGGTCCACTCGGGGATTTGCACTACCGAATCCTCGTTTTGCCTTGTTGAAGTTAATGCCATAAACCCTCTTGTTAAAGTTCTTGATGAACCGGATTTTGGAGCTTGTGAGGCTGCTTTGGATGCTTTGTTGACTTTGGTCAACGGGGAGCAACTGCAGAAGGGTAGTAAGGTGTTGGAAGACGGTGGGGCGATTGCTAAAATGGTAAAGTTGTTGAGTTCTCCGTGTGTTGGGTTGCAGGAGAAGGCGTTGGTGGCGTTGGAAAGAATATTTCGGTCACCGGAGTATAAACAGAAGTATAAAGCATCGGCACAAATGCCATTAGTGGAGATCACACAGAGAGGAACCAGTGGTATGAAATCTGTTGCTGCTAAGATTTTGGCTCATCTGAATGTGCTTCATGAACAGTCATCTTTTTTCTGATTGTTTCAAACTTATTTCTTATCCATTTGTATAAAGTATAAACTCATATCATTCATTGTAAAGGTATATCTTTCTTCTGATTGTTTTAACTTATTTCTTATCCATTTTTATAAATTCAAAATTATTCATTGGATTTAAAGGTCTGTTGTGAACCTTTGAAATTTATTAATAAATAGAAGTTTGATTTGCAAGAAATATATGATTATGTTACTGTCTGAAACCTGGTCACATGTTAGCATTTGTGGCTTGGCGGGTCAATACGACAGGAACCTGGAAATTTTACACAAACATGACCCGTTTAACCCAACATATCATTTTGGGTTTATGATTTTGCATGTTACTGTTCTAAAGTTACATATTACAACAAAAAGTTACTGTTCTAAACCTGACCTGTTTAGAGATACTTGTTTGATCCAAAACTGACCCATTCATCCAGATTTGCAGTAGTGAACCAATAAAAATGTAACAAGATGTTTAAACAATTAAAAATTCTTTTAAACAGCATGAGAAACATGATAAAAAGTTAATAGCATGTACTAATATTTGAAACAATCAATAATATTCACTTAATAATACTATATCTAATCATCAAAACTAAAAAAAATTCCAAAAATAATGCAGAAGATAAAGAAAACAAGAAACTGATCTAAACTAAGTGAAAACCGGACAATCTGGGACGACAACGCCTGGCGCGGTTGGACAAGTAGCAAGTGGGCACCCTTCACCGCTGTTTCCCCACCAATTAATCGAAATCCCTGCGTTTTGTAGTCCAAGAAACAAAAACACACTCATGAAAGCCGTCCCAGCATCAAGACCACCAGCAAGAATATAGTTATACCGTTGCCACGCCTCAGGATAATACTTGAAAATAACATAACCCGAAAGAAACGCAATCAAGATCCAACTTGTGTAGTTGACAGCCGAAGCAGGCGGCATCATTGCAGTGGCACCCAACAACACGGGAAAATGTATCTTCAGGATCCAACTACTTGTTGGGAAACACTTGTGAGCTATCCAAACCAAAAACGGTAAAACCGCGCCAACCAAAAAGAAATAGTTGATCGCGGAGTACACCCCGAGGTTACCAAAGATTCTTTGTGGACCAACCAGACCCCATATGATCGAAGCATCGTAAAACACATGGTCCATTGGGCACTTCCATTGACTGTCTTTTGGGAGCAATGCAGTGTTGCAGAGGTTCGGGATGCTTTCCATTAGCATCCACGCGGTTACTTGGTATACAATGACTGATATGATTGTTCCAAAAACCTACAAAATCAGTGTGCGCAAGTATTTAGCGATGGTATATTTAAGTTACATATTTTATATTTTCGATTGATATATTTAAACTTACTTGAGCCATGAACATTGCTCTAGGTGGGATCTTCATGTAATGTCCGAGTTTGAAGTCTTGTATAAAGGTCAAAGCTTGAACCATGCTGATATACCCGTATACTTTAAAGCACATGTTTGCAACAGGTCGTCCAGGGTACAAGTAGCCCATCATATACTCGGTGATGATGTTCAGACCCGGTTGCTGGTAATGACAGAATACAAGAAATCATTAGAGTTCGGGTCAAATAAACCACAATTTCAACTACAATAGTAAAAAATATTGATTAAAACTCGGTAGGAAATTTGATAACAGAGTTAGAACCATCGTAAAAGCTACATGTAGAAAATCACAGAAGTTGATCATGTAAAAAATCGGTTCAAAATTTTGAATTTGAAATCAAACAGGTTTGACCAAAAAAGTCAAACTGTATATTAGTTACCTGATTTGTGGTTGCAGAAATTATACCAATAGGCAGTGTAAAGGCTATAGCAACAGCACAAGCCAACAATACACCCCACCATGGCAACTGAAGAGTATCAGCGTAATGTGTACATGCGAATAAAATAAGCGCGATATTCAGCAACAGAATAACCAAAAACCACCACATGGGCACGGGTTTATAGACCCGCATAAGCCTCGTGTGCACGTCAACTTTCTTAGTCTCAGAATTGCCAAATGCACCTTTCATCTTATCTAATATATCCCTGATCACAATCAAGAAACAAAAAAAATGTTATCTTTTGTTAAAACAACATAAAACCCGTGTTAAATAATAATAAGACACACGCTTACCGTCCATGGAAGAGCAAGACATGGACCACGGTTGCAGACAGCGTGGCAAAACCAAGCCCGTACGTCATAGCAAAAAATGAACTCATGTATAAATGGCCTTGTTTCTCATAAGCAATTTTATCAAGCTGAAAATTGGAGTTAATAACCGCGGTAGTGTTGTAACTTGACCCGTCAGCTCTGAACAATTCCATCGAGTAGAACGGGAAGTTTTTGGCGCGATAGATATTGAGCCAGTAAGTTATAGGTGTTACTACAAACATCATTATAGAGAACCCGATAGCCACGTTTACAGTGGCGAACCATGGGCTGGCTAACGGGCTGCCGAGGTAGGCTGCAATGGTGGACCAGTCCAGCCCGAATGAACCGAGCCCAAGCCCGTTTTGACCCGACCCGAGCTGGTTAACAAGAATTGACTTGCGGTTGATCCAACATACCCATGAAACTGAAGTTAATATTTGGAATAAATATCCTGGAAAAATGTAATATGCAAAACTGCAGATCATGACAATAACAAAGAATTGTGTTCTTGTTGTGCCACCCTTTGGTCTCTTCTCATTCTCATGCAAAGATCTGTGATCAGTAGAAAAAAAAAATAATTCAGAATATTTGTGTTGACTTTTGTTGACTTTTTTTTACTTTTGTTGACTTTTGTTTATGGATTGAGTAAATTTATAAAAAAATGGTGGTTGACATGAATCAGACATGTTTTTTTTATAAATTTATTGGATTAATTTCTTAAAATTATATTATGGGTAGCTGAAACCAATCCCAAATTAAGTGGATATATTAATGTTAATAATATATTATATAATATTTAAAGAATATGATAAGTAATTTTAATATAAATAAAAGTTTAATTAGCATAACTGCTATGGGATATTGAGATTATTAACTTTAAATTATACTATTAACTATTGAGGAGGGTATGACCTAACATCAATATTAAACTCCCAAATATAATATTAAAATATTATTTATCACTAAAAAATATATATAATTTATTTAAAAAATGTACTTAATTAACATAGTTACTTTTAACATTCAAATTTTAATAACATCAAAATTTACAAAATTATAGTTCCTAGATATTTGATTTCGAACTAATCGGGTCAGGTCACAAACCCTAAAAGAAAACGGACATAATAAAAGTATTTTGAGACGTATTTGGGTTATTTGAATATTCAAACGTACCTAAATAAGGAGACTTGGATTAAATTCGAGGGCCACCACATCTCACCGGGCTCCACCAAAAACCGTCTAAAAAGCCCGGCCCAACCAAACCCCAAAACCTACAACATTCAAGCCTCACACATCAATAACAAAAAAAAATTCTATCATATTTATCTTAAAAAATCTAGAAACAATAACGACAATAGTCGTTAAAAAACAAAAATATTAACATACCTGAGTGGTAAGCATAACAATAAACGCAGGAAGAAACGCAAACTCCTTCTTATAAAACAACTTAACCGCACTCAAAATATGCGTAGCGTAAACCGTCCCCGCACCCGAATTCGCAAAAATAGTGATCAAAACATGTTCCTTAATATTAAACGGACCCGGGTTCAACGTAAACTGACACCACTTGCCTTGAAAAAACACTCTCTTAGTAATAGTTCTAGCCATTAAGTGACCAATGGGCACGGTAGCAACTTGAGCCGCTATCGAACTAATCGATAGCGGCTCAGTTCGATACCAATAAAACTGGTTGACAAAGGAGAGAATGACACATGTTGTTATACCCAATACCCACATTCGAAATGTGAGAACTGGGACAGTTGGATCATCGGTTTTTGGAACTGTTAGATCAACTTCTTTCACCGGACAAATGTCGTCGGAGGGATCGCCGGTTGCCGGAGAGACAGGTTTGGCTGTTGTCATGTTTTTTGTTTGAGAGTTTTGAGGTTGAAGATGTGATGTGGGATGTTTTTATAGGGGAAAAAAGATATGATGTGATTTGAAGTAGGATGGTGAATGTTGTTGTTTGGATAGATGCAATACAAATTGGAGTTTGATAAGGATAATAATTGGTTTGGTTTTGTTTTGTTTTGTTTGGGTTGGTTTATACTTTTCATCCATGTACTATTTACTACTTTGCACTTTTTATTTAGCTAATTATTATTATTTTTGTATTTTTTGTTTATAGTTGACTACTTTTTTTTAAATGTTTTGGACTTTTGATTTTTTAAATTTTTTTAACGGTTAATATTACATCTTTTTGTTAAGTTTTTTGTAAATCAAAACCTCATTTTTCATTTTTTTAAGAAAAGTATAATTTTTTGGATTAAGAAAATGTTTGACTTTTTTTATACCTTTGATGAATGATTATCATACTAACAAATTTTGAAACTCAACATAATACATATACTTGTATCGGAGTTGTGAATTTGTTTTAGTATGGTTAACAGTTCGTAAAGTCGGTTTATTTGGATAGTTTATTTGGTTCGGTTATTTGAATAAATTGTATAATAACCAGTTTAATCGGATAACTAATCTGAATAATAAATTGACCAATGCGGAAGTTTTTTTATGTATGCATATTAACTTTATTAAGAAACACAATTTTTTTAATGAATAAATGCAAAACAAAAGTTAAGAGAATTTTTTTTTCCTACATAAAAAGGGGTCTTTATGGCCTTTTCCCGTAGAAAACACGCAAGATTACATATAAAAACATTAGAGTGGAGTTATATATGCCATAGAAGTCTAATTTACTATAAAGTTTAAGAAGTAAGAAGAAATATAGACCATTAGATCTAAAAACTAAATGATGATTAAAGACTACAAAAATTGATGTGGTACAACCGTAAATAACTCCAACTTTTATTCCAGCCAAAGGGCAATTGTGTCATTACATGGATATATTGTGTTATTTTGTTATCTAATATAAAAAAACACAATAACACAATAGAAACATTTTGTTGTGAAGTTCCTCAATATCGTTGTGTTATTTTCATCAGGGGACTGTGTAATTTTCGTCAGTTCGAAAAGATTACACAATAAGTTAAAACATATGATTTTTTTATATCAATATTATACGCAATTTAAAGATAAAAAATGCTCATTTTTATGTGTACTTTAAAAAATAAAACTGTATGTAAAAGTTATGAACGTTTAAAAAAATGTGAAAATTGAAATAGAAAGATGTTACCAATATTACTCTTCTTTTTAATATAATTAAGAGAGTAACACATGTCTATCATTTCATAAATTTTTAAGCTTTCTACCTGATTAAAATTTTATAGTTAAACCTAATTCTAAAATATTTAACTAATTTCTTTTGAACTTTGGTTATGTAGTAGTAGAATCTTCTTGATTTATTTCCTTAATAAAATCATGTGCATGACTAACACATGGATCATTTAGTTTTGCTAATGATAAACTTACTTTAAAAAGTAATATGCTTTTAATTTGGTGCTAATACCAATGTCATTTAAATTGATTAGTGGTTACTAAAATAATTCAAATTCTAACAAATTTTTATAGAAGGTTTTTTAACTTTTAAAGAATTTACTTGATTAGCTCAGAATCGGCACAAAACATTCATTGCTAGTGTTGTTAGATATAGAGAAAAGAAATTCACGTTTAGTTTATTACGTTCTATAAAGCATTACATTTTTAGTAATTAGATACGTGTAAAATAAATGTTTTAATGATGCTTATCGTATGGTTTGCATTGATTTCTTATTTAATACTAGGTTTATTACCCGTGTGTTACACACGGGTTAAATAATAAAATTTATAAATAAATTATAACATTATCTTAAGTAATTATAAATATTTAATAAATTGGCTCCATCAACTTTGTATTATGAAAAATGACATACAAATTTACCTCCAAAACTTCCTATTATAAAAACATATTTCCCCCTAAAATGGACCCCTAAAACCTTGAATTATTATATAGACTAGGTTTAACACCCGTGTGTTACACACGGGTTGAATAAAAATATTTTTAAAAAAATTATAACTATTATATTTAAAAATTTATAAAATTTTTTGTAAATTATTATTAATCACAAAATTTTGTCTTTATTAACTCTCTTACTCAATTTACCTCTAAACTTTCCTTTTATAAAACAAATTATGTTTTCCCCCTAAAAATTGCCCCCTAAAAACTCTAATTTATTAGATAGATTTATTTTATTTTTCACTTTACCAAACGGGTGAGTTAATTAAGTGATGTACCGCCTCAACTAGCTAGGGATGTAAAGCAGCCGAGCCGAGCTCGAGCTCGTCTAGGCTCGAGCTCGACTCGTTTAAGTTTAACTAGGCTAGAGCTTGAGCTCGGCTCGTTTGAAGTTTTAATTTCAAAGCTCGAGCTCGTCATAAACTTCTCAAGCTCGAGCTCGGCTTGACTCTTCTAATGTTTATTATTTTATTTTTAATTGTATATATATATATTTTTAAATATTTATATTTTATTTTATGTAAAGTTTAATTATATGTATTTTATATATAACAAAATACATATTATATATTTTTAATCATAATTTATATATATTTTTTAACTAATAATAATATATATTTATAAAATAAATAAAAAACATATAAATGAAAAGCTCCATAAGGCTCGCGAGCCGGCTCGAGCTCGATAATTTAATGAGTTTTTTTCTTAGGCTCGGGCTCGAGCTCGAAAAAGCTCGGCTCGTTCGAGCTTTTTATCGATCCGATTTTGAGTAGCTTGCGAGTAGCTCGGCTCTTTTACACCCTTAGCCCCAACGATTCCCAGTCTAACTGGTTGAGATAGAATGCTAAAATAAGGTATTAGGTTCAAGTCTCACATATAACAAAATAAAGGTTTCAGATTGGGCCATGTAATTTTTTTCAGCTACGTCATACGGTAGGTTTCCTCCTAATGAAAAATAAAGATGAAGGTGTTTAGTTTTAATTTTTAAGAGTAGAGTGGGTGTAAACGGTAAAGCAAAGAGTGTGCACATTTGTCATTGAAAACAATCTTTTTCGTGTCTTTTTTTGTGGACGAGACGTGAACACCAATCCCATGAGAAGATCCATGTTAACAAAAGTGACTATTTAAGGTCATTTACAAAAGTGACTTGTTCAATCTTTTTCATTTAGGGTTTTATTGACCATGGTTGAATCATATATTTTATTTGGAATTGTTAGGTCCGTATCAATAAATGTGAATGAATCAAGTTTTGTGAGAGGGATCAAATATTTAAATTTTTAAAAAGACATAATAGAATTATAAAAGAGTACATGTTCAAAATACGACTAGTTAATTTGTTATGTTTGTTAGGGCTTGAAATTTTACTGGCAAAGATGCAGTATCCTTATTATGTTGAATCCAGTATCATTGGCGTGTGAATGATTGATGATCCTTAATGCTTATAATTGTCGAATAACTAACTATTGTCTTGTACGTGTTTTATATGTTTCAAATGCAGGTAACGTTCTTAAGACTCAGTCCACCTTAAATATCGATCAAGATGGTTGTGGAACAAGTTGGGAACGTGGTCAAGCCCCTCAACGGCTTTAAGCTAGTTTTTAGGAATATATTTCGACTATTCTAAACTATATAATGAGGCTATGGCTAAGCTTAACACACACGTGATTTTTCACACTTCTCTTCTACATCTCGACTAATTTCTCTGCTCACACACACATTTTTGTACCATGTTGTCATAGTTCTCGAGGTGTACTTGTTATTATTCTTAATATAATGGTGATAAACATTTGTAACCACCCGAGGTTTTTATGCCGGCGATCCTTAAACGATCAAGGGTTTTTCCTCGTATAAATTTGTGTTAACCTTATACTTCTGCATATTATTCATTAAAACACACTACCTCATTTTACTAATTTGGTTTATCAATTTTCGATCAAAATAATATTTAGAGTGCTAAAATCAATATAGACGGTTAACTTGTCGTCTTAAAAATATTTATTTGGTGATATTAAAATAGTTTTAGATACCATTAAAAGAAAAGTTAAACACCATATATATACTCAAAATGCAAGTTGAGAATAATCCAAGGAGACTTTTTAAAATGAGTTATTGGGAAGTGAGTAAAGCAATCCAAGTAGGCTTGTCACTTGTGGCCCTTAAAAAGATTCCTAGTCAACTAAATATTTATTATCGCAAACCACTCGTTGAAATTTTGGCTTATGGAATGAGATATTTAATAGAGAAAATCACTAATATATTATTTTGACCGAGGAAAATATTCATATTCCCCTTTTAATTGAAAAACCAAATGGTTTTATTAAAATTCAATAGTTAAGTTTTTTATTTTTGTTTTTTACCATAATATTTTTATAGTTTATATTTTTATCACAAATAGATTTTAGTGAAATTCAATTGTTAAGTTTTTTGTTTTTGATTTTTACCACAATATTTTTATAGTTTACATTTTTACCACAATATGTTTATAGTTAACATGTTTAGTCCCTCTTAAAGAATTGTTATTTGCACAATCAAAAAATATTGTTGGGATTGAACAACGAGAAGAGAAGAAAGAGAGAGATATAAAGAAAAAAATATCTGATGGGCCGTTTAGCGATGGATAGGGGAGTGGTTCGACGGTGGTAGCGGTTTGGTCGGGCAGATTAGATGGTTGTAGGCGGCGATAGTTGGTGTTGTTATGATGTCGTGGGTAAACGACACCAACATATGTGCAACTTGAAGTGTATCTATTGAAAACTCATGTAAACAATCTGTATTGTGTGCATTTTAGATAGTAGTTGATGTGGCTGTCTGGGTGTATGTTTAACAAATGCGAACCAGACATGAAGAGCTAACTAGAAACATAAAAGGCTCGCGCAGCGTGCGAGCCGACGACTACATCTAGTTTAGTTTAAAAAACACTCAAACATCCAAGTCACCAAGTGTCGTTTATAAACGGGGTGTCCTATCCGGACACCCGATTGCCTAGCCAGACACCCTAAATACGACTCGTATGACACAATACGAGTCGTATTGCTGAACGTGTCAGACGACAAATTCTGCATGTTTTATTTGTCAGAAGGCACAGTAATACGACTCATATCAACTTTAATACGAGTCGTATTGACTACTTAAACGACTCGTATTACACTTAAAACGAGTCGTATCTGTCTATTTATACGACTCGTATCACTTCAATATGAGTCGTATTAAAGTTTTCCAATTATAGACTGTCAAATATACGAACCAATATAATTATTTGACACGATGTAATATTCCGTTAAAATTTCAATATAAACGCATAAACGATCGATCGATTCATTCAATTGAATATCAATCGTTACATTACACTGATTTTTTCTAAGTCTTCTTCTTAAAATGTCTTTCTGGGATAGTAACTATATTCTCGATGGTCAATTCGAGGGTGATAATTATTTTGAATACCCGGCTAAGAACAACGAGCAATATGGCGGTAATTATTATGGTGGTGATGTCAACAGTGGCGTATTTTATGGCGATGACAATGTTGGCGTAGGTGACAATGGTGGCGCAGGTGACAATGTCGGCGTTAGTTTGTTTGAAGCTAATCAGGTAAATATTTACTAATGATCAAAGTTTTGTAGCACAACATAAAGTTAATATTTAAAATAAAATTTATTTTTTAAGGTTTTCACTTCACGTGAGGAACTGGTGAAATGGGCTCAAGATATCGGTAGAGACAATGGTTTCGTTATAGTCACCCAACGTTCTAAAAAAAATGCATCGGGTGAGACGGTAAAAGTTCACCTTAAATGTGATCGTGGGGGTAACTATAAACCAGAGGGGGTAGACAAAAGAAAAAGTGGCTCCAAAAAAACAAACTGTCAATTCCAGTTAATAGGTAAATATGAAAGAAGTGTTGGTGGCTGGGTTTTAATTGTCGTTGATGATTCGCACAACCATGATCCTGCTCAACATTTAGAGGGTCATGCGTATGCTAAACGACTGACCCCCGCAGAATATAAAATGGTGGGAGAATTGTACAGTCAAAATATGGAGACACGTGACATATTACAAGCCCTTCGGCAGATGAACCCGAAGTGTGTGGCAACATCTAAAACTATAAATAATGCCATTCAAAAGATTAAGGAGGAATCTAATGTTGGTGAAACTCCAATGCAGATTCTTTTCTCCTTGCTTCGGTTAAAACAGTATGTGAATTCTAGTCGTTCCAACGTACATACTAACAGAGTTGAAGAAATTTTTTTTATTCATAAAACTTCACTGGAAATTTGGCGTGCATTTCCACATGTTATATTTATTGACGCCACATACAAAACTAACGTTTACAAACTACCTTTTGTTCAGATAGTAGGTTTGACATCCACTGACAAAACTTTTTGTATAGCATTTGCCTTTATTAGTGAAGAAAAAGAAGATAATTTTTTGTGGGTTTTAGAAAAATTAGACAATACGCTAACAACATGCATGAAGCCAAGAGTGATAGTTACTGACTGTGATAAGGCTTTAATGAATGCATGTGATAAGGTATTTCCAGACGCTACAAAACTAATATGCAGGTGGCACATACAAGAAAATATTGCCAAACACTGCAAACAAAGTTTTGATCAAAAAAGTTGGACAGAATTTGAGCGTCTTTGGTATAAATTAATTAACTCCTCAACATTTGACTTGTATAGTAATGCATACAACAAGCTGTCTGCAACTCTTATGTTTGATCAGCCAAGTAAGGTTTCAACTACAATTTATTTATTTATATATATATTTTAATTTAATAAAGGGTGATACTATCTATACATCCCCTAAATAATTCACACATCTTCAATAGGAACCGTATTGCCCTATACGGTTCCTATATGGTTAAAATCATTAAATGCAAGCTTCAATAGGAACCATATAGGGCAATACACCCAAGGAAAAGTCCCAATAGGAACCGTATTGGGCAATACGATTCCTATTGGGGTTTGGTTGGTGAACCATTAACCAAATACGATTCTTATTGGGCAATACGGTTCCCGTTCACCCAGATGTCTCCTATACACCCACACATTTTGACGGGTTTTTTCAAACAAAATCACAAAACGGTTTTTCTTAAAAAATCAAATCAAGATGTCGTTTTTTGATGTAGGCGATTATTCAAACCAGTCAAACCCGAATGAATCATACGTCTCGGAAAGTAAAATCGAAGTCGGTGTTGAACAAGGGGAGGACGAGGTTGCGTCTGGTGTTCATTGTAGTAGGATGGTAACGAAGAGGAGGATTTCGATGAAGCGGCTGAAGCGGAGATGTCTCTTTTGAAGCAAAACAGGTTTACATTCCGGTTACTTTACGTGTTGTTTAATATATTTTTTGTTTTTTTTACTTTCCGGTTATTTTGTTTTTATTATACTCTAAAACAATTTAATGTTTTTTTTAAAAACTTTTTTTTTAACATCCATTACTAGACGTCGCCCAAAATTTTCAAATAGTGAGATAGGGTTATCTGACGAGGATTGATGATGGACGACGAATATTTGATTAAACTTTCAGTATCTGTATATTCGAAATATTTTTATTTGATTAGTTATATTATATGTGTAGGTTTAATTTATTTCGATTTCACTATAAGTTTAAAAAACCAACTTGATTTAAAAAAAAAGCAAAATCATTTTATAACAAAAAAAACCAACTTATTTAAAAAAAACTAAGATTATTTTATATAAAACAAGTTTTTTTGATAAAAAATGTAAAATTTATTACATAAAACAAAAACTTGAAAAAAACTTATAAACCATATATAGTGTGTAATATGACCGTATTGACCAATACACCCCAAATGCTTCAATAGGAACCGTATTGGGCAATACGGTTCCTATAAGGGATGTGTGTATAGTTAATTTGGGATGTGTGAATAAACCTACCCTTAATAAATTATAAATATTTAATTTTTAGCGGTAATAATAATTACAGGAACGCTTAATTATTTGAACGATACTTGGCTAAATGAGTATAGATCAAAATTTGTCTCCGCATGGACCAACCGGCAAATACACTTCAACCAACACACAAACAACCGGGTTGAAGGGCAACATGCTTTGTTTAAAAAGTATCTTCATGGTACAAATAGTACCTTGGACAGACTCGTGAGGCATGTTGACAAAATTGTTGACCAACAGTACATTGCGATAAAAGAAAGCTTTGAAAAAAGCTTGATCAAGAGAATGAGCAACCATAATTTAACTTTGTTTGATGAGTTAAGAGGTAAGGTATCTCATAAAGCTCTTGATTTGTTGGTTGATGAAATCGGAAAAATTAAAAGTATGAAAGAAAACAGTGCGACATGTAGTTGTCGCCTTTACACCGGTTGTGGATTGCCGTGCGCGTGTCGGTTGAATAAATGTAAACAAGCAGGTATTTTTATTTATAATTTTAAATTAGTTTATAATACGACTCGTATTATGTTTATAAACTTTTTTTAATTTTTATACGTAGGAATTGTCATCCCACTTGAGTCCATTGATCCGTTTTGGAAAAAGCTTGATATATCACCTACGTCTAATGAGAAAACCACAATAATTGACGTAAACCGAGAGCTAGAACGAATGAAGCAGGAGATAATTGTCGAACCAGAGCACGTACGAAAAAATATTTTTGACGATATTTGGGGTTCGATACTGCCGTGGAAAACAAAGAAAAAGGAGCCTGTTGTAAAAACAAATAATCGCGGTCGCCCTAGAAAAGATAAACAAAAGGCGATGGATCCTCCGAGATATAGCTCATTTGAAAACACAGATCGTGTGTCTACAGTGATCCCTGGGAGACATACTTCGGTTGTGGACATGAACGAACCACTACATACTCCTAGTGTGCACATTTATTCTGGGAGACATAGTGTACATGGTTCCATGGATCATGGAAGGCGTGATTCATTTATTAACGTCAATTCAATTCCTCCACAATACGATTTTTTTGGTATGTCGCACGATGTTACCCAGAATTCATTTGTGGAACCGCCGAAACCTGTGAGACAGAGTACGTACGAGCCAGGTGATGAGGAGAGATTCAATTTTATGAGATTTGCTCCTTATATTCCTAAGGTATTTCATCCGTACATTTCAAGAACGGTTGATGTTAGAGGAGATGGTAATTGTGGTTACCGCTCGGTTGCTGTTGGTTTAGGCCTTCCTGAACACGAGTGGCAATTCATTAGAAACGAATTGTACCAAGAGTTAACCGGACGTCAGGCGATATATGAAGCAATTTTCGGGTGTTTTTATTTCAATTTATTAGAAAGTTTACCTTTTGACGAACTTTCTTTTGCTCCACAATCAAAATGGTTGATTATTCCAGAAACCGGAGTGTTGATTGCCAACAGGTTTCAACTTCCAGTCATCATGCTAACAAATGAAGGGTCGGTTACATATTTTCCATTTTGGGTAGCCCCCCCGGAACATGAACCTCTTAGGTTTATTATTTTGGGTTACGTTTATAACAACCATTATATACATGTTGAAATGTCAGGAGAATATCCCATTCCTCCTACTGGCGGTTACTTCAAAAGAAGTAATGAGGATGGAAGACGTTGGGAGGCATTATACATACACCGTATACAAGACTATCTGAATAGAACAAATAACAAAAAAACTATAGATCATGTGGAGCTTGATCAAACATTTTTGTAATTTATACTGGAGTTAATTTTCTTGTTTTGTAACATTTTGTAACTTATAGTGAAACATTTTTTAATTTATACCGAAGAAAATTGACTTGCTTGTAACATTTTGTTGTTTTGTTTTTGTAATAGTTAAAAAAAAATAACTTCCACGATACGACTCGTATAAACGTATAATACGAGTCGTATCAGCCTAAAGTATATAAACATAAAACGACTCATTTTTCAATTTTCACCGCACATAATCTACTCGTATCCTCTCAAGCAAACCCGGTACGTTTTTTTGCGTTGAATACGACTCATATCTCTCGTAAATATGAGTCGTATTAATTCATAATACGACTAATATTATCACCTGATATTAGTCGTATTAATGTTTTAAAAAGCTTATTTTTATTTACTAGAATACGACTCATATAAAGTATGAATATGAGTCATATCGTTACTGAATACGACTCATATTAAGGGTTAATATTAGTCGTATTCAACCAAAACGACTCATATTAGTGTTTGATATGAGTCGTGTTCATGTGACAGTTACTTTTTATATGAATTACTTGAATACGACTCATATTAACCTTTAATATGAGTCGTATCAAAGCTCAAAACGACTCATATTATTGTCTGATATGAGTCGTTTTAGCTTAAAACGACTCATATTAATGGTTGATATGAGTCGTATTCATATGACATTTAAATTTTATATGAACTACTTGAATACGACTCATATTAACCTTTAATATGAGTCGTATCAATGTTTGAAACGACTCATATCATTGTTTGATATGAGTCGTATTAACTGATATGAGTCGTATTAACTTCTGAACCGTTTGTCCGTTTGGATGCCAACACCTGCAGGGGCATGGGTATCATTCTGAAGATATCCGACAAGGAGCTGTGGTGGACGACCGATGGGCGGACGCAATGGGTGTACACCCCACCCACTGAAGATGATACCCAGCATTCTGATCGACGGTCCCCACCACCAGGTCCACCCCTTCACCATCGGCCACCACCACCACCACCACCACCACATGATGGTGCATCATCTTCACCTAAATATTGACCTGTGTGTTGCCAGTAGTTTATTTTTCTTAAAAACCATATGAAAAAATCTTCAAATTGAATATGGATTTGGTGAAGTCCAACGTGAATACATGATAAACCACTACAGCTAGTTGGAAGACAGTCGTATGGAAAAAAACAACGAATTTCCATTGTCCTTAAGTTAATTTCAAAAAGATACCATCTTACATCGTCATGGTTTATCGGTAAATACACCTACAAAAATTTTAATTATATTATTTTATGTAATTCGTCTAATACAACTACAAAAATTTTAATTGTATTTGGTATTAGTTACTAGTTATTACCGTATCAACCCCCCAAAACGGAGGATATAGTGTTTGTGTCCCGTCACCGTATTGCAAAGTGTCTTCGTCCTGATTGATTAACATATCATAAAACTCAGAAGGTAGGCACGTCCAACGTAATAGGTTTTCACCGGCTCTCTCAATTTCTTGTTTGCGCGAAACCATAAGTCTAGTAACCCAAACGAAATTATGCTGAAAAAAATAGAAAATTAAATTAGCGAGATATTAAAATTTAACTAAAAATAAAGGGTGCCATAAAACATACGTATGAAGAAATAAACCCGTTTCTCTCAAAACCTAAAAGGGTTCCCCACTAGCTCCGGTCAAGAACCTGCTCGTCAACGATGTAACCATTCTTACATTCCGGTTGGTCTCCGTTATAGTAAAAGTGCAAAACGTTGCGAGACCAGTTGTGATTACGAAAATTATGATTGTTAACGGGGGAAGGAATGTTGAGTAAAGATGTGGTAGAACGCCTATTGGACATTTTTTTATGAAATCGGAAGAAACGATCGTTCGTATTTATATGAAATTGGCACGCATTTCGAGGCAGACATGTGATGTCTGCAATATTCCTGATAAGTAATACGACTCGTATAAGTTGATAAGAGTCGTATTAAGGGACAAATACGACTCGTTATTAGCATAATACGAGTCGTTTCACTGTGTGTCAGGAATCTTGACAGAAATTGTCGAGGCTATCCGAACACCCTATATACGACTCGTATTCATTGATTATACGAGTCGTTTTATGTTTGTATACGAGTCTTTTTTAGTTTGATACGAGTCGTATCACTGACAGTACAGTTATACGACTCGTATTGCCAATACGAGTCGTATTGACAAAATGATTGGGTGTCCGGATAGCCTTGTCAGGGTGTCTGACTAGACACCCTCTTATAAAGACTCATATGAGACATTATTGATTATACGCTATGTGCAGTCATGTTATTATAGGACTTTATAATAAAAAAAATGTTTAACCACTAAAGAGTTTGTTCCAACCTCTTAATTGTTCAGCACTTAATGGTTCAAATTGTTTGTTTCGCTAGCAGGTGTTTGAATGGTTAGCATTATAATAGTCTGAATGGTTAATACCTCTTATCTGAATTGGTCAGACATTTACATTTGAATAGTTAAGAAATATACGAGCTCTTAATGGCTCGAATCTCTTACTGGTTCAACACTTAATAGTTCAAACTTCAGACGTCTTATTAGTTTCAGTACTTATCCATTCATAATTTGCAAAAGAGTCCCTAAGTGTGTAGCTCATAAAACCCTAACACCATCATTTCATGATATTTAAATATTACTCCATCCGTCCCATTTTAAATGTCATGGGACTCACAATACAAAGTTTAAGAAAAAGTGGATTATAATATATTTTCAACTTATAAAATGACAATAATATTATTAAAGTCTTTTGTCTTTTAGTCATAAAGTAGTATTTTTGTTAAACAGTTAGGGGTTAGATTGGAAACTATACTTTTATTTTGAAATAAACATTTAAATTGAGACAACTAAAAAAGAAAAGACGGACATTTAAAATGGGACGAAGGAAGTAACTAATTTTAATTATTATTTAAATAAAGAGTACATATAAATCACATCATCTCCGTCTTGTCCTCCTTCTTCGTCATCAATTGTTCAACTTGACCAAAGATGTTCGATAAAATATGTCAATAAAGCATTATGGAGTTGACTTTCACACATGTATCGATCATTTAGAACTCTTTGATATGGCATTGCTTCTGTTGTTTGTTCTTCGACTGCAATAAGTTGATAATATGAATTCTCGTCGTCCTCCAAGATCATATTGTGTAAAATAATGCAAGTATACATAACGTCTCGTATTTTATCATTTTTCCACAACCGACAAGGATTTCTATCAAATGCCATCGTTGTTTAAGAAAACCAAAGCAACGTTTGATGTCCTTTTTTTGAAGATTCTTACAACTTTTTGAAGTGTTCGGCTTTTTCATCAATTGGCTCTTTCAATGTCTTTACTAATATTGAATATTACGGCAACTCATGAACGAAGCGCTCAACCATAGGGAACAAGTAGAATAAATGTAGCGAATTAATCCCATCACCAAATAATATCCATACGGGTAGTAGGAAGAAGCCTTCGTAGGTAATGTTTCTCATAGAGCTCAATTATTCCTATAAAAATAATATGTTAAAATATATAAATTTGTATAATAAAATAACAAGTAAAAATATAATTTCTATTAGTAGTTATACCTTTTGCAAATGTTAAAGTGTGTCTCTCGTTGTCTTTTCGGCCATCTTTAGGTACTTGTCGTTGATGTCAGTAGTGGTATCGACTATCGTACCCGAGCACACGTATAACCGAAATGCACTTTTGTATTGGTGTGAATCCAAACATTTGTTTATCAATGAGTTTTTGCTTGAAGTATGAATCTTGCTCCTCCAATTCATAAAATAAACATAAAAATAAACGTTTACTCATCCGATATTAATGCGTAAAATTCTTAGGGTCACTAGGACGTCACCAAAATAATCGATCATTAATCATTTGTTGGCATTTATCGGTCTCGTTCGATAAATGTTCTTGTCAATCTTGGAGGTTCGGGATTAGTAGTCGCTTTCACCGCTAACGAATAGCACTCGAACCTCTTCCATCTCTTTCGCCTCGTTCTTGTCATCCGAATCATTTCCTAACAAACAATTGTATTGCCTAGACAGGGATGTTGACATGTGTTTGAGTTTGTAAGGGTTTGGGTTTGAGTTTGATTTGTGTTTGTGTAGTTTGAAGAATGCATATATAGTTATGTTTAAAAAAAATGTTAAAGTGTCAAACTAGCCACAACAGCTCAAATTTTTGGAAGTCACCATCACCACCGGCGTTATGCATACAACGTCACTAGATTTTTTTACATAACACCCCTAAGAGTGAGGGTAGGGGTGTTATGACTGGTTTTCACTCGTTATATAATGCGCACTGTGCATGGTCTAATAGAAATGAGACGCCTTCATAAAAAGACAAGGCAAAAGCATCCCGTAACTTTTTTAACCATCTGCAAATGAAATATGACACACTGATAACATGATTACATGTAAGCTGTTTAAGCCATTGGATAACCTTTAAATGTGTTGTGAACCCGCAAAGCCCAATCGAACAGTCCACGTACTCCAGCAGCCCAATTAATGATCCATCAAACCTTGTGCGTGATATATGCGGGAAAACAAAGAAAGGGGTATCGATTATGAATATTGCTATGATTGTTGACTGCTTCTTCTTCCCATCTCTGATTCTGTAATTCATGAATTCTCATCCCCTTCTATCTACTTATCTTCTAATTACTGTTGATTTCTTCTGTAATCATTTTAGAACATCAATATAAATCGAGTTGTTTGTTCCTTAATTGATTTATCTGGTGGCTAGATTAAGATCGATTCACTTCATTGGTGCTTTCATTGATCCTTAGCATAGATGGCTTTGGAAGAACTCGTACATGATCCATGTTTACCTCGTTTCACCGGATCTAATCCCGCCCTATGGATTTCGCAAGCTGAACAATATTTTCTCTTTTACGCTATCTATGAGGAAGAGCGGTTTGCTTATGTGATTGAAATCTTCGATGATGAGCCATTTTGGTGGTTCAATGGTTGGTATCGTTCAGACCTCATCACTTGGAATGATTTCACTAGTGCATTGATTACTCAATTCGGTGTTAATTCCATCGATCCAATTACCATTCAGGTACGTTTGTTTCACCAAACTAAAGTTGTAGCTGCTCCTATTCATGTGCCGGTTTTGATTGATTCCATGTCTGATGCCAAGTCCACTTCATCGGGTCCGTTTAACTCTGTTTCAATTACCTTTGTTACTAGTGCCCTCAAGGTGTTTGATGAAATGCCGGTTATTGGAAATGAAATTGTCAGTGCAATTCATGAAACTATGAATGAAAAGGTATCGAAAATCCAAACTAACTCGATTATTGATATTCTCCAGTCACTAGGAGGAAATGCTGCTCAGATAGATATATTTGATTATACATGTGTGCTTGACAGTGTTAAACCTTGTGTAAATGTAGTCTTCGTAAATGATTCAAACGAGACTGAGATGGTAGAAACCAATGATTATGATGATGATTCTTCTATTGTAGTTATTCAATCCTTTGCTTGGAAACCGGGTTTGATTGCGAATCATGTTCCGGTATCTTCTACGAACTTTGGTTTTGATCTCGGTATGCTTGTTAACAAGCCTTATTCTACTCGCATTACTAGCATGTTTCGCCTTATTGCCCCGATTTTGCTTGATTCTAGTAATTTGCCTTTGCACCATATGTCTACTTTTCTTGCTGAAGCATTGCTGAATTTTGCAACCGTTGCCCCTAAGTTGTTTGTTTTGGAGATTGATCTGAAACCGCCTGAACCGCATACAACCTTTACTTCATATTTAGTTCTGATATATCCGATACCAACATGCTTTACTTTTGCTGCTACTACAATATATGATAAATTTCTTAGTTTTCCTATCACCGGTGCAGGTCCTCGTTTGTTTGTTGAGGATGATTTACGCGGATCAGTTCTGGGTGCGTTTAATAGAACACTATTTGTTGACCAGCATCAGTTTTATAGGGATGTTGAGATTATTGAACCAATTTGGAAAATTTTAACACTATATAGTGTTGTTGAGACTAAACACGTCAGAGTTTTATTTTTCAAGGTTTGGATTAGCAAGGATTTAATGTCCTTATTTGATGATTTGGGTCCACACAACCTTCTTGTTTCCCTTTTACCGATTCTGAAGGCACATGTGGCTATGCCCCTTGCTTCTGTTTTTAAGATGAACACCTTTGGTTTCGATCCTGGTCCGCTTTTTGATTCTGCTATTTTAACTGGGGTAATCACTTTGGCTAAATGGCAAGGCCGCCACGAAATCAACCTCGGATTGGGTACTTCATTACTTACTACATCACTTATTGCTTCTCATTTTGATGTCTCATATTCCACCATTTGTGATCCCACCCAATTTAGCATGATTTTTTCTTCAAACTTTACTTTGGTTAGACCTATTGTTATCCTTCGACACCTATGCCACCGGCAAACCTCTCTTATAAAAATGTGGGTTGGCAAAGCTCCTTGGCAACCTGTGTGTGCTAATGTGGTGCTTCAGTTTCAACTTGGTGATAACCGCCTTTGTTGGAAAGGTGGAACACAAGCTTGGGTTCGTAATCTGAAGTGTAAAGGTTGTGAGCTTATAAAGCTGAAAATTGTTGTCGACCTAGTAGACAAACACAGGGTTTGGGACGTTGGATTAGCTGTTGGTAAAGGGGGTTCTTTATACAAAAAGATGCTAGACACTTGGCTAAGGAATCTAATGTTTGTATTTAGAAAACGACAGCTTCAAGGACTTTATATTGCTAAAAATGAATTTTTTAAACCCCAACTTTGTCTGTCTAATAGACACAGGTTCGTTCAGAAGCTTCAGTCGACTGTCAAACGTCATGCACTTTCTCTCAACAATGTTCTCGGGTCTTCGGCTTTGTTGGACACCTTCGGTCACAGCTTTCATATTAATACTCATGTACCCAAACCAGAAGTGCAATTATATATGTCAAACCAACAATTGTTACTTCTAAAGTGGGATGTCTCACTGTTGCTTACAAGCCCATTACTTCATATAAATATCATTGGACTATTGTGATGGATACCATGATCAACAACATGACAACCGCATCAACAAAACTACAACCAAAGGAACATACTCATGTTTATGAGATTGCGCCACAAAATGTATTTGAGGTTCCAAGGATAGCTTTAAAGCTCATTCATGATCTGATATGTTTTTTTAATTATATTTTGAAAACTTTTGATGGTGATTCATGGTTACTAGCAAAGGAGTTTTGGGTTTCAGCTCCAAATAATTTTAATTTCATCATGCAAGTTTACTTGAGGAAGGCTACTGAGAAGCTATCGCATTCTAAGTTGGATTTGTCTACAAAGTCCTTTCGCAATTCCTATACAAGTTCAGAAAAGGGAGCTGATGTGGAACTCTCTCTTAATTTTGCTACATTTGTAGAGAAGGTTGAGCTTTTAAGAAACAAGATACATGGGAGTTCCTATGTTGATTTTGCCGCCCTTTATGGACATATGCCACTTGAACTTTTGGAAGCCTAACGGTTGGCTCAAACTAATGCCCTATTTCTTGTTCGAATGAGTGCAACACAGGTTGCTAATTAGCGCGCCAGTATCACTTCCTTCCTTACAACATTACACCTTGAGGACAAGGTGAATTTGAAAGGGGGGAGTAATGTTGTGAACCCGCAAAGCCCAATCGAACAGTCCACGTACTCCAGCAGCCCAATTAATGATCCATCAAACCTTGTGCGTGATATATGCGGGAAAACAAAGAAAGGGGTATCGATTATGAATATTGCTATGATTGTTGACTGCTTCTTCTTCCCATCTCTGATTCTGTAATTCATGAATTCTCATCCCCTTCTATCTACTTATCTTCTAATTACTGTTGATTTCTTCTGTAATCATTTTAGAACATCAATATAAATCGAGTTGTTTGTTCCTTAATTGATTTATCTGGTGGCTAGATTAAGATCGATTCACTTCAAAATGTAGACTAATACTTTAGCCTATATAAGTTTAAAGTCTAAAATAACATAGAGCTATAGAATAAACTACTTTCTTAGGATAAACTAATACTTTAGCCTAGTTGAGTTTTAATGGCTAAGTGAGGGGGTTGAGTAGCTCGTTGAAACGGTTAAGTCAGCTCGGACTTAGCCTAAGTCCTTTATCACGGTTAGTATTTTCCCGTTTAGCCAAAACAACTAGTGATTAACCTACATTTAGAAATGATACTATTCTATATTATGTTAGTGGCAAGTGTATTACACGGATTGAAAAATTATATATTATACATATTGATGTGCGTGAAAGTATATATATTTTTTATAAAGATTTTTTTCACACAAATTTAGTTTTAAAAGGGGTTTTCACCTAAAAATACTAAATCACACACAGAAAGGCAAGTGTACCTTTCGGCTAGTAATATAGTAAAAACGGTAAGAACCGGATATCAATCAGTGGACACGGTAGCTCTCGATACTAAACGTTTGTTAATGTTTGTCCGAATAAAGAGCGAATTTTGGTTTTTTCTTAAACTAGCATACAAGGAAAATATTAAACTAAGAGAATTTAAACTAGAGGAATAAAACTATGGAATTAAGATATTATCTAGACTAAGAATCCACTTAACCTTGATGATGAAAAGTATTAATGGTGAAGTCAATTTTTCTTATAGGAATAACTAGACTCCGATTAAGGAAATCTAACTAAAATGATTCTTTGGAAAACTAGAACGATAAACACATCCTAATCACCTAAAATCATACAATTAAGTCCAATTGATGTCTTTTATGTCAAGAACTAAAGGTAAACTAGTCATCCGCTAAAATGTCCTAGTTTCATAACTAAAGGAAAACTAGAACGATAATCACATCCTAATCACCAATAATTACGTAAAGTAGACAAAATTATGAAATATTCCAACATGTAATTCTCAAACTAAGTCATGCAAATCTAGATATTGTGGCCACAATTCCAAACCTACACATCTAACATGTCTAAGAAATTACAACATCACAATCATCTTTTCAAATATCTTGTGAAAGAAAGCACACTTGTCTAATTTCATGTCATCTAACATTCCAATCATCATTTCTAATATCATGGCATAAATCCTACAAAATTCATTTATAAGATTTACAAACAAATATCAAGAAGATGGGTTTTTCAACATGTCAAACTTCCTAACATTCATCAACATCATATGACAATAAAATTGGACAAGCATACAACATCATTGAAATATCACCATAATTTCATCATTGATCTTAACATAAAACATCACCAAAATATTCAAGTTTCATTCATCATCAAGGCATAAGTATCATCCTAATCTAGATAATATGAGTGTTTAGCCCATAAGGCTTACAAAAACTACAAGAAACATGATTAAACTAGCTAAAAACATGATTAAACTAATTAAACGTTCAAACCGAAAACAAGCAAGGAGAAGGAAAATGGTTGGTTGATGATTCTTGAGTCTTCTATGGCTTCCAATGGCTTCCAAAACACTCAAAATCAGTGAAACTTAGTGTAATTTTGCTCCAAAAACTCAACAACCCGTAATGAATGAACACAAGGCTTTTTATAGCAAACAGCAGATGTGCACTACCTGGCGCACGGTCGTGCTCCAGGTCGTGCTGGTAGCTACAGTGTTTTCTTTTTCGCCCAGGCATTTCGCAGTTTCCATTTTCAGCAAAATCTGGATTCCCGTCTCGAGGTAGCAGGCGCACGACCGTGCTTAGACCAAGCACGGTCGTGCTCGAGTCAAAATCACGGGCACGACCAGAACATACACGGCACGAGCTGAAGACGATCTCGGAAATGATGTGAGCACGGGCGTGCTCGAGTCAGGATCACGAGCACGTCCTTGTGCACAGCCTGTGCACCCGAGTGAAGAACACGGGCACGACCGTGCTAGGTCTGAGCACGGTCGTGCTTTTGACCTGTTTTCTTCAATTTCTCTTGAAAATGCGTCTTTTCTCCGTTCTTTTCTTCAGTGGTTTGTCTTGGTTGTAAAATCACAAAAACCACAATTTAGTACTTCAACTAATGAAATTACAACCAATTAATAACCAAATCCGGGTTAAATGTGAAGAATAAATATGTATATTTCTATACATATCACATATCAAATAGCTTTATGGTAATTTATTGTGAGACATAGTACACTAAGTTACACAATTAGGAGAAATATTTTTATTGTAAATGAATCTATACCTTCTAATAAAAGAAGGTTTTGAATGGACACTTGTCAATCATAGAAGCACTTAGAAAATAGTTTTCCCGCCCAGTTTTTTATAATGTTTTTATTAGGTGAAGATTTACATACTATAAGTAAATTAAATTTTAATTAAATTAAACTAGGTTTAATTCCCGTGTTACACACGGGTAAATAATATAAAAATTATAATTATTATATTTAAACATTGTAATATTTAATATTAAAGATTTGGCTTCATGCCTCCATCAACTCATGCATGTGAAAAATTTTACTCAATTTCTCTTCAAGACTTCCTCTTATATAACAAATAATTTCCCCCTAAAAATGACCCTTAAAACTTGATTTATTAGATTGATTTAACAAGGTAATCAAATGATTTTTTTTTCCCAAAAATATGTTACGATATTAAATTAATTGTTTTGAAAATATAAAAATCATATGAACTTTTAATTTTCATTTACTTCCTTAATTTTTATTTTTCCATAATGTATTTCAATTGAACAATTTGCATTCAGTTGTTTCAAAAATTTTCAACATTGCAAAATGTAATGTTTATTGATCAATGCATTTACATTGTTAAACTAAAGTATTGACTAGATCCTCGTCAAATATAAACATGTTTCTTGTCCATAGAAGATGATGATTAATGTTGTATGTAATTTGTTTTTGAGCTGTAACAAACATTTATTTAACTTACTAACATCTAACTTATTTTCAAATGCTTATTTTTAAGATAGAAAATGTTATACAAACATAACGAATTTTATATTTTGTTCTATTAGATCACTACTCAAGTTTTGTTTTGTTTCATTTAAATAACTTAGGTTCAGAATGTGTTCTACTTCTAGGTATTAACTTGTATAATACATAAAAACTGATTTTTAGGTGAACTTGGGACGCGTTTTGAGTTTTTTTTCTTTCATCAACACTGATTTTTTTCAGTCACAGTACTTATTGATAGCAAGAGCATTTTATAATATTTTTTAGATTATCAACTTTTAAATTTAATGAAGTTGATATAATTTTTAATTAATTTATACCATATTTCATTTCTTTTTCTTATATTCAAGTATATTATAGTATAGTTATATTAAAAAGTATAAAATTAAACCGAAATAAGCGAATAATTTTTATTAAAAAATGATAAAACATGAAACCGGTACTAACGTGGTACCAGTACCGAAAAACCGGTACCGTTCCGCTAAATTGGGTACCAGTACCGGTACCTACTTTTTCTAAAACTCAGTATCGGTACTAGGCGGTACCGGTATCAAACGGTACCGATACCCGTCCCGATCTCATCCCTAATAGCAAGTGCATTATTAAAAAATACGTCACGTAACTTTCAATATGATTTTTCCCGTTTGAGGGTTATCTTTCATAAAGTTATTTTAACTTTTTGATCACAACAGGATGGTATTTGTACGTTTTATGGTTTTCTTGCGGATTTTTTTGTGATTTCATTATTATTTGTGTGTAAATAATTTAAAGAATTAAAGAAAATAATGTACATGTTTATTTAAATGGGCTAGGCTAATTACATAGGTTGTCGATTGAGCATCGAACTAGTCTTAAGTATTGCCTTATGATTCTCATATTTCGAATGATGAGATATGTGCTATTTGTCGCAAGGCGTGTTTGGATTCTTTTGGGAGCATGCAGTACATTGTATAGAGCTCTAAGGTTCAAGTACCGTCATGATTTAGTCATGGACGTTCTTTTTGACATATTCAGACGAGTTGGGGTTTCGGTTGACACTCAGACCAACTGATCTAACATGTGTTTCCCTACTATGGAGCATGGGAAATAGTTTTCAGAGTAGGTCAAGCTGCTTTAAAAGCCGCTGCTTGCAAAGTGGCTAAAAATAAGAAAACATGCAATGACAACCAACACGTATTCGTTTAATTGCAATTGACACTTTTGGATTCCTTGTGCCTAAGGTCGTGGAGGTATCATGTGTTGCAAAACATATGGGGGTTTTGTTAGTGTTTTATGTTAACTTTAGGTAGTTATTGAGTTATTATGTTGGTTTTTATTAGTCGAGTCTTAATCCATACTATGTTTTACAAGTGCTTGTGTGTACAAGAAGCTTGAAACAAGAAAAGAAATAAAGTGGAGCACACTTGGAGAGTTGGAGGCTTCCAAAAGAGGAGAAAACGAGTTTTATTATGGAAAAGTGGATCTACAATGTATGCACAAGTGAACACACTTATGCGTATCATATAGATGGTTAATTAAGGGTTTTTATGATTTTTATGATCACCTGTGCGTATCATATAGATGGTGATTTACGGGAAAATCTAACTTTTTGCTTAGAACATGTCATAAAGTATGATGGATAAAATAAACTTTATAAGAATTTGTGTTTACTTTACATTCTTATAGTTTGTCACCATATTATATATATATATATATATATATATATATATATATATATATATATGCATACTAGCTTTAATTCCCATGTGATACACACGAATTAAATAACAATAATTTTAAAAATATAACTATTATATTTAAGAATCTTTAAATATTAATTATTTAAAGATTTGTAAATATGTTAAAAAAGTACCATAATCACAATATTTTTTCTTCATCAACTCTTTACTTAATTTTCCTCTTTTAAATTTCCTTTTATTCTTTCCCCTAATTTCGCCCTCAGTTTTCCTCCCAAAAAAGATTTTAGTGGCCCCCTTAAAACCTTGATTTATTATGTAGATATACACACTAGTAGCGTAACTGTGTGTTGCGACCACGAGGGGCGCAACTTTTTTAGGATAGGTGTAAGTTGTCGTCCATCTGTGTTTTTTTGCCATAATATTAATTCAGACACCAATAAGTTAAAAAAATTTTTATGTGTTTGAGTTGTCCACCCAGAGACGGAACCATTGCTATCCTAAGGGGGCAACTACCCACCTTAACAAAATAAAATGAGGTGTTATACGTACGTGAAAATCTCAAACACGTCCCATAAAAATTTCGCAATCGCCCCTCTTAATCATCAAGAAGACATCAGAAGCAAGGTGAAGATGAGTTTGATCTGGAATTTTTCTAACTATTGCATGTTGCAAACTTACAGTGTCTACGAAGTTTTAAGCATGCGGGTGATGAAAGAAAAAGAAGATATGTGCTAGTTGTCATGACCTGATGGATAAATACCATACTTTTGTTTTTGCATTATTTTTTTAGTATTGGATATTGACATCTTCAACTATTTGTTATTCTTTACTACCGGTTTCAACTACTGAAATATGTATCGGCGCCTTCAACTTTATCATTTTTATCATCAATGGACCAATATTGTTAAAAAAACTAACGGCGTTAAGTTTTTTTTTCGAATTCCAGACTGACATTTTCGGGCTTTTAATCGAAATGAGAATACAAGTTGATCGATGTAAAATTTATCTCGAAATGGTCCTCCAAATAATAATTCTTTACATCAAATTAAAGCACCGTTAAGCTTACAAATCCGGTTGAAGCACTGTTTCGTCGTTTTGAGCACTACTTCGAGATAGTTTTTTGTAATGGACTTTTATTCTTATTCCGATCAAAACCTTAAAACATTGGTCTGGAATTCGAAAAAAAACTAAAGCTCGTAATTTGTTTAACGATGGTCTGTTAATAAAAGTAGGGACCGCCGCATATTTTGTATTTAGGACCAGTATCAAAAAATAACAAATAGTTAAGACAGTTAAAATTTCATACTTTTTTATACTTTTAGTTGTGTCCGGACAGTTTCGTAAGTGACAATTTAGAGATATATTGTTTGTCAAATGATGTACAACCTATAATAATTTAAGGGTTATTGGATTTAATCACCTTTAACTATTGGTTATTGGCCACTGTCACCCCCAAGTATCACTTGGCCAATATAACTCCAAACTAAACACTTTGGTGTGTGTATCACCAAAAGTTAAAAAAAATTAACCAAAAATTAACTAAAAGTGACTTGAATTGGTTAACTTTTGGTGATACGGTGTCCGTAACACCAAAAGCTAACCAAAAAATAATCAAAAGTTAACCAAAAGTAGCTTGAATTGGTTGAATTTTGGTGATACGGACACCAAAGTGTTTAGTTGAGAGTTATATTAGCCAAAGTGATACTTGAGGATGACAGCGGCCAATAGTCAATAGTTGGAGGTGATTAAATCCAATAACTCACCCATAATTTAATAAACTTAATTTTTTATTCACTTATTCTAAAAGTGAATAAATGATCACTTTATTTAATTTTCAGGAATTTTGTATAATAAGTATTTATTACGTTAAATAATCATGTTTATCTAATTTATAGTCTATTTTACTTTTATAGAAATCTTAATTACTTGAGGTTTTGTTATACGCTTTTACACTAATCTTTTCTTTTAAAACATGTATGTGGGGAGAATAATTTTCATCACAAGTAACTTGCTAACAAACATGAATCAAACACTTAGTTTACAATAACAACTAATTTGAGAAAGAGGTTTTTGTGATATATTTAAGGTTTTTATCTCACTCGAGCTGAATTGGACTGGAAAAATATCATACAACGATACCAAGAAAAAAAAACTTCTAGGTCCGATCCATCACTACACCTACTTTGAAAAAATTTACATGTGTCATGTGGTTTTTGATCTACTCACTAAAAATGTCAAGCTTCGCCACTAACAAGAGACGACAATTTACAACACGATCATCGTTGCTAACACGATTCTATTTTTATTAACATACAAGTTTACACCATCATAACATGCAAATTCTTGTTAGATATCACATGGGCTTGCTAATTGCAAATTCTGGTTAAAGCCCGCTTCTTCCCGGCCGGTTTCGGTTCTTCGATCTTCAACTTCAACATCCATAAGCTTCCAAATCCAAGAAGATTACAAACGAATCAATCCTCATAACAATTAGTCAATATAGAACCAACCCACTTGATACAGACATTGCTTCTTAGATTTAAGGTAATCAGATCGAATCCAGACACTGAGTGAGTTATTTGGTGTAATTTAGAAGTAAGAGTATGATAGATTTGCCGTTAAAATAAATAAATAAACCCTTCGCGGGTAGGGCTGTAAACGAACCGAACTTTCAGCAAACAGTTCATGAACAGTTTGGCGGGAAGTTTGTTTGTGTTCGTCCGTTTAATAAACAAACGAACACGGACAAAAAAAACCGTTCGTTAAGCTAAACGAACGGACATGAACAGAGGCTGCGTTCGTTCGTTTACAACATGTTCATTTATGTCCGTTCGGTTAAGTTCGGTGTTCGTTATGTTATTAAAATGTATATTTATCATTTAGGTGAATACTTTTACATTTATAGAAGCAAATATGGTCATGGCAACATTACTTTTGTTATGTTTGAAGCAAATTATAGTTATTGATCATGGGTATGAATGTGTAATTAAAAGTAGTATTTGCTTCTTAAGGTTTATTTGGTTCTTTTGTATATGAAGTTTTAATTCAAATAAGCTTAATCAAGTCAAAATGGCTTATTTAGATACTAATTTGATATAGTGGATTAATTGAGGTTATAAGGTTTAGTTAAAAAAATTGTGTTTTAAATCATTTTTTATCTAATTTTTCTTTATTGTAAACAATCCCAGTAAATTAGAGATCTTGGTCTATTGGGTGTTGACGTGGTTAAGGATAGTTTTTTTGGGATAATTATGACTTATTGATTAGTTGTCATGTTAATTAACTTTGGATAATTGTCTAATTTAGCCAAGTTAATTTATTATTTTGGTTGTGGAATGGTAAAAATTAACAATGTTTTGTCAATATTTTCTAGTCAAACGTTCGTTTGTGTCCGTTTGTGTTTGTTTTGTCCGTTTGTGTCCATTTGTGTCCATGAACAAAGTTCACGAACCGTTCACGAACAACTTTAAAACCTTAACAAACGAACACAGACAAATTTTTCTCTTCGGAACTTGTTCACGAACAGTTCGTGAACAACTTAAAACCTTAACAAACGAACACGGACAAGCCTCGTCCGTGTCCGTCCGGCTCGCTTACAACCCTATTCGCGGGTTGGTAAGAAGTCAGTCTTGTTGGTAGAAGAGGGAGAAAGCTCAGTCTTCTACCTCAGTCTCAACAGAAGGTAAGAGGAATGGTCATTCCCTCTTTCCTTCCACTACCGCTGGCAAACCAGCCGGGCCGTGAGCACGATGAGAACGTGCTTCCCAAAAAGTCAGCTTGGGCCGGGGTAACAAATAAATAAATAAACTAAGTAATAAATAAATAAATAAACTAAGTAGTAAACAATTTATTGAATTTTAGTTCTTCATTTTCAACATCACTATTAGTGTTATGTAGGTTTTTGTTTGGTTTTATTATAGTTGGTGAAGTTGAGGTCCACAAAACATTTGAAAGTCAAGGCGATGATAACAATTTAAGGGTGTTCATTATTCGAATACCATTCGAATTATTCGAAATTTGATTCGAATCGAATTCGATTAAGGTCATTCGAAATCGACTTTCGGTCATTCGATTCGAATATTTTTTTCGAATGTGGATCGAATACGAATATGATTTTCAGTATTTGCATTCGGTTCGCCCAATTCGAATAAGAAATATAAATATTTTTTAATATATATATTTAATATATCTAATTAATTATCGATATATGAATATGATTTCATGGGCTTTAAGTTAAAAATACCCAAACCCAACCCATTACTCAATCTTAATTGGTGTTTCTGCATATGAACATGATTTGGTGTTGTGACAGCTGCCTAATTGTTGTTTCTACATGTTTTAAACTTGTTTATAGTCTTTTTTCGTGTTTGATTATGCAGTTTTAGATCTTTTTTTAATATGTTTTAGACTTGTTGATTTGTTAGTATTTTGCATATTGTTTAGGTGATGTTTTGCAGATTGTTTAATTGATGTTCTAGACTTATGTTATGTTGGTGCTACATTTGTATTGTTAGTTGATATGTTTGTTTATTTATATTTTTTTAAAGCGAATAAATTCGAATCTATTCGAATTCTATTCGAATTCGAATAACTTAAATTCGAATTCGAATAACTTAATCGAATCGAATACATAGATTTTTATTCGAATGTGGATCGAATACGAATACAGTTTTTAAAAGTTCCAATTCGATTAATTCGATTCGCCTAATTCGCTCAATTTGTATTCGATTCGAATGAACACCCGTAGATAACACTATATGAAAGGATGCAAGTGAAACAAAAAAAAATTTTCAACCCTAATAACGTTGACCAAAGATGTCATGATCATATGCTGGTCCATATCAATAAATTATTTATTATGATGGATCAAAAAGCTTTAGGTTCTAGAAACAGTTTATATATTTAGGTTTCTTTTAAGACATATATTTAACAATGTGTGATGCTAAATGCGCCACATACTTTTTTTTATTATACATTGCTTTACACACCTACATTCTTCTATCCCTATAGTTTATACACACCTACATTCTTCCCTCTTTATCCTATGAGAGGTGTTTTTATTGTTATCGTTAGAGTTCCTTTTTCTAATTTTAAAAAGTTATTAAAATATTATAGAAGAGAACAATCATTAACAGTTTTAATCTATCTGTTTTTATTTTCTAATAGAATTGTCTTGAATATTATCTCCATTTAATTTTTCATTAAGTCGCTCATACGCGCTCCATATCTAAGGGGTAAAAATGTCATTTCTCTCCATCTTTTATCTAGGTCATCATATAGGTTAACATTTTTATTCAACAACACGTCAAAAAGAGTGTAAGAAATGACATTTATACTCCGCACGTGAGAGACTTAAGGGAAATTGGATGTAATTAATGTTCGCGACCACATCTGTTAGAAAAAAACACAGAGACCAAAACTGCAGTTTACTCTACTTCTAAATGTATACAGTTTTCTCTTCATCATAAATTTTCTATTTTTTACAATCACAGTCACTCTTAAAAAAATAAAAAAAAAACTCACCTATATATATTTGATGGATGAGCTGTGAGTGCTCTCTAACACACTATAAAACTTGTATTAAACATTTTCATGATTTTTTTATTATGGTTGGAGCAATGGCAATACCGTTGCATTAAAGAGGTGCAGTGCTTTCGAGAAGACCCTGACCTGCCCTGAAAGGATTTATGCAGCACTTGAATCGTTACAATATTTCGTTGATATATCAGGTTTTAACTGCATTAGTCAATACTTTATTATATCCTGTATGATACGCAATCGTTTGTTATCGTCGTTGGTGTTGCCACCGCCGCTGCATCACGCAGGTACCTTACTAGTATATGTAAATACACATTGAACAAATTTAACTAAAACCCTAAAACTCTTAAACCAATAAAAAAATGTCAATAAGTACCTTGGAATATAGAGGAGGGAGATGTTGCCAAGGCAGTGGAAGCCCGCGGAGGCGCCAAAAATGGTTTGGTCAGACTTCAGAGGTCTAGTCGGAGCAGGTGCGGAGGCGATAAGCATGGCAGCAGGTGAGGAGTAGTACGTAGCAAGCGGCGTTGTTGCTTCTATTTATGCAGAAATCGATTATTTTTAGGTTTAAAATTTAATTTGGGCTTTGGGTTAATAAAAGTTTTAAAATTTAGTTTGGGTGGGTAATGAGTTAAAATTTAATTTTAGTGTATCCTTATTATTTTTCAGGGGTAGCCTAAACATACAACGAAACTATTTTTTACCTTTGACGGGATAATCTGAGCCATAGCCCGGGCTACCCCTGGTCACACTATACGCCTGTTCCTAGATAGAATCGTTTTGTAAATAATTGAAGTGGTGGTGGTCTTATTTTTAAACTGAGTTAATTGTCAAACTGGTTCTAAAAGGTATTTTGGTCAATTTCCAGTTAACTAACGTATTCTTTTTAACGATGTTAGTGGCGAGTATTGGTCTAGCAAGAAGTTTTGACATGTAAAGGCTGATTAGAAGACAATTCTTAAAAGTTTAATTTTTAACAAAAACAGACACTACTATTCTGACAATTAACTCTAAACAAAATCAAACATCAAATATCCAATGTTCTTGTTCAACTAAATAAAATTCAAAGTAGGTACAAATCAATCACTAACCCTATCTAGAATTGATCATATATAAAGATGACAGTCAGACCCAAATACGACGGGAAAACCAGAAACCCAAAGACATCTAGGACAGGTTTGGGGTCGGTCCATGGGTATAGAGTCGGGTCTAGGGCTTAAGAAAAAAAAAACTTTCATGGGTCTGGGATTACCTGTTAGACCCGATTACCCGACCCGATTACATGATAACACAGAACCGTAGACCCGTTAGCATACCCAAAAATAATTTAATATTTTTCATTTATATGTTTAACTATTTTTTATATTATGTAAATTAAAATATATATGTTTCCTATAATCCATTCACGTTTTTAACTTTTAAGCCTTCACCAAACGTTCAAACCATTCTTTTTTAGTAAGATTTTGTGAAGGCTCAAGCACATTTGGACATTGTGAATTTATGATATACTGTCAATTTGAATTATCCTTTTAATTATCTTCTATATAATATAGCAAAATCATATTTGCTTACTTGACATTATTTGAGATCCATTTGCTTAGTTGACATTATTTGAGAGATTCTCTCAAAACTAATAATATTGTTATATTTAAAAAATATATATTTCTCTATAATAATTTATTATAATAATATTAATTTTCATTTGATCTCCTAATATTTAGCAAAGTATTTAAAAAATTAAGACTATTTACATTTTCAACCTTCTCCTACTAAGGGTGTGTACGAGTCAGGTTATATTTATTAGGATATAAAATAAAACTTGGAGATAAAATTATTAATAACATACAGTTAAATGCATAATTATTTTTTAAATATACACAACTTTTTTTATACGACATTGTTTAACAAAAAACTACACCATAAAACCGAACGTCTAATTCTCTTTAATTTGAGTATAATATTGTTATACCAAACAACAAGATTTTAAATAATCTTTTTGTTTAAGTATTATCACTGTTTTATCTCAAAACTGATTGGAATCTCTCATGTCCATAAATATCCTTAAAATTATCACATGAGTGCTATGTCCTCGAGCGTAGCGCGGGCACTAACCTAGTATAGTATATATATGATGTATGTTATAAAACTACCGACGAGTTAACTCGACGGGCATACCCAACGGGTAAGTTTTATGACATAAACGGGTATACCCGAGTACCCACGGGTAGACCCGAAACCTGACGGCTAAATACCGACATAGACCCGACGGGTTTTAGGTCAGGTCTGGGACACCCATTACTATTCGGGTCTGAGATTAAGATTACTTAAACCCGTCTCAAACCTGAATGTAGTCATGAAAATTAAATAGATAAAAAGTTGTCTTTGGTTCTTTGAAACTCATTCGAAATGTGAACGGCTGTCGTCAACTCCCAATAAAAACCCGTCAAACCCTTCTTTTTTTCTTTCTTCTTCTGACTTCTCGTAAGTCGTAACCTTAATACGGACCATTCTTTTACTTGGGCCTCAAAGCCCAATTTTAAGTAAAGCTGTAAAGTGTTTCATAAATAGGAAAATTAATAGAAACAACACAAAATTTTGTTCTAATTAATAAGTCAAAATATAATGTTTAACTCAAAAGCAAATCTCACGTATTTTCATATAAATCGGATTAGTTTAGTGTCTGAGTCACGCTCAGGAACACAACATTCATGTGTTATTTTAAGAATATTAATTGGGAAACGGATGGTTCCAATCAACTTCGAGACAAAAACCATAGTAAACCGAAATACAAGATTTTTTTGAAGAAAAATGTTTTTTAGTTAGTATAGCAATATACTACTCAAATTAAAAAAAAAACTTAAACGTTTAGTTTTATGGTGTAGTTTTTTTTAAAATAACGTCGTATAAAAAAGTTATGTATGCTTAAAATATACTAAGATAATTAATTGTAGGCCACTACTAACTTTATCCCTAAGTTTCATTTTTATACTATATCAAATATAAACCGACTCATACACACCCCTTGTAGGGCATAATTGAAAATATAAATACTCTCAAATTTTTGAAGATTTTTCTAAATATTAGAGGACTAAAGTGTAATTAGTGTTATTAAGAGAAAGTTGAAAATATAGCAACTCTTAAATATTTTAAAATTCTACTAAACATTATAAAACCAAAATGTAATTAGTGTTATAACAATATTATATCTTCATATACTAATAAAAGTATAAAACACTTACTTTTTGCAACATGTCTCTCTCAGTCATGATACATCATTGACATCACTTTATCCTATGTGTTACTTCTACGTAAATCATATTAATTAAATAAAAAGAATATGATTATTGATTGAATCAATTTTGCATAATTATTTACAAATTCTTTTCCTTTAATTTCATAAAGTTTGAATTTAATTAACTACGATTTTTATTACTTATTTTAAACAATCTTAAGGAATTTTATACTTTGTATCACTAAAATTGAATGATTTAACGAAGAACTCCTACAATTTTGCTATCACAATAGTAAATTTAAAATGAAGAATTCTTACAATTTCGTCATCATAATAGTAAATTAAAATTTTGTTACGTTTTGTTAAATTTACGGTTTAAATTAAGTTCGAAAATGTACATGATTATCTAAATATTTATTTTATATAATTTTATTTAATCTACGTGTTACGCGGTATCTAACCTAGTGTGTGTGTGTGTGTGTCTATATTTAAGGTTTAAATTAGGTTTCTTCTTTTTCGTCTCGTAATAGCCTTCTCAAATGAACTTAATCTTTTATATATATATATATATATATATATATATATATATATATATATATATAGTTTTATTATTTTGAGAAAAACTCACATGTGTCAAATAAATTTTTCTTTATTCTATTAGAGATATGACAATTCACTTCATAGTTAATCACCTAACACAATGTTTCATTTATCTAACAAACTTTATTTAAGCAATATAATAACGTATATGTTTGACGTTTCACTCTAGGCTTCAAGTTTAATAAAATCTAATCTTTTAACCCCATGATCTCCTAGAACCTTTAATTTCATAAAGTTTTAATAAAATCTAATCTTTTAACTCTTGTCACATTTCAATGTTACATGGTCGTGATATTTCATGATATGATTGAGGAAGTCATGGAAGTGTTCATGGAAAACTTTTTGGTCTACTAGGATACTTTCGAAAATTGGCTATATAACCTAGAAAATATGCTTATAAGATGTACAGAAACTAACTTGGCTTTAAAGTGGGAAACATGCCATTTTATGGTAAAAAAGGTATTGTATTAGGGATAAAATTTCACGAAAAGTAATTGGTATGGACATGGCAAAGGTCGACATTATATCTATGTTACCTACACCATCTACGCTACGAGATATACAAAGTTTTCTTCGCCACTCGGGGTTCGATAGAAGGTTTGTAGAGGATTGTTTTAGGATAGCTAGATCATTAACACAACTCCTTGAAAAATATCATCCCTTCATATTCTCAAAAGAATGTAAAAAAAACATTTGATCTTAAAAAAAACTAATACAAGCCCCTATTCTAGTATCTCTTGATTGGAGCCTTCCATTTGAATTAAGGTGTGACGCTAGGGATTGCGCGGTAGGAGCTGTTGGGAAACAAACGGTCTCGAGGATCCCTACAACCCTCCCAAAGCAAACTGTAACATTTGCCCCGAATCAAACCCATTTCATTATCTTCATGGTTTGTAGTTATTTAACTCAAACATTAATTAACAATTTTAACTCATATTTGTTCATAAAATACTAAATTTATAAAACGTAAAGTTAACTTCATAAATTATAAATGTTATTAAAGGAGATCAAAACAACTTATAAAGTTAGTAAAGTTTTATAAATTTACTTAAGTTAGTTTGGTTAGTTAAGTAAATATTTAATAACAAAACTAACTTTGAGGGTTAGATGTGCAAATAATGAAACACATTCTAAACTTTTAAACTAAACCATACACTAACTCAAACTATAGGGGTTAAAGAGTAACATTCTTTTAAACCAACCCCCCACCCCGTTTTACCGGCCAGCAACTCCGGCGAGTCCGGCGGAGCGGCGACTACCTAAATCATCAAATCCGACTCATTTGAACCCGATTAAACTGTCCTTATCATCTATCAATGAGTTTCGAACCTTGTATCGATCTAAAACGACACTATAAATGTTCTTATCACAATCCAAATCGAAACCCATTATCATCGGCATTATCCAAAACGAATTCAATCAAATCGAACATAAAACTCCAATTAAACCTATCCAAAACCTTCCTCCAATCCTTTATGACTTTATCATTAAGTTTAATCAACTGAAACTGCACGTAATCGGTGGTTCTATCTTCATCTTCAACCGCAACTAACTAGAACTTGTAATCGGTGTTAAAGCCCAATCCAGTGCTATATATACAACTCAAATCACTCGTGCAACTTCACTTCATCTATCTGAATTATCAATTTCACCTTTAACACACACGAAATCATCTTTTGATCATCATCACCGTCGTCCTCTGTTCTTGGTATTTATCATCGACCGATCATCCAATCTGGTGATTGAAGGTATCTTCGAGTTCGTTTTCATATTCTGATCGTCGTGGTGATAATTAATTTCGATTATATATTCAGATTGATGATCAATTTTGATGATTTTGAATTAGGGTTCATATAGGAATTGGGTATAAGGAATTTAAAGTGTTTAAATTAATTTTGTTTTGAATTGAAGCCAATTAATTGATGCTGGTTCAACGGGTTGATGTGTGTTGGCATGTGATGGAGGTCAGGTGTTCGAACCAGACCAGGAAGATGTTTTTAAAACCATTTTTATTAGACGTTTTTGGTAAACAATTTTATTATATAATGATTTGGTATTATATATTTTATCACTTAATTATTTTTTGACTAGTGTAAGGTAATAAATCTTGTAAAAATGTTTTTGAATGATTATTAAAGCATAATACAAAATATATACAACTTATAAATACATGTAGGTACTTTACAATAATATATAAACATTAGATGTATAAGACTCATAAAAATGTAATTGTTATTACAGTAAATAGTTTTCTTTTAATATATATATATATATATATATATATATATATATATATATATATATATATATATATATATATATATATATATATATATAAGACATTTATAACTATGAATTTGATAAAGTTATAAAAGTGCTAGTATTTAATTATTTAAGAACTCTATTTTTAGAGTCTTAAAACTTTATAAAGGTTTATTATATATATATATATATATATATTAATTTGTTGTCGGTAATTATTTCGATAACTATTTTTTTAAAAGGTAATTAACTTAAGGTTTTTAGTTATCTTATTTAATAATTTATATTTTATTTAATCTACTATACAAAATTTATCTTTATATATATTTAATAAGTATGGAATATTCATTTAATCATTATTAATATAAAAATCCCAAATCCCTATTAGAACCCTAGATTCCCGAATCACCTAGAGTTTATTATCCTAACTTAGGACTCGTTTCCTTAGGTGATCGCTAAGGAGAGTCTCGGTACATTACTCAAGTTTCGTTTATTTCGTTCATCATTTATTTACCAAGTGAGTATTCATAGCCCCTTTTTATTATTTTATTCTTTGGTGTGAAATCATGTGACCTAAATCATGTTTTATCATTTTTATTCATTTTGTTCATTTTATTCATTTATTCATTTGGTTCATTATATTCAATTCAATTCAATTCATGTGTTTTATTACTTGCAATTATGTGTTTCATAGGTTGATAAACATTATTCTAGCACAATCATTAATTTATTCAAACCAACGGTTATCAATAATAGTACTATTTGGCCTGACAAGCCCACCCCATATGGCATTCGAGTGGTGATTGTAACCGACATATGCTTTTGCTCATTACGGCTTAATCTGTGTGATTAAGTGGCTGCAGTCATTTAGGTTTGGTTGTGCACTCGATTTATCTAATGTGATACACTTTTTGCATGATAGTTAGTAACACAACATGGAATTGAATCACGTTGTTCATTTTAATCATTTTAAACTATTTTACTTATTATATGTATATATATGTATGGATGCAAACCTGTGTTTACTCACCAGCTAATTCGTTAGTTGACAAATACTATTTTTACATGATTTCAGGTGTTACAGCGTAGTCGAATATCTCAAGATGCTTCTCACATAGGATTCATGGACCTAGTTTAATAAAAAGTTATCTATTATGTTTGATTAATTGCCTTTGTGATTAATGTACTTGTTAATTGAATATTGGATTTAATATTATTTAATCATTTTAGTACCATGAGCTACGAGCAATCTATCCACTTACGTCCGCCCCGATGTTTCCGCCGTCGGTTGGGGTGTGACAGATTGGTATCAGAGCCATGGTTATAGAGAATTAGGTTATTAGAAATGGAATGACCTAGTCTATAACTAAGCACCCATACATTAGTCATATCATGTCACTACATTTAGTTCTTACTAATTGCTTACATGTTTACTTGTTTACATACGTGTTATGTTTTATATGCCTTTTGTTTACCCCTCATTGCACTAATACAACTCTCAGTATAAATCATATGAACTTCAAAACATTAAGGCTTATGCCTAATCCAAATCGATTTCCTAATCGATTCCCAAAAAAAAAAATTAAATTAAAACTTTATGATTTTCAAATTTCTTCATCAACTTCCAAATTCAATATTTTTTTATTTTCAAATCTCGTCAAAGTCTAAGTTTCGTAACTGAACACGTGCAATACTGGAAGAGTGGGTGCCTGTATCTCGAGTGTTCTGTCTAGGAAAAGGTATTCGTATAAATCTAAATCAACCGATGCAGTGGCGAAGCCAGCAATTTTATATAAGGGGGGCCAACAGTTATGGATTCACGAGACTCATAAATTTTTCTCCTAACGCTATGTTTCGGGTTTTATATTCAAGTCGGCGATTCGGTCCGGGTCGGGTCAAATAATAAAAACTCTAAATATATAATTTTTCTTTATTCATTCTAAAGACCGTTTTTACACAAAAATAAAATTAGGTAGCTTAATAAACAAAACTTAAACTATTTATAATAATGCAAGAGGAATGCAAGTACGGAGTACCTGGAGAATATTTTTCACTCAACTAGAAAACTATATATTTATAATTGAAATAAATAAAACCCTATCTGAACTAAAAACCTACCTGGTGGAGGAGGCAAGAGTGGATACAATCTTGTGGTGTACAGAGCGAATGTGTGGTGGTCTGTTGGAAGGCAACAAAATCGCAGTGAGCAGAAGTACAACACCAGATTGAATTTTTTAGTGAGATTGTGGCAAGTGTTGACCGGTTAAATTTAAAAATAAACTCAAGTTATGGACTTGTACATTATAAGTTTATCTTGTTTTTGTATGGACTAATTAACTTAATAAATTAACTTAAGGATGACAGTGGCCAATAACCAATAGTTAGAGATGATTAAACCTAATAACCCTTAAATTTAAGTTAGAAATTTTAAAAATTAAGGGGGCCAAACTTAGTTTATATAATATTTTCAAGGGGGGCAAATCTTATATATATAAAAAAATTAACTACCGACCGAAAAATTAGTGGTTACGGCGAAAAAAGTTGGGAGGGCCTTGACCCCCTTTTGTCTCAAGTATCCTTCGCCATTGAACCGATGGATCTGTTACCTTACCTGGGAACTCTCGGGGTGAGCGTCCACTAATAGGTAGTCACGTCTTCAATAAAGTCAAGGAACTTACTACTTTGATAGGTCAACGTATTCGTGCTGTTTGCGAACCAAACGTCTACACTCGGAATATCTTAGCATGATTTCAATATCTCCTATTTTCAAAGATTCCCTAAAAAAAATTATAATAATAATAAATAAATAACTTTCTTTATTATACAAAACAATAATGCTTAAAGCTCAATAATCATCAATCATATATAAATTTAGCATCACACACTTCCTAAAATTTAACAAAACACAAAATTATCATCAAAATCACATATAATATCTTTAATCACAACTTCATCATTCAAAATTTCATATAACTCATAAACTCATTATCAAATTCTCATATAATCCATTTAATCATAAATATCATCATATTCACATATAAGGGAGAACAAAACCCGCCTTATAAGGGGGTGGAAAACCTTCCCTACCATGACGCGTTTTAAAATCGTGAGGGGCGGCGCCTGAGGGTGTTCCAGCCGCCAAAGCGGACAATATCATGTTGCGGTTACACTGGGCTGTTACACAAACAATAGAGAAATATAACTAAACACAAACACAAGAATATACGTGGAAACTCCAAAACCGGAGAAAAACCACGGGCCTCCAGAGAGAAAGATCCACTATGCATTATGCGAAAAATTGTTACAATCACATAGACTAATCTCTCAAGCCTCCCCCCTCCCGATTACACCACACTCTCCAAAGTGTTTAACAAAAAACTTTCCACCCTTTAAGACAAGAGAACTAGAAAAAAAAAAGAAAGAACAAACACTTTAAGTGTATTTATGGTTGGGGCACTTTGAAACCAAAGCCTTGGACTTCTTTTATAGGCTTGGAGTCCTCCCAAGCTTTCATCCTTGCACCAATGTGGGATAGAGACATCGCAGACCACCTATCCCGATTAGAAGAATCAACACAAACAAAAGAAAGGGAAATCCCAATCAATGATGTACAGTTTGTAGAGACGTCAAGAAACACTTGACCTTTGACACATCAAGAAGCTCTTCATACCACCTACATCATCTTAAACTACAAATATATGGAGTATTGATTTACTTTTACCTTTAACGCTCACATTGCATGGTTACAAAGGAAACCAAACCAGATGGTTGCGACCGGGACATAGACTATGGGGAAAAGAAGCATCCTTATGGTACGTGAAATCATATCTATGATTCTCCTCATGTGTATAATAAATACAGGGACGAACCCATGTTTGATATGTGTGGGAATATGCAAATGCTTTTGGAGGAATTTTCGTCGAGCCCTTGAACGTGGAAAATGATGGTCCTGTGATGGTGGTTCGACAATAAGAGGTGTTCAAAATGTTCAATCATGTGTAGTAACAATGAATTTTTCAGTCCAAGACAAAATTGAAATGGAAGTTTCCAAAATATATATATATTGGGTCTATTGATAACATATTTTAGTTTATCCGTGAATCACGGTGAGAACTGAGAAGTGTCATTTCCTGGCAAAACTAAAAAATAAGCATTTTTTTAGATGTATGTAGTTGCCGTAATATAGTCGCAATATTGTCATTAAATAAAAGTACTGACAAACTTTAAAAATTATAAGAAAAAAAACCGTATCAAATGTATTTTTAGTAAGGAAAAAAGCCCGTATGAAATTTATTTTTGACAATCTTGTGACAATTTTAGCTATAAAACTGGGACAATACTGGGTTGTCACAACGTCTGCAACAACTTAGAGACAAACCTATTTTTTATAACTTAGTTATACTTTTTGGTTTGAAATAAAATAACGACAAATTGTGGTTGTTTTGTCAGGAACTTGTGAAATAAAGGGTCTTTTGCTTTTATTATTTGTATAAAAACTATCATAAACTTGTCATAAATCATGAGTTGTCGTAAGTTTATCTCGGAAACTATTGTATCAAAAAACACTATTTTTTAGTAGTGACGGTCGTATACGGTATACATGATGCCGTCAGTGTAAACGAATTTAAATTGAAGACACATCTTTAATCTTTGAAAACTCATCAAGATCATACATATAAATAACTTCAAATGAAGCAACACAAGATAAACGTTCATCCATATGTGTGTATACATAATACAAGTATGCATTATATATACAATATCACAAACAATAAAAAAAAATCTAAATTACACATAACCAAATCAACCAAATTACATCCAATCTTAATGTATCATCTTCTACAACCATGGACATCAATTTAGCTAGACAGGAAGATTCTCAACCGGTGCCGGAGAATTAAACGAACCGTTGGATTGAAGTTGCGCCACGGGAATCGCTTGATCTTGCAATTCTTCATCCAAATACTCCTCATCATCCGAATCGGCGGTGGCTACATTGACACACGAGCAGCTTTCGAGCGATGCAAAGAATGCGGATGCAACGTTGTTGCCAACTCGACTCGCAAGCCCCGGTTTGTCGTTTGGATCGGTGCCGGGATTCTCATCCATGTTGTTGTAGTTTTCTTCTATGTAATTCGATTGGATGGATTCGATTTTGATTGAAATTGGGGGTGATTTTGGTCGTGTAATACGTTTAAATTTTGAATCATTAATAGCCATTAGTTAAAAGGTTTTTTGAAAGGCTAATTTTTTTTCTTGTCAATTTTTTTAAATTCTAGTAGATGGATTAGGTAAGTGAAGGCACAAGTTAAGTTAATGGTTGGAGTTGTTAATAATGTTAGGAATTTTGTATGACGGAGATTTTGGATTACTCACGGACTACTTACTAACTTACGTGATCATCTTTATTTTTCTATTATAAGGAAACTCATCTTATGTGAGGAAAATCTCCTGACCCAATTTGGAAAACTTTATTTTTTTTTTCTAAAATAAGTTAATAAGTTGTCTTTATTTTTAGTCACTTTGATCTTTCCATTAAAAAAAGTTCCTTTATCACATATGATGTTGAACAATGTAACACTTTTGAAATTCGAATTGAACTTGTATGAATGAATTGTATGTGATTATGATGTGTGAAGAAGATGATGAATTGATCTTGTAACACTTTCTACCACCGGGTTCTTTTTATAGGTTATGAAACTTACAGATGAAAACAAGAAATGAAAGAGAAGATTACAAATTAAAAGAACTATGTGATTTATAGATCCATCACATATTCCCCTTAAGCTAACAAACAACCCTAACAACCGTTAACAAAACTAACTGCCTAATACAACTAATATGAATTATTTCATAATAAGTCCCTACACATATTCTAACCTGTTTTTAGAAACATAACAATGCAAAGACTTATTAGTGTCATGTTACATTTTAGTGTTTATAACATATCACTTAAGTAATATGTAACATCTTCAAACAATGAACAAATTTTGGTCCTAGAACACTCTTGGCCGGCATGTCAGCTGCATTATACTTTGTTTTAACTTTCAATATAACTCACTTTAACATTCTTTAAAAATAGAACATCTCTGACCTAGTGCATTCTCACATCAATATGTTTTGATCTCTCATGAAACGCTTGATGTTTTTCCAATTGTATTGCACCCATATTATCACAGAACACACTTCCAGCAGATACTTTAATACCAAATTGGTTAACATAACCTTTTAACAAAATACTCCTTTATAGCTTCAACAAGAGCCATAAACTCTGCCTCTATAGTTAACAATGCAACCACATGTTGTAATGCGGACTTCCAGCTAATAACTCCTCTAAGAACCTTAAAAAATGTATCCAGTTATGGATCTTCCTTTATCATAGTCCTTGCTAAAATTTAAGCCAATATATCCTTGAATGGTATCCTTTTTATCATTTAATCTTCCAAACTCAAGACAAATTAACTAGGTACCATTAAAATATGTAAGAATCCACTTTACACATTCCCAGTGTTGTTTACCATGATTACTTAGATATCTACATACCACACTAACATCATACCTCAAATCAGGTCTTGTACAAATCATCAAGTACATTAGACCTCCCACAACATTTGCATAAAGTATGTTTAACATACTTTTCTCTTTTTACGATTTAGGTGAATCTAAACTTACACAATTTGAAATGCCTACCTAAGGGAGTTATAACTGACTTATAGTTTTCCATGAAATAATTCTTAAAGGGCCTTCTACTAATTAACAAGCTCTTTGTGAAAACATAATTGTTCATGCAGCCCATTCTCTAACTCCTAATTCCTTAAATCAACAATATCTCGGTCTCTATAATTTGTTGTTTATCTTTACATACTATAAGCATGTCATCTACATATAGCAACAAATAAACATAATTGTTTCTACACATTTCTTATAATACACACATGTATCATAAGAGCTTCTAGTAAAACCATTAGAGACCATGTACTTGTCAAACCTCAAGTACCATTCTCTAGGAGACTATTTTAGACCATATAATAACCTCTTCAACAAACATACTTTCTTATTATCACTTTGATTCTTAAAACCTGGGGATTGTCTCATGTAAATCTACTCTTCCAAACTTCCATATAAGAAAGTTGTTTTAACATCCAGCTGCTCTAATTCTAGGCCTTGAACAACTGCTCTAATAGCAATAACACTCTTATTGAAGTTTGTTTAACCACAGGTAAAAAATTCGCACTGTAATTAATACCAGCTTTTTAACTGAATCCCCTGGAAACTAACCTTGACTAATACCTTTGACCCTCACCTGGCATACCATCCTTTATCTTTAATAATCAATTACAATCAACCAACTTCTAACATGTTAGTTTATCTACTAGCACCTAGGTGTTGTTCTTATACAAAGAAGCCATCTCATCTTTCATTGCATCGATCCGCTTATCATGATCTGGTGAACTTACTGCTTCATGATATGATAATGGTTGAAAATTGCTTTCTATTTCAACTACATTAAAAACAAATGTTGAAATATCTTTCATGTACCTGTCACACCCTGACTGATGGCGGAAACCTCGGGGCGGACGAAAGTGAATAGATTTCTAGTGCATATAATGGTCTAAATAATATTAAATACCAATTTTCATTACTCAATAAGTAAATACAAATAATTAAGTGAAACCACATTTCCAGAAAAGATGACTTAATGTTTATTAACTAGTACCATGATCCTAGATAGTAAAAGCATCTCAAAATCCTCTTATGCTGCATTTTCTAAAATCATATGAAAAGTAACTGATCAGCTAAAGAATTTGTTGGTGAGTAAACACATGTTTAAATACATATAGATAATGATTAAAATAATTAAAAATATTTAATTCATAAGTTTTGTTAATACCTATCATGCAAAAGTGTATCATACAAGATAAAGCGAGTGCACAATCAAACCTAGATGACTGCAGTCACTTAATCACATAGATTAAGCCGTAATGAGCAAAAACATATGAATATATTTCCGTTACAATCACCACGTATATATGTATGTAAATGGAGTGGGCTTGTCAGGCCAAGTAGATATATTATTCATAACCATTGGTTTGAATAAATCAATGATTGTGCGAGAATAAATGTTTATCAACCTATAAACTCATAATTGCAGTAATAACACATAGGGCTGGCAATTTCTGACACGGACACGATAGCACGACACGACACGGAATTAACAGGTTTCGTGTTTGACCTTAACATGTGTCGTGTCATTAATAGGTTAACACGTTAATTATCGTGTCTTAACATGTTAAAGATCTGTTAACACGATAGGTCACCTGTTAATATTTATTTAAAAGAAAAGTTAGGGAAAATAGAGGTGGAGAAGAACTTTAATGGAGATGAGTAGAAAGATCAAAGACTCATATATACTTTGATGGACTTTTAATCTCTTTTACATACTCGTTCATCAAGTATTATTATGGTTTCCGTTCAAAAAAAAGTGTTATTATGGTTAAATACTATTTTTATGGATTTTTGTTGTTTTGTGGCTTAAGAATTATCATGTTAAGTCATATTTAATATTTAAAACTTATGAATTTTTTTGGAAATTTTATTTTATTTAAAAAATAATTTCTTATCGTGTCCATATCGTGTAACCTGCTTTTTATCGTGTTCGTGCTCATGTTTAGAAAAAATGACACGATAAGTTATCGTGTCGTGTTCGTGTTTGACCTTATCGTGTTCGTGTCTTATCGTGTCGTGTCTGACACGATATGCCAGCCCTAATAACACATGAATTGAATTGAATATAATGAATAAAAATGATTTAAAAAATAAAAATGAATAAAATTGATATAAGTCACTTGATTTCACCCGAATTCATCACTAACAGATAAACAAGTTTCATCAACATTTCCATCTAGAACATGAGAGTTTATTTTCCTTTCTAGTACCAGTTAAGACCACCATTGAATCCCTTATGATTATAGCCTTACCATTTTTAAAGTTTACATAATGACCATCCCTTTTAAAATTACCTAAAGAGATCAAATGTCTCTTTAAAAAAGGAATGTACTTGACATGATTCAATCCATTCTGCAGTTTGATAATTGAGCCAATTCCTATAACTTCACAGAGCCTATCATCTCCTAATTGTACAACATTTTTGTGAGTCATTTGCAGTTCATTGAACAAATCTTAGTTTGGTGACATGTGATATGAGCACCCTTTGTCAAGAATCTAATCTTGCTGCCAAAACGGCTCCGAAACAAACAAAAAAGGACTAGCTCCACCTCCATTAAATGCCATTAGAACGCGAGCATTGTCATATCCATCTGGTGAGTTTGTGTTCTGATTCTTAGACTTATGATAGTCTCATTTCTTCTTTTTTCACTCTGGACATTATATTTTTAAGTGCTTATTAGACCCGCATTCAAAGCAATGAAACACTTCCATTTCTGTTTTGTTCTTGATTTAGATCTTGAACTTCCCGCACCACCAAATTTACTGTTGGTACTTTGATCAGATCTACTCCTTACTATCAAACCATCTGATATCCATCTTCTTTTCCTTGATTTCTTTTATGTAACTTCTTTGAATTCATAATAGATACAACCTCTTCCATAGAAAAACTGTACCTTCCAAACTTTAAAATATCTACAAAATGTTCATAGACACTTGGTAATGAAGATAAAAACAAAATTGCCATGTCTTCATCTTCAATAGCTACCTCTCTATGTTTTCAAGTTCAAGAACAATCTTATTGAATTCATCTATATGAATCAAGAAAAAAAAGATGATCACGTGATCCGTTTTCTCTCATGGTCAACTATATGTTTATTATCAAGAGTGAAGAGTAAAGATGCTTTGAAACTCTTAATATTAGATGAACATGGTAAACTTAAAAGTAAAATTTCAAATGTCGTGTACAAAAAAGTACTTGGATATTTACAATGATTTGGTTTTCAACTGTTAGTTTGCATGGATTGTTGCTTATACGCAATATGATTATACATACTTTGGTGGTTATTTTGTCACATCGTTTTACAATTGCTTCGATATTATGTTATTTTTATATTTTAAATTAAATATTTTTTTTATTAATTCATATGTATACAGATATTAAATCTAATTTACTAATAAATATTACCCCTATATACCCCTAAACAATAGTATGTATTTGCCTTGCTTTGTGTTGTAAGTTGTATAAAATTCTCAAGTAGTATATGTGATTTGTAGAAATAATTGATTGGTTGGTCCCTTAATAATGTTATAATCAATCAACCGACTATCAATACATCATTACAACTCAATGGAAGTTCATTTAACAAAAAATATAGCATTATAGCTCAATTTAATTTTATTGTTTTATTTTATTTTTTCGTCTTAACGTTTGATCAATTTTAACAGGTGAGAATTATAATTATATAAAAGACAAGATCAATAATCAAATCTGATCTTGCTAATGTTCAATACTATATTGTTTGGATTCTAACAAAAAACCAAGTTCGTGTAGTGGTAACATGTATTTTGTAATTTGCTTGCATCTAGTTGAGGCTTTGTGTTCGATTCACCGAACAAGTTTTTTAATTTTAACTTTTACTATTTTTTTAATTACTTGTCTTAAATAAATCAAGTTTTTTATATAATTTGGTCACCAACTTAAATAAAACTATTTTTTCTACATTCTTAGCCCGCTATATTATGTTAATGTCACCATCACATGTCAAAGTTTCAATCTTTATTCTAAAGTTATATTATCAACTTCGTCATCATAACACGTGTGGAACCAACGTCCATTAATTTTTTTGATAGCTTTTACGACTGTGACAACGCGGATTTGACTTAATTATGTTTTTAGCCTCTAAGTTTGAATATATATTCTCGTCTTTTAATATATGACGCATTACGACGTTGCGGTGTATCAATACGTGTGGAAAAGTCACATACGCTAGACCCAGCTGCCGCATCGCGCAACACAGCCTTAAAATAACTAGTTAAGTAATTAAACTTCAAGGGTAAAGGTAAGGTCGAAAAGATAATTTAATTTAAGTCAAAAACTGAATAATTCATCACCTTTTAATTTAAACTTCATAAGCTTTTCATAAGTTTTTTAAACTTCACATACGCAATTTTTTTAAATAGAGTATAATATTGATATATTAAAAAAAGCATACTACTTATATGTTGTATCATGGTGTTTGATGTGGTTTTAAAAGCAATCAATTATTAAATGACTCCAAAATCTAGTGATTATTCAAAGTCTCAATACGTACTCAAATATTTAAAAAAAAGTTCTTTATATTTCATATTCAATAAAAACTTATTATAAATGAAAGTTTTACAGATAATAACTTAAAGATAATAATAAACTAATAAACAGTAAATAAATTAATACTATAATAAATAAATTTAACTATATTGAAAGACAAATCTTATAAATAGTGTTTTGTGTGTTGTGTGAGTTGTTGTGTTGCTATTGATTGATGGTTTAGGGTGTTCTGTTCCTATTGGTTAATGCCATGAAATATTATTTTGTGTGTTGCTTGAGGTGTTGTATTGCTATGCTTGATGACTTGAGGTGTTGTGTTGTCGTTGGTTGATGGTTTGAGGTGTTGTGTTGCTATTGGTTGATGTCATGAAATAGTGTTTTGTGTGTGGCTTACGGTGTTGTGTGGCTGTTGGTTGACGGTTTAAGGTGTTGTGTTGCTATTGGTTGTTGTCATGTGTGCATTTGTTTGTTATTTTTGTGTTTTGTGTTTTGTATTTGACTTTTTATTGTGTTGCATTTTTGTTTGTGGGTTGTTAGTATGGTTTGCAAGAAGTAATAACCTGCTTAATAATTGTCGTGCAACGCGCGACAACATGAATATACCTAGTTAAACTTGAAATTCAAACTAGAATATAATGTTACATTAAAACAATATATACTGCATCAATACTTTAATTATACATGAAGTAATATGATACTACATATATGCAGTATATGATACCACATATAGGGTAACGTTGTAGAATAATACTCTGTAACCAAATTTAAAAAGTGTTCCAATTAAGTCACTTAAGTTTAAAAAATATTTCAGTTAGGTCACTCAACTTTCATATTTTATTTAAGTTAAAGAGTTTAACATGTTTTTTACCGTACTTTTTTCATGTTTCAATTAGAAAAAAAAGATTTTTTATGCTGATGTGAAGTTGACGTGCAACTTTAGAATTTTTTTAAAAGTAATTAACACATTTTAAAAAATGTTAAATTATAATTACATATATTGGAAATTGCGACCCTCAAATCTTCTTTTCATTTATTTCTTAACACCAAAAGTTGATGATGACTTGATTTGAATGTTAAGTGACCCAATTTGAGAAAAAAATATATAGGAGTGACCTACTTAGAACACTTTGAAACTTGGTTATTATTCTGTGAAATTTCAGCTATAAAAAATTATTAATATACAGTATCGTAATAGTACATATATACAGTATTTAAAATTTTTTTTAACGTTATTTATACTCAAATAAAAGATAAATATATTCTTGATCTAATGGTGCAATTTTCTAAAGAAAATTAACGTTTGCAAAAGATAGAAATGTTTAAAAATTTATATATTTAAAGTTTCAGTTCTATTCATCCTCTTTAGGGTTCTATTTTTTTAATTTTTTTTATAGTTCTCAACTTAAGGTTAAAATTTATGAAATTGACGTGATTACGTATTTGAAGAAAATTGTATTTATTCGAGTAAAATAGGTTATGAGGTTGAGAGTGGAGTTATACTACAAAGTCTAATTTTCCTAGAAAGTCTAAGAAGCTATGAGATGATGACATGTGACACTTCTTTAAAATTAGAAGAAATGGTAAAGATGGTAATGTCTCTATATTTTAAGTTTCACCCCATTTTTTTAAACATCCATAACTTTTACATACGATATTATTTTTTTAAAAAAATTGCACCATAAAAACGAGCATTTTCTTATCTTTAAAACGCATATAATATTCATATATAAAAAACAAAAAAAAAATCACGTTTTTCAGCTCATTGTGTTATTTGTCAAGTCATTGTGTTATTTATTCATGTCATTGTGTTATAATACAATAACTTAATGAAATAACACAATGATCTGAAATAACACAATGCCCTGATGAAAATATAACATAATTACCTGATAAAAATATAACACAATGACCTGATGAAATATAACACAACGACCTGACGAAAATATAACACAACAACCTGATGAAAATATAACACAACGACCTGATGAAAATATAACACAACGACCTGATGAAAATTTAACACAACGACCTGACGAAAATATAACACAACGACCTGATGAAAATATAACACAATTACCTGATGAAAATATAACACAACGACCTGACAAAAATATAACACAACGACCTGATGAAAATATAACACAACGACCTGATGAAAATATAACACAACGACCTGATGAAAATTTAACACAACGACCTGATGAAAATATAACACAACGACCTGATGAAAATATAACACAACGACCTGATGAAAGTATAACACAACGACCTGATGAAAATTTAACACAACGACCTGATGAAAATATAACACAACGACCTGATGAAAATATAACACAATGACCTGACGAATATAACACAATGACCTAACGGATATAACACAATCTGAAAAATATAACAAAATGTCTTGACTAATATAACACAATGAACTGAAAAATATATCACAATGACCTAACGAATATAACACAATGAGCTGAAACTTCAAAAAAAAATTCGTTTTTTATATATCAATATTATATGCGTTTTGAAGATAAAAAAACGCTCGTTTTTTTGGTGTAATTTTTATTAAAAAGTATTGTCGTATGTAAAAGTTATCGACGTTTAAAAAAGAGGGTGAAATTTGAAAATGAGACAAGACTAATATACCATTTGCCTACCATTTAAAGTTCTAACTATTTACCATTATGCCATCTTGTGTTTATGAGACATTGATCTTCATTTAATATTAGATCTAATGGTCTAAATTCCTTCTTAGACTTTATAGGAAATTTAGACTTTGTATTTGAACCTAATTGATGAGGTTGAAACATATATATGAAGTTGCTATGCTTTGCGTACGAATTTTTAAGAAGTAATTTAATATAAGAAGTAATTTAATATAAGAAAATATAAAGAAAAAAAAAACTAAAGTAAATAAAAATTATAAGCCACTTGGATTGAACTTTTGCACCCATGCCCTATGATCCAATTTGAATCATTTCCATCCATGCTAGTCCCATTTACTTGCATATGTTAAAATAAAGTGTAATTAACGATGGTGGATTTCGAACAAGAGACTTTAAGGGCTGTTTGGTAGACTTTAAATGATGACCTCTGAACGAAAGGACCTCTGAATCAGTCAGAAGTTGCATGGTGTTTGGCTACACCTCTGAACGGAACCAACCTCTGAATCGATCAGAGGCTAGCCTCTGAACCGTTCAGAGTTGCCTGGATGCTAAATCGTTCAGAGGCAGCGGACGAAGACGAAGAGCGACCAAAAGAGGCAGGGGACGAAGAGCGAGCATGTGCGGTGAAGGAGAAAAGAGGGGGCAGGTGCGATGGGATAAGGCGAAGGCGAAGGTGAAAAAGATTAGGCGATAAAGAGCAGATCAGACGATGAAGAGCTGATCAGGCGAATGAGAAAAAGAGCATGCGCGATGCGAAGAAGATGAAGAGGGAGAAGGTGCTATGCAACCAGAAGATGAGAAGATGAAGACGGGGGAGTAGGTAAAACAAAAATAAAAGAAAAAAAGAAACTAATAAAAAAGAAAAAAAGTTGGCGATCAAAAACAAAAACTATCATCGCACGAACCCGGACTTTTGGAGTTGCATTCGTGTGTGCAGGTCGCACGGGCGTTACATTGTGGCAAGGAATTCGAACCAAATTTGCACCCCCTACGTGCGACTAGGTATTAGAGTAAAATGTAAGATAACAACTTAACATGTCAGGAAGGCTTGCATATATAAAGACAACTATGGTTTTGTCTTCACTCTAATGTGGGACAAAATGAAAAAAAAATAGAATCTCATTTAGATGTCCAACCAAACAGCTGATCTTATTCATTCAGACCTCTTAATCATTTAGACCTCTTAACCATTAAACACGTAATCATTCAACACTTGCCAAACATCCCCTTAATCAAATAAACAACAACGACATGTGCCCGTAACCTACTATGTCATGTTACTAACTAGATCTTATTCACGCTAACTTTTGTTTAAAATTAAAAAAATAACAAAAATTGAAGCAATTCATTAATTAGATGCTGACAGAGTGACACGTGTCATAAGTGGGTAACCCCAACGACATCCTATTGAGGGTTTGTAAATATGAAATTACAAATTTATAAAAATAAAAAAAACTTTATTAAACAGTAAAATAAAACCTCGATTAGTAAAAAATTATAACAACAAAACCCGCCAAAACCCTAAACAAATGAGACAACCACCAACCACTCTAGAGGCATAGTGAGTCATTTTATATTTCTGTTTGTGTTTACATTAAAGGAATCATCGGACACTTAGAGACATTGACAACTAACATGAGTGAGAATTAGCTTTTAGATTTGGCTAATCTAGCTCGCTTAATGAAAAAGTTGTTTTCGAGTAGATATGTCTAACTACATTGGACGTGTTCAGTGGCGGAGCCAGCTCGAAAATTCAGGGGTAGCCTGAAATTTTTTTTTCCTGGACGTTCATACAGTAATAAAAATAACACCACAAAATTATAAAAATACCTAATAGATTTATCTTCTTTGTTCTTTCATAGCTTAAAATAAAAGATTCAGGGGTATCCTTTTAATTGTTTAGAGGTATCCTTATACATAAAAACGGAAAATATATATTTTTTACACTTCGCAACAAAATTTCAGCCGTAGCCCGGGCTACCCCTGAAATATATATAGGTCCGCCCCTGGACGTGTTTAGCTTATATTAAACTAAGCGTGTCCTTTTAGTGCATACATTAGTCACTTGATCAAGTTGTTTAAATCAAGCCCCAAATTGTCTAGGGTTCATGTACCTTCAATGCATACCTTTTCTTAATTATATGGTTGATGGGCTGTTAATCGGGTCGATATGTTTGAGTTAATACAATCGGGCTAGTCTTTTTTTTATAACTCACCCGCAATCCGATTCTATTAAGATTCGGGCTTAGGTTAATTAATAGGGTTTATCAAAGGTTGTTGAGATTTATGACTACTTCATAATTCATCATGACAAATTAACAATAAAGAATAAAGAGGACTAAGATTTTAAGAAAGTTGGGTCTTTTTTTTAACAGCAAATGGTTCCTCCAAGACCTTAGCTCATGTTGTTGCGACCACGGACCATCTATCCAACAACATCCCATAGACAAAGAGTTGTAGGACGAGACCAACCTCAGCTGACCTCACCAATCCCAAGAGGAAACCCACATAAGTGATAAACACGTGTCAACACGTGTCAACTTAACATGTTAGGGGGAGATTTGCGAATTTTTGGTGATTTAAAAGTGATAAACACGTGTCAACGGGTTCGCCGGAGTTACGCAGGTGGCCGGAAAAGATTGCCGGCAAAGTTGCCGGATATGCGGGCATGTCGAAGGGGTGGGGGCTGGGTTGTAATAATTTTACACAATTAGTCCCCGAGCTTTTGGTTGTTTGTTTATTTTATGTTAATAGTTTTAATACAAGTTTCAGAACTTACACTTTTGGCCCAAAGTTAATTTATAAGTTATATTAGTTAACAACCTTAACTATGTTGAGACGTAACGTTTATATAAGTGACGCTTTTAATTCATTAGTTCGTCTTTGACGTTAACGACTATATTTAGACTTAGAATCGATTTTTGTTTAATGTTCTCAATAGTTTTCTTTTACGGACTATATATATATATATATATATATATATATATATATATATATATATATATATATATATATATATATATATATATTGAAATTCATCATTACAAATAATAGTTATTCGATACACGGGAATGTTTTGCGATGTAAATACGATCGTTTTAGATAAGATGAGAATAACGTAAAATTCGACATATTTAATCATAATTATAATGAACGTTACATTTTGAAGAAATAAATACGATTACAAATTAAAAGATAAACAATTTCGGGTTCGAGTCGGGCATTCGGGTTCGGGTTCAGGGCAGATGTCACAGTCTTCCCTCCTTATAAAAATTTCGTCCCGAAATTTGCTCAAACCGAAGTAGAAGAAGATGAAGCAAAAAGATGCGGATACTTTCCTTTCATTTGATCTTCACGTTCCCAAGTAAACTCAGGTCCGCGCTTTGATTCCCAACGAACTTTGACTATCGGTATCCGGCTACGCTTGAGTTGTTTGACTTCACGGTCCATAATTTCCAATGGCCGTTCAATAAACTGCATCGATTCATCAATTTGGATATCATCGATAGGCACAAGAGATTCTCATCAGATAGACACTTCTTCAAATTAGATACATGAAACACGGGATGAACACCACCCAATTCCTCAGGTAGTTCCAACTCATAAGAAACTTTCCCGATCCTCTTGAGAACTTTGAACGGTCCCACATAACGAGGAGCTAGCTTTCCTTTCTTACCAAAACGGAAAACTCCCTTCCATAGAGACACTTTGAGTAAAACCATATCACCAATTTCATACTCCATAGGCTTTCGCTTTTTATCGACATAATACTTTTGGCGATTTCGAGCTGCTAGAAGATTTTCGCGGATCTTTCGGATCTTATCGGTGGTCTCTTGAATCATTTCGGGCCCAGTAATTTGAGAATCACCGAATTCGGTCCAACACAAAGGAGAACGACATTTACGAGCATAAAGAGCTTCGAACGGTGTCATATCAATGCTAGGATGATAACTGTTGTTATACGAGAATTCAATCAACGGAAGATGAACATCCCAATTACCCTTGAAATCAATCACACAAGACCGAAGCAAATCTTCGAGGGTTTGAATAGCTCTCTCGCTTTGACCATCCGTTTGAGGATGATAAGCTGTACTGAGATTAAGTTTAGTACCCATAGCCTCTTGAAGACCCTTCTAGAAACGAGACATGAAACTACCATCACGGTCGGAAATAATATCAAGTGGCACCCCATGACGACAAACAATCTCTTTCAACGCTTTTCAGCCGAGTAAGTTTCCTTGATAGGAAGAAAATGAGCGGACTTCGTTAACCGATCCACAATAACCCAGATGCTATCATAACCATTAGAAGGAGGAAGCTTAGTAATAAAATCCATGGCTATACTCTCCCACTTCCAAACAGGAATTTCCGGTTGCTCGAGGAGACCAGAAGGACGCTGATGTTCGGCTTTAACCCTCGAACAAGTCAAACACTTGGAAACATACAAAGCAATATCTTTCTTCATCCCAGGCCACCAATAATGAGGACGAAGACTCATATACATTTTGTCCGCACCAGGATGAATAGAATGACGACTTTTGTGACCCTCATCCAAAATAAGAGTACGAACACAACCTCGAAAAGGCACCCCAAATAGAATTCATAAAATAGAGTAGACCATCGGTTTTTGTTTCCAACTGTAAATCGGTACCAACGGTCATCTCATCACGAAAGGTACCCTCAGAAACAACGGCACGCTGAGCTTCAAGAATTTGAGACTTAAGATCAACATGAAGAGAAACACAAGAAAGCATGACGTGATCCTTACGACTAAGAGCATCGGCGACGACATTGGCTTTACCGGGGTGATAACGGATTTCGCAATCATAATCGTTCAACAATTCAACCCAACGTCTTTGCCTCATATTAAGCTCTTTCTGATTTAGAATATGTTGCAGACTCTTATGATCGGTATAGACGAGACAATATTTGGTACCATAGAGATAATGTCTCTAAATTTTGAAAGCAAAAACCACAGCACCCAGTTCAAGATCGTGAGTGGCGTAGTTCTTTTCGTGAACTTGGAGTTGCCTCAAGGCATAAGCTATGACTTTACCCCGTTGCATGGGAACACAACCAAGACCCTGCTTCGAAGCATCACAATACACAACAAGATCTTCGTGACCGTCGAGAAGAGTAAGGATCGGAGCGTTACATAATTTGTCTTTAAGAATATTAAACGCTTTTTGTTGCTCGGGACCCCACACAAAAGGTACATTCGTACAAGTTAAGGACGTGAGAGAAACAACAATCTTAGAAAAATTAGCAATGAACTGACGATAGTAACCCGCTAGACCAAGAAAGGAACGGATTTCGGTAGGAGTGGAAGGTGCTGACCAATTCTTGACGGTTTCGATTTTCGCGGGATCCACTTGAACCCCGTTTTCGTTAACGATGTGACCCAGAAATTGAACCTCCTTGAGCCAGAACTCACACTTGGAAAAGTTAGCATAGAGTTGCTCTTGCTTAAGCATTTGAAGAATGGTACGAAGATGTTGCTCATGATCGAATTTGGATTTGGAATAGATCAAAATATCATCAATAAATACAATGATGAATTTGTCTAAAAACGGTCGACATACACGGTTCATCAAGTCATGTTTACAAAGATAATATAATCTATCTGTATAAAGCAATTAAGGTTGTATGCATCAAAAACTGACCTCGGAGGACTTTCAAGTTTTAATTTATTTGACTCGTTTTGTCCTCAGATGGACCCATTGATTTTGACTTGATTATCTGTTGATATTATTTCAGGGATGAAATGGTGATGAAAACCGCAATAGGTGTTCTTGGTGATCTAGCCGATACTCTTGGAACTAATGTTGGATCCTTAATTCAACAGTCTCTTCAGTCGGGCCATTGCTATTTAAGGCTATGCCTGTTGGTACATACTCTTTTTTTTTCTTTTCATTTAGAAGTCCCTGCATGCATATGGTCGAGTCTGGGTCAGGTTCAAGTCCAGGATTGCATTCAATGCGTCGGGTCAGGTCGGGTCGGGTCAAGCTGGTATGCAACTTGCTCCATGGGAGTTTGGGTGCTCCGCTTCTTGTCACCAGGGTGGATTAGTAAAAGAACGTTTCCGGAAAGTTGGTGCAGGAATCAAGGCTGATTCATCATCAGGTTCACATGATTACTTTGCGTTATCCTGCTGGTGCATCGGTTGTCGGCGGTACAAGTCACAGAACACATCATGCTTTGCTATATTCAATTTTTTCGTCACCTGTTTACTTTCCAATTTTACACAGAAAATGTCACAAATTGTGATGAAAAATGTGTGGGAATAGAGGACTTTGAATCTGGTATTTTTATTTATTTTGCTATTCAAGTGAAACACTAAAATCGAATATGGATTTGTGTGAATGCCAAAGTTTATTTGTATCGCTTTTTTTTCTTCGTGTTAATGTATCTTTTAATTAGTCGTTTAAATTTTTGTTTGAAATGGGCGGATGAGGTGACCTGTAACGCTTCTACATTGGTTCGAATGGTTCGCTTTTTAGTTGTTTTAAGCTTTATTTAAAAATTTCTTTCTAGCCAAACTAGTAGTAAAATCGGTTAAATCGTCCACTGGCTATTTCTATGTTTAATCTAAGTGAAACCAGGCAAAGTGATCTATGAGTTTCATCTAACCCAAAATCGGGAATATAGTTGATCATTTGCTCACGTTTGAAGATTGATATGCCAGATTGGTATCTTACACTATGCAACGGCACTTCCTTTCCGATTCATGCAGCTTCTTCCTGCATAATCGACATGCTGCGCCTTACATCCTCAGTTATGTTCAGCGTATCACATTGGCGCATGCTGTGATCTGTGCTAAAGGTTGCATTCATATGGCAGGTTTGACATTCAAGTCTGATCATGGGTGGACTAGATAGTGCAAATGGGATTGTCAGCATCCTGCGAATGGAATAGTCAACGCCAAACGCTATACCATTTTTACCCGTTGTGAAATTCTGAAGCATAGTAAAAACTCGAATTAAGATTGTGAAAGTTTTACGGAATATAAACAATAGTTTGATTGTCATTTTTGTCCACGTTTTTAATCATTTTTCATCCAAAAAAGTTACTTTTTGTAAAAGGTATATTGGTTTTCACTGGTCCCAACTATCACATTTTGTCTTCTACCGGTCCCAACTTTTAATTTGGTTGTCAACGGTCCCAACTTTTATCACTTTGGTAACCACTGGTCCCGTCGTTAAATTTTTTTAACGTCGTTAGGTTTTTTCCAAATTCAAGACCGATGTTTTAGATCTTTTGATCGGAAGGATAATACGTGTCGATTGATGTAAAAGTTTTCTCGAAAAGGCTCTCTGAACGATAAAAATTTTACATCCGATTGAAGCACCGTTAGGTTTAAACACCCGATTGAAGCACTATTTCGTTGTTCGGAGCGCCGTTTTGAGGTAACTTTTCCATCAAATCGACTTATATTATCGTTCCGATTAAAAGGCTTATAACTTCGGTATTGAATTTGGAAAAAACTTAACGGCGTTAAAAAAATTTAACGACGGGACCAGTGGTTACCAATGTGATAAAAGTTGGGACCGTTGACAGCCAATTCAATAGTTGGGACCGGTAGAAGACAACATATGATAGTTGGGACCAATGAAAACCAATATATCTTTGTAAAACTAGTATTATTTTTCAAATACTATTTAAACAAGTTTTTTGACCAATTGAACTGGATCGCGGAATTAATGGCGGCCAAGTAACTAGTCTTACTTTAGTTAGTTTTATTACCGGTCTTTTATTATTTTTTTAAAAATTTACAACTGATATAGTTGTAGGTAAAATTTTCAAAAACGTTCGTTTTGACCAAAAAGTTATACAAAATGTCCCTTTTGACTTTTTATATCCGTAATGCGTATTCATTTAAAGTCGTCAACCCTTTTAAAAACAACAACACATGAGATGACACGTGACCATAAATTTACTCGTGTTTATTTTTTTGAAAAAGTCTTCTGACTAAAAAAAAGTTATACGACTAAAAAAAGCCGACCGACCAAAAAAATGTCCTCTTTAACTTTTTATTTTTAAAATAATCATTTTTGTCAATAGTTGGATTGGAGGACTTTTAATGATTTGACATTTTGGAAAAAAAATTCAAATGATATTTTGAGGAAAAAGTGGTTTATTAATTTGTTATTACCGGACAATTTTTTATTTTTTCATCAAATATATACGACCAAATTGTTACCATTAAAACTGGTCGCAAAATTAATAGCGGATAAGCAACTGTACCTATCCGGTCACTATTTTGGAGATCGTGTCTGTGGGTACCAAATCTGTTATGACTAACCCAAGACCAAACAGCCCAATTGCAACCAGCCCCCAAAGAGCACCAAGTACCCGGCCCAGGAAGCTTCCAGCTAGATTGAAAGACTAGATTGAGCCACGTCAATAATGAAACAATTATTAGAAAGAATGAAGGCACTATGTCATCTTTTATGCTAAAAATTGTCAAGAAGATATTTTCTCTCTCCCACCTCATATTCTACCTGTTTCCCATCTCCTTTCTTGTTCTTAAGTTTCATCAAATTACTTGTGTCTTATTGATTTCAATGAGAATGGCTGAGTATTTTCTTTAATTTGTTTATCTTATTGTGTTGCTGTGTGTGAATCGTGTACCAATCACTCCATTGGTGCTTTCATTGAACCGTTGCCATGGCCGACGGTACTAGACTCAAGCTCCTTGATGAGAGTCTACAAACCTTACGTAAAGATGTTGATTCCATGTTTACTGCTATAGAGAAACAACAAGCTGATTCCGCTGAACAAAAAGGTTTTTTATTGGAATTACTCGATCGATTCCCAAAAAAGACCTCCATACCGGTGTTTGAAATCTCTGGTGGTCCTGGTCCTTCGGGTGTTTCCGGTGAAAATGACGGTGATTCTCCAGCTGGAACGAGTGTCCTTGGCCGTCATAAACCAGCCCCTGTCACTCTCCCACGCTTTACAGGTGATAATCCGGAACGATGGATAGCTAAAGCTTCTCGTTACTTTGATTTTTACTCCATCGTCGAATCCGACCGCCTCACCGTTGCATCATTCTATCTCGATGTAGAAGCTGCCGATTGGTTCGATTGGATGCATCGGAACTTTAAACTTTCCGACTGGAAATCCTTCACTGAATCTCTAATCCAACGTTTTCGTTCTAAAGAAATGGAAGAACCAGAGGGCATCTTGGCTAAATTACATCAGACCACTACGGTGGCTGACTATCGTAACCGTTTTGAAGCAATTGTTAATCGTTCGATGATTTTACCGGCGACATTCTTACTCCGGTGCTTCATCTCCGGCCTTCGTGAAGACATCAAACATTCGGTGTTAGTTCATAAGCCGTCAACCCTAGAGGATGCAATAGGCATGGCCCATTTACACGAAAAACGGATCGCTTTGGAAAAAGGCTTGGGTCGTGTATCCATAGGCACTGGAAAGCCCATTTTACCCAACCCATCTTCACCTTCATTTCATACTCCACCGTCTTCCTTTACATCTAAAGCAAGCCCTAATTCTATGACCACCTCTGGGTTTCGTCGCCTTACACCCACCGAATTAGCTCAAAAGAAAGCACTTGGCCTCTGCTTTCGCTGCGATGAAAAATACACAAAGGACCACGCTTGCAAGGCAACCCCTCAATTACTTTGTTTTGATGATGAAGCTCCATCTTCAATGCTTGCTTCCACTGATAATCCTGATTTAGAGAAAGACGCAGCTTTAGCAGCAACATTGCAATTAGAAGATGTTCATCACCTCTCTTCTATATCTTACAATGCCCTTGCTGGTGGATGTTCGTCTTCCACACTTCGTTTTCAAGGTTTTGTGTCTGGCAAACCAGTGCAAGTCCTCCTTGATGGAGGTAGCACACATTGCTTTGTTCAAACACGTGTTGCTTCCTATCTCAATTTTGTCATTGAACAAGTTCCCACTTTTTCTGTTCTAGTGGGCAATGGTGAGAAACTTCTCTGTTCAGGTATTGCTCGAAAGGTAAAACTTTGTATCCAAGATCACACTATTGTTCTTGATCTCTATGTTCTTCCGTTACAGGGTTGGGATATAGTTTTGGGGGTTTCTTGGCTAGCCACCTTGGGCCCGGTTCTTACCAATTATTCTACCTTAACCTTTGAATTTCATTCCGATGGAAAGCAAGTGGTTTGGCAGGGTGAAAAATCTCCCCTGTTACAACCCATTCAGCTAAATAGTCTGCGCCGTTTAACTACAACTAATTCCGTTGGTTTTTTCTTCCACTTACAATTAATACCTGTTGAATCTTGGGAACCTCCTGATTGCCCCCTCAAAATGTCACAATTACTTGAGGAATTCCCCACTGTTTTTCAACCTCCCCAAGGTCTTCCCCCTTCTCGGTCCCAAGATCACCACATACCGTTATTGCCAAATCAATCACCAGTATCTGTTCGTCCGTACAGATACCCCCATTTTCAAAAACAAGAAATTGAACGCCTTGTGTCCGACATGCTTGATCAGGGCATTATCAAACCAAGCACTAGTCCCTTCTCTTCCCCGGTGCTCTTGGTTAAAAAAAAAGATGGAACGTGGCGCTTTTGCGTTGACTATCGTGCTCTAAACGCAATCACTGTCCGTGATCGCTTTCCTATCCCATCCATAGATGAATTATTCGATGAATTACATGGGGCTGCCTATTTCTCTAAACTGGATCTCCTAGCTGGGTACCACCAAATTCGTATTCGTGCGGGTGACGAACATAAAACAGCGTTTCGAACTCATGATGGGCACTATGAATTCTTAGTCATGCCTTTCGGCTTAACCAATGCCCCATCAACCTTCCAATGCTTAATGAATGATATAGTTCGTCCTTACCTTAGAAAATTCGTATTGGTTTTCTTTGATGACATACTTATCTACAGCTCTTCTTGGTCCGATCACTTGTTACACGTTCGTAGTATTCTGCAACTACTATTACAACACCAGTTAGTCGCTAAATTTTCAAAATGTGTTTTTGGTCAATCTCAAGTTGCCTACTTGGGACATGTGATTTCTTTATCTGGTGTAGCTGTGGACCCTGCCAAAATCACAGTAATTAAAAATTGGCCTGTTCCAGCTTCTGTTAAAGACGTTCGTAGCTTTTTGGGACTCACCGACTACTACCGCCGATTCATTAAAGGTTATGCTTCTATTGCAGCCCCTTTAACTGATCTGCTAAAGAAATCATATTCCTTTAATTGGACACCAGCTTCCTTACAAGCCTTTGATACACTCAAAACTCTTCTATGTACAGCTCCTGTCCTTTCTTTACCCGATTTTACGAAACCATTCGTGGTTGAAACCGATGCTTCGGGCGTGGGCATCGGTGCGATTCTATCCCAAGATCGCCACCCCTTGGCATTCTTTAGTCAAAAACTCAGCCCTCGAATGCAGCAAGCTTCTGCTTATCAGCGTGAGATGTTTGCAGTAACACAAGCCATTTTAAAATGGCGTCAATACCTTCTTGGTAGACGCTTCACAATCATTACTGATCAGCAGTCACTGAAAAACCTCCAAGACCAGGTAATTCAAACTCCAGACCAACATCGTTGGTTGGGTAAACTGCTGGGATATGACTTTGAAATTATGTATCGTCCCGGCCGTCAAAATGGAGCCGCGGATGCTCTTTCTCGTTCCTCTGCTGAATTACTAGCTATTTCCAGTTTTACTCCTTCAATTATCGAGGACTTGCGCTTGGCTAATCGTAACAATCCTACCTTGCAACAACTACACCTCAAAATTGCTACAGATCCTGTATCCCTTCCTGACCACTCTGTTAAAGACGGATTGTTATTCTATAAAAACCGCTTATATGTTCCTACTGGTTCCCCTATTTGTCAAACACTCCTTCATGAGTTCCACTGCTCGGTTACCGGGGGCCATGCCGGCATGACACGAACTCTTCATCGCCTTGCTTCTAATTTTTATTGGCCTTCTATGCGTACAGATGTTAAAAACTTTGTGGCTTCTTGTCAAATTTGTCAACAAATGAAAGCATCCTTCCTGCCTCCCAGTGGACTGTTACAACCACTACCACTTCCCCAGTTGGTGTTTGAGGGCCTTGCCATGGATTTTATCACAGGTTTACCCGCATCACAAGGCAAAACTGTAATTATGGTTGTTGTTGACAGGTTATCAAAGTATGGCCACTTCATAGGTTTGCCATCTTCTTTTTCAAGTACAACAGTCGCTGCTGCCTTTGTTCAAGAGATAGTTCGACTTCATGGTGTCCCACTTGACATCGTCACTGACCGTGACCCTCGGTTCATGACTTCCTTTTGGCAGGAACTACATCGTTTACATGGCACTAAACTCTCTTTTAGCACAGCATACCACCCACAATCAGATGGTCAATCCGAAGCTCTTAACAAGTGTCTTGAGATGTATTTAAGATGCTATGTTGCGGATTTTCCCAAAGAATGGATGCGGCTTTTATCTTGGGCAGAATACTGGTACAACACCTCATATCAAACTTCCGCCAAAATGACCCCATTTGAAGTTTTATATGGCAGACCCCCACCCTCTATTCCAAGATATGTTAAAAGTTCTGCTGGAAACCCACTTCTGGAAGCCCATTTAATCGAGCGTGATTCTCTTCTGCAGCTCCTTAAAACCAATCTGCTCAAGGCACAAACAACTATGAAAAACTATGCCGACAAACATCGCCGTGAAGTGGAATTTGCTATAGGCGATTGGGTTTATGTTAAGCTTCAGCCCTATCGCCAACAATCTCTTCGCCTTAACCGTCATAAAAAACTGGGGAGAAGATACTTTGGACCTTTTCAAGTTCTTTCTAAAGTTGGTCCAGTGGCTTACAAACTAGCTCTTCCAGATTTTGCTCGAATCCACCCGGTTTTTCACATCTCTCTCCTTCGGAGATGTGTGGGCTCCCCGGACCAACAAATCACCCCTATCTCCTTGGTGGACTCCCAGGCAACCTTAATCTTGCAGCCAAGCAACATCCTAGACACAAGAATCATCACAAAAGCTGGTCAATCTGTTAAACAATGTTTGGTTCAGTGGGATGGCTTATCTCCTGATGCTACAACTTGGGAAGATTACACTAGTCTGCTTAAACAGTTCCCAGACCTCCACCTTGAGGACAAGGTAGTTTTTATAGAAGGGGGTAATGTTATGACTAACCCAAGACCAAACAGCCCAATTGCAACCAGCCCCCAAAGAGCACCAAGTACCCGGCCCAGGAAGCTTCCAGCTAGATTGAAAGACTAGATTGAGCCACGTCAATAATGAAACAATTATTAGAAAGAATGAAGGCACTATGTCATCTTTTATGCTAAAAATTGTCAAGAAGATATTTTCTCTCTCCCACCTCATATTCTACCTGTTTCCCATCTCCTTTCTTGTTCTTAAGTTTCATCAAATTACTTGTGTCTTATTGATTTCAATGAGAATGGCTGAGTATTTTCTTTAATTTGTTTATCTTATTGTGTTGCTGTGTGTGAATCGTGTACCAATCACTCCAAAATCGGTTGTTAATTGATTTGTCACTGGTTTTACTTTTTATCATCATTGTTTAAATTTTTTGCGTCTCTTTTACATTTTATAAAGAGTTGCAGCCGATTTTCTCTTTTATTATTTACTTTTAACAATTTTACAACCGATATTTCATTTGGTGGAAAGGTTGAAGTGAGACTTGAAATCTTTAGCAACCTAGATTTAAAGTTCATACTCTACTCATTTGTTCCGTGGCATGACAATGAAGGTGAAACTTGTAGTTACTCGGGTTCGAGTCTGATCCAAAGGGTTTTACATGAAAATACTAAAAACTCATGTCATTGTGTCCGTTCACAAGTGTTCGGCTACGACCAGCTTGGCCTTAAAGGAGGGTTAGGTGAGTCTCTGTTGCGTTTGTAGCTTTGAGTGAGTTTCACTAAGCTGCTTATATATTACGAAGATAAGCCGAGACTTCAAACTCAGTCAACTCGTGATCGATTGAAGTGGTCTGCAACTCTAAGTGATGTACATTTTGTTTTTTTAACGGATGCACCTTTTGTTTGATTGTTAATTATTTTGGGCCCTATAAATTTTATTTACATCCTATATACCTGTCGTATATACATCTCCTATACTGTTATAGTGTTATGTCGAATGTATAATGACAATAAAATGAAGTCCGATAAATTTTACGGGTCCCTTATTTCTGTATATTGTCATACATGCATATACCGTTATACAGACGCCTTATAAACCTATATGACGCATATAAACCTCAGGGGTGTTAGAATTCAAAATTTATTACAGTCCAAATTACCAAACCTTTTCTTACCAATGAAATGAATCAAACATATTTTATGTCTTTGATGTATTTTTCTAATATTATTTTATAATGTTTTAAAAATAATAATAAACACACACCACTTATATAATCACACTGGTATATCTCCTCTTGTGTTAAAATCTTGTGAGTGAAGTGTATATCATCTGATTCTCAACCAACACTAAAGTGCTAAATATCCATCTTGCAACCAACCCATGACCTTTAAAGAACACAGGGTAATTCATGATTTTTATACGTACATTTCTTAGATGATAAAGATACAAATGACAACATACATTTCATCAAGTATGTAGCACCAAGATTGTCACACTAAAGAGTAGGTGAATGATGCGTTAAGAACAATGTATGTAAACTAACTAAATACTCTTACCTAGACTTGACCTAGATAATCAAATTAAAAGCTGGAAAATCCTAAACTTAGATCATACGAAAACAAGTGTACCTATCAAATGTAGTACAACCTAATGAAGACAGGATTAGGGATTTGAAAACGGTTTTAGTTAAAATAAAATTAAAACTGTAAAGACTACTATCTATCAAAACAAAATGTATAGGAAATTGATGTAGAAAAAGCACTGCTTACTTAGGTTATGAATCTTGTATGTAAAATCTCATATTTCTCTCGGCTTTGGAAACTATGACGTTTTTAGAAAAACTAGTGGATCATTAATCATTCTCTGGGTGTGACCGGGGAGAAATCCTACGGGGCGTGTGAAACCTTACAAGTTGATTGGATTACGTCTCAATACACAGGGAAGTGCATGGAGTAACCTGAAATCTCTTGATAAGACACATAATAAAAATGTAACTAGAAAACATAGAGAAACTTAATCTCAGACCTAAATCTCCAACCACAAAGACAATCCGATTATCCACTACATGTCAGTCTCTAGATTGGTAGAATATAAAGATTCAACAAATTCACTACCAACGTTCCTATTGAATATGACGTCTATAAACATAAGCTAGTCACAAACACAGTAAGCAGCCTAACATACATCTATAACCGAAAGACATTCATCCGATTATCCACCACGTCTCAGTCTCTAGATTAGTAGAATATAAAGATTCAACAAATTCACAATCACCGTTTCTATGGAATATGACATCTATAAACCATAAGCTGGTCAGAAACACACGTATAGTAAGCAACCTAACATGCATCTATAACTAAAGGACATTCTACAAGAAACATGTGGACCACATGATTATTCATAAATCAAATCTAAATAAGCATGCACTTTAAACCAATCATAGTCATATTCTTTACTATAATGTTAATCCATCAACAATAACAATCAAAACCGACATTGTTGCTACAACAAGATTATGGAGAGGATGGTACTAACGATATGTCTAAGTTCAGGGTTAAGTTCGGTTATGACTCTAAATGTTTAAGATTAGAGAAGTGTTAAGTAAAGTTAGGAGAAAAGAGGGGTGAGAGTGTGTGTGTGTTTTTAGAGTGGAGTGCAAGAGCCAAGTGTTGAATGAGTTGAGTTTTGCTTCAGATTGCAGCAATATATATACACAAGTCTTTGTGTATTGCCCAAGCAAATCTGATCCAAATCTGAAAGGTTTAGGAGCTCCTGGCTCGAGGCTTCCCCTCGGCCAGTGCACCTTCCATTCTTGGCAGCCTGCAGCACCTCAGGTGTGAATAGTAGTTTATGTTTTTAGCTATTTTCGTGTAAAGGGTCTTGCTTGCATTAATTGCATTCAACTTTGCTTTACCAAGGATATCTTTTGAAGATATTGCAAGATATGTTTGAATCTTTGTTGTGGGAATAAGTGTCAGGTTACTGTAGCGCTACTGTTCACGTACCAGGCTTCTGGCTCCTGGCTTCTGGCTTCCGGCTGCCCAACCAAGTGGTTATATGACCTACGTCATCAGCCCCCAGTCATAAGCGCTTGTGATGTTATCATAAGTGGTTGTGACTTATGGTTTTGTGTAGTCATTTTTAATTTTTTCTCGAGCTTCCAGCTTCTGGCTGCCCGGTCCCTCGTTATTACTCAGCAGGTGAAGTGATGTGTTCTGGCTGATGGGACGTGACAAGACCTTGTAGGTCTGCTGCTCATGATGGGACGGGCTTCTAGCTCCCATCTGACCGTCCGTTTTTTCTTCCCCTTTTTTAGGGATTTGTGACAACTTCCCTTATTACTTTCATAACTCCCTTTTCTTCTTCCTTTCATCACTTTCCTCCATAACCGATTTCTCTCTACCACCATTGCTTCATTCGTTGCTGCTTCTACCATGGCCAAGAATGATATGAACTCTCAGTTCTCTCGGTTATCACAGAAAGAAGTCGACGAGTTTTGTAACCAGTTCGGCATTCCTCTGTCGCTCGATCCGATAGTTCCTTCGCCTAGATCGCCGGTTAGCAAATTGGTTCCTGGAAAAGTGGCGCTTTATACTCGCCATTTTGAACATTCTAACTTGAGGTATCCTTTTTCCAAGTTTTTTCTGAATGTTATTGAGTATTATCGCTTGTCCATTTGTCAAATGGCTTTGGTTGGGATTGCTCGTATCATGCATTTTGAGATTACTTGCCGAGCCCTAGGCCATGAGCCGGATCTTTTGGTTTTTCGACGGTTCTTTCAGTTGGCGAAAAATGGTAATTGGTTTACCATTGAGAAGACCCAAGTGGAGAATGCTTTGGTGTCATCTCAAATTGGTTTATCTGCTTCTTGGAAGGATCGATTTTTCCTTGTTTCGGACGAGATAATTCCCTTTGCCATGCCATGGAGGAAGCCTGAGGGTCCCTTGAACGAGAAGGTTCCGTCGGTTGATGAGGTTAACGAAGTTTTGCTGGAGAAACTTCGATCTTCTGCTTCTCGCTTAAGGACCTTCCCAGAGGAGTTTTTGGTGAAGCTCGGTTTGAGTGATAGGTGGTCTGACCCGCACATGGAACCATCTATGTTTGTGGATGACGAAGGTATGTTTTTGTATACATTTTTTCTTCAGTTATTTGTTTCTTGCTTTGGCTTTTGCTTATTTTGTCTTTTTTCGTACTCATTGTAGTTGTCCGGGTGTTTGATTGTATGCTTTTGGAGGATTTTTCAGTTGTGAAGTTTAAGGCTTCAGTTGTTCCACCTGGTGCTACTGGTGTTGTTTTGCGTACGAAGGCATGTAGACACTATTTGGGGGAGGTTTATGAAAGTGTTGTTGGTGGTTCATCTTCGAAGATTGTGGTTAAGCCTAGCGTTTCTGTTCGTCGGTCGAGTAGGAAACAGTTGACCCTTCCGGTCTCTACGCCAGGGGATGAGGGGGTTGAAGAGGGGCCACAAGTTTCTGGTTTTCAGGGTATTTCATCTTCTGACCCTGTCGATGTGGATGACTATAACTTTGTGGCTTCTCTTATTGGCATGGATCCCAAGGTCAAGGTTGAGGGGATCAAGGATGTGGACCCTGCTGTTGAGATGGACCCTTTGTTTGAAATTTCAGGTTCCGTAGTTGAGGGCATCGCTGAAGTTGGTGAGTTACCAAGCGTGAAGAAGAATGGGACTGGTTTGCCTAAGAAGCTTTCAGCCAAGGTCAAGGGTAAAGCTGTTGAAGACTCCTCCCCAGCTCCTGCTGATCAGGATCCTGATTTGGATGATCTTTATATCCCTGACTGGCAGGTTGGTGTTCATGACACGTTTTCCAAGGCTTCCGTCTGTCGCGAAGCTATTCATGGTTTTGCCCCTCCTGCCGAAAGGGCACGGAATGATTGTTTGGAAAACGTCGAGCTGTTGAAGAAGTTTTATAGCAACGGGGCAAGGTTTATGGCGCTGGTGCCAGAGGTAACCGATCGTTGGAGGGATACTTACAAAGATTTCACTGATTTGTCAGCTGCCAAGGGGGAGGTGGATAAGATTTCTAGTGAAAGGGCTGAGTCAATCAAGAGGTTAACTCTGGAGAAGGAGGATCTTGCTTCCAAGCTTTCCACTCTTCAGTCCCAGATAGCTTCCGATCGTGAGGAGCTGGAAGCTGGGAGGAAGGAGCTGGAGGCTGAGAAGAAGAAAGTGGAGGTTCAGGTTGAGGAGCTAAAATCAGGGGAGGCTAAGGTGGCCAGGGTGATGGAGGAGAGTAGGCGTCTAGAGGAGACTAATAAATGGTTGATCGAGGAGGGCTTCAAGCAGGTCGTTACTTACTTGCTTAATAGTGCTGAGTTTAAGGAACCTCTTTCAATGATATACATGAAGGCCCTTGCCTATGGTCGCCATCAAGGACTACTCTCCGGGTACACCAATTGTCTTATCTGTGTCCCCAGGGAGAGCTGTAAGGAGTATAAGCCGGATGCTGCGGGTGAATTTGCTAGCTCTGTGAAGGCGCTAGAAATTACTTCTTACCCGTTTTTGCAGGCAATTTCAGGATGCTATGGTCAACCGCTGTCTTTTCTTCAAAGTCTCGAACCAAAAGGCTTGAGCAAGGAGGTGGCTGACAGGGTTCTTGGCAAGAAGCGCCCGGCTCCTACCTTACTATCCCAAGATCAGGCAGACCTCCCCGCTGTTTCCCTGAAGAGGTTGAAGGTTGCTGAAAAGAATGTTGATGAGGTGCTGAAGGATCTTGGTACTCCCTCGACTCTAGCTGGTGACCTAGCTTCTGAAGACCTTACTTCAGCCAAAAGCTCAAGTGAAGCCACTTCCTCTGATGCTGACTCTCCCAAAGATGTTGCTGCCCCTGGCTTCCCTGCTCCTGGTGACTCTCTCGTCCCTCAGTGATCTTATGATATTCTGTTTTGTGGTTCTTAAAACAATGTTTTTATTCGTATTTGGCCGTATGTTGGCCTTTGAACAATTTATGTTTGGTTTGCTTGGTCGTGTGTTGACCTGAAGACAATAGGCTCCTTACCTGGGTAGCCCTTCGTGGCTATGTTTTATGTTGTCCTACCCGTTTGCTTTGACGTTATTATCTATGACTTTTGCGTTATGATTGTCGTGTGTGTTGTTATTTTTGTTGGTCATTTTCTTAATGTTATGTTGAGATGTGATGCTGCAGACACCAAATCTTACATAAGCAAGAAAGAGTTTTTTCCAACTTATCCTATCTGTTAGACGCCACAATATTTTTTATGTTTGTGGACTTCGTTTTCATAAGTTATTCTTTTCTTTATGTACTTATGGAGCCGTTTTGATGTAAGGGGCTCACCCTTTTTCATGGATTGACCTTGTTACAATAATTTCAAAGCCATGGAATTTAATTGTTTTAGGAATTCACCCTTTATACAGGAAGGTATAGCGCCTTGTTTCCTGTTGAGCAATATGGCCTAGGAGCTCATCCCTTTTTTCATGGAGAGGTGTAGTTCCGGACCCCATGGAGTTTTTATTATGAGGGACTCAACCTTTGATAGGATAATATAAAAAGGAAGTCTTTTGAAACAAAAGATTCATTTCGATTTCAACACACGATTACATCAATAATAAGCTCTTACAATGCTTCATTACTTAAACGTAGAAGCGTTTTAAGTGTTTTCCATTCCAGTGACGAGGGACCATCTTCCCTTCTTGATCTGTTAGCTTGTAGGACCCTCCCTTGTGGGATTCTTTGATGATGTAGGGTCCTTCCCATTTAGGCCCGAGCTTCCCGAGGCCTTCTTGTCTGCTTGCTTCATTATTTCGAAGCACTAGATCTCCTGGTTTGAACGTTTCCTTTTTAACCCTCGAGTTATAGTAAGCTTCTAGCTTCTGCTTGTATCGGGCTTCTCGGATTAGTGCATGGTCTCGAGCTTCTTCCAGGAGGTCTAGGTTCAATAGGATTTCCCTGTCGTTGTCATCCCTGCTTCTTTTCCTGCTGCGTCTTGTGTTGACGCCAATTTCGGCTGGGATGACAGCCTCAGAACCATACACCAAGCTGTATGGTGTTTTAAGGTGACTTGTTTTCTCGGTGGTTCTTATGGCCCATAAGACGCTTGGGAGCTCCTCTAACCAATTTTTCCCGTATCTCCCCAGCCTGGCCTTGATGCCTTCGACAATACTTCGGTTCATTCGTTCGACCTGGCCATTTGACTGGGGGTAAGCTACGGAGCTGAATACCTGCTTGATTTCGAATTCCTCGCACCACGAGCTGAACGGTTTTTCTGCAAATTGACGACCGTTATCCGTAACAATTTCCCCCGGTAGTCCAAACCTACAAATTATATTTTCCCAAACAAAGTTAATGACTTGTTTACCGGTTATGGATGCAAGTGGTTTGACTTCGGGCCATTTGGTGAAGTAATCGATGGCCACGAGCAAGAACTTGACCCTTCCAGCAGCTTCTGGGAAGGGACCCACGATATCCATACCCCATTTGAAGAATGGCCAGGCAGCCATAACCGGAACTAAATCATGCTTGGGGTTTGTTTTGACGGGAGCATGCAGCTGGCAACCTTCACACTTGCTTATTTCTTCAGAGGCATCCTTGTGCATGGTGGGCCAATAATAACCCAAATTCATTAGCCTTGTCACGACTGAGCGAGGACCAGCGTGTGCACCGCATACCCCTTCATGAACTTCCCGAATGAGATAATTGCTTTGCTCTGGACCTACACACCTCAAAAGAGGGGAGAGGTATGATTTCTTGTATAGCACATTATCTTCCATAACATAGTGTTCAGCTTTGGACGGGAGCCGGGAGGCTTCTGCTTCATTGGAGGGAAGCTTCCCTTCTTTGAGGAAATTGACAATGGGCGTCATCCAAGTCTCTTGAACTTCATCAACTATATCTTGCACTTCTATTTCGCTGATAGATGGGACCTTTTGGACCTCGACCAGCACCTTCTTAGTCAGGTGGGCGAAGGTTAAGGATGCGAGTTTGCTTAAGGCGTCAGCCTGTTTGTTCTTTGACCTGGAGACTTGTTGGAGGGTGCAGCTTTTGAATTCTTTCATCAAGTCTTTGACTTTGGCTTTGTATTTGATCATTGATGGTTCTTTTGCCGTGTACTCATCATTTACTTGATTAGCTACCAGCCTGGAGTCACCGAAAGCTTCTAGCTCTTCGACCTTCATGCTTCTAGCTATCCGTAGACCAGCCAGAAGCGCTTCATATTCGGCTTCATTGTTTGTGCATGGGAACTCAAGGCGAAGCGCGTAAGTGTATTCGGTTCCAAAGGGATCAGTTATGATTAATCCAGCTCCGGAACCTTCTACACTGGACGCTCCGTCGGTGAACAGAGTCCATGCTGATTTTTGCCTGGGCATCTTATCTTCTTCAGCTGCTACCTCGTTTACTTCTTTGGTTTTTTCCGGGATTTCTGACAGGAAATCAGCCAAGATTTGGGCTTTGATGGCTTTCCTTGGGGAGTATTCAATGTTGTGCTCTCCTAGTCCCACTGCCCATTTGGCTAATCTTCCTGAGTTTTCTGGCTTCTCAAGCACAGATTTGATAGGCTGGTTAGTCAGCACCCTGATGTGATGAGCCTGGAAGTACCTCCTCAATCGTTTTGAGGTATGTACCAGGGCGAGGACCAACTTTTCCATGGGGGTGTAGTTGATTTCAGCATCCCTTAGAGCCCTGCTGATGAAGTAGATTGGCATTTCTACCTTGGCTCGTTCTACCACAAGTACCGCGCTTATAGCCTCCATACCTGCATGAAAGTAAACGAGTGTAAGCTTGTAGCTTGTGACTCTGGACCTTAGCTTCTAGCTTGTCAGTCTAAGTACCTGCTGAGAGGTAAACAGTGATAAGCTCTCCCGCCACAGGGGCGGTGATGGTTGGCAAGAAGGCTATTTGCTTTTTGAGATCTTGGAAGGCAGCTTCTGCCTCTATTGTCCATTTGAAATCTTTTTTGTCAACACAATTTTTAAGAGTTTTGAAGAAAGGTAGTGATTTTTCAGCCGATTTTGGCAAAAAGCGCTTTAGTGCAGCGATTTTGCCCGCGAGACTTTGCACTTGTTTTTTGGTTTGTGGAGATTTCATGTCAAGCACGGCTTGTATTTGACTAGGGTTAGCTTTGATGCCTTGCTTATCTACGATGTGTCCAAGGAACTTACCCTCCTCAAAGCCGAATGAACATTTTGCTGGATTGAGCTTCATATTGATCTTTCTCAAGTTCCTGAAAGTTTCCTCCATATCACTCACGATATCGTCTTCAGTTTGACTTTTGATCACAAGGTCGTCAACATAGGCTTCCACGTTCTTCCCAATCTGCTCCGCAAAGGCTTGATCAATCAGCCTTTGGTATGTTGCCCCCGCATTTTTCAGGCCAAAGGGCATCTTTGTGTAACAAAAGATTCCTTTGTCCGTGTAAAATGCAGTTTTCTCTTCATCCTCTTTCTTCATTTGAATTTGGTGATAGCCCTTGTAAGCATCTAGGAAACACCGGTATGGGAAGCTGGCAAGAGAGTCGACCTTCCTATCGATTTCAGGAAGGGGGTAGCAATCTTTTGGAGAAGCTTTATTGAGATCTTTGAAATCTATGCACATTCTCCATGATCCGTTAGGCTTTTTGACCAGCACAGGGTTTGCTACCCAAGAGTGATATTTGACTTCTCTTAAAATACCTGTTTACAAAATCACCTTTTAATAGTCATGTTATCAAAAGATATGTTAACTATTTTTCTAAAAAGGATGAGGGGGGAGCCAGCAGCTGGGAGGTGGAAGCTAGAAGCTGGAAGGTACCTGCTTGTACAAGCTTTTCTACCTCCTCATCTACAGCTAAGCTTCTTTCAGGAGCCAGGCTTCTTTTCTTTTGAACAACCGGCTTGTGACCGGGGTAGATGTTCAGTGAATGTTCAGAAGTGCTCCTGGGGACTCCTGTCATGTCTTCCGGGCACCATGCGAAGACGTCTTGGCTTTCCTGCAACAACTTTATTATTTTTCTTAAGATGTGACTAGAAAGGTTGTTGTTAACCTTGATTGTCTGTTCAGGATATGAAGCATTAAGGCTCACTTCTATGACCTGCTTCTGCTCAGCGTCTGAAGCTTCCTCAGCTGAGGCTATGAGAAGAGCTTCTGCTGTGGGCTTCAGGGTGGCGACTCCTCCTTCTGTTAAGAACTTCATCATCCCGTGACTTGTCGAGACTATGGCTTGGAAGGCACTTATACCCGATCTCCCAATTATGATGTTATAATGAGAAGGGTGTCGTACCACAGCAAACGTCAGTTCCTCAACCCTGGAGAGGTCCCCGTCCCTAAGGCAAACTTCAAGAGTTATTTGACCCAAGGGGTGGACCCTCTCCCCTGCAAATCCAACCAGTGGTGTCTCAGATGGTTGTAGTTTCGCCCTTGTTTTTTCGTTGAGCTGGAGAAAGCATCTTTCATACATGATTTCAGCTCCTGCCCCACAATCCATGTAAACCCGATCTATCAAGGAGCCATCTAGTTCAGCTTCTATGATGACAGGTGTGGTGATGAATGTTTCGGGATCAGTTGGGGGGAAGTCAATGCTCTGTCGGGTCCAGGCTCCTGAGCGAGGTCTCCCAAAGGGCCTGGCTGCCGTGTGTACCATATTGCATTCTGCCCCCTTCTTGCTTTCTTTTTTATCTTTGAACTCCTTCACCAAGTGGGCCAGATCACCTGACTTAACAGCTTCTTCGATTCTCTTTTTTAACTGAAAGCAGTCGTTGGTGTGGTGACCAACGTCATTGTGAAAGACACAAAACTTTCCTGAATCTCGCTTGCTGACTGGCTTGGTGAGAGGTCTGGGAGGTCTGAAGCTGTACCTAGCCTCCTCAGTTGTGAAGACCTCCAAAGGTGTTTTTGTCAGCACAGTAAACACATGTTTTTCTTTGTCATGGCTTTTACTTGAGCGTGGGGAATCTCGCCTGTCATCCCTTCTTTTGTGGTCATAATGGCGGTGAGATCGCCGTTCCACAAAGGGTTGAAAGTGTGGCTTCTTGTTAGGGGATGAGTTTCCCCTCCAGGGTTGACGATCTCGCTTCCTGGTCTCCCTATTGTCAAGTGCCTCCTCGCCCCGGAGGTAGGCTTCAGCACGCTCAAAGGTCTCTTTCATTGTTTGAGGGATGTTTTCATGGAGGTTTCTAAGGAGCTTTTTAGGCCTTATGGCGTTCATGAAGCCGGAAACACGCATTTTTTCCGTGGCTCCGTTGTAGCTCAGCCCCTCTTTTTTGTACCTTTCCATGAAGCTTCTCAGATCTTCGTTGTCTCTTTGTTGGATCTGATAAAGCACCGCTGCATCTTTGGTGTACCTTCTTTGCTGTGTGAAGTTCGTCAAGAAGCTTCTGTGCAAGTCATCAAAAGAGTGTATGCTCCCCGCTGGGAGGCTACTAAACCAAAGTCGTGCAGATCCAACAAGTGTTTGCATAAACATGTGACAACATTCTGCATTAGTCCAACGTTCTACGGAGGCTGCTCCGGTGAACACTTGGAGGTGGTCCTCTGGATCTTCTGTCCCATCGTATGTTTTCACGTTTGATGGCATCTTGATCTTGGCTTGGAACTCGAAATTAGCAATTTCTTCTGAAAAACAGGACAAGGAGCTCGACCTATAAGGCTTCGAGGGCTCGCTTGGTGTCGTTTGTCTGGAAGTTCCTGCCTCGTGTGTGACCACCGGAGGTGATACTTGCTGCGTGGTCACAGGAGGGTTAGGAGTGGGTTGACCAGTGATGGGAACATTTGAGGCCTGAGGGGCCATTAGGGGGGAGCTGGTAGGTGGAAACATCCATGGATAAGCTCCTCCCCACTGTTGAGCAGCCTGAGCCATCATGAAGGCTGCCATCTGGGGATGCATGTAGTTAGGATATGCAAATCCTTGAGGTGCGAATGGTGAAGGACTTGAGCAGCTTGTTGGGACGGGTATGGGAGAGACCACACTTTGGAGCAAGGGTAGTGACCTCAGAGCCTCTTCAAAAGATGTGGCTGTAGGAGGTGACACCGAAGGTTGATGGAACATTTGGTCCATAGTGAGCTCTAAGTTTCTTGGAGCTAAGGCTGGTGAGGTCTCCTGGTTCACCCTTTCAACCGGTCTGCTGCGAGCTTCTCTTGGAGTCCAACGAGACGTGGAGGGGGAGGTTGTTGAATCAAAAGGTGGTGGTGGTGGAGTAAGAGTTATCTCTGGCTCATCACCATACGCAAGTCTAACCTTTACCCCTTTTGCTCGTTCTTCACTAACGTACCCATTCATCAACTCCCTAAGTTGCAAAAAATGTCTCCTCACTCCTTCAGGGGTTAGATCTATTTTTTCCACAGGGAAAAGCAAATCGTCTCTTGGTGACGACAAACCCATTCGCGAAGGAGACGGAGTGTGAAAAGTTTGCAAGTCTTGAAGTGACGGTTCGACCTGAAGTCCGTCCGTTGTTGGAGTGTTTTGTCCAGCCATTTCAGAGGAAGTATGGCTGGAAGCTGACACATGAAACGTTGGAGACGACCTGAACCCAGGGGGATCGTTATCCTCAGCCATGAAGAAAAGTACTTAGGAACAGCGTTGAGATCTAGTGAGGATCTGTTCTAAGCAGCGCTGCCCCATGGTGGGCGCCACTTGTTGCTACAACAAGATTATGGAGAGGATGGTACTAACGATATGTCTAAGTTCAGGGTTAAGTTCGGTTATGACTCTAAATGTTTAAGATTAGAGAAGTGTTAAGTAAAGTTAGGAGAAAAGAGGGGTGAGAGTGTGTGTGTGTTTTTAGAGTGGAGTGCAAGAGCCAAGTGTTGAATGAGTTGAGTTTTGCTTCAGATTGCAGCAATATATATACACAAGTCTTTGTGTATTGCCCAAGCAAATCTGATCCAAATCTGAAAGGTTCAGGAGCTCCTGGCTCGAGGCTTCCCCTCGGCCAGTGCACCTTCCATTCTTGGCAGCCTGCAGCACCTCAGGTGTGAATAGTAGTTTATGTTTTTAGCTATTTTCGTGTAAAGGGTCTTGCTTGCATTAATTGCATTCAGCTTTGCTTTACCAAGGATATCTTTTGAAGATATTGCAAGATATGTTTGAATCTTTGTTGTGGGAATAAGTGTCAGGTTACTGTAGCGCTACTGTTTACGTACCAGGCTTCTGGCTCCTGGCTTCTGGCTTCCGGCTGCCCAACCAAGTGGTTATATGACCTACGTCATCAGACATAATCTAATATTTAATCAAACATTCATCATCAGGCATCTATAACTGATGTCTCAAGATGTTTCATCGTCTTCTTGTTGTTCATTTTGTGTCTCGGGCGGGTGTCATATTCAGAATAAAAGTTAGCAAAATACAAAAGCCAAATTGTTCATAGTTATTTCTCAAAATTGTCCAAATCAGTTAAGAAGTTAGTACACTCAATTGTTTTGTTATTTAATAGTGTTTGTCTATTTGGAAGGTGAGGAAGAAGTGCTTGTTTGAGAACCATCCTGTACGAACAAATACGAACATAAATACTTCTTCAAATACGATCAAATACAAACACAAATACTTTTTGTTAAAAGTTAAAACTCCCCGGAGTCTTTCAATTTATAGTAATCATAACCCAACTATAACTAATTAAACAAAGTATATTGGTTTTCACTGGTTCCAACTATCATATTTTGTCTTCTACCGGTCCCAACTACTGAATTGGCTGTCAACGATCCCAACTTTTATCACTTTGGCAACCAATGGTCCGTCGTTAATTTTTTAACGCCGTTAAGTTTTTTTCAAATTCAAGACCGATGTTTTAGGCCTTTTAATCGGAAGGATAATACGAGTCGATTGATGTAAAAGTTTTCTCGAAAAGGCTCTCTGAACGATAAAATTTTTACATCCTATTGAAGCACTGTTATGTTTAAACACCCAATCGAAGCACTATTTCGTTGTTCGGAGTGCCGTTTCGAGGTGACTTTTCCATCAATCTACTTATATTATCCTCCCGATCAAAAGGTTTAAAACATCGGTATTGAATTTGGAAAAAACTTAACGGCGTTAAAAAAAATTTAAAGACGGATCGGTGGTTACCAAAGTGATAAAAGTTGAGAACGTTGACAATCAATTCAATACTTGGGACCGATAGAAGATAAAATGTGATAGTTAGGATCAATAAAAACCAATATACCATTAAACAAACAATAAATCAAAGTTAGTCTTAGTATAATACAAAACTCAACAAAACAATTAACAAACCAATACTAATTATAACTATTTTCTTTTTTTACATTTTAACTTAACTAATAACACTTAAACCGGTTAAGATTCACTTCAACAAGTGTGTTTTCTTTGTGCTACTTTGCTTATGAAATCTTACCTTAAAAAACATATCAGGACATCTCACATCTTAAGATCAATGCGAATGAACAAACACCAAAGTTAAAAACATACTAATACCTTGAAAATGATATGATGAGCTTTTTTAGTGATGTTTTAAAACATTTTTATTATAAAACAAAAATATATAATATTAATTTTCTTTTCATCAAATGCAATATAGATTTGGTGTGTATTGCTTTAGCCAACATTTGGTCTCCTCGTTGGGAGATTATGAGTTGAATAACTTAATTAGAAATATTCAATTAAATTTAAGGTTTAATTTTCATAATATTGAAATAAGTGTTTGTGTTGTGCTGTCATCCTTTTCCTAGTGCTATTGCTTCCACTACTTGCTGTGTTTTCCATCAAAAATTACCAAAAATGTAAAATAAATTTTGATTTTTAATTTAATCACAACAATTTCAGTTTCATAAATGTCCACTTCACAATCTAATTGATAAAGTATAAAATCTGAGATTCAACAAACTATATATATATATATATATATACTAGGTTAATACCCGCATATTCACGCCAGTTGAACGGTAAAAAATATTTAGATAATTCTACATTGAAATGCAAAATAAAAATTTTAGACTTTTATTTACAAATTTTCAAACATGATCCAACTTTAATAAAATATCCATTTCTCAAATGGGTAAATCTTAAAAGATCCACATTTTTGTTGAGACTCAATATGGTTGCGACAAGTTGCGCTTTGTGGTGCAATGGCTTAGCAATTTATTAGAAGAGTAGATAGTCACATCGATGAAAAAAACAATAAAAAAATATTTTATGTTTCAGGTGATAACCAGGGAAACTTATTTTCAAATTTTCTTAGTTTCCACCCTTCACATGTCCGACTCTGTTTCCCCGAGTAACCATGTATATTCTAATCAGGGCCCTCACACTTTTTTTGTTAGTAATGTTAATTTTTTACCCGTTAGCTACATTTTTTTATGTATTAAGTTAATCTTTGTAAAAAATACTTATATGCATTATATTCGCCCCCTTAAAAAAGGTATATGTATTTTATTCTAAGAATTAGGTTCAACTACAAAGTCTAGATTTCCTAGAAAGTCTAAGAAGGAATTTGGACCATTAGATCTAATATTAAATGAAGATCAATGGCTCATAAGCACAAGGTGGCATAATAGTAAATAGTTAAAAATATAAATGGTAGGCCAAGGGTATATTAGTCTTGTCTTACTTTCAAATTCCACCCTCTTTTTTAAACGTCCATAACTTTTACATACGACAATATTTTTTAATAAAAATTACACCAAAAAAACGAGCGTTTTTTTATCTTTAAAACGCATATAATATTGATATATAAAAAATGAATTTTTTTTTTTGAAGTTTCAGCTCATTGTGTTATATTCGTTAGGTCATTGTGTTATATTTTTCAGCTTATTGTGTTATATTAGTCAAGACATTGTGTTATATTTTCAGATTGTGTTATATTTGTCAGGTCATTGTGTTATATTTTCATCAGGTCGTTGTGTTATATTTTCATCAGGTCGTTGTGTTATATTTTCATCAGGTCGTTGTGTTATATGTTCATCAGGTCGTTGTGTTATATTTTCATCAGGTCGTTGTGTTATATTTTCATCAGGTCGTTGTGTTATATGTTCATCAGGTCGTTGTGTTATATGTTCATCAGGTCGTTGTGTTATATGTTCATCAAGTCGTTGTGTTATATCTTCATCAGGTCGTTGTGTTATATCTTCATCAGGTCGTTGTGTTATATCTTCATCAGGTCGTTGTGTTATATCTTCATCAGGTCGTTGTGTTATATCTTCATCAGGTCGTTGTGTTATATCTTCATCAGGTCGTTGTGTTATATCTTTATCAGGTCGTTGTGTTATTTTTTCATCAGGTCGTTGTGTTATATTTTCATCAGGTCATTGTGTTATATTTTCATTAGGTCATTGTGTTATTTCAGATCATTGTGTTATTTCATTAGGTTATTGTGTTATAACACAATGACATGAATAAATAACATAATGACTTAACAAATAACACAATGAGCTAAAAAACGTGAATTTTTTTTTGTTTTTTATATATGAATATTATACGCGTTTTAAAGATAAGAAAATGCTCGTTTTTATGGTGCAATTTTTTTTAAAAAATAATATCGTATGTAAAAGTTACGGACATTTAAAAAAATGGGGTGAAACTTAAAATATAGAGACATTACCATCTTTACCCTTCCTTCTAATTTTAAGATAGTGCCACATGTCATCATCTCATGGCTTCTTAGACTTTCTAGAAAAATTGGACTTTGTAGTATAACTCCACTCTTTATTCTAGTTAGGCTATGTTAATTATATATTCTAGTTAAGTGATATGTATTATAAGCCTGTATTATGTATAAAAAAAAGACCAAAGCCTAAATGGCCGAATGGCCAACTGCCTAGCTCAAACAGGAAACGATTTAGACAGTAGTGAAGAACAACACAACACTAGCAAATAGCGAACATAGCACAATAAACCATCCGAAAATCTGTTCAACCCGTCCTCAAATCGAGCAAGATCATAAAAAACACGAGCAAAGTCAAGGCTTTATTTTCAAATCCTGGTTCATAATTTTCTTTAGTTGGTTAGAGTATTCTTCAACAATAAACACTTCATATTGTTTATGTTATTTATTTAATGATAAACTGAATGTGTGTAGCGTGCATGGTGCATTTACACTTAAAGGATTTGACAATTGGAAAAAATAGAACAGATATTTGAATGAATGAAGATTATTATTTAACCTGACCCGAATATGAAACACAAAACATAACATGGCGAATAAATTTTTTTTGGTTATGTAACTTTTGCCCTTGTATTTGCGATCTTCAAGATCCGCCACCGATTCTGATTGTGTTGTGTTTGCTACCAAAACTCATCCAGTTGATGATTTTGAATTTTTGATACCATAATAAAGGAGTATTGAATCTTAACTGTTTTAACTATAAGTTTTTGGCCATTAACGGTCCCAACTTCTGAAATATGTGTTGGCGGCCCCAATTTTGATCATTTGTGTCACTAATGGACCGTCGTTATAAAAGTTTTAACATCGTTAAGTTTTTTTGAGTTACTGGCCGATGCGTTAGGGCTTTTGATGCGAAAGAGAATACAAGTCGATTGATGTAAAAATTACCTTGAAACAGTGCTCCAAACAATGAAATTTGTACATCCGAATAAAGCATCGTTAGATTTAAACACCCGATTGAAGCACCATTTCATCATTTGGAGTCCCGTTTCGATATAATTTTTATATCAATTGACTTGTGTTCTTCCGATCAAAAGCACTAAAACGTCGGTCTGAAATAAAAAAAACTTAACGCCGTAAAAATTTCTTTAACGGCGTTCCATTAGTGGCAAAAACGATCAAAGTTGGGACCGCCAGCACATATTTCAGAAGTTGGGACTGGTAGCAGCCAAAAGGTTATAGTTGGGTTTGTTAAGATCTAATACTCTTATAATAAACATAGATATAAATTTAAAAGAATATTTGATATAAAAAGTGAGTGAGTTACTCCATCTAAAAGAAGTTAACTTTTTACTAAAGCTCAAATTAATCAAATACATACTTTTTTTATCGCCTATATTATCCTTTATATTGAAATATGAAAGATTTAAACACTAATACATGTATGTTTTCAAGTTTTCATTTGTGCCACACTATTTTGAATACTTTTAAAACTTAGTCTCTTCCAAAACATGTGCCACAAGAGACACGGAGAAGCTAACACATTCAGTCTTCACTACTCACTATCATCATCTCACCTCAGTAGCATTCAACACCACCACTGTCACCACCTACAAACCCACCAGATCAGAGGCTCAAAATAGAACAAATATATTCTACATTAAAAACTCATTTTTCATATAATACAAACACATAAAAACAAAATTAAACATAAACAATAAGACGTAAAAGTGGTATTAAACAGTAAGCAACACTCACAAATTGAAGGCCAACTTCCCCTCACCACCAAAACAAAAAACTTTTATAAGTCAAAATTTAAGATATTTGGATCTCATGTCAAAATTAAAGATACTTGGAAGCGGCAACAAAAACGTAATATTTATTAATCCAAGTTGTAACAAATATTTAATTAATTATAAATTCACAAAAAATAATAATTTCTAAGCTTATAATATTAATTTAATTAACAACTGATATTTGGATCTCATGTGAACCAAAATAAATGTGATAAAACAAATCCAAACGTGTAAAAACTAGCTAGTGTCCAAATTTTGCAAAAATTGAAAATTTTGATAGGTACCTAAGCAAGATGACCAAATGAAATATATGCAAGGTGGAGCATGAACTCATAATGTGACCAAAAGGCAGGTTTTGACTTATAAAAGGTAAAATATGAGAGGCATAGTACCTACTGATGTCCCTTCACATGAATGCATTATCTATAGTGTATTGTTGCTTATACATTGATGTAACATAAATTAATGAAGTTGACTTCACACTTGTGGCCTCCATCTTTTGTATATATGTTTTTTAGTTACTAAAATAACCTACTTATATGCATAAATTCATGAACATTATTCATATCCTGATAACCAACAAGACTAGATAAATGCATTTTGGCGTTAGGCAAGTGGTCTTCTTGGGGTTAAAGACTCATGTATGAAGACTCAAACACTCACCGGCCATTTGTAGAAATTAGATCCGTACATAAGACTCATGTATGAAGACTCAAACGCTTAGCACTAGTCACCACCTATATGGCTTTATAGCACGATATATTAGTTAATAAAGCTCACTTCAAAATTGTGGGTCTGTCTTTAGTGTCAGTGGCAATTTCAGAAAATTTATCAATGGGTTCATTATTTTTAGATGTTCCAGATTTATTAACCGGGTATAATTTTTTTTTAAGACGGTTCAGGTTGGGTTTGTGTGCTGAAATAAGATGAGCTTAAACACAATTTAATGGAAAAACACACACTTATGGATTTGGCAAAATTAGTGAATTTTCGCATCAGGTGCACTACACACTATATTTAACAAAATTAGAGCCCTTTAACCTTCCATTTTCGAGCAAGCACTACACTTTTTGATCTGTAAGTAAAAACAATAGAGTGGAATAGAAAAAACTGATAGCTAGGAGACTTGAACCCATGATTCATTCTACGACGTGTTTGTTTGAGTATAAAGGTTCACTCTTATACATATGCGCACAATCTAGTTTTATATATATTTTTAGTTTTATATATATTTTTACATTAAAAAACCAAAGCGCGTGATGTGGGTTTGCGTGAACCCACATACTGCCCTAGATCCGCCTCTGCTCATCCCCCCCGGCCGCCCCTCTCCTTCTATGGGTGCATGCGTGCATGTGTTTAAAACTCGTATTTAGTTAGATCATAATATCTTGATAACCAATGGGATTAGGTTAACACATCTTGTGCTAGGTAAGTGGTCTTCAAGAAACTAAGTAAAAGACCAAAAAACAATAATAGAAGTTAGATTCGTACGTACGAAAGGTCAGATTTAGACACTTACCGGCCACTAGGTACATGTTAAAAACTAATGAAGTTGACTTAACAATTGTGGCCTCTATCTTTTATATATTGCTACATGCACTCATCATTTCATCATTCTTGGGTTAATTGGTATCATCTCATTAAAGCCACTATCTCTTCCTCATACACTCACAATATATATCCCATCTCCCTTCTTTCTTCCATCTTGCACAAAAACAAGTATTCATGGCAAGTTCAACCAAAACCACCCTTCTCATTTCATTCCTACTCCTTGTTTACATACTTTCAAATCACATTGCCGATGCCCGGCCCGTTAATTATTCTCTCGACAAGGTAATTCAGATATATGTTGTCAGTTAAGCTTTTATAATGATTGTTGTAACGTATAAGTTACATGTAGGTAACATTTGAGAACAACGTACTCATATATACGCATATATATACCCATAATCCATTATGCTTCTAACGTTTAAGTTTCATGTGGCTAGAGGTGTAGTTAGGGTATGCTCAACCATTTCAAATGTAATGCACATATGTATCACTAAAAAGTGATTTTAATGTCTATAAGGGTATGCTTAGAAAAAATATATATATAAAAGAAAGTAGTTATTGTAAATTGTAATGCATCCCCAGAAAATAGTTATTGTAAATTGTGGGTGGGGGGAAATCTTGAAGACCAAGGCTTGAAGGTATATATTGCTACCACGTTCTATCTGGTCGGGTTGGGTCGGAACATATTGTGTTGGGCCCGACCCGGAGGATACATGTTCATTTGCATCAACCAGGGGTGTTTAAAAAGCTTGAGTTGTCGAGCGAATCTTGCTCGAAAATTAAATAGTTTAAAAATAACTAGCTCGCTCGAAATAAACTCGGTTTAAAAACAAGCTCGGACTTGATTTGTAAATGAGTCAACTAGTCAAGGTTAGCTTGGCTCATGGTTGGCTCTTTAGCAAGCTCTTTGGCACATATAGCCATTTACATATTTTAACATAAACATTACATATAAAAATGTAAAATAATGATCATAGTTCTTGAAATATAAATATCGTATTATTGTTTCAACGACTTTAGATAAATAAATATAAATTATATATTATTTGTTTTTATACATGTTAGTATGTGTAAAAAGTAAAAATAATTTTATTTATTATTATCCTCTTAAAAAGTAAACATGTTAAGATAAATGAGTTCAGCTTGATTTTTTAAACAAACCAAGCCTACCCTGACTCGTCTTATTTACAACTCTAGCATCGACTCTTAGACTTTATTATCTTATGTTTGATTGTTTTCTATATGTTTGTGTATACAAGGTAATATAGGTTTCTTTGTCCATTTAGGATGGATCCAAGCTACACCCAAAGAAGCATTCAATGCTTGATGCGACGTTGGATTACGACGATGCAGGGCCCAATCCTAAGCATGATCCAAGGAAGGGGAGGGGTGGTGGTAGCGGAAAAAACCCTTGATTAAGTTTATAAACTTAATTAAGGGTATTATAGATCATGAACATTTTCGTTCTTATCTAAAAGCTAAAATTATAACTTTATATATATTGAATAATATATATATATTATGTTACTGGTTTTTTCTTCTCTTAAAGTATCTATATTTATAAGCTTTTGTGAGCTAAGTAATCTTAAGGAGTTAGAAGGAGGGTATGTATCTCTATAAGAGGTTTATTAGTGTAATTTTGGTTAAGTTACAAGAATAAATAAATGTTTTTAAAAAATTAACATTAATATAATACAAAGGTAAATTTTTATTACATGTCATTTTATCAGGACACCTTATTGTCATTTTATAACCGTATGTTATTTCATCAAGACAACTCATTGCTATATATGATTATCCTACAATCAAATAATAATCATTTTAATTCTTATTAAAATATTAACTCCTTATTACTAATATGAACAACACCATTTGAGATTCGAATTCACGACCTCTATATCATATTAAATGCACAAGTTTTAACCACCAGACCTGACTCCCTTTTATTAATTATTCAAAACAAATAATATGTATTCATACATTTGCTATTTTTTTAATTTTCTTTTTTGTTATTTTGATTTTAGTTATTTTATATATATTATTTTTATTACATATAATTAACATTTTTCCAACTGGTGTAATACACAAGTTATTAACCTAGCTATACTAATAAATAGGTAAATATTCTACCATATAATATTTAATTAGTTCATCCATCTAATCGATACATGTTAAAGTTGCATTCATTAAAAAACTTCCATAAATGGGTAAATATTCTATTGATAAGATTCAAATGTTAGACTCACATAACATAGGTTTTTAATTTTCTTTTTTGTTATTTTAATTGAAGTTATTTTATATATTATTTTTGTAACTAGTGACCAGTCCTTAATCATGTTTCACTTTAAAAACCTTGCATATGCACACTCATTAAGGGTTGTTTGTTTCAGCCTCTTAATGGTTCGGCATTTAATGATTCAGACTGTTTGTTTCGCGAGCTCATGTCTGAATGGTTAAGACATTTGCCTCTGAATGGTTAAGTATTATACAAAGTATGAATGGTTAAGAGCTATTATCCTAGAATTGGTCAAACATTTGTCTTTAAATAGTTAAGCAATATACTAGCTTTTAATATAGTTCAGACCTCTTACTGATTTAGCACTTAATTAATGGTTCAGATATACAAATATATAGAAAATGAAAAAAAGATTATTGTTTTAAACGTGTCACTCACTGTACTTGTGTATTACACGGGTCTTTAACCTAGTTATTATTACAAACCTTAACCAATATAGACGCGTATCCATAATTAGTTTTTCGTACTTATGGGATAATGATGATTCAATATCACTTAATCACTTCCAAAACACAAGTTCAAATACATTCTAAGTTATATGTTTGGGGTGCCTGAGGTGGGTGAGGGTGCCTATGTACCAACCACATGTTATTTTGAGCGGGTCAAGATTATTGTGACATACATGGATCATATTGCTCAAGATAAGCATTTGAAGTAGAAGACCAAATAATTAGAGCGAAGACTATTTAATTTATTGCTAAATGATTAGACAAAAATGGTGAGACAGCAATAGAATCCCATGAAGGGTTGTTGTCAACAAAAAAATTAGTGAAGCCAACATAATTATTAAGACTTTTTTTTTACCAAAATGGTGTAGTGGAGAAACTTATTTACCATTATAGTGTACTTTTAAACTTATTTACCATTATGGTGTAAATCCTAACCTAGTTTATTTTTTTATAGTTTATATGTTAATTTGTATACCCATGACCTCCATGACCCTTCGTTCTCATCCTCCCATCCTTTCCACAACAACTCAAGACAACCATCGCTTACTTCATTTGGTTTTCCGATCGACGGTCCGGCAACTCACGTTATTCCGACCAAGCAACAATCAGTTGACTTTTCTTTCATGTAGTATCTATGATTTATACCTGAGTGATTTTGATTTTGAGTTGTGAGTTAAGATTTATGCCTACAATTTAGATTTTATTTATATACCTACAGTTCTTGTTTTGATCTTTCAACATCTAGTTTCAGTTGACTTTTCTTTTCACATTTGGTTGACTTTCTTCTTCTTTGTACCATCACCTATTTGTCAAGCTCATTTAGCAAAACAGTAGCTTTAATATTACAAAAATTCCACTAATACCTAATCATTTCGTTTCGATACAATTGTAGTTTTAATATTGATTTGTGAGCTCAGATTCTCAAAAACGTTTGCCAATGTAACATAATACAGTTCTTGTTTCATATGATCCTCTTATTGTTATGAACATAAAGTTCTTGCATTACTTTTTAATTAATTAGCATTCTTGTATGATTTTTCAGAATGAGTCAGGCTAATGCAATATCAAACATGTATTTTAATGTTTAACATATCCTAAATGTTAGTTAAATACGTAATCTTATTTTTGCATAAAAAATTGAAAGGAACAGAATAATATATGCATGAAACATTAGAAAGAAATGGTAAAAGAAAATAGACCAAAAATAATATATATGCATGAAATAATAAAAAGAAAGGGTAAAAAAAGATTAGTTAAAAATAAAAAAAAACTTAAAACTACACCATAATGGTAAATAAGTTTAAAAGTACACCACAATAGTAAATAAGTTTCTCAACTACACCATTTTGATAAAAAAGTCTAATTATTAAAGGATATTAATTTGTCAACAAAAGGGTATTAAAATGTAACTAGGTTTTTCTATCATGTAACACGGTAGAAGTTTTTCTATCAATTAACGCGGTAGAAGTTTGGTCGTTTTCCTCTGTGCTGCATGACGTACATGCAATACTTTGCTTCTTATTACTTATTATTAGTTTGGAAACCACAAAAACTAGAGGTGCTCAAATATGTATCGGATTCGAAAAACACATATTCAAAATTCACTTCGAATATTCAAATTTGAATTAGATTCGATTCGAAATTTGAATTAGAAATATATAAAGGAGAGTTATCCTACTTAAGGTTGAAAATCTAAGAAGGCTAAGAATGATTTATGACCTTTAGATGTGACACCCCGCAAGTTCAAGTTAACACTGTTAAATTATCTGTCAACTATTCCATCAAATTTCATAAAGTTCAGGGTTAGTTTAGTTATCAATGAAAGTTATTTAATAAAACTTTAAGCAGCAAATAAATAACCTAATAACTATAAGGTCGATTATGTAAATCACTATATTAATTCAAATTAACCAACCCAAGCTCGTCTGCTTCTACAAAGCTCGCACACATACACACGAAATCGGACAACCCTACACGCCGCTGCTCCACTCCGTTCACTCCCGATCAAAATCATCATCTTGTTATCACCGTCTTCGTTGGTCTTCTATTTCACGGTGACAATCGAAACCATAGCAGCAGCCCCTCCCTTGTTTCTCCTCTTTGCCGGTGCCGGAAATTGGGATCACAACAACTGCACTTGAAACCGCACGTAACCGGTGAACCTGCAACTCCGACGATCATCAACCACCAGCCTCGTACTCCCCGAATCAGTTCCGGTATGATCATGTGTGAATATTACTTGTTTTTTTATTCATCTTGCTAATCAATCGTGTCTCGGGTTTTAATTTGTACGTATGTGTTGTCGGTTGATGTGTTATATATACATATATATATCGTCTGCCATATGAGTGTTTTGTATGTATGCATAACTGGATAGTGCAGCGTAAATATATACAGATTGTGTGTATGTAATATGTGTGGTGTGCATGCGATTTGTGTGGGAGTAGCATGTATGTATGTTTCTCTATGTGTACGAGTGTGCATGTACCTAGTGTATGGATGAATGGATGTAGGGTGTGCTCGATTTGTAACAGTAGGTGTTCATACACGTATCGTGTGAATGCATATAGATTATAGAAACTGTTTATGTGTGAACGGTTGATTTTATATATGCGGCATGTGTATATGAACGAGAAAAATAGTAGCAATGCATGCATATTAATCGTGTATAAGTAGTAGTAGATCAAATATATATATTTGGGTCGATCCGTGTACGTAGCTGCAACAATTACATCGATGTATAACTGAGGTGTATGAATATATTATTAATGTGTATATGGGGGTATGAATGCAATTGTATGTGGATAGGCGTTTAAGTACATATATAACAGCAAGATAGTAAGTAGGTGTTGTATGTGTATATATAGGTCATGTGTGTATGCGTATGCGGGAAATAAATTTGAAAGAACTTTTGAGGTGTTTATTTATGTAGGTTGAGATGATTGAGCATGGATAGGTTTGTGTTACTAGTTGTGTATTAGGTTGTTTAGACATGTATATGTGTGTACAAAGGTATGTTTAAATATGTTCATAATGAAAGTGTATGCAACGTGTACATGTATGTGTAAAAGTCATAAATGTGAAGTGTATGTCTATCGTATATATATATATATATATATATATATATATATATATATATATATATATATATATATATATATATATATATATATATATATATATATATATATATATATATATATATATATATATATATATATATGTGTGTGTGTAATTGAGGTTAGGCTTGCAGTAAATAATTAACAATTAACAATTAACTATTAAGCAGGTCGTAAGACGGTTTTGGTTCGTTTGTGGCAATTGTGATGTTTTATTTGCTGTGCGCTTCAAAGGTGAGTTCTTTGCCCGCTTTTAAATCTTTTTCGGGGAGAAAACATACAAATGTTTTAATGCGCCTTCGGGCGGACTGCATTTTTATGCCTTCGGGCAGGGCCTTCGGGCAACACTTTATGCCTTCGGGCGGGGCCAACTAAGGCTACTTATTATACCTTCGGGTAGTGCCTACGGGCAGGTTTCGGTAAAAGTATAAATGCCTACAGGCAGGTTTCGGTAAAAGTATAAATGCCTACGGGCAGGTTTCGGTAAAAGTATAAATGCCTACGGGTAGAATTTTATTAGGGCTTATAGTGCTTTACACGAATTGGAACCACATTCAAGTCCTTATAAAAGTTCGAGGTTGATTAATATATGATAGCGGAGAAATTTGAGTAGTACTACCGGGTTGCGACGGCATCCCACCCTTGACTAGGCGTCATGTGGTGCAAATTGTCCTTAATGGTTATGGGTCATCCTGGTTAGATGGCGACAAGGAAAAAGTAACATTTAACTTTCATCTCGACGTGTTGACAAGCAATAAGCATACGGTCTTGCAAACCGGCCTAATAAAATAGATTTTGGTTTGTTGTGTTATAAACGGTACCTTTTGTTTATATACAAATCTCATTGAACTCACCAACCATGTGTTGACTGTTTTAGTATGTTTTCTCAGGTAACTAAAGAGCACGAGCACGAGTAGGACATGCATGTATTGGGTCGTCTTTTGGACTGTTTCAAAAACTACATTTAGTGCTTACTTTATTTTATTAGTCTGGTTTATTACTTTATGCATGGGATTATGTGTACTATATTTATATATGCTTCCGCTAAACGTTGAAATTTAATATTTAAACTCTGAATTTTGGTTTATTTATAAAATTAAATATTTCGTTAAACGTTGAGTCAGTGTTAACTGTAACTAATGGCTTGAGATCTTGGTATGTCACACGCCTAACGGATACCCCGTTTGTGGAAAATTGAGGGTGTGACATTAGATCTCTCTTTTAATGGTTGAGATCAATTTGTAGGAAAAGAATTTGGTGAAAGGGTACATTAGTCATAGCCACTTTTGTTGACTTTCTCTCTCCACATGCAAGGCACATGTCAATTCCCCCACTTTTTTTAAAACGTTCATAACTTTTGGATACGATATTATTTTTTTAAAAAATTACACCAAAAAAACAAGCGTTTTGTTATCTTTAAAACGCGTATAATATTGATATATAAAAATTTTAAAAAAATTTGGCACTTGTCTAGCCCTTGTGTAATATCATGTGATTGTGTTAAATTATAACTAGTGATATATCACTTTTATCGGTTCATTCTTAAGTCATTATGTAATATCATCTTATTTTAAATATTTGTTGTGTCATCTTATGTGTTTAGAAATTATCACCGTGTTACAAATTGTTAATATGTGTTTGAGAAATATTCAAAGACAAAGTCATTTTTTGTTACAAAGTGTGAGAATGGCACAATGGTAAAAAAAGACACAATGACACTTTTAAAAAAAAATTCTAACTCACAATATAAATCAAATTTTAAAAAAGTGGTTCGGAGACATTGTTCCCCATGTATTCCTCTTTCAAAAAATAAATAAACGAAAAATTAAAAAATTACCATTTTTTTATTTTTTAAATTAAACACAATGAAAAAAGACACAATGAAAAATTAGTAGTTTTTTTTAAGTTTTGTTTATTTATTTTTGAAGGAAGATGATGTGAAAACAAGATCTTTGAAATACTTTTTTTGTTATTGTGTAATTATTATTAGATCATTGTGTAATACTTGTCAAATACGATTACCCGATGAATGACACAACAACCATACGGATGACATAATCACACAATGACCTGACGAAAGACACAATGACCTGACGAAAGACACAATGAGCTGAAAAAATGTGAAAAAAAGTTCATTTTTTATATATCAATATTATATGCGTTTTAAAGAGAAAAAAATGCTCGTTTTTATGGTGTAATTTTTTAAAAAAAATAATGTCGTATGTAAAAGTTATAAACGTTTAAAAAAAAGTGGGGGAATTGACATGTGACTTGCATGTGGAGAGAGAATATTTAAAAAAGTGAGCATGACTAAAATATCTCATCTCCTAATTTTTCTAGATGCCACATGTCAATCTCTTATTGCTTCTTAGCCTTCTTAGATTTCTAATGTTATGTAGGTAAACCTCCCTCTATATATATATATATATGTGTGTGTGTGTGTGTGTAATCAGGTCACCAACTTCCTTGACCTTCCGACACTAGAAAGACGTCAGCCCCCATCAGGACCGGCTCAACCATTTTAGAGACCTTAGACAATATATAAATTTGGGGTCTTTTTTGTCATTCAGAAATGTCATTGTTGTAAACACTACTCCTTTATCCGGTTTGCGACCCACACTAATAACTAAAATATTTATACTTGACGGAGGTTAACTTTTTTTCCCCAAACGCATATACATTATTCTTGTATATAAATTATCTTTATTTTTCTAGCTCAATGTTTAAATAATCTTTACTTTTCAGTCTTTTCTAGCTTTATAGATGCAAAATCTTAAATAAGAACACACCTCTTGTTTTTTCATTGACGTTACCTTTTTTTGCTTTTCTTTTTTTATTACTACAATCCTACTTTCTAATTGCCGTTATGCTTTTATATTGACAACAAGAAGAGAAAGTTATTCACTAAGCAAGTAAAAACAAATACTAAAAAGGGTAACGATTAAGAATTTGAAGCCTCTTTGAGTTTCAATAATGAGAGCTTAACCTTGAAATTCTGAAGTTCAGAACAGTTGTACAATTGTGAGCAAAATCAAACAGTTTGATTGAGACCATAAGAATTGCGGTTTGTGACATGTTGGTTTTTATGATTTTTGCCTCCTTTATTTCCTTATTCTCGTTCTATACTAATTTCCTTTTTATAGTTTTGGGGGCTAATAGAAACTACGGACTATATATTAACACTAATAAATTTGGGGCCCTTTTATCATTAAAGGCCTTAGACAAACCTCTAAATACAAAGGTGAGCCGGCCATGGCCCCCATACATGGTCTTACAACTTTACGAAGACATGTGTTTTTGATAAATATACATACGAAGACATGTGTTTTTGATAAATATACAATCGGACGGGTCTGATCACTACAACTCCCTTTGTGCCAAAATTATGGATATTTGTGCCTAGGATGTAAACTATTTATTTGTCTCTTATTAAAGAGATGCAATTGGTAGAATACATGGATATAAAGTTTTATTTGTCCCTTATAAAGTTTTCTAAAATGTAGAAAAGGGGCGTTTCCTTCTAACCATCTTGGAATTCCTATTGGTAGAAATATGAATGGAGTTGGAGCATGGGATATTGTGATTGACAAATTTAAAAAGAGATTGACAAACTGGAAAGCAAGAAATCTTTCGATGGGCGGGAGGCTCAAGCTAGTAAAGAGCGTTCTTGGGAATCTTCTGATTTACACTATGTCGATCTTTAAAATTCCGAAATTAGTGATCAAGAAATTGGAGGGGTTGCGGAGAGTTTTTTTGTGGGGCGGCGAAGCGGATTCAAAGTCTATTTCATGGGTAAAATGGAAGGACGTGATGGCTCCAAGGGAGATCGGAGGGCTTGGAGTGGGTAGCATTAGAGACACTAATATTGCTCTTATTAGTAAATGGTTATGGAATTATAAGTCGAACACAAATGCTTACTCGGTTTCGGTGATCAAGGCCATTCACACTCAACAACGAAAACACAAACAATTCCCATGTAATCTTGCTCTTACGGGACATTGGAGACAGATTGCAAAAATTGGTAGTGAATTGGTAAGCGAGAATGTGGACTTAAATAGAAAATTAAAGGCGTTGATTGGCAACGGGAATCGGTTCAATTTTGGTTCGACTGGTGGATCGGGGATGAACCTTTAAAATCTCAGTTCCCTGATCTATTTGAGTTAGAAAAGAAGAAATCTTGCTTGGTGGGTGAAAGAGTTTTGAAATTTGGTTCGCAATTAATATGCTCTTGGAATTGGTCTAGGAATCTAAATTTTGGGGTTGAGCTACAACAGTTTAATAATATGTCACAAATGCTTCAAGGGGTAAGCCCAAGACAAGGAGTGGATAAGTATATATGGATTGAAGATGCTGAAGGCAAATTCACTGTTAAGGGATTGAGACAAATTTTAAGTTTTAATCGAGTGGTAGTGGACCTAAATCCAATTAGGTGGCTTAGATGGGTGCCTTTGAAAATTAGGTACTACAACTGGAAGGTTAGACTTAATCGAATTCCTTGCAAAGAGGATTTGTTAGCGCGAGGAGTAAATGTGGAGTTGGACGAGTGCGTTATGTGTTTTGGGGAAAAGGAGACGACAGATCATGTGCTTCTCAACTGCCCATTTGCAGCCTGTGTATAGAGGCGGATATACACGTGGATCGGTCGGAGCAGGTCCAATACGGTGTGTATTAGGGATGAGATGGATTGGCCAGAGGCTAATCTTGGTTTGGAAAACTCAAAGAACATGGCGAGGACGATTTGGATGGCGACTACATGGTATGTGTGGTTAGCTAGAAACAATTTCATTTTTAATGCAAAGGCGTTATCTATCGACGGGGTAATGGAGTCAATTGTAGTCAATACTTTTTTATGGTTGCAATATAGGGCTAGGAGGGTTGATATTGTCTGGCAAAACTAGTGTAATAGCCCCGAGCTGTAATTGTGTATCTGTTTTGGTGTTGGTTTCGGTCCTAGCGTCTTGCTAGGTTCCGGTGTTGAATAAAGCTGCCATTAAAAAAAAGTTTTATTCTTGGTTGGAAAATTACATCAAACACAACCTTAATCACCTACATTAGCTTAGTAGTTACATGTTTTTATTGAGTTGAATAATCAGCTAAGTTTGTAACTTTGTGTTTTCGGCTGATAAAATTAATAGAATAGGGTTTGTTCTATGTGTTTTTCATCTATAAGCTATTCAATACAAAGTATAAGCCATTCATTAGAAAAGGACAAGCCATTCAAGAATTGATGTAAGCAATCCGTGTCAAGTCCACTTAGAGTTCATCTCCATCATCATATGTTTCTTTCATTCATATTAGTGTAGATCAAAGAAAAATAACCAATATTTCCATATAACCAATGAAAGTGGATACAATTTATGAAGAGTAAACTACAGTTTTGGTCCCTGTGTTTTGATTTCATTAACAGTTTTAGTTCCACCTTAACAGTTTTGGTCCCTGTGATTTTAATTTCTAACAGAAATGATACCGAACACTAACTTCATCTAATTTTCCGTTAAGTCTCTCACACACACCTCGCACCTAAGGGGTAAAAATGTTATTTTTCCCCCTCTTTTTTCTAGGCCGTCATGTATGTTAACATTTTTATTCAGTCGTATGTCAAAAAAATGAGAGAAATGACCTTTTTACTCATTTATGCGAGAGAGACTTAACGGAAAATTGAATGGAGTTAGTGTTCGAGACCATTTCTGTTAAAAAATAAAAACACCCAGGGACCAAAATTGTTAAGGTGGAACTAAAACTGTTAATAGTATCAAAACACAGGGACCAAAACTCATTTATCAAAACACAGGGACCAAAATTGTTAAGACGAAGTTGTGTTGACACTTGATTTTATTCAACTATTTGGGAAATTAGTCATCAATTTTGTGTTCATTTGATGCTAATGTATTTGTTCTTGCTGCCGTTAACGCTTTTAATTATGTTGTTGTTTTGCGTTTCCTTAAGATTTTGATACTTAAAGAGGTTGTGTTGTTGATTGTTATGTATATGTTATTTTTTATGTTTTGTTGTTGTAAAAGCTTTTTGTTACGACAAGTATAATTTTTGTTACGACAAGTATAAGGGTTTGTTTAGTATGAGGTAATGGAATGGACAAACGAATAAAATGAATGATCGAAAGGAATGGAAAGAGGAATGAAATTGACTATTCCATTTCATTATCATGTTTGGTTACTTTACAAGAAAGAAATGAATTAGTACTTGTCGTTTGGTAGGGTGGAAAAAAAATGAAAAAATACAAAACTCTAAAAGTAATAAAAATACCTAGTCATGGTTATAGGTCGGGTCTTAGTTCAGGCCATGGATCGGCTCACTGTTCAATACATGGAACAATACATCAATTAGGATATGGATCAACACATGGGCCTGGCCATGGTTCGAGTCACGATTCAAGGAATTGGTCACCACATTGGTCGGTTCATGGTTTGGTTGATGGGTCTGGTCACGAGTCAGTTCATGGACCAGGTAATTAGTTGGTTCATGGATCGAGTCATGCATTGGTTCATGTGTTGGGTCTTGGATCAGGACATGGGTTGATCATGGTATGAGATAAGGGTCAGGTCATGAGTCGGATTTATGGTTGGGGTCATAGTTCAGGGCATGGATCGACATAGGTCGGGTCACGGGTCGGTTGATGGCTCGGGTTATGAGTCAGTTCATGGTTTGGATTCTAGTTTGGTCATGGGTTGAGACATAGTTCAAGCCGTGGGTTAGGACACGGACTGGTTCATGGGTGCTTGTGTGTCGGGTCAAGGTTTGGGTCATGGGTCGGGTCATGGTTCTTGTCCTTAATTAAAAAATTATTCCATTCCTTGAGAGAATGAAATAAAAACACGGGGGATGGCTGAAATGAAAATGGGGGTTTTTTCATTCCTTCGTAATTGTTCATTCAATTCCATTGAACAATTAAACACAATTTTTTCCATCTCTTGTAATGATCCATTCCATTCTATCTCTCATTCCTGCATATCAAACACTATCTAAGGTAGCGTTTGGTATGCAGGAATGAGAAGTGGAATAGAATGAACCATTACGACGGAATGAAAAAAAAATGTGTTTGGTTGGTCAATGGAATGGAATGGACCATTACAAAGGAATGAAAAATCCCTTATTTTCATTTCATCCCCACCCCATGTTTTTTTTTCAATCCTTCAAGGAATGAAACATTTTTTTAATTTAAGACTAGAACCATAACTCGGCCCATGCCCAAACCTTGACCCGACCTAAGAACACATGTACCGACCCATGTCCTAACCCATGCCTCGAACCATGACCCGAGCCATGAACCGACTCACATTCCGAAGCATGATCTAATTTATGACATCACTCGTGTATTGACCTGTGTATCGAACCATAGCCCGACTCATGAACTGACTCACGTTCCGAGCCATGAATCGACTCACAGCCCGAGCCATAAATCGACCTGTGACCCGAGCCATGAATACTTGACCCATGACCTGAACCATAAACCGAATCACGACCTACGCCATGAACCAACCCATGACCTGACCAATTCCTCGAACCATGACTCGGCCCATGGCCCGACCTAAAATCGAAACCATGATATGATTTATGACCTCACTCATGTATTGACCCATGTATCGAACCACGACCCGACACATGACCCAAACCAAGACCCGACCCATAACCATGAAAATATATTTTTGTCAATTTTAGTGAAATGTATTTTATTCATTTATCTTTTCCTTCATACCAAACAAACAATATATAATGATTCATTTTATTTCTATAAAGCAACCAAACAAGGTAATGGAATGGAATGCTTATTTTCATTCCTTTGTCCATTCATTTCCTTCGTGCATTTCATTCCCTCATCCATTCCATTACCCCATACCAAACAGACCCTAAATGTAGTAAAGATCTCATGTTTTCATAATGATAAATTAAATATTTAAATTGTGACATGAAATAGTATTAATTGTTTAAATATTAATATATATTTCATATAAGTTTCTTAAATACTTGTTTAATTATGTAAATGTCATCATCGTCTAAGTTATATATTATCCCTTATCAAGTATGGGAGGGATCAAGAGAGAACTCCATATTAAGTTGAGAACTAGAGAACTCCCAAAAGACAAGGGATGAAATTTTAAAGTGGAGGGGCAAATTTTGAACTTTAAATATATAAATCTTTAAACATTTCTATCTTTTGCATACGTTAAGTTTTTAAATTTTTTTTCGCACCATTGGATCAAGAATTTCAGTATCTTTCATTTGAGTATAAATAACGTTATAAAAAAACAAAAATTTCTCGTTTTTTTAATTTCAATACTTCATATATGTAGTATACGATATTATATGTTTTTAAATTGGGGAAAGTGAATATGGTGTTGTTATGCATCTAAATTACATGACAAACCATCAAAACTACGTACTTTGATAAAATAACAAAAGTTCCCTGATATTGATTTCGATGATACCATAACAAAAAAACAACACCGTCATGCCTTAATTCTAAATTTGGATTTTTCTCATATGATCGTATTCACATTGCTAGTAAATATTTGGTCCACATTATGTGATGTGATATGAATATGTGCAGCATGAGCATATCACAATATCAATTATAAGAGTCATGTTATGTTAATCTGTTTGTTGGAATTGGAAAGCCAAATTGGTGTACAATCGAATTTTAAAGGACAAGTAATTTTTTATTAAAATGAATAACGATTATTGAGTAAATGAGAAAGATAAAATTATGATCTAAGTGGAGAAGACCGGTTCGTCCATTAAATAGAATAAAGATCAATGAGTTAGTTTTCTAATAAAAAATAATTTAACTTATTTTATCAAAGCTAGGTAGTTTTAATGGTTTTACGTGTAACTTATGTGCATAACATCACCGCATTGACTATCCTTCTTTAAAGTTTATAGTATTGCATATATGTAGTATTGTATACTACATATATGTAGTATTATACTACTACATATATGTAGTATATGCAATATTGATGCATTGTTATCTTATAGTTTGAATTTCAGGTTTATTTTATTTTGTTATTATATTTATCTTTAATTTATTAGTTTATTATTATCTTTATGTTTAGACATAGTATAAGTATTGGTTTTGTTTTCATTTGTAATAAGTTTTTTTATATGGAATATTATGAACTTTGTTACTGGTCATTTGAGATCGTTTGTACACTTTAAATAATTATTAAACTCCCGAGCTATTTGGCCGCTTCAAAAAATGCATCAAGTACAGTGATACTACATATATGTAGTATCGAAAAAACGAAAATGTGATTTTTAAATTTTTTTAATATAAATAAGGTATGGAAAAGTTAGTAACGTTTAAAGAAAAATATAATCAAGTACAAATTTGCAATATTACATATATGCAGTATGAAAATTAAAAAAACGAGAAAAAAAATATTTTTTATAACGTTATTTATACTCAAATGAAAGATAAAGAAATTCTTGATCTAATGGTGCAATTTTTTTTAAATAATATTAACGTATGCAAAAGATAGAAATATTTTAAGATCTTTATATTTAAAGTTCCTATTTTACCCCTCCTATTTAAAATTCCATTCCTTGTCTTTTTGGTAGTTCTCTAGTTCTCAACTTAAAATGAGTTCTCTCTTGAACCATACCCTATCAAGTATTATCATGTATTACATGTATATCAAGCCAAGTATTAAATATTAAAGGATTGTGCTAATTGTGGTCAAAGATCTTGTAAGGAATATTGCCAAAGGATTTAGTATTCAAAAGTCACTCATGTCTTTGACGACACAAACATGCCATTACGAGTACTAAAGTAAAATTCAAAGATAATCTCCATTTTAAAAATGGTTGTGTTGCATGGAAGGATGTGGAGAATTTTAGTATAATAATAAAAGTGGCAAAGTCTGAAAGAGTGTGTTAAAGGATGATAAGACTTCTCACAACGGTCAGAAGGTAAAAGAAGAAGACAAACTCCATACGCCCCACGGTCAATTGAAACAACCGTGGAAACGTCCGTCGAATGATCAAGAAGAAAATCTTCTCTTTCATCAAGTTGGCTATAAATAGAGTTCACTCCTCAAAGTTTATCTTAACCTTTTTGCTCTATAAAATTAGCATACACATTCCAAGTATCTCTTGATTCGTTCATGTTCTAAACATCATTTGAAGAAGAGATCAAATACAAAGTTAGAGCAAAAAAAAAGACAAAAGTTCTGCATCTTCATATTCATTCTTTTATTATTGTAAAGGTTTCACTAGTTGGGTAACCAATGATTTGAGAGAAAACACTATCTTGACATAGTGTTAGTGAGTTTATGAGTTGAACACTATCTTGAAATAGTGTTTTTTGTATGAGAGATTGTAAACACTATCTTGATATAGTGTAGAAAGATATCACTATCTTGATATAGTGGAAGTATTGTAAAATTAATATACACATTCCAAGCATCTCTTGATTCCTTCATGTTCTAAAAATCATTCGGAGAAGAGATCAAAGATCAAGAAAAGATTCAAGCTAGAGCAAAAACAAGACAAAAGTTCTACATCTTCATTATTCATTCTTGTATTATTATAAGGGGCTCACTAGTTGGGTAACCAGTTATTTGAGAGAAAACACTATCTTGACATAGTGTTAGCGAGTTTACGAGTTGAACACTATCTTGATATAGTGTGGTTTTTTGTATGAGAGATTGTAAACACTATCTTCATAAAGTGTAGAGAGATATCACTATCTTGAAATAGTGAAAGTGTTGTAAGTGTAAAGACTCACTACCTTGACATAGTGAAAGTGTTATAAGTGTAAAGACTAACTACCTTAACATAGTGAAGTCGAAGAAGGTGATCACTACCTTGAACTAGTGAGACGTACCGATGATCTCTACCATATTAGGGAGACGCTTTACTGGAGCAAACTCTAGATTGAAGATCAGGGAGATGACGTAGAAGGATTAGTTAACATCCTTCGAACCTCTATAAACCTGGATGTCGTATATCTTTCTCTAAACTATTTACATCCTTGTTAATTTATTATTAGCATATAACAAGTGTTTTCGATACATAAGATTAAAAAAGAAGAATTTTTAGAAGAAAACTATTAACCATTTAACCCCTCTAGTTATCGTCAATTTTGGTTCGGTTGTTTATTTGTTAAGCTTTATGTCTTTGTTATGTGTTAAACATGTATATAGACCAGCCCATTATAGTCCAGCCCATTGTATTTGTAAAGCCCACCATAGATTAGGGCTTCCATCTCTATAAATAGAGATGTCTCAATCTTGTTCACTTATCACTTGAAGTAATAACACTACACTTCACTTATTCCAGCTTCTTTACATGGTATCAGAGCCAACAAGGCTCTTGGTACAAACCTGATCCGTCACCTGAAAATCTGACCCGGTTACAACCTGTCTCGGTTCATATACCTGCTGCTCAGTTACCAGAATCTTTTTTCGAGACCTGATCCAACTACACCGCCACCACCACTAGTTTCGCCGACCCCCGATTTAGCTACCCTGAAAGTCCGGCGCCGCACCTCCGTTCCACGCGCCACCCGCTTCTGTCCCACGCGCCTCCCCTTGCCGGCGCGTGAGAGCGCGTGAAAGCTCCGGCGAAGGTCGTCTTCCTTCCACGGCGATCAGAATTCCATTTCACACTGTCCTGTGTCATCAGTTTTCAGTTCCAGCAACGTTTTTCAGTTCTGTTCGGGTACTTCAGTCTCCTTCAACTTCTTGTTTTCTCAGATCTGATAGACTTATACAATGGGTGATGAAAAGAAGACCGAATCTGCTCCTATTATCACTACAAACCAGATTACACCAGGTATCATCAACTTTTTTTTTGAACGGCAGGTATCATCAACTACACCGCTGTTTTACGCATTCCTGTTAAGCTTGATTCAAAAAATTGGAGTTCTTGGAGTCTTTTTGTTGAGAAAGGACTCATAAGTGTTGGAAAAGAAGACCATTTGACTAAGTCCCCCCCGGACCCGATTACGCGGGAGTGGCGTATTAATGATAGTGGGATTTAAATGGCTCTTTGGAATGCAATGGAACCGCAAGTACTCGGTATTGCTCAGAACTTCTCAACGGTGAAAGAAATGTGGGAACATTTGTCTTCATCATTCTCAGCAAAGGAGTCTCTCTCTCACGCGTTCTCTGTTGTCCAAGCTTATAGCAGAGTGGAACAAGGTGAGTCTACCTTTACTGATTACTTCACTCGTTTTTCAAGAATCCGAGATGAGTTGCGTGCCTTGTACCCACCAACTACTGATATAAAGATCCAGGAGGAGCGCAACACTAAGATGGATATCATGATATTCATCGCCGGCTTATCACCCAAGTACTCCCAGCGCTCGCCGCTTACTGTTGAGCAACTCTGCATCTACATCGTCTGTGGCATCCACATATCATCTCCTACGAGAGATGTATGGATCCAACTTTGCTTCCGAACCATCTGACTCGTCTGCTATGTATACTAATGCACCCTTGGGTAAAAGCACGGGTCGAGGATGTGACATCCGGCCCGATTCGTTTTCTTTCTTTATGTAAACTGAACCGTTGAATAATAATGTAATCTTATTGTTTATTATGAAATAAAGGTTTCGGTTATTAATCATTAAATTGCCGAATAGATGTTATAAAATGAATTTTTATAAAATGCACATTAATTAACAAGGAACAATCTATACAAATGTTAAAAATTGTTAGTTAGTTTTTTAAAGTTAAAGTTAAGGGGTTGATTGTGTAATTAATAAAACACAACTTAAACTACTTAAACCTTTAGACAAAAATTAACACAACTAAAAGTGCAGGGGTAAAACTGCAAATATCTTTTAAAACAAACCCCCACCCGTATACCCCGCAGTTCCGGCTAACACCTCCGGCGAAGCCTCCGGCGACTCCGGTGAGGTACAATTCGATCAAATCTGCACCATATTGACTCATTTCAACCGTCCTCATCAACTTATCGCCTAGTTTCGAACCCCTATCCACCCTATTTTTCAGTTAACACGCATTGAACATCAAACTAAATCAATACCCATATTTTCCGGCCAAATCCAAATCCAATTCACCAAATTCATCAATAAAAATCAAATTGAACTAATCCAAAACACTCCATTTATCTATTGGAAGGATAAGAACACGTTTAATTAACAATTATCATATCAAATCGTTCAAATTAAACTCATCTTCACCGAGACCCACTCGACTTTGATATGATCGTTTTAGCCCATTCCATTCGCCTATATATCACCCAATACATTCATTCGACATCACATTATCTTTCTACAACTCTAATTTTACTTTTAAACACACACAACAGTCGAATAAATCCGGTGACCCCCACAATTGAGTAAGTAAGAGGACAACAAGCAAAGAGTTATGCTTTCATTTCTTTGTTGAGATTGAAATAAAGTTCTTTAAAAAGGGGGTAGGTATAATGAACGCAGGCCTAGTCGACGACACACTTCAGGTCTGTTTCAAGCCTTAAATTCATAGGGCTTTTGTTTATCATCTATCTTCAAGTGAATCTGCACATTTAATTTGATTATCATAAACGATTGCAGTTTCAATTTGATTCAAATCAGTGTCCGTCACTCTTTCCTCCATTTTCTTCAATCTCTAATCGATCCAGGTACTTTAGTATATCGTTTTGTTCGTTATCATGATCTAAACATCATGGTTATAATTAATTTCAGTTACAAAGATGATTTGGGGTTCAATTGGTACGATTTCATACCTAGGGTTTATATGTTGAAGTGGGTTTAAGAAACAAAAAGTTAAAAACAATTTCATTTCAAATAAATTTAACAAAGTATCATGTGGTCTGGTGGTTTGGTTGTTATAAAACTACAGAAAGGTCACGCGTTCGAGTCGGGTCTCCGACTGTTTTGTTTTATTTTTTCAAGTTTTACATTTTTATTTCTTCTATTAACTCCCTATAAATATTATTATTTTGGCATTAAGTATGAAACTATTTATAAAGGTTTTGCAAGTCAAAGAAAATATATATGATTTGTTAAATTAAACGATTAAAATTCTCGTACGGAGAGCTCGAGACGTTTATATTTTTATAAAAAGTCTACTTACGGGTTTTTTTCTAAATCATGATTATTCATTTAAAACTATGGTAATTATGGTTTCATAAGTTAGTGAGTCACTTTTATTAAAGACGGTCGTGTCATTTAACGGATCATCTATTTTAATCGTTTTCGTAAAGAGATAAGATTTATGTACAATTTAATCACAATATTTCATTTTAAATCAAGGTTAAATATATATATATATATATATATATTATATTATATATATTAATATTACATATTATATATATATATATATATATTTTTTTAAATTATAACAATTAACTACTTAAACTCAAATTCCAAATTAGAACCCTAGACTTCAAGTTAGTTTTCAGTTATCGTTCTAACATAGGATAAAATCCTTTAGGTGATCCTTAAGGAATATCCGGGTGACGTGTTCAAGTTTTAATCATTTTCAATCGATCAAGAATTATCACGTGAGTATTCATAGCCCCTTTTCTGGTTTTCTATTTGGGGTGATATCATGTGACCTATTAAATCAGTTATCAGATTTCAGTTTATCAGATTTCAGTTGATCAGTTATTTCATGTTTTTATTAAATCAATTCATGTTATGTCTTTACTTGCAAAATACGTGTTCATAGCCTGATAGCAATTTTTGTGCAAGCGTAATCATTAATTTGTAGAAACCGACAGTTACTAACGGTAGATCTATTGGTCGAAAGGACCCGCCCCCTGATTCTTGGGTGATTATAACTGAGTATCATTATCATGTGGACCCCCCTTATCATTTGTTCAAGGTTTGATTATGCGTTGTTATCTTGTATGTACATGTTTTGCATTCATAAGTCTTGACATAACGACATGAATTGACTTTTTATCAGTGTATCTATATGTATTTCAAGCCTATGTTTACTCACCAGCTAATTTGTTAGCTGACCAGTTATTTTTCACATGATTTCAGGAAGAGCAAGTTAGGAACTTTGGATGCCAAACGCCTAGGAACTTGGACCTAGTTAAATAAATTAAAGTAGACCTTTTCATTTGTTTTGTTTGGTTTATTTGGATTTACCATTTAGTCTTGTTTGAATAATTGGATTTTAATAATATTTAAACTATTTATAGTACCATGAGCTATGAACAATCATTCATTTTCGACTGCCTCGATGATTCCGCCATCGGTCGGGGTGTGACAGATTGGTATCAGAGCCATGGTTATAGGGAATTAGGTTATTAGAAATGGATAACCTAGTCTATAACGAAGCACCCTAAACATGATACTCTCATGTTATTATTCATTATCTTTTAATGTAAACATGAGTCCTCTCATGTTAGTATTCATCAAATTTTAGCACATCATAATATAAACATGAGTCCTCTCATGTTATTATTCGTTACCTTTGAACACTTTATAATGAGCAACATACTTATGTGTTATACTCATTTATTTAATCATACATCTTAATTAATGGAAATCATAATTCCATCTCAAGTGCTGAGGTCTGATTCTTAACCTTAGTTGAATCGTCAAATTTCCAATCAAACTTCGATTTAATCATTGAAATTCAAATCAAATATTTTATTCATGGTTTTCAAACTCTCGTCAAAGTCTAAGTCCCAAAACTGAACACGTGCAATACTGGAAGGGTGGACACCTGTACTTTTGAGATGTTCTGGCTAAGGCAAGTATTCGTATAAATCCAAACCTACCGTTGGATCTGTTACTTACCTGGGAACTCTCAAAAGTGAGTGTCGACTTATAGGTAGTCACGTCTTCATAAAAGTTAACGGACTTACTACTTTGATAAGCCAATGTAACCGTTTGACTTGCCAATCGAACGTTTACACTCAAAGTATCTTTACACGATCTCATTACCTCGAATGTTTTCAAACTTTTCCTCAAAATGTGATTCTATTATCAAATCATTAACTACCAATCAAATCATAAACTTATTATCAAATCAAGAACATCGTCATCCTAACATAAACATGATAACGAACTACAGATTCATAATTGTATCAAAAGTTTACCATCAAATCATGAACTCATTAACCAACTTCGGTGTGTTTAACGCCTAAAAATCTAAAATTGATTGTTACATAAACTTGATATTTAAATTACAGTGTGATCTCATTACAGAAGCTCATCGTACAATGTTCTACTCATACTCACATTCACTAAACGAACTAAATGCACTTCGTTTTTCATAAATACATCCAAATCTATTGTGGTTATTTATAAACCTCTTACTCTCACACAATGTTTTATCACTATTGTCACCAAGATGGACACATGAAGTACAATTGTCCGAATAAAGGTCCTGGATCTGCACCACCTCCTCGCCCTAAAGCAAGAGTCGCTACTGTTGATGAAGTTCCTGATCATCCTACCCCAACTCATACACTTAGTCAAGAAGAGTACAACAAGTTCCAGCAGTTTCTTCACCTTCAATCAAACACCTCCGGCCCTCAAGCCAATTCGGCTCACTCAGGTATGATCTCTAGTTCCAACTCATCCTGGATTGTTGATACAGGGGCCACTCATCACATGACTGGGAACCGAGGTATATTGTCCAATCTTAGAAATGTATTTCACCCCCCAGTACGAATCGCTAATGGATCCTCATGCCCAGTTCGTGGTATTAGGTCCATTAGCAACTCGAAAAACCTAACACTATCATCTGTCTTATTAGTCCCACAGTTTCCAGATAACCTTTGTTCTGTAAGTCACCTCACTAAACAAAATAACTGTTGTGCAATGTTCTACCCCACACACTGTATTTTTCAGGAACTGGGGACGAACCGACTGATTGGCTCGGGTATTGAATCAGGAGGTCTCTACCGTCTGTCCTTAGCATCACAACCTATAGCTAACATATGTGATTCAAGTATTAGAGAGGTTCACTGTCGACTTGGTCATCCGTCTACAGCAGTCCTGAGGCAAATGAGACCGGATTTATCAGTTCCTGTTGATTTTCATTGTGAGTCGTGTCAGCTTGGCAAACACACCAGGCGCCCCTATCCCCCAAAAGTGTCTAATCGAGTCTGTAATCCGTTTGAACTTCTGCATTCTGATATTTGGGGACCTTCACCTGTTAAGACCCCTCTTGTTTTGCTTATTTTGTTACTTTTATTGATGATTATTCTCGTACTACATGGGTTTACTTGTTGAAATCTCGCTGTGAATTAATTCACTTTCCGTGACTTTCATTCATATGTTCAAAACCAGTTCCAAACATCAATCAAAACAATTCGTACTGATAATGCAAAAGAATACTTATCTACTGACTTTTCCTCATATCTCAGTACGCATGGCATAATTCACGAGACTTCTTGTGCATATACATCCCAACAAAATGGGATTGCTGAGCACAAGAACCGTCATTTGTTGGATGTCACTCGCACTCTCATGATTGATTCACATGTCCCTCATCGCTTCTGGGGAGATGCAGTTCTTACTGCTACCTATCTGATCAACCGCATGCCATCCTCTGTTCTTAATGGTCAAACTCCATTATCTGTCCTTTTCCCTAAACACACTCCATTTCCGCTTGCACCGAAAATTTTTGGATGCGTAGCATATGTACATGATCATCGCCCAGGGACCACTAAACTTGACCCCCGGGCCATTCGTTGCGTCTTTGTTGGTTACTCACGTGTTCAGAAGGGGTACCGTTGCTACAGCCCCTCCCTCTGTCGCTACTTCACTAGTGCAGATGTTACATTCCATGAGTCGTGTCCTTACTTTCTTGAGTCGGTTGATTCAATTGACGATCTTTTTCCCTGTTCTACTCCTGATCCTGACCCTGTTATTTCCGATTCTATCTCTGTCCCTATTATCCCTGACCCTCCTGCTCAATTTGCTCCCCCAGTCTCTGATGCAACAAACACTGCCCCTGTTACAACCGACCTACCGACAGACCCTCAACCAGTACACAAGGACACGACTAGGGCTCCTGATTCACAACCTGGCCAAGATTCGGGTACGTCTGCAGTTGAGTGCCCACCAGATATCAATGATACAACCTTCCCAACCACTACGTCAACTACACCAGATACACCCGATTATGACCCACCTGGTGCACCATATCCTGACATTCCCATTGCCTTCCGCAGAGAACCCAGACACCATACCCGTTACCCTCTTCAGGATTATGTTTCCTATGCCCGTCTCTCACCTGAGTGTCATGCTTATACTACCGCCTTTGATTCATACCTAATTCCCAGTAATGTGAAGATGGCTCTTGCCCATCCAGGATGGAGACAGGCTATGGAAGAAGAAATTGGGGGGCTCTCCGTGCCAATCATACATGGGATCTACAATCTCTCCCCCCTGATGGTTATTCACAGTCAAACCAAACCCGGATGGTCCTGTTCCTCTCCTGAAAGCCCGCCTAGTTGCTAAAGGTTATTCTCAGGCTTATGGCATTGATTATGAGGAGACTTTTTCTCCGGTTGCTAAGATGTCATCTGTTCGCATCTCTATTGCCCTTGCGGCCATCAATCATTGGCCGCTCCATCAGCTTGATGTCAAGAACGCCTTTCCTCATGGCGTCCTTGAGGAGGAGGTTTATATGGAGCAGCCACCTGGGTATATTGTGGAGGAGGAGGCCTCGAAGGTATGTAGATTGCGTCGTTCATTGTATGGCCTTAAGCAATCTCCTAGAGCATGGTTTGGTCGATTTTCTACGGTTATGGGGAACTTTAGGATGACTCGCAGTGCACATGATCACTCTGTATTTTTCAGGCATCATCAAGGGAAAAGGATCATACTAGTTGTTTATGTGAATGATATTATAATTACAGGGGATGATGCAGCTGGCATCACAAACCTCAAGCAGTTCCTTCAGTCCCAGTTTCAGATTAAAGATCTTGGCAGACTCCGATACTTCTGTGGCATAGAGGTATCGCGTTCCCCGCAAGGAATACTTCTATCTCAAAGGAAGTATGTCCTTGACATGTTGACTGAGTGTGGCTTACTGGGTTGCAAGCCATTAGATAGTTCAATGCTTCCTACCATAAAGCTCCTTCCAGAAGATGGAAGTCCGATGAAAGATCCTGAACAACACAGACGTCTAGTTAGAAAGCTTAACTATCTGACAGTCACTCATCCAGATATCTCATTTGTCGTCAGTGTCCTAAGTCAGTTTATGGCAAACCCATACACGGGACACTGGAATGCAGCTCTGCGTGTTTTACGGTACCTTAAGGGCGCACCAGGATTAGGAATCTTATACTCAGATCAGGGTCACTGTCGTGTAGGTGCATTCACCGAGGAAGGTGATGGCCGAATATCTGGATTCTCTGATGCTGATTGGGCAGGCTGCCCGTTTTCTCGACGATCTACGACTGGATATTGCGTATTTGTTGGAGGAAACCTGGTATCTTGGAAAAGTAAGAAGCAACACACAGTATCCAGATCAAGTGCTGAATCAGAATATAGAGCCATGGCAGATGTTACTTCCGAAATGATTTGGGTTCGTCGTCTTCTAAAGGAACTTGGGGTTGTTTCGAAAGACTTGATGAGATTGTATTGTGATAATCAATCAGCCATACATATAGCAAAAAATCAAGTGTTCCATGAACGAACCAAACACATAGAAGTAGATTGTAATCTAATTAGAGATCGTGTGACTGGAACCCAAGTTGATCCTCCATCCATTCAACCGATTCATGTGAAGACAGAGTTCCAACTTGCAGACATTCTTACGAAGCCTCTTCGGAAAACACAAATAGATTTTATATGTAACAAGTTGGGCATGATAAACATCTATGCTCCAACTTGAGGAGGAGTGTTAAACATGTATATAGACCAGCCCATTATAGTCCAGCCCATTGTATTTGTAAAGCCCACCATAGATTAGGGCTTCCATCTCTATAAATAGAGATGTCTCAATCTTGTTTACTTATCACTTGAAGTAATAACACTACACTTCACTTGTTCCAGCTTCTTTCCATTATGGTATTACTTTTTAGGATTTTTGCTGCTGTTTTTGTAACATCGGTCTTCTTTTATGTGTTTATGCGACGGGTATTGCTTCTTGTAGCTCTTGGATTATGACTTGACGTAGGTAAATTGTATTTGGATTGTTAGTTTGGGCTTTGTCGGTTTGTGTTTTATGTTTGGTTGTTTTGTAGTTAACAAACATTGTAGTATGTTAGATATATTAGTTGTAGGAACCGTTCGTATAAAAAACTAAAAAACTAAAAATTCTTTGATAAATTCAATTATAATATAAAGAAATAAAGAACACAAGTAAATTACAATATGATTACAACCGAAATAAAATAATATATAAGAAATGAGTAGAACAGAAGCAAAATCATGGTTGAGGATTTGTGTTCAACACGGGTCCCTTAAAACAAATTTCTTGTCTCCCAAGAGAACTCATTTGTTTCCCAGGGTACAACAGCCGAAGCAGTATGTACTGCTGAGATGGACTCTAGCACCCGAAAATGCATCTTGAGAACAAGAGATAAATTATAGAATTCTAGAAGAATGAGAGAGATCAAGTAAATATTTTTAGTGAGTTCAAGTATGTCACATAACTAGGTTCACCCTAGTATTTATAGTGATCGAAAGACTTGAAACATATTCAAGTCATTACTAAAGAATTGAATTCAAAGCTGAACTTTTCTTCACAATTGAATTCAAGATGAAACACCCAAAGTTGTAACATCAACATTTAATTTTAATATTGAAAGAATTTATTCAAAATTAATTTAAATTTAAAACAACCAACTCACACATTTTGTATTAATTATTTATTTTCACATAATACTAAAAATAAATTCCAACATTAGTTGCACCCTAGGAGCCTTCTTTGGATCTGATTTAATAGTATATTTGATTAGGCATTGTTAATCTGTTGTTGACAATCGGTGTATTGTGTTAGTTTGGACATTAAAGCTTTGGACATATATGTAATTGTTGTTGGTAAAAATCATCAACATCTACAACATTGTTGTGCATGCAAGTTTTTAGTCTATTACATATATGTTCTCATTGTAACTTTTGAGTTTATTTCATATACTGTATGTACCTTATGAATAGTTTTTGGGCCGCTTACTCATTTTAATGTGCATTTGGAAGGCTAATCTACGTGATCTTCTTGACAGATTTTTTTGTGGATATAGTGCATTTGAAAGATGATAGACCTGTCGTCAGGGTCTAGTCAAAAACCTAACTAACCTAGATAGCTAGGGTAAGTCGGGTATCATTTTCACGAAGAGCATGTGGTTAGTGTTACAAGGTCCGTCTGATTATTAACTAAACTAATTATTAACTATTTAAATAAACCATATTACTCTATTGTCTCTTGACTGTTGATTGGATTAGATTAAAAATAAATAAACTAAATGATTGCTTTTAAAATAAAACTAAAAGATGATCACACCTGGGTTTCAGATTTTAGAAAAGATATGCATCTAAGGTTTAACACATTGAAACTACATAGACATAGATAGTTCATGACCTCTTGTTAAAGCGTGTTAGTAACTAGACTCACGGGTAGTTAAATTAGATGATTCAACGACCAACTTTCATTGTGTTGGTCGGGTCCAAACCAATGCCGGACCTGGTGGTTTCGTTTAAAAGCACAAGTTACAAATAATGTAGTGGATAACCTAATTATTGATTACTAGTTGATCGCGCTAGTGAATGACAAAAAGATTTCCAAAACAAATATAAGAACCATTAATCAACAAATAAATCATGAACTCATAGATTGAACAAACACTCAAAATCATTCAAACATTAAATTCATAGACAAATACAAATGTTTAAATATCATTCAAATGTTAAACCCATGTCTAATGTATTAAAACTTAGTACAAAACATTAATAATAACTAACCATACACCCGGGGATGATCATGAAGAAACTAGCCTGACATCTCAAAACCTTCACGCGTCAATCAGTTGATAACAACTAACAACAGCCTTCAAAAGGCTGCTGCCTCTTGCGTCCCTTTCAAAACTGCCGTTGAATGATTGAATAATCCCTCAAAACAATTACGTGCCATTATTTATTAAAGGCTAACCATCACAAGTTGGCCTAGTGGTAAAAGGAGTTGGTGTAAGAGCTTGGTGTCCAAAGTGACCCAAGTTCTAGTCTCATTAGAGACATTAAGGGGAAAAACTAGGCTATTTTGTGATGGTCAGTCGCCACCAATGAATGGAGAGACCACGCCAGGGTTTGAGTGTTATGCGAACGGCGGGTTAATTCTCGCTCCCTTGGTTGTGAGTGACCTATGAGCTGATTGTTTCATGTGTCTTGCTCTGGTGACGTGGGTGTTACAGACCGGTTAGCGAGTCCAGTATACTCGTTTTTTATTTATTAAAGGCTGCTGGTTTTATGGCCTAGGTGGGCTTTGAACCTCAAGTGTAGGCTAAACTTATATGTGTAACTTTTGCTATAACATTATTTTCTTGAGCCCAATAACAACCGATGACTTCCTTCCCCACTTGCACTTTGATATTAAAGTTACTTTGATTTGCAATTCTCATTCTTCAACTTTTTGTCAACTGCTACAATACAATTATATCGTCTTTCAATTTACAATAAACCAAATTCGAATTCAAAACATTAATCAAATCCCAATTTGCGTTTGATTCCATGACCCATTTATTTCCTTTTGATATTTGTTTTATATTCGGCTCATTTATTTAACTTTAAGTATATTATTTACATTATTTTAACTCATGGTCTCTTAAAATATTTAAACTTTAAATACAAACCAGTTGAAGTTACTTTAGGGCCTAAAACACATAAAATTCAATACTTTTAGTGACCGTCAATCACCCACTCATCAGAAGACAAGAACTAAACGTGTCTTTCAAGGAATCAAAAAATTATGTGTGACGTGTAGAGAGATTAAGGCTTTGTCCTTCTAGGCGAAGTCAGGTTATACGTCAACTTACTCCACCAATCTTTTCATCGGTTAATGGTGTAATGTGTTATACCCAAAATTCAAACGACACCATTGAGTTTTTTAAAAATATATTCTATAAAAAATTCACTAGTTATTTAGAAAAGCTCTTATTAGTTAAAAGATTTTTTTGAATTAAAAAACCTATTGAGCTCGCATGATTTATTATGACAAGAAAAATCCCAAGTGCCAATCCAACCCCTTCAACCCATTTTCATATTACTCCTTGTGTGAATTGCGATTAGCCAACTAAATAAAATGGTCTTTGTAAAAACTGTCATCGAAGATGTCATGATGTGGTTTCAAAACATGAAAACCCATAAAGAACAACTGAAATATGTATTTTTTATATTTATTTAACATTATATTTTTATCTTGTATTTTTTAACGACGTCTTTTATTTTGTGACTCGACCCAACACTATATCTTATAGACCTAAAAAAATATGATGTCTAACCATCTAGATTGATAAAATAAAAAAGACCAAAATATTCCAGCACCATGGAAAAAAAAAATTCCTATTTCTACCACTATTTATCATTTCTTTATATTAAGAGTAAAGCTTATGGTGATATAATGAATTGTGCCTTATGCTGTAAATTTGCTTTCTAATCTTTTTGTACTTTGTTCTAACTTCTTGCTTATTTTAATATAATGACAGTTAAAAACTGATTTTTAGGTTAGTATTCACTATTCATGAGTTAAATGTCATGTTTAAAAATTGACCGTTAAAACTAAATAATCTCCTCTTATATCCTTGCTATTAAACTAGATAAGTCCTTAATTGTTTTCTTTTGTATTTTTTTGCTTGAAGAAGAGGAAACTCATAAAATAAGCAAAAAAGGAGGCAAAAATGAAGGTAAAATAGTAGAAAGACGAATATCGCATAATCCATGTGCTGCCCAACGAGTCAACACTTGAAGATTTTGAAGAAAACAGAAGCTATGCGCACCCCATGCCTATAAGACACCCCCATGCCTTGCAAAATGAAGAAAAAGACAAGATATAAGATAGGCACACCCTTATTCCTAACAACTATGTCAGATCTATACCGATACAAAATCATTGAGCAGGCATACATGGGAGACACACCCTGTGTCTCGAAGGCAGGCCCCTTGTCTTAAATGTTGTCGGGAAAGGACAAAACATCGTACAAGACGAAGATAACAGAGCAGACACCATAAGGGAGGCACACCCTTATGTCTCTACTACAAATTTGCCTATAAATAGCAATTTTGTCTCATTTGCAAAGGGAGCACTTCTTGAGCCTCCATATCACGTTTTCGATATTGCTCTTTGTATTTTTAGTTTAGTATGTATTTTGGTAAAACATTCCATGTAGCTTGAAATCTATTAACAACTTTAAAATCTTGCACACATGTCTCGTCATGTTGATGCAAGTTTGATCTTTGTTGTTTTTATTGCCATGTTTAGCTAGATTCTTTTATCTACTAGGTGAGATGACTTTTTATGTTATATCTTGATATGATGAATGTCTAAATTCTACTTTTGGTGTGTGTAATTTTTCAAGTTATGTTTTCTCATTGAAGCGAACTACCTTGGACTAGTAACTTACTTCTATGACTCAGTATGTTGGTGATTTTCACTTTCATATGGTCTATGTAGACTTCCAATGATACATTTAGCGGTGGTTAGTGAATCAGAAGTAAGGAACTAGTTGCTTAGGGTTCTTTTCTTGGTATCTTTGAGTTTGAGTGACACATTCTTAGAGTTATTTGCTTGGTACTTCACTTTTGATGGTTGGGTGACAATGATTTCAGATACAGTATTTAGTGTAGTAAATAACTTCCTTGTGAAAGTGTTTTTTGATATTTTAATTACAGTTTCTGGAGGGTAGTTATGCCGATCCGTCCGTAGATATCCTTATAGCAACTGAGTGTGTTGCGTAATCCCAAAAGAGTCATAGCAACTTCACGTTGCACATACGTACCATGAAAGAATGATCTTGGGTAGATTCTTGCATTAAACATTAATGGTAAACATTCTCAAAAAATTAAACCCAAGTACGAAGCTACTTGTGAATAGAGCTAACTACTTTTTACTTTGTCTTACTTTCATTGATTAGGTGTTAATTATCTAGAATTTTACTTTTACGCACACAAACCTCTTTTAAATATCGAAGTAGACGGTGAATGAGATTTATTATTGGGGGCCTATATGTCCTTGGACGATATCTGATATCTTACCAACACTATATTACACCACGACATGACCATCAACTCACAATGCCCATACGAGTCCTAAAAGTTGTTTTAAGGATATCTTTTTCATGAACTCTTAACTGATGATACCTAGACCGAAGATCAATTTTTGAGAAATATTTGGAACCCTGCAGCTGATAAACATATTATCTATTTGAGGAGGAGGATAGCAAACTTTAACCGTCAACGTGCTCAACTCTCGATAATTGATACACAAACGAAATGAACCATCATTCCTTTTGACGAACAATATGCGCTCCCCATGGTGAATGACTAGGGCGAATGAAACCCTTGTCCTGGAGTTCCTGAAGTTGACTAGATAATTCTTGCATTTCTGAAGAAGCTAAACGATAAAGAGTCTTTGAAACGGGAGTTACTTCAGGCATGAGATCAATACGAAATTCAACTTGAAGAGTAGGGAGTAATATTGTCAAATCATCATGGAAGACTTCAAGAAAATCCTTCACGATTAGAATATCTTCAGTTTTCTTTTCTTAAACTTTGAGACTTAAGAGACATTTTAGGCCATTCTCGAGGAGTTCACCATGATTTCTTGCCGCCAATAAACAAATCTTCGATTTCTTGTTGATTTTTGCCCACATTCACCGGTGTAAATAACTAGAATGCCCTTACCATTAACAGAAAAGCCTAAGGGTGTTAGTGAGTTGGACTTAATTGTGACATATTACAAACCACACTTTGAACAAAAAGTGAAATTGAAATGTTTGAACGAATAATGTTACAAACACATAGAGAACAAAAAGTGAAATTGAAATGTTTGGACGGATATTTTCAAGAGTTGGAGATAAATGTTACTATGGTCAAACGACAACGATCAGGATGAACTTCGCTATAAAAAGGCACCAAAATAGTTAAGCCTGTAAATGAACTGAGCGTTCGTTAACTGTTCGGCGGAAAGTTCGTTTATGTTTGTTGCTTTAATTAAACTAACAAACAAAAACCGACCCATGCCCCAAACCTTGACCCGACCCAAGAACCCCGACCCATATCCTGACCCACGTCATGAATCATGATCCAACCCATAAATTGAACCATGACCCAATCCATGAACCGACTCATGACTCGAGCCATCAACCGATCCGTGACCCAACCGTGCCGATCCTGCCCTACACCATGACCCAAACCATGATCCAACTCCTGACTTGACCCATGTCTCATACCATGACCCGACCCATGTCTGTCAACCAACTCATGACCCGACCCAAATTCGAACCATGAAATAGCCAAATGTCGTGACCCATTCCTCGAACCATGGCTTGGCCATGTCTCGAACCATGCCTTGATCCATGACCTAATTCATGTATCGAACCATGAGCTGATCCATGACCCGATCCAAAACTCGACCCATAAACATAACTAGGTATTTTTGTCGTCTTTATAAATTTGCGTTCATTTCATTTGTTTTTATTTTCTAAATACCAAACAACAAAAATTATAGATTCATTTTATTTCTATTAAATAATCGAACATAATATTTCTTTCTTTCAATTATTTAATTATCTCATCCATTCCTATACTACTTAAAAAAAAGTTGTCTTATCAATATCCATTGAAAAAAAAAAGTTATGAAAATATCACATTTACAAATAAATCATGTAAAGCCCCAATTAGATTTGCAGCAGCAGCAGCAACAACAGATCCACTCATGACTCAACACTCTTTTCATTAGGGTTTCAATTTCAATCAATCTCAGTTCGAACTTTGGTACATTATCACGGACTAATTTCCTCCTAAACTTCGATTCACAAACTATGATGGATCGATCAAGATCTAAAAGGTACTATTACGATCAGGACTATGAACAACACATGGACACTTTACCTAGAACAAAACAACGCTACAACAATTACAACAACAACAACAACAATCATCATTACGGTCCAACAAACCACCACCAACGACGGAGCATCGGCGGTGGAAGTAGCGTTAACAACAACAACAACAACAGTGGCCGGAAGTTACAGGATCCTTCATCTCTTATGGTTACAACAAGTTACCGGATCTTATGTCATGATATCAAAGCCGGAAGTGTGATTGGGAAATCAGGGAGTATAATCAAAGCTATTAGACAACATACTGGAGCTTGGATTAATGTTCATGAGTTGATACCTGGTGATGAGGAGAGGATAATCGAGATTTCGGATACGAGACGGAGGGATCCGGATGGTCGAATGCCGAATTTTTCGCCTGCGCAGGAAGCTTTGCTTTTGATTAATGAGAGGATTTTGGAGAGTGATGGTGGTGGTGGTGGTGGTTATAGTTTGTATGGTGATGAGGATGATGATGTTTATGGTTCTAGAGGAAATGTTGGTGGTAATAGGTTGGTGTCTAGGATCGTGGTTTCGAGGATGCATGTTGGGTGTTTGCTTGGGAAAGGTGGGAAGATTATTGAGCAAATGAGGATGGAGACTAAAACTCATATTAGGGTTTTACCTAGAGATCATACTATACCGCGATGTGTCGATATGTCTGAGGAAATTGTTCAGGTTGCTATAAACTCTTTCAACTTTTACAAGTTTAGAATTTGTTGTTAATCGCGATGTAGGAGTATAAAGTTTGTTGCTTTTGCATTGTATAAGGTTATTATGAACTGCATTTTAGTAGGCATCGGGTAATGGAGCCATTTCAATGCTGTTAAGCTGTTTTTAATACGGTTTGTTGCTTGAAGTTTCTGTTTTTGTTGTTTTGTTTGTTAGACTTGCTATTGTTTGCTACATTTTTGTTCTTGGCCATATTCTTATATTGATACATTCTTGGTTGTGTAATTTGACTAATTTATTTGTTTGGGGCCAATTCTTTCCTTGCTACAATGGTGATGTCTGGTAAAATTTTCAGGATATCAAGTTAGTTTGGAGGTATAAAAATTTTGAAGTTTTTTTTATGAAAGTGTCCTCCAAGATGTGTAAGTATGTGCTTTGTTAGTGAGAAAACATGAAATTAGTTTTTGTATGCATTTTGTATTTAGATTTTAGGCTTGCGAACTGTTTATCAAGTGATTGTCAAGTATCTGGTATGAGATTAAAGTTACTATGAGATTAAAGTTACTTTATACATTGTCTCTTTTATTAATGATATTCAAGAATTGTGATTTTGTTCTGATTTATAGTCATTTTGCAACTATCTTGACCTTAGGTTTGAATGATTAGGCAATGTGGTGGGAGACATTGTTAATAAGCATGTAAATGTATAATCTTGATATAATAAATATATTCTTTTTTTCGCACAGGTTGTTGGTGACATGGTCTCGGTAAAGAATGCGATAGAAATTATCTCCTCACGATTGAGAGAAAGTCAACATCGGGACCGTAGTCATTTTCATAATCGGCTACAATCACCTGATCGGTTCTTTCCTCCTGAAGATGATTTTATGCATCACCCAAGTAATTTAACCCGTCGGCAATCAATGGACGGGCCTAACTACGGGCCACGCTTACCTGGCGGTTTAAACAGTTCTAGAAGCTTTAGTCATGGCTCACGCCCAGCTGGTTATGTTAATGATACTGGAGCTAGTCCTGTGCCTGACAATGCTCAGTCGTTATATGCAGAAGATCTTGTATTTAGAATACTTTGTCCAAATAGCAAAGTTGACAATGTTATTGGGCAATCAGATGGATTTTTGGAGTTGCTTCAGAATGAAATAGGTGTGGAAGTCAGGGTTGCTGATCGTGTGGTTGGGTCAGATGAACAGATAATCATCATTTCTTCAGATGAGGTACTTGTTTGTAGGGATCTTTAAATTAATTTCTTGAGTAATGCTGCACACCATAAAAAAGATTAATTAGTTATTACTTCATCCTGTACAACTTGTAGGAACTTTATATCCACTCGGCATCGTATGATTAACCCATTTACCTATAAATTGATTGATTGCATTCTTTTTTTTAGCTTCAACGGGTCAGTTGATATAAAGCTAAAAAGTTATATAAAAAAAGTGTAGATTACATTTTTCATTCTTTCAGCCTGTCTTCAATTTCATTCTTAGACTAAGGATTTAACAAAACACATCATTTAGGTTTGTATTTTGTCACAATTTAAGTCCTTTCCACTAAATTAAAGGTTTTTTTTCATGAAATTTGATGTAAACATAAAGGACGAAAATGTGAATCTCTACCGAGATTCCATCTGTGTCCACCCGGACGATAGAGTTGGCTCCGCCTCCCGTCATGCAAAAAACACTGCTTCATTTTGGTAATGTTTAAAGTCTTACTGACGGTGACTGAGTTACTTCCCATGAGTTTTGCATTGAATCTTGTTCAAGCCTCAAACAGATGAATTTCAGGATTGATGCTAACGGACGATTAACCCCGCTAGAATCTCTAAAGCTACTGATGTAAACATAAAAGACAAAAAATGTAAGGATGAAATGTGAAAAAAGACTTAATTTGAAGCAAAATACAAGGATGGACATTTTGTATCTATTCCATAGGTGAAGGACGAAAAGTAAAATTTAGTGTATATCAAATAACGAAAAATGTAGTTTACTCTAGAAAACAATGTGGGCCATAGATATTAAACGAGTCAAGCTGGTAGAAAGTCACTTGAGGTTTATTCAAATGTGTAAAACCTTCAAAATAGTTTTTCTTTCTGAAGTTAGATCATTGTATATTAATATAGCTTTTTATAATCATGCATAACCCCTTCATTATCTATTCTAAACTCTAATATTAAGTTTTGTGGCCTAACCCAACCCATTTCAATCCTAATGGTTTCTACAAGAATGTGTTTACTGTTGATTTTTCCGTTTTGTGTCATTAAGTGTCTATAATTGTGAGAAATGTAAATGTTAGGGCCCTGATGATGATCTCTTTCCTGCTCAAGAAGCTCTTTTGCATATTCAGACTCGAATTCTGGATCTTGTTCCAGAAAAAGAAAATATTATCACTACTCGTCTTTTGCTCTCTGCTAGTGAAGTCGGGTGTTTGAATGGAAGAGATGGATTCTTAGCTGAAACCAAGAAAATGACTGGTGCAGATATTCAGATTCTACCCAGAGAAAATCTTCCACAGTTTGTATCAGTTAATGATGAACTTGTACAGGTTTGTTGCTTGCCTTCACATAAACTTAAATTCCAACAAAGTCTACAACTATAGATTCAGTTGAGTTACTACAATAAAATTTTTGTGAGTGTTTGAATGTGTGATAGATATGGTTATTGTGATTTGAAGTTGCAGTAGTTAGTTTTAGTGTTGTTTTACACAATTATACTAACATTCTTTTTGGTTTAGATTGTCGGAGAAATCAAGGCTGCTAGAGAAGCTCTTGTGGAGTTGACATTGAGATTAAGGAGTTATATATTTCAAGGATTGTTTCCAAAAGATGGCCAACCCGGTCCATTTCTTGCACCAAGCCCTGTGGGGAGTGCTTCAAATTTTGAAGCAGCTTCTAGCAATAACACAACTGGAAATGAAAATACTGTTGCATCCAACCAAACCACAGCAGCACCAGTTCCAGCAAAGGTAACCAGACTTATTCCCACCTGTTTATCTGTTGTAGATGTGGCATTTTTTATTAAGTTACTTAGGAATGGGTCTAGGGGTATACAATGATCCAAGGTTGGACCAGGTCAAAACTGAAAATTTGGAAATGTTTGAACCAAAAACAGTATCGTATAGTACCGGCTTATCGACAATTTAGTTGGTATGGTCCTGGAACCAATTAAGTTTTTTTGGGCCAGTGATTCAAGCTTAGTCACCTGTATGAGTTTCATAAAATCATAAAAATAAACTTAAATTGGTTTTGGGCTTTTGCCCCACAAAATTACTCATTTTGAATCTTTAACCAATCTACTCATGCCACCTGTTTTGCCATTTTTAAGAAGTTGGCTTGCATTTTCACTTCTATTTTATATGTTCTGGAGCATGACTTACTAATTTTATACTTTATTCTTTTTTGTGTAGAATAATGGAAAATCTAGCAGTGAACCTGTAAATCAAACTGAAAGTGGAAGTTGTGAAGATGCACCACCAAGTGCAACGAACAGGTCCTGGTCTTTTTCATTCTACCAATTTGCTCTTTGTGCACATTACACACCTAATATGTATATTAATATATCAACTTTGCCTCTCCTTTTTAGGATTGCTGTGCCACTGGTTACTAGGAGTATACTAGAAGTGGTCATACCAGAGTATGCGGTCCCCAAGCTGATAACAAAGTCGAGAAATAAACTTGCTCAGATTAGTGAAGTAAGCCTACCTCCAAACTACATAACAGATCTATATACGAAGGGGTCTATTTGGGCTGGTTTTTAATTTCTCTTAACAGGTCAGTGGGTTAATATATAACATTCTACTAAAAAAGAAACGGGTCGAACAGGTTGAATCTAATCTCAAACGTATTTGAATGTGTAAAACTTTGTAACTTATTTTTAAATTAAAAAAGAAGAAATAAAGTAGTGCTTATCGGTCGGGTTTGGTACCTAACCCGCCCAATTCCCACCCCTGAATCTATCTTTGGTTATCGTTATTGGCATGTCTTTTGACTTGTTTCTTATTATTATTTGATTTGTGAACAAACAAGCTTTCGGGAGCCAATGTGAAATTAGTTGACACAAGCCCAGGTGCAACAGAGCATATCATCCAAATATCTGGTACCCCAGAGCAAGCTGAAAGAGCCCAGAGTTTGCTTCAAGGATTTATCTTGAGCAGTATGTAGCGTTCTTCCTATCTTCTTATGCATATCTTTGTGTGCATGCGTGTGTTTTTGTATGCAAAATATGCGGGTTGGATAATGTGCTTGACATGCAATTCTTCTATTCTGATCGAATCGCTTGGCCCAAAGCATTTCAATCCAAAGTTTTATAATTCTTATAAATAATAAGTGTGTAAACTAAATTTTCAATCTTTTTTTTCTTAATAAAAATCAGAATATATTGAATACACTGGGTCTTCTTCCCATTTGACATGTTTTCGTTTTACATCAGGTTTATGATTTTACCTATTTGAACCATTAAGAGATAAGATAAAACTTAAACCGACCCATACATACATGCATCGCTGTTACAACTTGTATCTTTGATCATGATTCAACTGTTTTAACAATGCAGCCCAAGAAGATGGCCCTTAAAAAGCCATCAAGGGTTCTCTTGCAGATCTGTATGTGGAGTTTCAACATGCAATAGTCCCAAACCAAGGAGGGATAAAAGTACTAAACTAGGTACATGAGTTAGTGTTATAGGATTAAGATACAAAGTGAGCACCATAGTTGTAATGTTCATGTTGTTCTAATGTTTCTGCATGTTTGTCTTGATGCTTGAAAAAAATATTGTGCTTGATGCCTTGATGCATCATTTGAGTTGTATGAGTTCTTGAACAGTATTTTCTTTCGTTGGCCCACGAACTTTTTCTCTTTTTCACAAAATAATTTTTCATGTTTCTGTTTTAGGCCGTTTTAAAACAATCACATTAGTTGTCTGACATCTTAAACAAATCCCACATCATCCGTTTTCATCTATGGAAGAGATACTTAACCATCTAAGGAATCCTTCATCTTAAACATCATCAATGTATTTTAGACGCGTTTGTTGTGGATGAGAGACCAACTTATTTGATGAAAGCAATCCGTTGTAGGAAGTCTCCAAACGAGTTAAACAAAAGCAAAGTCGGCGAAACGAATAATTATGGTTGGAATGAGGGATTGTTAGCACTCTACAGACGCTGAAGTGGAAGGTGGGACTATAGACATGAAAGAAGAAAGACAGGAAGATAGAAGGTCGCGATCAGTTGTCATGGAAGAAGAATCGAGCCCCCGTCATAGGGAAGGAGAAATTAAACGAGAGTCGGAGTTTTGAAACATAAATGACTAGTTTAGTGCCCGCGCTACGCTCGGGACACAACATTTAAGTGATGCTTTTAAGGATATTCATGAACGTTCCAATAAGTTTTGAAACAAAACCGTGGTAAACCGAAACACGAAATATATTTTTAAAAATTAAATTTTTAGTATAGCAATATTATACTCAAATTAAAGAGAATAAAATGCTCAGTTTTCTGGTGTAGTTTATTTTTTTTTTAAAATCCATATAAAAAAGTTATGTATATTTATAAAACATTGAGGTCTTTAATTGTATATTATTATTAATTTTATCTATAAGTTTCATTTTCACACCCTATCAAATATAAACCGACTCATGTACACCCCTTGTAGTAGAGGGTTAAAAGTATAAATACTTTTAAATTTTTCAGAATTCTCCAAAATATTAGGGGACCAAAAATGTAATTAGTTTTATTATAATATATTTTATATATATATTTTAAATAAAAAAATCATTATTATGAGATAAACTCTCAAATGATGCCACATAAGCCAAAAACTTTAAAATTATGCCACATAAGCTTTTTTGATTTTGCTATATTATATAAAGATTTGTGTTTTGTTTTGTTTTGTTTTTTTAAGGTAGATACGTTCTTATATCTATTTAAAATATAGAGTAAAATATATTTTGAGTACCTGCGGTTTGGAGGTTTCAACTTTTTAAGTCATAAATCTAAACCTTTAACAAATGAAACCTCATGATATAACTTTTTTAACTATTTGAGTCACAAAATCCTTTTCTCGTTAATATATGTTAAATTTGTCATTAAAACCAAGCATGTGCAAGGCACATGATGGATACTTTTGTAAATTTAACTCAACCCATTAATAAAACCAAAACACTCTAAAAACTCATTACCTCCTCACAATCTTACGCATTCGGTATCTGCTTAAACTACCATGTAATATTATTTGCCTACACTATTTGTCCATGTGTTTTCATACATATGGTTATAAATCTACTATATGGTTATATCTGCTTTCATAATTAGCTATATATATGGTTATAAATATGGTTATTAGTTATTAAATCTACTGTTTTATGGACGCAAGACATAAATCTACCAATTCATCAAAATAACCAAGATTAATAAGCCCACAAAGAAACTGGTTCTTTTACCTGGATGTATCACTCCATTATGCAGTCAACTTCTTTTACATGGTAGTATGAACGGATACTGAATGAGATTGTAAGAAGATAATGAGTTTATAGGTTTTCTTAGTTTTAATAATGAGTTGAATTAAATTTACAAAAATACTCATCATGTGCCTTGTAGATGTTTGATTTTAACGGCAGAACTAACATATATTAACAGCGCAAGGGTCTTGTGACTCAAATTGTTAAAAAAAAGTAATAACATGTAGTTCCGTTTGTTAAATGTTTGGATTTGTGACTCAAAGAGTTAAACCCCCTAAACCACGGTCTAAATATTAGAAATTTTAATCACATGTGCCTATCTATCTTTATCGATATTTTTTTCCGAAAATAATGTAGATAGAAACTTATTTACTAAAATGGATATTTGAAGTAATTTATTAAAATGTTTAGTTTTTTAAAACCTAGATTTCTCACTCCTAATCGTATTAGATGCAAGTTTATATTTAATTAAAGTTAATAAAATCCTCCACTTGTGGCCTAGTGATAAGATAATTTAGGTTATTCATAGGACACTCAAGTTCAATTCTCACTATTGACACTTTTGGTAGATATTGGTAATGAAGCACGCCCCGGGCTAACACTCGGCTTCGTGTCTGAGCCTAAGGGTTTTACGTTGCATGTTAAAGGTTCATGCCTGTTTTTTCCCTAGAACAGTTGGTTGGCGAGTTTCGACTCCCATCAACTTAGCCCGTAAGGAGGGTTGTGGTGAGCCTCCGCTGCGTACGTAGTAAGCGGAGGAGCCCCAATGCTGACGAAAAACACCTATTGATGTTAAAGGCGGGGTTTCAATATCGTTCTGAGTGTTTCGGTCACAGGCCGTTGCACCAACCGTCGTTTTAAAAAAAATAAAGTTAAATAGTAAGTTACTAACAAAAAAATACTGTCGGATCATATTTGAAAGTTGGTTAAAATAATTTAATAACAATTAGTGGACAAACATCAATACACAACCATCGTCAGCACACACAACTAACATTGGATAAACTTCACCACAAATCTACAACCACCACCACAATTAGTTGACAAACATCTATTCACAACCACCACCGGTACGTACACACAACCAACAATTGGCAATCACCGCCGACACAAAGGCCACAAAGCACCCACATGCAACAGTAAAAACGGAAACCAAAAGCCACAGAACATCAACAAAGTTCAAACCACCTTGCTACACCACTCAAACGCCACATGAATCCATGGATCTGCAAACGACACTCGTAGTCATTCATCTCTACAAACCACTAGTGGTGAAAAAGAACATGAGAGATGTGAACAACCAAGAATAACACACATATCCAAGGACCGATAATGAACCAGTGAGACGCCGCCAGTGAACAGCCATAAACCATCATCAGAAGCGGCAGGAACTAGAGAATAACAGAGAGACAAAGTGAATCGCTCAAATAAGAAGAGAGAGAAAAAGAAAACCTACTTATAGCCTATAAAACTCAAATACCCAAAATACACCCCAAATTGCTCTTGGGAGTTACTGTTCATTTATGTTATACACAACAACTACAACACCACCACCACCATCAGCACACAACAACAGTAACACAACCACCAGTAGCAGCAGCACGCAACAACAACAACAACAACAACAGCATCAACAACAACAGCAGCAGCAACAACAACAACAACAACAACAACAACAACAACAACAGCAACAACAACAGCAACAACAACAACAACAGCACCAGCACCAACAACAGTAACAGCAACAACAACAACAACAACAACAACACCAAGAGCAGCAACAGCAACAACAACAACAAACAGTACCACCACCACCACCACCACCAACAACAACAACAACAACACCAACAACAGCATCAACATCATCAACAGCAGCATCAACATCAACACCACCAGCACCAGCAACAACAACAGCAACAACAACAACAACAACACCAAGAGCAGCAACAGCAACAACAACAACAACAACAACAACAACAACAAACAGCACCAGCAGCACCAGCACCAACACCAGCACCAACACCAGCAACAACACCACCACCACCAACACCAGCACTAGCACCAGCAACAGCAATAGCAACAACAACATCAACAACAACAACAACAGCATGAAGAGGCGGTCTTGAGAGGTCATCCCAAATATGTGGAAGCATTTAGGTTGTCCTTAAATGTTAAAGAGGCCTTTTAACATTTTCTATCGGTATTAACACTCTGCATTCTCTCTACCTTTTTCTCCAGCTCGGTAGAAGTTTAATGATTAAAATGTAAGGATAGTAACAACAACAACACGAGAGGAAGAGGCGGTCTTGAGAGGTCATCCCAAATATGTGGAAGCATTTAGGTTGTCCTTAAATGCTCAAGAGGCTTTTTAACATTTTCTATCGCTATTAACACTATGCATTCTCTCTACCTTTTTCTCCAGCACGCTAAAGTTTAATGATTAAAATGTAAGGATAGTAAGATCATGTGTAGTTATGAATCCTTTAAAAGACATTATGTGTCAGTCACCTCATCAAAACACTTTATATAAAAAACATATCATAACCATAAAGCCATATACAACTCTATAATGATTCATAATTAATTAAATTTATTGATATATTACAATTAGGTTGTGTAGTGGTTTTAACCGATTGTTTAGTTAAAATTTCTAACAAAGGCTAGGTAGGCAAAAATAAATTCACTAAAATCTCTTTTAATCAAACATTGTGGTTTTAACTAATTGCATGTAATTATTACTCTATCGTTGTTTTATTTACTTAATATTTTATTATTCAAAAAATATAATAATTAAAATAATAAAATTACACACTCAAATACTAGAAATTTTAATAAAATAGTACAATTATTTAATCGTAATAATCCTTGTTCTCCTCATCTTTATCATTCTCTTCATCAGTGCTCAACTAAAAGTTATATCCCACTCGAACAGCTTCGGTTATCACCACCTAGGGATGGTAATGGGCCGGGTATGGGACGAGTATTAGTAATCTCAGGCCCGTACCCGAATGTAAAACCCAGTCCCATACCCGGCCCAATACCCATCGGGTATCAATCGGGTAATTACCCGTCGGGTATCGGGTATACCTGTCAGGTATCGGGTATACCCGTCAATTACTTCCACAGTATAAAATTGATGCATTCTCATAGTAAAATATAACAAATCCAAATAAATAAATTCTCATGATATATGAATTTAAAAGAAGCAATAGCGGTAAATATCAAAAGATGATTCATTTTCTAAAGAATATCAAAATAAGTAAGTAGTTCATCTTTTAAAACAAGCTCATACTAGTTCATAAAAAAAGATCCATAAAAAAATATCCAAAACAAATATACTCAATTGTTTTCATTATATAATATAAAACATACTAAAAAAACTAGTTTATCTAATATAAAACATATTAAAAAAACTACTTCATCTAAATGTTAAAACTAAAGAAGATTAGTGATTATATGTAAGGAAACAAATATGTATAATATATCTTCGGGCCGGGTACTCGGGCCGGATATGGGACGGGTTCATATGATCCCATACCCGTACCCGAACCCGAACCCGAACCCGGATTTATTTTAAAAACAAATCCCATACCCGGTCCCATACCCAAAAATTCGGGCCATTACCCGGCCTGAATACTTCGGGTTTCGGTTTTTCCCATCGGGCTCGAGTATAATTGCCATCCCTATCACCACCTCATCCACTTCTTAAAAAGATAAATTGTTGGGTATAGTTGATCATTTTTTTATATATAATTGTTGTCACTTAGACTCTATGTAATGGTTGATCCTTGGGGGTATTTTCTATCATGTGTCTGCTGACTGGACAATGGACACTATATCAAAAAGTAATGTAATGGTTAATGCCCCTATAACGCCTCACCATCATTACTCAATCATTTTTATTTATTATTTAAACTATATAAAATATATAAAATTAATAAAACATTAAATAAAAGTAACTAGTTCACAATTAAAAAAATATACAAATACCATAAAAAACAAAAAAAATAAACATAACATAATCATGACAATCCATATTTTTCTTTGATGCGTGTTATAAAAGCGTGGTGAAGTTCACGTCACCCTCCCGGCTTCTCTAGGATTGGTTTTCCCAAAAACTCCAAGTCCAATTGCATTTGACGTTCTTTTTTTTCCTCCAAAATTTTATTTTTTGCTCTATTCTTTTTTTTTCCTAATTCCGTTATAGCATCTAACTTTTCATTCATTTCCAAAAACTGCTCGTTATAGTCGATACCCGAAGAAGATGACAACACGGCTTTCTTTCCTTTCCTCTTTGCCTTATCCATCCCGATTGGTCATTCGGAGAGTTGCGGTTGCTCGAACTCTTCCTCAGTCTCGTTCAAGTCAATACATTGTTGTCAGACATCGGAAGATTGACTTGCCGGTTCGGTGGACGAAGAGGTTTTTGACCTCTTCGACGCTCGGCCCGGAACCGTAACCGGGTTGATCAAAGTAAGCCATTTTGGGGACTTTCTCAAAAAGTCCCATATGGCAAGATAAGGAAACGACCTTTTTGTACCCCGATATTCTTCCATTGCCGCCTTTTGAATGTCGGCATCGTTTTCTCCACTGGCCCCAACCATAAAAAAGACGTTGGTAAACACTATTGAGTACCATACACTTGGAGTTCATTTCCCTGCATTTGGAGGAAATCTTATCCTCCGTACGGTAGCCTAACGGTTTACCAACTAACTTGTGAAAATCCTCCCGAACCTTACTCCAAAACACGCTTTTGTCTTGATGGTTTCCTAAAAACATAACAAATATTATTAACAATAGTATTAAAAAATAACAAACATTATTCAAAACATATATATTTACCAGTGATCGGATCCTCGGAACTAGATAGAAAAACACGAGCCAACTGAAATTCTTCATTAACAGGCAAAATAAGTGATTTCGGTGCTCTCGGTTCTCCCGATGCTTTCTTCTTGTGTGACCGTTTTTTGGGTTGGGACGAACCGACATCTTAAGTAGGAGGCTCTTGAGTCAGCACCGGTTGCGTTTCCGGGATGACTTCTTCCAAATCAACGGGTTGTGACGATCCCATCATATTCGGGCTCATACCCATACCCATCATATATACTAGGGTACTCATCATGCCCATATTCATTGGCATATTTCGAATTAAACCAAAAAGATTAGTGTTTGACATTTCGTTTGGGTCGTTTGTTTGGTTTTGGTTTGTGCCGGTTCTTTGAGGGGGTCGGTAGCGGCCGGGGTTGTATGGTGAACCGAATGGCGCACCGTATAGAAACATTGTAGAATATATTGTAGAAATGTAGTAGAAAATGAAAATTAGACATGTTGTGAGAATAAGGTTAAAATTTGTAGTATTTATAGGTTATAAATATATACAATAAATAAAAGGTAAAAAAAATAGCCGTTAAAGAGTCGTTGTCAACGGTAATATATTGGAATTGGAATTGGGCAAAGACGTTATAACCAAAACACCCGGACCAAAAGTTTAATCATAATGGCCTCACGTAAGGAGGGTGGGGCGTTATGGGCGCAAAGAGGAAGTTATTAAAGGGCAAAAACGTCTGCTACGTACAGTTTTAGAGAGTGAATTGTGAAAATGTGATTAAAATCATGAAGAAGTTATAAAATAGATATAGAGAATAGAGAGTTAGTTTTTTTTGTTGTCATGTAATTGATAAAAGTTGTAGGTTTATATAATGTAAAATTGTAATTCAAATATTTTTTTGAAGTTTTCGAAATGATATATAGAGTTTTTTCCTAAACTAGTGTAGTTAGGAAATTTATTTACCAAATAAGTGTACTTACAAAAATATTTACTTAAATGGGTGTTTTGTTATATTTTTATTATTTAATATTATCTTATTGTTTCTCTCTCTAAAGTTTATTGGGTAAACTTAAAAGTATTAAATATTCATTACTTTATATATGTTTTTTTTTAATTTAATTAACTTTTATTAACACTCCGTAAGAAATACAATCAAATATGTATATACTTAAAACTGAATTAATTAGTCTCGTAAATCAAAATATATATGTGCCATACAGTAATCAAAGTTTTATATTTTTATTAATATAATATAATTTTTAAAACATTAAATTACTATTAGTATGATACTACTTGTTAACTCATTACATGTTATTAATATTTTTAATTATTTAAAGATATAAAAGTAACCGTTTTAAAAAACTTATTATTGTTTTGTGAAAAAAAAATCATAATGTCACCAACGTAAAGGTTGCGACTAATTCATACACATGTCATGTCGAGCATGAGCACTACCCGTTAATATCAACAACATAATACGTGTAACAAAACAACAAATGCGTCTCGTGTGTGAACTATACGTTAGTGTCATAAAGTTAAGTACCTAACGCATGTAACGAAGTCACAAATGCGCCACATTACACAACGATATGTTTAATAACTCATCTATTTAAGTGGGTTCTTAACTCAATGTTTTATGAAATTGTTTCCAAATATTGTTTTCAATAAAAAGTCATAGATAAACTAACAAGAACTTTTGATTTACATTTGTATGTGTACATGTATTTTGCTTCTAATTATATGCGTATATTGTTTATCCATGAAAAGTGATTAATAAGTACTTAAAAAATTAAATCAAATAAATGCTATAATATTAATGATTTAATGATTTAAAGTTATCCAATAGATATAGGAGTGAGAAAAATTAATATATGAGTTAAAATAAAGATATATAAAAAACACCCATTTTGGTAAATAGTTTTCTAAGTACACCTATTTGGTAAATAAGTTTTATAATTACACTAGTTTGGGAAAAAAGTCATGATATATATACATTTCTCGTGAGTCACCACCATGGATGAAGAGTTGTAAGTTGATGACGTGGCATCATTTTAGTGGTGGCAGCAGGCAGTGTAGGGCGGTGGAGTGGTGGATGAGATCTTAGGTCATCATTGCCGTCAAAAACCACGTGTACATGACGGCTTTAAACACTTGATTACGCATTTATTAATTACTATTTCCATTAACTTAATTACTTTTTACAATTAACCATCAAAAAATTGTATTTTAAATCCGTTTATTTTTCTGCAAATTAGTGTTGGCAGTTAAAGAAATATGCAAATAAGTTTTGATCAAATTGAAATTAGTTCTTTTAGTTAAATGTTTACTACATTTTCTTTTAGTTCTAGTATAATAATTTAAAGATTTCAAAGCATGCATATATAGAATGTACATTTAACTAACTAAACCATGATTTATGCTATCTTTTTAAACGTGTTGTGAACTGGAAAGCGAAAAACTAACACGTTTAACAAGTTTAAGCAAACCTCAAGTATCATGAGCGACATCAAATCACTTTCATTTATCCTGAACTGACGTTCTAGACGCTGGTTGGTGAATTTAAAATGGAGATCATGGTCAACTTTTATGTTAATGTTTTTTCTTTTTGATCCTTTTTATGTACTTCTAGCGTCTTGCTAGCCTTTTTATTTCTTTTTTAATATCACGGTAGTTCAAAGAAATTTAGCTAATTATAATCGTATATGACACCAGTTATACAATTAAATGTTTATTTATCTTCAATCTTATAGAAATACGATAGACCATGTATATAATAATTAACCACATATTATTTTCTTTTGGTACACGTACTTAACTTAAGTTTAGTTATAATTAATACTATATGCACATATACGACATATTTACGACAGAACATGTTTGTATATCATAGAAATACGACAAAATATTTATGCCATACAAGTGTTTCTGGTATAATTGTTTTTATTTCTTGTCTCATCTGTTTAATTATCAATGGAAAACATAATAAAGATTTTAAGTTATTATTAAGTCAAGTTCAGAGCCAACCTAGATATCTAGATTAGATTAAATGATCTGCTTTTAATATTTGAATGTCATGTAATTTGTGCTTTGTTATGTTGTTTCTCTAGCTTTTTGCTAGCTTTTGTTTCTAATATATCCCTGTCATTCTCAAAAAATTGTTTAAACAATGTAACTCGATGTACGGTTCACCTGAAACAACAATGTGCTAATTCTTTTCCATGTATCTCTAGCTTCTTGCTAGAATTTTATTAGCTTCTTGTTATGTTAGTCCTCTCTTTTTATATAGTTATTTTTGCCATCTAAAAAAAATTGAAGTTAAAAAAACAAGAAAACAAAAATGTACTAATTAATCTTAATTGGTTTAAAAGACACTAATTAATACGGAGTAAAAAATAACATAACAATGATGATCAAGTGTAATAATGAATTAATTGGAAAATGTTATGCTCCTTTTCTATTTATTACAACTTTCAATATTAGTTAACTTCCGTAACTTCCGTAACCGTAGCCACAATATATATTTCCCCTCTTCTATTTATATATAATTTTATGTATACACACACATATATATACATATATATACTTGTCCACCTATATATATACATTTGTCATTCATTTATTACCCATCTTCTCATTTCTCATGAAAATGGATCACAATGCAAACCATCACACTCTTGATGTCTTTTTCGATCAAGATCATAACCATCTTTATAGGTTTAAATCAAATATATTATTCAAATGAGTTTCATTTAATAGTTTTTATCAACTTTAATAACATTTTTGTATTTTATAGGGATGATGAGTATGATGATGAGGCACTTCAACATTGGTTTGAATCGTCAAACTTGCAGTTTTTTAAGCTGCTAGACATGAACCGTGTGTTGCCACTTAAACACATTAATCAAGATAATTCTTTTTCTGATTTAGGGTTTCCATATTTTGATCCCATTGATGAATATTTAAGCTTGTGGGATGATGGTGACTTGCCATTGTTGAGTAACAATGATGGAAACAATGTTGAAAGTAACATTGTTACTACGGGTGGTGGTGATGAAGGTGGACGGAGCGGGTGGCGGAAGACGAGACCGTTGGAGTTGGAAGAGATCGAGAAGCATTTTGAGATGCCGATAACGATGGCGGCTCGAAAGATGAATGTAGGGTTAACTATGTTGAAGAAGAGATGTAGGGAGCTTAATATAAAAAGATGGCCTCATAGAAAACTTAAGAGTATTAAATCTCTTATGCAAAATGTCAAGGTAAATTAATTTATTCCTATATTACCCTTCTTTCTACATTTCTCATGCAGATTTTTTTTTTTTGTTTTTGGGTGTGTTAACTGTTTAGCGGTTACAAGTGTTTTTGTAAACCGTTTATGTTTATACTTTATTTTTAGGACCTCCGATAGTTGAGATAGCGGAGGTCTAAGACAGTGGATGTTAAGTTTTTTTTTATATTTGTTAATGAGATTAGGAGATGGGATTAAATGAAGAAATGGAGATGTTAGAGGAGCAAAAGAGGATGATCACAAAGGTGCCAGAAATGGAACTAACAAAAAGAACAATTAAGCTAAGGCAAGCTTGTTTTAAGGCTACTTACAAGAAAAGAAGACTTGATTGCCCTTCAATGTCTTCAAACCAATCGTAATCTAAGGGTATTTTAGTCATTTGCTAGTTAACTACTAATCATCCCCTCTAACTTTCAGTTAACCAACTAGTTTTGTAATTAATCAAGGGGTAGTTTCGTTAGTTATTTTGAAAGTATCTTGAGTTAGTTGAATGTTCATTGGATGTGTTAGATTCTGTAAAGAGAGATTTTGTGACAATATATTTAGTTATTTGCTCCTGAATCTTATTTGGTATTATTATTATCTATCACCCTTATGTTATTGGACTGACTAGAAAACCTAGTGTTATTATTCATAGATCAAATGATAATTTTCTAAAACATTATTCATATGAATAAGTTGTTCAGCTTTAATTAAAAAGTTTGAGTCCAAACTGCCTTAGTTGCTCAGCCCATTTAGTAACCAAAGTTTGACATGCACAAAAAAAAACCGGTTCCGGAACCGACTCGGTGTACCCGAATTGGAACCGGAACCGGTTGTACCTGAACAACAAAAAATGTATAATAGTATAGTTGAAAAAACACTAAAGAGCCCTCACTTTATCTTCGCATCAATTATACACGTACTAGTTGTTGGATTTGCACGCTTTGTACATTTTTATATGCAACACTATTTATAATCTAGGACGGAAATATTTATAAACGTCTTATATTCTATCATTCAGAATAATTAATAGGGTCAATGTACTGTATTATGCAACTACAGTTTTCAGCATATTGTTGGTTATATACGATTAACGTTATCCCTTTGAAAAGTATTGTATCATATTCCACCAAAGTTTTCACAATATATGATAGACATAGCAATGTCATTAATACACGATTGAACCTTGCTCCTACACACGTACATATCCACCTTGTATGTTATATATGCATCAACAAGTAACTCGTTTTGTTATGGGTTATTGGATTTAATCACATCTAACTATTGGTTATTGGCCGTTGTCACCCTCAAGTATCACTTTGGCCAATATAACTCTCAACTAAACATTTTGGTGTCCGTATCACCAAAAGTCAACCAATTCAAGTCACTTTTGGTTAACTTTTGATTATTTTTTGGTTAGCCTTTGGTGTTACGGACACCGTATCCCCAAAAGTTAACCAATTCAAGTCACTTTTGGTTATTTTGTGGTTAATTTTTGTTAAATTTTGGTGATACAGATCGACACCAAAGTGTTTAGTTGGGAGTTATATTGGCCAAAGTGATACTTAAGGGTGACAGCGGCCAATAATCAATAGTTGAAGGTGATTAAATCCAATAACCCTTTTGTTATTTGTATCATGATATGACCACCATATGTGACGAGTTACACACGTTATTTAGCTTTATCTTCGTGATCTCCATGGCATCGCTTGTTTAAAGTTTCCATACATGGTTGCCTGCCAGTTTAAACAATCATTGACGGTATTAACAGACTATATATTCGTGTAACCCAGTTTAAACAATCATTGACGGTTTTTGTCTAGGATAGTTTTAGTCGGGGTCTGTCCGATCCTAAACCTACCCTAGGAAAATAGACTACTTTTAATGTAATTAACATATATATAGTTTTGAGAGCCACTTACCAAGAAGCTAGAAGTTGAACCATTATCAAAGGTGAAGCTATTTTTCCTTGCAACTTTTCCAATCTTACCACAAGAGTCAAATGAACCATCACCGTCACCGCCACCACCACCGCCCACATCCCTCAAACTATCCCACCTCCAAGAGCAAAATCGAACCGACGGTGATCTATCGGCTCCACCATCATCAATATCCCGCAAAGTGTCCTTGCCCCACCTCCAGGACCGCATCTTCACCGGTGATCTATCCTTCCTCATTAACTTCCTCAAAGGCATTCTAATCTTCCCTTTACTTTTACCACTTTCACAACCATCAACCACCTTATCGGACGACGATTCTAACGCTAAGTTAGAAGCATACACGCCCTCGTAAGGCCCGCCCAACACGGTAGTTGGAGATGGTATAACATCTATTCCGACATTGTTCCCTACAATAAACATATTTCAAGTGTTAAGAAATATGACTTTTGAATATGTTTTTCTTGGTTGGATAGCACTTTTAGCATGGTTTTTACACAACATTTTTTTTTATTACAAATGATCCGCTAAATTTTCTTAAATGCATCATAAATTCATAACATATATACCAACTATAGTATTTAAGATTTAGTGTTCTAAACATAAACATATTAAGATCCGTCAGCTAATCAGAAGATGCGAAAGTTATCCATATGAAGATTTATGACGCCACCTATTAAATCAATCCCAACCCATCCCCGAGTAGCCATGAGTTGATGGAGTAGTGTCAAGTTTGACCGAGTTCGAGTACCCTCTACCAAGTTGCCCAAAAGCGTCTCCAAACCCCTCCGAGGTTTGAGTACTCGCCGATTTCAAGATCGAGTAGTATATTTATTAAAAACACACTTTCAAAAACTTATAAAATACAAAATTTTTCAAAAACGACAAACTTTTTAAATAATATGAAATATTTAAACCGGTCTTTTTAAAAAGTAAAAAGTTTTATAAAACCGATGTTTTATAAAAGACTTTATTAATAACGAAAACAATTAAAAGATGGAGCTAGTCTTTAAACAATGAGATTTTTAAAAAATAAAAAAAATTCGAATAACAATTTTCTTTGAAAATGAAATGTTAAAATAACAAATGTTTTAAGAAATCCTAAAAAGTTAGTGAAAAATGTCGTAAAAGCCAAACGAGTCAAAACGTGACAAGTAGGGGTGTCAATCGTGTCGGGTTGGTGAGTTAGCGGGTTGAAAGACCGTAAGTTGACGGGTTTACGGGTTGAATTTTCCAACCCTAACCCGACTCATATTCCAATTCGTGTCAAAATTGTCAACTCTAACTCGGATAACATAAATTCAGGTCAACCCAGATATGACCCGTTTAACCTATTTATCAAAATAAACGTAATAAATTTATGAGTTGTAAGTGAGTTGTTGTGTAAGTCGATAAAAGTAACATGTTTAATATATGATTTTGCGTATAACAACAAGGTATATTGGGTTTTAACTAAAAAAAATACTATAACTAACCATATATTACTTAAAATCATAAAACACAATATTCAAATCAAATTTATTTATCATAAACAAAAATAATAATAAATACTTAACTTTGAAATGTAAAGGTTAAAACTTAAGTGGTAATAATTTTTTTTACTATAAGTACTAATACTAAAGATAAAAGTAACTTAACACTCATTTTTAGAAAAGAAAAAAATAGATGAACTAATTTTGAAACCTAAACGGGTTGGCAGGTTAACCCGTTTTTTAAATGTTTCAACCCGAAAATGACCCGTTTTTATATGGGTCAACCCTAACCCGACCCGTATTTTTAAACGGGTTATATTTGCCAACCCAAAACCTGATTATTTTCGGGTCGTATTTCGTGTCGTGTCGAGAATTGACACCCCTAGTGACAAGACATTAACCATGCACCTAGCTATGATATATAAAAAATCCTAAAAAAAATGTTTACACACATTATAAGTGTGTGTATATAGAGGCCTAACAATTACCTAATTTGTCACGGTGGATGTTTCCATTATTAGCAGGACTCAAGGCTACAAGTCTTGGAGGGAGGTCTAAAGACCGGACTGTTTTCGACTTAGGCGGATCACCCGAGAGCGTGGATCTTGGTTTTCCGGGAGCTTCTTCCCATAGGAATGGGATGGCTACCGCGGTGTTTAGGGGCGGTGTAAGGCCGTCGGGTATAGGTGGTTTATAAGGTAGTGAAAAGAGTGAGAGTTTAGGTGGTGTAGATAAAGGTTGTTTGCACTCCATTGGTCATGAGTATGTATGTGTTGAGGGGTATATATATATGGGTTGTATGTTGTGTGTGTGTAGTGTGTGTGTGTGGGGGGGGGGGGGGGGTTGGATATTGAATGGTGAACGCTCCTAAACCTTCAACTTCACGAGAATTGAAAACTATTATTCATGATCCTAGCTCGTTTTATACCATACTATGGTGTGTATCATGTATGTAGTATATATATATATATATGTACTCTTTTTTATAATAAAAAAAGTACAAGAATTTTAATTTCAACAGGCAATATTTGATTTTTCTTGCCAGGTATTGGTTTTTCTTGTCTCATATTTGGTTATGAATTAAAATCGTGTCACATTTGGTTATAAAACTTTTATATTTTTAAGTTTAGCCACAAATGTTTTTTTTAAGGGTTAATAAGTATTATATATATAACTTCTCAACTTTAATAAAACTTACAATGTATGTTTATTAATTTTGGTATATATTGGTTTCTACTGGTTCCAACTATTAAATTAGCTGTCAATGGTTTAAATTTTTATTACTTTGGCAACCAATGGTCTGTCGTCAAATTTTTGTTAACGCCGTTAAGTTTATTTCGAATTCAAGACCGATGTTTTAGGCCTTTTGATAGGAATACTAGTCGATTGATGTAAAAGTTTGCTCGAAACGGCTCTTTGAACGTTAAAAATTTTAACATCCGATTGAAGCATCGTTAGGTTTAAACACCCGATTGAAGCACCTTTTCGTTGTTCGGATCGCCGTTTCGAGGTAACTTTTCCATCAATCGACTTGTATTATCCTTCCGATCAAAAGGCTTAAAACATCGGTCTTGAATTTTTAAAAAACTTAACGACGTTAAAAAAAATTAACGACAGACCGTTGGTTGGCAAAGTGATAAAAGTTAAGACCGTTGACAGCCAATTCAATAGTTGGGACCGTTAAAGCCAAAATGTGATAATTGACCATTGAAAATCAATATACCATTAATTTTTCTGTTGTAACGCGTGAGTTTACATTTGCTAAGTTAACTAGAATAGACAAGTACTGGTTATGAAAAAATTTGTCAAAGTTCTTGTTTATATTAATAGTGTGTCACATGGTTTAGAAAAGTTTATGTGAGTTTGTAGGGTTCATCTAAGTGGTTGTTTACATCCGTCACCATATTATGGCATGGACCATTCCTTTTGTTCAAACCTTTCTTCATAATTGCAATATGAATGGCATTAGCTTCTTACCATGTGGATAGTTGCTTCTTCATTGATTTAGAGTCAATGCAATCTTAACTCACCATTTACTTGTTCTTTTCTTAACTATTATCAATGTTTTTTTGTTGATAAACTTAAGCAACAACATTCTTAAATGAGATATTATTATAGATCCAAGTGGAAATAATTAAATCAAATTTGCCTCTTATTATAAATTACTATAAAATAATTAACAAAATGTTGATGCCACTATAGCATAGTGCATTGAAGCACTTTGGCTGTGATGGGAGACCTAGGTTCGATCCTGGGTTGGATTCTTGAGCCACACAGGATTTTCCTCACATGCCATGTCGTGCCCCCAGGCAAGTTTTCATCGATTTCGGCCAGTGTGGGTTTTTCTTCTGGAAACTAGTGATGATGGGCTTTGGGCTGTTCCATGTTCATCGTAGAGACAAAATGGGTATGGTCACTTTGCCATGGGGATCCCTAGGAGTAGTTCTCGGGGATTATCCATTAGACGTCAAAATAATAATAATAAACAAAATACATTAATAGAACAATTTATGCTATTGAAAGAATTTATATACATATTTGGTGTATCTCTATCGAATACGTTGGTGATCATTTGGTCCACTAGCTTCTTCTAGTGTGATGAAAAGTTATGTGACTTTAATGTCACAAGTTCAAATCTCACTGGCGACAAAATCTTGCAGTCATTAACAGGGGATGTCATTGAGCTCTCTAAGCATATGCAAGTCAAAAGTTTTACGAGCCAGTAGATTTCCTTTTGGAACGAGTTGGCGTCATCCTCTAGCGTCAAGCTAATGAACGATAGTTGAAATTACATCTGAGGTATGGACATACCTGGACCCATTCCAAAGGCCACGTTCCATCCTTCTTTGGAGTCAACAGGGCATGAAGAGCACAATTGCACAAGAACTCATGTTTTCCCGAACATACCCTTAGAAATTAAGTCTTCAACCTACCAATGCAACTCATCATGCTCCTTTGGACTCATTCTATAGCTAGTGCAACTTATTAAGAAATTGAGCACCTGGTTCTAAGTCGATTTTAGATGTCACACAAAGTTGAGCACCTGATTATCACAACTTCCTGAATCAATAGCAAAGGTACAACCCTTCCTTAAGACAGTACACGTTGTGTGAAAGATGTTACGCTTGAGCCAAACATCGACATCCATTTTGGGTGTATTGAAAAAGAGCTTAACCACCAAGTACACCCTGATGCCCCCATCACAAACTCTTCCTAATTCGGCCTCATCAATATTGGGATATCGTCATAATCTTCATATTTGTGATCATCTTCGGAATCCTCAGGCTCACCAAACATATTCCACTTACCCGCCTTCTTACACTCAGACTGTTGATGGCCTGTCTTCCAACAGTTAAAACACTTAAAGCCACTATGCCCCCTAAGAGGCGGCCTGTAACATTTGCCCCGAATCAAATCCGACTCAAGTCCGAACCCAATCCGTTTCGATTTCATTTCAAATTTGTTAACAATCTTGAAATGAGAATATATTATTCGCTAATTTCATCCAATTAAAGCATTAACTAAATAATTAGTACGTTTTTATAAATTATAAAACTTTTCAAGTTAGTTTGGTTAGCTAAATAACTAATATTAACAAGATTAACTTCAAGGGGCAAAATGTAAAAGATGAAACTTATATAAATAAATCTTTTATCAAAAACAGCAACCAATTTAAACGGAAAGGACCGAAACTGTAACTTTATTTTAAAACCAACCCAGCCCCACCCCCGTTTTCCCGGCGATTTGTTCCGACCACTCCGGTGAGTCTCCGGCGAATCAAAATCACCAGCAAAACACTCAATTCGCCTCAATTAAATCATCCATATCACTATATCTATCAAAATCGAACTTGAATCAGCCTTATCGGTCTCGTTTTATGCTGATAAAATCAAAACCCAACTCATCCCCGCTTATCTCGGCAACTACGAATCCGAATGCACAATAATCGCAGCTGATAAACCAAATAAGCTATGTTAATTCGATCCGTAACCAATTTGCGAAGCGATAAACATACTTAATCGATTTAAAATCCTATATTTCGGTTGAATGGGCTTAAAATCCAAGTGAGTATTCATAGCCCCTTTTTCAGTTTTATGTTTTGGGGTGAAATCATGTTTATTATCTTGTACAATTTTATTCATTTTATTTAATCACCTGATACTTTAACCGATGGTGGTTGTAACTTGTTTTCATTCATTTGGTTTAATTGCCCGATACTTTAACCGAGGGTGATGGTAACCGGGTTTTTCATTGTTTTTGTTTAATTACCTGATACGTTATCCAAAGGTAATTGTAACTACTTATTTATTTCATTTTAACATAATCACCTGATACTTTATCCGATGGTGATTGTAACCGCATTCTATTTAAATCATCTGATACTTTAACCAAGGGTGATTGTAACTACATTTAGTTTAATTATCCGATATTTTATCCGAGGATGATTAAACGGCTTTTCAATTTAATCATTTTATCAACGTCACTTAGTCTGTGTGATTAAGTGGATGCTAGTTATAAGGTTTGTTTGTGCTATATGTTTATCTTGTGTGATACAATTTGCATTTATAGTTTTTACATAATACATAAGCATTGAATCTATTTATTCATTTTAATCATTTCAAATATTTTAATCATTATCTTTATATATATATATATATATATATATATATTTATATACAAACCTATGTGTACTCACCAACTAATTCCTTAGCTGAACAAATATTATTTTCACATGATTTCAGGATATGCAGCTTAAGAGGATTTTGAGATGCCTTCACATGTAGGATCTTGGACCTAGTTTAATGAGCTTTAACTGAGTTTTATTTGTTTATTTATGATTGAAACCATGTAAACTTGTTATTTGAAATTATGAAAAGGATGATAATATATATTTTAATCATTTTAGCACCATGAGCTACGAGCAATCTATCCACTTTCGTCCGCCTCGATGATTCCGCCATAGGTCGGGGTGTGACAGATTGGTATCAGAGCCATGGTTATAGGGAATTAGGTTATTAGAAATGGAATGACCTAGTCTATAACTAAGCACCCAAACATTAGTCATATCATGTCACTACATGTTAGTTCTTACAAGTTGCTTACATGTTTACTGGTTTACATACATGTTATGCTTTATATGCCTTTTGTTTACCCCTCATTGCACTAATACAACTCTCAATATAAATCATATGAACTTCAAAACATTAAGGCTTATGCCTAATCTAAATCGATTTCCTAATCGATTCCTAAAATTTAATTAAAACTTTAATCATGATTTTCAAAAATTTATTCAACAACTTCCAAATTCAATATTTTTAATTATGATTTTCAAATCTCGTCGAAGTCTAAGTTTCGTAACTGAACATGTGCAATACTGGAAGGGTGGGTGCCTGTATCTCGGGTGTTCTGTCTAGGAAATTGGTATTCGTATAAATCTAAATCATCCGATGGATCTGTTACCTTACCTGGGAACCCTCGGGATGAGTGTCCACTTATAGGTAGTCGCGTCTTCGTTAACGTTACAGAACTTACTACTTTGATAAGTCAACGTATTCGCTGGGTTTGCGGACTGAACGTTTACACTCGGAATATCTCAACATGATTTCAATATCTCGAATTTTCAATTATTCACAAACTCATTTTTCAATTATAACCATTTTCTTTATAAACTCACTATCAAATTCTACTATACATGAACTCATAATCAGACTCTCATTTAACACATTTACTCATAAACTTAGTATCTAACTTAATCATATCATCAAATCTTCATATAATCCATACAATAACCACCAGATTCTCATATAATCAATTTAACCATAAACTGATCATCAAATCCACATATGAAATTAAACTATCATGAAACTATTAATTATCTCTCCCCTGTTTTATCAATAAACCTAACTTCTATGAATGATTTTCCAACAAACATGACCATAACTTCTCGTGAACTTAAATTTTACTGAACTTAATTCTCAATCATGAAATCAGAATCTATGTGAATTACTTGTTATATGTGAATTTAGAAGTTTCGTGTCCCTTAGACCCGCATGTGACAGAATGAATTATGTGGACCATGCAAAGGCTAGTGTAGTTACGGGTGCACACGAAATTACAAAAGCCGGTGCATGAGAGCCATAATAAGTTTTGTCGTGTGCTTTTGGGCAACGTGACAAATGAGGTGTGATAAGGACATGGTGGATACGCCGCTGGTACATCCTATATATAAGTGTACTTGTCACATTATCAAATGAAAGGTTGCCTATGTCCAGTGAAGTTTGTGTAGCTTCTGGATCTTGACCCATTGCCATTTAATCTTAAAAAAGTTTTCTTTTGCATCTTTCATTGATCATTATTGACTGTCAACGTCTAGTGCTCACATTGGTGATTCAACTTCTCGGGGTTGACGTATTCTTGTTCAACCCAATGGAAGCTAGATAACGTTAAGTACATCTATGATGGAAAGCGCATCATTATGGACATCTTTTGAAGACGTGCCACATTTTATTCATATCTATCATTTTGATCATTTATTCACTTCATCAATCATGTTTATTCACCTGATTCCTTTCTTCATTACTCTTCATTCATTTATTCATTTTACTAATCAATTCAAACTACTTATTTATTCACACATTACATCTATGGATCAAGTCAGTTCAATTCCATTCTGAGCAGGAGTATCTATCAATCAATTCGAATCTCATTTCTTACCTAACCTCCTTATAACACGAACTATATTAAGTAAACAAGACTCAATGAGTTTAAACGAACTGAAGAAACTTAAATCTCTAATAATTACGTCATTAAATCCTATTCGATTCATCATATGCGATATCGAAAACTAACTCAAATTAAATTTCGGGACGAAATTTCCTAAAGGAGGGGAGACTGTAACATTTGCCCCGAATCAAATCCGACTCAAGTCCGAACCCAATCCGTTTCGATTTCATTTCAAATTTGTTAACAATCTTGAAATGAGAATATATTATTCGCTAATTTCATCCAATTAAAGCATTAACTAAATAATTAGTACGTTTTTATAAATTATAAAACTTTTCAAGTTAGTTTGGTTAGTTAAATAACTAATATTAACAAGATTAACTTCAAGGGGCAAAATGTAAAAGATGAAACTTATATAAATAAATCTTTTATCAAAAACAGCAACCAATTTAAACGGAAAGGACCGAAACTGTAACTTTATTTTAAAACCAACCCAGCCCCACCCCGTTTTTCCGGCGATTTGTTCCGACCACTCCGGTGAGTCTCCGGCGAATCAAAATCACCAGCAAAACACTCAATTCGCCTCAATTAAATCATCCATATCACTATATCTATCAAAATCGAACTTGAATCAGCCTTATCGGTCTCGTTTTATGCTGATAAAATCAAAACCCAACTCATCCCCGCTTATCTCGGCAACTACGAATCCGAATCCACAAAAATCGCAGCTGATAAACCAAATAAGCTATGTTAATTCGATCCGTAACCAATTTGCGAAGCGATAAACATGTTTAAATCCTATATTTCGGTTGAATGGGCTTAAACACTGCCGAACAAAACTCGAGCCCTGTTTTGAGTTTCTGATTTCAAACCGATCATGTTTAAATCATTCAATACAATTACTCGAACTCACATGATATTTCTGCAATGAAAAATCCATCAGCAAAACACACACACGCATCAATCGACCTTCTTTTCTTCACGGTTGTGTTCATCAGTCGAACACTAAATCTGGGCCATTACACCCATAAATTTCGTAGGGCTCTTAATCTTCGATCATCAATAACTGTTTTCCCATCACCAATAGAATCGAATCATCTCATCTGGGTCGTCAATTGAGCCTCGTGACAACAATTTCTTCTTTCTATTCAATCTCCATCGTTTCGTCATCAATTCAGGTAATCAAATGCCTCTTTCTACTCGCGATTTAACTCTGATTATCATGGTGGTATTTGATTTCAGTTACACATTCATTTACAGTTCAATTTTGGGTTTAAGCTTAAAAAAAACGCTTTAAATTCATTTTGTTTGAATCTTTAACAAGAAGCAACTTCTGGTCTAATGGTTAGAGTGTTTGTGTGTGATCGCAAAGACCTGGGTTCGAGTCCCAGATCTAACAAAGATTTGTTTTATTTTTTTTTTCACAACTTAAATTTAATTCTTTTATTTCAATATTTATTTCATACTAAATAGCCTACCTTTATATAAAGTTATTTAATTTCATAAGATAAAAACTTTTTAAAACATGTTTATAAACCTACCTTTAAAACAAATTAAAGTTATAAACCTTGAACAAATTTATGGATTTTACGAATTTTAAATGTATAAACGTTATAGATTGACTATTTAAATATTTTGGTCAGTACAAACTAATTATTGGCAACAATATCAATGTTATTTAATTTGATGACTGTTACGTTAATCATCGTAAATAAATATTTACTTTCATTATAGTTTTTATTATTTACTTTATTAATTAAATTTTCTATTGATCTAGTTATCTTTAGTTATTATTTAAGTAACTAATCGTAATATGTTTTGCTTACTTGGCAATTATTTATTTATAAATTCAATTATTATTATAGTGTTACTTATTTCAAATAAACCACTTGAATATTATTGCTTAAAACAATTAATTACTTTTAAGTCCCAAATCCCTCTAAAAACCCTAGTTCTCGAATCGCCTATGGATCATTCATTCTAACGTAAGACACCGTTCATTAGGTTATCGTTAAGGAGAACCTCGGTGCCTTATTCTAGTACTTATTGATATTGTTTATCCGTCAATATCCAAGTGAGTATTCATAGCCCCTTTTTCAGTTTTATGTTTTGGGGTGAAATCATGTTTATTATCTTGTACAATTTTATTCATTTTATTTAATCACCTGATACTTTAACCGATGGTGGTTGTAACTTGTTTTCATTCATTTGGTTTAATTCCCAATACTTTAACCGAGGGTGATGGTAACCGGTTTTTCATTGTTTTAGTTTAATTACCTGATACGTTATCCAAAGGTAATTGTAACTATATATTTATTTCATTTTAACATAATCACCTGATACTTTATCCGATGGTGATTATAACCGCATTCTATTTAAATCACCTGATACTTTAACCAAGGGTGATTGTAACTACATTTAGTTTAATTATCCGATATTTTATCCGAGGATGATTAAACAGCTTTTCAATTTAATCATTTTATCAACGTCACTTAGTCTGTGTGATTAAGTGGATGCTAGTTATAAGGTTTGTTTGTGCTATATGTTTATCTTGTGTGATACAATTTGCATTTATAGTTTTTACATAATACATAAGCATTGAATCTATTTATTCATTTTAATCATTTCAAATATTTTAATCATTATCTTTATATATATATATATATATATATATATATATATTTATATACAAACCTATGTTTACTCACCAGCTAATTCCTTAGCTGAACAAATATTATTTTCACATGATTTCAGGATATGCAGCTTAAAAGGATTTTGAGATGCCTTCACATGTAGGATCTTGGACCTAGTTTAATGAGCTTTAACTGAGTTTTATTTGTTTATTTATGATTGAAACCATGTAAACTTGTTATTTGAAATTATGAAAAGGATGATAATATATATTTTAATCATTTTAGCACCATGAGCTACGAGCAATCTATCCACTTTCGTCCGCCTCGATGATTCCGCCATAGGTCGGGGTGTGACACGGCCCAACATTGCCAGCCCATGGTGTCTGCTGATTAGGTTCCACTGCCCGATATCGAACCAGTCAACCGACGGTTTTGTTTCTAAAAAGCCAACGACTGTTGATGTTCTTTTGGGATGCATACTAGATCAGAAAAATTTACAGACTCCAAGATCTGAACCCTTAAACCAACCCCCCCCCCCCAATATATCGAGCAACGAGTTACTCCTATGTTTCTTGAATGTCATTCCGAGAAACCAATAGGAAAAACTCGGCCGTGTAACCACCAACCGATTTGGATCCCTGTTTCAGATTCTACAAACGTTGGTACATCAACCTTTGAAATATGGACCAAAAACACTTTTTCATCTTGGCCCACATCACAATCTTCAACCTCCCGAGTTTATTTTGTGTCAACTTCATTTGCTGCCACTAAGTTGATGCCCTACCACGTAGCCTAGTAACATTCAAAAACATCTGCTTATCTTTCAGCACCTCTTTGAATTTAAACACCTCTTCCAGAATAGTAAGCCATTCGGTGAACCCTTCTGGATTCAAACCGCCTATGGCTGCTTACGAAGGCGTAGCCTTCATTCCGCTCTTCAATGAATGGTAGCACACCTGAAATGGAGACACTTAGCCCAAGTTATGTCATTTTTCGTGTAGCACCCATGGAGGCATGATCTTGAGCCTCCAGAAACATGAGGATCTAGTCTTCTACACTTAGGTTGGCATCATAAAAATACATAACATCATCATATCACAACATGTTTGACGCTTAAACTATGTGTAATGGGGCTTTAAGCCCTCACAAAATGCTCCATAACTCTCCTAACACCACTACGTGAGGCGTTCTCTTTAAAACTTGTTATAAAGGTATGATGTATAAAACATCATCCCAAACCTTTGACTACCCATGTACATACATTGTCATCCAATCATTACAAAGTTTTTTTAACTGAGTAATAATCGAGTAATAATAAGGGGCATTATATGAGTCATTAACAGTTACATCATTTTTTGGTGTAATGCCTCATACTGATGTGGTATTCACATGTCAGAAATGTTTTTGATGTAATGTACGTCTCATACTGATGTGGTATTCACATGTCAGAAAATGCCTTAAACGTTAATAATTACATACTCTTAAAATCAAGATCAAGCAACAAGTTTCATGTATAAACAAACTATCTAAACTAACCGGTGATAGGGAATCCAAAATCTTAAACATGTATGTTAAAAATGCTATGATGCATATCTATTGTACTCACTTATGCAGTTATGCCTAGGTGGCTAGTGATTAGGTAAAAGTCAATGTTTAAAAAGTAATTATTTAATTTTCATGAAGTAACGCTCTAATTGTGAAGGATATCATAATTTGGAGTTCGCTTTGGATTAAAAACCACAACAAAAGTAAAACTTAAGATTATTATCACTCAAATTGATAGTATGAATTATTAGTTACCAACAATTAATAGTTTGAATTATTAAAATTCAAATTGTCTTATTTTTATAGACACCCTGGTCAACTTTTTTAATTTAGAAATTCTTTTGAATATATATTCACGTTCAAGCCATTTTGTCACATTTCTGTTGGTAATTTGCGTCAAATTGCGTCAAATTTACAACAAAAAAAGATTTGTCGCAAAACTGTCACAAACTTGTTGCATTTTTAAAGTTGTTGCAAATTTGTCGCAAATTTGTCTTTATTTGCGACGAACTAAGGTTGTCGCAAAAAGTTGTTGCAAAAAACGTAGTTTTCTAGTAGTGTACGATACTCTTAATTATATTATAGGCATGACAAACAACATGATTGAAGTTGAAATTAAGTGAGATTAGATAGAAGGATTATTTGACATTTGGTAAGATGAGGATTTGAAAATTAATAAACATGCGATTACGTTGAAAAGATGTATATCGTCTTTAAGTCGTAATGTTACTAATGTATATTGACGGTAACATGTAGTGTAATGTTTATGCGTTTCGGGTAATAAAGATAATATGATGTGATATACAATTTATTATTAATATATTGACGTGCATGATTAATCATTTAACCTAACAAATTTAGTGTCCTACTTTTTGTTGTTTGTACCGACAAAAGAATTTATGTTTAAAAAAGACTTATGGTTTATAAGAGCACCTTTTATACAAAAGAATTAAGAACGTAAGTTAGCATCCTTTCCAAAAACATGCATTGCCTTCATACATTTTTAAATAAAGAAATAAAGGGGTCCATCCTTGCATCATTTACATATGTCCTTAACATATTCTTGTGAGCCTAGTAATGCAAACATAACTAGTGTTTCAGTCCGTGTTTTGTGAGGTTATAATAAAAAAGTATATTAGTTTCTACTGTTTTAACTATCATTGTTGGAATATATTAATGTAGGCTTGTCCATTTACCTAATTAACCAATATATGACTTATTACTTAATGGGTCCTAATAAACCCTTTAACTAATATGGACCGGTTAATTGATGGGCTTAACTAGTCATAATACATATTAGGGTTTTCTCCTAGATGTCTAATAACTATATATAGAGAGCTAATTAGAGAGTTTATGTATGCAATAGCAATACACCACTAAACCCTAGCCGTCACTCTCTTCTCTCTATTATCCCATCAAGCCATATACATCCTTACGGGAAACCATAACGAGATTTAATGGCGTCTTCATCCTCTCAGCAGATCGAATTCTCTACCGGTACGTCTTTAACTCAATTATTATTATTATATATAAACATGATTTTGGTTTACAATATCACCGATGTTTTAAGATATAATCAACAATCATCTTTTGTTTTTACTGGTTCTAACTATTGAATTGACTGTTAACGGTCCCAACTTTTATCACTTTGGCAACCAACAATCCGTCGTTAAATTTTTTATAACGACGTTAAGTTTTTTTTGAATTCAAGACCGATATTTTAGATCTTTTGATAGGATGGAGAATATGAATCAATTGATGTAAAAGTTACCTCGAAACGAATCTCCGAACGATAAAATATTCATTGCCATTTTCTTCTTTTTAAATTAAAGTCTGTAACGTACACCTTAATGTCATTGTACGGCTCCACAACAACTCATAGGTTTTCCGTTTAAATCATTTTTATACTATATTATGTTGTGACGTGCGAGACATGCATAACGCATTAATATATGGCATTTATTATAAAGTAGGAAAACGCACTCTTAACAACGTGAATATCATCGTACGTCCTTCCATGAGACACGTGGCATCTTTCCTAGTTTTTAATATTTTAGACAAAAAATGTTTTGACTTTCTGGTTCCGGTCAAACCAACCCAACTCTTATATAAACAACTAGTTATATTCGTCGGCTCGCGAGCTGCGCGAGCCTTTTTTTGTCAACTAGTTTCTCATATGTGATTTCATGTTCGGAAATCCTACTTATTATACTTGTTCACCCAATTAAGATGCCACTTTTTCAAAACATCATCATAGCCATGTGTCATTCAAATGATATTAGGTTCTAGAGCGTTATTCAAAATCTCAATTGGTAATGTTCAACTAATGTGTCTTTCACAAATGTGTAAAGGACATTTAGTGTTAAACTGTTAATGAAAAATGTCCAAAAGGCATTCATAGTGTAATTCACAATGGATGTGCAAAGACACCGATAATGTTATTCACAAATGAGACAAAAACATGAATAAAGATCCATCGTTTCAATGACATCTCTCCCAATCTCATGCCAACCATTTCCATCTCAATCTCTAATTAACCATAAACAACAGTTTAATTTTTGAACTATAAACTTTAACTCATAATCATTAAGACTTTTAAGCCAAAAATTGGGCAACATCGGTACCATCTCCACCGGTGACAGAAGCGGCTTAAGGCTCGATGAGCCACCCGTTGGGTTTCACTCAAATCGGCCACCATGCACCCCTGTTAACCACCGGTGTAAAACATCGGGACAACCCCGCAAGCCATTAACCAAAATCGGTCACAATCAGGACCAAATCGGCCATAAATAAGGCTAACGCAGCCATAAACCTACATTAATCATCGGTGATAACCATTGCAAGGTACCATCCAACTCCGGTCATCACCATCGATAGTAAAAAGCCAGTAACAGAGGCAACGACGGGTGTTTGGTTACATGCACCATTGCACCAACATCGATGGTGGCTGGAGCTTGGAGGGTTAGATCGTAGACGATTAAATTTTACATATGAAGAAGCTAGCGAGTGTTTCTTATTGTTTGCAACTAATGAAAGAGAAACACAATGGATACCATGTAAAACACAAACACCAACAATTGTACCCACAACTAAAGAACATGTGCCTTTGCTTGGTAACCATGATTTAGTGGGTAAAGTACCAAGCAATAAAACTATTGTGGCCAATATATGAAACAGGGAACTAAACTGCTGAATTCCTTTGCTTTGTAAATAAAGAGAAGAATAATTGCATATTTGCATGTGACCCATTATTCTTTATCCAACCTAACACATTTTATTTCAATAATAACTAGACATAAATTACAACTTGCTTCAACATGTAACAAAATTATGTATATCTCAGTGTTTATAATATACTTATTACATCCTATCTCTTTAATATAATACACTTAAAGATATCTAAATCACACTCTTTAAACCATGACTTGTTTGCATTTTAGTAGCCTGTCATCAACTTCTCCTAACCGTTTGCCGGTACGAACAGATCTCGGTTTCTTCAACAGGTGTCGTGTTTTCGTATATTTACTATTAGCTGACGTAAGGAGGATCGACGAAAGCCCATTTAAACACGTGTTCATACTGGACTGCAGCATTATCCCATGAATAATCTCTTTCCATTCCCCTCTTCATTAACCCTCTCCACGAAGTTTTGTGTTTCCTGTATGTCTCTATAGCCACCCACAGCGCCTACAACGTCCACCAACTTCAACTTTTTAACATTCATGGAACTAAATTAGTCGAAATGGAGTTGGGATTAACTTACATCCAACATGCTTTCTCTTGTCAAAGGCTTAAACGCCCACCTGTTAAAGACAACGAAAACTAATATAACACGACGACTTTTCAAAAAACATACAATTGAACTCTATGATCTATTGATCTCTTTAAAACGATAACACCAAATACTTACCCGGTACCTTCACCTTTTCCTTCATCAGCAAATGGATTAAAGGTCTTCACGGTGTCCTGAATAAAATCAAGTCTATACTTGGTCATGATCATTAGACATTATATAAAACTGTTAAACAGCATGAATAATGTTGACTTCAACTCACTCCAAGTCCTCCAGTTGCATGAACTACAGGTACGGTTCCATATCTCATTGCATACAACTGATTTAAACCGCATGGCTCGAATCTTGATGGCATTAGTAGAATATCACATCTGCATATCAAGTCAAAGTGATGTGTGAGCTAAACTGATTTAAACCGCACGGCCACTTTTGTAGAGTTATAGTTTACCCTGCTGTTATCCTATGAGATATTGGAACATTAAACCCGACCCATCCACGGAATTTATCTTTAAATGTTGCTTCAGTGGCTCTCATCCAGTCTTCATATTGTTTTTCTCCAGATCCAAGCATTATCTGAAATATATTTAGTTCATATGAAGATCACATATTTGAACCAATACCTAAACAAGTGCTGCAGTTTGAGTACTTTACTTACAACTTGAACGTCATCTTGTAATAAGTCGGGAACCCCTGAGAGAATTATGTCAATACCTTTCTGATAGTCCAATCTTCCGATAAACCCGATCTGTCAAGATTGTTGACTTCTGTTAATTGTATTGCATTTTACCAGAAAATATATGTATAATTGTGTATATCATATTGAGTTGTGTAGTATATTACCAATGGGCAATCGGGTCGAATTGGTAAGCCTAATTCTCTTTGAAGAGCAATCTTGCATTCAATCTGCATATCACAAGCAGAACCTTGAAAGGACGAATGGGTCAAACAAGTGTAGTTAAAAATTATTAGCTTAATGTGAAACATGTCAAACGGGTCAAAAGTCACGCGAGAAAGGGGTTTTCAATGCATAAAACATCCTAAATCGTTTTATTAAAATAATTTAAACATTTTACACAAGAAAAGTTTTGGGCTAAGCTGGCGGGCTCATAACTGATTTCAATAGTAATATACGCATTGACATGAATCTGTTTTAACCCGTTATCTAAACTGCGTTGGCCGTTATGTGACATCATCTATTTCCATGTGGTTATTCACAGTAGAAAAAAGAAAAGATAACAACCTTCCCTGTAAGGTCATCGAGAGAGTAATGAGAAGGGATATGCTCGTCTACAGATGGGTTCCATTCGGTTACATCAATGCCGTTTGTGATCCCTGCATAGCCAGGGTACATTTTTTAAAATGTACATCTAAGATGCTTTTGAAACAGTGCATTGTAAATAATTGACATAAACAAGTTAGTATAAATGTATAATGCTTGGACTGCAAACTACATACCATTAAGAACATTTTTTCGGCTACTTAAAAGCTCGTCTAGACCGTTTCCACCTTCTCGAGTTGTAATTTCCCAAGAGTAGCCCTGATCATAACAAACATGCACATAAACAATCCTAAATAAATTTAAACATTGGATGATGTGGGTTAGGTAGTTTCGTCTTTTTCTAACTACCTGGCTAACTGTCAGTATTCGATCAGCAGTGACGATTGCACCTTTTAGAATATTAACCGCTTCACCGGTGTCAAGAGCATGTGTTCTTGCCCAAGTAGGAAATACCCACCCCAAAGCTCCGTACCACTCCGGTGCCAATCCAAAATTGTTGTAAGTTGTTGCAGGCTCAACTCCCTACAATATAACAACACTTGTATAACTTATGCTATTTTTTATACCAAAAAAACTGGCTAACCATACACGACATATTTAACGAAGTAAAAATGGTTTATTGTAATATTTGTATACCTGGTGTGCAAGATTATGTATTACAACAATACTCCTAGCGTCTTTGTAAACTCCATGTGGACGATACTTTGCTGCCAAAAGTCTAAAGCATAATACAGACGTGAGACTAAAGGTGTTACAAAATGAGCAACAAACACCTTTTTGTGGCGGAAATGAAAGCTATATGCATAATTTATACACAAAAACAAGAATTGAGATGTCGAGTAAGGACATACACCGGCACAAGACCAGCATGCCAATCATTAGCGAGGAACAAACATTTTTCACCATATGTATGTCCTCCTAACGGAAGAACTAAAGGTGCTTCACATGCTGCGTGACAAAGTAAGGTGAACCGAAACTGTTCCAAAAGAAAACTAATGTTACTTTGATTAAAAACAATATGTTGGTAATAAACTATGGAGTATAATTCTTGTTAATTAGTACCTGGTTATCACCAAATGCACCATAAGCGTCACCATATGGATTTCCGGGACGGTGGAAAGAAGGGTGATCCACGAACACCTGAAAACACCAATTGAAGTCGTCATAGTGATCATATTCATAAGTGTTACTATTTACTAAAACTAGAGATGGAAAAAAATGAATCAGTGAGTAATGGGTCAAAATGGGTTGACATGTCTGGATTGGGTTGACATGCTAACTTTCAATTTTTATTTAGAATTATATAACAACTCATGCATCAAGCATTGAAACTTTTTAATAGTAAAAACATTAACTTGGTAACAATGGCAATGTAGTTCTGTAAATTAAGTTATTATACGTATTTACAAATTTGCAAGAAAATGAACAATAAAGAGTTAACGGGTCGGGTCAACCAACAGCCCCATTGTATTTTGACTAGTAAGTTCCTAAGCATCGTTTTTAGTTATGCGCCATTCGGGTCGATTTGGATATATCATTTTACCTAAACATGCCCAAAAGATTAACAGAAAAGCTGATAGAAATGACCATGTTTTAAGCAGCCAATAACGCCTGATCTAATAGAAATGAAACGAACAAGTAACTTGAATATCGTAATCGTTCTTACCCAATCAACACCTGCTTTGTACTCATGAAAGAACACAACCTCTTGAACCCCACCAGAACAAGAAACTTTAATTCGACAATCAAGATCAACAGCACCATCAAACTTCCTATCTGCAGGCCCGCCACACAAATATCTAGGTGTAACAACCATCACACGATGTCCACGTGCTGCAAGTGCAATGGGCAAAGAGCCACACACGTCTCCTAAACCTCCTGTTTTTGAGTATGGTGATGCCTCAGATGTAACAAAAACAATGTTGTAGGTCGCTTTTGTAGGCATTTCTTCCGACAACTCATCTTCCACAATCACTTCTTTTTTATCATCTGAAACATTATAATCATTAATCCATCTACCATTTCACAATTCACATCACATTTTCTTATAAATAACAAAACTTGTATAAACTAAAACCAATCACCAAATGAAATGAAGAACTATGAAGAATAATCACTCCACAACTTCAAGGACCTAGTGTGTCAAATACTTAAACTATAGGATATAGTCAGTTCATATAGTTACCAGGGCCGGTCCTACGTCATATTAATTTTCGATGGGCCCGGGGCGAAAAAAATTTTTGGGCCCCTAAAGTGTGTAATAATTGGCAAAAATATATATATAAGGCGGCGATAATTGTCATAACAATAAATAAAGCAAAAGTATTGTAGCTGAATGTTTTAGTTTACATAACTAACCGAATCAGACCGCTCTCTATCTTAGCATTTTTTAGGCAAAGTTCTCGATCAAGTCTTGATAGTTCATACCCTCTAATATATCATTTTCAATTGCTCATCCCAATATTGTTTAAAGCTTGTATAAATTTTGTTAGAAAACCGTCTTTCACGTTTATCCACCGGACCATTAACAATAGTCAAATCCTTTTTTGGATCATTTTTAATTAACAAACATATCAATCATATTTTAACTAAGCTCATCCCAACATCTTGGATCAAAAATATCAATATTAGGAATAACATGAACATTCTCCTCATCCACATTAATTAGCATTAACATCCTCTTCATCCAAACTATCATTAGCATGAGTAGTTGGGTTAAATGGGTTGTAAATGTTTACTTTGGGATAGAACATCATTGTTCAATGGCTAATTATATAAAAAAATTTAATTTTTTTTTCGGGCCCTCGAGAGACCGGGCCCCGGGGCGGTCGCCCGCCTTGCCCCACCCAAGGGCCGGCCTTGATAGTTACAATAGTGCAGGGACTAGATATGTCAAGTTAGTAACTCTATAACCTACTGATGAACAGACACAACGTTTCATGAAACGTTGTATCCATTCATGATCATCAGTATATATGCAAACTCTCCTGTAAATGAATCCTTATGATGAATATATGATTGTTACTTGATCCAATATTGTGTGAATCAATTGGGACCAACATATCAGAATAAGCATGATCTGGTCACCAAAACCAGACCACATAACACATTCAAATCAAACAGAAAAAATAACTACTAAATATAGTAACAAAACACACCAGATTGAGGAAGCAAGCGAAACCCAACAACCGAACCAGACTCGTCCATCTCAGCACCCAAAAACACGCCATTCTTCTTTACATCTTCGACGTAAGAAGATCCATCTTCTGTGCTCATGCTTATCGCTCTCAAGCTCACATTACAACTCCGCTTAATGGACGCAAACGCGCTAGAAGCAAGTTGTCTATCAACACCAAGTTTCATAGGAGGTTTCACTATAACATTGGTGCATGATTGGAGCATAATCTCCATTGTAGATAAACAAAAAGAAAAAGAAAAAGAAAAAGAGAAGATATATAGTTTTAGTTAGTTGAGGATCTAAATAAAAAAGCGCCAAATCCAAAAACAGATCTTTACGGTATAACTAATCAAAGTGTACTCATACGGTGTCGTTTTGTTACCGACTTAATTGTAACGGGCAATGTCATGTGATAAAGTTTTGATTTCACGTGTATGAGCTATGTAGTACACTTTTATTTTATTATATTACACTTTTTCCCCTCATGTAGGTGTATAAACTGAGTTTTTATATGAACGGGTTCAGGGTATAAAAAGCGGGTTCAGTTTCGGTCAACAAAGTTAATAACCTGGTAGGGTCTTGTCTAGTTTCGGGGAGGATCGGGTTTTGACTAGCTTGGCTGGTTTTTTATTAGTTTCGAGTATGATCGGGTCCGGGTTTTGACTGGGTAGCGGTGGGACCGATACCAGTGATTCTAGGTCCAGTTCTGTTTTCTTTGATGACTGAACTAGTGTGTATCTAACGGTACAGATAAGTCGGGTCCAGTGCACCAGGTCAGGCACCTATAACCGAATTTTCAGTGTAGATCTTTATATCTTCTCGTTATATTTCATGTTCTTTTTGAGTAAACTAGAAGCTTGTTTTCGCACCCACATGACCACATCTTAGGCACAATATGTGGACATTAAATGTTTGTGAAAACATTTTGCTTCAAAAGTCAAATATGTAAATATATTAACATGTTATTAGCCTAAAAAAACTATAGAAAACTTTTTTTAAATCACTTTAAAACCGATTAAAGTATTTTCAATTGAGTGAGAATCGATATAGTCTTTACCTATTATGGTTTAGCTTTTAAAGTTTAACATTAGGCTTTAAGTTTAGGGTTCGATGGCACGTTTCTAACGTCATTGGAATGAGTTCAATCGGAATTGGTTTGATCTAGTTTAAAATATTCTAAAGATTGTTTTTTTAAACTTAGGCAAAACCGCAAAAACAATTTTATAGGGGGCATTCCATCTATATTATGCGGTGGGGCACCTTTTATGTACGATGTATCCAGCGAGTTTGTATGATGATGTTTATGTGGTAAATCGCATGCTTGCATTTGTTACCCACATTGGAGTAGAAACATTAAAACATGCGATAAAAAACTTACATAGATGTGTTACGATTAAACGAAACGTGTTAAATCAGTTACCCACTTCAAATTTATAACAATATGTAAATGTGAAATATGGAATCTAAAATAATTAAAAAAAACATAAGAACTAAAAATGTGAAGTTCACGAGATAAATGTATAAAGACGTGTTACGATAAAACATAACGTATTAACTGGTGACCAATCGATTACCCACATAAATTTATAACGACACGTAAAAGGACAACAACAAAGAAAAAAAAATAAAAATAAAGTATAAAAACTTCAAAGGTCACTAACCTAGTGTCTAGATATAAATTTCAAAATGTACGTATCCAGATTAGCCTCTTAATAATCATATAGTTTTTTTTCTAATCATACAGTTAGAGATTAACGTCACCAAATTAGTAAATTAATCATCAGAATATAAATGTTTTAGCTATTTAATCTTTTATTGTCGATCTCAAAATCACATGTATAATTAATTTTTATGGTCTTTGAAAAACTGGTTATATTTATGAAATGCAGTAAAGAGAACAAGTTGGTCCTATGGTCTAGTGGTTAGGACATTGGACTCTGAATCCAGTAACCCGAGTTCAAATCTCGGTAGGACCTTTTTTTTCTATTTACCACATAAAACCCACTTTTCCAATATCTTATATTTTTTTAATGGGGATTTTTTTTTATTTTCTTCTAATTCTTTATTAGTTTATTGTGATGTCACTATATCATTGTCTATTACTCTTTTTTTTCTCAAATTATAAATTAGACGAATGAATGTCGTAGTATAGTTATGTATTGTGAAAAGTGTTTTGAAGGACCAAACATACCGGTTGAACTGGGAACTAGCATAGAACCGGTCCGGTTTAGTAGTTTTAACCGCTCTGAATGTTGACCGGCCGGTCGAACCGGAAAGAATCAGTCGAACGGAAAACGGGTTGTTGAATCGAGGAAAAAGTGTTTTTTTCTATATTTTATGTATTTATATTTAAAATATTTATGAAAATCATCTGGTTTGATGACAAGTCCGACCGGTCGGACCGATAAAGAGACCGGTTTAATGTTTGGTTCGGTTCTAAAAACACTAATCGTGATATCATATCATGTTATTTCCGTGATTTTCAAAATGTTTTATAATACATTAGTCTTGTAGTATAAGGTTAGAGTCTCCCAATTAAAAAGACTGTGAGTTTGCAAATACAAAATTCTTTTAAATCAAATCTAGTTGTTGCTGTTAAAAAAAATAGCTAACAACTTCAAGATGTACATAACTTTTGGTTGAACGAAAAAGTTTCTTAACATATTCACTTTTTATAATAAATAAACTCTTATTACAAACACTTTACACGATCATGAAGTTTGATACGCAAAAGAACGAAGAGGCTAGTTTCATACGCAAATAATCGCGACAATGATGCAATATAATTCGTGAAAATGATGCAGCGTAAGAACTTGATTTTCTAAAAAAACCCTTGATTTTCTAAAAAAACCCCGTAATTTAGTTTTAGGATAATCATGAATGGGAAGGACCGGGTAAATATATTGAGTTATTTCCTCCTTCGTCTTGCCCTTGTGATATAAGTGTGAAAGACTCGTCATGAAGCCCGAATTATTCCAAGCAAGAAAAATAACATATCCTTAACTATTTGTTTTTTTGCCGTTAACGGTCCCACTTTCAAAATATGTGCTGACGGTCCCAACTTTTGTCATTTTTGCCACTAATGGACAGTTGTTAACAACTTTTAACACCGTTAATGATGCAGTTCTGGAAGCGATTAAATGGCTCAAGAAACATAAGGTTTCATTCAAATGATTCCAAACCGAATTATTTGGTAACAAGCTTAAAGCTTACAAGTCTTTATTCAAAATAATCAACTGCGTTCTAAAAACCCTCACATCCCTATTTATATAATAACAAAGAAAAAGATAAACTAGAAAATAACAAGATAAAGCAGGAATTTAAATTTCAAATAAATATAAAATATTTCATCCTATTTTAACCAACACCATTCTGCATCAGTTAATCTTTTTAAAATTGCAAACCAATGTTTTAGAAATTTTGATCGGAATAAGAATACGAGTAGATTAATGTAAAAATTACCTCGAAACGGTGCTCCAAACGACGAAAGTTGTACATCTGATTGAAGCACCCTTATGTTTAAACACCCGGTTGAAGCACCCATTTCAATGTCGTTTTTATATAAATCGACTCCTAGTTTTCTTCCGATTAAAATCGCTAAAACGTCAACCTGGAATTCGAAAACAACTTAACATCGTTAAATCTTTTTAATGACAGTTCATTAGTGACAAAAATAATAAAAATTAAAATCACCAACGTATATTTCAAAAATTAGAACCGATAGCAGCTAAAAACAAATAATTAAAACCGTTAAAAAAAGTATGTTTTTCAAAATACCTCTTAAATTAAATAAATAAATTCGTATGTTTGTTCGTTACAACCTTCCTCTCATATATCTCTCTGTCGGTTGCATTCATTCATTCATTCATTCATATCTATTTCATCATCTTCATTGCCTCTAATTCAACAATCAAATCGCTATAATCAATCAATCCTCATCTGCGCGCTCTCGTTGAAGATCCTTCAATCCACCTCGTTGTATTTTTCTTATCATGAATAACGAGTAGTAAGTCTCCGATCTCTGTTTTTTCGTCTTTTTTTTCACCTAGGGTTACGATTTCTCGTTTGTCAGATCTGATTTTCGTATGTAATTGTTTTAGCGATTGTTTTGGATTTGATTTTGTGTTAATATGATTCGTTTTGTTATCTAAGTTATAATGTGATTCGACGTTTGAATTGTTATAGTTTACGTGGATAATTTTATGATTTCAGATTTGAAAGTTGAAAACGGTGTATAGGTTTTAATTGATAAAATCAGGAAAGTAACGATTTTAGTACTGTGTTATGGTTGATACATTGCGAATCAACCATGGATAACGACTGATCTCAGGACCTTCGATATGACCGTCATTGATAGAGAAACCACAACTGGTACATAACGTTCCATCTGCGTATGTGTTTAAATGAGTTATGATGAATGCCTTAAATAGCAAACTCAAGTATTGAGTTGTCGTTTCTGGCCTAGATTCGCGGCTAATGCACTAGTGCATGTTGCGTGTATATTAAGTTTTGTAATTTAACTACCATTGAATTGAATGTATGTTTGTTGATTATACTCGAGTGGAAAGTTGTCATTTAACTATCACGTGTGGAATTATTTTAAGCCAGCATTTGTGGGATGAAAGTATGATATGTGACCGAAATTTGACACTTTTTGTATATTCCATGGCTACAAATGTGATTTTAATATGACATGGTTATAGTCTTATAGAATATACTAGTATAGAGGTATGACACCACGAGAAAAATGTCTACTTTTGTGATTTTCTCTTTAGTGTACTATGGTTAGGATTAGTCCTACATTGTAGTTTAATATATGCAAATCATGAAGCTTTCGCTGGTGCAACTTTTAGCTGTTATGTGCTTTGATTTAAAAATAATAGCACACGGTCTTCTTATCCTGACTGCAATTCTTTCCATGTTCATTGCAGTGATTACTTGTTCAAGCTTTTGCTGATTGGGGACTCAGGAGTTGGCAAATCATGTCTCCTGCTTAGATTTGCTGTAAGACAGTTAGCTTTTTCTTTAACATCCTTGCCTATATCGATGTGTACGTGTTAACTTGGATATCTTGTCTGCCTGTTTGACACTACTTTGTGCTTCAATTTGATTTTCATTGAACTTAGTCCACAAGAATCAGTTATTTAGTAAGCAGTAGACCCTTTTCCCGTTTGACATCTGGGTGTTTCTATTTCAAGTTAATTGTCTTATTCAAGAAAGTGTTAGAATGTAACCCATGTTTGGAGATAGACTGGATGTTTCTTTTTGTATTTTAGAAATACATAGAGGAAGGAATTTAGACCCATGTACTTATGAATGTGTGGAATATGTTGTGTTTTATCTTAGACAGGTCAATTTAAATTCTTTTTATCTAAAAGGGGAACTGGTCAAATGGGTCATACAGTTTGAAAGTCAACCAAAGTAGTTTTATTGCATAGAACCTCCTTTCATTCAAATATTTTTATTATTATAATCATAATATTGTTTTGTAACAACTCATGCGTAGTTTTTTTATTAAAAATGTTATTACAGTTTTTTTTAGTACCTGGCCAACGATGCTTTGACTTGTAGTGAAGCATGATACGTTTTGATCTGTTACCCAACCTGCCTATATTTTGATCTCTGGGTATGCTGTATTTTCTTATCTCGGGTTTCAATCTCTTTAAATACAGGATGACTCATATATTGACAGCTATATCAGCACAATTGGTGTGGACTTTGTAAGTACTTATATTATTATTTACATTTGTTATCTGAATATGAGATCCCAATTAAAGCACGTTTAGAGTTTATCATGTTGCGTTTGTATGATGAATGTTTTATTTTCTCTAAACTGCAGAAGATTCGCACTGTCGAGCAGGATGGAAAAACTATTAAACTTCAAATTGTGAGTTTTTGTAAGTGCAAGTTTATTTAAATTATTCTTAACAACTAATCCTCCTATTTGGACCAATCAGTGGGACACAGCTGGACAAGAAAGGTTCAGGACAATCACCAGTAGCTACTACCGTGGGGCACATGGCATTATCGTATGCTTTCCAGTTATTAGTTCTCTTTAAGATTATAGAATGGCTTTTACTTTTTGGTCTACTAACTAATGTATGTTTCTTGGTTTGTTTCTGCAGATAGTTTATGATGTTACTGACCTAGAAAGTTTCAACAACGTTAAGCAATGGTTGAGTGAAATTGATCGGTATGCCAGTGAAAATGTGAATAAACTTCTTGTTGGAAACAAATGTGACCTTACAGAAAGCAGAGCTGTTTCCTATGAAACCGCTAAGGTACACATTTATCTATTTTGGCATTCCTTTAGAGATGGGTCAATTTGGTTCTGTTTTATCTTTAAAAGGGTTGAATGCGTTAAATTCAAAAGGCTAGCTTAAAAGGAAACATGTCAAACATTTCGAGCTAGTAGAAAATCTCCCAAAGTATATTTGGTAATGCATAAAATCTCCAAAACATTCTGTTCTATATTTTTAACAAATTGAATTAACAGTGAGTCCTATTTGACACACTAGTTATTTATAAATGAACTAATATTTTTAAACAAATGTATTTTGGCCCAACACAACCTGAATCAAAGATACATATATCTTTCGCTGTGTTTGTTTGGATGAATAGACGACTTTTAATAAGGAGGCTAAATCATGTGCTCCTCTTTTGTTTCAGGAATTTGCCGATAATATAGGAATCCCGTTTATGGAAACTAGTGCTAAAGATGCTACCAATGTCGAACAGGCTTTCATGGCCATGTCTGCTGACATCAAAAACAGGTACCCTGCATTTCTTGGCAGTTTTCACGTTTTGTTTTGCATGTTATTAGTTTATTACTTCCTCTGCCAGGCATCTCTTTTTTTTATTAATGAAGTTCCTTTTTAAAAATTAGAGGAAATTATGTCGAAGTTTGAATCATCTTCAAAGAAGATTTACAGTAGATTTGGCAATTCAAATATTTCATGAATGGTTTGATATTGGCATTGTTTTATAAACAGCTTAAAGAAAGATGTATCTATTTAAAAAGGAAACAATCTGGCCAAACGGGTCAAAAGTCACCAAAATTCTGTTTTAGTCTTTTAGATGCATATTCGTTTTTAATAACAAAATTAGATTATTACTATAACAATGTTATTTTTGTAACAATAATTAAAACACTTATTATTTCTATGAAAAGTTGAAAAATGAACAAAGAAATTTTTGCTCGTCAACCCGAACCTTATGACCAAGTACCCAACCCATCTTACACCCCTAAATTAGTAAAATTGTAACAAATGTCATAATTGTTTTAAGCAAACCCTCATTTTTGAGGATTATATTTTGTTTAAGTGGCCATATCATCATTTGTTGCAGGATGGCAAGTCAGCCCGGATCAAACAATGCGAGGCCACCTTCGGTGCAGCTTAAGGGTCAACCTGTTGGGCAGAAGGGTGGTTGCTGCGCATCTTAGAAGACTATCATTGCAGCTGTTTGATTATAAAGATCACCATGGATCGAATCGTCTTTCAACTTTTTTTCTATTTTGTTTTTTTATATTATTCCCTATAAAATCTTTTATAGTTTTTTGTTTATTTCAAGAATCTGATTCTTAAATTGGTTGTACAAATTTCATGAATCGTTTGCTGCTAGTATTGATTTGCTGTTCTTTGTTCATGTTTTTACTGCAGTTCTAAAGTCACTGCAACCAGAATTTCATTTTGTTATGATTGTTTAGTAGTGAAGCATTTAGACAAATATATCTTTAAATAAGTAAATAACATACCGTTTGTTTCGTCTTCTCCTGTCGAGTCGGATCCGTTCCAATGTTGTTTTGTTCTTGATTTGGGTTGTGTTTATTGTTGACTTGTTTTTTGGTACATCACACAACTAGTTCATTTTACTGTCTGTAGTTTTAACAAAAAGAAAATATAAAGAGGATTGTTGCACATGAGAATGGCTGAACTAGAGCTAAAAAACAATTTTAAGCTACGTCTACTTGTCACGTGTATATCTATGTTAAAGAATATTGTTTATCATGAAAAAAAACTAGTTTCATGATTTTTATTTTATTAATCATTTTACGAATCTTGAAATAATACTAGTTTCGTGATTTTTCATTTTATTAATCATTTTACGAATGTATTGCATCTAAATATCAACTATACTCGGGCGATATATGAGCCAAGAGTCAGCAAATGGCTATGGATAAAGTCTGTTTAAAATAAACTATACAAGAAAAATGTGATAATTAAACAGTTTGGCTTAGTTCAGGCGATATATGAGCCAAGAGTCAGCAAATGGCTATGGATAAAGTCTGATTAAAATAAACTATACAAGAAAAATGTGATAATTAAACAGTTTGGCTTAGCTTTGCACTAGTTGGTTTTTGACTCAATGATATGGAGCTTACAAAGTGTACTCTTAAACTATAACACACACTCAGACGTGCAAGTACCTGCTCAATAAAAAGGCGATGCGTCATAATACCAACCATAGAAATTGCATGTGTGCTTTGCTTTTGAAGCAACCGAAAGTATAATATCATGGGGGCGCCTTTCAAAACGATTGGAATGGGCGGTAAAGAGATTACGCGGGCTTTTTTCTTGTTTAGGGGTTGTTTGATAGCTTCTGAATGGGTAAGTATTGAACCAGTAAAAGGTCTGAATCATTAAGTGTTGAACTAGTAATTAAGAGCTAGTATATTGCTTAAATATTCATAGGAAAATGTCTGTCCAATTAAGATAAAAAGTAGGGCTGTAAACGAACCGGACGGACACGGGCGAGGCTTGTCCGTGTTCGTTTGTTAAGGTTTTAAGTTGTTCGCGAACTGTTCGTGAACAAGTTTCGAACAGAAAAATTTGTCCGTGTTCGTTTGTTAAGGTTTTAAAGTTGTTCACGAACGGTTCGTGAACTTTGTTCATGGACAAAAATGGACACAAACGGACATAAATGTACAAAACGAACACAAATGGACACAAACGTACAAAACAAACACAAACGAACGTTTGACTATAAAATATTAACAAAAAAATGTTAATTTTTAACATTCACCACCAAAATAATAAATTAAGATTGACCAAATTAGACAATTATCCAAAGTTATTTAACATGAAAAGTAATCAATAGGTCATAATTATCCCAATAATTATCCTTAACCACATCAAAACCCAAAAGACCAAGATCTTTGATTTACTACGATTGTTTACAATAAAGAAAAGTTAGATAAAAAAGGTTATAACACACAAAAAAATAATAATAAAACCTCATAACATCGATTAAGCCACTATATCAAATTAGTATCCTAATAAGCCATTGTTTCTTGATTAATCTTATTCCAAATTAAAATTCATATACAACAAAACCAAATAAGCCTTAAGAAGCAAATGAAACTTATAATTACACATTCAAACCCATGAGACATGACCATAATATGTTTCATAAACAGCAAAAGTAATGTTACCATGACTATATATATTTGTCTTTATAAGAGTAAAGTATTCACCTAAATGATAAATATAAATTTAAAAACATAATGAACTACCAAAATTAAACGAACGGACGTAAACGAACAAGTTACCGAACGTTCACGAACGTAAACGAACGAACGCAACCTCAGTTCATGTCCGTTCGTTTAGCTTAACGAACGGATTTTTTTGTCCGTGTTCGTTTGTTTATTAAACAAACGAACACAAACGAACTTCCCGCCGAACGATTCACGAACTGTTCGCTGAAAGTTTGGTTCGTTTACAGCCCTAATAAAAAGTCTTAACCATTCAGACTCAATATAATGCTTAACTATTTAGAAGCTAATGTTTGAACCATCAATATATTTGCTCGCGAAACACACAGTCTGAACCATTCAGACATCTGAAACATTAAGAGGCTGAAACAAACAACCCTTAGTGTTTTAACCTTTGAAAAGTTGGAGCTTTAGTCCATTTGATTTGTTAAAATTATGGATTTGGTCTTAAGCTTTAGAAATTGTGGATTTAGTCGATGTGGTTTACAAAAAATGATGCATGTGGTCCTTTTGGTTTACAAAAAGGATGGATTTTGTCCTTTTGGTTTGCAAAATAGTTATGGATTTGGTCGTAGGTCTTTTTTAACGTTCAACAAAACTTATAAGATTGACCACCTGGGTACATCAATGGCAAATGCCACCTATGTCCTGCGAACACAGACAGTGTTGGTGACCCGACCTTGTCCACCATTGTAGGGGAAATCCACCTACCAAAGGAAGGCCTGGTGTTGTAAAACATTTGGCTCACCTAATACATATTGCCTCAAGCGAGACTCGAATCCATCACTTCCATATTAGGACATTGGGCTTGTATTTGTGTCGTTGAGCACCTTGCTTGCGACTTGGTTTCAATTAAATTGGTTGTTTAAAAATAAAAAAAGGTCGTAGGTGCATCCTTCCAGAAACCAATTGATCTAAGGCTCATTGAAAAAATTAACTCCAGGACTGAATTCACGGTCTTTTGAAGAACCACGTTTGTAAACTTGTTCAATCAAGATGATAATAACTCAATTGGGGGGGTCAAAATCGAAAATATGTCCAAGTTTTAAAAAAAGTGGATGACAAGTAAGCTGGTGACACGTGACCGGTGTCAACGACCTTACTCTTTAGCAGTAGTATACTATATCTCTATTCTATTGTAGCAAGGGATATTGGATTTTAATAATCCGAATTTTTGTATATTAGCTTATATTAATCCCAACTTAAATAATTCTCAATGGCATGACAATCTCAACTTGTAACTTATTTTCCTACAATGATCCGTCGTTAACTTTTTTCTAATTAAAGACGCGATGTTTAAGGCTTTTTATCGGGAGGAGGATACGAGTATACTAATGTAAAACTTACATTGAGTTAGTGCTCTAAACGAAGAAATTTTAACATCCGATTTAAGCACTGTTAGGGTTAAAGACCCGATTGAAGACCGTTTGGTCGTTTGGAGCATCGGTTCAAGATAAGTTTTACATCAATTTGAATATTTCTCAAATACATATTAACAATTTACAATGAGATGATATTACACAATGACTAACAATAAACCGATAAAATTGATATTTCACTATTATAATATAACACCATGACCTGACAAGTGATGAAAAAAAAGTTCGTTTTTGTATATCAATATTATAAGCATTTTAAAGATAATAAAACACTTGTTTTTTGTGGTAATTTTAAAAAAAAAATTATACCGTATCCAAAAGTTTTCGTATGAATTAATCTCAACCGTTAAAAAGATATCTAAAGGTCACCCTTCTTTGGAACTCTTACAAAATTGGACGTCCGTCGATAAAATAATAAGATAATAACTTTTTTGAAATCTCATTGTATTTGGTCCCAACGAAACTATAAGTTAATAATTACTAAAAGATTCTAAATTTTAAGATTCTCTAGAAAAAAAAATCTACAGTCACTTGTTTTTCTTGAACTTTAAATTCATATTGAGCTCGTCTTTAAATCTCTTCATTACTTTAAAAGTCAGGGCATGTTTACTCCACATGGAGAATGAAATGTCTTGAAACTTGTTTTTGTATCTTCATATGATCAATTTCTAACCATTTTTAAAGTACATAGAGAGAAAACGTGCCTTAAAACTTGTTTATTTATTTTTCAGTACCATGGTTCATGAACAAACTTTTTACATTCTACTTTGAAATTTAAAGGTCATACATAAAACCTCTTAAAATTTATAAAATTAATAATTCATCGATAAAATAATATTTCGCTATTTTAATAAAATATCTCAGTCCCAACATTACTAATATATAGAAGTTTTCATGTACGTAACTTTTTTATATGAAATTATTTTAAAATAACTATACCATAAATCAAACATTAATTTTTTTGAACAAATTACATTTTTATCCTTTAAGTTTACACCCTTTTTCATTATTTGTCCCTTTTTACTAAAATTTTCACCAAACGTCCTTTATGTTTAAAAAACATTACATTGTTAGTCATTTACTCTAACTTTGTTAAAAATTCTCATTAAAGTGTGTCATGTGCAGATTACGTGAAGGCAATTTTGTTTTTTCCAAACCCATTTACAACTTATGTTTTGATTAAAACCCCAACTTATTTCAAATTTAAGTTGTAAAAGGGTTGAGAAAAGACATGTTTGCCTTCACATGATCCGCACGTGACACACTTTAACGAGATATTTTAACAGAGGTTAGAGTAAAGGACTAACTTTATAACATTTTATAAACATAAAGGACGTTTAGTGAAAAATTTAGCAAAAAAAAAACAAATTAGAGAAAAACGATATAAACGTAAAGGATGAAAAATGTAATTTGTTTTTTTTAATCAAGCAAAGTTGTTGAATGTGAACGTAATCAGTCGTCATCACCGCCAGACAACACAAAGCTTTGACATTGTTGCTCCTTCTTCAATTCAATTTCTAATTAGGGCTCCTCATTTCATTTCTATCATCCAAGGTAATTAATTTTACTTAACTTAATCCTTTTCATTTTCGCTCTTAATTTCCATTCAAACACACACAATTATCGATTAACAACAATTTTACCGATCTTACTCCACAATTTCCTACTCCAAGTTAATTAATTTAGCCCTATGTTTGCTGTCTTCGATCGCGATAATTGTTTGATTTGTTGCATAGTCAATCAGTTTGCTTCACCGATTATCAAATACGTATGAATTTGTGACACAATTTCATCATGTTTCTGTTAATGTTAATGCTAATGTTATCGCGAATTATATGTTTGTGTTTTCATATACTGTTGAGGAGTTAGTTTATGTTAGCTTGTTTAAATTGTAATGTAAGCTATAATAATAATGTTTTGATTTGGGAGTTGAGTTAGTTTTTAGTTACATTGGCTTTGGGTAGATAAGAGTTGAGACTTGCATATCGTGAATGAAGTCGTTAAACCGCTATGTTTTTGTGGTGTATGGTGCGAAAGAAAGTGTTAAAACTAGTTGTAGAGTTTAATTGTTTATCATAAACAAGGAAATGTTGTACCATTGAAGTGGAGATATAGGGGGGGGGGGGGGTGAGAATTGTTATTAGGGCGTAAACATCTAATAGAAATGATGCATTAACAGTTTAAGCGTCATTGTAAGTGTTTGATTTAAGATGGACTAATTACTAGGTTTGTTTAATGCAGGTTTGTTAGGGACGGAAATGAGTCTCCTTGGATAAGAGCAAGATAACTATGAGTTTGCAGTTGGACATTTTTTAAAAGAATGCCTGGCATCACTTTAGTTTCTCGAGAAAGCATGTATGATTTCTTGCTTGTGTGTGATCGATCACCTGTACACTTTCATGAATATTTGTAGAAATTTTTCTTATGCAATTTCATGGAACAGGAATTCTGTTTGCAATTGCAGTTACTCCAGAGGCTCAAACCCGATGTGCCGCCGAGAACCTCATATTCAGTTGTCCCAGGAAGAACAAAATGCAGCTGAAGAAAGCCTTTCAGTTTACTGCAAGCCTGTAGAGTTATACAACATTCTTCAACGCCGGGCAATAAAAAATGTAACCCACTTAACTTGGCAAGTCATTCACTTTCTGTTTATTTACTATCTTTTAGGGCGTGATTGGTTGTTTTAGATTGGAGACTGTGTGACACTTGATAGAATAATTTACTAGCAGTGTGAGGCTGTTAGCTTTTATTAGTCACTGTTTTTCCCGCTGCAGTTATTAAATGATAACCCTTTTATATGTTCATGTCTATACCATATTCTATCCTGAATTCTAAAGGTATAATTTTAGTGACATGTATGAAGACTCTAACCTTATGTTGCGTCTCTAACTGATGGTATCATTTCATGCAGCCATTATTTCTTCAAAGATGCTTGCATTACAAATCACAAGCAAAGAACAAAAGAAGGCAAGAACGCTACTACACAAACTATTATTGGTTATTATCATCACCATTGTACATTCTTGATATTCTGTTGACCACTTGACCTTGGACCAAAACAAGTTTACAATTAGGTATAAGTAGCTGTAATGGCATAATTGTTGGGAAACCATTGCTTAATATCACACGCTCACATGAACAGTGTCAATACAAATAAACTTGCGATAAAAGAAAAGAATACCATAAATTATCGTGATTCACATGGTCAGTATGGCCGGGCTATTTCTACAGTTGAACTAGAGAGTATTTATATCGGTTTTTGGTACAAAGGTTTCCTGTACTTATAGAGGCGAAACTAGGGTTAACAACTTGCTCTCCAAGACTTGCAAATTGAATAGAAATTAGGCCTAAAATTTCATACAGGATAAACTTGTAAATTTATATATTTGTTAACACCCATGACGTCAATAACGACCCCACAAGGGATGGCTTCCCCTTGGCCATGGCTGTTTTGTTGGGCACTACTCCCTCAGACTCCTGTCATCATGGTGGTAGACCTTAGACTCACAACTCGACATTAATAGTATTCCATAATTAACTAGCTTTATATGGCTAATTCTTCTTTGGTCCGTGGCCTAAAAGTTTTAACATTTGTTGCTTCTATTCATTCCAGGATTCAAATTTCAGTATCCATATCTGGAGATATTAGCGAAGGAATGCACACTCAGAGCCTTTTTCCTTTGTACATATTACTGGCGAGGCCACTTTCTTCTAACATGGAGGTAGTGCTATGATTCTGCTTTTGTGTGAATTCTTTCTTCCGACACCTCTTATATGTATACTTTTTTTCTTTTTGTTAAATTTTTTACTTTTGTTAGCGTTCAGCTGGTTATCACTTCAATAAGGCTAGAAAATTGACAGCTCTAAAGGGGGCTGAAAATGTGAGCTGTTCTCAGGCCATATTCATCCTACCAGAAATTAACAAATTATCAGCAGAGATTAAATCTGGCTCTCTTGCCATGTTGTTGGTGAGCTGTGGTATGGCATTTGGTTGCATATCTAACGGCCTTTTTGTATTCTGTTTATTTCAGTTTGTTAACAACTTCTATCTACATTACAGTTGATATTACAAGTCGTCAAGAAATTGATCTAACTAAGGACCACATTTTTTCTTCTTCTTCTTCTTCTTCATGTAAGTGTCCCTTTGAATAGTATATTTTTTAGATTTTATATTGGCTCTTTATACACAGATATTAGTTTCTTTCTAATGTATTCTCATCTGTACAACCAGCAAATATTGGAAGTTACTGTTTATTTGGTCAGATCCCAATGGATTTACTTCATTTTGAAAGATCTCCAAATCTAAGTTTAGGGGAGAGAGCTGAGATGATGTCAAGTGTTAGCATGCGTTCCTGTTATATGAAGGTATTCTTTGTAACACTACAAAAGCTAAAACTTGAATAATCTGCTTAACAATGGTTAAAATGAGAGTATGAGACATTAGGAGGCTTTAGTGCCTTTTGTTTTCTAGGTACGTATTTTCCACTAGGATACACATAGCTAAATCCGGATGAGTAATCATATCTTGAATTTTTGATTGTACTCATAATAGCGTTACGTAGAGGCTCTATACTCAGTGAATAATGTTACACTTGGATTTCTTCTAGATATAATAACTATATAACTAGTCTAGTACACATTTTAGTGCTTTGCCAACAAAGTCTATTGGGTAATTCTACAAGGATCATCTGAAAGACATGTTAATGATGGATCAATGTTATTTTTGTTTCATAACTGGGTCTGTTCTTGCAGTTGAGTGCTTTGGATGATGAAAAGTGTGTCTGTTTCCAGTTTCCACATAATTCAGAAGCTGTGGTATGCTTTCCTGAAGCTCTCTGGTTAATATTTTTAATATTTCTAATCTTACTGCTGATAAGTTCATTTTATTGTCCAAAGAGTATACTGCAGCAGGTCCCAGTTATTGTTTCTGCAGAGGAGCTTGGGGCAAAAGATATATCTGCATATGATTTGTATCCATTTAATGATATTCCGGATAATTCACTGCCTCGTATTATGAGGTATTTACAGATTTCTTTTTTATACTTTCCCTTTTCTATTATGTCTTTTCTCTTCGCCGTTCTTTGTAGGTGAAATTAGTTTTCACTTTTCAGTGTTCATAGTGTCAATTTTTGCTTTCACTAGATGCATCAAATAACTTAAATGAAAGTTGTAACACATAAAAAGGCATCAGAAAGTGGAGCAGAAACTCGATAAATTATTTAATTTGAAGCAGGTCCGTGTTCCCAGCTTAACAATTAGTTAATTTTGGTTGAACGAAAGGCTCCCTTAAATCGAGTATTTTAGTTGCCTGAATTTTGCTTCCTAGACTTGCAAAATATTTTTCCTCAAAGGGACATCCTGGTGGAGGTGCCTTTCCTCTATTCGTAAGTCAAGGGTTCTAATCCTTCAAGGTGCATGTATAAATGGTTTATATGAGTATATTAGGAGATGTCCTAAAAAAAACCTGTCAGTATTTATTATTTCAACATGAAAAAAGTAATGTCAAATAAGACAATACTCCTTGAAGACCACTTAATCACATGCAATTAAATCTGACTCCATTTGAGTGACTTTCCTCATGAGGGAGTTGCAGATTGACTACTATTAAGTTTATGGCTTATGACATATTACTTGATATCTGGATATAAATGTTTATGTATCTCGTTTTCTTTGGTTGGTTTTGGTTGTGTAATTTCTTCTTTTTTATATATATGTTCCTATTAATTACAATAGTGATTTCTACTTAAGAGCCATCAGTCCATCACTTCCATCTTGTTTCGTTTGACTCTTGATTTTTCTCATTGCCACCATGGTTAGCTTGGGTAGTGTTTGAATTGCAATTTTTTAACTACTGCTGCTTTGCTACCAGGTTGAGAACTGGAAATGTCATATTCAACTACAAGTATTACAACGATATGTTGCAGAGGACTGAAGGTAGTGGCAATTTATTGGTTCCACATTTACCACCATGGTGGATGCATTAAAATTTAAACATCAACTTGAAGTTTGTCAGTTACTAGGTGGTGTCTCTACTTACCCTTTTTACAAAACAAAAAAACTTGACAGTTGTCCAACCGTACACGTGTTTTGCTGCCTGCATTTAGTTATATAATATATTTGCTTATTTGTGAAAAGACTACTTGCCTAAGTGTTTTAGATATTTCCCTTGTATATGAATATTTTCTGTAAAGTTTTGACCACCGAGTTATTGCAAGGTTTCTGGAAGGGTATTGGGTTGCAGTTTGCAAAGCTAAAAAAATTACCTTACTGCAGTGAATTCTAACCATATTTTTTTTATAGAGGCTTATATGGTGTTATTTGATACATTTGGTGTCTTCTACTCTTCTTAAACCTAATAAATTATTCCATTGCAGTTACTGAAGATTTTTCATGTCCATTCTGTTTGGTGAGATGTGCAAGCTATAAGGTAGACATGGTTCTGACTTTATTTCAACATCATTTATTAGTATGCATTTAATTTTGTGTAATCTGATACTTATATGATTCTCTTGATGTCTTCAGGGTCTAAGATTACACTTGACTTCATCTCATGATCTGTTTCGCTTTGAGTTCTGGGTTGGCAACTTACACAAATCTTTTACTATCTTTTTGCCTTTTTAAACCTGAATAATTTTTGTCACACTTCTATAATTTTGTGTAGGTAAATGAAGATTACCAAGTCGTGAGTGTTTCAGTGAAGGCTGATATAGGTAATTCTGAGGTAAGATTAGGATCAGCACCCTGATATTTTATAGGAGGGTAATTGTTGCTAATTATCTATTTTATCAATTACACTTGTATAGATTTAACCTACTTATTCGTTTGTGGACATCACTTGCTCATGTTCCTATTTATATGCATTCATAGATGGCTGTTTTTGTTGATAAAGGTGCTGAGATAATAATTTGGGTTGGGATGGATAATGGATTGTTTTAGAGGCGGCAAAATAGGTGGCTCGGTAAACACTTGTAAATGGGTAATTTTTGGTTTGGGTAAGTGCAACCTAGCATTTTTTCCACAAAATTTGATTTGTAGTAAGTAGTTTTTGTTTCAAGTATGACTACAAAGTTATGTGAATTTGATAGTCATGTTAATGGGTTGAAACTGCCACCTCTACATTGTTTATATTTCTTTAATTAGTCGACATGAACCATATTAGGAAATGCTAACTTTTATTTTCGTTCGTTCTGCTGTGTCTTCACCATACACTGAGTATAGTTTTTTCTTTTTGTACAATGTATTTCTATTTGAATTTTATTATGATGTTTTCTCTTGTCAACACTCTTTTCGCTTTATTGTGCTTCTCAGATTGCAGGTGATGGTATTGACCCAAGAAAACAAACATTTTCATTTTGGTAATTAACATACTCTTTTCTTTCACACTTTCGAATTTGTATGGTTTGCTTTTTTTTTTAAAAAAACTAAAAGTCAAAGTTTTTACTAACATGGATGTAACGTAACCCATTTTATACAGCCATAAACCTCTAAAACGCCGGAAAACAAATTGTAAAACTCAAAATGGAAATCACGTGCGTTCACTAATGTTGGATTCAGGTATTATTGCTTTCATCATAGTTCATTTCGGTTAGAAAGGATCATTTGTATTTAGAATTTTTTGATTGACTGCAGAGTGTGCAAAATGTGATGCTTATAGTCCTAACACAACATGTATATCAAGTGGGACTGGTGTTTCGTTTACTGAACCAGAGTCTACCCAATCTGTACCTGGAACTAGCACCCTTGCACCACATTCTCTGCTGCAGTTTGCAAAGACAAGAAAGTTATCTGTTGAACGATCTGACCCGAGAAAGTATGATTTTTTAACCTTTTCTTGTTTTGATGGAATTAGAGGTAGCAAAATGAGTGAGTGAGGTGGGTTGGCTAATGGGTGGTACTTTTTCACTATTTTGTCAGGTTGACCCTGGTACCTTTTCTTTTTGTAATTTACCACTGTTAATAATTAGCGTGTTAAAGATGTTACATACATTTTATTCCTAATAGTCTAACCTTTTGAGGAATTAATCTTCGAGGTTTTATGCATTAAAAATAGACGTTGAGTCACTTTTGACTTGTTTCTTACTATGATACTTTCTAATTTACTGATTTGACCTGTTAGAGATGCAACATGACCGGAATCGACCCATTTATAAGTGCATTGATTAATGTAAATTTAAAAGTAGTATGTTGATGATCATGGGATGCCATTGAATTAATTGCATGTAAAGATTGTATATATGTAACAACTTATAATTTTTTTATTGCAGCCGGGGACTTTTGCAGAAACGGCAGTTCTTTCACTCACACAGAGCTCAGGTTGCCACTTAACATTTTCTCAGTTTGTTATAATGGGTTGTGCTATTATTTTAATAGATGGAAGTGTATTAGTTATTATAGTTTTAGGTTATTTATGAAATTTACTATTTACGATAATCATGTACCAAAAGAAGACAACGACACGTAGGAAAGTTACAAGATTTATCGATAATCATGCACCAAAAGGCGTAGGTAGGAAATTATTCGAATTTAAGACTTTGTATCATTGTTATTTCAGCCAATGGCTGTGGAGCAAGTTTTTGCAGAGCAAGATAGTGAAGATGAAGTGGATGATGATGTTGCTGATCTTGAAGACAGAAGGGTATGTCTAAAAACACAATATAATTGCTTTCATCATACACACACATATATACTTAAGGTGTATTTGCGACGGTTTGTCTATTCTAATGTAAAAAGGGATGGTTGACCTGGTATACCAACCAAAGTACAGATCCTTGAACTGGATGTTGGTTTGACTTTATTAATTGGATGTTGACGGGTATTTGATATATTTTCAGATGCTTGATGACTTTCTTGATGTCACTAGTGATGAGAAGCAAATGATGCATCTATGGAATTCCTTTGTCCGAAAGCAACGGTAATTTATATTATTTCAGGAATAATATAATCTTCTATGAATATTGATTTAATAGGGACACGCTATTACGTTAAAAATAAACTATATTATCTTAGTAAATTGAGAATGTTAATTTAGGATGTTCTACTCATCAAAAGTAAACTTTTAACTACCTTTAACCTGTTGGAACTAGAAGTTTTCAATTAGGGAGTCATAACAGAATCTTTGTTTACATTCGTTTTAACTGCTCTACTAACAACAATTTGAGGGTGTTAAACTACAAGAAGGCGATAAACCATTGATACTCCCAAGAGTAACAAGTTTAACTATCAGGAGGGTGAACGGCTTTTCAAACCCTCCAGCCCGTTCGTGTTCTAAACTAATAACTATAAACACTAAAAAGGTGTTTTGTCCTTTTACAATGATGTCAGGGTGCTAGCAGATAGCCATACCCCGTGGGCATGTGAGGCATTTTCAAAATTGCATGGACCAGATTTTGTTCAGAACCCAGCACTTCTTTGGTAGGTGATATTCATATGTATTTCGTCATTAAACTTTCCATGCTCTTTTATTGGTTACAGGTAGGTGTTCTTTGACTGGTTACTGACCCATCGATTGAATGTATCCAACATTCGACCTTGGTTATTATATATATAGACAGCCATTTAGTACATAATTAAAAAAAAAGGAAACTATAAGAATCAAATAAACACTTATACTTGTTGCTTTAACTGTGATACATGACGTGGTTATGTGACCACAAAATTGCCTATTTTTTTTCTCCCACTATCTTTAAAACTCTACGTACAAGTGCTTATGCGGTTCTGTACTTTTATTCATAACCACTTAACTTGTTTTAACCGTGATACACAAAGAAGTGATGTGACTGCGTCGTTTTCTCTCCTATTATATCTTTAAAGCACTATCTACAAGTATTAAAACGTTTCTGACTTAAAATTTGTGGTCTATGTATATGTGTCTAGGGTCACATCCCATTCTAAAACATATTTATGCTGACAACTACTAAGAACCACTTTATCTCGTCTTTTTTGTTATATAAATTGATCAAAATGCTTTGTAGTTTTTTAATTAATTTCAATTCTTTAAGTGAGAATATATTGTAAGTTTGACTTATGTTGATTGCATATGTATGTGGTGTGGCAGGTGCTGGAAATTATTCATGATTAAATTATGGAACCATGGTCTTGTAGACCAACAAGCCATGAACAACTGTAACTTAATACTGGAACAATACCAACACCAACAAAATGATCCTACAACAACTCAAATGTGACACACACACACCTCAATCTTCTTGTAAGCGATTATATATATACACACATTATATTATTACTGGTTTATTTCTACTATTGGCTATACTTCATATAACATTTTTTTTATCCAGCAAAAATAGATTTTTTTAAAGTTTCATACTAGATTATTGCTTCTTAAAAATAGGTTAAAATAAAATAACCCCTTATGACCCTAAAGGTTCGATGAGTCTGCACCGTGCACTCATGCAGAACCACTCTTTCATAACCAGACTAAACTTGACCGGCCAGTTAGACCCCGGGAACCAGTTAGTTACCGCTTGGATTACTCGGGTATTTGTGGTAATTAACCTAAAAAACTAAACCCCAAAAATCAGACCGAAAAACTATATCCAAAAGTGTAAGCCTAAAAATTAAGCCCTAAAACTAACCCTTATATGTAAGATCCTAAAGAAATTGAATAATAGAAATTAAGTAAAATGAAGTGTTACTTGACAGGTATTTTTTAAATAAAGAGGAAGAAAATTGTGTTAAGTTTTCGGTTGTTTGTAAGGTACCTATGCTATTTAAATACGATTTTTTTTAATTTTGTTGGGTGAAAATTAAATGGGACACGGCCATCTTTTCACCGTGACCATCCTAAAGAGTCACCGGCCGAAGGCTACGTCCACGAATAGGGTGGGGTTGTGTTTCCACGCCTACGTTACCGACATGGGTGGTACATGATCTACTCAGATTGGTTGTGATATTTGTTAAATAAAAAAAAAATGGTATAAAGTTCACAACCTAGTGGGTTTGGGGTTGTTTTGAAGAAGGTGTGGTATAAAGTTCACAACCCAAAAGGTGTGTGGTTTTAATATTTCATGTCACATGTCATTTGTTTATTGGTTGAAAAGTTGAGTTGGATTGGGTTGAGTTTGGTTCTGATTAGGTTGGGTTGTGTAAGTGAAAGAGAAATTATTTTTTTTAATGTTAGCTTGGATTGTATTGTTCACCAGAGTGGATAGTCTAAAAGTGGTCAATCATTTGATCTTATTCAAGAGGTCAATTGTTGAAATTTTACAAACTAAAGGTATACATGATAAGAGTACATTAAAAGTTGTAATAAAAAAATATAGGTTTATTGGTATTTAATGGTGTTAATTATTGCATTTTGGTTTCTGGTGGTTCTAACTAACGAAGTAATTAATAACTAGTAACGGTCATAACTTTTATTATTTTTGTTAACAACGGACCATTGTTAGTTTTTTAACGGCAGTACGTATTTTTGGAAGTCTATACTAGACCGATGTCGTAGGGTTTTTGATCGGAAAAAGAATACGAGTAGATTGATGTAGAACTTACCTCGAAACATTGTTCCGAACAAGCAAATTTTTACATCGATTGAAGCATCGTTAGGTTTAAACACCCGATCAAAGCATTTTTTTCGTCGTTTGGAGCACCGCTTTGAGGTAACTGTTACATCAATCGACTTGTATTCTTCTTTCGATCAAAAACCCTAAAACGTTGGTCTGAAGTTCGAATAACATTGAATGCTCTTAATTTTTATATTAACCGCGGTCCATTGATTGCAAAAAAATAAAAGTTGGGTTTGTTACCAGTTAGTTCGTTAGTTGAAACCGACATAATTGAAAATATGATAGTTGATACCATTAAAAAGCAAAAATATATTATAACTCTATTATTTGTAACTTTTTATTGTTTACATATTATTATAGGATCTATTGATAGATTATAACAGATAGTACCTTTTTTTAACAACTCTGCTTAGATTTTTAAAGTAAAAGTGACAAGCAAACACTCTCAAAAATAAGATAAAAGAGCAAGATACTTTACCATCAATTTTCTTGTTAAACTTAAAATGAAAGTACATGATATAAATATGAACAATCAAAGACTCAATACTCCATACTCCCCATTTCAAGTAACATGCATGTATGTACCTAAATTACCTTTAAGTTCAACTAGGACCACGTGACCAATAAATGCAGAAAAAGAAAATGATACTATATTTTAACAACTAATATAATGCATTAGACTGTCCGCAACGCTAACAACCCATTCTTCCAAGAATCAGCCCAGTCAGCATGCCACATCAGCTTTCCACTAACTATCACTCATCCTTCCACAAATCAACTTTTACCTCCAACACCATCCTTCCACAAATCACCTTTACAAGATAAAACACGGGTGACATGGCATATGGCAGGAATTATAGATGTATAAAAAATACACGAGCTACTATCAGAAACACAAAATTAGAAACAATGACCACTCACTTAGTACGTTTCATATGAAAATATCTCTTTGATTGAAATTTCCACTCCCACAAATAACTCAATAAATGAATTTTGACTTGACCTTTTGAAGAGTTGTTTGTACTCAACTTGTAGTATGACATTTATATGTTTAATAATAGTATGTCCTTTTATTTCAAATATAAATATAATAAATATATTAATAATGAAATGAAATTTCAAATTCTTCTCAACATGCTAAATTAGAGATCTCGGTTTCTTGTCATATGATTTGAACCGTAGGATTAACACATCATAAAGTTAGTTCCAATATTTGAAAAATCCTGACTTTTTTTTAATCACTTTTTGTTCTTTTTATTGAATTGGTTTTCTTCCACACTCAAAATGCGACGCATACGGGTTTTAAAAGTTAAAAGACATAAACCATATAATTAATAATAATTCGTGGTCCACAAACAATTTATACACATGATTAAATATTAGCATTGTTTCTTCTATCAATATTTTGATAAATTAACCGAATTACATGCTCACCACCTTACTGATTTACATCTTCACTACCCACTATAAATGGTTTGATTTTATCCTCAACCTCAACTCTACCCGCTAGATATATTATGCTATCACCCACCGCTCTCCATCACCGGCGACAATCGTTTCTTCAGCTTCTTCCACCATCAGAATCCACCGTTTCTACAAAGTTATGGCTTATGACCTAGGGACGGATCTACAGTACTAGCAGGGGTAGCGGCCGCTACCCCTAAAATTTTCCGGCGAAGCGTAAAACTAGTGTAAAAATTCAGTTTTCTTATTCATTTTATGTATCGGTATACCTTTAGGTCCAAAAATCCAATTTTCCGCTACCCCTGAACTTTTTTTCCTGGATCCGTCACTGTTATGAACAACAACCACAACTATTAAACTTGAGAATGGTGATGAAAGATCTTGTGTAGCGAACATTTTACAACAAACAATGGTCATCAACATACGTCCCTACAACATGATGAAACGAAGACAAACCACTGATCTCTTGAATGACTTTCTAACCTTCCCTTCAGCAAACATCCGGCAACAAAATATTTCAGATCCACGTAGGCTACTTTTTACTCTGGCACACGTTTCTACCATCGCCTTCATAAATAGGACGTTGTGATATTATGAGTTTGCAACAATTTACTAGAAGATATACGTAGATTGTGTTTCTGTTGTAAGATATTTCCGTTCAATATGATAGAGAGAGAGAGAGAGAGTGAAGAGTGGTTAGAGGCTTAGGTCTGACCGAATCAGACGTTGGGTCTGAGCGCACGTCTGAGCGGAAAAGAGGTTGTATCATGTCTGAACGAGGATGGAGATGAGAGTTGTGACCAAAATAAAAAAAACCAGTTAAAAAAAAGGTCCTCTCACGGACATGATTTTTTAAGCTGCATTCGTGCGTTGCATTGTGTGAAGGAATGTCACACCCCGACCGATGGCGGAAACCTCGGGGCAAACGTAAGTGAATAGATTGCTCGTAGCTCATGGTACTACAATGATTTAGATAATATTAAATTCGATATTTAGTTAGCATACACATAAATCAAATAGACAATTAACTCAAAATATGATAGATAACTCTTTATTAAACTAAGTCCATAAATCCTACATGTGAAACATCTTTAGATAATCAACTACGCTGTAACATCAGCTTGAAATCATGTGAAAATAGTATTTGTCAGCTAACGAATTAGCTGGTGAGTAAACACAAATTTGCATACATATATATATATACTAGTTTAGTGCCCGTGCTATGCTCGGGAACACAACATTCAAGTGATGCTTTTAAGGATATTCATGAATGTTCCAATCAGTTTTGAGACAAAACCGTGGTAAACCGAACACATGATATACTTTTAAAATTAGACTTTAATTAGTATAGTAATATTATACTCAAATTTACTACACCATAAAGTGCTCAGTTTTATGGTGTAGTTTTTTATTAAATCGTATAAAAATGTTATGTATATTTATAAAACACCGAGGTCTTTAATAGACATGGGCAAATCTGATAATCGGTTATTTTTTAACCGGTTTTTTATTTAACCAGTTTTTTAGATAAAAAAATAACCGGTTTTTTTTAACTCGTTCGGTTTTTTAACCGGTTTTTTTTTTGCTATAAAAATAACCGGTTTTTATCCACTTTTTTAACCGGTTATTCACTAGTAAAGTTCAAATTGAACTAAAAAGTTATAATAAAACATGTTCAACATCTCTTACAAAATTTTAATCAATATGCTCAATGTTATAAATTAAAAATACTAAAACACTATGCAACGATTCTAGTCTCCCTCTAGTCTTCTTCGCCCGATCCGGAACCGTCTTCTTCTTCATCGGTCATTGGGTTCATCACTCCGCCATCAACCTCGTTCTCGTACACTTCGGCTTCATTATCCAATTCCCCCTCTAGTGAGCGTTTGTCTTGTGCTCTATCGTTCGCATCCAAGTAATCCTTTAAACAAATCGACATCTCCACAGCCGAAGCAGTTAGTCGAGTCCTCCGTGTCGATATCACCCTGCCACTAATAGAAAAAGCAGATTCCGAAGCTACCGTGGAAGCTTGGACCGTTAGTAAATCTCGGGCCATGGAGGCTAGGATCGGAAATTATTCTTCCTTACCTTTCCACCAAGCCAACAAATCAAAATTCTTAACTTCTTTTTTAGAAAAAGTTAGTAAAAAATTTGTTGTACAATATATCCCTAGTTCGCTACTTGGACTAGAAGTTCGTTGACGTTTGTTAGCGTCACTAACAAAAGAGCTAAATAGCTCAAAATCCGACCCCGGATCTTCACTATCCATTGAATCATTAATGTTTGAGCTTTCACCAAATTTTTTCAAATAAATATCAAACATGCTTGAAAAATTTTTGTTAAAATTTTCTTTTAAACGTTGAGAAAAATTTGGGTCTTCCATGGTGTTTAAATCCAATTCGTTTGCAATTTTATCAATAAAAGATTCGGTACCCAAAACATTTATGCAAGGGTTTAACGCGGTGGCACAACTAAAAACCAGAGGTATTTCTTGAAAATATTTTTTAAGTTTTTCCTTCATTGGAGGTACCATTAAAGAATATGGTATACCTCGAACCTCCAACTTGCTTAGTTCTTGACACATTAAAAATAACTTATGAAGTACTAAAGAACTCGTTGGATAGTAAACTCCGGATAAAGCCGTTGTTGAGGTTTTAAAAACTTCAAGCATATCGGTTACAACTTCAATAACGGTCCAAGACGAAGGAGGGTAAGTCGTAACCTTACCACGAGTTTCCAAAACACTATGAAAGGCTATTAAACTTTCTTTTTGTTCAATAGCCTTTTCAAACATTTTACAAGTGGAGTTCCAACGTGTAGGCATGTCCCAATTCGGGCCTAGATATTTGGAACCCGCATCTTTACAAAACTTGCGATATTTACTATGTCTTTGATTATTGCTATATATATCGCGTAACATTCTTTTAAAACCTTCCTTTTGTGGCTCAATAACTTTTAAACCGTCTTGAACGGCCAAATTTATGATGTGTGCAACACATCGACTATGAAAAAAAACACCTTCACAAATTGGTTTATATTTTAATTTTAAATGTGTTACCGCAACCGTATTGTTGGAAGCATTATCAAACGATATCGATAAAACTTTGTCTTGCAATTTATAAGTTTGAATAACTTTATCAATAGTTTTAAAAATATTTTCACCGGTGTGAGGATAATCGAGCATTTGAAACGCAATCGTACGTTTCATCATTTGCCAAGAATCGGGTTCAACCCAATGTGCGGTGACACAAATGTAAGAATCCGGAGACCCATGTTGTGTTGACCAAACATCACTAGTTAAATTCACACCGGTTTTTAAGTTTTCAAAATAAGAAATTAATTCATTTTTTAGCTTCTTTCCATTTTTTTAAACAATCTCTTCTAAGAGTAGCACGACTTACATGGGTATAACGCGGTTGTAAAGTTTTTTGAATAACCCGAGTCAATTCTTCGTTGTCGAAATGGCCGAAAGGCAAGCTTTTTCTTATCACCAAATTGCCAAATTCCTCACGAACCGCATCAACATTGTAAACAAACATGTTTCCACCATGTGATATCGAAGCTTGACCGGGAGCGCATTCTCTTAGCAAAACCTTGCAACTCGGCTTTTCTACATGGCTTCTCAAAGATGTGTTTGAATCTTTTTGATAAAATTTACCACAATATTTGCAACGCGCCTTTTGAGCACCCGAGGCCAACTCACATATATCGTAGTGTTTCCATAAGTCTTGGGATCGTTTCGTTGGAATAATCCGAACAACATCGTTGCTTGTAGAAGCACCAACATTAGTCGAAGATTGAGACATACCGGTTGCCATTTCAAACAAGACAATATTATGTTTTTGAGAGATTAGATAGTATTTTGAAGTGGTATAATTGAACCAAAACACCCACCACCTATTTATACTAACACATTAGAGTCAAAATTAAAAAAAAAAACAATTTACAACGGCTATTAAATAACGGCTAAATTACAACGGTACTTAAATTAAGGTCTAAAAAATGCAACTGTTACAATTAAAAATGGATCAAGCATTCAAGCCCAATAAATGTTTGGCCCATATACAAAAAAAACTGATTTTTTAACCGGATAAAAAACCGGTTCTTTTAAAACTTGATAAAAACCGGACAAAACAAAAATAAACCAGATAAAAAAAACCCGGATATTATAAAAACCGGTTCGGATAAAACCGATTCAAATAAAAAAAAACCGGTTTTTTTGCCCATGTCTAGTCTTTAATTGTATGTTATTATTAACTTTATCCATAAATTTCATTTTTAGACCCTATTAAATATAAACCGACTCATGTACACCCCTTGTAGTAGAGGGTTAAAAATATAAATACTCTTAAATTTTTTAGAATTTTCCAAAATATTAGGGAACCAAAAATGTAATTAGTTTTATTATAATATATTTTATATACATATTTTAAATAAAAATCATTATTGTGAGATAAACTCTCATATTATGCCACATAAGCCAAAAGCTTTAAAATTATGCCAAAAGCTTTTTACGTTTTCCTATATTATATAAGAATATTTAAAAAAAATATGTTCGTCGTTAAAAAACGTATATGTTAGTAAAAAATATTTACGTCATATTACATGGGTTTAGTTACATATACGTTTTTTAACGACGAAAACGTTTTTTTTTATTTCCTTTTTTTCAGGTTTTAGTTTTTAATATACGCAACAATTGAGCAAAAAAAATCTATGAAAAAATTCGGGAAGTAATGTTCTCAGGAGTTCTCAAAACTAGAGGGTGTTCTCAAAATATCTCATGTCTATATATATATATATATATATATATATATATATGATTAGAACGATTGAAATGATTAAAATGAGTAAAATAATTCAATTCCATGTTATGCTAATGCCTATCATGCAACAGTGTATCACACTAGATAAATCGAGTGCACAATCAAACCTAGATGACTGCAGCCACTTAATCACACAGATTAAGCCGTAATGAGCAAAAGCATATGTCGGTTACAATCATATGTAAATGGGGTGGGATTGTCAGGCCAAATAGATCTATTAATGATAACCACTGGTTTGAATAATATAAAGATTGTGCGAGAATAAATATTTATCAACCTATGAAACACATAATCGCAAGTAATAACACATACATGAATAGAAGTGAATATAAAGAATCAAATGAATAAAAATGAACAAAATGATAAAACATGATTTAATATGTCACATGATTTCACCCCAAAACATAAAATATAAAAAGGGGCTATGAATACTCACTTGGTAATTTAGACGACGATGAACTAGAAAACTTGTGAAATAAGGCTCCGAATAACCTCCTTAGAACTTAACCTAAAGAGCGGTGTCTTAGTTTAGAACGATAACTAAAGGTGATTCGGGAATTTAGGGTTTTAATAGGAAATTGAGGTTTTTAAAATAATAGATTATCTAACAATAATAGTACGTTAATTAGTTAAAATATATAAATATTAATTCATTGTATAAAATATTTTTCAATATCATAATTATTTAAGATAATTATCTTTTTAACACAAAATAGCTATTTAAATATTATCATTGAAATAAGGGTTATTGGATTTAATCACCTTCAATTATTGGTTATTGGCCGTTGTCACCCCCAAGTATCACTTTGGCCAATATAACTCCAAACTAAACACTTTGGTGTGTGTATCACCAAAAGTAAAAAAAATTAACCAAAAATTAACCAAAAGTGACTTGAATTGGTTAACTTTTGGTGATACGGTGTCCGTAACATCAAAAGCTAACCAAAAAATAATTAAAAGTTAACCAAAAGTGACTTGAATTGGTTGAATTTTGGTGATACGGACACCAAAGTGTTTAGTTGGGGGTTATATTGGCCAAAGTAATACTTGAGGGTGACAGCGGCCAATAGCCAATAGTTGGAGGTGATTAAATCCAATAACCCTTGAAATAATTATTAAAAACTATTCTTTTAATATATAAATCTTTATAAATTTGAAGACATTCAAGATATATAAAACTCATAGATAAAATGATTCGGGAATTTAGGGTTTTAATAGGAAATTGAGGTTTTTAAAATAATAGAATTATCTAACAATAATAGTACGTTAAATAGTTAAAATATATAAATACTAATTCATTGTATAAAATATTTTTCAATATCATAATTATTTAAGATAATTATCTTTTTAACACAAAATAGCTATTTAAATATTATCATTGAAATAATTATTAAAAACTACTCCTTTAATATATAAATCTTTATACATTTGAAGACATTCAAGATATATATAAAACTCATAGATAAAGTCTTTCTATAAAATCTACAAGTTTATATTTAAAAGAAATGATATTTAAAACTCCTTATAAATAAATGTGTTTTATAAATCTTATACATTTGACTTAATAACAATTCATAACATTTATCTTACCATAATCTATAAATAAATAAATGATAAAGTAATTTAATGTAATAATAAATATATTAAATAAATTTGTAAAAACTGTTTTTAAAAAAATATACATATATGTGTGCATGCCGGGTATGAACCCCTGACCTCCTGTTGCACATAACCGCGCCTTAACTACCAGACCAAACCCTTTTTATTTGTTGATTTCATTTGAAAAAATGCATTTAAAGCGTATTTATCGGTTAAACCCAAATAGATGATTTCGTGTGTGTTAAAAGTGAAATTGATAATGCAGATAGATGAAGTGAGATTTCGTAATTGCATTGGACTGTTAATATAGGGTTGGTTTGAGTTTAAACAGCGAAAATGACTTTGAGTTTGTTACGGTTGGAATTAAAGATAAAACCCATTGATTTCGCGTATTGGTTATTAATTCAACTTCATGATCGAGATTTAAACGAGCAGTGGAAGGTTTTGGATTGATTTAATTTAAGTTTCAGGAGTGGATTTGTTGATTTTGATTTCAAAACGGCCGAGGATGATGGAGAGGATTGAATCGATGTTAAAACTCGCATATTATGGATGATCGAGTTCGAAGCTGGTTGATAAGGTGATAAGGACGTTTAAATCGGGTTAATATGATCAAATGTGTGGGTTTTAGCCCATGCCGGAGCTCGCCGGAGCTATGCCGGAGCCGACCAGAAAAACGGGAACCAAGGTAGGGATTTGTTTGGGTTTAGTTATATAAATACAAGTTTGGTCTTTATAACTTTCATTTGTTATCATTTGAAGATTAAATGTTTGATTTAGAAGGCGGATGGACGGAAGGTTAGGGTGAAAATAGTATCAGTGCCATCGATGGAGGTGGTGGTAGTTGGTGATGTGTGGTAATGGTGTGGTGGTGGATGGTAATGGCCTCAACAGAAAAAAGGGGGAGGAGTGGGTGAGACTTAATTGTTTTATAAAAAATAGGAGTTAGGGTATGTGGGCAAGATGAGGTAATTTTGTCATTTAATTACAAACTAATGGAAAAAATTAACTCCGTTAGCCTCAGATATATACAAATGGAAGTAAAATTGAAAACTCAAAGTACAAATAAACAAATTTAAAGTTTAGGTTTCAGATGGTTAAATTTTAGAAAACTCAGATATACAAAAAGTAATTTACTCTAGGTTTTATAAATGACACCAATAGCCCAAACTAATTAAATTGCTAACTTAACTAATTAAACTAACAATTTAACTTTATAAAACTTATTAAATTTGTATAAGATTAATTCTTTTATCATTATTCGGATCTTTACAATTCATAAACCTTAAATTTTAACTTATAAATTATAAAGTTATCATTTATGATTGAATATGATTGAAGTAATGAATTAGTGATTTAATCCGAATGAATACAAATGATGAAAATGCAATCGGTAGGGTTTGGATTTGGATCGGTTTGGTTTGGGGCAAATGCTACAAGGAACTCAAACCAAACATGTTCTCTTAACCATTCAACACTTAGGGGTTGTTTGTTTCAACTCTTAATGGTTCAGTTCAGTGTGTAATCATTAAGATTCAGCATTCAGAACGTTTGTTTCATAAAAAAAGAGCCTCAGAATGATTTAGTTAAGTGCTGAATGGTTAAGAGACGGAGAGATGATGAATGAAACTGAATGGAGAATTTACCAAACTTACCCTCATCTGAAGTTTTATCCCAATATCCCTCCCATAGAGCCTCTTAATGGTTCAGATCTCTTAACCATTCAGCACTTAATGATTCAGATTTTTCCAAACAACCTCTAATCATTCAGACATCTTAACCATTCAGCACTGTCAAAATGTCCCAAAGCCACCCAAGAGGACATATGTTCATTAGTCAACAAAGCTAGCCAAGAGAAGACATGTTCAAACCAAAGAACACAACTAACATGCACATTAAGAGGCTGTTTGTTTTACCTTTTAATGGTTCAATTCAATGCTTAATCATTCAATATTCAGAGTGTTTGTTTCATAAAAAAGAGCCTCTTAATGGTTCAGTTAAGTGCTGAATGGTTAAGAGACAGAGAGACGCTGAATGAAACTGAATGAAGTCTACACAAACTTTACCCTCATCTGCAGTTCTACCACAAAATCCCTCTTAATGGTTCAGATCTCTTAACCATTCAGCACTTAATGATTCATTGCAAACAACTCCTAACACACTCACACTAAAACACACTTGTAATCCTCCATAACCAACTACAATCCAACAAAAAAATTAAACCAATAAGAAGTCATTAAATAAACAAGCAATAAAAATTTGCCAAACAACCAAATTACTATTCATAACATCTATTATATCAAAAAAAATATTATTTATTTCCTTGATTGATAATATTAAAATTTGTTGAGCATGGTAAATATATATATGTAATTGCATTCACATCCCTTGCTTAAAAATTTGTGAAATCTATCGTTCATTGGTATTTTTGGGGAATTCATTGTTCACCAGCGTATATTTTTAATATTTTTTAAAGTGATCTTGGGTGAAGAAGAGAGAAAGATAATGATAAACTATTATTTAAGTGAAAATGATAGATAAAAAGTAGTAATTTTTTGTGTAACTATGGATATGAAAAATTAATGAGTTGTGAATGCTTTAAAAAGAGATCAAGAATTATTTAAAAAGGTTTAATATCAATATTTTTTAAAAGAGATAATGTCATAAAACGTAATCAAGTTTCACTTTCGTTTTAATAAAGTCACTTAAAGTTTATTTTGTTTCAATTAAATAACTTAACTTTAAAATATGTTATAATCCTAACAATTTGACTTGTATAAAAGGTAAATATTAGTTTTTATTTTTTAATAATCACTTTAAATAAAAAAATGATTCTCAAACCTATCCATATCTACTTATTACAATTTATCGAAGTTCGATTACAGCTATGGCGAATGATGCACAGGAAGACAACCTTTGTTTTGGCACTGATCGAGCAACATGTGTGTTTCATCGATCTTCTACTTATTAGTTATTACGATGATGATAATGCTAGTTGATGATAGTATATGATAATGCTAATCGATTAAAATTCTGATTATGATTAATATGCATGATTAAACATTAATTTGATGATGATGATAATCGACTGAGCATGGTATTGGAAACGTTTACCCATTAGTGTTCACGATAAATGAGAAAAAAAACCTATTAGCACGAAGTATGTCCTAGAATCAGAAAAAAAACTAGAAGATATTAAAAAGTTACAAAGGTAATGGTTATATCTTTAGAACTTTGTTATTTTGTTGTAAATTTTATAAAATCTTGGGTTCATTGTGTGGCATTATGATGTCATTGGTGGTTGAAATAATATATTTGAAGTAAGGAGTGAAAAAAATGCATTTAGAGTGAACATTTAAGAACAAAGTTGCACTTGTGGATCATGAAAAATGTTAGGCATATTTTGGTTTAAAGTGTGACCCGAAGAACATAGACTAGGTGATTTTGAATTGTTTGCGCGTATTTTGGTGTAATTTGAGCACCCATTGGGAGGATTTTGGATTATTTAGACTCGTTTGGGCATATGTTGGTCTATTTTCACCCATTTAGGCGTATTTTGGTGGATGTTAGACTCGTTAGGTTTATTTTGGTGTTTTTACTCGTTTGAGCGTTTTAGGTGAATCTTTGACCCGTTTGGGCGTATTTCAGTGTATTATGATAAATTTTGGATGTTTCAGGTGAACTTTAAACACTTTGGGCAGATTTACTCGTTTGGACGTTTATGTGAATTTTAGACACATTTGGCTGTTTTGTATATCCTTTTACATCAACTCAATATATTTAGAAATAAAAAAATCGCAATTTTCTTTTTTTTCAATTTCTCAAACATCACATCATATTTTTTTTTATATATTTTTACAACTTTGTAAGAAATTTCACATCTTTTTTTCATGTTACAAAATGTTCATGAATATTTTTTTATTTTAAAAAGAATATTAAATAACAAAAATCAATGTTAACCTATTTAACAAAAAAATTCAAAAACTTTTTTTCCAAGTTTAAAACATTTCGGTGACTACTTTTTATTTTAAAATGAATATTAAAAAACAATAATCAATGTTAATCTGTTAATCAAGTTAATTACCTAGAATTAAAACACTTTTTAAAATTAAGTTATCAAATTGAAAAAATATAAATTTTAAGTGACTTGATTGAAATAAAATTAAAACTTAATTATTTTTCTAAAAATTATCTAGTCTTTACAAAATGCGAAAGTTTTCCACACGTACCATGTAGAATATTTATGCTAAAAGGTGGTATTTACCAAAAAAAAAAAAAAAGATAGGAAGAATGAGAACCTGTACATGTAACTTGTTGGTTATTAGGGATTTAGGGTGGGGTATTTGGCTAGTTAAATGTTTATTTTTTTTTATATAAAAGATGTAACTAATTTAATATGGACATTTTAGTAACACACTTGTTAAATTACATGCAGATTAGGGGACGGATCCTATTGAGGGCCAGAGGAGGCCAACTCCTCACGTTTTTTTCGATGGTATATTAGGGTGCAGATCCTATTGATTTACTACGGACATATGAGAGATCATTTTAGTAACACACTTGTTGAATTACAAGTAGATTATGGGGCGGATCTTATTGAGGGCCGGAGGGGCTAACTCCTAATGTTTTTCCCATAGTGTGTTAATTTTTACTTTAATAGTTTATTTTTTTTATAAATACTGATTTCGTTCCTTTGAAAATTTTCTATATGCTTTATATGTATTAGAAACATTTTCCGCTCCTAATACAAAAAATCAAGATCCGTCACTGATTTTGATTATAGATCACCTACTACACAAGGAAACTCGTTTTCTCTTAACACCTTAAATTCACTCGACCCCAAACCACCATCACAAACCTACCGCCAACCCCTACCCATCACCACCACCTTTCTATTCTATTTCTTTGTATTTTATTTCTTATCAAACAACATAAAATGACGATTCATTTCTTTTAACATGGTAACCAAACATAACAGTAAAACAATAATGATCCGTTACATTTCTTTGTACATTGTATTCATCTATTTCATTGTCACATCCATTATATGATAAATCCAAAGATTCAAGTATCAAAAGTAACCATTTGAAAGATTAAATGAATAATGAAAAAAGAAAACCCTGTCTTTTGGGTGTTGCTAGATATAGATCACAGCAACATGGGACATGTTCTGGTATAAATATAAGTACATGACGGAAGCAGCTTGGTGATTCCTTATAAATCAGATATAAAGACAAGGTTAATTAGGTTTTGCGATTGTGACTTCGTCATACGCGTTAATAAAAAACGGTTTCATGGCTCTCACGTGACGGTGTAAAGTCGTAATGCGTCACATATTAAAAAACACACACATATATATATATATATGTATATATATATATATGTCAAAGCTGAAGAGATAAACTGGTAAATATGTCAAAGTAGAATATGTGTCAAATTCGTAAATATGTCAAAATAAAATATGGGTCAAAGTAGGGGTTTCAATTCCCGAAACGACACGAAACACGACCCGAACACAACACGAAAGTATCAGGTTTTGGGTTGAGAAATATAACCCATTTAAAAATACATGTCATGTTCGGGTTGTCCTATAAAAAACGGGTGCTTTCATGTTGAACACTTCAAAAACACTTTGACCCGTTAAATCGTTTAGGTTTCAAAGTTAATTCTTTTCTATAAATTAGTGTTAATTCACATTTATTTACTAATTAAATCTTTTTACATATACATTTTCAAAGTTAAGTATTTTTCATTTGCTATAAATGAATTGATTTGAATAACACGATTTATGATTTTAATTTCAGCAGTAATGTGGTTAATTATATAAAGTTTTTTAAATAAAAACCAATATACATAATTGTCATACTCAAACTTACATGTTAAACAAGATATCTTTAACTGATGTACACAACAGTCCACTTACAACCCGTAAATTTGTTTGGTTCGTTATGATAAATATGTTAAACGGGTCATATTTGAGTTGACCTGAATGTATTGTATCCAGGTTAGGGCTGCATAATTCAATCCATCAACCTATGGGCCTTCAACCCACTAACCTGACACAATTGACACCCCTAGTTAAAAGTCATAAATATACAAAGTTATGTTGGGGGCCAAAATGGTACTCAAAACAGGTAAATTTTTGGTATCGTATTTTTGGCATCGGTTGAGATATCGAATAACTGTAACATGTTAGGTACTATGAAGATTGAAACCAATACCTATACATAACTGTTTTCTATCTATGTCTCGATCTCCAGAACTTAAACACCGCAACTTCATACGTTTCTTCTATGTACTTAACCATGTTAATGTAACCATTACAACACGCGTAACAAAGTTCACAAACATGCCGCATCAAAGTGACGTTACTTTCTAGTTTGGATTCAAATATATTACATTTCATAAAAACACACTCAGTTCAAGAAAGCATGTATATGCTTTATTTTCATGAATCTTGAAATTCAATTTTCCAGGGGTAAATATTTCAGTGATAGAAGATAATTTAGTCGATCCCGATTAAACCCGAATCTTAGACCAAAAGAGATCCTTCCATGACCGTAGTGGCCTTACCTCGAAGACGTACTCTTTGATTCTCCTTATCTATGTGGACATGTAATACACCACTTCTAGGTGATGCCTGCATACACCGAAAACAAACATTCATAAGCAAATGAGCGTAGAGAACAACACGACAACATAAAAATAATCACATATGCATCATGCATTATGTTCAGGTACAGATCGGCTGATATAAACGATTCAATGCATACCTCGAAAACATTATGAAATATAATGATTTTCCGTTTAAGGCGTCTATCTATCAATCAATCCTTTGCTAAAACATATGCATCATGCATTATGTTCAGTATGTGAGACAAAAAGACATAGAAAGAGGATACCTGATACGCAACGAAATCACATTTTCCCAACTTCTCATGCCAATAAGCCGCTAAGGCGCAATGTGCACTCCCACAAACAGGATCCTATAAGAGAAGAAAGCATAGTACATGTCAAACAATCCTCTGCTAAAACTAACAAATTTTAACAAAATGAATCCCAAATTAACAAATAACAATTAGTCAATTACAATGATGTCTACTTACAAGTATATTTTTTTCAAATACTACAATAACAATGATCTTTGGATGAATATGACTTTGGTTTGGAACAGTTCCGTTTCTTAAAAAGGTATAAGAAGAAAAAAAAGTTATGCATTTACCTCATCGATTCCGTATTTTGGGCAGAAGAAGCGACTATAAAAGTCAAACCCTGACCCGTTAGGTGCACGTGCTGTAATCACTATCCCTCTACCTGGGGCATCTTTTATCTTATTGATTTGAGGCTTAAATTCTACAACGTCTTCTATTGATGGAAGCACCACCTATAGAAAAGAACAAAAAAAAACATAACTTCGAAAGATTTTAATCAAGGCCTTTTTCCCAAATATGCAAATGTAAGTGCAACTTTAATACATACATAGATATCATCAAGCGTGTTCTTCTTTACGTCAACAATAGAAACACCGTTTAATATTTCTGAAATTGCAGAAACCTCAAGATCATTGTAATCTGAAACGGGCACAACAGGGAAATCCAACTCTATGTAGAAGCTGTCTTGTGATTCACCATTTGATGAGCCATTGATCTCGTTCGCTGAAACTCTTTTGGCAGTCAAAATTCCGGAAAGAGTTGAGAACTCGATCATGTTAGAATTCACCAAGCCAGACTGAAAAAGGAAGTGGGCGGCTGCTAAAGTTGCATGACCACAAAGCTCCACCTATTAGCAGAAAATAACCAATTCAAAATTAATCGCATTTCATCAAGCGATCACAATCTCAAATCCCATAATCAAAGATCACGTATTTTGTTCACAAGGCTTTCACATCTACGTGTCCAATGTACACATCCTTACCCTGCATTTCTGCAAGAGGCTGTTTTTCCAAACCCATGAACGTGACCTACACGTCACATGGCATCAACCTTATTGTTCCTCCAAGGTTCGCCTCAATCAAGATACTGTATGAACAACGTTGTAAAAACTAGGATTAATCTGTAAGCAGTGGTTTATCGAGTAGTTTATCGATTAAATTTCACCTAGTCAAACCTCACACCGGTAATCGGTCTAAGGCTGTTAAAACCAGTCAAAATCTTTGAAGTATTTGAAAAATTATTCTAATTAACGCAATCCGATTAATAAGAATAAGTCCGAAAACAACATATAAACTTTTTGTGTAAAAATTGAAGTTTGATAAATTACATATAAAATTCCAATCCGATTAATCTCTAGTACCGATTTTTACAAGCATGAGTATGAAAATAACAAATCCAAAAAATATATCATTCAGTATATAAATACAACTAAAGTTAGTTAGATTGTTATAACAACCACATAATGGTTAGACAAACATACACAGTAAGAAGCAAAATTTGAAGATAAAGACACTCATCAAAAAGCAAACAATTGTAAAGGCAATGAAACAGGTGGTAATAAACATGATACCTCAGCAACAGGAGTGAACCATCTGAGGTGAAAGCTAGGGTTTAGAGAAGCGTGTTGAAGAATAGGAGTTAGGTAACACGTCTCTGAAATGTTAAATTCAGTTGCAACTGATTGTAACCACTTATCATCTTTCTCGATGTCCTTTAACCAACACACGGCTGCCGGGTTTCCTTTAAACGCCGTGTCTGTAAATGCATCCACCTGTTTATCAGTTGATTGTTTCAGTTTGTTAATCATTCATCGTTGTCGTTGAAAATGGATGAATTAAGGAACTTACAACGGAGTATTTGACCAAGTTTTTCGCCATTAGACCTGTCTTTGCTCAAGTCAACACTCTTTGGTATATGCTCTGTAGTAATAATATATAGGACAACTTTTTAGCTATATTATTTCCCGTGTGTCACACGGGCGAACAGTAAAATGTAAAAATTAAAATATTTGAAACTTCTATCAAGTTAAAATAAATACAACTATAACTTGTTTTGACTTTTACAAATTTTCAAATATGTTCCACGAGTTCCTTAAACACTATTTCATATTTCACTTAAAAAATTATAAGAACAAAGATAATATTTCACCGAATGAAATTCATAAATCTACTTAATTTAAAAAATCATCAAAAAGATCTAAACATGTTAAATAAACAAATCATACATGCTAGAGATAATCATATATATCATACATTTTTCACAACATGGAATGATGTCTTTATAGAAAAACATGTATTGATTATCCGTTTGCAGTATATATGAATAAAAATATGGTATAAATGATATCTCTTTAATTTATGAATAACTAAATCAATATTTCTATGAAAAGTTAAGAAATATCAATTATAAAATTAGTTCATAGTATTTATGAATAAGTATGATATAAATGAGATCTATTTAATTTAGGAATAAATATTAATCAATGTTTCTATAAAAAAGTTTTGAGCGGGAAAAAATGTATCTAAGAATCTAAGATAGTCCAATGAATGCCAAGTGTCCTAAAAAACCTTCTTTTATTAATATATATTTATCGTTGGGTAACTTCTTTTTAGGTGGGATTTTGACACTCAAAGTGAATGAGAAAACGTCATGTGGCGACCAAGATACTATTTTATTATAATAGAGATTTAAGGATTTTGCTCCATCAATTTCATGCATGATGAAAAATTCTACCTCCCGAACTTCCTAATATATAACAAATAATTGTAAAATTGCCCCCAAAAAACATTAATACCCTGTGTGTTACACGAGTTGAATATGTAAACATATTTAATTAATATAGATCAAACACAACGAATAGAGATTCATATGGAGTGTAAGACCATATGTAGTGGTGAGGTCTCAAAGAGCCCCATGGCAGGTCCACATCAGCATGGTAAGTTTTTGGGCGCCTTCTACACAGCGCCAAGAAGGAATTTTCCTTTCAAAGCGCCCCTACGTAGTAGAAAGGGGGCGTTATTGGGCGTTTTTTAGGTGTAATGGGGCGTTTTTGAGTGATAAAAAGCCCAAAAACGCCCCACCACACATGGTCTAAGCATTAGAGATGAAGTTAATCATAAAGTGCAGGGAGATTAAAATGTAGGGTATTGAAACAGAATGGCAATTATCAATTAAAAGAGAAGGATATCGTAAACTCAATTTGTGTATATCCTAAATCATAATTTTGAACCCAAAAGATTCATATCCTGCTCCTCAAATCAAGATAATAAAAGTATAATTAGTGTATTGTTTTAACAAAAAGGCAACACCTCATTTGAACTTAAATATTTGAGAATAAAAACAAATTGATCCTATGAAATGAAAATTGAAGCAACAAGTTTTACTTTACTAAAATTGAAAACAACCTATTGTGTGGCTAAAACAATGAAACAACAAAAAAGATAGTAACTGAAAACTATACTTGCAGTCAAACCAAAGCTTGAATTTTTACTAAACAGAAATAGTTGACATCAATATAGCATCCTATGTTATAGTTTAAAATAACATCACAAATACAATTTGTATGTAGAAACTCATCTTTTACCGGAGAGGAGAAGATAAATCACCAAATAAGCAATACAATACATAAAAAATTGTTTAGATACAAATCTAAAATAAAAAAAGGAGATTGAAGTCAATTCAATTTTTATAAATGATAAATCATAAACCGTAAAGAAAATATGAAATAAGAAACAAATATGTAAGTGAATGGATAATCATAAGTAACTGGGTAGTGAAAGTGAAGAGGCCACAAACACCAAAATCGAACTCTCTATTTACATTACACACATGAACATTAAACAAAAATCAATCGTAATAGACAAACGAACCTGTTTGGGAGATTCGAAGATTCAATCTGTGGTTTAATAACCTATTCTTGGGATGCAAGCAGCGATGTCAACTAAATAACAATGTCATGAAGATGCCTCCATCTAGCTAAGAGGAGTAGGATATACGATTAGGGTCTAACTGTCTAAGGCAATGTTTTCAGAATCAGACCGGACATTAAACCGGTTTTTTACTGATTAAACGGCTGGATCGATCGGACCGGTCGAACCGTATTAAAGGACCGGATGATTTAATATCAGACCTTCGAGAACAACTTGTTTAACAAGTTGTTGTATGATTGTTTATTTAATATTGGGCCATACTACGCTTTTTTTCCCACGTCATATGTGCTATTTACATCGGGGGGAAAAAACAAAAAACCACTCTATACCGCGTATAGTACTATATGTAGCGTATAGATGGGTTTATCGTATTATGTTTGTACCCTATAGGCCGCATATAGGTCTATACGCGGTGTATAAGGTACAAGGTTCAAACGGAATGACCCATGCCAGGTGTTTTCGTAAGATGGTCGGGTAGATACGCCGCGTATATGCCTATACGCGACGTTTATGTTCCAGATGAATTGTTATTAAACCAATCCCAAGCTTCTCAACTTCACACACGAAACATTCTCAATCTTCACACGATCATTTTGAAACAAATATTTACACACGTTCACACAAACATAAAAATACATAAACATGTCGTGGTGGAATTTTTTCGATCTGCCAGAAGATGAAGAACCGACGTTTGATTTGAACGAGATGCCGACGCCGGAATTTTACGAACAACCGGCCCCGAGTCAAGATTTTGGAAAACGACCAACATTTTAAGAAGCAAACTAGGAAGCGATAAACTTGAATCAGGTAAAAGATATTTTTCTTTAAATATAGCTCGTTCTTCGTATATTTAATCTTTTTGTTGATTTAGGAATATTATTTTCACGAGAGTGAGCCATCTTACCACATTCCTGTAGAAGACCCGTACTACGATACGCGACCATCATCCCTTTATTCAGCAGAACCATCTATTACAGCAGACATGCCTTGTACGATTTAGCTCCGGACCAGACAACGTTCGAGATACGTTCGAGAACAACGAGGAAAACAATAAAAAAGAGGACAACGATGAAAACAATGACGAAGAGTCTGACGATGATTACATACGCGAGACGACCGTTTTGTATGTAACAGATAGTGTACGTGTTAATCATAAATTATATGTTTAAGTTATAACTAGGTAATTATATTATTATTGACTTTATATTTTTCTTTAGTATTTCTCTTCTCAGCCGAGTTGGAGGAATGGGTGAAAAAGAGAGGAGATGAGATTGAGTGTGTTATTGTGGTTGATCGGTCAAGGAACGGCGCTGTGGACCTTAGATGCAGTCGTGACGGGGAATACAAAAGCAATGCCACATTTAGGCGGACGGGTAGTGCGAAAACTAACTGTCATTTTAAACTTTTAGGGAGATACGACAGGGGGAGTGATTGCTGGAAGTTAAATGTAGAAAACCAGACTCACAATCACCGTCCCATTGTATTTAAGAAGGGGCACCTGTATCTTAGGAGGCTGGATGACGAGCAAAAAGACGTGGTTGCGCGCTTACACCGTCAGGGCATGAGACCGATACAGATTTTGGATGTCTTACGAGTTCAGTTTCCCGAAATCTTATGCGTGGTGAAGGACATAAATAATTACGTCCGGTCTATAAAAGATAAAGATAAAATTGGCAAGATCCCAATGCAGGCATTTGAAAATTTTCTTGATACAAAGGGGTTCTTGTTTCAAACCTACAAAGACGGTTAAAAAAACGGACGAAAGAAGTATTTTTATTCATTCCACCTCATATAAAATGTGGTGTGTCTTCCCTCACGTGTTGTTGATTGATGCAAGCTACAAAACAAACATGTATGGATGGCCTTTTTTACAATTTGTTGGTATGACTTTCATGCCGAAGTCGTTCTATATTGCTCACGCGTTCATTTCTAGGGAACGAGAGGCTGATTTCACGTGGGTCCTTGAATAGCTTAAAAATATCATAAATGATTGCATTCAGCCTCGTGTGATCGTTACCGATAGGGATCTAGCCCTGATGAACGCGTGTAACCGCGTATTCCCCAAAGCCACCAAAAACCTGTGTCGGTGGCACATTCAACAAAACATTTCCAAAAACTGGAAAAGTTTATTTAAAGACGAAGTATGGGATAACTTCAGCTATAGTTGGACGAATCTGTGCTCGTCTAGGACGATCGATGATTACAATTATAATTGTGGGAAAATGGAAGAATATTTAGCCTCGATGGAGAGACATGGTACGTTATATTATTTAATTTAGCTCTTAATAACTATGTTTGGCTTTTATCATAATTGTTCGTTTATTTGTTTCAGGAGTATGGGTGTATATAAGGGATAACTGGTTGAATCCTTACAAAGAAAAGTTTGTTACGTGTTGGAGTTTTAATCGTCTCAATTTTGGCCAACATACGACAAACAGAGTTGAGAGCCAGCACACAGACATTAAGAGATACCTTCACGGGTCTAATAATTCGTTTGAGACGATCGCGGGGTATGTTCTTAAGGTTGTAAGGAAACATGAGGTTGAGATTAGCAAATCATTTGAGGTGTCCCGTATAAAAATTATGAAGCATCATAATTTGAAAATTTTTAAAAAATTATTGCGTAACATATCCATTGAGGCTCTTAATATTCTTGAAGCCGAACATAAAAAGTCATACAAGATGATTCAATCGGGTTCTTCGTGTGGACACCAGTTGCAGACCTCTATGGGTTTGGCATGTGCTTGTAGCATAGAGCAACACACCGTACAGGTGGTAACACTTTGTTTTTACGATTTAAACCTATTATTTGATTGATTATTGATAGGTAATTTTATTTTATAGTCACGCCTATTCCACTACGATCGATAGACCCCTTCTGGAGAAAACTTGATTTCGAGCCAGGGTCTAAAGAGGCCGCTGCACAACCAGATATTAAAAAAGAGTTGAATGAAATTAATGAAAAAGTGTGTTCTCAGAAAGATCCTCTTAAAAAATAGGACATGTTAAATAAGCTTAATTCGACATTTTTTTCAACAAAAACAACTAAAACAGATCCTGAAAAGCTTCAGGATCCACGAGGTCACCCTAGTCAGAAGAAGCAGCAAAAATAACCTCCTCTAGTTGACCCGGGTAGACATAGCTCTTCTACAACGTCTAATATGTCGTCGCAACAAAAACCTCCTCCAGTTGACCCGGGTAGACATAGCTCTTATAGACCGTCTAATATGTCGTCACAACAAAAACCTCCTCCAGTTGACCCGGGTAGACATAGCTCATATACACGTTCAAAATCAACGAAAGCCACTAAGAAGGAACCCAAAAAAGCAATGTATCCGAAGTTTTCATTGATGAGAAAACTAGAGGATGGTGCGAAAATTGAAAAGTTTAAGGTATACATACTTGAATGGTCTTACCAATATATATCTGACATCACAGACGTAAGACCAGATGGTAATTGCGGGTTTCGAGCAGTAGCTGTGGCTCTTGGGTTGGATTCAAATCGTTGGCCCGATATTAGGAAACAGATGATGAATCAGATGGACAACCACTTGAATTGGTGGTATCAAAAATTTGAGTACCAAGTCCGTCAGAGGGATACACTATACACGTTCGTAATGGGTTGGAATTAGGGATGGGCTTTTGGTATCGAGTACCGGTACCTTCCCGGTACCGTCCCGGTACCGTACCGACATAGCAATATCGGTACCGGTACCAGTATCCACTTTTACTGAAACTCGGTACCGGTACTAGGCGGTACTGGTACTTTACCGGTTAGTACCACGTTGGTACCGGTTAAGTAAAAACTAGTTTTTTTAGTATATTTTATATAATTTGAAATGTTATGAATGTTGTGGATTACTTGCTTAATGTTATAAAATTTTTTATTTACAACTTTGAGTCATTTTATAATATTTTTAGATTATTAAGTTTTAAATTTAATGAAGTTGATATGATTTTTAATTAATTTATACCATATTTCATTTCTTTTTCTTATATTCAAGTATATTATAGTATAGTTATATTAAAAAGTATAAAATTAAAACGAAATAAGCGAATAAATTTTATTACAAAAAGATAAAACATGAAACCGGTACCAAGGTGGTACTAGTACCGAAATACTGGTACCGGTACCGTCCCGGTACCGTCCCGCTAAATTCGGTACCGGTACCCACTTTTCTTAAAACTTGGTATCGGTACTAGGCGGTACCGGTACCGGGCGGTACCGGTACCCGTCCCGATCTCATCCCTAGTTGGAATGGTTTGACACGTGTCAATTTACGCCACCAGAACGTTGGATGTCGTTTCCCAACTATGGATTCGTTATTGCTCAGACGTTTCACTACATTGTAATTCAGTTAGATAAGATGGGTAGCCAAACGTTTTTTTCGATGAGAAAAACTCCAGAACCACTGTTCGATTATCCAATCTTTGCACTGGTTAATATAAACAACAATCACTGGATCATAGTCAAAATGTTTGACAACTTCCCGATTCCACCACCCGCTTATCTTATGGCGTCATCATTTGCGACTCCAGAAGCCAGAAAATGGACGATTTTTTACGAGGAGCGTTTAAACCAATACAAATTAATAGCTGAACAATGGTGTATTCCCGCCCCTTTCATTGACATAGAAGAACTAAGTCGAAATTTTTAGTAAATAAATTTTTTATCAAAAAAAATTTGTTTAAAATAAACTTTTTAAAAACGTTTTAGAAAAAAATTTTAAAAACGTTTTATAAAAATTATTAAAAAAACTACGTTGCGTATGGATCACGACGCAGCGTAGTAGGTTTCAAAATTCCGAATCTGTGTGCTACTACGCTGCGTATAGAGCACTACGCATCGTAGTGCGGCTATTCCGAGGCGACTACGCTGCGTTTAGATCACTACGCAGCGTAGTGTACTTTAAACGTTTGAACTGCCTCGAAATAGCCGCACTACATTGTGTAGTGCTCTTTACGCAGCGTAGTATTTGAGCTATAAAAACGCTGCTATCCGAAGCGTAGTCTTCTTCCACACACACACTCCTCACATACACATACTCGACACACACACACACACACACTCACTCTCAAAACCCGACATCCCGACCTCACTTGTCCAATCGTTGGAGACCCGACTCACGACATACCCGAGACGCGACATACAAGGTACGTTTTAAACACCCGTTTAACCACTAAATATGTGTTTGTTTATAGATTTTGGATATGGATTAGATTTTAGATAATGATTTATATTATGATTTTGGATTTAGATTATGGATATTGACAAGGATCAGGTGTTGGCCGAGTACCCCCATTTGCAGTTCCAGTCCGACTCGAGAGAGTTACAACGCTATACTAGTCTTCTACGCATGGTTCCCGAGCCCAAAGTTATGGTTGAGTGGGATTTTTTAGATATGGTCGAGGAGCGAGACCGTTATACAGAGATTGTTGGATTTGATAGCCCGTGGGCTCGGTTATTTGAGACGGACCTCCCTGCTTACAAGGAGATGACATTAGAGTTTTTCTCTACGTTTCCATGCAGGTATTTATTTATTTGATTATTTATTTAGTTTATCTATAAGTTTAATTAAATTTTTAATTATTTTTTTAAATAATTTATTTTTCAGGTCACGTCCGGACGGTACCCCTAAGATCTCGATGGCAGATGGTTCGGACACTACTCTAGCAGAGGTCACGTTCCGTTTATTCGGTTGTCGGCATTACTTTGAGCAGTTTGCTGTCGTCATCGGCTTTTACACCACTGCCGAGGTTCGACAGCCTCTGTACATCGAGGAGTTTGTATTTGTCAAGATGAAGGAAGAGCTCGGGAGTGTCGGTGTGGAGGCTCGATCACAACCGAAATGCTATACGATCGAAGCCGAAGATTGGAAGGAAAACTTGGAGCATACGCGTTCTGCAAATTACCAGCAATGTCTTTTCCAATACACCTTTCTATCTTTTTATTTTTGCATTTTATTTTATTTTTAGATATTTTTCATTTCTACATTAGGGACAATGTAGAACTTAAGTGTGAGGATGAGAAATAGTCATTTCTGAGTCTTTAGTTGTTTATTTTGAGTCATATAGTGTCTTACAAAATCCAAAAAAAAATTAAAATTTTTGAAAAAAAAGTCTTTGTTTAAGTTGTGCACTTTTAAATAGAAAATGATAGTAAACTAATTTTGGCTTTCAAATAAGTTGTGGTTTTTAAACAAGGGTGAATTTTGATAAACATTTGGTAACTCAATTAGCTAAGATGGTTTCCTAAGTGTAGTAATTGAATCTTAATTGTTGTGAATCTCGTGGGTCATAATCTTAGGAGAAATAGGAAGGCCTTATACTAAATAAAACTAGGAACCAGTTTAGGCCGTAGAACTTAAAAAGGTTATGGGGTAGTGACATTTTGGGATTTATAGCACACTTCTTGTGAAAGAAGTGGCGCTTCCGCAAATCAACATCCACAGGGTGTAGATTGAAAGCGCTCAAAGTAGCTGTTAAATAAAAGAGCTCAAAGTAGCCAAATCAAATGAAAAAAAAGAAAAAAAAGAAAATACAAGGCAAGTGATCCAAGACCTCATGTGCTCTACCTCCGAGATAGCGACTTGGATACGACATCCCTGGGTGATGTGATCTTGTTTTATGAAAAAAAAGAATAAACAGTCTACGCCCATAAATATCATCCATCTAAAATCCACCCTAATATGGCACTAGTCTTTAATTTAGTTAAGTTCTTTAGGTTATTCTGGTAGGAAAATCTTTGTGATTTATCATATGCCTCGTCAAGCAACAATAAATCGGGCTGACCTATTTTTCCTTTGTGTGAGACCTTTTTCGTCCCTGAAAAAGCATGCACATAGATTCACATCTTTACCTACAGAACAATACACATGCTGAAGCGACATATATTGCTTATACTTAACAACTTTCATGTGGCACTAGTCTTTAATTTAGCTATAGATGATCTATTGACATAGCGAACAACAACGTACGAGCCCCTACTTTAACAACTTTATGTGGAATGCTGCAACAAGACGAGAAATTTTTTGTACCAGCAAAGCACCCATCTAGCTTTGGTAATCACATGAAATGCAGTAGCAAAATATCTATTGTAAACATTATGCTTATGTAACAACTACAATGACTAGAACTCTAGAAGTCTAAGTAGAAACGTGTTAGCAATATAATGTATGAACATCTGTTTAGAAAAACCAACAGCAAAACCATTTGACAACAGCAACACAATTTGATCGTCGACCTGGCTGCCGCAACGCGCAGCCTCGGGCATTATTCTAGTTAATCAGTATTTATGACTCTTATTATGACTTTGAATGCTTGACAGTTTTAGTCCCTAAGATAATCCACATTCCTCAAGGATTAGTTATAGTTAATATTGTAGTTTTTAAGTAACGGTGATTTGAACGACGAAACAGTTAGGTGTTTAAACCTAACGGTCCTTTAATCGAGTGTAAAAATTTTGTCATTGGGAGCGTCTATTCGAGATAACTTTTACATCATTCGACTTGTATTTTCCTTCCGATCAAAAGCCATAAACATCGGCATTGAATTCGAAAAAAACTTAATGACTTAAATTTTTTTTAACGATGGCTTGTTGGTTGACAATGTGATAAAATTTGGGACCGCTACTTGCCAGTTTGATAGTTAGGGCCTGTGATCATCTCCGGGTGGATGGTTAGTGATTGATTAATGTTTTCTTATGGTTTTATTTTGTTGGGCATAAACATTAGATGCTCTTGGATGTTTGAATGTTTATGTGTTTACCATTTTTATTTATTAAAACAATTTGGTTAATTGTTTTGAGAATTTGTTCATCAAGTTACTTATGACAATTATTAATTCATTGAATGAAGCTCTTATTATATTCTCTACAATTGATGTGTTGCTAATAAAATAACCAGGTCCGGCATTAGTTAGTCATAATCTCCTAATTAAATTGATTAGTTGATTTTTGTTCTACTATCTAATTGAATAATCCGTTATTTAGTTGGTAATCATAGTTCAACAAAATTGGTAAACAAGTTATGTCTATGTGACTCCCAACTTGATAAACCTTAACGATACATTTAGGTCACTTACTTGAAACCAGGATTTGATTCATTTTCCAAATATTATATCACAACCAATTTATTTCATCGCAATTGTTTTTTCTTAATTCTTAGTTTAATAATCAATCTTAATCTTTCACAGCCAAGTGACAATAGTTAATTTATTTAGTTTAAATCGTTTGAACTCTCAAATCAAGTTATTTACAACACTGACCACTAATTCCACTTGGTTCGACACTATACTTACCCTAGCTACCTAAGGTGATTAGAACATTTTTATATTTTTGATTGGCTTTTCGACACCGATCAATTACCGGTAAAAACCAAAATGTGAAAGTTAAGACCGTTTAAAAACCAATATAACTAGTTAGTATTGCAGTTTTTAAGTATAGTACATGGTATATAATACCTTAAAAAAATATAGAGAATGTTGGATTAAACTATGTATAGATTTGCAATAAAAAATCTAATTTATTGTGTTTGTTACACTATCATATATAATATGTTTATCAAAGCTTTACGTGTAGGCCACGATATAACCCTTTAGGTTAGCAAAATGAATCTTTCAAGTGTATTGAGACATGAATCATGTGATAATGTGTTTTACGTTGACTATCAAAGTTCATATATATATAAAAATATATAGGATTATTAGATTTTTATAATTCCTGAAGGTCCAAATTATCCCAACATATAAAATGTTGAACAAATTACAATTTTCATCCTTTACGTTTACATCTATTTTTATCAATAGTCCTTTTTTGCTAAATTTTTCATCAAACGTCCTTTATGTTTAAAAAATGTAACAAAGTTAGTCCTTTACTCTAACCCCTGTTAAAAATTCTAGTTAAAGTGTGTCACGTGCGGATCATGTGAGGGCAAACATGTCATTTTTCAACCTTTTTACAACTTATATTTGATATAAGTTAGGGTTTTAATCAAAACATAAGTTATAAATAGGTTTGGAAAAGACAAATTTGCCCTCACGTGATTTGCACGTGACACACTTTAACTAGAATTTTTAACGGGTTAGAGTAAAAAACTAACAATGTAATGTTTTTTAAACATAAAAGACGTTTAGTGAAAAGTTTAGCAAAAAAGAACAAATAATAAAAAAGAATGTAAACATAAAGGATGAAAAATGTAATTTGTTCTAAAATGTTTAAAGACAATAGAAACTTTGAACTTATTTTCCTTCGACAATCTTATACTAATTAATCCAAATTAAAGTTAAAATATCACACATCCCCTATAATAATTTGGTCGATGGCTTAATTTCCAAACTTATCCTGTTTTATTAATTTTCTTTATTGTATACTATTAGCTTTAATACGGTGTTTAATTAGCTTACACACGAACGGACATAGATAACGACATGGGGTCGTATGTGGCCCTATTGGATATTTTTTTTCTTATAAAATACTATTGTCATAGAAAAAAGTAGGTGATATTTTCTAATATTTTATACTTGATAATATACAGATTTATCTGTTCACAAAAGTATGTCGGCTAAATATATTATAAATTATTTACGTATGTACACCGTTAGAAAGTATCACTTTTTGAATAATTGTCGTAATATTATAGCCAAACGAAAGGAATTTTTTTTATAAATGGAGTTGATTTAAGATGTTTGTTGATAAGAGGGGTAAGTCTCCCAAAAAGCTGACAAGAGGGGTACTCGCCACTGTCATGGGCGGGTTCTCAGACTTTGTGAAACGTGCCAGACCAAAGATTCAATGTTGACTGTCCTCTAGCTAGAACACGCCCCTGGCAAGGGCGGGTTCTCCAGTCACATGCACAAACTTACAGAGCAGTGAAATGACATGACGATTTGTACTACTCGCCCTTGTCACGGGCAAGTTCTAGGAAAAAAACGAATTAGGGTTGGTCAGGTTTTTAGGTTTTAATATTTATATTAAATAAATAAAATTTTCTTATATAACTTACAACCATATTCAACCAAATCTCTACCATCTCTCTATCCACATCTCTACAATCTCTCTATCCATATTTCTACCATCTCTTCACCTTCAATTTCAAGAAAAAGAAACTCACTCTTATCTCTAATCATGTCTAGACCTTATTTTCTACAGTTATACTATGGTGGTGAAGTTTCGTTTGTAAACGGAAATGTTATGTGTAATTCTTCTACCAGAAGTACCACTATTGTCCTTCATAAAAAAATGACATACGAATCGTTTGTTGATTTCATTTACAATCATCTTCAACTTCAACGAGAGTTTTATCAGCTGAAATTCAAATTATTTTACACGTACGGTGGGTTTCCTCAAATATCCGAAATTTTTAATGACTCAAGTCTTGAAGTTTTGTATCAATTGGCAGAATATGTGGAAAATTTCATTGGACATATTCACGTAATTTTGGAGCCAGTTATCTCAGTCCAACAATCAAGTTGTATGGATCTTCTACGAAGTTTTTCTGTATCTGCGGCACCCGAAGAAACATTTACTACTTTTTTTCAAGGCAATGTAACTTCACATGATCATCAAGCCGGTCCGTCAAGTAATTTTGACGCAGAAAATGTTGATCTAAATGTCGATGACCACGGAGGTTTTGACAACTCGGATGATGATATTTCACAAACAAGTGAAGATACAGAATCGGTCCTGTCACATGATGAATCAACCGACAATGAAGACGAGTATGACATTGTAGACCACCATAATTATTCAGTTAGTCAAGGAACATTTTACGGGGATGTGACTTATTCTAAAGATCCCCGAGAATTAAGAAATTATGAAGCTGCTGTTTTTGACGATGAAGAATACACGGATTTATGGAATGAAGAATTAAAAGAAATCCGTGTCGGCATGTACTTTAAATCAAAAGAAGATTTGTCTCACGCGGTACGGTTATGGAATCTTGCACGTAACCGTGAGCTGTGGGTTGTTGAAAGTAAAAGTAACACGTATAGAGCAAAATGTTACACACTTAACCCTCATTATAGTAGTGATCTTCCTAATGGTCCTCAATGTGGTTGGTATGTGTATGGTACTAGGAGTAAAAATCACAACATGTGGAGAATATCTAGATGGGTGAATGCACACAATTGTTATGGTAGTGTTGTTGGTAACAACAGAGGTTTGAAAAGTAGAGATATCACAACTCGGATCATCCACTTTATTCGTTAAGATGTTACTTTTCCCGTCAAGCAGATTCAGGCACATATAAAAGACACCTTGAATGTTGATGTATCATATAATAAGGCATGGCGAGCTCGGAAGGGTGCTATTGAGATGGTATACGGTAGTTGGGATAGTAATTTTGAAGAACTTCCAAGGTACATCAATGCACTACAAGAAACTAACCAAGTTATCGTGGAATGGTTACATCATCCGGCCAGTTAATCTCCATATCATACGTTTAAATTTGTATTTTGGGCGTTTGGTCCGGTAATCAACACATTCAAGCACTGTCAACCTGTGATTTCTGTTGACGGATCCTACCGTGCAAAGATGTTCATTGCAGTTTGCAAAAATGCAAACAACTACGTAGTGCCGGTAGCTTATGCCATCGTTGATGAAGAAACGACAGAAAGCTGGAGTTGGTTTTGTCCATACAACCATGCTAAAGTAGCACTTCCCCAACTTAGTTGACCACACTCTTGTAAATTTTCTACATGTGTTAAAAAATTTGCATGAAGCCAATTGGAAGAGGTATCAGGGAATAAAGTAGCCCCAATCAGGTATAAAACTATTAACCGGGCACGTTCCTGACGTTGCTCGATGGTATGATTTTCAGGGAAGTCTTTTGCTATTTCATTGAAAATAGCAACCAGATTTATTCGGTGACCGTCTATAGATTGATCTGGTAGTTTACAACCAGTCAAACGCTCAAACTCATCAATTAATTGTTGATTTTCTAACACCACATTAGTGCCAGAAACCGCATCACCATCAACATTCAAACCCCATAACACTTGAACATCCTGTAGGGTTATCGTGCATTCTCCCACAGGTAAGTGAAATGTGTGGGTCTCCGGTCGCCATCTCTCAACCAAAGCTGTAATGAGACCACGGTCCAGCTTACGGTTACCGCAATCAATTATACCACCAAACCCCACCATCCTTATGTGTGTCATAACATCATTGTGGATGGGTTTTTTCTGAATGAGTTTCCAAAAATTGGCGTCCCCTCGTCTAGGACGTATTATACCAGCATCGCTTGTTGGATTTTGGAAGTAATGAGCAGCTCTATGGTCACCGCCCAAGAATAACAATTCGTTGTTTAAAGGACCCGGTGTAACTCCCCATCCTGCCATTTCTGGTAGAAGTAATTGTCTCGTTGGTTAAGTAATGTTTGAAATTGTGAGAAATGGTGTTATGAGAAATGTTTTTAGAGAAATGGTGTTGTAAGAAATTATGTTGTGAGAAGAGAATGGTGTTGTGAGAAGAGAAATGGTATTGTGTGAAGAGAAATGGAATGTGAGAAGTAGTGTTTTGTTTGTTAAGATATATAAAGTTTTAAATAAATAAAAAAAGCGTTTTTTATTATTATTTGGTAACCCGTAACCAAGACCAACCCCTTATGAATATCACATGCGTTTCAGCCTTTTATTAAAGTTGATGTGATGTGAGCATGCGTAAGTGTACTACTCGTCCATGCCATGGGCGAGTTCTTCAAATGATGTGATGTCTCCATAAGCTTTTTCAGTCTTTAATTAATAGTTGACAGCACCAGCACTTTGACTAGAGAACCCGCCCTTGCCAGGGGCGTGTTCTAGCTAGAGGACAGTCAACATTGTATCTTTGGTCTGGCACGTTTCACAAAGTCTGAGAACCCACTCATGACAGGGGCATTGTACCCCTCTTGTCAGCTTTTTGGGAGACTTACCCCTCTTGTCAACAAACATCTTAAATCAACCCCATTTATAAAAAAAATTCAAACGAAAGGGCTGATAAATTTTATAAAAAAAATCTTATTGAAAGAAAAGCCTGTAGCAATTTTATTTTTTACAATAGTACGACAACTTTAGCTACAAAATTACAACAATATCGAGTCGTTGTAACATTTGCGATAACTAGCCACAGAACTAGTTTTTTTAATAAATTAGTTATACTGCGACAAAATAACGACAAATTATGGTTGTTTAGTTTATCCGGTAACTGTGAAATATATTAAGTTTTTTTTTTTATTATTTGTAAAAACTATGTACTAATCTTGTCGTAAATATCGAGTTGTCGTAACATTTTTAGAAACTTTTATATTAAAAAATGCATTTTTTTTATTTTAGTAGTGATCGGATATATCAATGAAATGTATGTATGATTAACAAAAATTTTAAGTATCATTTATCATGAGGGTCATAAAAATCAATACAATTTGACTTTTTAAAAGTGACTTTGACTTTGTAGTGGTTAAGAAATTTAGTTATTATCGTATCCTAATTTATATTAACAGAATTTTATCTACATCGAAACAGAAGTAAAAAGAGTAACAAGTTACACCAATATATTGTATGGAGTTTACTCTAACTAACAAATTTATGTTTTTTTTAACTGCATAGAGGACCTCATTCATTTTAACCAAAATTTAGCCATGAGCAGCGGCGCAGCTTAGTTAAGTTCGGGGGAGGTCCCGGCTGTTCTTTTCACAAGAAGTACCGGTTATTTGATTTCGCATTTAAAATTTTAATATATATTGATTTGGGCCCCCTAAAAAAAATAAGAAGCCCACATATATACAAACGTCTCGGGTTTTTGGAGCTGCATTCGTGTCCGCAGGTTGCGCGGGCGTCGCAAAGTTTCCAACATCCAACCCATTTTTTTGCACCCCACCTGCGCGCGGGTAGGTGTCAGAGTAAAACACAACACATGAAGTTAATATGGCTTGGAGGATGAAACATATAAGCTAGAGTAAATTTTGTTTCCACACCTATGTGGGACAAGATTTAATTTCATCCTTACCAACAAACTATTTTGAAAGTTGTCATCTAATTGACACGCATTATCTAACATATTTTATACATGTGTTTGTTAAATTATTGTCCATTTTTTATGTGCAAGAAAACTTTGTTTGGATGAATGAATAAAAGCTAGATATTTAGAATTTTTATTGTTTGACCCGACCCGTACCGAATACCCGACCCGTATGTATAACCCGAAACATAACGGTAGGAAAATTTTTTTGAACCTCGTGATTTTCGAACCCCTCTAGGTATTTATTCAAGCTTCGCAATTGGCCATGAGGCTAAAAATTATTAGCCACATTTCATTTCGGATTATATTTTGATATGTTACAGAACACTGCATATATAGCTAGATGTCCTCTTCCCTTTAAATGTTTTGTCACTTCTAACTAGCCACAAGTTCCACAATATTATTTGGACAATTATGTGTTGTAACTCGCTAGTCTTTTTTCGAGTTGGTGGCTAATTTGTTCAATATAGTTCTTGATATATATGCAAGCAATATTGGATATTAATGAATCTAACTATTAGTTTTTGGTCGTTACCAGTCCTAACTTTTGAAATATGTGCTGGCGGTCCTAACTTTTATCATTTTGGCCATTAATGGACCACCGTTAAAAGAGTTAACAGCGTTAACTTTTTTTTTGAATTTCAGGTCAACGTTTTATGGTTTTTTAATCGGAATAAGAATACGAGTCTATTAAAACACCCCGATAAAACATCGTTTTGTCATTTGGAGCACCATTTCGATGTACTTTTTATATCAATCGACTCGTATTCTTATTCCGATTAAAAACCATAAAACGTCGACCTAAAATTCAAAAAAAAAAGTTAACGCCGTTAACTCTTTTAACGGCGGTTCATTAATGTCCAAAATGATAAAAGTTGGGACCGCTCGCATATATTTCAGAAGTTGTGACTGGTAGCGGCCAAAAACTAATAGTTAGCTCCGTTAATTAATATCCAAAACTCCTATATGCAAATACAAGAGATTCTAGATCGTTTTAATTATATTTTCAACAATAAACCATACCATAAAAGTTATTATATATCGATAGTTAAAAACTTAAAAATTTTCATCTCATAAAAAAATTTCAAGGTCCGTCACTGGTTTGATGAGATTAAGAGGAAGCAATCCGTTTACCCTAAAGTGTGATGGGCACGTAATGAAACAAGTTGCATGGGTATATATCACAACCAAGCCAAAACAAAACAAAACAAAACAAGTTGCTAGTGTTGACAAACACAAATAACATCACATTCATTTTACTATGTATGGTTGTCGGACACTTCCTATCTTTATCCTCGAACCTCCTTACCTCTCGATCTTCACCTTCATTCAAATCCTCAATCATTCATTCATTAACCCTCTATATATACATCCTCAAATCCCACTTATTTCTCACTTCAATATATATCACCAACATTTAATCATCAATGTCTTCAAGTCATGAAACTTCAACTCTAGACTTAATCCGTCAACATCTCCTCATCGACGATTCATCGTTCTTTCAAACATACCCATTAATCATCCCCACCCACGATTCATCTTCATCTTCATCTTCATCGTCACATTCGAGTGAGTTTACTACAAGTTTCAAAGAACGAAAACCTTCTATAAACATCTCAATCCCATTTCCTCCACCGGCTACAACAACACTCGTGAACACGAAGCATTATAGAGGAGTAAGGCAACGTCCGTGGGGGAAGTTTGCAGCCGAGATTCGTGACCCGAATAAGAAAGGAGCTAGAGTGTGGCTAGGGACGTTTGAAACCGCTTTGGAGGCGGCAAAAGCGTATGATCAAGCCGCGTTTAAGCTTCGTGGTAGTAAGGCTATATTGAACTTCCCATTGGAGATTGGTTGTTCATTCGCGGAGGTGGTGAAGACTAATGGAAGGAAAAGAGAGATGGAAGTAGTGAGTGTTGAAAGTAGGAAAGAACCAAAAGTTGAACCTGTAACGGAGGAGTCTGACGGCGTTAGTGGGGTTGTACCTCTAACGCCGTCAAGTTGGACAGCTGTTTGGGATTGTGGTGACAATGATGGTAACGGTAACGGTAAGGGGATATTTGAGGTGCCACCGTTATCACCTTATCCTAACGTAAAGTTTTCGTCTGGTTGTATCGCCAGCTAACAAGGTTTTAAAGTTTTCGTATCGTACCGATCTCATCTCTAGTCACTTGTAAGTCCAAGTGAGTAATGCTAAACTAAAATCCTTTTGGTATATATAGAAGGAAATAGTTTACTAGTGTTCATTTTATTTGTTGATTTATTTTTAATGGTTTTGTATTACACTTTATTCTTTTACTATTTTATATATCTTAGTGTAAAATCTTTATATAATATAGCAAAACCAAAAAAGCTTATGTGGCACCATTTTAAAGCTTCTGGCTTATGTGGCATCGTTTGAGAGTTTATCTCATAATATTGATTTTTTATTTAAAATATGTATATAAAATATATTATAATAAAACTAATTACATTTTTGGTCCCCTAATATTTTGGAGAATTCTGAAAAATTTAAACGTATTTATACTTTTAACCCTCTACTACAAGGGGTGTACATGAGTCGGTTTATATTTGATAGGGTGTGAAAATGAAACTTATAGATAATCTTAATAATAATATACAATTAAAAACCTTAGTGTTTTATAAATATACATAACTTTTTTATATGGATTTAAAAAAAAAAGTACACCATAAAACTAAGATTTTTATTCTCTTTAATTTGAGTATAATATTGCTATACTAAAAATTTAATTTTTAAAAATATATTTCGTGTTTCGGTTTACCATGGTTTTGTTTCAAAACTTATTGGAACGTTCATGAATATCCTTAAAAGCATCACTTGAATGTTGTATTCCCGAGCGTAGCGCGGGCACTAAACTAGTGTTAAATATGATATTTTGTTTTTTTCATTATAGTTTGTCAGTTTGGATTCATTATATTTAATCTTGAACAAATATACACGAATGTTTTGGGAAGTAGAACTAACTTTATCGTTGCGTCAACCGTCGTTCTAAAAAACGTTTCAGTTATATCCTAAAAATTACTTGTTCTTTCGATAATACATTTCACTAATTAATGCCTAAATTACCCTCACCTTTCTGGGAGTAACTAAGGATGAAAAAGACAGTACAAAACTACAAACATACAAGTTGGCATTTTGGTATTAAAGTGACATGCACCCCACCTTTGTCCACTTGGTGTGTACCATAATACATGTGCTGTCTACAAAAGTCGGCAAGTTGGAAAAAGATGGAACACAACCATGACTTAGACTAGTTTTTGACATGTCAAGCCATGTTTAAAAGTGTTTAGGGTATCTAATTTTTAGCCTCTATTCTTATTCTTTAACAACCACTTAAATAGGTCATGAATACATCATAAAATAAGGAAGAGATAATGCCAAATAATAACAAATCTATTTCAAATATAACTAATTAATCTATATCCTCTAATACTCCCCCGTAGAACGAACGCACAAACTATCCTGAAATTTTTGAAATAAATGGCGTGGTAACCCCTTGGATATAGATTAGTTATATTTGAAATAGATTTGTTATTATTTGGTTGTTGGAAAATGAAAGGTGGGTCGTCAAGAAAGTCATAGGCTTCGGGTGATGACAAAGGGTTGTATGGAAAGGTGTTTTCATCGAACACGACATGTCAAGAAATAAGAACTTTGCCTGAGGAAGGGTCAAAACACCGATAGCCACGATGATCAGGTGGATACCCGAGGAAGATGCACCGAAGTGAACGAGGGTGTAATTTATGGGGCATGGTAGCGGAAGTGTTCGGACAACATGCACACCCAAAAACACGTAAGTGGTCGTAGGCGGGGTGGCGGTGATAAAGAGCATAGTGTGGTGTGGATAAGTTTAGGCGTTTTGTAGGTAGGATATTATGGAGATAAGTGGCGGTGTGAAGTGCTTCTACCCAAAAAGTGGGAGGGAGATGTGCATGCGAAAGGAGGGTGCGGATGATGTCGTTAAGACGACGTATCATGCGTTCTGCCCTCCCATTTTATTGCGATGTTTGGGGACATGAAAATCAAAACACGAATCCATTTGTTTCAGCAAAATTTTTAAAAGCGTGATTATCAAATTCTCCCCCCATGTCGCATTGAAAGGATTTTATCTTGCAATTAAATTGAGTGCGAGTGTAACGATGAAACTTAACAAATTTAGTGAATGTTTCGGACTTATATTTGAGTGGGTAAACCCACACGAAGTGAGTGTAATTGTCAATATATAAGCACCATATAATATTTAAAACCAAAAACACTTGCAATGAGTGATGTCCATAAATCAAAATGGACAATATCAAACGGTCTAAAGGTCATAGAAGTCGAATAATAAAATGGCAATCTTTTTTTTTTTTTTTGAACGGCGGGAAAAGTTATCAAATATTTGACACGAATGACATAAATGAGAAATAGAGGTTTTATTACAAGGAATAATAAAACGAGATTGCAATAAATGTAAAATGGATTCCCCCGGATGGCCTAGACGATTGTGCCATTGATCGTTGTTGGTGGTGACAAATGCGGACGATGCGAAAGGTGAAGTGAACGGATAGAGCTCCCCCGAACTATCGTGACGTGAAAGAAGAGCTCCAGTGAGTCCAGTCTTTAGATCATATACAGAAAAGCCGAAAGGATCAAAAGCGACAATGGTTTGGTTATCAATAGTACACTTACGAACAGATAAAAGATTTTTAATAATATCGGGTTGAGAAAAATGTTTTTAAGGTTATAGGTGTGGGTGGGTGTGGTATGGTGGTTGTGGCCGGATCCGTGAATTGGTATAGAGTTGTCATTACCAACAAAAATAGATTTTACAGGAGGAACAGACAAAGGTGTGGAAATCTTACCTGGATCATTTGTGAGATGAGAAGAGGCCCCGGTGTCCATGTACTATTTTGAATTATTGGCGGTCAAATTCACGTTCATAGCATTAGCCTGATCAGCCGAAGCCTGCTGCAGGTGCCAAATAGCAGGATAGTTCCATTGTTGATAGATTATTATTGTTGTTTTGCGAATGAGATGGTTGGCCCTTACGTTGACTTTTAGTGTTTCTAGGTTTTTCTCTTTTTGTCATCACTGTTTTTTTGGTTTCGAAACAAAGCAAAAACAGTGGGTTATACCTGGACTTGCAAGGATAATCAAATAAGGATAAGCTCCTTTGAAAACTAAATAAAATTTGGCTTCAAATGTGGGGTAGGTACGTGGACATTAAATTGACCAGAAGTTCTTTTCAAAAGGAATCAAAGTATCACACAAACTCAAGAAGGTTTATGGTGATGGAGATACGTAATTGGTGGAAGACTCGGCGGTTCCCGATCGTAAGATTGACGAAAGAAATAATGAGTTTTTAAGGTTTGGATTTTAGGCTCTGATACCATAAAATTGTTTAGGATATCTAATTTTTAGCCTTCATTCTTATTCATTAACAACCACTTAAATAGGTCATGAGTACATCATAAAATAAAGAAGAGATAATGCCAAATAATAATAAATCTATTTCAAATATAACATATCCTCTAATAATGTTATTCGTTTAACCCGCTTATGGTTGTTTATGATTTTTGGTGTAAATTAGTATTACGTGATCAGTTACTCAATGGAAAAGTAAAGATCAGTTACTCAACAGAAAAGTAAAGGTGTAAACAACTTGAGACGCACAAACATGAGATACGTACCCAAGACAAACTCATTTAAACTCTAATCAGGTAGAGCTCAAAGGAGCTCTAGAGCTTGAAAAAAGTTTCATACACAATTCCAACATGTGTCTACTGTTTATATGGATTCTTTTTAACGGTACTATTTATATTAATATAATATTGTTTTTTAATATAATCTTTATATAATATAGCAAAACCAAAAAAACTTATGTGGCACCATTTTAAAACTTCTGGCTTATGTGGCATCATTTGAGAGTTTATCTCATAATAATGATTTTTTTATTTAAAATATGTATATAAAATCTATTATAATAAAACTAATTACATTTTTGGTCCCCTAATATTTTGGAGAATTCTGAAAAATTTAAAAGTATTTATACTTTTAACCCTCTACTACAAGGGTGTACATGAGTCGGTTTATATTTGATAGGGTGTGAAAATGAAACTTATGGATAAAATTAATAATAATATATAATTAAAGACCTCAGTGTTTTATAAATATACATAACTTTTTATATGGATTTTAAAAAAAAAATAAACTACACCATGAAACTGAACATTTTATTCTCTTTAATTTGAGTATAATATTGCAATACTAAAAATTTAAATTTATTATAATAATATTAATTTTCATTTGATCTCCTAATATTTAGCAAAGTATTTAAAAAATTAAGACTATTTACATTTTCAACCCTCTCCTACTAAGGGTGTGTTTGGGCAAGGTTATATTTATTAGGGTATAAAAATAAAAATTAGAGATAAAATTATTAATAACATACAATTAAATACATAATTATTTTTTAAATCGACACAACTTTTTATACGACATTGTTTTAACAAAAACTACACCATAAAACCGAACTTCTAATGCTTTTTAATTTGATTATAATATTTTTATACCAAACAACAAGATTTTAAATAAATTTTGTGTTTCAGTTTTATCACAGTTTTATCTCAAAACTGATTAGAACCGTTCATATCCGTGAAAATCCTTAAAATCATCACATGAGTGTTATACCCCGAGCGTAGCGCGGGCACTAACCTAGTAAACTATATAGTTACATTATATATATAACTAAATAATTTACCGTTTTTTCATTATGTCTTTTTATATTGTGTTTTCTATAAAAAAAAATTATAAAAAACACACAATAAGTAAGATATTTATTTATTTTTTGTTTATTTTTTTTAAATGAACAATATGAAAATAAGGCATCTGAAGCATTTTTTTAAGTTTAATTTATCTTATGAATGCTCTTGTTAAATTATCTCAAAATGGGCTTTAAGAGGTTAACATATAAGCCCACAAATTGTTTTGCCCAAATTAATTACTCATTTCTTTAATTTTAATGTAATTTAATTACAAAAGTGACCATATCCAAAATAGCCTATTTTAAAGGTTTATTTTTTCTTTTAAAAAGTGTAAGAAGTAATTTGAATCATTACCAAAGAAATTTGGGTATAGTGATAAGGTTGTTGCTTTATGTAACAAAGGTCTCATATTCAAGTCCCACAAGCTCCATTTTTTTAACCGTACCAGTTGTTGATTCAGTTAAATGCTAGTGAGACAAGTAGGTTTACCCATATAAGGTTCCATCCTTGTTAACAGTTGCTACCTGCTTGTTTAATCATTTTTAAACAAATCATTTATCAAAGTAATTTAAGCTATTTTTACTTAATATTATAGTATCTAAAACCCCAAATCCTTATTAGAAACTCTAGATACTAAATTGACCTTAGAACCCTATGTTCGTTACCCAAATGTAAGTAACCATTTCTTAGGTTATCTTTTTAGGAGATCTTACGGTAGGGGTCTTCATTATTCGAATACGATTCGAATTATTTGAATTCGATTAAGACCATTCGAAATCGACTTTCAGTCATTTGAATTCGATTCGAATAATTTTGTTGAATGTGGATCGAATACGAATATGATATGTATTCTCATTCGATTCGCCCAATTCGAGTAACAAATACATATTTTTCAATATATATATAATATCTAATTAATTATCTATATATGATGTGACTTAATGGGCTTGAAGTAAAGTTAAAAATACCCAAAGGCAACCTATTACCCAATCTTAATTGTTATTTTTGTATATGAACATGATTTTGTACTGTTGTTGGTTCTACAAGCTTTGAATTGGTTTAAAGTCTTTTTCATGCTTAATGCGTAGTTTTAGACCTTTTTAAACATATTTTAAACTTGTTGATGTGCTAATATTTTACATATTGTTTGGGTGATGTTTTAGACTTATGTTATGTTGGTGATATATTTGTATTGTTGTTTGATGTGTATATTTATTTATATTTTTTAAAAACGAAAACATTCGAATCTATTCGAATTTGATTCAAATAACTTAATCGAATCAAATACATAGATTTTTAGTCGAATGTGGATAGAATACGAATATAATTTTTAAAAGTCCCAGTTCGACCAATTCGCCCAATTCATATTCGATTTGAATAAACACCACTATCTTACGGTACCTTATTTCACAGCTCATCTAGTTATTCATCATCTCCGTTAGCCGGGAGAGTACTTTGATGCGTTCGTGATTTATATATGTTTTAAGTTGTTAACTTTACATTTTTAACTTAATTATGCTATCGAACGCATTTACTTTGTGTTATGCTTGTTTTGTAGGCCTTGGAAGCTTAAATGGAGATAATTGAGCTTCTAATGATCATTGGTTGGCATGTGGATTGATGGAGATCAAGAAACGACGAAAAATGGTGACTTACTGGTGACCTATGCAGGGTAGGTGCGCAGCCTCCGCCCCATCTGAGCAAATACCCACGCAACCTTCCCCGCAATGCAGTTTGTTTTCTCTAAAAAAGTTGATGGGGTGCTCAGCCTGCGCGGGGCATGTGCACAACCTGCGTGGGGCGGGTGCACAACCTGCGCCCACTACCGAAATATTTCGGGAATCTTCCTTATTTAAGGGTTTTAATCATGTGTTAAAACCCTAACTCATTCTCCAGCCCCAAAGGACGATTTTGGACCAATTCTTCTCTATTCCATCACTATCTAATCATCCAAGATGCAATCCGACATCAGTTTTGAAGATCATTCTAAAGTCATGAGCGGCTAAACCATCCGTGATCATCTCCGCATGGATGGTTAGTGTTAGTTAATGTGTAATTAGGGTTTTAATGTGCAAGACACAAGTTTAATAGTTGAATGTTATTTGGGTATTTGATTTGTCTATGAATTTAGTACTTAAAATGCGTTTGAATGTTTGGATAACTTGTGAGTTTGTGATCAATAGGTTAATTAATGGTTCTAACATTTTGTTTGAGAAACTTGTATGTCATTCACTAGCCAAACTAACTAGTAATCAACATTCGAGTCGTTTTTCTACATGGCTATAACTTGTACTTCCGAACGAAACCACTAGGTCCGGCATTGGTTTGGACCCGACCAACACAATGAAAATTGGTCGTGGAATCATCTATTTAACTACCCGTGAGTCTAGTTACTAGCATGCTTTAACCTATGATCACAACTATCTATGTCTATGTAGATTCTGGCATGTTAACCCTAGTTGCATATCTTTCCGAAATCTAAACCCGGAGGTGATCCATTTTCCCATTATAATCACAACCATTTTAATTAACTGCAATTGTTTTCTTTATAGTGTCTAGTTTTATAAACAAATTCATCTTTCACAGCCAAGAGGCAATAGAGTAACATTAGTTAATTAAATTTTATTTTATTATCAAGTTAGTTATACCATCCACTAATTCCACGTGATTCGACATCCTTACTTGCCCTAGCTAATTAGTTAAGGTGAATAAGTTACATTTATTTTACACCTTATTTGATTGTCACTTCGACATCGATCATACTTCATAGCCCTTTTTATGTTTTATATTTCGGGGAAAATCATGTGACAATTATCAAATAATTTATTTTCATTTTATTCATTACATTACATTCAATTCAATGCATGTTTATCTTATTACTAGCAAATTGCGTGTTCATAATTTGATACATAATTAAAAGACATGAACATTAATTTATACAAACCTTAGTAATAAATGATAAATATATTGGCCTGATAAGCACACATTATATGGTTTTCGAGTGGTGATTGTTCAATGTTTCATTCAAATGCTTCTGCTCATTATCATTTCATCAGTGGATCGAATCAATTCACGCACAATGTTTGATTATGAAAATTGTTTATATATTATGTACGCATTGTAAATTCATAAGTCTTAGCATTATGTATGAATTGAGTCAAGTCTAATCGTGTTTAATAGTTAGTTATATGTATGAAAAACATATGTTTAGTCACCAACTAATTCGTTAGCTACTCATTTACTTTCATATGATTTCAGGATATGCAGCTTAGTTGTTATTAAAGATGCTTCACAATATGAGACATGCTTGGACCTAGTTATTAAGGAAATCATATAAGATGTTGTGTTGTTTATTCATTTGAAATTAAATGCTTTGTAACTCTGTAATTTGAACTTCAAGATATTTCAACCATTTTAGTATCAGAGCCATGGTTATAGGGAATGATGTACTAAAACGGGCCTATAAAAATAAAACCAAAAATACCTAACCTAAGACTCGACTTAGACACTCGAGTTAAACTCTAGACAACTTTCACTAGACCACGAGACAGGCAAGTGTACCTATCCAATGTAGACAAGCGTTGAGAAGTCCGGATATCGAACCCTAGAGACACTATAAATAAGAAATATGACTTAACTAGGACAAAATAAAGTTGTTAAATGAAGGGGGGAGGGGGGTTTCTAATGAAACGAACCTAAAAGACTTTAAAATAAAATACTTAAGCTACCGAACAACTCAAAACTGACAAGAATAGAAAGTTTGATAACAATCAAGAAAAGGAAGGAGTACCACTTAGATGAATCCTGAATGTGAACTATGAACTTGACCCGACTATCTCGAATAGAAATGAAACCGAATTCCTAAACATACGAATCTTAGCAGCTAAATGGATCTCGGATCTTTCTCCAAGTGTGACCAATTAATCCCTAAGGAACGCTTTTCTATTATCGGTTGATCGAATTACCTCTCGGTCTCTCCGATTATATTAGCACACCCAAAAATCTATTAATCTTTCGATCTAAAAGACTCATCACATTATCATGCAAAGGGGCATCACAAATAACAATTAATTGAACTCAATCAACACAATAATCAACTAATTAGGTAACCTCCTTTCGGACCGTTAAAATCCCAACTATTTAACTATGACGATTAACCGATTAGCTAATATCTTTCAATCAAAAGCTAAGTAGATCATTAAAGCTCTAAACCTAATCTTTACCGGTTCTAATGGTCACTACGTCTAGCAACACATTACACAAGTTGTTTAATTATGATGAACAACTAGGCTACCTAAATTATATGATCGAAACAACCATCCAATTCAAGTAGAAACTTGGTAAACATATCAAAGATTATAACTTTAACAATCAAACACATCCAACAACTATTAATCATGCATTGAACTAACATATAATCCATAAACCATTCGAAACAATCGAGTCAAGCATAGTTCAACAAACATTCATCATCTAAATGGCACTAAGATGTTTAGCTACTCATAATTGCAGAAATTAACATAAAAGACAAAGGTTTCAAAGTTAACATCATCAACAAGTAGCGAAAACGTAAAGAAGTAAAGACTAAAAAACCCGGTTTTATGATCCCGAACGATTCCACGACCCGATTCTTGATCTTTAACTTCTTCTCCTTGCTCTTCCTTTAAAGTTCGTCTTTCTTTGCTCCTTAAACGGCCAGAATCGAGTGTCCTTTGCTTAGGGTTTTCTTTAGGTTTAAATAACAAGTTTAATAAAAAACCCGCAGACACACTCTAGGCGATACGCGCATCAGGACACATGTCCTGTGCGTATCGCGTAACAGCTAAAAAAAGCCACTCCGCGTTTAATCATTCTACGCGATACGCGCATCAGGACACATATCCTGCGCGTATCGCCTAACACCGGTTCAACCAGAAAGTCTTGAACTTTTCATGGTGTGACCTCCAATTCCTTCCAATTCTTCTTCCTTCAAGCTTCCGCTCAACTTGCATCCTATTTCCACGCTGGCTTTGCTTCTGATTACGTCCAAATTACTGCAAAAACATTACAAGAACTAAGAATAGACTTAAAGATTAAAATTTAACTAAAAACCAACTAAAATGACTCGAAACTACTGATGCGTGCAATATATATATAAAAATAAACAAATTAAAACACCTAAGTTTTAAATTTATAAAACCAAGACAAACCAACTATTTCACACACAACCGGCAGTGGACCGGTCGGATGTAATATAGCGTACGTAAGTCCGAGTGTCGACCCACAGACTCTATATACTACGTTAATTAAACTAATTAAGACTCGACTAAATAGACACGAACTTTAAATAAAATATTATGTAAAAGGGGGGGGGTTTGCTAAAAATGGTAACTTGCTAAAAATGGAAACTTACTAAATATAGAAACTAGCACGAAAGATTGAAAACGAAAACAGATGAGAAAAGATAAACCACCTAGACTCGACTCCCTAGTTGCTTAAGTTATTAGTTTGATGGAAAAATATTTTGACATTGGACTGGGATCGTAAAATGATCACTTGACCCAAATCCCGACAAGACCCTCGACCCTTTTCGAGAAGAAACCTATGGGTTTTGTATCAAGTTATTAAGCGAACCAGTTTATTAATTAGACTCCCTCACAGTTGTCTAATGATTATGACTTAGTACCTATGTCGATTATTAATCTCACAATTAAATAACCTAAGGTAGTCACTTTGATTCAATTGATATTAGTAGACACCGTAGTTAAACCAAAACTAAACCAATTCTTCACAGAAATAAGCCTAGCAATTCACCTACTTAGACCTACCAATTAAACTATCACCTCACGGATATTAGTTTAGCTACACGTTTTTATTAGTTTGGTCCGATTAATTATTCCTATGGTTTTAGTGCACCTAAACCATAAAATAGTCACTAACACACAGTCCACGACCTAACTTAATTATATTATATGAAAGACATTCATCAAGAACTAAGTGGAATAAATAAACTAACTCAAACTAAACCAAATATGTAATAATGCATCAACCAACCAAAAGTAATAATTTACTAAATCATAAAATAAACCAACGTCAATCCATAATCCAAACAAACATTCAAACGAAACGCAACTAGTTTGTCATTAGTCTAGGCGGTCTAACGAGCCTAGCCAACAACAATAACCACAAAAATAAACTCAAGTTTGAAGTATATGAACATAGCAAAAAGTAAGAAAAGCGTAAGAATTAAAGAACCCAGAATCGTTAGATAACGATTCTCAATCCCGCGCTTTGTTTTGCTTCTCGGCTTCACTTTTTTTCTTCTTTTCTTCCTGCCGTTCGTCTCCTTCTTCTCTGTTCTGCCGTCCACCAAAAAACCAGCCAAATATGATGCCGCCTCCAAAATATATATCCCTTTTCTTCGTAGGCCCACCTCCATTTAACATTCTTGAAATTCTTTTATTTGCAATTACGTTGACATGGGTTTTGATTTCACAACCCATCAACATGGGTTTTGTCACGTTGGCCCACTTCACATTCACAAACCATTTGATTGTTGATTGTAATTTATAATTCTTCCACTAAAAAAAACAATATAAAACCATGCATAAGTGATACATCCACGTTTCAAGTAGCATTCACCTTTGAACATATTCATATATGAAAATTCACTAAAATTAGTATAAATGTTTATTCAATCACTCACACTATTAAAATATGTCAATTTAGCTCATGGACTCCTAACATAATCAAAATGCAAATATGAACTAATTAGGAGTACAAACGGACTAAAAGTAACTTAAAAGTATAGGAAATATTAATATAAAAATATATAGAATTTAGACCATATCAACTACCTAAATAAACCACAAAATACTTAGAAAAAGGTGATGTGTTTTGCAACACATCAGGGAATTAGGTTATTAGAAACAGAATGACATAGTTTATAAGTAAGCATCCAAACATGAGTAATCTCATGTCATTACATGTTAATTCATGATGATGGCTTACATGTTTACTTGTTTACACACATGTTATGCTTTATGTTTATTGTTTACCCTTCATTACACTAATGCAACGCTTATTATCATTCGTATGAACTTCAAAATTCTAAGGCTTGTGCCTAGTCCAGTTTGATTCTCAAGTCGATTTTAAAATTCAAATTAAGACTTTACTCATGGTTAATCAAGTGCTTTCTTAAAATTCAAATTCAAATTTTTTTATGGTTTTCAAATCTTATTATAGTCTAAGTCTTGCAACTACACACGTACAATACCGGAAGGTGGATGCTTGTGTCACACCTCGACCGATGACGGATACCTTGGGTCGGACGAAAGTGAATGATTGCTCGTAGCTCATGGTAGATAAAATGCTTTAAATAAACATTAAATTCCGATTTCATAAATGTGTACGATAAATCAAATCTCGACAAAACAATATATTGCTTCGGTTATTCGATTACGACAATACCATAACCGAAGTTAACAAAAAAAGTTCACCTAGTTCTCAAATACGTTATTTTTGGTATGATATTTTACCAAAAATCCAAAGAGGTAATGGCAAAACCGAACCCATTCATGAAAACCGGAAAAAACTGAAACAACGAAAAACACCTCAAAACCGAATTTTTGGTTTTGGTTTTTTTAGCACTAAACCGACCCTTACACACCTCTCTAATAATAGTAGGTGTTTTGGTTTAATAACAACAATAAAAAAAGCTCTTTAACCTCTAAAGATCTAAAAATGCATGCTATTCGCTTCTTGTTCGGAAAATAACTCTGAAATGGCTTCTGTAGTGCTCAATTATAGGTTAATTGTAGTGCTTCTTCAAGCAACAAGTTGGTTCGACTAATTCCTAAGAAGAGGAACCAAGACATTTGGAAAGACTTTGATTTACGTGAGACGACGGGCCAGGTAATCCGGGCAACAAGGAGTTGAAGTTAGTCCTACGATTTCGGTCGTCAACCCGGTGCGTTTCTATCGGTCCAACGTTACTATCCACTCCATTTATCTCCTGTATTCTTTTTTCTACTTTGTCCCACATTTGAGTGGAGACAAAATCATAGTTGGATTTATATATGTAAGCCTTTCATAACATATTAACTTCTTATGTTACATTTACTCTAGCACATACCCGCGTGTAGGGGGGGTGCAAATTTGGTTTCCGAAATTCCGGGTCCGAGTGAGGGTAATTTTTTAGTCATTCTTTTTTTCCTTTTTTTTCACGAGCTAACGAAACGACTTAGGGAGAGAGAAAAAAACGTAGTCGCCGGCGCCTCCGACATTCATGTCAGACGGGCGTCCGACTATAGTCTTTGTTGGGAAAACAATTACAATCGCCGACTACTGTGGACACGTGGCAGTTTCTTATTTGTTAGAATGTGTGGTCGGCGACTATACTACGTATAGTCGCGGCGACCACGACTGACGAAGTCAAAAGGGTCATTTTGAGAAGTCAACGGTCAAAAGAGACATTTTTGAAATTTTCCCTTAACAAAATCCAAACCTTATATGTAATATTATCTTCATTCTTCAATTTCTTTTACTTAACAAGAATTAATCTCCTAATTAATCCGATTTATTTAATCAACTTATCCAATACGCCAATCGTATCTCACACTTCAATCCATCATTTTCTACATTGATCAATTCAATTCATCAACAAAATTTCTACAAAGTTTGTCTATTTCTGTCCCTCATTTCAGAAGCTTCCTGCCAAGATCATCTACTTCCAAGCCCTTTGATGATCGAACGTCCCGAAAACTCGCAATCCTAAACCTATAATCCAACTTAGACGTTCAATTACGGTGCATGAGTTGGAGAGTTGAAGTTGAGGCGAACAATATGAGTCCATGGAAGACGATTCCATCGGATTGTGTTGATTATGTGAAGGAATATATGTCGGGTGGATCGTATGAGATTGATCTTGAAATCGTGTCGAAAGAAGCAGCTGAATTCGCGAGGAGTGTTGAGTTGAAAGAAGATGGATTGGATGCTTGGGTTTTTGATGTTGATGAAACTTTACTTTCGAATTTGCCTTATTATGCTCAACAAGGTTATGGGTATGTTTCATGTTCATTACTAATTCTAGTTTTTGATTCTATATTAAGTTGACTAGTTTAGTGCTCGCGCTACGCTCGAAACACAACATTCAAGTGATGCTTTTAAGGATGTTCATGAATGTTCCATTCAGTTTTGAGATAAAATCGTGGTAAACCGAAACACATGATATATTTTTCAAAATTAGATTTTTAGTATAACAATATTATACTCAAATTAAAGAGAATAAAATGCTCAGTTTTATGGTGTAGTTTATTTTTAAAAAAAAATTGTATAAAAATGTTATGTATATTTATAAAACACCGAGGGATCTTTAATTGTATGTTATTATTTACTTTATCCATAAGTTTCATTTTTACACCCTATCAAATATAAACCGACTCATGTACACCACTTGTAGTAAAGAGTTAAAAATATAATACTTTTAAATTTTTCAGAATTATCCAAAATATTAGGACCAATAATGTAATTAGTTTTATTATAATATATTTTAGGGGCATTTACATATATCCCCTTCATAAGATCATTTATTACGTATTTACTCACTCCTTAAATTCAATTACATATTTCCCCTTCTTAAACCACATATATTACATATTTACCCAATTTATTTAAAATAGCCTTTTGATTTATTATGTCAAAGGGGATATGTGTAATTAAACTTTAGGCTTGGGTAAATTTGTAATTGATGGACTTAGAAAGGGAAAATATGTAAAAATCCCTATATTATATATATATATATTAAATAAAGAATCATTATTGTGAGATAAACTCTTAAATAATGTTCTCTTTAATTTAAGTATAATATTCCTATACTAAAAATCTAATTTTTTAAAATATATGATGTGTTTCGGTATACCACGGTTTGTCTCAAAACTGATTGGAAAATTCACGAATATCATTAAAAGTTGATCATCTAACGAATTAGCTGGTGAGTATGTTCCGGTTTGCCACGGTTTTGTCTCAAACTGAATGGAACATTCATAAACATTCATGAATGTTCCATTCAGTTTTGAGACAAAACCGTGATAAAACGGAACACATGATATATTTTAAAAATTAGATTTTTAGTATAGCAATATTATACTCAAATTAAAGAGAATAAAGTGCTTAGTTTTATGGTGTAGTTTATTTTTTTTAAAATCATATAAAAATGTTATGTATATTTATAAAACACTGAGTTCTTTAATTGTATGTTATTATTAACTTTATCTATAAGTTTCGTTTTTAAACCCTATCAAATATAAACCGACTCAAGTACACCCTTTGTAGTAAAGGGTTAAAAATATAAATACTCTTAAATTTTTCAGAATTCTCCAAAATATTAGGGGATAAAAAATGTAATTAGTTTTATTATAATAAATTTTATATACATAATTTTGAATAAAAAAATCATTATTGTGAGATAATCTCTCAAATAATGCCACATAAGCTAAAAACTATGAAAAGATGCCACATAAGATTTTTTTTGTTTTGCTATATTATATAAGGATAATGATTGTGATTGGTAACTGAAATGACTTTTGAGTTTTAATTTTGTTTTATTACATCCCTTGATATACAACTTAGTAATTGGATATTATTACTTCTAACTATAAGGTATTTGTTGTTGTCATCACCAACTATCACTACGACTCCCCCGTTACTTCCAACTTAACACTTTGTTTGTTGTGTCACTCCAGTCACCACTTTTTCGTTAAAATATATCGAAAAATATAGGGTTATTGGTTAACTCCGGAGTGACATAATAAACAAAGGGTTAAGTTAATTAGGGGTGGTCGGAGTCAAAGTGATAGTAGCCAGTACGTTATAGTTGGGAGTAATAAAATCAACAACCCACTTACTTTTGGGTTATATAGGAATATATTTGTTAGTTAGATACACTTTTTACTTTTTTTTATAAAATTTTTGTAGTATAGCTTGAAAAATTCATTGCTACTTAAATTTACTTAGGACTGACAATTTTATACACAAATACGAATGCATGACACGTACATACACGATCTTAACATGCAGCATGTTAGACCTTAACTAGTAATACGTACTAAACAGGTAGACATACCTGTTAATTTTCATGTATAAAACATATATATATATATATATATATATATATATATATATATATATATATATATATATATATATATATATATATATATATATATGTTTACTTGTTGGTACCTGTTAATACTTGTTAGTACTTGTTAATACATGTTAATACATGTTAGTAACTTAGTACGTGTTACTACATCTTATGATTTATTTAAAATTGAAAATATAATATAACTAGTTGTATTCTCGGCTCTCGCGTTGCGCATGCCATATTAACGCGTGGGTACTTGGAATTCCAAACTCGTGTGTAGCATGAGGGTAAACCTCATTTGTTTTGTGTTTGAAATTTAGTGAAACTATTATGTATTTAAGTTAGAAGTAACATATCACTATAATGGTTGTAAAAATCACCTTGAGGCGTCTGTTACTTGGAGACTACTAGTAAATCCCCTGTCGACGAAGTTGCTAGCTAACCCCGTCTAGGCCGAGTATTATAGTAATCCCCGATTATGGCTGAATATTCGCAACTCAACAATCAACTGTGTAAGCAGCAACTACAATGATCATTATACAATAGCCAATTTCGAGGTAAACACTAAAATGATAATTTCCCCACGCGCAAAACTGTATTACTTTCGTCATTATTGGTCGGGCTCACCGAAAACCATAAAAGGAGAGTTTCATGATCAAACTCTAAATACCAAACTAACTTTGATTGTTATAAGTATGGCTTGTTGGAAACCATAAAAACATCTAACAATGCTAAAAAGGAAAGAAAAACACTAAATAATTCACACATAATCACTATAAACATAACCACACTAAAAAAGTAGCAAATCCAAACAAACATAACTTGCCCAATCATCCACACAAAACAATTTCTCAAATACCTCAATAAATTCACTCATAGGGTGAAAAATTCACCATTAAAAATGTGCCACTAATATTTACTTCAAAACATACACATTTCAATATATAGAAGAATATTATATACCCTAAATATTAGACTCGTTATAAGATTTTATCTCGGACCCCATCCCTACTAAAACATTATTTACCCTAGATTCTAATTTCTAAAAACAACCCCTAAAGTCCTAAACGAATCTCATGTTTTGATTAGACTTTTTTTATTTCTTAAATTTGCTAAGGATTATGTATTTATGCTTTGTTTAATACTTTTGTGAACTATCGACGATTATTATTTCATTAAACAAGTTTTTGAATATGTATGAGAAACAAATACAGGATAAATTAGCGTGTCGTGCACATGTATACGTAAGAATATATGAAGCTTTGAAGTGATATATGAACTTTTTTCCCTTTAATATGTTATATGCTAGGTCAGAGATTTTCAATCATGTTCAATTCGACAATTGGGTTCTAGAAGGAGCGGCACCAGCAATTAAACCAAGTTTGAACCTCTATAGTGAGGTTCAAAAGTTAGGGTTTAAGATGTTTTTGTTATCGGGACGAGCCGAGAACAAAAGGAATATCACTATAAACAATTTGACCAAGGTCGGGTTTGAGAATTGGGATCGACTCATTTTGAGGTAATAAAAAAACCGAAAAATGTTTTTATCGTATCAAAACTAACTTTTAATTTTGATTATAGAGGCGATGAAGACGAGGGAAAAACCGCGGTAGCATTTAAATCGGACAAAAGAAAAGAGATTATGGAAGAGGGTTTTCGAATAATCGGAAACTCGGGTGATCAATGGAGTGATTTAATAGGTTCGCATGTATCCATGAGATCATTCAAGCTTTCAAACCCTATGTATTTTATTTCTTGATTGTTAATTAGAAGTGTTTTTCACTAGTATAATTAATGTTTGATATATTATCGTTTTGAGATCTCATTTTGAATTGTAACATTATTGTACACCACATGTTTTTTAATGTATATCATTGATCTTACTTTTGTTCAAAGTTTTTTAACACTTTAGGCAAATTCCACGTCATCCCTGGATTTAATAGATCTTTGGCTCCATAGTGAAGTGTGGTCACGTGACGTTGATCTCAAGATTGGTGACCTCATGGGAAGTTTTAAAGTAGGCAACCGATAAAACATTTGGGAGCTCCTGAGATCAAAGTGGACCGTATTTGGTAGTATAAGACGTTGGATGTTACAAATTGTATCAAAGCCACTCTGTGCCATTTGCGATGGTGGGGCAAACATCATCAATGGTCGGATGTTACAAATGGTTACAAAGCCATGTCCATGAGTGGGATGGTGAGTTAAATCCCGTCGAGTACAATGAGTCTAAAATAAGGGATGGTGGGGCAAATCCAATACCATCCGTGACAAGAGAGATTTTTGGTTCATAAGAAAAATCAAGCCTTTAATATTATAACGTGTTTTGGGTATTAATTGTGGATGAGAGAAGAATTCTACAGTTAAACGTGTTCATGTAGCATCAATCTCAAAATGAGTGACCTCTTTGAAAATTTTCACTCGGGAAACCAAAATCAAATCCGTAAAGTTCTAGTGAGCAAAACAAGCAATATTGGTGGTATAAGATATCAATGTCACATTTTTAGACCTCATGTGGTATATTGGTCATTTTCCCCTTTTGAATGGTTGTATTGATATATATATGTAAGATTTACTCCTTTTATAAGGATATATCATATATCGATTATGTTACATATGATCGAAAATTGCAAAAGAAGTTGTTACAATATATAAAACTAATAACTAACATGCATATATTGATTATTCAATTAAGTACAATTGATAATTTGAACATGATTATCTAGCAAACATGATAATGAATTGAATCACCCGAAGAGATAAAAATAAGACAAAAAATTGTACTAAAATCCTACCTTTTGAACTTATTGTTGGGAGTAACTTTATTATTGTTTGTGTTGTCTTGATCATTGGTTTGAAGGGTTTGATGCATACATGGATATGTAATTGTACGTAAAATTTCATTTCATTTAGGCATAGCTGCGGCGTCGTACATGACAACGAAAGCCTTCTCAATGCATTTCTTGAACTTTGTCTGATCTATGAGCCCTTTCTCAGTTCCTACCGCGACCCTCAGTTGGTCCATGTAACTCATTATAGTCACCGTAAGAGACTGCGATATAGTAGTTAATTAGTTATCATCATGGCAAACCATAAACATAAGGGAATGTTTGTTTCAGCTCTTAATAGTTCAGTTCAATGCTTAATCATTTAGATTTAGCATTTAGAGCGTTTGTTTCATAAAAAAAGTCTCTGAATGGTTCAGTCTAGTGCTGAATGGTTAAGAGACAGAGATATGCTGAATGGAACTGAATGGAGCATATACCAACTTTCCTCTCATATGCATTTTTACCTCAACATTTCTCTCATTGAAAGAGCCTCTTAATGGTTCAGATCTTTTAACCATTCAGCACTTAATGATTCATATTTTGCCAAACAGCCCTTAAAGTATAAACAGATAATAGCAAGAAAATAACTGATGATACCTGTGGAACACTAACCACCATAAAATACAAGCCTTTAACAGGTTGATTCGCCAGGGTCATCTTTTCAACTGGACCGATTATATTTGAGACCGTCAAACTTGAATTCTTCAACGTGTTGCGAATGTACCTAGACGCTGCCTATACACGCACCGATCGCCACAATACAAACTTTTACTAAATCTATATTTCATATAGAGAAAATGATCATAATATCATATTGCATACTTACCTCGGGACCTTTATATTTTCTTATAGTTTCAAGAAGCATTCCAGTGAGATAAATGGCAGACGAATTTCGCTTTCTATTGATGACATTTCGCGTTTCTTGGACAAATTTTAGCGGATTCGAACATTGACTTAGCTTGGGCAACGAAACATGCAAAAAAGCTAGTTGGTTTCCCCACCGAACTTGACCCTCTTTGTTTTGAACCATCTCATTCACAGACTTGTAACCACCAACAGATCTAGTGTTAAGTAACACTAATGCAGTTGACCTTGCATTTTTTGCTTCTTCACATGTTGTTTCCATGTATAATCTTATCCCGAGGAAAATTATTCCAGTAATTACATCATTAATCGTCTATTTAAGAACAAATTTACAATTAGAAATATCACGTACATATATTGATGCAACAAGTTGGATGCATATAAAATTTCGTTACATATATGATGTATGCATGTATATATATTTCCATACATTTACGTATACATATTTGGGCTAACACTTAACATAAATCTTTTAACTCTTTAAATACGTAACACATTATTTATTTGGAAAATACAAAATATATATATATGAAACCTTTTGGTTTAATTTGATGTAGTTTTGCATAACTTGTGGTTTTCTCATGAACTTCGACTGAGAACACAACACAATAATATAAATACCGTAAAATGCTTAAGCAGCTAGCTAATGAAGTATTATATATACATTTGATGTTTTATAAAAAAAAACGTTAGGGACCCGTATAAAGTTAATATAAAGAGTAAACTGCAGTTTTGGTCCATGTGTTTTAATATCATTAACAGTTTTAGTCCATGTGTTTTTATTTTCTAACAGAAATGGTCCCTGTGTCATTTATGCCCCTCTTTTATCTAGGTCATCATGTAGGTTAACATTTTTATTTAGCCGCATGTCAAAAAGAGTGGGAGAAATTGCATTTTTACTCTGCATGTGTGGGAGACTTAACGGAAATTGGATGAAGTTAGTGTTTGGGACAATTTCTGTTAGAAAATAAAAACACAGGGACCAAAACTGTTAAAGTGAGACTAAAACTGTTAATATTATCAAAACACAAAGACGAAAATTGCAGTTTATTCTAATATGAAAGAATATAAAATAGAAATAGTTTTGAGAATTTAGTTTAACATGAAATTGATTGTTTGCATAGTTAGATATAGTTAAAAAACGGTTAATTTAAATTACTATTTCAAACTTTTCCTCATTTGGATCATTTTATTTCATCATTTTTCTCTCTTTTCATGAGGAAAAGTTTGAAATAGTAATTTAAATTAACCTTTTTTTACCACTTGAAAAGAAAAATGATGTAGATTTATACCACTTGAAGGTTGGACTTGATTTTCTTAATCTGATCCAAAGAGAATGTGACTGTCATAATATTGATCGGCAAAAACTCCACCCCTTCTTGGCATGACCGTATCGACGTTTGATTATCTTCAACGAAACTACTTTTCAAAACGCTACAACAGAAATCGAAAACAGTGTTTAGCACTCCACTTAAGACTTGTGGTATGAACGTCTTATCTTGCTTAGGGGCCTTTTGCGTGTTTGGAAACGATAAGGGGAGTGAAGGGTTATCCGCTCTTTGCAGACACGAGAGAAGAGCACCCATAAGAGAGTAACCGTCACCAAGTGCATGATGAAGCTTGAAAACAAGGCTTCCTGATGCATTACTAGTTGGGTACTTGAATATGTGAATTTCCCACAATGGTCTCGTTTGTGCGAGCGGATCCATTGCTAGTTTGGATAGGTAGTCATGAAAGTAGTGATCATACGACTCGGGTGATAATCCTTCCGGAAAATGTGGGACTTTGATATGATCTTCTACCTTCACCTCAACTCTCTTCCAATGCTTGCCTCCTCCTCCATCTTCAACCTACATGTTGAAATTATTTTTTAACAGCAACATCTTGATTTTCAAGAAGAAATACAACACAATCTGCTGATAACAAGATTTGAACCCCTGACCTAGTGCTCATAACAGATATGTGTTACCAATGGGCCACTAAACCCACTGGCATATGTAACTAGAAGGGTGTCTATGTAGCAATTAGGTTGATTATGCACTTATAGCCTTATAGTTATGATTGACAATGTAATAGACATCCCAAACTCAATAAAGTGTTAACATTTGTGTTATTTAGCTTATTCATATTCGTGAGTGTTACATGACCAATGAGAATTTAAGACCAGACATACTTAAGGATGAAGGCCAGCACATGTTCATATAAATAAAATTTATTTCTTTTAATATACATCACCATGTGTGTCCAAATATAATATTGTAATCTTATGGGGTCACTAACTATATATATTAGTATAAAATCTTTCAACTATCACATAGCTAGATTTGTAGTAATGAACATGGACATATATTTGAGTATTGTGACATATATAGGACTATTAGATATTAACAGATTTAGTTATTTTTTTTATCGGTTTTAACTATGAAAATATGTGCTGACGGTCCTGGCTTTTATTATTTTTGCCATCAATGGACAGCTGTTAAAAAAATTAACGACTTTAAGTATTTTTTCACATTTCAAAGTTTTAGGACTTTTAATCGGAAGGAGAATATATACTAGTCGATTGATGTAAAATTTACCTCGAAACAGTACTCCAAACGATGAATTTTTTACATCTGATTGAAGCACCGTTATGTTTAAACACTTTGTTGAAGCACCGTATCGTCATTTGGAGCACCGTTTCGAGGTGATTTTTTATATTAATCAACTCGTATTTCTCTTTCGATCAAAATCCATAAACGTCGGTCAGGAATTCGAAAAAAATTTAACGCTCTTATTTTTTTTATAACGGCGGTCCACTGATGGCAAAAATAATAAAAGTTGGGACCACTAGCACATATTTCGATAGTTGATACTGATAACGGCAAAAAACAAATGATTAGTTATGTTCGTTAATATCAAATACTTCCTATATACAATGTCAGGATTAATTATTACTTTTATACCAAACAAGCATACATAAATTAACATGAAAAAGGGAATGTAAGATTAAAGGTTACCATAATGGATGAGAAACGAGGGTTAATGGGAAGAAACACATTGTTAATGAGTGCAACACTTGAAGAGTCATCAATGGGGTTATCAAACTCCAAGACGCTAATGATCGAAACCGAAAGAACCGAACTATTGAAGTACTGCCCCGTCGGGCTCACCGGCTCTGGCGGCATTGTCTCATCCTCCACACATCCTACCTTCACCTTTACCTTCAACTCCATATATTTTTCACTCTCTTGATCTATCTATGTGTTGTGGTACTAAATTATTAGTACTTGCATAGTTTTATAGTTGTATCACTTGTATGTGTCATTCATCTAGTGGCCCCACATTGCTATATATATGTTGTGTAATAAATCTGAATGACAACTTTGTTATGGCAAATGGTCATAGTAAATTTTAGTAGATGTGTAGTAGGTGCCGCCCAATTAAAGCAATGCATTTAACGTTCAATGTTCATTTCCTTTCCCACTTGTTTCCTAAGTATTTTTTTTTCCAGTGAAACGAATAAAGCCCGACTATTCGGGGTAACCCAATGGTGAAAGGTGACCCCAAACGTTCTGCGAACACAGACAGCGTTGGATAGCCGAAGCCCACCTATTAAAACCTGACTCCAATTCGGAGGAAAACCACTAACCTGTCCGCCCGTAGGCACTACAACAAGCAAGCGGTAAAACCCTTTTGGCTTAGAGATCGAACTTGTGTTACCACAAGTCTCCCTTTATTGCCCTCATTTGCCCCTTTCAAAATAATGCTAGTAGGAATAAAACTTAGGTCTCTTTTAAAGAATTCAAGTTTGTTATCACTACACCAAATTGGAAGTTGTTGTTTAGCAGAAGTAATATGTTAGTTGTAAGAGTTAATGCATGGAAATATAGGTACGGTTATTTTATTTTAAACCTATAAAAAGGGACATGCAATTTAGTATGTTTTAATGTTTGGTTATGAATGGAAAATAAAATAAAAAATAGTACGTGTCTCCTCTCTGTTTATTCTTTAGAGTTTGACGACTCAATGGATAACTATTATTTACCATGTTCTTCGCTCTCAACTGAGGGGGCGTGAGTCCACTTTTCTCGGATTCAGTTATCAGTTATGAGTAGTGACGAAGTCAAGATTTATAGTCTGGGAGACTAAAGTAAAAAAAAAACATAAATTTTTTTATAATGCTTCATTTCGCATGGTGGGAGGAGGAACCTAATATTTTTATAAAAAAATCAACTACCGACCAACAAAACAACATTAGGAATGAAAAAAGTTGAAGGGCCGTGACCTCTCTGTCTCTTATATGCTTCGCCCCTGGTTACGAGAGCAATCAAATAGCTCAAATACTAGTCAGAGATATCAAATAGTTAACATCCATATTCACCATCAACTTTGTCCTCATTTTGAAAAGGATTGTCATCCCACTCAATTATCACACTATTTTTAATTAAAGGGTTATTGGATTTAATCATCTCTAACTATTGATTATTAGTCGCTATCACCCTCAAGTATCACTTTGGCCAATATAACCCTCAACTAACACTTTGGTGTCCGTATCACCAAAAGTTAATCAATTCAAGTCACTTTGGTTAACTTTTAGTTATTTTTTGGTTAACTTTTGGTGATATGGACACCGTATCACCAAAAGTTAACCAGTTTAAGTAACTTTTGGTTAACTTTTGTTTAAACTTTGGTTAAATTTTGATGATACGGGCACCAAAGTTGAGAGTTTTATTGGTCAAAGTAATACTTGAGGGTGACAATGGCCAATAACCAATAGTTAAAGATGATTAAATCCAATAACAATTAATTAAATCATGTATTTTATTAACCGAACCATCCTCTTTATTTATCACCTTCCAAAGTTATCAAATCAAAGTTCAAACTTTCCTTCATTTATTTGTTTCACTTGCCAAACCCACGTGTCTTTAATATGAAATTTCCGATCACTTTTGACAACAAGGACAAGTTTCGAAACCATGCATACTAGATTCACCATTAACCACTATATCTAACTCTTAAAAAAATAAAAAAAATCTAACTCTTAAAATTTGAAGAAACGTACCAGAAGAAAGTAATGAGTTTTCATTCACTAGTACAAATGTGAGCATTTAATTAGTGCGATAGTATTTCGCTAGATAGTGCGGTTTTAAACGAAATTAAATGCTTTAAATCCTTTAAAGTAGTGCGGTCTTTAGAACCACATTAGGTGTAAATTCAAAAAACAACGCTAATCTCCTCCTCTTTAACCCCATACAACTCTACAACTTTAAAATCCATCAAATTTCTCTCTATCTTTCTCCTCTACAACATACAACTTCATTAATCAAGGTATATATTATGTTTACTTGAGTTATATCTTATATACTTATAGTATTGTTTATATATAAATTTTGTTATATGTAGGAAAATGTTGAATTATATTAAAATCATGAGAAAATCAAAAGTAAAGTTATGTGTTATGTTTATAAATCTTGTTAATTTTTATGTTACTCTGTTGTTATGTGTATGTAGTATTGTAGTGTGCATTTGTGTGTATGCATGTAGTGTGTATGCTGTATGTATGTAGTGTGTATGTTTGGTGTATTTGTGTGTGTAGTGTGTGTATATTGGTGTGTGTCACAGCGTGTATTTGAATGCATATATGTTTAAGATAACCCTCTAGATTATACCCGCTTAAAATTTATGTAATAGAGATAAATTTTGAATTGTCCTCAATTTGGGACTGCTTTTTGAATATTCTATCTCATTAGGACGTGGTATGCATTTTAACGTGTTGACTATTTACGATGAAATCGGAAAATTTTTCTCTTGCTCCTTCGGGTTTGCGTTTTATACGCATAATTAAGGAGTTAAGGGGAAATGCTGTCGATTTTTTCTTAAATGGTTAACATGTTGAAGTGCGTACACATGAGATAGAATATTCAAAAAGTAGGTTGGGATCCACCACCTTAGGACCGGATTACGTACATTTAAAGCACTTGTTTGTTTTATTTTTCAGATGGATCGTCATACTTGAATGTAAAACTCTTCGTTTCTGTCAAGATATTACAGGCTAGGTGTTCGAAGTTTTATTACAGTTGCCGAAGCAAACCGTGAGAAAACAGGAGTTAGATGATTGTTGTCCTTGTAAAAACTTTAAATATTATAATGGTGCCGAAGACATAGAGTACCATTTGATGCGTAATGGGTTTATACCTAGATATCATTGTTGGTCTTGGCATGGAGAATCAATAGTTGATTCTGCGTTGGCTCCTACTTTACACATTAATAATAGTACTCAACTTGATGATCATTCAAACGACTATAATAACGACTCGTTATACCATGATGACCATTCAAGTGACCACAATGACAATTTAAATGAAACGTTACATGACATGGAAACTAATATAGGTGATGTCGAAAAAGAAAATTTACAACAAGTATTTGAAGATGCTGAAAAACCTTTATATAATGGTTCTAAATTTAAGAAAATTATGTAGCGAAATTATTACGTTGGCATTCGGATGAACGTGTAACTGATGGAAAACTAAGATATGTGGCGGATTCACCTCAATGGAGAACCCTTCATAAAAAGTATCATTGGTTCGGGAAGGAGACGAGAAGCATTAGATTTGGGCTTAGTTCTGACGGGATCAATCCTTTAGGGAACATGAGCAGCCGTCATAGTACGTGGCCGGTTCTTTTATGCATATGCAATCTTCCACCTTCGTTATGCATGAAGAGAAAATACATTATGATAAGGTCCAAGACAACCTGGTAATGAGATTGACGTGTATTTGTCTCCTTTGGTTGATGACCTAAAAACTCTTTGGGAAAATGGTGTGGACGTATACAATGCCTATAAGAAGAACACTTCAAATTGTAGACGATGATTTTCAGTACTATAAATGATTTTCTAGCATATGGTAATTTCTCAGGGTACAATACTAAGGTAGGAAAGCTTGTCCTGTTTGTGAAGAAGAGAGAACCTCACTATTGTTAAAAAATTGCAAAAAAACTGTATACCTAGGACATAGAAGATTCCTTCCCAAGAATCACAGTTATAGGATGAAAATAGATGAGCTCGACGGAGACACTGAACCCTAGAGTCCATCGAAACGGTTTGATGCATTTTTTTTAGTTCAGAATCGTGATGAAGTCTTCAGAAATAGAAGTCGTGTTGAGAAAGGAGTTACCTGAAAAAAAAATCATTTTTTTAGGATTTACCATTTTGGAGAGATTTAACTGTTAGGCATTGTCTAGATGTTATGCATATAGGAAAAAATGTATGTGATAGCTTGTTAGGCTTGCTATTAAATATTCCGGGTAAAGCTGAAGACGGCCTAAATGTCAGAAAAGACATGATTCTCATGAAAATACGTCCAAATCTTGCCCCGGAACAAAAAGGTGAGCGTGTTTATCTACCGCCTGCTTGTTATAATACATCAAAAGAAGAAAGAAAACAATTTTGTAGTGTGTATTGGTCCTTGTTTATCGTTGAACTGAGCACTGCTTATGTCTATATTGTTGATTTGCTAAAGGAAAAAAAACTGAGAACAATTTCTAAATTTCCAACCTAATTCGAAACACATTTTAAAAAAGGGTTACTTGGTCAATGATATCGATATGTTTTTTTGTCAAATTATGGTTTTAAAATTGTTTAAAATAATTAATTGTAGTGTACCCAACAAACTAGTGGATGGGAGTGCGGCTACATAGTGGTCAAACACATACGAGAGTTTGTTAATACCATCCAACATGATCTTGTTAACAAAGTAAGAGTTTTGCGTATTTTTGTGTATGTAAAGTATCAAATTTTAGAATCTTTGAATATTTGTTTTAGATGTACGTGGAGAGAAGAAAGAACGGTCAAGCATGAGGAGCTTGATTTAATGGTCATAGACTTAACTAATATTTGGATTGATAAGTTGTTTCCCGTCGTAAAGGTTTCTTAAGGTTAGCCTAAATATATAAACTGTGTGTTAATCGAAGAGCATGATCTAATTTACATAGTTTAGTAATTAGGTAGCATGTATGTAGTATAAATATAATGTACATGCATTTATCTTTGATCTAGTTAAGCCACACCATTTGATGCTAGGTTTGGTAGTTGATGTATGTTTCTTATCAAGCCAAACATGACTCATCTGTATATGTTTAGTGAATGAAGGGAATCGTCCTTGAAATACATGTGACCATTTATGATTTGTAAATATGGATGGTTAATGGTTGTTTCTTTTTCAACAATGTTGCTTCCTATTAATAACCATCTATTATTCTAACCACCATCGAACTATATATATAGTAGAGTATTTGTGACCTTAATGGGTCAACCAAACTTTATGTCTTTTTTTATTAATGTAATGTCATCTTGTTTTAGAATACGGGTTTTTATGTATACGTTATGATTATGATTTGAATGTTTTATGAATAATTTGAACGTTTTATGTTTACTATTATCATTTTTAGTATATTGGTAATTTTAGTATTGGTAATTTCTAGATATTATAGAAAACAAAAAAAAATTTTAAAGCAAAATCTCATAGTGCAGTTTTAAGCCACGTATCAAAGTTTTAAAGGAGATATCGTTGCTAGATAGTGCGGTTCCAAAACCGCACTACTTTAAAACAATAAAACCCTCTACTTAAGAACCTATCAGCTAGTGCGAGATCATACCGCACTACTTTAAAACAATAAAACCCTCTACTTAAGAACCTATCAGCTAGTGCGAGATCATCTAGTGCGGGTACAAAACTGCAGTAGATGACAAAATTAATCACACTACTTGTTCAGTTATGTACTAGTGCATGCTTGTTAACGGCCTCGATCCTCTTTTTCATCATCTTGATTGGTAACTCCATTAATAGTCCGTTGCACGCATAAATACTCAACTTCATCATAAGGTATTCCATCTACATCAAGCACAGGCTCATGTATCATGTCGCAACTTGAGATCCCATGGGTCTGGACCAACTCCATCATTGCCTCTGTCGGAGGTTGTATGAGTAGAGGGTTGATCTTTACCACAAGCATGCATGTGGTCCGGGAATAACTCTGTTGTTAACTTAGTCGACGAATCTACAAACAAAATGGTCTCTACCACATCGAAACATTTGAAAACCGTAGCTGATATCTTTGAACCTAGATCCTGGGAACAATTGCTTCTTTTATTATAAGTTAAATACATTACAAGTATTTCTTTTTTTCTTCATAATCAACTCAACTCCAATTCAAGTTTATTTTCATTCTAGTTTTTATTTTGTTTATTTCAAATCAATAAAGCTTAATCAAATTAGACACTAACCACAAATTCTTATGGATTTGACTCCCTATTTACCTTACTATTAAGGGTGAATAGGAAATCTATTTATTTTATTTTTGATCGACCAAACGACAAAGATTACAAGTTTTTTGCCATATATACAAAATATACCAGTTATGTTAGCGACATTTGCATTCTAGTTACAAAAAGTTAGGGTAGTTAGGCTTTGATGGCCAAAATGCAATACCCACTAAAACCTGTCTAGTAAGAGGGTCAAAATGTAAAAAGATGGTCAAAATGCAAAATTCACAAAAACAATGATGAACAAAATGTCAAATCTCAAAAATACACTATTCATGAGCTTTTCGAATTAACATGATGTAATTATAGTGTGATCAAGAGGTAGGCAATTTAATAGATCTCTTTGATCGTTCTCTTTTCCCACCACATCGACTTCCCATCCTCGTTCTCCCAATCTATCAATACTAATTTTGAAAATGATTTGGTTCATGAGGAGGACCTGGTCACAAATGGTTTTGAGGAAGAAAGCAATGTCAATCAATATAATCTTGAACAAACCGAAGGAAGAACCAAAAGAAATAAATCTAGGAGTATTGGATCTTAATAGTCCTAACTATTAGTTTTTTACCTTTACCGGTCCCAACTTTTGAAATACGTGCTGGCGGTCCCAACTTTTATCATTTTGGTCATTAATGGACCGCCGTTAAAAAAGTTAACGGCATTAACTTTTTTTTGAATTTCAGGTCGTTTTGTGGTTTTTGATCGGAATAAGAATACGAGTCGATTGATATAAAAATTACACCGAAACAATGATCCAAACGACGAAATTTGTACATCCGGTTAAAGAACCTTTAGGTTTAAACAACCCGATGAAGCATCGTTTTGTCATTTAGAGCACCGTTTTGATGTAATTTTTATATTAATAGACTCGCATTCTTATTCCGATCAAAAACCATAAAACATCGACCTGAAATTCGAAAAAAAAAAATTAACGTCGTTAACTTTTTTAACGGCGTCCATTAATGGCCAAAATGACAAAATTTGGGACCGCCATCACATATTTCAAAAGTTGGGACCGGTAATAGTTGAGACTGCTAAGGTCCAATACTCCATAAATCTAAGCCAAAACGTTTCGATGATTACGTTGTAAAGCTTCGCCTTCAGTCGACCACACAACCCGCATCTAATCAAGCCACCTTCACGGTACACCTTATTGCTAACATTATTTTGTTTGATAAATTCTCTCTTAATATTCATCAAGCTTTTCTGACATGTTAAGATTTATTTATTTTGAGTTATTATTATTATTATTATTATTATGTTTAGTTTATTATGGTGAGTCCTTATTACTATGTTTAGCACAAGTGTCATAATACTTTTTTAAGCTAATTGCGACGATTCAGATGTCAAAGCATCGCTTATATATTTTAAAGACGTATCAATAATATTATTACGAGACTCAATTAATATTTTTGTTTCTTATCTAGGGTTGTTTCTAAATCCTAGCTTCTTCCTCTTTCAACCATTCTAACCCTCTCATGTCATCTACCAGTTGATCTTGGACCTTAGAAGCCTTGCGATAAGGAAAACGAGCAATTGATTCTAAGTGGGTTTATAAGATAAAACGTAAACCAAATGGTGAGGTTGAAAAATATAAAGCACGACTCGTCGTCAGATGATTTAAACAAATGGAAGCTGTGGACTTTTATGATACGTTTGCCCCGGTTGCCAAGTTGTTCACCGTTAGAACTCTTTAAATTTAGCAGCGGCAGCAAAAAGGAATTGGATTATTCATTAACTTGATGTGGTTAATGCATTTCTATATGAAGATGTAGATGAAGAGCTTCTTTAAAGAAAATGAAACTCGTTTTTGTCGTCTTAAAAAATCACCCTATGACTTAAAACAAGCTTCTCACAACTGGTACCATAAATTTACCAATTTTCTCCGAGTCAACGTAAGTTACTTTAGAGATTTGTGAGGACACTCGAATGCTCATGTTTTGACTGCTTATTGTGACTCAGACTAGCATAGTTGTCCTTATACTAAGCGATCTAGAACCGCTTACCTTCTTATTTTGGGTGGCACGCCTATTTCATGGAAGACAAAGAAACAGTCTGGTGTTTCTCGTTCTTCTGCGAAAGCATAATAGAAAGCCATGGCAACTACGGTCTACCGTAAGTGAGATTTTATGGATTAGGTGGCTTCTCAAAGATCTTGATGTTATTTGCACAAATCCCACACCTCTATTTTGTGATAATCAAGTCGCTCGTCACATTGCGAATAATCCGGTCTACGTACTAAACATGTTGAAATTTAAACATGTTGAAATGGACTTTTATTTTGTTCGCGAACGAGTTGCAAATTTGTTTACCAAATTAAGGCTTAGGTTCTCATAGCTGCGCTTCTTACTTGACAAGATGAACATTCGAAATTTACAAGCTCCATCTTAGAGGGGAGTAAAAGATTTTATCAAATATTCTCCTCAAATATATACATTTCATTTTTATTGCCTATCATGTAGTTGCTTAAGAAAGTACCTTGCCATTTTTACTGAAGCCGTGATTCGAACTCCTAACGCTTAGGCGGGAACCCCACAGTAGTGGTAAATGGAAATCTTCCCACCTCGGAATCTGGACTCTTTATATATATATTGAGTTTGCTCCCCTCCTAATGCGTAGGCGGGAACCCCACATAGACTTTATAAAAAAAATTATGGACTTTTTGACTTTGCCCCCGATTAAAAATCGTGGCTTCTCCAATATTTATGGATATTCAAACTTAAAAATAAGTATTAATTAACTTAAAAAGTGTAATAATAATAACATTAAAAAGGTAAAATCTTATAACTACAATAGTAAAAAAAAGTCACACACATACACAACCTAAATAGAAGCATTCCAACCATTTGTTAGAAAATTATCATATTGCAGCTGAGATTCCAATATTTCCTCAAATGTACTCACGATCTTTTCGGCATTTGGGCGACGATTTTGTTCCTCGTTTAAGCAAGAATACGCGAAGTATGGGAATCTGAAGTACGATTTTGAGCACATTTGATCGATTATAGGAGGATATATCATATCCGTTAGTGTGCCATTTTCACAATGACGAATGGCAAATGGAACTAGAAACTCATTCGCCTCGTTCTCAATATATGCTTTCCTTCCAAACAATATTTCAAGTAAAACCACACCAAACGAGCAGATGTCTGACATGTAGGTCACACCTCCTGTTTTTGCAATTTTAGGGTCCATATATCCCATTGTGCCGGTAAGTTTACAAAGGCAAACCTCATCCTTACAGTATACTGATTGTTTAATGGACATTTCAAAACCGGACAACTTAGGTTCCCAATTCTTGTCTAACAAAATTGTGTCGCTATTGATGTTACAATGTATAATAACATAGTCACGCCTCTCGTCATAATGGAGGTAACTCAATGCACGAGCCACGCCCACACATATGTTCAATTTTTGCGTCCATGTGAGGCTTGGACTTTTTAAATACTGCCTGAGACTTCCATTGTCCTCATATGTGGTTACGATGATCTTTTCATCTTTCTCGTCACAAAACCCAACAATAGAGACTATATTTGTATGCTTGAGATCTACAAGAACTAAAATTTTCGTCCAAAATTCAAAGTCGGCTTCCCCATACTTACAATCAAACCTCAGTGCAGCAATTGTCATCAACTTTTCGGACCACACGAGTCGTCCCTTATATGATGTACCAAATTCACCGTGACTGATGATGTTATCATCATGAAAGTTATTAGTGGCCACTAATATGTCTTCATGTGGGAGTTGTAAGTGAGCCAACTTGGCTATTGTTGATGCCATGTTCTGTTAATCAATTAGAAAGAAGTGCAAACAATGGGTTACAAATGAATGCTATTTTTATCAAGTTATCAATAAATGCATTTAAAACTTACTTGAAACTCTAATGCTTTCTTCAGTTGCGTTAAAACTTTTTTTGTTGTCGGTTGTTTCTGTCTTTTTTGATGTAAGCATTGGTAGGCAATCTCTTGAAATGTAGTCAATGATTTTGGCACGATCTCTTCTCTTATTTGCTTGAACACCATCTCATCATGCTTTCCTTCTTCAAACTTATTTTCAACGAACTCCGGTAGATAATGACCTTCTTGTTTTTGAATTGCAAACGTCGACCTCCCACACAAAATCTCAAATAGAACAATACCAAATGAATAAATATCAGATTCTATAGTTAGGAATCCTGATTCATTATAAATTGGGTCTACATATCCGAGTGTGCCACACACATGATCAATGACATAATCTGTTTCTTGATTTATTGGACTTATTAACGATAGCCCAAAATCAGCAAGTTTTGCTTTCCAATCCTTCTCTAGTAGAATGTTAGCAGTTTTGATGTCCCTATGTATCACCTTTGCTTGTTTTTCAATTCCTCCATGTAGGAAATACAACGCACTTGCAACGTCAATGCATATATTAAGTCGTTTCACCCATGTAAGAGAAACATTATTCAAATACCTATCAAGACTTCCTCTAGGTGCATACTCATAAACGATGATTTTTTCATCTTTTTGATCGCAATAAGCTACAAGATTGACGACATTCTCGTGCTTATACTCCGAAAGAATTTGGAGCTCACTCAAGAACTGTTGTTCCCCTTGACCAAGCTTTGTATCCAATCGCTTTGCAACGATGGTTTTAAAGTTGTCACCATCTTGAAGGGTTCCTCTAAAAACTCTCCCAAATCCTCCTCCGCCAATGCAATTGTCTTTATGGAAGTTTCGTGTGGCCAAATTTATGTCTTCAATTGAAAGTATTGGGTTGTCCTTGTTGTTTTTCTGTCAAACATGACACCCCAATTCAAAATACAATTGTTTTGTGTCAAACATGACACGCCCATTATTATTATTAATATACATATACTGATAGCAAACAGCAATAAGTCAATAACTTGCTAGAATAAATATTGATGATTAAAATGGTGTTAAAAATTATGTACATATGGTAAAAGCTATTAGATATATAGCATTAAATTGGTGTAATATATAAATAAATAAATAAATAAATAAATAGTAATGAAAGACTACAAATTGGTTAGACAGAAACTAAATTTGTAAAAAAAATTATAAAGTATTATAAAAACTACAAAAAATTATGCACTACCTTCTATATAATGAAAGACTACAAATTGATTTTTAATAATGTTATGTTATATGCTAAAGTCAACCATGGTCAACAAGTCAACTAAAGTCAATAGTTAGTAGTTTGCAACTTTGCATTATTCACATTTGTGTAATTTGTAGTTTGTTACTAAAGTGTAAAAGTTAGAAAGTGCAGGGGGTGATCTTTACAAAGTCTATTTTGAAGTTGTTAATATTCTGTTAACGACTTCATTAGGTTATAAGAAGGGTTGTTAGAGATCAAGATCTCGTCAAGCCTTTTTTTCAATTTCATGTCCATCAAGTTCATTCAATTATAAACGTTTTCAATTTTTCTTTCAATATCATAACTTTTTACTTGAAGAGTAGTAGCGAGTTTTACATTGTTGTATTGTTCATCTTTTTTTTTTCATATGATTCACTATGTTTTTCATAACACTGTAAACTTAACAGATTTTTTTTATTAATTTTAATCTAATCTCGTCAAGCCTTTTTTTCTAAAGGTTGATATTATGAAATTAGAGCAATGACTTACATGGAAGAATAATGCCTTTTCAAGTTCCTTGACAACGACTTTCATTGTTGGACGTTGGTCTTGAGTTTCCGCAATACACTTACGTGCAATTTCAATAAATGTATGCAAAGAATCCTTGTTGGGTCCTCTAGTTAAAACATGATTTGCTTCTTCCTTTATTATAGGATCTATCATGTCCTCTAGTGTTCCCATATTGAAGCTTTGTCTTGCCACATGGGCCAACCCTTTATCATTCTTCTTCTGGTAAATTGGGTCATTGGCTAGCCTCCCACATAGAATTTCAAACAAAACTACTCCAAAACTATAAACATCTGATTCTCTTTTTAACTTTCCAGTGTCCAGATATTCTGGATCTATGTAGCTATTCGTGCCAGCACGCAAGGTAGAGTGCTTCGTCTTCTTGATTTGGAGGCAGGAGTATGGAAAACTCGAAGTCACAAATCTTTGCCTGGAGATTCTCGTCCAAGCCAATGCTATCACTCTTTATATTACGGTTTATTATAATCTTTTGGTCATTCATCTCCGAGTGAAGGTAATTCAAAGCATGTGCAACATCAATGCAGATTTTCAATCGTTTTTCCCATGTTAAAACATGCTTGTCATTGATGTTTTCCAAAGAATGACCAAGGTATCCATTAGCAATATTCTCAATGACTAAGATCATCTCTAAACCTTCATGACAAAACCCAAGTAGAGTGACTATGTTGGGATGCCTAATACTCGTAAGCATTTCAATTTCTGTAAAAAACTTGTCTTCTCCGTACACATGATGCCCACCAGGAGGGTATCGCTTTATGACTACGGTGTTGTGTCGCTTGGGATGTTCGTCTTCATTCTTCTCTTCTATGGATAAAGATTTTTCTTTTTCAAAATGGTGAAGTTCTGCTCTGTACAATTTAATGTGACCCCAAGATGTAATTCCGTACGTCTCTGAAAAATTATTTGTTGCTAATTTAATATCACTGAGAGGAATCTTCAAGTGTTCCAGCTTCTTTTCCTGCAAATTAGTTTACATTGATTAATAAAAATAAATACTTTTTTTCTTGGAACCTTTAGTTCGTATTTGAGACTTTGATTACTAATTGTTTTTGCGTCATTTGAATATTTTATCGATTCAGAGTATTAATATACTTGCTAGAATTCTAGAGTGATATTACTTTTAAAACGACGAACTACACTACTTCTAAGTTAGATTATATGTACATTACGCCAGCCACTAGGTTCGAACCCTAGCCTCTTTCCCTAAACACCAATGGCGTTACCACTAGGCTATAGCCCGGTCATCTGGCATAACTATTTAACTATAAAATGCTATTACAACATAAATCATGCTAGCTAACTGAATAAGTTGTTAGATCAACTAAACAAGTTAACTGTAGGTGACAAAGAAGATTTTATGTATTAAATTTTTTCTAATTTAGATGGTATTATTAAATAATAAACGGTAAAAGGGAAGTTGAAGTATATTTCAACACTTTGAAATTACATTAGGGGAAGTTGAAGCATATTGCAACATTTGGAATGTTTTGTTACATATCAAAAGATAGACGGAGTAGTTGTGATAACTTGTAAGGATTATGTAATTGATGTAATAGGGTAGAATATGTAAATAGGTGAAAGTAGTGGATGTAACTGTAATTACGATAATCACTAACTCAATGTTAGTTGGTTAATTTGTTATATAGTAGGTGAAGGAATGATAACGGGTATGTGATCGAAATATTTCTTCTCCTCTTAGATTTTGTTTTCACTCTATCAAGTGGTATCATAGCTTGTTCTTTCGCAAAACAGCTCTTAATCGAAGTTCGCAGGCGAAGACTTGGTGTTTAACAAAGATGACGACGCGGAATCATAATGTAGAACAACAGATTCAAGAATATGATTCGACTTTGATTTGATTAGAGTTAGTTACCCGTTAGAATTTTGTTGAATTGGAATCAATCAAATTGTCTGCTAAGAAACATTCAAAAGATATGAAAGAGATGAAGGCAAAATTGGCAGAGAAATAAACACAAATAGTTGAAGTGTTGAAGATCTTGCAAGCTTTAACCAACAAAGAAGTTTCAGGAACCAATGATGGTAACAAGGGTGAAACCTATAAGATAATAAGGGGCTGTTTGTTTTAGCCTCTTAATGGTTTAGAAGTCTGAATGGTTCAACACTTAATGGTTCAGACTGTTTGTTTCGCGAGTAGATGTCTGAATGGTTAAAACATTTGCCTCTGCATGGTTAAGCATTATACATAGTCTGAATGGTTAAGAGCTATTATCTGAATTGGTCAAACATTTGCCTTTAAATAGTTAAGCAACATACTAGCTTTTAATGGTTCAAACCTCTTACTGATTCAACACTTAATGATTCAGACCTCTTATTGGTTCAACACTTATCCATTCAGATGCTGCCAAACAGCCCCTAGAGTAACAATATGTTGACTAAAATGGAGTTCCCAAATTTCATGGGCACAAACGTTGAGCGATAGCTTTGTAGGGTGGAACATTTGTTTTTAATTGATGCAACCCATGAAGATGAGAAGGTAAGAATAGCGTTTGTTCACATACATGATATGCCATCAATCATTTGTGAAGTCTAAAGGAGGAACAATTGAAGGAATGTTGTGGCCATAATTCCATAATACAAAGGGTTCATAGCAAACAAATTTTCAACAATAATTGGGTCCGATGCTATGGGTGCTTTGGCAACAATCAAACAAATTGGTATACTACAAGAACTTTGTGATGAATTTGATCTTGCATTAACAAAAGTAAACATATGTCACTTTTTAAGAATTGTAGATCCAGAAATTGATGACCCACTTAGGTTGTTAATGCCTAAGAAAATACCTGAAACATAAGGCTAGCCAGAATTCAAGTTGACAGTTTTAAAAGGGGTAAAGTAAGTGTAATAATAGGTCATATAAACCTAGCTTTGGGCTTTGGGGTATAGCAACAAACCAAATGGGTATAAGCCAATTGCGCGGTATAAACCTAGCACTATCACCTACACCCTTTAAAAAAACAATCCCAGGATATGTTGCTCATAGCTGTAACCAAATATGATATGGTTTTAGGTATTCAGTTGTTAAAAAACCTGTATGATATTACAATGAACCTTAAAGAGTTGACCATGAAATTCAAAGTAGATACTACCTTTCAATTAAGAGGAGCCAAGGAATTAGAAGTGTGTGTATGCTCTAATGAGAAGGTGAATGCATTGTTGACCTAAACCTACTCAAGTTGCACAAGGGCATATGTTTAGTTTACAATTAAGGGACAGTTTTGCAAAATCTAAATCATTAAGTGTTGGATGGTTAAGATGTCTGAATCATTAAGAGGTTCTATCAATGGGAGGGATGTTGGAGTAGAACTTCAAATGAGGGTAAAGTTAGTATATGTTTCATTCAGTTCCATTCAACATCTCTTTGTCTCTTAACCATTCAACACTTAACTGAACCATTATGATACAGGAGTATCCAACTCAATCAACTCTTATTTTTGGATGATTACCATTAGTTATTTTCTAAATATTTCATTCTAATTTGTGTGATTTAAGTTTCCTAGTTTATATTATTAGTGATTATAAATTAGGATCTGTAGGTTGTTTTTAATTGAAGTTTGATTATTGAAGAGTTGTAAACTAGGTCATTAAAGTTGGAGGCAGCCGACTTTCAGCTAGAACCATTCGGTTCATAGCCTTTGAATAAAAACATTGTTATAAGCCTTTTGAATGCATGTGAAACCGCATCACATTCAGAGACTCTATTTATAAAACAAACGCTCTGAATGTTGAATGATTAAACACTGAACTGAATCATTAAGAAGTGAAAAAAACAGCTCATAAGTAGTGTTGACACACATATTCATAATCCTATTCTTCAAGAACTTGAATCAAATCATACGGTTATATATAAAGTCAATATGGTCAATGGGTCAAGTTGGAAAGTCAATAAAGTCAAGTGAAGTTAGTTAGTTAGTTTGTTTACATTTGTGTAATATGTAATTTGTACAAAGAATGTAAAAGTTAGAAAGTTTAGGGGGTGATCTTGTCACAGTCTATATTGAAGTTGTTAAGAGGTTGTTAATAATCAGTTAACGACTTCATTAGGCTATAAGTAGGATTGTTGGTGATTAAGATCATCATCCTTCAATTCATTTCAATTGTAATCATTTCAATTTCATAACTCTACAATTGTAGAGTAGTAGCAAGTTTGAACTGTATGTTGTTCTTTTCTTCTTGATTCACTTGTGTTTTTACAACAAGTGGTATAAGAGCTTGGTGAAGGGCTCGATTGAGTGAATCAAAGTGAAATCGGGGAGGAATCGATCTAGTCTATACACTCGATTGAACAAGGTGAAGATCAATTGAAGCAGTAACTGAGATCTGGAAATTCAACAATGGTGTCTACTAGGTTTGAAATTGAAAAGTTTGATGGAAGAAATGATTTTAGTCTTTGGAAAGTAAGATGCATGCATTACTTGTACATCAAGGGTTGGTTAATGCATTGAATGGTGGTAATGTGGTTATTCCAACTGGAGCATCAGGTAAAGAAAAGGTTGATTTGGTTCTTAAATGGAAAGAAATGAGAGTAAAAGCACATAGTGCCATAATCATAAGTTTAGGGGATAAGGTACTAAGAGAGGTGTCAAAAGAAACAACTACAGCAACACTCTGGGCAAAGTTAGGGACATTGTACATGACAAAAAGTCTTGCAAATAGATTGTATTTGAAAAGGAAGCTCTATACATTCAGAATGACAGGTAAATCTGTTGAAGATCATATTGATGAATTCAACAAAATGTTGTTGGATTTATAGAATATTGATATTGTGTTAAGTAAATAAGATCAGCAATAATCTTCTTAACTTCTTTACCATAACATTTTGAACATTTTGTGGATACAATGTTATATGGAAGAGATACTCTTACATTAGAAGATGTATGTGCTGCTCTAAATTCTAAAGAATTGAGGAACATGTCATATTTAAAAGATGAAGGTGGAGATGGATTATTTGTGAGAGGTAGAAGTGATAATAGCAATCATTAGCCTTTCAAATCAAGGAGTCAATCTAGGAGCAAGACCAAATTTAAAAGAAAATGCTATGTATGTCAACATGAGAAACATCTGAAGAGGGATTGCCTAGAATTGAAAAAGAAGAAGGGCGAATCTAATGGTACAAAGTACACAAATAATTGCACACAATCAGATGATAGTGTGGATAGCTATGACAGTTCATATGTTCTTATGGTTACCAAAGGAAAAGATCAAGAAGGTTGGGTGTTAGACTTAGGTTGTTCTTTTCATATGTCTCCAATAAAAGAAGCATTTGAGGATCTCAAGTACATAAAGATGGGATCTGTGAGGTTGGGAGATGACAAAGCCTGTGATATCCATGGTATAGGATCTGTTATCTTTAGACTTGGTAATGGAACAGAAATCAAACTTAAAGAAGTAAAGGTATGCTTCGGATTTAAAAAGAAGCTTAATATCTTTGGGAACCTGTGAAAAATCTGGTATGCATGTTAGTCTTAAGGATGGGAAGACTAAGATTGTTAGAGGTGCAATGGTAGTTTTCATTGGTTCAAGAAAACACAATAACATTTAACTATTAGATGGTGAAGTTATATCTAATGTAGTAAATGTTGCAACCAAAGAATCAGAAGCAATGATTTGGCACCAAAGAATGGGACATATAAGTCAGCAGGGATTGATTGAACTAAACAAACAAGGTGTGCTGGGTAATATCAAGAATTGTGATATTGGGTTTTGTGAAAATTGCATACTAGGTAAGGCACATAAGGTTAAGTTCAACAAAGGTGTACATTCTACCAAAGGGAAGTTGGATTATGTGTATGATGATTTGTGAGGGCCTGCTAAAACAACTTCTTTGGGTGGAGCATCATACTTCTTGTCAATAGTTTATGACTTTACAAGAAGAGCATTGGTGTTTGTGTTGAAAAGAAAAAATAAAGCTTATCAACAGTTCAAGGATTGGTTGAAATTGGTTGAGAATCAATCAGATAGAAAAGTAAAGAAACTTAGAACTGATAATGGGCTTGAATTCTGTAATGAGAAGTTCAACAGGTTGTGTAAAGATCATGGAATAGCCAGACATCTTAGCATACCAGGGACACCACAGCAAAATGGTCTAGCTGAAAGGATGAATAGGACATTGTTGGATAAGGTGAGATGTATGTTGATTAATGCTGGTCTACCTAAATCTTTGTGGACAGAAGTTGTTACTACTGCAACTTACCTAATAAATAGGTCACCAAGTGCTGCATTAAACAAGAAGACTCCTATGAAAGTATGGTCTGAAAATTTGGTGGATTATTCAAATTTAAGAATATTTGGTTCTTTGGCTTATGCATAAATAAGTCAAGGTAAATTAGAATTCAGAGCTATGAAGTGTGTGCTCTTGGGTTATGGTGATGGTACAAAGGGGGTTAGATTGTGGAATTTATCAACTGCTAAGGTGATAGTCAGCAGGAATGTGACATATAAAGAAAATGTTATGTATAGAGATTTGATGACTAAGGTTGATCAAGAAATGGTTGAAAAATCTCTTGATTCCTCAGCTGAAAGATCTCATCGTAATATACGGCCTAGACACATACCGGCCCGTACGTTCGACCGGGTAGATGAGTGTCACCTTGAATTTTGTCGTATATCTATCATCTTGATTATTTGTATGTCTGTTTTTCTTAATCTTTTTTAAAATTAAATTGGTAAGATTTATAAGACACTCATTTTAAAAGTATCGATATCTAATTAGAGTGTGAATGCAATTTGTGTTTCTATTTACATATGTCTCTCATGTAATACATAGTTTATATTCAAATGTTATTTTCTCGTAAAGTTTTAGAATTGAGGTTTTTATATTTCTACGTGTGTAACACACGAGGTTTAATCTAGTATTATAATATAAATAAGTGGTGAAAGAAGTGTGACAATGAAATGGCTACTCGCTTCCCCTTATGCACACTTTTTGTAAGTATTTATTAATATTTAAATCATTTTTAGATTAGAAGTAGTTTATGTATTATCATTTGTAGTGTTAGTTCATATATTATGATTTAAAACTTGTAAGATTGTATGGGTAACCTCATAATAGTTGTAATATTGCCTCTTAAACTTGTTAAGGTAACTTCATATAAGAGAATGACACTACAAGAAATATGACTTTTAGCGACGACATATGTCGTCGCCAAAAGCTAGAAATGTCGTCGCCAAAGGTTTTGGCGACGACATTTGGCGACGACAAGGCTGGCCGCCAATACGTGGCATCCGAAACTTTTTAGCGACGACATTTGGCGACGACATAAGTGGGACCCACCTTCCTGGGAAAAAAAGGAAAAAGAATTTCAGAAAATTTTTTGCGACGCCATTTAGCGACGACATGTCGTCGCGAAAAGTATATATTTTTTATTTAACATTTTTTTTTCTTTAAAAATAATAATATTTTATTTACTTTTAGCGACGACATGTCGTCGCTAAAAGTCGTCATATATGTATTTCAGCGACGACAGATTGCAGAAAAAATTTGCAGCATTTGACTTTTGGCGACGACATGTCGTCGCCAATGTCGTCGCTGAAAGGTTCTGATGCGTCTTCTAGCTGCTTCATTTTCCAGTTTCCGCCCGGTTTTTTCGGGTAATTTTTCAGTAACCAAACCTGTGTTTAAAACCTGTTTATGTATCCTAATAAACAAACAACCACAACACATCATTTACATCTAGCTAACATCATCATCATCATAACAAAATAAACACGAAAGTTTTACAAACTAAGTTAGCGAAACTATTTTTACATACTAAAAAGTGTTTCAAAATGGCTACCATATCAAATGTACCAAACTTGAATGTTAAACAAAACTACCAATTAGTCGTCTTCCTCCTCCTCCTCATCATCATCATCATCATCCCCGTCATCTTCAACATTAAACGGGGGAGGGGTCATATTAAGCTTCCTCCAGAGCGGGGCGGTATATGATGCCATCATCTGTTGCACCTCCTCTTCGGTATATCTTCGGCTATTTGACGAAGAGGAATCAGCTGCAAAGGCAGATTGAGGTAGCTTCTGCCCTACCCCCCGGGTCCAACCACGCCGCTCTCCTAACACCTCTTGCATAATTTCATCTTCAGTCAGCGTGTTATTGGGATCATCTCTCATCTGGATCATATGGGCCTGCATGGTTACAACAAAAATAACATAAGTTCAAGTAAAAAAAATACTTACATAGTAAAAACAACAACCACTTGGTAGGCATGAAAGTAAACCAAAAATTAAATGATCTATCCTATATTGAAGGCAATTCATAAAACTAATCAACACAAATAAGTATTCATTTACATAAAAAAATCATGAAGAATAACAAAAATCAAACTATCAAGTGGTAAAAAAACTATGTAATTAACTTACATAGTTTTGGCGAGCCTGCGGGTCTGTAAAGTCGCCATTTTGAACCCTCATTCTCCTGTAGAGCTCAATGGGGCTTACACCCCGCTGTAAATACATGCAATTAACATAAGGTTGGTGTCATTTATAAAGTTAGATCAAAATATAAAACACCTTACATTATCATAACGAATTTGCGCCAAATTTTTCCGACCATGGCGGACCACAGTCTCTTGTTTAGCCCGACACCCCTTGTTCGCTTCGGAGCGTTTCTGAAAACTCTCTCCACACCTAAAGTCTACAAATTTATGCCAGTCTTCAAGCCCATAATTACTCGGAGGCTGTTCCCTAAGCGCCTCAGCATTGTTGATCCCTCCCCTATTTATAAAATGTTGTTGACCAAACTTGGACTTTTGGTTTTTGTAGATTGTCCCAAAGTACGAGTTTAGTCCACTCTTAATTGTATGACCCCCCGGCCCATCTAAATGACGCATCACATCAAAATACTCCTGCAATATAAAAGTAATTATTAGAGACTTTCATAAATACAACATTGAACTAAAAACATTTAACCTGCAGCTCGTCATAAATGGTGCTCGTATGATCCGCTCGTCATAAATGTTGGAAATAAAAAATTCGGCTAGTTTATGTTTCGGGTACGCTACATAACAGGTTTAGTATGTTTCTCAACCATTCGTTTTGGTCCAGTATGTACATAATAGGCCCAATAAGTACAAAAAAAGCCTAATATGTACATAATAGACCCAATTAGAGTCGGTTCAACCGTTCGATAGTCTATTAAGCTTTAACCACTCTTTGTTCTCTTACGCAGGCTTAGTATGTTTCTCAACCATTCGTTTTGGCATAACATGATTCATCCATATGTATGTCTGTATCATAGGCCCAACATGTTTATAGTACGCCCAATAAGCCCAATATGTACATAATAGGCCCATTATATACATTATAGGCCCAATAAGCACAATATGTATATAATAGACCCAATAAGTACATAAAAGGCCCAATAGGCCCAATATGTACGTTATAATAGGCCCGACATGTACATAGTATGTTTCTCAACCATTCTTTTGGCATATCATGATTCATCCATATGTATGTATGTATAATAGGCCCGACATGTCCTAGTAGGCCCAATAGGACCAATAAGTACATAAAAGGCCCAATAAGCCCAATAAGAGGTGGTTCAACCGTTCGATAGTTTATTGAACCTAACATGGTTCATCCGTAAATATGTATGTATGTATGTATGTATGAATAAGTGAATGTATGTATGTATAATAGGCCCAACATGAGTATAATAGGCCCGATATGTACATAATAAGCCCGATACGTACATAAAAAGCCCAATGGGCCCAATATGTAGATAATAGGCCCAATTATAGTCGGTTTAACCGTTTGATAGTCTATTGGGCTTTAACCATCCTTTGTTATCCTACGTAAGCCCAATATGTTTCTCAATCATTCATTTTCGTCTGACCTGATTCATCCATTAGTATTTATGTATGTATGTATGTATATATGTATGTATGTATGTATGTATGTATAATAGGCCCAACATGAGTATACTAGGCCCGATATGTACATAATAGGCCCGATAAGTACATAAAAAGTCCGATAAGTACATAAAAAGCCCAATAGGCCCAATATGTAGATAATAGGCCTAATTAGAGTCGGTTTAACCGTTTGATAGTCAATTAGGCTTTAACCATCCTTTGTTATCCTACGTAAGCCCAATATGTTTCTCAATCATTCGTTTTCGTCTAAACAAATTCATCCATAAGAATGTATGTATGTATGTATGTATTAAGGAATGAATATGTGAATGTATCTATGTATAATAGGCCCAACATGAGCAATATGCCCGAAATGTACATAATAGGCCCAATAAGTAAATAAAAAGCTCAATAGGCCCAATATGTAGATAAATGCCAAATAAGGCCGATATGTACATAATAGGTCCAATAGAGGGAATTTTTTTACGAAAGCGGGAAAATTATTTTTAAATATTTAACCAAAATGTTTTTGGGACGACTTTTAGCGACGACTTGTCGTCGCGAAAAGTTATTTGACTTTTTCTTTATTACTTATTTATTAAAGAAAATAAAAAATGTTTTTGGGACGACTTTTAGCGACGACATGTCGTCGCTAAAAGTCGTTTGATTTTTTTGGTCAATGATAATAATTATTTAAAATGGAAATTTACTTTTTGCGACTACGTTTTGGCGACGACATGTCGTCGCTAAAAATAATTAAGTTTTTTGCCAAAATTTAATTGATAAAGAAAATCGAAAAACATTTTGGGACGACATTGGCGACGACATTGTCGTCGCTAAAAAGAATTTGACTATTTTGGTCAAAAAAGCAAAAAGTTTTGTCGTTTAGTGTGTTTTTAGCGACGACATTGATGTCGTCGCCAAAAAGTTGGTCGCCAAAAATCAAATTTCTTGTAGTGTGATGAAAGAAAAAGAAGAGAAAGTGTGGGACTACTCACAAGAATCTCATGCTTCAACTCAACTTCCAATACTTTCTCTAGTTTATCTACATCTTGGTTTGTATTTGAGCACTCCACCTTGAAGAAATAATAAAAAGTGTAAAAATTAGCTATAAAAACTGTGAATTGAATTGATGATAAAGTTGTAAACTACTTAGGCTATCCACAACACATGCAAGTGTTTTTTTGGTTGCATCTGATTGATGACATGGTATCCATTTGTGGGGCATGTTGCATTGTGGGTGGAGTGTATTTGACTTTTTTTCTTTTCACACTCGGCCGAGCGATGCTCACTGTCTCACCCTTGTAACAGTGTACCGCAGTAGAATGGTTCTTGTGAGTTGTGACCCATGTCACACTCATGGAGCAAAGGTGTTGGGAAGTAGGGACTGATATTGATATGTGGTTTGGGTTGAAATTTGTGTAACAAATGTTGTATCTTTGAGTGAATGAGTGCAACTATTTGAATGAGAACCATTCGTGTCAATTTCATTTAATATGTTGTACTTCTAAAACAAATTAACACTTTGTGATGCACTTGTAAGGGCATATTAATTTTGATCATTCTTTGACACCATTTACAATTATGATAAACAAATTAGCACAAGTTTAATGTAAAATGATAATTAAAGTGATGCAGGAGAAATAGAAAAAAGGGTCTTACTTCATGAGTCAACTGAAGCTCTAATGTTTTCTCAAGTTCATTGGCAAGTTGATCAATATCATGGGGTTGTACTTCATCCTCCTTTAAGTAATAATATAAGAGGGAAATAGTTAGTGCTAAATACTAAAATCACTAAGAAAAAACAATAAAACTAAGGACTGTTATACATAACATCATGTTACTTACTTGCAAACTTAATGCTTCCTCTAGTTGCTTGACGACTGTTTTCATTGTTGGACGTTCGTCTTGATTTTCACTCACACACATACATGCAATTTCAATAAATGTTTTCAAAGAATTCTTGTTCGGTCCTCGGTTTTCTCCCTTTAGTAAAGGATCTATCATGCCCATGTGAAAGTTTTGTCTTGCCACAGGGGCTAGCCCTCTATCATTCTTCTTCTTAAAAATTGGGTCTGCGGCTAGCCTCCCACACAAAACTTCAAACAAAACAACTCCAAAACTATAAACATCAGAAGTTCTTGTTAACTTACCAGTATTTGAATATTTTGGATCCGTGTAGTACGTTGAGAAAATAGGCATGTTGTGATAGATGGCATTGTCTTTTTTATTTAGAGGCAAGAATACCGAGAGTCCAAACTCAAAAATCTTTGCCCTCAAATTCTCATCCAACTCGATGTTAAAGCTATTTATGTAACTGTTTATTATCATCTCTTGGTGAATGTAGTATAATGCGTGTGCAACATCAATGCAGATTCTCAGTCTTTCTTCCCAAGTCAAAATACGACCCATGTCGTTATGTCCAAGATAACTAGAAAGGTATCCATTATGAACAAAGTTTTCGCTAATAAGACTCTCGGTGACGAGGATCATCTGAAACTCTTCAACACAAAATCCAAGTAGATTGACTATGTTGGGATGCTTAAGCCTAGCAAGGGTTGAAACACTTGTATAAAACTTTTCTTCTTCGGATAAATCATCTCCAAGAATGATATGTTTTATAATTACATGGTTATGTCTCTTGGGTGGTTCAGTTTCATTATTCCCTTCTACAAAAGATATATCTTCTTTATTAAAAAGAAGGTCAAAATCTGCTATGTACATATTATAGTATCCGATGTCACCAATTAGAAATGTGTCCGAAAAATCATCGGTAGCTAATTTTATATCATTCAAGGGAATCATCAAGCGTTTAAAGTTCTTTACCTGCAAATACGTGACAATAATATGTGACAAGATGTAGCACCTCTTTTTATTATTTTTTACTTTTAGTTAGTTTAATTAATTAAATAGAAATATATATGTTACCCAAGAAAATAATAAAAAAAATATAGATAAAAGAAATGTTTATAAAGATTTTCTTTTGATATAAATAGATGTGTGGTAATTAATTTACAAATTAGTCATTCTACTTTAGTGGTTAATATTAAAAAAAAACATTATTTATAAAGTTTTTCTTTTAATATAAAGTAAATTAGATATATGGAATATGAAAATCAGACTCACATTTGAATCCCTTTTAGAATTATTTTTTCCTGTCTTATACGTAAAGAAAATAGCTAAGAGTTTCGCATAAAATTTTGCTATCATTCCCTTTTAAGTATTTGAAACCAAAGAAAAAAGAAAGATTATCTAGAAAACATACATTTTTTTTCGGCTAACAGAAAATGTGACGGGTTTTTGTTTGGCATTGGTGAAGAGGATCGTCTCATGATTATTATTTATTAATTATAGGTTGAGAGTAGGCTTCAACTAAAACTCGCTTTAGTTGCCAATAACCCCGGCTATCCGGGGTAATCAATGACAAAAGTCGACTTCATACGCTCTGCGATCAGTGACAACGCTGAGTTCAAGCCCACTTATTTCGTGGAAAACCCGACTCTAATTCGGGAAAAACTCACTACTCGTCCGCTCGTAGGCATGACAACAGGTTAGCGGTAAAACCCCTTCAGCTCAGAGATTGAACTTGTGTTGCCACAAGTCTCTCTTAATTTGTCTCTTCCAAAGTGATGCTAGTGAGAATTGAACTTAAGTTTTTTTTGGAGAAATTCAAACCTCTTACCAAGTATTACCACTACACCACATTAAAAGTTGCTCATATTAATTACTTTGGGATACCAACTGGTGGGATGCATAAAGTCAATCTCTTATCTATGGGTAAAGAATAGATCTCGTATCTATAGGTAAAAAATAGATTGAAGAGCAACAACTTGTTAGGATCTAGAACACACACACGAAACTGAACACATACTCGCGAGTAATAACGAACACGAGACACAAGGATTTATAGTGGTTCGATTGTCGTGATCTACGTCCACTTTGCTGCAACTAGCAATTTTATTATTCAGGTGCTCAAGGAATTACAAGTACAATGACATCAATATATAGAGACTAATTTAGGGTTGAGAAACTTAGTCCCTAAGTTAGGCCCAAGCCTACGTAGACTACTCATTAGGGTCGGCTACCACTAACGAGCCTACACACCCAATAATCTCCCACTTGGAGGCTCGAACTACGCTCCAACGTCTTCATCATCTTGTACATCTTGTAATCTTCCTTACCACTAGTTTTAGTCGCCTTCTCATCAATTAACCTGAAGGCCCGTTGAAGCTCCCACTGAACCTCAACACATCAGTCACGGCTATATCTACCTCTGACTCATTCTCTGTCTCTATCGGCTCCCACTGGTTCAAACTGTCAGCACCTGAAACACCTTGAGAACAAACACTCTCCGGATAAAGCAGATAATCCTCTGGAGAGACTTTGACACTCGAAATACCGGTTCTCTTAACCCATTGTCTGGTAATTCTAACTGAAGCTTTGGTTGGCCGACTACCAATGCTCCTACTGCCGCTAAAACAACTGACTGATTTTTCTGAACCTTTCCGAGTACGTTCAACCCAAATCTGATTTGAAGCTCTAGGTTTATCATCTGCAAAACAAACCTTCTATGCCCCTTAGATTCTGTGAACTGGATTTAGTTTCTCTTCTGAACTGGCCGGAATAACCTTTCCTTCATATGATAAACTGACCATATAAAGTGAACCCTGTTTCTTTCCTCGACCTATGATTAGATTACATTTTACCACTTTCCACTGCCCGTTCCCGAACTTGACTTCATTCCCTTCTTCATCCAACTGCCCAACTGAAATCAACTGTTTCTTTAAGCTAGGAATGACGCTGACATCTTTTAAAGTCCACTTTAAACCGTCTGAAGTGATTAAATCCATGTCACCCATGCCCGTCGCATTTAATACTTCATCGTTCGTAAGCCATACCTTTCCGAAGTCCCCTTCTTTTAGATTCTGCAATGCTTCATTGATGTGGGTAGCATGAAAAGAAGCACCAGAATCCATAACCCAGGAATCCACACTGTTCTCCACGCTACAGATAAGAATATCATCATCTGCGTAGTATTCTATAGTGTTAATATCTTTCTTAGGATTAGGACATTGATTCCTAAAATGCCATGCTTCCTTACAGTTCCAACATATCACATCCTTGCGAGCTTTAGACTGACTCCTCCTCCTGCCCTGACGAATTTCATGTTCATTCTTTCTTCCCCTACCCTCTGTACTCAACAAAGAAATAAAAGATTCACCTGAACCTCTGCATCGTACATCCTCTCCCAAAATAAGATCATGGATTTTCTCAAACGTAAACTTACTAGTATCCGACGAGTTACTAACTGCAGTTAAAGTCCCAGACCAACTTTCAGGTAATGAGGATAATTACAATAGGGCTTGAAACTCATCATCAAATTTAATACTCACAGATACTAAACAAGACGAAATTGAAATAAGATTATTGATATGAACTGTTATCGAGTCACCTTCCTTCATCCTAGTATTCACAAGCTCCCGGATCAGATAAACCTTATTTACTGCATAAGGCTTCTCATACATGTTTGATAACGCTATCATCGTACCACTAGCTGTGGTCTCCTTCTTGATGTTATATGCAACATTCTCAGACAAAGAAAGCGTTATCGCTGCCTTGGCTTTTTTATCCATCTTATTCCATTCTGCTTGTGAAGTCTCTTCAGGTCTAATACCGTCAAGCACTGCATCTAAGTCTTTTTCACAAAGGAGTGCTTCAATCTGAATCTTCCACCAACCAAACTTTTTCCCGTCAAACTTCTCAATCGTTATTTTTCCGTCTCCTGCTATAGTGATAGCCACACGAAAAAAACTAAATAACGCAGAAAAATATTATGCTTTCGGTCAACCCTTAGTCAAAAACTGATCTCAAATAATAAACCCTTGTTCACGTAAAACGACGACACCCAAACCCAATCGTTTTTCTTTAGTTGTTCGGCACTAATCACAATAACCCAAAACAAGAGAAAGAGTAAACTTTGTTTTGCCTCCCCGAAGTTTACCTAAAATAACGGTTTGCATACAATAGTTTCAAAATTGCGTTTTGCCTCCCTGAGGTTTACCTAAAATAACAGTTTGCATACAATAGTTTCAAAATTGCGTTTTGCCTCCCTGAGGTTTACCTAAAATAATGGTTTACATACAATAGTTTTAAAATTGCGTTTTGCCTCTCTAAACTTATCCATTTGTCACCGTTTGCTACATCCGGATTAATTTCATCAAAATCAAACATTAGTCGATCCAATGTATCCCTCACGTGGGGGCACTTTAGTCATTTTCAGGACAAAACCCATTTTAAGCAAGAACAAAAGAAAAGGTTTAAAAATGACTAAAGTGCCCCCCACGCGAGGGAGACATTCTGATTAATGTTTGGTTTTGATGAAATTAATCCGGGTGTAGCAAACGGTGATAAATTAGTAAGTTTAGGGAGCCAAAACACAAATTTGAAACTATTGTATGCAAACTGTTATTTTAGGTAAACCTCAAGCAAAACGCAATTTTAAAACTATTGTATGTAACTCGTTATTTTAGGTAAATCTCAAGAATGTAAAATGAAGTTTACTCAAAGAGAAAACTTTAGTCTGCTTTTTCTCTCTTGTGTCACGTACAATATAAAAAAATTAATAAACAAACTGATTGCTCCAAAAAAAAAAACAATAAGTTGGTTTTTTTTCTTGGTCGACGCATCCACTGTAAACGAAATTCCAATATGGCAACTAAGGCTATGCAAATATGCAATTCTTTTGTTTGGTGTGAACGCACAAAGAACAAGACAATTAGTTCTTTCTGCTTGATTTAACGATCTGAAAAAACAGGGTGATTGATGAATTGCAATCTGCAACCCTAAATCGCAAGTGTTCTCCGTGTGTAATGAGCCTAAGCTCTGATACCAGTTGTTAGGATCTACAACACACACGAAACTGAACATACACTCGCGAGTAATAACGAACGCGACACACAAGGATTTATACTGATTCGGTCGTCGTGACCTACATCTACTTTGCTGCAACTAAGCATTTAATTATTTAGGTACTCAAAAAATTATAAGTACAAATGTACAATGACATCAATATATAAAGACTAATGTAGGGTTGAGAAACTTAGTCTCTAAATTAGGCTCAAACCCACGTAAACTACTCATTAGTTAGTTAGCGTCAGGGGCGTACCCACCCTTAGAGGGTGGGTGGCGCCCGCTCCCCTAGCGAATTTTTTTTTTGTTTTTATATGTTAAATTCTCGATCGACCCCCATAAAATTTAGCCCTCACCCCCATCCAGTCTTAAAAACTCAGTTTAATGCCCAGTTAATGGCCTATATGAAATATTTAACCATGAATTAGGTTAAATAATTGTTAGAAGAGAGTAATATATATTTATTTATATTGTCATGTATAGTCAAGCATTAAGGTATTATAACTTCAAGTTTTTCACCATTGCACAAAACCATCAAAATATTTGATGATTTGGATGGTCATGAGTACAAGAAAGGAAATACATAAATAAACTAACTACTTTTGCTAAGTAATCAAGTAAGAAGTGATGAATGGTGGAAAAATTAGTTGTCGAACCAAGGTTCACAACATCACCATTTTTATACGATAACACAAGTACTCCAACATAATCTTGTTTGGAAACATGATTTGGTTTCATTCACTTCTTATTTGTAGATTAATTAGTAGCTTAAGAAAGATGTAGAATGGAGGCATATGAAGTTTAAGAAACAAAATAAAAGATTTATTTTATAAAGTTTAAAAAAAATAATCCTAACTTGAACCTCAAAATGGTGATTTACCAAGCTTTATTTACCTTGTTGGTAAATATATGGTAAAATTCATAGATGATGTTTCAAGTATTTAGGAATAAAAATAAAGTAAAAAAAATGAAAGAAAAAAGAAAAAAATGAAAGAGATGGTTTGAAAGAGAGTTTAGAGTGATAAAATTAATTAGAGGGATTGAGTTTGGTAGGGATGAGATCGGGACGGGTACCGGTACCGCCTAGTACCGGTACAGAGTTTTAAGAAAAGTGGGTACCGGTACCGGTACCGAATTTAGCGGGACGGTACCGGGACGGGACCGGTACCGGTACCGGTATTTCGGTACTGGTACCACGTTGGTACCGGTTTCATTTTTTATCTTTTTTTAATAAAATTTATTCGCATATTTCGGTTTAATTTTATATTTTCTAATATAACTATACAATAATATACTTGAATATAAGAAAAAGAAATGAAATATGGTACAAAATTAATTAAAAATCATATCAAATTCATTAAATTTAAAAGTTGATAATCTAAAAAATACTATAAAATGACTCAAAATTGTTAATAAAACACTTTATAACATTAAGCATGTAATACACAACATTCATAGCATCTCAAATTATTTAAAATATATAAAAAAACTATTTTTTAGTTAACCGGTACCAACGTGGTACTAACCGGTAAAGTACCGGTACCGGTACCGAATTTCAGGAAAAGTGGGTACCGGTACCGATATTGCTAAGTCGGTACGGTACCGGGACGGTACCGGTACCGGTACTCGGTACCAAAAGCTCATCCCTAGAGTTTGGTATGTATAGATAAAAATTAGGTATATTGGTTTTTACTGGTCTCAACTATCACCTTTTGTCTTCTACCGGTCCCAACTATTGAATTGGCTGTCAACGGTCCCAACTTTTATCACTTTGGTAACCACTGGTCCCGTCGTTAATTTTTTTTAACGCCGTTAAGTTTTTTCCAAATTCAATACCGATGTTATAAGCTTTTTGATCGGAAAGATAATATAAGTCGATTGATGGAAAAGTTACCTCAAAACGACGCTCCGAACAACGAAGTAGTGCCTCAATCGGGTGTTTAAACTTAACGGTGCTTCAACCGGATGTAAAAATTTTATCGTTCAGAGAGCCTTTTCAAGAAAACTTTTACATCAATCGACACGTATTATCCTTCCGATCAAAAGGTCTAAAACATCGGTCTTAAATTTGGAAAAAACTTAACGGCGTTAAAAATAATTTAACGACGGGACCAGTGGTTACCAAAGTGATAAAAGTTGGGACCGTTGACAACCAATTTAATAGTTGGAACCGGTAGAAGACAAAATGTGATAATTGGGACCAATGAAAACCAATATACCTAAAAATTAGAGTTTGGTATTTAAAATACTCTCTTTCAAGTATTTTAAATATAAGTGGAGGGAAATGAATTTTTTTTAATTTTGACCCCTCAAATTTAGTTGTTGTCATTTTTTAATTTGACCCGACCCGGTTCGTCCCGAACCGAATCGAAACGGATTGGAAAAATATTATATATCGATACTCAAAATACTACTATCAAATTTCCGACCCCCATGAAAAAAATTCCTGGGTACGCCACTGGTTAGCGTACACACCCAACATAACTGTCTTTGATGTTTACTATTGAATTTGTATATGGAACTAGTCATTTGTTAATTTTAATGCTATATATCCCATATTGCTGTTAAAAAAAAGTTGCCTGTGACGTAACATGTATATCTGTTGCATGCTGATTGATAATAACTACTAGTCTACTACATTATTTTATCTTACTTTAGTTGCCAAGTAAGAATAGGTAAAATTTTGATTAGCTTTCAATCGTTTATTTATAGGCAAGGTTCTTTGCTATTATGCTTATAGCAAAGCATTTGTGAATTGTGATGCGGAGAAAAACCTTTGTGGAAAAAAATTTGCGACAATGTCACAACAACCAGCTTTTGTCGCAACGTGTCACAATTTACGAGAAAGAGAGTTCTGTTGTCAAAATATGTCGCCAAACACTTACTTTTCTAGTAACGATGGGGCCTGCCAAGGGATGTGTTTATGGTTGACCTCTAGTGGCGAAGCTAGGAATTTACAACAAGGCAGCCAAAGTTTTAAACGCTTTATTTCGAGTGGCCAAACCCAATATATATATATAAAAAATCAATTACCGACCAACAAACCAATACTTCGAATGGAAAAAAGTGGACGGGCCGTGACCCTCCTTGTCCCTTAGAAGCTTCGCCCTTTGTTGGCTAATGACATGCTGGTAGAAACAACTGAACAATCTTTTACTAAAAGGATTGAGCCGAATCCAACACGCATATATTTTAGATAAATACATACTTATATAGATATAGAAAATTTCAAATCAAAATTTAAAATTCTATGGTTTTAGGCATTTGTGGGCCTAAACAAACATGTTAAAAGCTAGCCATGTGTGTAAACACTTGAGGTGTCTATATGTCATTCTTTGAAGTCTTTAATAGTTAAAGTTCTAGGTTCCTTTACATATATGTCATCATATATTCATATGTGGACATGTGGTGAATGTAAGGCCGCCATCCATAGACGTATTAAATTTTGAACTTTCAATAGAAAAATCAAAAATGTGAAGGGGGGGGGGGGGGTTTGACACTTTCATTACCACGTGATTAAGGCATGTTTTTTTGTCGTTTAGCGGTTTTTTTCGAAAATTTTGTTTCATTGCAAAAATTTTGTTGAAAAAAATCATTTTTCATGTAGTGTTTATTTATGTTATTATATATTTTTGAGCTGAAACTTTAAAACTAAAACCGTAATGTAATATGAGATGGACCTAAACGGAAAAGAAAAACTAAAAAAACCATAATAAAAGATATAAAAAGGTCTTACCAAATTTTCACGTTGTTGCTGAAGTTCCAATGCTTTTTGAAGTGCAACAACGATATTGTTTGTATCCGGACGATGCGCTCGCTCGTTGTTTAAGCAAGAATACGCCGTCCCTGAGTATCCAAGGAGTGATTGGAACGACATTTGAAACCATAGATCAGGATAAATTATATCCTCTATCGTATTGTTTTCATAGTGAGATATGGCTTGTTTAGCCAAGAGCTCATTAGCATCGTTATGAATAAATGCTTTCCTCCCGCATAATATTTCAAACAAAATGACACCAAATGAGTAGATGTCTGACTTATGGGTCACACCTCCACTCTTTTCAATTGCGGGGTCGATATACCCCATTATGCCTATAGGCTCGCAAAGTAGAACCCCACCCATTCGATTAACCGACTGTTTGACGGAAATTTCAAAACCAGATAACTTTGCTTCCCAGTTCTCATCCAACAAAATTGTGCCGCTATTAATGTTACGATGTATAATAGCATAATCACGTCCCTCGTCATAATGGAGGTAACTCAACGCACGAGCCACTCCTACGGATATCCTTAATCTTTGTGTCCAAGTGAGGTCCGGGTTATCTAGAAACTGCTCTAGGCTTCCATTGGCCACACGCGTGGTTATGATGACCTTCTCACCTTTCTCGTCACAAAATCCAATGATAGAAACTATGTTCGGATGCTTGAGTTCAGAAAGCACTGAAACTTCAGTCCAGAAATCGGAGTCTCGTCCACGCTTATGATCTAACCTCCGGGCAACAATCTTCAACAACGTCCCGGACTGCAAGAGCCGTCCTTTGTATGCTGGTCCGAAAGTACCTAGCGAGATAATGTTGTCACGATGAAAGTCGTTAGTGGCCTTTAGTATGTCTTCAAGTGGGATTTGTAAGTGAGCAAACTCGGAGATTGTATTTGATGTCATGTTTCTGTTTATCAACTAATAGCTAGTGCATAATTACAATGGCTTATAGATGAATGAAAAGTTAAGATCTAAACAACAGCACATGTATATTGAAACCTAACCAGTTCACATTATGAGTCTATGACTAATCTTATGCAGTTTTATATTAATTAAAGCTGACTATATATAAGAAAACATATATATTTATAAAATGGTAACGTGCAATATCAATTCGTTTAGGATGTGACCTGCCCGGAGATAATGATCTTGCAACTACTACTTGACTTGTTATTTTTCTATGAATATACGGTTTTTATAATCAGGATATTAATCTTAACTTAAAAAATTCTCTGTGGTAATTCCAACTTATAACGTATTTTCCTACAGTGATCAGTCGTTAAAGTTAACTTAACGTTGTTATTATTTATTTATTTTTTTTGAATTTCTGACCAATGTTTTAGGGTTTTTTATTGGGAAGACGATACGAGTTTATTGATGTAAAACTTACTTTGAGCCGATGCTCCAAACGGTCTTGAATCCGGTCTTTAAATCTAACGATGCTTAAATCGGATGTTAAAATTTATTCGTTTAGAGCACCGACTCAAGGTAAGTTTTATATCAATAGACTCGTATCCTCCTCCCGATCAAAATCCTTAAAATATCGGTCTAAAATTCGAAAAAAAATAACGGCATTAAGTTAACTTTAACGGCAGATCATTGTAAAAAACAAGTTACAAGTTGGAATTGTCACAGAAAATTTTTTAAGTTAAGATTAATATTGACCAATATATACAAAAATTTGAATTATTAAAATCTAATTTATTTTTTTACTTCAATTATCATCCCCGAATAAGATTAAGATGAAATAAGATAACATTAATTGCAAGTTGGAAGCAATTTCCCATTAACAAATTACAACATGTTGCATCACTTCATAAAATAATGAGAAAATTTCGGATTTGGTCCCTGTGGTTTGTATGTTATCTCTATTTTAGTCCATTCTTTTCAATTTAACTAATTTGGTCACTGTGGTTTTCAATTTGTTTCGATTTTGGTCCTTTCTTTTTAATTTAACTAATTTGGTCACTGTGGTTTTCAATTTGTTTCAATTTATTCCCTGGGAGAAGTGGAGATCAATTTGAGAACTAGAGGATAAAGCGAGTTTTATATAAGGGTTGTGTTGTGAAATGACAAAAGTGCCCCTCACGTGAGGGGTACATGATAATTGTTTAACGGTAATTTCGGATGGTGTAAGTGGCTGGGAAGAAATTGAAACAAATTGAAAACCACAATGACCAAATTAGTTAAATTAAAAAAAATGGACCAAAATCGAAACAAATTGAAAAACACAGTGACCAAATTAGTTAAATTAAAAAGGATGGACCAAAATCAAAATAACATACAAACCACAGGGACCAAATCCGAAATTTTCTCTAAAATAATCAATACGCGTAGTACGTCTACACTCTACATATTGGATACTTCAAGGAATTAAAAATAAATTATATTTTTGAATTAACCAATTGATTATCTTAATTAAGCCGAGTGGAGTTATACTAAAAAGTCTAATTTCTCTAAAAAGTCTAACAAGCCATAAGACGATAACATGTGGCACTACTTTAAACTTATAAGAAAGGGTAAAATTGGTAATGTTTTTATATTTCAAGTTTCACCCATTTATTTAAACGTCCATAACTTTTACATACGACATTATTTTTTCTAACTGTACATTAAAAACGAGCATTTTCTTATCTTAAAACGCGTGTGATATTCATATATAAAAAATATTTTTTTTATATTTTCAACTCATTGTGTTATTTCTCAGGTCATTGTGTTATTTGTCAAGTCATTGTGTTATTTCGGCAGGTCATTGTGTTATTTGTCAGGTCATTTTGTTATTCTGTCATGTCATTGTGTTATTTGTCAGGTCATTATGTTATTTTGTCGGGTCATTGTGTTATTTGTCTGGTCATTGTGTTATTTCGGCATGTCATTGTGTTATTTGTCAAGTCATTGTGTTATTTGTCAGGTCATTGTGTTATTTGTCAGGTTATTGTGTTATTTCGTCAGGTTATTGTGCTATTTGTCAGGTCATTATGTTATACTATGTCATTGTGTTATAACATAATGACTTGATGAAATAACACAATGATCTGAAATAACAGGATGATCTGAAATAACAGACTGGTCTAAAATGACACAATGAGCTGAAAAAAAACAATCTATAATATACTTGAGATGTTACACAAATAAAACAAGTAATGAATTTGAGATGTTATGTAATGTTATGTAATGTTAGGGCATATGACTATGTCAACAATGAAAACAAGTTATAAGATTTGACTTTGTGTTATTAGGTATGTTTTATTTGTATTCGAAAACAAGTTATAATATAACACAATGACATAATATAACACAATGACCTGACAAATAACACAATGACCTGACTAAATAACACAACGACCTGACGAAATAATACATTGACCCGAGGAATAACACAATGAGTTGAAACATGAAAAACAAGTTATATATATTTGAGATGTTACACAAATAAAACAAGCAATGGATTTGAGATATTATGTTATGCCATGTGGCTATGTCAAAAATGAAAACAAGTTATAATACTCGACATATTGTGTATTATGTATGTTTTATTTGTATTAAGAAAACAAGTTATAATATAACACAATAACCTGACAAATAACACAATGACCTGACTAAATAACACAATGACATGACGAATAACACAATGCGTTGAAAAAACAAGTTATAATATATTTGAGATTTTACACAAACAAAAGCAAGTAATGGATTAGAGATGTTATGTTTTGGCATATGGCAATGTCAACAATGAAAACAAGTTATAAGATTTGACATGTTGTGTTATTATGTATGTTCTAGTTTGTATTCGAAAACACATTATAATATATCACAAAGACCTAATAAAATAACACAATGACCTGATGAAATAACATAATAATCTGAAATAACACAATAACCTAACGAATAACACAATATGCTAAAACATGAAAAAGAAGTTATAATGTATATTTGAAATGTTACACAAATAAAACAAGTTATGGATTTGAGATTTATGTTATAACATATGGTTATGTCAACAATGAAAACAAATTATAAGATTTGACATATTGTGTTATAATGTATGTGTTTATTTGTATTAAAAACACGTTATAATATAACACAATGACCTAGAAATCACACAATGAGTTGAAACGTGAAAAAAAATTGATTTTTATTCATCAATATTATATGTGTCTTGAAGATAAAAAAAACGCTCTTTTTGTGTAATTATTATTAAAAATAATGTCGTATGTAAAAGTTATGGACATTTAAAAATGGTGAAATTTGAAAATGGGGCAAAGAGTAATATACATTTGGCCTACCATTTAAAATTTCAACTATTTATCATTATGTTAACTTGTGTTTTTAGGCCATTGATCTTAATTTAATACTAGATCTAATGGCTCATATGTCTTCCTAGACTTTCTACAAATTTTAAACTCTATAGTTGAGCCCAATTCGGCTAGCTACCGAGACAACTTGTTTACTTTATGAATAAATAATATTTTTATTTTATACATATTGAGCTTATTTCGAGCTAGTATTTCCAAGCTATTTTCGAGTGAATCACGAGCTTATTGAACACTCTAAAACTTAATGCATAGTGTGTTGTAGGGGGGTGTTCAAAAATTTCGAAATCCAAATAAAACCATAATCCGAATCGCATCCGAAGTCAAAAAACATTAACCTAATTCCTTATTCGGATCGTATCTCATCCGAATCCGATATTTTTATTCGTATTTTGGATCGGATTTCCGATGAAAGAATTTTTTAAATTCAGATTATTCGGATATTTGAATAAAAACTCATCATGTTTCAATGATTTTTAGCCTATTACCCATTATTATACTACTGGATATAGTTTTCAAGCCCAGTTAACGTATTATCTACCTAAACCAATTATTATAATTCCTTAATTCTGATTTTTATAAATTATTATGCATATTTTGGACTAGTTTTTATGAGTTGAACAATCAATATATGCTCAAGACAATGCTTTATTATGATTTTTTCAGTTTTATATGTTTTACTATTGTGATTCTAAACTAGTACACGTTAGTAATCAAGAGTTAGATAAATAACGTGAATAAATTCATATTTACTAGAAATCGATCTGAACTGAATTTAGATGGGTTAAAAACTGTTCAAATCCGTATAAAATGAGTAATCCAATTTCCAATCCGATGAATGCTCCTAGTGTGTTATATATTTTTATTAAAGAGCTACTATACGTATGGGTATTCGCGGTCTGGTTTTCCGGTTTTCGAATTAACACGTAATGAACCTTTATTAACGGTTTTTATCACAAAAACCAAAACCGAATTGTTTAAAGTGAAAGACCTAAATTAAACCATATCGACCGGTTTAGTTTCACGGTTTGGGACTTAAAAGCGTTGTGGGTCGGGTTGGGTCATGGTTAAAGATGTGGGTCAGGATATGGGTCGGTCAAGGTTTGGGATTTGGGTCGGGTCATGGTTCTAGTTATATACTATATATAATTTAGAAACATGATGAATAGTAAACTTTTATGTTTTAGATTTTTGACACAAGCTTTTGTTAGTTTTTCATCTTTTGTTCCTTTTTGTTGTCAGATTGTATGTGTAATTGTAGTGTTGGACAGCTGTATGTTTGTTAGTATATGTGTATTTGTGATGCGGGAACCGATGGTTTTTTCTTATTATGGGTTTTGTACCAGAGAAAAAACAGAGACACTATTTTCTCTGTACTGGAACCATCGAAATTTCCCGCATCCGGTCGATTATGTTGCCTTTGCCTTCTTCTTTTTTCGGTTTTCATCTTTTGATGATGTTCGATGGTCGTTATGAGGGTTGCTGATGACGTTGTTGGGTGTTTCATATGTGATTCTCATTTTGCGATGGTGTTCGTAGGTGGTTACGTGGTTTAATGGTTAGATTAGTTCGGTTGTGAATGTTGTGGCTTTGTTTTTTCTCAGTTTGTTTACATTTTTTTTGGGTCTATGAAGAGTGATATCTGTCACTAATTATGAGCCCCTTATGATTGTTTTCTTTATGTGTTTCTAAGGCCGTCAAATAAAATGCTCGCGCAACGCGCGAGCATGCACATATATTAGTCATTATTAAAAAGGTTATTTCATTCTTTGAAGGAATGAGAAAAAAATGAGGGTTGGATAGAATGAAACTGAGGTAATAGCCTAATAGGTAATTTATTAACCAACAAAACACACATTTTTTTCATTCTCCCACAATAGACCATTCAATTTCACATCTCCTTCTCGCATACCAAACACTATGTAAGGTGTGATGAGACAATTGCACGTCATGGTTGGGTGAAATACAACTTAATTTATATAACAGGGAAAACCAAAACACGAGAACCATACAGACGTGTTCCGTGATCTAGAACACTCGAGTGAGACGAAGATAGGCCCCTTTACGTTAGGGGTAGACTTACTTTGAGGCCAATGCTACCCCTCAACTCACATTACGAAGTACAACTTTTTTTCTTTTTTTACGTTTAAGTATCAGAACACATCTGAATGAAATTATTTATCCCTAAAAATATTTAAAAGCCTAAAACCTCACCATAAAAAAATATTAAAAAGCCTAAACTTTTAACAAGAAAAAAGAAAGAAAAAAACTAAAAAAATTTATAAAACACAGTATATTAATAAAATAATGCTAAACGTTTTAGGCTTTGACTTTAACAAACATTTAAGGTTTAATTTAAAGCCAAATATTTAATAATGGTAAACGCTTATGTTTTATTTAGGTTTTTTATTTTTAAAAAAAATTTATTTGGTTTTAATACTCTTAATTATGGGGTATTGGTCGTTGCAACTTCCAATTAAAACTCTCACTCTCATTACTCTCAACTTAACAGTACATTTGCTGTATCACTACATCGTTAAAAAAACTAGCATCATTAGTTTTTGGATTAAAAGTATGGGTGTTCATTATTCGAATACGATTCAAATTATTCAAAATTCATTTCGAATCCAATTTGATTAAGGTCATTCGAAATCGACTTTCGTTCATTCGAATTCGCATTCGCAGATTCGAATAATTTTGGCTAATGTGGATCGAATACGAATATGATTTTCAACATTCGCATTCGATTCGCCCAATACGAATAAGAATTATATATATCTATTATAATATATCTAATTAATTATCTATATATAAATATGATTTAATGGGCTTGAAGTAAGTTAAAAATACCCAAACCCAACCCATTATCCAATCTTAATTGTTGTTTCTACATATAGACATGATTTGGTACTATGACAAATGCTTAATTGTTGTTTTTACAGATTTTGAACTTTTAAAGTCTTTTTTTGTGTTTAATTATGCAGTTTTAGACATTTTTAACATATTTTAGACTTATTCATGTGCTAATATTTTGCATATTGTTTGGGTGATGTTTTGCACATTGTTTGGGTGATGTTTTGCACATTGTTTGGGGTGATGTTTTGGCTTATGTTATGTTGGTACTACTCTGTATTGATGTGCTTATTTATTTATATTTTTTTAAGCGAATACATTCGAATCTATTTAAATCGATTCGAATTCGAATAACTTAATCGAATCGAATACAAAGTTTTTAGTCGAATGTGGATCGAATACGAATACAGTTTTTTAAAGTCCCAATTCAATTCGTCCAATTCGCCTAATTCGTATTCGATTCGAATGAACACCCCTAATTAAAAGTGTCACTTTGTTAAGTTAAAGGGATATTTTATAGGTTTTGTTTAATATATTTATAGCCTACCATCCAATACCCATCACCACCACCAACTCTGGTCACCACCTACACCAGCGTAATACGGAAAGTGTATTGTTGGTTAGAAGTGGTAAAATTGAAGGTTAGTTGAAAGTGACAACAATCAATACCGCACAATTAATAATAATAAAATTCAATAACTCTTTAAGAAAGCAACTATAAATTATTATAAATGATGAATTCAAACAGTATGTCGATTAATTCAATCCCCTTGGATTTTATATGTTAAAAATAGACTATATCCATTGGACCTCACTACTAAAGGCCAAATGCTACCCGATGGGTTTTTACCCTAACATTAGTTAGTTTTTTTTAAGTTAGGGTGAATGACAAAAACGCTCTTGTAAGAAAACCTAAATGTAAATATAAAAGAATGATTCAATTGCATATTTACCCCTATAAACACCCCCTAAATGTATATTTCCTCAATTAAAAAAATCAATTGCATATATACCCAATGTTAACTAAATGTCCTTATTAAAAATGGGTATATTTACAAATTAAAGTTGTTTATATGGGGAAATATGCAATTGATTTTTTTGATTGGGTAAATATGCATTTAAAGTGTTTTGGAGGGGGAAATATGCATTTAAGCGAAAAAACTTTAACATGTGATTGGAACATTGTTAGATTTAAACACCTAGTTGAAGCATCGTTTTGTTGTTTGTAGCATCGTTTCGAGGTAATTTTTGTATCAATCTACTAGTATTCTCATTTTGATCAAAAGCTCTAAAACATCGATCTAGAATTCGAAGAAACTTAACGTCGTTAAACTTTTTAACGGCAATTCGTCATTAGCAAAAATGATTAAAAAGAATTGAGACCACCACCACATATCTCTGATAAGTCAGCTAAAGGAAGCAAACTCTAATATTTCGATAGTTGAGACCAATAACGACCAACGACATATATTTAAGACTAATAAAACCTAATATTTCTTAAAATAAAAACATTCTAACAAGAAGCTAGAAAGATAAATAAAAAAACAATGAAAAGTACATCAAAGATTGAAATTACACCAATTATGTTATTAAGCTAGATATGTTTCCCTCATAAGTAAATCAAAGGTTGAAATATGTTGAGCTATATTTTTTCCTCTCATTTTGATCCAAATAAATATAAGAAGTTGAACTTCCCCCATCTAAATATTAACTTTCAATACTTAAAGCGATTGGCTATCTTTAAATCTTTTATCCCACTAGATTTAAAATTTTACTTATTATTTTTAACTACCCATTCTCTAATCCTTTTCATCTTTGAACCAAAAAACAAGATCAACTACAAAAACGTCTCAGTTGAGCATAAATTACAATTTTAGGAAGGTCCAACATGATATGAATAAATATACGAATCATGTTCAGGTTCAACCACAAACCCGACTGAACGCCCCTTCCTCGTGTCAGCATCTGATTTTAGTAAGATTTGTCTGGTTATTATCCTATCATTACAACTTCATATAAAACGCACAACCCCTCATCGTCGTTATGTTACGCAATAAATCAAAATAAAAACAAAATTAAAAAGAACTCCATAAACAATCCAATCCATACACTTTGATGAATAAGTGAGATGAGATCAATGTTTAACTCCATAACATAAAAGTGTTGAAAACAAGAACTTTAAACACGCACCTCATTTACCTGCAATTATGTTACATAACTTTGTTGTTGGCCTATATGATTCAAAGGATGGCATTCGGGCAGGCGAAGCTGAACTCAGGAAGAAGTTTCAGCGCTCCGATAAATGGTGATTTCCTGTTGCTTAAAGTACCTGCGATCTTCTTCATCAACGAGTACCAGATTCAAATAATACTTCACACTAAATTTGTTGTTAATATTCTGATGTGTTGGCGTCAGTTCGTATGGGCTCAAGAACAGCCTGATTGGTATAGATTCACCTACAACACAATTGCATCGATTTTAAACTTACAATGCAAAACATACTTACATCGCTGTTAAATGTCCACAAGCTGGGAAAAAAGACCCTTGGGTAATGGGTCAAAAAAGTATATTGCAAACTTATGACATCCCCCAAGATAAGTCAATTGTTAGAACAAAAAGATTCAGAAGTTTGTTATGCATTTAAATAAACGTTATATGGATGTCAACCCATTTGACGGGACTGTTAACTTTTTAGTCAAATCATTTTCATTAGAGATAAAACAAAATCCAAATCAGCCCGTTTACTGGTAAATGGTTAAAAGTTGTCACCCTTCGTTTAAGGCATACCTCTCACAGGAGCACCATCCATTAACTCGAACTTTGCTAGTGTTTCTGTCTCAACGTGAGTGTTGGCCCCAGAACCAGTGGATTCCCGCCGCCTAATCTCAAGATCCATGTTCTTTAACTTGATTCTAACAAGAAGAAAATATATCTTCCCGATGATTACATCTTTCAAATGATACCTGAATATAGTGTAATTTAGTTATACAGGAATTTTTGTATGTTATCTAGAGGAAGAACGCAAATATTCAAGTTCGATAGCTTTTTTACTTACTTGCTTTTGTTATACTCAAACTCAATATGAAGACAGTCTTCTATTCCAACTTCCATCTGTCGGGTTTATATGTGAGAGAATGAAAAAAACAGTAAGCATGCTGGGCCAAATTTATCGCTCACAATGGGTTGTGTTGAGTTGACCCGTGAACAATGTTTGTCCATTTCTATAAAATATAATGATATACATTCTATATAAAGCTATCTAGAACGTTTTATGTATTAGTAAAAAATACACTTCTGATAATTTTCGACCCCTACAACCCATTTGATCCGTTCAGTCCGTTTGAAATTTACATAAACCAGATCAACTCATTCAAAGAGCAAATGGTCAGAGACTAGGCACTTAGTAATAACAATTAATGCAACATATACAGATATGTGAACCATATTGTTACATTAATGATATTATTATTTTTTTAGTAAAGCATATCATAAGATGATATATGCATTACGAATAGTCGAATACGTATTAGGTGACTTTCAGCTTGTCCAACGTGTTTGACCTGTTCAGCCCCTTTGAGATTGAACATAACCCAAATCAACCATTAGACTCAATCATAGTGATCAGAAAATGTCCCAAAATTTCCACCTCTATGCATGGGCATCTATAGAATCATATCACTTGATAACTAAATCAAGAAGTATTACAATACATGAAACATCACTGACCTTAATGCTGTTGTTGATTGATGGAGGTGGGCTATAGTTGCGAACCTGCAAAAATAGAAAACACGTAAGAATTAACTTGAAAGAATGGATAAAACATTCTTCATAATGTTTCAGACTACAGACTAGCAGTAACATAAGCAGGCACACTGTATTCACGGTGTCTTCAAATAGAATATAGAAAAAGAAAATGAATTGGGTGAGAAAACTAAACTTGAAGGATACAATCACATATATTAAAGAAAGCGATAATCATTAATGGAACATTCGCCTTAGTTAGCAATACAAGAAAGTGTGTAGTCAAGGAGTGATTTAGACATGATACTATGGGAGGTGAGACTGGAAACATTGACCAAACAAGTCAACTGATCCTAAATAGATCCCTTGTCCCAATTTTGTATTTTTTTTTGTTGACTATTACTATTAATATGCTTGATGGATTCACTTATTTTATACATGAAAAGGTTCATATAACAGTTTATAGAATGCTAATTCAAACAATGCGTTGCCAAAAAAGTTCAGTTTTTGGCTTTTCTAGTTCTGGGGTATATGGGGAAATCACTACTAGAGGTGCTTACCCTTTTAACCAAAAAAAAAAAGAAAGCCCAACCGTTTATATTGAATAACTAATACACAAAAATATGATCGTTATTCGTTAATGCATTTGAGTTTTAAGCTACAATCTTCAAAATAGGCATATGAGGGTGTTTGACTGCTTTAACTGGTTCTTTTTTTTCTATTGGGTGGGCAGGGACAGGGATTCTCACCACAAAATCTTGGTATTGTGTTATGCTGCCAGCATAGCCCCGACTGATTGTAACCTTTAGAACATACCTGGGAGCGGACATTGCAGAAAACTTAATTATATTAAGAAAAACAAAGAAGCATATGCGAAACGGAAAAAAGTTACATGATCGTACTGAATAAACAACAATGGCACAATAGAACAAAACAGTTACCTAAGTCGCACATTCACACCATTGTAGGTTTCATATGGCATTTCAACTGTAGAAAATTCAAAAGGATATGTTTTCCTTTCATATATCTCACCAGGAACATCCAGTTCACGAACTACATGACAAAATGGTAGGAGAGTAAATATCACAGGGAATGATGATATTCATATCATAATGGAAACGTTGTGTAAAATAACATAAGTAAATAACTAATAACGTTAATTTAAAAGCACAAACATGTAACAAATGAAGTTACCTAAAGTCGGACAAACTTACCAAGAGATGTGAAGTCATAAAAGTTGCCTCTGTCAAAATATATTTCTGCAAATGGAAATATATGTTAATATACTAACAGGGATTAGTATGGCAAACTGTTCAAGAAACTGCTTTACAAATAGCCGTCAACAAGTCATTGCATTCACCTATAAATGTAAGATTATTATAAGTGTTATATACCTTTCGTTTTCTATCTTCTAGTGTGAGAGGTTACTTTATGCTACATAGATATTACAAGCATTCCAAGTTTTGCTACTAAACCCTCCTACTGCCATTTTTTTAATTGTAAGTAGAAAACTCACCAATCTGCCCAAGGAGTTCAATCTTAATACCATTATGCTCCACTTTCTTCCCTTGCACTGGTTCTACAGAAATCTGAAAAAGAAGATACATAAGTAAATACACGTTAAAAGCACTAGCCTATGTGTAGAGAAACAAACTTGTAATGTAACACAACCTGCAGCAATGACACTGGATTTAAGAAGTCAAACTAAAAAATAAAACAATTAAATACCTTTCCAGCAATGGTTTCTTGGCTCTGGAAAAGAGGGACCATCGCCGTCTGACCATTTTCCTTCTTCAAAGGAACCTAATAAAGAGAAGTAGTAAAGACAAGTCATCATAAAAGCACCAGCAGGTCTGCTACTACAGTAGAAGTTTACAGGGGGATTACACCAATTAATCGTTCCAGCATAATGATAGGTCCTAAAAGGCACTGATTCTAGCAACTTCGCACTGCTATGGATATAAAAAAATTCACAATAACCATGCTTCAAACACATTAATATGGCTAGTCTCTCCAGCAATCAGTATGAGCCTAAGTTGTCAAAAGCCCTCCAGGCGCACCTAGGCCCTCAGGCAAGACGAGGCGCTGTTAAAGTGCCTTGTGGCCATCTAGGTGCACCTGCAAGGTTCCGGCAAGATTCTGGAAAGATTCAAGCCAGATTCCGATAAATTCTTGCCAAACTTATTTGAAACATCCATAAATGGACCGGAACCAGCCTAAACCATCCCTAATTAAACAAGCCTAAAGCATGTCTAAAACTCCTAAAAATGGTATGTTTATGATATGTCCCGTGCTTATCTCAGGCACTCAATTTTCAGGCGCAAGCAAGGCTCACCCTTTTCGCCTTGAGTGTGCCTTGCTCCTTCGACAACCATGGTATGAACTTTAAAAGACTCTATTTTCAAAACAAACATCCAAAATTCTATCGTTTACAATCGAATCAAGTAGTAAGTAAGATACAGAAATCTAACTATTGCATGAATAATTCAATATACAACACAGTGATCAAACAGAAGAACTGACATTTAACATTGGCATACAAATAATCTATCCATAACGAGAACTATAAGAAACGCATACCTGCTTACGAGTTTTTCCATCATTAAGTGTGATTGAGATATTACAAGACGGCTTAAAAGCCCCTAAGATATAATTCTGATCAACAAAAATCGACAAAAGCAAGTCAAATTCAATTGCAACAACAAACTAAGCAGTGCAGAACAAACACAATCAAGGTTTTAGTTAAGATCTTACCATTCCGAAGACGATCAATTCCCTCTCTTAAACTCGATCTTAAAACCTAAATACAATCAAAGTGTATGATCATCATTCATTCCAACAAATTCAAGTCACAAATCATTATAAAAAATCATTAACTACTAATAGGCTAACTATTAACACACTACATGCAAGTCGAATGAATCGATAAACCTAACTGATCGTGTTACGGAATTAAAGCAAAAGTTGCTCGAATTAGCGTTGGAAAAGCTAGATTAATGAGTTTAGAGTTGTGTGTGATGTAGAAAAAGCTCACCGGAACGTTGGCCGGAGAAAACGGTGGCCGGATCTGTGTAGCGATGAACTGAGTTTGACAGATGCACACAAATTGAAGTTGGAAAAAAACAGGTGGATCATTGTGATGTGTTAGGAATTGGTCGTGGTTTACAATGATGGACTATTGGACCGGGTTTATTTGGAGGCCCAATGAAAAAAAAATTGCAAAATACCCAACTTTTCTGAAAAATGGGTTTCGGTTCTAGAACAGGTTTCGGGTATATCGGTTAGGGTTATCGTTCACATCCCAAAATACAAAAAAAGATTCAATCTTTGTCACTCTGCTCTGCGTGTGTAAGTGAGGTTTTAATAAGTTTATTTGTGATAAACAATGTATGTAGATGATAAAGTACTAAATGTATACATAAAGTATATGTAACGAAAAAATTGAACAATCGGTTTTTGAAAAACCAGGTATTATAAGAACCGATTTTAGGTCTGGTTCTTGGTTTTTTGAACGACCGGTGTGGGGGCAGCACACTATCCGGACTGGTTACCGTGGACCTAGTGCAGTCACGCCCTTGACGACACGATTCACTAGGAAATTGCACAGTTGCCCTAGACAGTAGTCTAAAGGCTAGCCACTATGTGTGACACCGGGCCAGCTCGGACTCGAACTCGCGACCTAAGTCTTAAGTCGACACTTGCGTAGTCTGGTTCTTGGTTGAAAAACCATATCATATGTTCTTTGGTTTCAAGTATTCAAGAAGCGGTTCTTATTGACTCCGGTTCCGGGCATTCAAGGTAGGTATTTCAATAACATACTTTCAGGTATTCAAAAAACTTACATTAATTAAATAAATAACTAATTTAAAAAATTAACTAGATGTTAGAAAGATAGATAAATGTTTATAACATTAGGTCTTAAAATATATATATGTATATATATATATATTGTCTTCGTAACTTCATTTGGTAATTTGTTAGTCTTCTTTTAGTGAGCATGACATTCCAAGTTTGATTTATATTATTTTGTCTAGATATATGTATTGGATTAATGATACTCAATTGTGTTTCTTAAAGTGAGGTGCATATTTATGGTATTTGGACCTTTGGTACCGGTTTCAGAAAACCGGACATTAGAAGAAAACTGATTCCTACAGGTTCGGGGTATTTCAAGAACTGGTTAGGGTTTTTTTAGCGGATCCGATTCCAGTTCTTGATACCCGAAACCTGTAGTTATCTGATGTTATAAACACCGCACCTCTCGCTCACTGGAATTCACCTTCTCTCTCTAGACCTTACCCACCACACCTCTACTTGTATTTGGTTTGGTACCTAACCTACCTAGTTCCAGTGGGTACGATCGTTCACACCGGATACATGACCTAGTTCCATTTATATACCCAAGCCTAAAAAGAACATGTGGCCTTGTTTTCGGTTCATGCATGGCCTAATGCTCATTTTGTGCATCTCTAGCACTGCCTAGTGATGATAAAAAATATTTAAGAACAAAGCTGACAGTTAAATTTAAACGGGAATTAGAAAAAATTGGTTTAGTAGGGATCAGTGAACCATCGTTTAAAACATGTCTTGTTCATAGGGCTGTAAACGAACCGAACTTTCAGCTAACAGTTCGTGAACCGTTCGGCGGGAAGTTCATTTGTGTTCGTTCGTTTAATAAATAAACGAACGGACATGAACAAAGGCTACGTTCGTTCGTTTACGTTCGTGAACGTTCGGTAACATGTTCGTTTATGTCCGTTCGTTTATGTCCGTTCGTTTAAGTTCGATAGGTCGTTATGTTTTTAGATTTTATATTTATCATTTAGGTGAATACTTTTACATTTATAGAAGCAAATATGGTCATTGCAACATTATTTTTGTTGTGTTTGAAGCAAATTATGGTTATGCATCATGGGTATGAATGTGTGATTAAAAGTAGTATTTGCTTCTTAAGGCTTATTTGGTTCTGTTGTATATGAAGTTTTAATTCAAATAAGCTTAATCAAGTTAAAATGTCTTATTTAGATACTAATTTGATATAATGGATTAATTGAGGTTATAAGGTTTAGTTAAAAAAATTGTGTTTTAAATCATTTTTATCAATTTTTTTTATTGTAAACATTCCCAGTAAATTAGAGATCTTGGCCTCTTGGTGTTAACGTGGTTAAGGATATTTTTTGGGATAATTATGACTTATTGATTAGTTGTCATGTTAATTAACTTTGGATAATTGTGTAACTTGGCCAAGGTTAATTTATTATTTTGGTTGTGGAATGGTAAAAATTAACAATGTTTTGTCAATATTTTCTAGTCAAACGTTCGTTTGTGTCCATTTGTGTCCCTGAACAAAGTTCACGAACCGTTCGTGAACAACTTTAAAACCTTAACAAACGAACACGGACAAATTTTTCTGTTCGAAACTTGTTCACGAACAGTTCGTGAACAGCTTAAAACTTTAACAAACGAACACGGACAAGCCTCGTCCGTGTCCGTCCGGTTCGTTTACAGCCCTACTTGTTCAAATTGAAACTAAAAAAAACAGATCTACCTTTAAGCACTTAACTTGAGATAAATGGTGTAGTTTTGCATTTTAATCTCGTATAGAATTGTTACACTTTGTCTAGCTTGTTAATAAAAGTTTGATGTTAAAAAGAAAACAGATTCGCATTGGATTACGGTAAGAATTAAGAAACACATAGTAGATTAGAAAATATTGAGATTGTCATTTTATTTCCGAGATTATTTGATACGGATATGGAACAAAGATTTGGAGATCAAGATTTGAATTCAAATTATTAGATTTATCTTTTATTTCAATTAGTTATTTGTTTTCCTTATTTTGATTATTTGTATTTTCTATAAGTATTAGGCTTGTATGTTTGTTTTGAGGAGTTTATGTTGATTATTGTAGTAAAGAACATTGTTCTTCAAACCTTTGGTTCGTATTATCGTCTTTGATTAATCGTTGTTCTTGAGCCATTTTGGATATTCCGTGGATTCGGTATCAGTTGGTATCAGAGCTTTGGTTTTCAAATGACTCAACATGAAGGCAAGTGTTTTCTTGTTCGAAGAGTCGCCGACCGAGGCATCGTCAAGAACATTGGTGGTTCACGTGCTCGTGGAGATCGATTCAACTGTGACCGTAGATCCGCCGACCGAGGCAACGAGATCAAGAACCGTGACCCGCGGGATTTTGAGATCGAACAAATTAAGAAACGAGTCCGAGATCTCAAAGCATCGTCGACGTGGAAGGAAACGGAACCAGAAGAACCCGTCTGGGACAAGTTAACCGGGGATGAGGAGCATCCTACCATTGACGATATTATCTATGATTTTGCACCTTTGTATGATGAATATGAAGATGAAGATTGGTATGCTTGGTTCATCGGTGGTGTCATTGAAAGATTGAAAGAAGAAACCATCAAACAATATAAAAATCGATTAGGTACGTTTGATTAGTTTCATATAATTAATGATGTGTTGAGATACGCAAATGTTTTTCAGAGGAATTTTCTATGAGTTCTTGAATACGTACAACATGGAAAATAGTGGTCTAGTGATGGTTAAAGATGGTGGTTTGGCAATTACTGGTGGTCATACTATGGTTCAAAAATATCATATGGTGTTAGAGGGTAGCCAAAGTAGCCTTTGGAATAATATGGATAGTAATCTTCTCCATTGGCAAACTCAAGCAAACTTACTGATTTGTGGGATGAGGTCGAATATTCCATATAATATTATGGATAGTGATATCAATTTAAATTTTCAAATTGGTGAGATTTGTGGTGAAGATTTAATTGCTAAAACTAATGAGTACTCTAGAGATAAGGTTACACTTTTAAATACATTTCAAATTAACAATGTAATTCATATCCGATTTCCATGTGTATGTGAAGCATCTATTATTACAAGTTGTTGAAGAATTGCAAGATGGATTGACACACCAATTAAAAACACTATTTGGGCAGCTCAAGATGATAGTAAACAAGAACGGCTCGAAGTTCATTTCGACCCAAGTGGCTTTAATCACAAGACAAAACTCGAGGAGTTTTTTTAAAAACCGGGAGAAGGAGATGGAGACACCTAGCAACCCAACAGACCCGGGTGGTACGAGTTTAAAGTCGGCTGAAACGACATGTGAAGTTAAATTGTTTCTTTGGGTCTTGATGTTAACATATAAAAACAGGGATGAAGCAGAAGGAATGGGGCCTAGTAACCTAGTACACCCAGGTGATATGTGTTTAAAGTCGGGTGAGGCGACTTGTAAAGTTAAATTGTTTAGACGAATGGTAATGTGTGGAAATCGGGTGGATGTTCCTTTCGACCCTGGTGGCTTTGATCTAGATGCAAAAGTCGAGGACGAGTTTTTTTCGAAGACGGGGAGAATGATGCAGAATGATGTTGGTTAAATCAATGAGATATTTTATATTTATTTGAAATTTAAATTCCTGTTTTATCTTGTTATTTCCTAGTTTATCTTTTTCTTTGTTATTATAAATAGGGATGTGAGGGTTTTTAGAAGGCAGTTGATTATTTTGAATAATGATTTGTAAGCTTTTAAGCTTGTTACCGAATAATTCGGTTTGGAATCATTTGAATGAAACCTCATGTTTCTTGAGCCATTTGATCGCTTCAAGAACTGCATCAGTTGGTTGTCAAATGGCTCTACGTGGAGACGATTGTTTTCTTGTTCGAAGAGTGGCCGCCGAAGGCATCGACAAGAACTTTGGTGGTTCACGTGCCGGTGGAAAAGATAGATTTTCTATTTGCAGATTCGCCGCCTGAGGCAGCAATGGCGTCTATCCCGACCCCCGGGATCTTAAGATCAAAAGACTTCGAAAACGAGTCCAAGATCTTGAGGTATCGTCGACTTGGAAGGAAACAGAACCGGAAGGACTCGTCCAGTACGAGTTAACCGGGGATGAGGAGTATCTTTCCGGTGACGATTGTATATATGATTCACCTCCCGTATATGATGAATACAAGGACGATGATTGGTATTTTTGGAGGGACAGTGGTTCGATTATTGGATATGTTCGAAAGTCTTGGGATGGTGAAGATGACGATCATGTAACAAATTTACAGAAGAAAATGAAAACCAAATTAAAAGTTCCAAAGTTCAAGGTGGAATCAAATAAATCACGGGTGAGTTGGGATCATTAAGGTAATTTCATGCATGAATAAAAAAGAGTTGAATGCAAGAGATTTTGTTTTTTTTTTTTGGACGGCAAATAATACTAGATAGATAAGGGGGCTAACAAGTAGCTAAAACCCCGGAAAAACAAAACGTACGAGTACAAAGAAGAAACAAAAACCACCATACAACAAAGACAAAACAACAAAACCAACAACACATAATTAACCTGGATCAAAAGGAAGATTTCGTTGTGACATCTGCCCCAAACCATACCCGAATACCCGACTCGAACCCGGAGATTATCTATCTTAACGTATCTGTATTTATTTTCTTTCAGTGTAACGCTTTATTATTAAAGACATATATATAAATGTGTCGAACGTTACGTTATTTCCCGTCGCTATTATCTATCGATTCAATTATAATTCAACGGATGCCAATCAATTACTAAAGTTATGCCTCGAAACTATGTATACAATATATATAAAAAAAATGATTTTATAAAAATATTGTCAAAGAAGACTGATTCCAAGTGCAAATATAACTCCCAAACGTTAAAACCGAGCTAAGGTTATAAAAACGTCACGTATATAATTATTACGTTTCAAATTAGTTTTAGTTAGTTAGTTAAAATACATATATAATTAACTTTGGGCTAAAACTGCCAATTTACAAACTATTATTAAAACTATCAATAACTAAATGAGCAAACCAGAAACTACAAGGGCTGTAATTGTAAAACTGTTTAAACCAACCCCCCCCCTGCGTGACCCGTGTTTCCGGCTCCAATGTCGCCGGCGACATTCCGGCCAAGCAGACCCATCTCCGGCGAGCCTTAAATCACCAATTTGACACCGGTTTATCCCAATCAAACTGCTACACCACCTTTCCTTGCAAGTTTCGAACGTCAGGACACTTCCAAATCACCAAAATCCTCCATTAATTTCGTAATCAATCTCAAAATCGTTACATGAACCCAATCGTCAGAGGAAGCTGAACGTTAGCATTTGTTGCATCAAATTAACGTATGAAACCTGATAGTCACTATGTATAGGTTGGACTCACCGGCTTGTCGGTGTTACTTTTGTATGTAATTGTACTTGTATTTGTACTAGCGAACCTACGGGCGAATCTATAGATTCGCCCGCAGGTCATCATGTCTTTTGTATCTAGGTGTCGACTGGGCGAACCTATGTGCCCAGCGAACCTGTGTTGGTTCGCTAGATAGATTCGCTCGAGCGAATCTATCAGCGAACCTAACACTACTATATATTGTAACCTTATCTTCACATTTATGTAACTTTTGCACATCTTTTACAAAGACTATTTCTCACTGATTTGTGTTGTGTAATCGTTCTATTGAGGTGCTAGGAGCATATATCTTTCATCATTGTAGCTTATTTACCTCATTTGTGTGTTAGATCTTGTTATTGGGTTATTTGGATATTATTGACTTTGTTCTTCAAGTCTTTGACATATTTGTGTTAAACAAGTCAACAAAGCACTGAAATCACGATCATTATGGACCAACAATATGGTATCAGAGCCTTAGTGCTCTTGATTGTTTGATTCAAGTGATTTTTGTGTTGTTTTTGAAGTTTTTGGGTCAAAACACCTTTGATTCTGTTTGAAGCTTGTTTCTTGTGTTTTGGAGTTGTATTTTGCTCATGGTTTGTGGTATTTGGACATAGAAAGCTCTTAAAACAAACCTGTAGGCAAATGGTCAAGTTTTGAGGGTTTTCGAGCTGTTTCCGTACTGTTTCAGAGTGGTTGAGCTACCAGCGAAACTATTTGTTCAACCAGCGAAACTGTCAGTTCACCCAGCGAACCTAATTCAAACTTCTGTCCTGTTTGGGTTGTGTTGTGGCCAGCGAATCTAACATATCATCGAACGAAAGTTCACCTGTCTAGCTGACTGTGCAAGCGAAACTGCTGCCAAAATCAGGCCAGCGAATCTGTGCTTGCTCGTCAGCGAAACTGTTTGACTGTCTAGCGAATCTGCTTCCAGCGAATCTGCCAGCGAATCTGCTGTGTTCCTCTAGCGAAACTAGCCAGCGAATCTGTTATTTTTCAGCGAATCTATAATCTGTTCAAAGTTATGACTTCTTCAACACTTAATATGAATGATCTAGACAGCGTTCAACCTAACAGGCCACCGAGGCTTGTTAGTGGTGAAAACTTTGAAGATTGGAAAAGGTGTTTGAAAGCGTTCTTCTACTACACGGACTACAACCAATGGGAATCTATAGTAAATGGTCCGCATGTGCCCACAACAGTTGAAGGAACCGTCACCTCAGTAAACACAGACCCAACCACTTTTACTGAAACAGATATCAAGTTACTGGATCGTGACAAGAAGGCATTAGGGGCACTGATACTTTGCTTACATCAGGACATCTTCAACCGGTTTGCAGAACACACAACTGCAAAAAGTCTGTATGATGCATTGTGTGAATTTTATGATGGGAATGAGGATCTGAAACTGGATAGAAAAGCTTAGGCTGAAAAGGAATTCAACTCTTTTGTGGGATATTCACAAGAGAACTTGACTGATATTACAAATAGATTCCTATCTGTGTCAAGTAATCTGAAGAAATATGATGAAAAGCTGGGCAATCACGAACAAGTAGCAAAATTGTTAGACTCTCTTCCTCCTCAATGGAGCCTACAAATCAAGCTGCTGAAACAAGAGAGGAACTTTCCTGACTACAAACTGATGGACGTCATCAACAAGCTGAAGTCGTTCGACCTTGATGTAAAAAGAAGAGAATATAATCAGTCAATGATGGTTCCAAACATTCCTTCTCAAAATGCTGCACTTATCTCATCCGCTGCAAACTCTTATGTTTACAGTGCAGCATCTAGAGGATCATCAGGACATGTGTCTGCTAAATCTACTGGTGCATCTTCAAACGCTGGTTCAAGCTCAAGTGCATCCGTCACCACACAGATTCCGTCAGATACTATGGCCTTATTTGGAATGTTTGTTCACAGTTATGAAGCTCTTGTTGCAGGTGAGTTGAAAGGGAAGGGTATGACAGTAGAAGATATGTATCAGGTGGACCCTGATGATCTGGAGGAAACAGATATTCAATGGCAGATGGCTATGCTCACTCTTCGTGCCAGACGATTCATGGAAAGAACTGGTAGAAGAAACTTTGGAAATCAGGGACAGAATGCTAAGCTGGGGTATGACAAGGGAAAGTTACGATGCTATAACTGCAAACAACTGGGCCACTTCAAGAGAGAATGCCCATTACCAATCGTTACTGAGCCAGTTAACTCTGCAAACCCAAGATCTGCTCCAATTCAAGAAAAGGTTGAGGAAGCAAAGTCAAAGAATGAAACTGCACTTCTCACCAACTTTGACTGGAGTGCAGAAATCGAAGAAACCAAGGAGGAGATTAACCATGCCCTTGTTGCTGAAATTGCTGAGTTTGATGACAATGACATAAATCTCTTTGATCCGTTCAAAGAATTTTATGGAAAAGAAGAGGAGGAGAAGGTGGAGAATGTTGATAAAGTTCAATCAGATGTTATTGCTCAAGGGCATCTGAATCATTCAGGTTTGGTCTGTGAAGCAGCTGTTAATGAAGTTAAGCATGAGGAGGAGTCTAAGGCTAGTTTGGAAGAAATGATTGAAAAGGCAAGGCTGGATGCAGTTGATGAATTCAAAAGAAGCACTCCCTACTGTCAATGTGATCGTGCTCTGGCCGCCGAAAAACTGGTAATCGGACTTCCTTACGATGTTATTGAAGATATGTGTTCATCTGCTTGCAAAATTCGTTTAATTGGCATATACAAAGCAAATAAATTGTTAATGTCAAACGAAAACGAATTAAAAAGAACCATCAAAGAGCTTAAATTAAGTGAATCAAAATATTTTGTTAAGTTAAGAGAAGCTTTAAAGGAAAATGAACACTTAAAAAGAACTCTTTTAGAAAAGAACTGTGAGATTAATTACTTGACTGAGCAAGTTACACTTGCTGAGTTTGAAGCAAGAAAACTTAAAAACAAATTGCAGCAGTGGACCATATCTGGTATGAAAAGGGACGAACTGTGCAAGAATCAAAGGGGGGCCAGAGTTAAGACGGGTTTGGGTTTTAGTAAAAATGAAACATATGCATATCCTCCACCCAGTACTTTCTGTTACTCTCCTACACCTATTCCTCATCTCTCAAATGAGTTAATTCAAGAGATTATGCAGAACGATACTGACAGTTCCATTGCAGGTTTAAGTGAAGTAAACCTTAAGGAAGTTAGAGAGGAGTACGCATATGGTGGGAGTGTTGGGCTCGGTTGTTCTGTCAGTAGTGATTGCAGTAGTTCTGATTCCAAGAAGTTTTTTGAAGACATTTGTTTAGTTAATCCTGTTTGTAGTAATGTGTCATATTCAGACAATTCCATGTTTAATAGTAATTTAGGGTGTTCTACTTCAAGCCCTAATGTGTTTAATGATGTTGATTTGATTGAAAATGTGTGTGTGAATGACAAAGACAAACTTTCAGGTCACGTCTCTGAAAGTCAAATCAAAACAAACTGTTTTCAAAAATTCTTCACTCACCAAATTCCATCCTTCACACCTGTGAGAATTTCAAAACCAAAAGAGAAGGAATCATCTTTTTCATACATTCTTAAACCAAAACCTGAATCTGATACAGTTAAAGTCACAACAAGTAAGTTAAAAGAACTCTATGACACTTACAGTGACTGTGACTCAAAACTGTCTGAATGTGATGAGGAAATTGTAATGGATAAAATTCCTGTCAACAGAATTCCCAAAACCGGTTTGAAGTCTCACTGTTTTAAATGTGGAAATACTGGTCACACTGTCAAGCAATGCCCTAAATTAATCCAAAATAGCACCAAGCAAAAATCTTTGGGAAAAAGATTAAACACTTTTGTAAATAGTTTCTTTTGCAATACTTCATCTGTTTCACCACCCAAGTACACAAAGACTTGGGTGCCAATTTCAAAGGTCTAATTTTTCATTTGTTTTTTAATAAATGTCAGGAACATTCAAATGCCGTTGTAAATAGTCATTGGCATATTGACAGCGGATGTTCCAGACATATGACAGGATTGAAGGATCTTCTTACTAACTATAGGATCATAAATGGAGGTTATGTTGCTTTTGCGGGAGATAAGAAAGGTGGGAAGATGATTGGTCAAGGAGAAGTCTCAAATGGCTCACTTACTTTGGAAGACGTTAACTATGTTCCTGAACTGGCATTCAATCTTCTGAGTGTATCACAAATCTGTGATAAGAATATTCCTGTGATGTTTCTTCCAAATGAATGCCTGTTCTTGAAGCCAGAGTTTACCATTCCTGAAGATATGGTGATCATGCGAGCTCCGAGACGAAATGATACCTATATGCTGAATATGGGATCATCAGAATCAAACTCCACCGTGACATGTCTTCTGTCTAAAGCATCATCCTTTGAATCATTTTTGTGGCATAAACGTTTAGGACACATCAATTTTAAAATTCTGAATAAATTGGTTAAGAACAATTTGGTTAGGGGTTTACCACTCAAAGACTTTTCAGTGGTTGAGAAGTGTATGGCTTGTGCTAAAGGAAAACAGCACAAAAAGCCACATAAACTCAAAATTACAAATACTATCTCAGAGCCCCTCGAATTGTTACATACTGAGTTATTTGGTCCAATAAGTGTCAAATCAATTGCTAAAAAGTCTTATTGCTTGGTTGTCACAGATGATTACTCTAGGTACACCTGGGTGAGATTCATGGCAAACAAGAGTGAGACTGCAGAAGAATTGATGAAGCTGATCCCTCTAATAGAGGTTCTTGGAAAGAAGAAGGTTCAAGCCATCAGAAGCGATAACGGAACTGAATTCAGAAACCACATCTTCAACTCCTTCTGTGAACAACGGGGTATTCTCAGACAGTTTAGCGCTGCCCGAACACCACAACAAAATGGTGTTGCTGAAAGAAAGAACCGAACCCTTGTGGAGGCCGCTAGAACTATGCTGATCGAGTCAAAACTTCCAATTATTTTCTGGGCTGAAGCAGTTAATTGTGCAGCTTATGTTCTTAACAGGGTACTGATTGTCAAGGAAAAGATGAAGACTTCATACCAACTGTTTCGAGGAATTAAGCCGCTGATTGATTTTCTGCGCCCATTTGGATGTTCTTGCACTCTTTTGAATACTCAAGATCAGAAGACGAAGTTTGGTGCTGTCTCTGATGAATGCTTCTTTGTGGGATACTCGACCACACAAAAGGCGTATCGTGTTTACAATAAGCGAACGCGGATTGTGCAAGAGTCCTACTATGTTGACTGGCAAGAATCAAACACTACCAGTATTGGTAGTGAACCAGCTTGGTTTTATGACTCCACCACCATTTTCAAATCATTTAATCTTCCTGACTCTGACGATGACGACATCATTCCACACACATCAGTTTCTATTTTCAATCAGTCACCTACACCATCACCATCACAACCTTCAACATCAGCTACACAACTACCACCCACTTCATTTGACATCCCATCACCTCCACCACCTCAAACTGTTCAAACTTCCACATCAGATATTCCATCCACATCCAACACCATTCCATCACCTACACCTACACCTCCACAACCATCAAATCACACACCCTCAACCGACCAAAATTCTTTACTACTCAACACTGACTTCAAAACCCTGAAAAACCATCCTCACGATTATATCATTGGATCTATTACTGATGGTGTGCGAACCCGGAGTCAGAGCGGCTTGATTAATGAATGTCTTTATGCTGCCTTTCTGTCTCAAGTCGTTCCAAAGAATTATAAACAGGCACTTGAAGATCCGAGTTGGGTGGATGCCATGCAGATGGAACTGCAGCAATTCAGGAAGCTCAAAGTTTGGGAACTGGTTGATCTTCCTCCTAACAAGTGTCCAATCGGCACTAAATGGGTTTTTCGGAACAAGCCAGATGATCGTGGTGTTGTAATTAGAAATAAAGCGAGACTGGTTGTTCAAGGATTTGCTCAAGAGGAGGGGATTGATTACACCGAAGTTTTTGCTCCAGTCGCTCGCCTAGAAGCCATCAGAATCTTTCTTGCTCATGCCGCAAACAAAAACTTTAAGGTTTATCAGATGGATGTGAAATGTGCATTTCTATACGGAGACATCGATGAGGAGATCTACGTATGTCAACCACCAGGCTTCGAGGATCCTGATTTCCCGTCAAAGGTTTACAAGCTTGATAAATCCTTGTATGGGTTGCATCAAGCTCCAAGGATCTGGTATGAAACTCTGACACAGTATCTCCTCAGTAAAGGTTTCTCTCGTGGCAGTATAGATATGACATTATTCAAGAAGGAGGTGGATGGCGAGCTGCTGATCGTTCAAGTGTACGTTGATGATATCATTTTTGGTTCGACTAATGAAGGGTTGTGTAGAGAATTTGAGAAGGTGATGATGGATCGTTTTGAGATGACTATAATGGGGGAGATGTGTTTCTTCTTGGGGCTGCAAGTGGAGCAAAAGCCTGACGGAATTCTAATCCACCAAGAGAAATATATCAAGGAAATCCTCACAAAGTTTGGCATGGATGACTCGTCTCCTGAATTGATTCCTTTTACAGCTCAAACATGCCTTACTTCCGATAATAATGGGAATCCTGTGGATGCTCATCGGTACCGCTCGATGATCGGATCTCTCATGTATCTGACTGCAAGTCGTCCAGATATTACATTTGCCGTGTGTTACTGTGCTCGATTCCAAGCCAATCCAAAAGAATCACATGAAAAAGCTGTTAAACGAATTTTCCGTTACCTTAAGGGTTCCTCTCGATTGGGACTTTGGTACCCAAAAGGTGGGAACTTTGATTTACATGCTTTTTCTGATAGTGATCATGCTGGTTGCAGGATTAACAGGAAATCAGTCACTGGTGGATGTCAATATCTTGGAGAATGTCTTGTTTCATGGCAAAGCAAGAAGCAAACAACCGTCTCTCTGTCCACAGGAGAAGCAGAATACATTGCCGCTTCGAGTTGCTGTTGCCAAGTGCTGTGGATTCAACATCAGATGATGGATTATGGCATCAACTTTCTTCATACGCCACTCTTTTGTGATAATGAAGCTGCTGTTGGAATTGCCAAGAATCCAATTCATCACACTCGAACCAAGCACATTGAAACGAGAATTCATGCAATCAGGGATGCACAGGAAAAGGGTTTTATTGATATTATTCCTATCGAAACTAGAAAGCAAAAAGCTGATCTTTTCACAAAAACTTTTGACAAACCACGTTTTTATGAATTGATCTCCATGCTTGGACTTATATCCTTTTGAAAACCTTTTCTGTGAGAATCCTTTTGTAAATATGTAAATAATCTGGTCTTTATCTTCTTTAAAAAAAAAAAATAAAAAAAAAAAAATAATCCGTGGGTCACTTGATTCATTGCTCCGCTTCTTTATTTTATTTTATCTTTCTTTTATTTCGTATATATATATTTAGAAAATCTGAAAAACAAAAATTTCTTAATAGACGGCTATTATATAGAAATTTTGGGGGAGATATAAAAGATTAACTATTTATAGTTTTTCAAATTTTGCTATTTCAGGATCTCCGTTTTGATTGATGTTGAAGAGTCGTTGAAGGAGGTCAGAAGCATTGCGTTTGGGGTATGTCAGATAGGTTCAGCCCGAAAACGAAGTAAACAGTGATTGTGCAGCCAAACATAACGCTCAAGATCTCCACAACAAGGATTATCTCCTTGACGTAATTGGATTGCACAAAGATAATGGTTCTGTCAAAAATGGGTTGAGAGCGTCAAATCTTTGTCTTGATTTCTCCAAACATCCCAAATCACCCTCGCCCTATCCCCGAATCGAGTTTCTAGTATGCAAAACAAATAAAATAAAAAGCTGCTAGTGATGCTCTTCGGAAAAGCCTCTGAGTGAGTTACTCGTTAACTCCTCAGAACGTCTTGAGTCAAGTGCTTAACTCCTCTGCTATACGGAAGTATTGACCTGGAGTTGGTGGATCTTCTCTGCTATACGGAAGTATTGACCTGAAGATTCACCGAGCATGCTCAAATGTTTATCTCCTCTGTTATACGTCAGTATAGACCTGGAGCTCTAGACTATTTGAGTTTCCCAAATAATAAGTCGCATTGTATTCAAAAGAATCAATTGCTGACAAGCTCCACTCACAAAGAAAAGATGCAAAAAAAAAAATTGCACAAGTGTCAAAAGAAGCTAATGCATCGATCAACATTCAAAAGTTGATCATTGAAATTCAAGCAAAGTCAATCGTATTGCTCAGATATACCCTGATGACAGAACTTGTTCTTTTTACCTAGACGTCTGTGGGGACCGAGTTGTCTGAGTTTCTTCAATCAAACCGAAAAACATGATAAAAGAAGCTGCCGATCTCTTGTTGAAAGGACTAAGGCATGGGTTTAAAAGGACAAACATATCTGCAATCCCGCCAATCGATGACTCTCTGGATTCCACTCAAAACATCATGACGAATATATATCCTTTCTAGCGTTTAAAACCGTCTCCTGTTTTTCTATTTATTTTTTTTTATTTTATTTTATTTCTTATTTTTTACAAATTTTAGGATTTTTTGTGTATATGTTTATTTTTGGAGCATTAATATCGTGGGACGTATTCACGGATTCACAAAGATTTTAAAATTTTAAGAAAATCCAAAAATATTTTTTGTCTAGCGAACCTTTGGCGATCCTACAGGTTCGCTTGGTTCTTAAAGTTCGCCCGGAATCTCTTTAATTCGCTGACATGAAACATCTTTGTTTGTGTGCCAGCGAATTTGCTAGCGAACCTGTCGGCTGCCTTGACTGTTGGTCTTCCAGCGAACCTAAAGTTCGCTGGACTGACTGCCAGCGAACCTATGTCTGTATATATATACAGTGACAGCGAAATTTTTATCTCTTATTCGCTGACCACTGTACTGTAGCAGACGATTTTCGATTTTTCAAAATACCAACGTTCGATTCTCACTATTTCACGCCTTTTTCACACATTAAACTTCATCTTATTGCTCGGTATGTGTTCGATTTCATATTAATCAATGTTTTAAACCCTTAATCGCACAATAAATCTGTTGAATCTGTTGATGTATGATTATATGGTGATCAAATGACTGATTGTGTGTTAGATGTTAGGGTTTTACTTCATAATAGCTTCGTCTTGTGATTATACTACCTGTTTGTTGCTTTATATGCCTGTTAATGATGAACTGTACTTGATTTTGGCCGTTTTTCAAAAACTAGGGTTTCCAGCGAACCTAAGTGTTCTTCTGGCGAATCTGAACGAAAGTTCAAGACTTCGAGCGAACCTATGTCGTTATGCTGCCCGCGCAACAACATAGATTCGCCCGACTGTTTCTAGCGAACCTATATATTCGCTCGACTACAATGACTGATTTTTCATGTCAGCGAATCTATAGGTTCTTGTGCCAAAATCTCAGGTTCGCTATACCAGCGAACCTAATATTCAGCGAATCTATCTTCTGTTTTCAAATCTTTATTTCTGATCAATCTCCGGTTATTTTTCAGGCACAATGTCGACATTATTCTTCGAGAAGAAGCACAACATGTGTGCTTTACTTGACGAAAACCACGAAAAGGCCGGGAGCTATAGAGATGCAATCAAATGGCTGAAATCGTCTCATATACATTATGCCATTTCTCACTCTCCTACTATATATGAGACGTATGTTCGGGATTTTTGGGGAACTGCTGTTATGAACGTGTCGGTACAGCCGTCACGCATCTGTGCTAAGGTCGGTGGACACTATCTGGAGTTTACTGAAGCTGATTTAGCTAGAATCTTGAGACTAGAAGAGGATGTGGGTGAAGAGGTTTGTATGACGGCGGAAGAGGTATATGGGGCTTTCCGGACTGCTGGGTATGAGGGTCCGATGCCCGGAGAGAAGAAAATGGAATTTGTGAAGTCGTACCTGATCCAGGAGTGGAGGTATATAGCACATGTGTTCATTATGTGCCTGGATCACCGAAAAGGGGGTACGGACGGGCTGAACTTGGACTGGGCTAGAGCTATGATGCTGTTTTGCCGGGGGCAAAAAGCAAATCTTGCGAAGCTAATTTTCAACTACATGCTCGAGAACATCCATGCCATCAAAGGGGCCAAATGGTTGATGTATCCCAGATTCATTCAGATGATTCTGAATGATAAACTACCAAATCTGCCGGTGGAGGGTGCAGAATTGAAAATCTGGGATATGCATTCAAGGATCTTCAAAGACTGTAAATCGGTGAGGCCGGATTGTGTGGGAAGGACTACGTACTTATGGGAGAACATGTATACGGCTGAAAGGTGGGTTTACATACAGAGGCTGATAGAAACGGAAAGGAAACGAGGTGGAGAAAATATAGAGGTGATTGAAAAGAAGATCAGGAAACGGAAACCCTATGCCAAAGAGAAAGATTATTCATTTGATAGGGAGGTGGATGAGATCCAAGCCGAGATTGATGCCGGCAGGGAACTGAGGACGAAGAGAAAGTCTGATACTCAACCTGAAACATCAAAGAAAGCTAGGAATGACACCGGGGGTACATCTGCTGGGTCTAGTAATGAGTTGAAGGTTGAGGTTGAAAGCTTAAAGGCTGAGCTGGTAGATTTGAAAGTGAAATATGAAGAACTTGAAAAGCAGGATGCAGAGAAATCGACAGTGATATATGAGATGGGTCGGATGATGAAGGACCAGCAATGTCTATTGGTTAGAATCTTCAAAGAGTTAAATAGTTTGAAGGAGAATGTTGGAACTGAACCGGCAATGACAGAGGCAGAACTGAACTCCTTAACGGATATTGGAAAGTATCCGTTAATGGATGTTGACTTTGGTGACAAAAGTAAGGGAGAAACTGAGGAGGTATTTGATGAGGAAATGGGGATTAATCTGGACGTATTTGAAGGGGATGAAGTGGTAGGAGGATCTGGTGTGGATTTTACCTTGATTGATGAACACGAGATTGATGCTGATGCTGATAGTGAAGAAGATTTAGATGACGAGCCTGAAATGTACAAAGTTGAGGAAAAGGGTATGAGTTATCAGTTCGAGCATGCTGATCTAGACAAGTCTGAGTGGTTTAGAAAGGAAGATGCGGTGGTTCCTGAAGTACCAATATTCCAGCACTTAGATGAACCCAACACCAAACAGCAAGATAGACAGATCATTGCATGGAAGTACAATTGTTTGGTGGAGGCGTATATGATCAAAAGGAGGGGTGGTGACATTACATATGTCAAGAACCGAAAGCACTTCACCACCTTTCCTAGATGGGATTTGCGTAGACTGGCAGAGCTACCATTACTGGGAAAGGAAGATAGTGGCAGGGCTTGCGCGTTCGAAGCTGCCATTCAGGAGGCTGCCAAGTCTGATTTTGTTGAGTTTGGATATCAAAAGCCGAAGAGGATGAGGCAGAAAAAGGATAAACATTGGGTGTCGTGGAAGGGCAAAATTGTTTTGAAGATTGATGCACCGAAGGTGATGACGAGGGTTAGGGTCCCAGAAACACAGCCGCCCAGATTGCAGGATTTCAACAAATGGTTTTATGACAATAGCACTGGGGAGGCCATTATCAGATTACAAGGAGATGACCGTCCTGAAATCCGTCTGTTTGACCCAATGGAGGTCTTCTCCTTCTGTGATGAGGATCTGAAGGTGCTATGCGAGAACAGAATTAAGCACGGGGCTGGAGCTGACACTGCTGCTGAAGCGAACCTGTTTGTAAAGGTCGCAAATAAAGCCCGGGGGATTCGTGCTGAACTTAAAGCTGTGAATGAGAGGTTGAGGAGGACAGATGACCTGAAAATGGACATGGATAATCTGACAAGACAGCTTGATTCAACTATCGAACAGAGATTTGAGAAACCTGAAGAAGTGATTGATCTGGAGGTCATTTGCGAGGAGCCAACTGCAGAGAATCAGGCGGAAACGACAGTTCAACTTGAGCCTGATACAGAGGTCGCAGATACTGAGTTCGTAGACTCAATGCTAAATTTGAGTGAAGATGAGGCCGGTTCTGAAGACATTACAAATCCGATGGCCAGAATTAAAGAAAGGGCTGGAACGTTTATCGAACATCTTTGAAGCCATCAAGACGGAGCTAATCAGAAGACTTCCCCAGGTGAGGTCCAACCTAGGGGGAGTATTGATAGTCACTATGTATAGGTTGGACTCACCGGCTTGTCGGTGTTACTTTTGTATGTAATTGTACTTGTATTTGTACTAGCGAACCTACGAGCGAATCTATAGATTCGCCCGCAGGTCATCATGTCTTTTGTATCTAGGTGTCGACTGGGCGAACCTATGTGCCCAGCGAACCTGTGTTGGTTCGCTAGATAGATTCGCTCGAGCGAATCTATCAGCGAACCTAACACTACTATATATTGTAACCTTATCTTCACATTTATGTAACTTTTGCACATCTTTTACAAAGACTATTTCTCACTGATTTGTGTTGTGTAATCGTTCTATTGAGGTGCTAGGAGCATATATCTTTCATCATTGTAGCTTATTTACCTCATTTGTGTGTTAGATCTTGTTATTGGGTTATTTGGATATTATTGACTTTGTTCTTCAAGTCTTTGACATATTTGTGTTAAACAAGTCAACAAAGCACTGAAATCACGATCATTATGGACCAACAAAACCCATTACTACAATGAATTGAAGTCCTAAACAACAATCAATTTGACGTTTAACCATTGCAAAATCAAACAACAACTATCTTCTTCTATCCAAACAAACCGAACCAGTTCATCATCATCTCGCTTCTTTTTCCTCTGCAGTTGTTTGAGGGTTTTCATTATTGCGCCATCAACATCAAATCGGGAGGTCTAATCGAGTCATAACACCCCTAATCGTTCGATTTGGTCTTGTAACAACCGAGAATTTTTCTTCTTCACCTTCATCGTTCAATCTAATCGAATCCAAGTAAGTACATTATATCAAAATGCTCGAAATACAGAGGGGATTAAAAGCCCTATCTTCAAATTGGGTTTGATTGTCTGTTGTAAACGAATTTGGGGATGTTCTTGATTCTAGGGTTTATATGAATTGGGGACTTATATTGAAAACATGTTAAGACAATTTTTATCTGAGTTTAAAACAAAAAAATGTTTCTGGTCTGATGGTTAAGAAAGGGGGTGGTGATTCTGGAGACCCGGGTTCTAACCCAGGGGTGCTCACGTTTTTTTTACTAGATTGTTCAAAACTATTGTTTGTCAAATCTTATCTTTTTTTCTTTAACCTAAAAACCAACACCATACTATATATTCTATAAAATACTTTTAAATATCATAAATCATTTTTACCATCTAACCTAAACCTAATGTTAATACCATGTAATATATTTTATAAAAATATATACTTATATCTCGTACCTAAATCCCCCAAATTGGACTTTAAAACCCTAAATTGGATTTTGAAACCATAAATCCCCAAATTGGATTTTGAAACCCTAAATTGGATTTAAAACCCTAAATTCCCAAATTGGATTTTGAAACCCTAAATTGGATTTAAAACCCTAAATTCCCAAATTGGATTTTGAAACCCTAAATTGGATTTAAAACCCTAAATTCCCAAATTGGATTTTGAAACCCTAAATTGGATTTAAAACCCTAAATTCCCAAATTGGATTTTGAAACCCTAAATTGGATTTAAAACCCTAAATTCCCAAATTATATTTTGAAACCCTAATTTTCAATTTATAATTTAAAACCCTAAAACCCCAAATCCAAAACCCTAGAATTTCTAAGTTATTGATTCTAGTTACTATATTATTTGTCTCGTTTCTAAATTAGGTTTTCCCGGTTAATTAGGTGATTCTAATATCTGGGCGATCCTCGATTCTATTTAATTACTTTCTTGCGTGCTATTATCTATATTGTTCAGGTGAGTAAACTCACTCCCCTTTTTCCATTTTACTATTTTGGGGCTGAAATACGTCTTTTACTATATTGCGTTTTCTATTCGTTTTTCTAAAAGAGATCATACAAATATGTTAATCTAGTTTGGCCGCTTGATGCAATCTTATGTGTTAGTTAAAAGTAGTTTTATTGCTTTGTAAACCCACCGGTACAATGTTAGCGCTAATGGTTTGACAAACCCACCTGCTTGTACAACATCGATAGGTGATTTAAACCCGGCCTTTCTAATTCCATGTTTACTATGACGAGATGCTATGTTGCTATACTATGTTGCTATGCTATGATGCTATACTATGCCATGTCCCTAAATTGCTAAATGATGACTTATATATCGAGACGGTAAACGACGGTTATTAAAAGTTATCATTGTTTATTACATGAGTGGTTCTCATGACAAATGGCTAAACGAGATACTATGGTTTCTATTGTGGTTGGTGTGCTATTCTATTCTAGGGGTCCTGGTAGGGTAATATTACAAAATTACTATACATATGGGATTGCGCAGCATATCTTGTTGATCTCGGATTTCAATACTATTACTATTCAATTGGGTTTTACTCACTAGCTTGTGTAGCTAACTTTATTTTCGCGTATTTCAGGTGGCGCGTGATTTTGGCTTGTTTCTTTGCTATTCAAGACATAGGGACTTGGACCTAGAAATAATACTAAACATGACTATTTCATTTACTGCTGTTATGAATTTGTCGTTTCGCATTTAAGACTTGGGTTTTGCCAAATTTATGACAATAACTATTAGACTTTAATAAAAGTAATACCATGTGCTTTGTTTACTACGGATATCCAATTCTATGACAGCCCGGTGTTTTCCGCCACCGGGCGGGGTGTCACAGTTGGTATCAGAGCCATGGTTATAGAGAACTAGGATAGGGTATTAGAAACACACCGACCTAGACTATAACCTAAGAGTCCTTAGTGCAAATTAATGTGCTTAGAGAACTCTTCAGAATTTATTTATTCATTTATTTATCATTTCTATGAACTATTCTATGTCTTTTCTTTATCTCAATTCTTAACCGATTTCGCGAAGGAGCTACAAGAGACTCGTCTGTAAGATTAGGATCTTTCTCTTTGTGGAATCTCGTCATCGTCTTAAGTGAGTTTGAAAACGTGGGAAACGTGTGCAATCTGGAAGGGGGAACGCCTGTATCACGGACATCCTGTCTAAGGCAAGCATTTCGTATAAATCTCTTTAAGAGACCTGTATGCTTACCTGGGGATATTCGAGATGAGTGTGAACCTATAGGCTAAAGCACGCTTTCTCGAATACGTTGAGAACGAACTTAACACTTTGATAAGTCTTGAGTGTCCAAACCCAGACACATTCCTAAGCCTTCAAATTCCATTTAATCATTTTTTTTTCTAATACTATCATTTTTCTATAAATTCTAATTATTTCTATGAGTTCTTTGTGATTTTAAAATGTCACCCTAAACTATTTGATTGTGTTTCTATGGTTTCTAAATGTTTACTATGAAGTGTTTTCTAAGGAGATTCTATGATATTTCTAAATACCATTCAAATTCAATAAGTGTTTACTATGAACTATGTTTTAAAAAGAATGTTCCATGTCTCACGAATTCGTTTTCTATCTTGTAGAATGGCGGGTAGAAATCAACGACTTGCTAATACTATCGCAACCCAGATGGCCGGTATTTTGCCTGGGCTTGTGAATCAACTCAACGCAGCGAACCAAAATAACCAGCCCAGGTGCTCGTTAAAGTATTTCAATTCTTGTGGGCCAACCAAATTCTATGGCAATGAAGGGGCCACAGGGCTTCTTCAGTGGTTCGAGAGTATGGAAAGTACTTTCACCAATTGCGAGTGTCCCGAGAACCTCAAAGTTCGTTATGCCACCAGTGTCCTTCAGAAGGGTGCTTTGACTTGGTGGAATGACGAAAAGCGCAGGCTAGGTGAAGCTGCTGTTACTGCTCTTACTTGGGCGGCATTCAAAACTACCATGACCAACAAGTACTGTCCTCCCAGTGAGATCCGGAAACTGGAGGGCGAGTTCTGGGCGTTGAAACAAGACAGTGGCGAAAATGTAGCCTACAATGATCGCTTCTCCCAGCTCAGCACTCTGTGTCCCAACATGGTTACCCCGGACTCCCGGGGAATTGAACAATACATCGGTGGTCTACCGATGACTATTCAGGATGCGGTTTGGGGAAGCAAGCCAGCCACTGTGGGTGAGGCCATGACCCTAGCAGGTCGTCTCACGGAAAACCACGTGCAAGCTGGTACTCTATCCAGGAAAGGGGACAAACGGCTCAAGGGTTCGTCGAGCAATGATCCTAAAGCGACCGAGGGAGGTTCTCACAAAGGGTTCAAACCCGAATCATCATCCCGTTCTAAGAAGCGCAAGAACAACGCTACTAATTATGCTGTGGTTACTCCAAACCCTCCTATGGCTCAACAGGGGGGAAATGCTAATCGTAAGCCCTATACGGGAACTCTGCCAAAGTGCAATTTCTGCCCACTTCACCATGCTCCCAACACACCATGTCATAAGTGCTCGATCTGCCAACGGTACGGCCATGTGGCTAAAGATTGTTGGAACGCCCCAAATACTGCAAACAACAATCGGGTGAACCCAGGGCGTGCCTGCTATAACTGTGGTGATCCAAACCATTTCCGCAACAACTGCCCGCAACCGATCAACGTCAACGTAAACACAAATGCTAATGCTAACCAGGCGGGTCGGGCCAGAACTTTTAATATCAATGCCAACCAGGCCCAAGCCAACAACGACGTGGTGAACGGTATGTTCCTCGTTAATGATCGCTATGCTTCTATTTTGTTTGACTCGGGTGCCGATAAAAGCTTTGTATCTCTAGAGTTTGCTTCATCTTTTACTGTTGGCCGTGTTAGACTTGATAAACCTTATGTGGTAGAAATAGCTAACGGGAAAAATGTTTCAATTAGTTCCTCGTTTATGGGGTGTGAACTTAAACTTCAAGGTCACGTGTTTCATGTTGATCTTTTACCAATGACGCTCGGTAGCTTCGATGTTATTATCGGTATGGATTGGTTATCCGCTAACGGCGCAGAAATTTTATGTCGGGAAAAGGTAGTCCGCATTCCACTCCCATCGGGTCAAATCCTGAATGTTTCGGGGGAGAAATCTCCTACCGGTCTGAAACTCATGTCTTGTGTTAAAGCTCAAAAATGTTTGCGTAAGGGTTATGTAGCGTTCATGGCTCACGTTGAGGTCAACAAAAAGAAAGAAAAGAAATTGGAGGACATACCGATTGTGCGAGATTTTGCCGAAGTATTTCCCGAGGATGTAACTGGTCTACCACCTGTACGACAAGTCGAATTCCGTATTGATCTCATACCGGGTGCTACTCCCGTGGCGAAAGCCCCTTATCGTCTGGCACCTTCCGAACTTCAGGAGTTAGCCAGTCAGCTTCAAGAACTATCCGATAAAGGCTTTATTCGTCCGAGTTCTTCGCCTTGGGGTGCACCAATCTTATTTGTTAAAAAGAAGGATGGCTCGTTCCGAATGTGTATCGACTATCGTGAACTCAACAAACTTACCGTCAAAAATCGATATCCTTTGCCTCGTATCGATGATCTGTTTGACCAACTCCATAGGGCAACGTGTTTCTCAAAGATTGACCTTCGTTCGGGTTATCATCAGCTGCGTGTGCACGAAGATGACATACCAAAGACTGCGTTTCGTACGCGATACGGACACTTCGAGTTTACGGTTATGCCTTTCGGTTTGACCAACGCTCCTGCTGTTTTTATGGACTTGATGAACCGAGTGTGTCGACCGTATCTGGACCGATTTGTCATTGTGTTCATTGACGATATTCTCATCTATTCTAAATCTAAGGCCGAGCATGAACAACATCTCCGTACCATTCTCCAAATGCTAAAGCAAGAACAGTTATATGCTAAGTTTTCTAAATGTGAATTTTGGCTCAAGGAGGTTCAATTCTTGGGTCATATCGTTAACGAAAAAGGTGTTCAAGTGGATCCGGCAAAAATCGAAACCGTTAAAAAATGGTCAGCGCCTTCAACTCCAACCGAAATCCGCTCTTTTCTCGGTCTAGCGGGTTATTACCGTCGATTCATTGCCAATTTTTCTAAGATTGCGGTTCCCCTCACAGCTTTAACTTGCAAGAATGTACCTTTCGTGTGGGGTTCCGAACAACAGAAAGCGTTCGATGTCCTAAAAGACAAACTGTGTAATGCTCCGATTCTTACTCTTCTAGACGGTCACGAAGACCTTGTTGTTTATTGTGACGCTTCAAAGCATGGTCTCGGTTGTGTTCTAATGCAACGGGGTAAAGTAATCGCTTATGCCTCGCGACAACTCAAAATCCACGAAAAGAATTACGCTACTCACGATCTCGAATTGGGTGCTGTAGTCTTCGCTTTCAAAATATGGAGGCATTATCTTTACGGCACCAAGTGTCTTGTTTATACCGATCATAAGAGCTTGCAACACATTCTAAATCAGAAAGAACTTAACATGAGGCAGAGACGTTGGGTCGAGTTATTGAACGATTATGACTGCGAAATTCGCTATCATCCCGGCAAAGCTAACGTCGTTGCCGATGCTCTTAGCCGCAAGGAACACGTCATGCTATCTTGTGCTACCCTTCGTGTTGACCTTAAGTCCAAAATTCTTGAAGCTCAACGTATGGTTGTTTCTGAGGGTACTTTCCGAGATGAGATGAACCCTGGTGCCGATTCACAGTTGGAAACAAAAACCGATGGCCTACTCTACTACATGAATCGCATCTGGGTGCCTACCCGCGGTGTTATCCGTGAACTTATTATGGATGAGAACCATAAGAGTCGTTATTCTATTCATCCGGGTGCAGATAAAATGTATCAAAATCTTCGTCCCCACTATTGGTGGCCGTGTATGAAGGAAGAGATCGCTCGATATGTTGCTAAGTGTTTGACTTGTGTACGGGTAAAAGCCGAGCATCAACGCCCTTCTGGTCTCCTTGTGCAACCCGAAATCCCTGTTTGGAAGTGGGAGAGTATCGCCATGGATTTTGTTACTAAACTCCCTCTTTCAAATGGTTATGATAGCATCTGGGTGATTGTTGATCGGTTAACGAAATCTGCTCATTTTCTGCCAATCAAAGAAACTTATTCGGCGGAAAAGCGGGCTCAGCTTTACGTGAAGGAGATTGTTTGTCGTCATGGGGTTCCGTTGGATATCATTTCTGACCGTGATGGTCGTTTTATGTCTCGTTTCTGGAAAGGTCTTCAAGAAGCTTTGGGTACTAAACTAAACCTCAGCACTGCTTATCATCCCCAAACCGATGGTCAAAGCGAGAGAACCATTCAAACTCTCGAGGATTTGCTTCGCTCTTGTGTTATTGATTTCAAAGGTAAATGGGATACTCATCTTCCGTTGATCGAATTCTCGTATAATAACAGTTACCATTCTAGCATCGACATGGCACCGTTCGAAGCCCTTTATGGTCGTAAATGTCGTTCTCCTCTATGTTGGACTGAAGTCGGTGACTCTCAGATTACTGGGCCAGAGATGGTTCAGGAGACCACCGATAAAATCCGCAAAATCCGAGAAAATCTTTTAGCAGCTCGGAATCGGCAAAAGTATTATGCTGATAAAAAGAGGAAGCCTATGGAATACGAAATCGGTGATATGGTTCTACTTAAGGTGTCTCCATGGAAGGGAGTTTTCCGTTTTGGCAAAAAGGGAAAGCTAGCTCCCCGATATGTGGGCCCGTTCAAGGTACTTAAAAAGATCGGGAAGGTTTCTTACGAGTTGGAACTGCCTGAGGAATTGGGTGGTGTTCATCCCGTGTTCCACGTTTCTAATCTGAAAAAGTGTTTATCTGATGAAAATCTTATCGTGCCTCTCGACGAGATCCAAATTGATGAATCTATGCAGTTTATTGAGCGACCCTTGGAAATTATGGATCGAGAGGTCAAGCAACTCAAGCGGAGTCGGATACCGATCGTCAAAGTTCGTTGGGAATCTAAGCGTGGACCCGAATTCACTTGGGAACGCGAGGATCAAATGAAGGCAAAATATCCGCATCTCTTCGCTTCAAGTTCTTCTACTTCGGTTTGAGCAAATTTCGGGACGAAATTTCTATAAGGAGGGGAGACTGTGACATCTGCCCCAAACCATACCCGAATACCCGACTCGAACCCGGAGATTATCTATCTTAACGTATCTGTATTTATTTTCTTTCAGTGTAACGCTTTATTATTAAAGACATATATATAAATGTGTCGAACGTTACGTTATTTCCCGTCGCTATTATCTATCGATTCAATTATAATTCAACGGATGCCAATCAATTACTAAAGTTATGCCTCGAAACTATGTATACAATATATATAAAAAAAATGATTTTATAAAAATATTGTCAAAGAAGACTGATTCCAAGTGCAAATATAACTCCCAAACGTTAAAACCGAGCTAAGGTTATAAAAACGTCACGTATATAATTATTACGTTTCAAATTAGTTTTAGTTAGTTAGTTAAAATACATATATAATTAACTTTGGGCTAAAACTGCCAATTTACAAACTATTATTAAAACTATCAATAACTAAATGAGCAAACCAGAAACTACAAGGGCTGTAATTGTAAAACTGTTTAAACCAACCCCCCCTGCGTGACCCGTGTTTCCGGCTCCAATGTCGCCGGCGACATTCCGGCCAAGCAGACCCATCTCCGGTGAGCCTTAAATCACCAATTTGACACCGGTTTATCCCAATCAAACTGCTACACCACCTTTCCTTGCAAGTTTCGAACGTCAGGACACTTCCAAATCACCAAAATCCTCCATTAATTTCGTAATCAATCTCAAAATCGTTACATGAACCCAATCGTCAGAGGAAGCTGAACGTTAGCATTTGTTGCATCAAATTAACGTATGAAACCCATTACTACAATGAATTGAAGTCCTAAACAACAATCAATTTGACGTTTAACCATTGCAAAATCAAACAACAACTATCTTCTTCTATCCAAACAAACCGAACCAGTTCATCATCATCTCGCTTCTTTTTCCTCTGCAGTTGTTTGAGGGTTTTCATTATTGTGCCATCAACATCAAATCGGGAGGTCTAATCGAGTCATAACACCCCTAATCGTTCGATTTGGTCTTGTAACAACCGAGAATTTTTCTTCTTCACCTTCATCGTTCAATCTAATCGAATCCAAGTAAGTACATTATATCAAAATGCTCGAAATACAGAGGGGATTAAAAGCCCTATCTTCAAATTGGGTTTGATTGTCTGTTGTAAACGAATTTGGGGATGTTCTTGATTCTAGGGTTTATATGAATTGGGGACTTATATTGAAAACATGTTAAGACAATTTTTATCTGAGTTTAAAACAAAAAAATGTTTCTGGTCTGATGGTTAAGAAAGGGGGTGGTGATTCTGGAGACCCGGGTTCTAACCCAGGGGTGCTCACGTTTTTTTACTAGATTGTTCAAAACTATTGTTTGTCAAATCTTATCTTTTTTTCTTTAACCTAAAAACCAACACCATACTATATATTCTATAAAATACTTTTAAATATCATAAATCATTTTTACCATCTAACCTAAACCTAATGTTAATACCATGTAATATATTTTATAAAAATATATACTTATATCTCGTACCTAAATCCCCCAAATTGGACTTTAAAACCCTAAATTGGATTTTGAAACCATAAATCCCCAAATTGGATTTTGAAACCCTAAATTGGATTTAAAACCCTAAATTCCCAAATTGGATTTTGAAACCCTAAATTGGATTTAAAACCCTAAATTCCCAAATTGGATTTTGAAACCCTAAATTGGATTTAAAACCCTAAATTCCCAAATTGGATTTTGAAACCCTAAATTGGATTTAAAACCCTAAATTCCCAAATTGGATTTTGAAACCCTAAATTGGATTTAAAACCCTAAATTCCCAAATTATATTTTGAAACTCTAATTTTCAATTTATAATTTAAAACCCTAAAACCCCAAATCCAAAACCCTAGAATTTCTAAGTTATTGATTCTAGTTACTATATTATTTGTCTCGTTTCTAAATTAGGTTTTCCCGGTTAATTAGGTGATTCTAATATCTGGGCGATCCTCGATTCTATTTAATTACTTTCTTGCGTGCTATTATCTATATTGTTCAGGTGAGTAAACTCACTCCCCTTTTTCCATTTTACTATTTTGGGGCTGAAATACGTCTTTTACTATATTGCGTTTTCTATTCGTTTTTCTAAAAGAGATCATACAAATATGTTAATCTAGTTTGGCCGCTTGATGCAATCTTATGTGTTAGTTAAAAGTAGTTTTATTGCTTTGTAAACCCACCGGTACAATGTTAGCGCTAATGGTTTGACAAACCCACCTGCTTGTACAACATCGATAGGTGATTTAAACCCGGCCTTTCTAATTCCATGTTTACTATGACGAGATGCTATGTTGCTATACTATGTTGCTATGCTATGATGCTATACTATGTCATGTCCCTAAATTGCTAAATGATGACTTATATATCGAGACGGTAAACGACGGTTATTAAAAGTTATCATTGTTTATTACATGAGTGGTTCTCATGACAAATGGCTAAACGAGATACTATGGTTTCTATTGTGGTTGGTGTGCTATTCTATTCTAGGGGTCCTGGTAGGGTAATATTACAAAATTACTATACATATGGGATTGCGCAGCATATCTTGTTGATCTCGGATTTCAATACTATTACTATTCAATTGGGTTTTACTCACTAGCTTGTGTAGCTAACTTTATTTTCGCGTATTTCAGGTGGCGCGTGATTTTGGCTTGTTTCTTTGCTATTCAAGACATAGGGACTTGGACCTAGAAATAATACTAAACATGACTATTTCATTTACTGCTGTTATGAATTTGTCGTTTCGCATTTAAGACTTGGGTTTTGCCAAATTTATGACAATAACTATTAGACTTAAATAAAAGTAATACCATGTGCTTTGTTTACTACGGATATCCAATTCTATGACAGCCCGGTGTTTTCCGCCACCGGGCGGGGTGTCACATTCGTAAAAAAGTGAGGCCTTTGCTCTTGCTTCGTGTCTTCAACTAGAGAACCGTTAACGCAAAAGCCTCACCCAAAATCATATTTATCGAAGGCGTAATCCGCTCAAAGAGAACTTTATTCCTGTGTTTCCATATGCTCCAAGTGGTGGCCATAAGCATGACATGCAGAGCTTTCTTGAAGTCCATATCTCCCCTAATCGTGTTAGGGATCTCCATGATGTCTCTAAACGAGAAAGCAAAAATAGGCCTGATTCTGCACCATGAACTAATCTTCAACCAAATTTGAGCTGCAAAAATGCATGATGTGAAAAGGTGCTCAACGGACTCCTCAAATTCGCCACATAGCAAGCACGTCGTAGACTGTAAAGCAATGTTTCTTTTTACTAGAGAGTCACACGTAGGAATTCTGTTAAGATCTGCTTGCCAATTGAAAATATTGATCCTGTTGGGGGCCCAACTATTCCAAGGAAACTGGTACCCGTCATCGTTCCCTGTATTCTTCTGAATGAGATTTTTCGTGTGTCCAGTAGAGAAATCCTGCTGACCGTGGTTGCCCCAATTCCAAGTGTCAGCTTCATTACCTATACGCAAGAGATTTTGTTTCCATAAAAATAGAGATATGTGTTACTAAACTATCCAAAAGGTTCGGTGGAGTACTTCAAAATTCTCTACGTATGCAAAGAGACATTTGGAAGATGTGGTTATTAGCAATATTTAACTGGAAAGAAGAGCTTACAAATATATTTCTAACTGACATTGTGGGGATATGGAGATATAATCTTCAATTATTACTCTTTAAAATCGATGGTGAAAGTATAACTTTTTCTTACAACTTTAGCAAGGGAGTTGGTCATAATGTTTTCAAGACTCAAAGACGAATCTTTTTTAAAGAGGGGAAGGAGGTAAGAATAAGGGGGCCGTCAGTCCGATAGACCCGGGTGGAACATGTCAAGAGCTAGACATGATGGACAATGAAGTTGAAGTGTATAGGTGTGTTACGATGATAAAGGTAGAGAAGAAACGACTCGATGTACCATTCGACCCAGGCGACATTGATCCAGAATTAAAACTCGAGGACGATTTTTTCAAAGACGGGGAGTATGATACGGATATGGAACAAAGATTTGGAGATCAAGATTTGAATTCAAATTATTAGATTTATCTTTTATTTCAATTAGTTATTTGCTTTCCTTATTTTGATTATTTGTATTTTCTATAAGTATTAGGCTTGTATGTTTGTTTTGAGGAGTTTATGTTGATTATTGAATTAAAGAACATTATTTTTGGAATCTTTGGTTCGTATTATCATCTTTGATTAATCGTTGTTCTTGAGCCATTTTGGATATTCCGTGGATTCGGTATCATTATTGACAAGCTAAACAAATTATGTGCTAATGAATCAAATATTGCACACTTATTTCTTTGAAAAATATTCATATATGTTAGACTATGATATTGACATGTTTGAACATATTGATTATGTAACTTGATTATTTGAAATTAAAATGTCTTTTTAAAGTTTTCCATAATATGCCAATCATTTTGAACTTGGAAGCCGCCTATAAGTTTGAGTATGGCCAAAGACCAAAGTTGAATGTATACTAATGTTTTTTGATTAAATTTATAAATTAAAAGTATATAAAAACGGTCCAAAATTATAAAGTGTTACATATACACACTAAATCGTATGGTTATAGCGGTATATAAATTAACATACACGACTCTCACGTGTTCAAATAAAGCTCTTTTATTTTAGTTTTGTGTTTAATTATTAAGTGGTTAAAAATAACTATTCACATATAATCAAGTACTAATTAAAAACTTGCTCAAATTCACAAGATAAACATAAAGTTTGTTGGTATATGATTGATTATATACCTTTTTAACTAACAGAAACGAAAGCCAACATCAAAGAAAAGGCTAGAAAGAGTCACTATATTAATGAAAAGTTGTTTGGCGAAGAGTATAATTTATTAAAAAAATAAATGGTTTGAAAATGAAATAAAAGATTTTAAAATCATATATTTTTTGTTTGCTTAGTTTAATGAGACATTGAAATGTTTTGAAATTTGACCAAAACGTACATTCAATTCTGGACTAATTTTTAAAGTCCATAGTTTTGACCAACATCAACATCCTTTCATACATTCAAATGCTCTCTTTTCTTTGTTCAAAGCTTGGTGCATTTTACTAATGTTATTAGTTATGGTGTTTTGGAAACTAGTGGTAGATTTAGCTGGTCTAACTGTCAATGATTTTTTTGTCTAGTAGTTAAGGGGAAGGTGCGAGGCTTTACCTTTTGGAGTTTCGGGAGATACCAAGTTCAAATTCAGATAATGATATTTAATATACTAACGTGGTGATGCTAACTATAATAACTAACTTGTTGTTAAAAAATCAAACCTAACCGGTCTAACCAGGATATTATCTGTATCATTAGTTGGTTTAGTTACTAGCTAATATAGATGAAACAAATAAAGGACTTTAGTGAACTAAACAATGTCCGTGATGGATAACCGCTGACCTTACCTCCTTCCTTTGTCAGTCGACTGATTCTTTCAAAATGGGTCGTCGGATTAAAACGATGAACCATTGGAGTTGTTGTCTAATTTGAAAACATTGATTTAATGTTTTACTTTCAAGATTTTCAACTTCAAAACCACATATGATATGAAAATTCTAAGTATGAGGTTATGTGCAAGGATGCATTAGTTATAGGTTGGAGTTGCATTTGTTACCCAGACATGACCATGTTAATTAATAAGATTGCTGGCTCTAAATTCCCTAGAATTAGAGATAACCGGGTATGTTAATGGTTTGTCAGCGATCCAAATTTACCGTAAAAAATTAGTTATATAATGGTAAAACGGACAAGTGTTATTTTTATGAGTAAAAATAAGTAAAAGTTCACTATATTTTTCTCAATAATCTCTATATTACACAAAGTAAGAGTTTGAATGCACACTTAAAAGAGGTTATCGAATCTAAAAGAATCAAAAGGAGAACAAAAATTAGAAGAAAAACAAAAACAAAAATGTGACATAAGATTCACTACTAAGTACTAACAATGCTATAAGATGAACAAAATTTCATAAACTATGAGCATTTTGGTAAAGAAGAAACATACAAGTTGTTGTACATTTAATGACTATCAAACTATATAAAATTTTACATCAAGTAAATAAAATAAAATAAACATATACACTAGATGACTAGAATACCGAGACCTCATGTCGAGAGTCTTCCTTATCTACGAATTCCTTCTTATGATTTTTCGTCTTCAATAACCCATAAAACCTTTTAAATTCTTTAACATTCGAAACATTATCCCCACGAAACGAACGCGAACCACGTGATTCTTCAACCGTCCTAGCCGAACCACTATGCATCAATCTCGGTGGCAACCCAACCGGACCACCATGACCAAGCAACCCCGATGGCACTCCAAGTGCACCACCAACCGAAATACTATGTGTCAGTCTAAATGGCTGTTCTTCCTTTTTACTTTCACTAACCGTCACTACTTTAGTATCAGTATTCGATTTCAACGCGCTAATAACATTCTTAATAGCTCGAGTCGGTGACCCACGGTTAAAAATCATAATCTCACCGATCTCGGCCGGGCTCAAACTCGCCCCGGTTTGGAACACCTCTTCGACTTGCGGAAAAAGCTTGTGTTCTTTCAACCCTAAATGACTATTAGCAAGGGTTTTAAAGGCAGGAAAATCACATAAGGGAAAGTGCACATGAACATCAATTCTACCAGGTCTTAGAACCGTTGGATCAACTTGTTCTTTATTACTAACCGTAAAAACCATCACACGTTCTTCACCACACGATGAAATAATCCCATCCATGAAGTTCAAAATCCCAGATAAATTCACAGCCGTTGATTTTTCATTCAAATATCGATCCAAATCTTCAACAACAATCATCGATCGTCTTGTTGTTTGCAGCAAAATCAACTTCAGATCTGAATCGCTAACAACTTTAGACAAATCGATATCGTAGATATCGTAACGTAAAAACTTCGCCATTCCGGCGATGAAGCTCGATTTTCCGGTGCCGGAGTGACCGTAAAGTAAGTAACTCCGTTTCCAAACACGTCCGAGACGATGATAATAGTTTTCCGATTTCAAAAACGCTTCTAGATCTGATTTCATTTTGTTTTTCAGATCCGAATCGAGAATTGATGTATCGATCGTCGCCGGATGATTGAACGGAACTGAAATCCACCGTCCGTTGTTCATCTTCTCCGGTTCGTTAACAGCGTTGATATATAACCTAATTTCCTTACTCTTCTGCTCGATTTCATCAGTAACGTTATGAACATGTTGAAGATACGAAGATAAAATCCTTCGTTTCTCTTTTCGTCTCATCTTCAATACTAAACAGTTGTGTTCGAACTTCCAGAAGATTCGCGAACCGAGGTACGTATCTGAAAACGAAAACTGTTGATTTGTTGAGTCGATCACTAGATTAATCTCGTTAGGTTTGTTGTTACCGGATAACAAATTAACGAAATCTGAATCTTCAGCTGACGGTAATGAATTCAAATACGTGATAACTTTACGATAAACTTGATTTTCCTGCATTTGTTGGTTGAATTTAGGGATTTTGTAGAACTGATGACGATGAAAACATTCTTCCAAATCTCTCCAGTTTTTTTGCAGCATATGTCCAATTGATGTTGTTGATAACACTCTTGAAATCAACCAGAAACTAATGATTACAATCACAAACACAACTAATGTTGTGAAAATCATAATGATATTGATATTGAATAATTGAATAACTAACACCAAAAAAACAAGAACAAAATGATGATGATTTGAAAGGTTGTGTAGATTGTTTTTTCGACCAAAGAACTTTTATTAAGCAAACGACTGCTAGTAAGATGCTAGGGCCGAGGATATAGATTTAGAGATGATTATGGGATATACTTTTAGGAATGAATTTATAGGATTAAGATGATGTGATGATGATAAATTGAAGTGGAACAAGTCAAGTAAAAGATATGATTATAAAATTGGTTAAACATGTGAAGGAGATTTTGAAGTCAAGAAAGGGTGGTGTGAGGAAGAGAATGAATATGATGTTGGAATATTTGATTGGTCTACAAATGTGTGCTTGTGTCACGTTTTTGCTAATTAATTTGTTTGTACTTGACTTAACTAACTTATACGTGTCTAAGAGTATATTAAAATAGGGAAATAGTATATATATAGCTGGTGGAGGGAAACAAGGGTCAAGACCATGAGGGCTTCTGGGATGTTGGATACATTATTGGGAATTGGGATCAATAAGAGTCACCTTTTACATGCAAAAGGGAAATTGAATAATTTAAAGGGTAGTTAGAATGTGAAATGGACGTATGGAACAAAAGTAGTATGATGCAGAATGATTTTTTTTTTCAGAAGAGGTGACCATCGAATCTTACAAAGGTTATATAGTGAAAATTATAAACTAAGTTAAGTGGATTTGTGTGGTTATGGGTTTAATTACATAGTTATAATATAAAATAATAAATGGCATGATCAAAATATTAGAAAAATTAAGTTTTATCTGGATATATGTGTTAAAGTGTGGAGACGGTGGATCATCTTCTGGTTTCTTGAAGATTTGCTAATTTAGTTTGGAGTAAGGTTCTTGGATGATGTAACTTTATGAAAGACGAATTTTCAACTGTGAAGGAGGTTCTTTCCATGCGTGATTTTTGCTCTATGGTGCAAGCTCGCCAAGAGATTCTTCATGTGATCATAGTGACTATGTTATGGTGCATCTGGAAGGCGAGAAACGACTGTGTCTTCTTGGAGAAGTATAAACTCTTGAGTGATTTGCATATCAATGTTATGGTTTTAAGCATTATTTGTATTTGTAACAAGGGTAAATGGACCAAGATTGGATGGTCTCAATGGTGTAATTTCCAATTTATTCATTGATATATTATTCTTAGAGTCTTGCTAGTTTTTAATATTATTTACCGTTCAATAAAAAGTAATTGTATTAAAGCATTTTTTGTATTAAAATTATTAATTCATATCCCTGATGATATGAATTTTATAGTAAAGTTTATATCATTAGGAATATGCATTAATAATGTTAATACAAAAAATGCTTTAATACAATTACTTTTTATTGATCGGTCAATAGCATTAGTATGTCGAACCAACAACGAAGTCATCAAACACAAAGATGTATTAGAACAACAATATACAATTATTCGTTTCATGTTTATGAACCACAAGAAAAATAAAATCGGGTATTATCTAGCAGAGAAGATATACCCAAACAAGGCTACTTATGTGTAAGTAAGTGGACACAATTTTCTTAATCTTCAAATGGGCTAGTAATGACTAATGACTAATGACTTAATGAGTTGATTTAAAATTCAATTGCTCTCTTTTATCCTATAATCAAGCGAATTTAAAACTTTACTAGTTGTTACACTAGGCATTTTCAAACGGAACTAATCAAAGCATAACCAAACTCCCCGTCTTAATTGAACCGAGGTATGTGATATAACTTAATTAACCAAATTGAACTTATTAGTAGATATATTTTATATTAGATATATTAGTTATAGATTTGAATTGTTTTGGTATTTATCCTTTCCTAATAATGTGCGTTAACTTGTGACTCTATTAAAAGAGATATTTATCAATCAGAATGCTATGGAAAATTAACACCATAAACACTTTTAGACGCTCTTCCAAGGCTTGATTGTGTGTTGTGATCTTGGCGGAAGATTTGCATCTGTGATGGCTCATTTCCTACATGATGACATTGTTTGCAATATACTCGCACGGCTTCCCCCAAAGCCCTTACTACGCTTCACGTGTGTGTCCAAACATTAGAACCGCATGCTTAGAAAACAAAGCTTTATGGAGTTAAGACCATGGGCGAAGGCATATGGAGACCAAAGGGGGTCAAGGCCCTCCCATTTTTTTCCGCACAAGCGTTAATTTTTTGGTCGGTAGTTAATTTTTGTTATATATATAAGATTTGGCCCCTCTTAAAAATATTATATATACTAAGTTTGGCCCCCTTGATTGTTAAAATTTCCAACTTAAATTTAATGGGTTTTTTTGTTTAATTATTGTACTAAACAACAAAACTAAACTCATGTAAAAGTCCACAACTTGAGTTTATTTTTCAATTTAACCGGTCAAGACTTCCCACAATCCCACTCAAAAATTCAATCTGGTGTTTTACTTCTGCTCACTCTGAATTTGTTGCCTTCCATAAGACCACCGCACATTCGTTTTGTCCACCACCACCAAATTGTATCCAATCTTGCCTCCACCGCCAAGTAGGTTTTTAGTTCAATTAGGGTTTTATTTCTTTTAACTTTAGATATTCAGTTTTCTGATTGAGTTGTAATTCTTCTTCTAGGTACTCTGTACTTGCATTTTTTTACATTATTATAAATATTTTAAGTTTTTTTGTTAAGCTACTTAGTTTTATTTTTGTGTAAAAAAGGTTTACTATTTGGCCCGACCCGGACCGAATCGCCGACTTAAATATATAACCCGAAATATAACGTTAGGAGAAAAATTTACAGGTCTCGTAAGTCCAGCCCCCCTTATATAAAATTGCTGGCTTCGCCACTGGTTAAGACCATCTTTCTCCCCCTAGTTGTCACTTCGCATCTCATAGACGAAGACACCGCTAATTCAATAGGCACTCGTCCTCTTCTTACAAACAACACACGTTCCTATCCACCTAGAGTTGTTGGAACATTTAATGGTATAGTTCTTTTGATCATGACCTATTATGATTTCATCCTTTACAACCCCTTCACAAGCGTGTCGAAGAAACTCCCCCGTGCACGTACTACTAGTAGTAATTTACATTGTGTATACGGGTTTGGTTACGCTTTTGGTGACCGGCGCGACCTAAAGGTTGTGAGGTTTATAAAACCCTCAAAAACTTGTGATGTCTACAACTTTAAACTGGGTTTGTGGAGCAACATAAAATATGACATTTGTTTCCTTCATTATTTTGAAGATGCTGTACGTAGGTACATACACAAATGGAGTTTTGTATTGGATTGCACGTAATAGGAACGTGTTGGTCGTCTTGGACGTTAAAGATATGGTACTCTCGGAGATGAATCTACCATTTGAGCAACCAAGACGTCTAGGTACAGTTGGAGGATACCTTTGCGCAATACGCCTGTGCATCATGTGGGTTATGAAGGAGAACAACGAATGGTCTAAACTATACACATTTAAATTATGTATACTTAATTCCGACAGTTACAACCCTCTTTGTATTTTGAAAAGTGGAAGAATTCTTACGTTGGTCCGAGGCCCCTCAATGAACCTCCTCATTATCTACGATTCAACTGATCAATTCTTGGAACACAGTCAACATTTCACTTCAAAATGAGTACTTTTGGAGATCAGTATGTCGAGAGTCTGGTTTCACCTTCAGATATCATGTCACGTGCTTGGAGATCAAGAAGAAGAAGGGAGGATATAATTTGTAAGAAAAAATGTTCTTGTTGAATTCTAAGTTCAAGATTTTGTGATGTGATGTTATAGTTAGTGCATCTTCTCTATTTGTTTTCAAATCTATAACTAATATATGTACTAATCGAACTGACCATACTTATAACTATTTGAAAACATGTGTCGTTCTTGATATTTATATTATATGAAGTTATGTTTTTTTCTACGGAATACATTTTATAGTTATCTGTTTACCTGCCACCATTTTATTTTAAAAAACTAGGTTTAAAACCCGTGTATACACACAGAATAAACCTAAAATATATAAATATAAAAATAAAAATTGAAAATATAGAACACAATAAATAAAGCTTCAACAACCGGATTGATTGAACATATTATCAAAATCGAATACTGGTTATACACCATATTAATTTAAAATTAGAGTTTATTTATAATAAACGAAACAATAAATAAAGCTTCAACAAATTGATTGATTGAAACCACAAACTTATTACAAAAAATATAGAGCATAATTGATTGGAAATCATTGAGTGAGAGTTGCTATGAAGTTTTGGAGCCAATTTGATCGGTCAAAAAGTTTTCCCTCTCAAATTTACCCCTTAAAAACTCTGAAATATTATATAGATTATCAAATTTATATAAGTCAAAAAAGTTCACAATAAAAAAGTAAATATTTTGTTACTCCGTTATTTACACGACATATTAATATTACTAGTAGGTACCCGCGCGATGCAGCGGGGACGTTATTGTTGGATGTATTTAGTTTCTGGGTGTTTTGTTAATTTCGTTAAGTTTTTTACTAAAATGTATTACGGTTGTTTTGCTGAAACAGTTTAAGTAGATATCATCATAATGGTGGACTTAGATGGTGGGCATAACACATATCATGTAACTAATAATTCAATATGAAAATTGTCAAGCTTTCATGAAACAATTGTTTATAGTATGGACCTAGGTGATGGAGCTTAACATATGTAAAGTAATTAATAATTGAAAATGAAAACTGGAGACGATAATATTCAAATAACCATGAGTTAAATACGTAACATTCAAATCTTAACATACGAGCTAAAAACAAATGATCCATGTGAGTTCATGAAGATGGAACGGAAATTAAACGTACTTCCCACACAGCTCTTCGATTAGATCCCTATATTCCCACCACCAAGTATCATCTAGAGAAAGATCATCGATTTAAGTAGTACGACGATCGTTGACATTCATACATATTATTTTAGTTGATGAAGGCATAACGAAGATATAACTGGAAATAAAATGAGAATGAGTTTAAACAAAATTAATTTGAAGATTCAAATATGTACTAATGACATGAATAATCATCTTATTGTCTTTTAAACGGACCAACCATGTTTGTTTTTAAGTACATATATGTAACTTAAAATGTGAAAATATTTTTAAGACTGGTATAATGTTAATATTAAATATTTGTATTAATTTATAATACAGATTAAGAAAATAATTAGCAACCATAATACACTTTAGTATAGATATAGTATAAAATTAAAAAATGGGTTTTAGGCTTTTTAGAAGTGTTGGCCTAGTTTAAATGTTAAAAAATGGGTTATGGGTCGTGTTGTTATCCATTAGAATTAAAATACCTTTTTTGAGGGTTATAACGTTATTATAAAAGTTAGGGCTGTTATCTATGATGTGATATACTTATCTATATATTTATATGTGTTATTTTAGTTGATGGATGCATAACGACGAAGTTCGGTTATAACTGAAATATAAAGCGGTAAAGAGTTCAATAAAAGTAAAAGACACGAATCAAATATGACGTAATGATAAAAAAACACAAACGCATTGGGATTGATTTGTTAATATATTTGAGCTGATATTGTTAATAAATGAGTTGATGAGGTGAGGTTAAGACATGGGTTTACTTAAAAACACTAAATTTGTGTAAAACCCTAAAACACGGTGTATATATAAAACCCGTTTCTTTCTTTCCAAACCCTAAAACACGCACGCATATATCCAACCGCCTCTCTCTTTCGAACAAAAACCACACAAACCCTAGTTGTAAACCCTAGATCGATGCAACATTTCCTGTAATCACAGTCCATCCGCTTTCGTTTCTCTCTTCTCGGACACAAACCCTAACATGTATTCTAACAATTTTCAATTTTCTCTCTTCGAACACAAACCCTAGACCTATTAACTCCTGCGATGTCTGGACCGCTTGATCGATTTGCGACTTAAAGTATAGGTAAAGCTTTGCTGTATTATGATTCTTATGTACTGTGGAAGTGGGATTTGGGTATATTGATGTGCGATTTGGGTTTATTGTTAAATTTTATGTTTCCTGCTCTTTTTAAAACGATATAGTGTTGATTATTGATGGTTGTTAGTTTGTGTTGTCTAGATTTTTCTGAAAAATAGGGTTTGATCTGATGATTTATGTGGTGTTAATTCTTAATGTGTTCAAGGCAATCATGGATTTAGTAGTTGTTATGTTATGCTATAATTTGGTTTAATGTACGCTTGTTGTTATGTTGTTTACAATTGTAGCTAAATATATTTACTCTATTGCTCTTGTTTCAAAAGGTTTTTCTTTATGAAAGTATCATGTGCTAACAATGAACATATTTATAAGTTAACGGATTAGTAGTTGATGCTTCAGTAGTTGCATGATTTTACAATTGTAGTTTAATCAAATGAACTTAACTGTTTTTATACTTTGTTACCTTGTTAAAAAGAGTTGTAAAATAAGTGAATTGATATTCCTAATCTATTTTATACTCCTTGTTTCAGTAACATAATGTGATGATGACACATGAGTTTTATCATAACTAAGTGATAAAAGTGTGGATACAATTAGTTTTATGTTAAACAAACTTCAATAATGTTTTTTAAACCTTAGAGTGCATATTAGTGTGATTGGTTAATAAGATGATTAGTTTTACTTTCATTGTTGTTATAAATTATATATGACATAAACAGTTTAAACAAGAGGCAACAAATTGATAAAAACACACTAATAACAATTAAAAACATAAAGCCAGTCAACTATCACTTTTAAACCACACTCTAACATATGCATATAAGAACACATTTTAAAAAACATCACTTTTAACAACTATCACTTTTAAAAAACATATGCATACCTTGAGCAGGCCCTGGATCTCCTTTAAAAAACATATGTATACCTTGAGCATTTGCTGATTAGTAGTTGTGGTCACAAATGACTTTTATTAGTAAGAGTGTTTATAAATTTTTAGTTGCATTTGTTATTGATTTAATAACATTTTGGTTTGTTTGGCCACATGTAAAGATTGGACTCAATGGCTGATAAACAGGCAACACAGCTATTTGGTGCGCAAATGAAGGCTTCTAAGTTTAAATAAGTAAGGGTAAGTTAGATTAATGTTTAGTCCATTCAAATTGTGTTAAAACTTCCATTTTTCTGTGGTTATCTTACACATGACTTATTTGTAGATTAGGTGGGCTAAGCTGGTGCTGCTCAAAGTATTAAGTGTAAGTGACATACCTTATATTCTTAATTGTTAAAATTGTATAACCTTTATTTGTGTTGTGATTCTTATAATATTTTTGTTTAATAATGTTGTATTTTTGCTTTTATTAGCCAAGTTCATCATACCTTATATTCTTAATTGTTAAAATTCTGATTTGGGTATAGTTTTTATGTTTTATGTTTAACCAATAAGACGTTTGAATGTTGGCAAAGTCTGATTATCCAAGGATTTAAGCTCTGTTTCACCATATCTAAACACTATAAACTAACTGATTACTTGTAAATTGTGAATTGATAGTTAGTTTTAAAACTTAATGCTAAAACATTTAATGGGTGATCTGTTTCAGATATGGGACACAGCCGGACAAGAAAGATTTCAAAGCTTAGGTGTGGCATTTTATCACGGTGCAGATTGGAGGGAAGAGTTCCTAATTCAGGTAACAACTTACGACTCTCACAATTGGGTACATCGTTACTTTTTTTGTTTTTGTTGCTTTTCTTTAAAATGTTGTGAGCAGTGTTTGGTTTGTTTTGAAAAAGATGGTTGATGGTCAGTGTTGAACAACATTTAAGTGTAATTAGAGCATACAATGTTTTTAGTTTAACATAGTTGCTATTATGTTTTAGTTAAACATAGTTGTTGTTATGTTTTAGTTAAACATAGTTGTTATTATGTTTACATGGTGTAGTTGAAGTTTGGATTGACTCAATATGCTTATTGTTGTTAGATAATGTGATAATTTTGAAGTTTTTTTTTTGTTTGTTTTACATACCATGACATTCTGAATTGATTATGATTGTTTGATTTTACATAATGACCAATTGTGTCTTTTTTGCAGAGTTAGTTATAATGGATTGAAAAATTTGTGCATATGGAAGTTTTTGGCTACTAATCCGGTCTTAGTTAAACAAATAAATTGTAAGTATTTAACCATTTACTTAATCAAGTACTTGTTAGCTTTATATTTTATTCCATATAGTAACTAAGTGTTGTGTTCAATAATGTTGTAGGTACGTTCACTATGAACGATGCTTATAGGTTGCACATGTATCGTTCAGTCCACAGAATGAAGATTTTAAAGGGGTATGGTATAAAGGTAAAACGATTTAAGATCTTTTGTTGTTTTTTTCATGGTTTTGTTTATGCTAATTGAGAATTATGATTCTTGTTGTATGAGTATATGCTAACTGTTTTACTTAACAGTCTAGATCTAGTCATTATATGTGCTTATCTTTAATTGTTTGATATGGATTAGTGTTCATATGTGTTGTCAATGTGTTGTGTGGCTTTGATTCAACATAACATTTACCCTATATCTATCTAGTCAACATTAGGAAAAATGAGAAAACTACTTTAATAATTAAGTTATATGTTATTGAAGATATGGGGTTACTTTTTATTGTTTGATATGGAGTAGTGTTCATATGATATGATTGGTGTTTTAGTTTAATAGATAATGATAACACCAATGATAGTGGAATAAGCTTGTTCAGGGGTCTGATTTTAATTTATGAGTTATTATTTCTCTTATTGAATGTCTGTGTAAATTGTTGGTAAAGTTGTAATCTTGTAACCTTCGCCAATCTACTAAAGTGTATAATTGAGTCCTATTTGAATTTCCATTCATGTTTTTTGTATATGTTGTAATTTTTCTAAATAAAGGTTGATTAGTTCTAATTTTGAGTATATTTTCTTTGATTTCGTTACTAATTTTAGTTTGTTTGTTTTATTGTGTGATTAGTATAGCTTTTGTAATTAGGATATACTGTTATTGTAGATTGAAGTGTTTATCTAAATATTAGTTTTTCTCTTTGTCTGCTATTAGCCTATTGTCAATCTGCAATACGGCCAATCATGTTTAACTTTTGTTCTGATTCAATCGGCAATGTAATCTCTTACTTATTTTTTATTGTCATTTGCTAATCAATCTAAGTAGGTTTACTAATATTTTTTTAATGTTTTTAACCAGGTTTGTAGATGCATTTTTGACAATTCCAAAGGGAACAGTAAAAAACTTATGGGTGGAATTAATCTTGTTTTTTAGTTTGAGCTCACGACCTTTCAATTCATTTTTGTATTATGGGTTATGGTCAGCCCAATGGCGTTCACAAAGATACGAAAGGTGGATGTTGCATGAAGGTAGACCTATATTTTATTTTGTTAATGGGTCATATTTTTGTAGTTAAATCTAGGTTGTCATACAAATGTCTCATGGTTTGTATGAAAAAATCTAGTTTTTTATAATGTCGCAATAGGCAAAATCTAGATTATATGTTTGTTTTTTTTAACAAAAAACTATTAATTTAATAATAATGGTCTCTAAAAAAACCACTTGTTCATTTAAATCAGTTTGTTGTTTGTGTATTGTGTAGATAGATTAATTATATGTAACATACTTTATTTATTGAGTCATATATGTAAATGTGGTTAAGGTTTTCTTACACATGTCTTATTGTAGATCATGCCGACTAAGATAGTGCTGCTCAAAATACTAAGCGTAAGTGACTTGCCTTTTATTTTTTATTTTAATTACTTATAACCTTTACTTGTGTTATGTTTTTTTTTCTAATATTTTTTTCCAATAATGTTGTAGGTCCCTTCACCAGTGAGTTTCCGATTGGAGTCGGGAAACAATTGCCCGCTATTGAAAGACATTGCATAATTTTCTGCTATGAAGGATATTTAGAACATCACTGTAAGTCATCTAAAAACTTCAACCAGTAGCAAGTACCTTCACCAGTAAGTTTCTGATTTTTATCGGGAATAAACTGCCCACTGGTGTTAAAACTTGGACTATAGGTGTGGTTCTATTAACTATTTTAATTGTCATTTTTGGTTTTATATGTAACTTTTCTATTTATATTAAATGTGTTTTATGTTGATTTAGCTTCATGTTAGATGCATGCTTGATTGTTATGTTGATTGTTATGTTGATTGTTTGTGTCTTATTAATTGTTCTTGTCCGACTATCGTTATAGAGGTTTAGGAATCTGACCTCCATCTAGGTTTCGTTAAATTGTCTGATTAATGTGTGCATATATGATTGTAACTGATGTAGTAAAATTTTTATTAATGTTTATGTGTTTGTTATTATTGTTTTAAAATTCTGATTAAAAGTTTGTGTGTTCTTTAATGTTACAAAATATCTGGTTTGAAACATTTACTTAAAAAAACTTAACTATGCATACTATAATGTTAATATTAACTTTTCTTAAGTAATTTAGTTTTCTAATTACTGTCGCTTTCATGTAAACAACTAATTCTTATTTATAGATTTTAAGTATGGTTTAATATTATTATAATAATATTACCTGAGTCTGCGGTATCTTGTACTTCTTTTTGTTGTTCATCTTCATCTGAACCATAAAGGTCAATAACACCACTCCACTTCCAATCCGAAAGCCTTTTATCTAAGCTTTAATGATCCAGTCAAAATATAGCAGAAATTAAGATTTGTTTTTAAAATATAGCAGAAATTAAGATTTGTTTTTAAAATAGTATCATAAGCTTAAAACTGAAGAAACAACTAACCTGATTTGTATCAACTATTTGTTTCTTGAACTTAGGATTAGGATGTTCTAATACAATCTGCAAAAAGAAAATCATAACACATGTTCATGTATATTATCTTTACGATTTATAAAGCAATACGTAAATATCAGACAATATAAAAGATTGTAAATAACAACACATGTTCACCATCAACCTACATTCAATAAATAAAAAATCAGGTAGTTTTTACATTAACACATATTCATAAAATATATAGCATTAGTATGAAGAATATGAAAGGAAACTATAACTTAAAACTTAAAAGGCTGTACCTTTGTTGTGGTGAAATCAACACCAAGGTCTTTTGAATTATACATTGCTAACTCTTTGAATTATCTTTTGGATATCATACCTTTTTGTGATTAGCAATGAATTAGAAGCTGCTAAATCTCTTTATATACTGTTCAGGTAAGTTTTAAAGAGTAAAAACGTGTTCCCGCTTGGTTAAGTTTGAATTTTCACTGCCCTTTAAAATAGGTAAAGTGGTTTACCACATTCAATTGATTAGCACTTTAATTTTGAATGTTTTTCCATATTTTTTGCTAATGATTTAAATTTGAATGAAAAATGAACTGAATTAATAAACAACCTGCATAATTAATAACATTATCAATAGAAAAATGTAATAACAAACTATAATCATAGAGAACAATAAGTTTCCTAAATTGACAGAAGATTGTAACCTGGATTGGATTGACTTTTTGTGAGGTGGTTTCCATTATAATAGTGAGTGAGCTTTAAGAATGTGAGTAAAACGAAGAGGGTTAGTTTATTTATATAGTGAGTGAGCTAGGGTTTTTAATATTTAAAAACATGTATTTCCCGCTTGGTTACATTTTAAGCTGACCCCTTCCCTTAATTTACTGAATAAGTTTGTTTACATCCCATTTTTTGTGGAAATAACATCCCAGGCTTGTTACCTAGAAATTTATACACATTCTGTTACAATTATTAGGTAGGTATTTACAAATTATATTTAAATAAAAGTAAACTTTGTTTAAAACCATTTTGTTTAATTTGCATGTTTTAATTCGTTTTAAATGGTGATTAGTGTTTTTTAAATTACACTATAACATTCATTTTAAATTTATGGCTTTTATTCTAAACATGTCATGTAGTTAAAATATTGTCTAGAAGCAGCTGAAACAACAGATGCCAGGACCTTAAATACCAAGATAACGGTAAAGTTTACATTAATGTTATTTTGTCACTCGTTATTTTACGTTTTGAGATTGAATAGAAACATTAATTTTTTTAATAATATATCTAATGATGTAGTTGGGAACTGGGACATGGAAGTTAAGTGGCAGATTATAATGCGGATGTAAAAAAATCAATGGGTTTGTATTGAAACTGGTCCAGCAGCAACTGGAAGTGATGGTATGGTTCTATTCATCTAAATGAATGTTTTGGGTTGCTGATTGTAAACATATACATAATTCCAGCATGTGATTTTAATTTTAGGTAGCTTGTATTCATTTTAAATTTGTAGCATTCATTTTAGATTTATGGTTTTTATTTTAAACTTGTCGAGCAACAGATTTGTCTAGCAGCAGAATGTAGTTGGGAACTCGGACATGGAGCAGAGCAGCAATTGGTATTATGGTAAATGAAACAATCAGCAACCAGCTGCAAATGCATGTAATAACTCTATTATTTTTGATTTTTTAAGTATTTTAGGTTGTTGATTGTTACAGCTCAAACGGTATATTTACGAACTTGGACACGACGGTTGTCGAGCAGCTTAAACACGACTTAAACACGACGGTATATTTCGACTTTTTAAGTATTGTGTTTGAGCATTTGATTGTAAAATTGTGTTTTACCAGCTGTAACTACATTTGTTACAGCTCAAACGCGACAAGGATTTGCCGATTGCGGGAGTTTGGTGATTTTAGTTACTTACTCTGTTGTTTTTTCAAAAACCTAGACAGTGTTTGAACTGTATTTGAAATGTATTTGGACTGTATTTGGACTATATATAAAAACTGGAATATATTTGTTTTTTTAGAAAACTGGATTATTATAAAAAAAAACTGAAAAAAATGGGTCTTGCAATTATAGTTGTACATGAAAGTGTAATTTGGGGTATAAATTCGGATAAAAGTAAGCAGATTTCGTAAATTAGGGTTTAGAATGTAATTAGTTAGGGTTTATAGTGTAATTAATTAGGAGGGTTAAAAAGAAAATTGTGTTTAAAAGACCAAACAGCCCTTATTTTTCTTGTACTTTATGCAGTTGGGTTAGTAACTTGTTCTTATTTTTATGGTATCTTAAATTGCCCTTCTAATTGGCTTTATATATAGTATAGATTTATATTTGTCAGTTGACTTGTTTTTTTCTAGCATTTCAGATAATCAAATGAGGTATCATAGTTAATTAGTGGACTAATATTGTCATAGGGTAAACAATTTTTAAAAATAGAGAAGCATTTTTAATAATAGACTGCAATGAGGTATCACATAATTAAGTTTGTACTTCCCATTAATCTTTTCTTTTTTATATGTGAACTAATATTGTAAAATTCAACGATAAGATATAAAAGGTAAATGATATATATAGTTTTTGAACGGAAAATGAGTCCCTCAAGACTTTAGCTCACGCTGCTGTGATCACAGACCAGCTATCCGATAACTCACTAGCAAAGAGTCGTAGGACGAGACCAACTCTAGCTGATTTCATCAACTCCAAGAGAAAACCCACATAAGTAGAAAAACTCTCCATTAAACATAAGACTTCATGAAGAATCTTAAGTACATCCACCCAGTTGATCTAAGTATTCAATGAAATTTTGATAATCGTCTTCACACATAAGATTATAACTAAATTAATTGTGAAATTAAAATCTTGAATAATATATCTCTATTTAAATAGATTTGAAAATCAAAATTGAAGATGTCATACATAATCGGAAATATCAATCTACCCTTATAATTTAGGTTTTTTTAAGTCAACCCGTGTAACACAGGTTATAACCTAGTTTTTAAATAGAGTAGAATTATGGAGTAAGTTACGCTTTTATTTTTCGTCTCTAAACTAAAAAATTTCAAAAATCATCATTTATATTCATGGCTTTAACATTTTACGTCATTTTCTTTAATCGACAAGTTTTTGAATTAAATAAAGTCACCTTTCACATACACATGAAAGTAAACATGTCTTTTATTTTTTATTAAACTAATAAAATAAATGGTTATTGGATTTTAATACTCCTAATTATGGGGTATGGCCGCTGCCACTCCCAACTAGCACCTTCACTGTCACCACTTCCAACTTAACATTTCACTTGCCGTGCCACTTCGCTTTTATGCCACATAAGCATGACACGTGTGATAATTACACCACGTGGATAAAAACGAAGTGACACGGCAAGTGAAATGTTAAGTTGGAAGTGGTAACAATGAAGGTGTTAGTTGGAAATGACAACGGTCAATACCCCATAATTGAGAGTATTAAAATCCAATAACCCTAAAATAAAATATCAATTACTTCTCTTTCTTCTTCTTCCTCCATATATATCCACTAGGGGTGTACGCGGTTCGGTTTTTACGGTTTTTTGGATAAAACCGTAATCAAGCCGTTACTTGCGGTTTTTTGTCATTAAAAACCAAAACCGAACCATTTAAGGTAAAAAACTAAACCTAAACCGAACCATACGAGCGGTTTGGTTTCGCGGTTTGAGCTTTATAGTCCAAGTTTAAGAGCACTAAAAAACATCCCGAAAATCTTGTCAAAATCTTATAAACTTTCAAAAGTACCGGTATTGAAAATTGATTATATATCTAAAATTGATTAGTATATGATATATACTTACATATTATATATATATATAATGATACATATAATGATATTATATATATATGATCGATATGCTAGTTATGACCTATTTTAGCACTAACAAACTAATAAATGTTTTAATACTTTACTTACAGGAACTCATATATGAGTTCTAATATATATATACTAGTTTAGGGCCCGCGGTACGCTCGGGAACACAATTCAAGTGATGCTTTTAAAGATGTTCATGAATGTTCCATTCAGTTTTGAGACAAACCATGATAAAACGGAACACATGATATATTTTTAAAAATTAAATTTTTAGTATAGCAATATTATACTCAAATTAAAGAGAATAAAGTGCTTAGTTTTATGGTGTAGTTTATTTTTTTTTTAAATAATATAAAAATGTTATGTATATTTATAAAACACTGAGGTCTTTCATTGTATGTTATTATTTACTTTATCAATAAGTTTCATTTTTAAACCATATCAAATATAAACCGACTCACGTATACCCCTTGTAGTAAAGGGTTAAAAATATAAATACTCTTAAATTTTCAAAATTTTCCAAAATAATAGGGGACCAAAAATGTAATTAGTTTTATTATAATAAATTCCATATACATATTTTAATTAGAAAAATCATTATTGTGAGATAATCTCTCAAATAATGTCACATAAGCTAAAAGCTATGAAAACATGCCACATAGGATTTTTTGTTTTGCTATATTATATAAGGATATACACACACACACACATGTGCGCGTACGGTCCGGTCCGGTTTTTTACAAACGGTTTTTGCTATAAACCGTAAACCAAACCGTTCATAACGGTCCGGTCCGGTTTTAAAGAACGGTTTTTTGTATAAACATAAACTGACCGCGAAACCAAATCGCTGAACGGTTTGGACGGTTTCACAGTTTAAAACCGAACCGTGTACACCCCTAATATCCACCACCATCCGCCATTAACCTCTCATCACCAATCTAATCTGCCATCACCTTCAAAATATATAAAAGAAAATTGATAATAAAATAGGGAAAGACTTCAAATGTAGATCAAGTACAAAGCCCTATCTTTGAGCTATTTGAGACTTCACTTTGGGTAGATATAGAGATCGGACAAATAAGTTAATTTCGGTTAAGTGGTTATTTTTGTTTATTGAGAAAATCGGTTATTCGCTTTAACCAGTTCGGTTAATAACCGTTTTTTTTCAAAATTTTCAGTTATTCTACTTTAACTGGTTTTTTCTAATAATTTATTATTTTTTCGGGTTTTTCTCCGGTTAACCAGTGGATCGGTTTAATTCAGTTTTAAAAAAACCGGTTAATAACCAATTATTCATAAAAAATTCTTAATCGATTACGAACCTGCTGTTAAAAAATACCCTAACCAGTTATTCCTCAATCGGTTAATAACCGGTTACGGTTAATAACCGTTTTTGGTTATTGAACCAGTTATTTTGTGCACCTCTAGATAGATATAAGACGGTAAAGCAATATATTAGATTTAAAGAGAAATAGTTGTTGCATACTGAATATCACATAAACAAGTAACATACTATATTTCCCTTTCATCATTTCAATATTTCATTAATAATAATAAGAAGAAAAAAAACCCTAGTGGTGATATAAAAAAAAATAAAACAGATGTCATAGCACAAGTTTTCCTAAAGAGACCAGTGTAGAGACCAAAATGCCCATCCAGTATCAAGTGAGACTATTATACACCATAATAAAAAATGAGAGATGAAATCAATGATCTTGGTTATCTGATCTGATGTTCATAATCTGAGAAACAACAATCTTCGAAAGCTCGTTAATGGCAGCTTGAACTTGATAATCATCCGCTGGTGTTTCCCTTGGCACTGACCATACCTCTGATTGTGATTGTGAGCCTAAACCACTATACTCTCTTGCTGCAACCCTTGTCTTTTTGGATTTCATCACCACTTTCTCTAGATCAGCTTGCGATAATGGTCTTGGTAACTGAATCAATAAACAAACATATCAAAATCACTTTTTTTTTGTTTCAAGTTCATCACCCAAAGTTGTTAGACAACAAAACGTCACAAAATGGACAGGTTGGATTATACGAGACACAGCAGGTCCGGTAAAAAATATGTAAAACTTGTGGTATGCATCAGATCAGGTTGATATGAATCCATAACACTTTCTATCAATAAACTTTCAACCCCTTTGCCTTGTTTACTTACAGCTAACCTTTATTTATTCACTTGATGTTTGCATTTTTATATGAAAAATGTCATTGGCAAATCTAACCTAGAGTTACAAAACTTGTGCCGCGATAACATAACATATGAGAGAGAGAGAGAGACTCACAAGTGATGACTTCCCCTTCTTCTCGTCATCTAATAAATCTCTAATGGGAAAATAGGCAGCTTGCTTGCAGAGCTCTAAAAGATCCGATCCAGTATAACCTTCACATAAAGCAGCTATGGTGTCAAGATCAATATCATCTTCTACTCTCTCGCCCTTCAAAATCACCTTCAGAATGTCAGCCCTTTCTTTGCAGTCAGGTATCCCTATCTCAAACGCCTGTGGAAGTCGTCTCAGTATAGCTTCATCAAGCTCTGAAGGCCGGTTTGTTGCAGCAAGCACCATTACTCTAGCATTCTCTACACAAATCAGAAATTAACACGTTCATCAGAAAGTTATATGCTTAAATTGCTGCAAAAGACCTATCTGCCTAAAAGAATAAGATTTAGAAAGACTGATTTTGAAAGCCTTTTTATTAAAAAAAGAGAAACTTACGATCAGTGGTAAAACCATCCCATAATGCCATAAACTCAGTCTTCATATTGGTTAATGCTTCATGGTCTGTGGTTCGGCGTTGACCAAGAAAACTATCGACCTCGTCAATAAATATTATTGCAGGTTGGAGCTTGTATGCCAAGCTAAATACGGCAGCAACTGCAAAATCAGAAATTACCACAAGTGAACATTTTGTAAAACTTAAAAGCTTATAATATCGTAAAGATATCTTGTGGCACTACTAAAAAACTAACTAGCTGCAATCAAACAGAAATAATTAGAAAAATGGGTGAAATAGTTGCTACAAAAGATGCAATGCATGATCAAGGTAGTGGGTAAAATACTCACAATATATCCAAAATAAAGAATTATCCCCTATCATTTACGCCCTCAAGGAAACACATACATAATCTGTATCAATTAATATATGCTAAAACTCTACAGGAACGGTCTAGACAGTTACAAAGAACAATAAACATTTATCACTCACCAAGTTTCTGTGCATCTCCAAACCATTTGCTCATCAAATCTGATATCCTCACATTGATAAAAACAGCCCCCGACTCTTTTGCAATAGCTTTTGCAAGCATAGTTTTCCCTGTACCAGGTGGACCATACAACAAAACACCTTTTTGGGGCCCAAGCAGCTTCCCGTAAGAAAAAAGCTCCGGCCTACGTAGGGGCAATATCACCAATTCATATAGTGATTGCTTGATGGATTCCAACCCTCCAATGGAATTGAATTCCACATCAATATGATCAGGATTTATCACATTGCATGCAATGACATCCTGTTATGCATCAAACGTAAGCAAACAACAACCAAAACAAACGACAAGCTGCTGAAACATAACATACTTCACATGTTTTCCCCATTTGAGTAAATTTTTTTCACCCAATTTACATTTTATAATAACATATAGTAATGGATAACATGCTATTTGTAATAATAATATATATGTATATGCCGCATTGTCTCTAATGTGAGTAAACCATTTTTTAAATAATAAATTTCAAAACTAGTAAATCAAATTAATTTTCTTTTTTTATTTCAAATAAGCATTCTTTGTATATGTAGAACCTGGTTTGGCATCCTGTGTGACATCAACCAGGGTCACATACATCTGCAATCTACAAGTTATATCAGTTTCGGTCTAAAACACAATATACCGATTTCAACTTTGCAGATTACTTCATTGTTCATCCAGAAAAGTGGTAAGGATCGCTTCTATCCATGCAATTTAGACATCAAACTTGGAAACTTCTTGTGCACATAGCACCCTTTCGTCAAAAGTTCTCATGTACACCTTGCATTTCTTTTTTACTTAGAGGGGTGTTATTAATGATTTGGGTGGTCAACCAAAAGTTATTTACACTAGTTCTATATTAGTACTTCACAATATAGACATAGATGTATTACGAATACATCCCCCCTGGTTCAATAATATGGTCGAAGTAACAATTTTTCCACTACAAAACTCTCATTCACAATACGCTTTGTCATGCACTTTGCTGTCTATTGGATCGAATTAACAATTTACTTGTCTAAAACAACTGTCAGAAACTCAAAATAATTGTGGGTTAAAAGTGTCTATAACTAGTCACTAATCAAAAGTGCACAACTTTTTTAATCATACTATTTGAATGATAGTACTAGACGCGTAACCTACAACACTTGATAATCAAATGTACAAGCCATAGTAGCTTCCACCAGCATACTAATTATGTTTCTAAAACCTATCACATGTAATTCATTTTCCTCACAAACTTACACAATCTAATCCTTTTTTTAACCAATACAAACATTAAAACAACAACACACACTTATATAACAAAAAAAACAATAACTTGAACATCATAAACCCTAACCTAGTTCTTAACATCATTCAAAACAAACAAATGCATTGAAATGAGTATGAAAATACCTCATATGGATTGGTATGAACAAGAGGACGACCTAATCGCTTCGAAATTTCCTTCTTTTGTTCTAGGGCTTTTTTGGAAGCTTCTCGATTAGGATCGAGATGTTTAAGTCCGGCGAAGAGAACTAAACAACTGAGTGCAGCACTAGCGGCGTATAACACTAGTTCCTGCAAAAACTTTGTCTCTGTTGTTGATCCTCCTTTCATATCTTCTTCTTCGTCTTCAAGTTACCAGCAAAACACTTATCTCCTCTTGTTCTTGTTGAAGGTGTGTTTTTGGTTGAATTGATTTTTGTATTGTGTTGTATTGGGATAACAATGCACACGTGTGATGATTATTACTTTTTTGCCATGCTAAGATTGGGCTTGTTTTAGCCCAATAGGTTAAAGCCCAACAAAGATTGGAAAACTATGTTATACACTTATACGTAACGTCGCTTTGGTACAGTAGGTATAACAGTCGAAGCAGTTTGTATTGCTAGGTGGACTTAAAACCTAAATTATATCTCGAAGAAAAGAGATGAATATGATTACAGGATAGGTAGGTATAACCTTTGAACGTTCCTTTATGACGCATAAATAGTATGAAGTATCCTAGTGGGTCGGAAGATGTCATGTCGTTGAACCAACTATCGTTTGTGGAGACAACACTACACTTCACAACACTCTCCCTGGTCTGCTCAACCCCTCACTATTGTGTTTGATAAGGTCATGGAATACTAATCTGATTCTACGAAAACTATAGGAATTTTACATCCCACAATTTCATTTGAATTGACCTGACTTCTTTTTCACATGGGTTATTTTCCACAAATCATTAAAAAAATTATGATTTCCATAATTCACACAAATCATCAACCTCAATTATGCTTAGCCTTACAACAATGTCCCTGATTGTTATAGTAATGGACTAGAAAGCATTTAAACTTCTTTTCTAGCTTAGTTGTCACTTAAATTTAAGGGGTAAATATACTTTAAATGCATATTTCCTCCTCCAAAACACTTTAAATGCATATATTATCCAACCAAAAAAATCAATTGTATATTTCCCCTTATAAACAACTTTAATTTGCAAATATACCCATTTTTAATAAGGACATTTAGTTAACATTGGGTATATATGCAATTGATTTTTTTAATTGGGGAAATATGCATTTAGGGGGTGTTTATAGGGGTAATTAAATATGCAATTGAATCTAAATTTAAAACGGAGAAAAACAAGAGTGAAGAGGAACAAAATTTTTATTCATGTCTCTTCTTACATGTCAATATTATTTGTCATGTGTTCTTTTTTTAAGCATGACATATCATTACCGCATAGCATCTGCTTAAGTGTCAATCTCACATTCAGTTATAATCATCTCAATTTTCTATTAAAATGTTAATTCGTTATTATTAAAAGGAAAATCATGCATCATCTGAAATGCAAACTCATGACCTTCGTGTTAGATGCACAAGTATTAGTCATCAGACTAAACCATTGTTTTTAATTATTCGAAACAAATAATGCGTAATCATACCTTGTTTATTTATTTGTTATTTTAATTTTAGTGTTTTTTTATATATATATTTTTATTACATATTGTTTACATTGTTCAATTCGTGTAATACATGTGTTATTAACCCGGTATATATATATGTGTATGAATACAATAAGTAACCAACTTAAACATAAACTTGATTATATGTGAGTAAATAGAGTTGTTTATGTCTTACTAAGAAAACCATTTGTGGGGAATAAAACTTAGTCGGTGCAAAAAGAATGCAACGTGTATAATGTTTCCTCATTTTAATGTACATATTTCAATCTATGAAATATAATCTTATGTGATAACTCATCGACTTGATCTTTGTGACCGATGTCAAAGTACCACTCAAATATAAGACTAAATCGTCCCTTATACCTTATTAGGCCAAGTCGGGTGTCTAATCACGAATTGCATTGTGAAAAGTGTTTTGTTTAGCAGTGATTAATGTAAATTATCGACTAATAAATAAAAATGAAACTCGATTGGTTGAAGATTTGTTTTAAAATGAATCGACACGTAATTAAAATTACCTGTAAACAATTAAGGAGCTGTTTGACAATTTCTGAATCATTAAGTGCTAAATGGTTAGGAGGTATGAACCATTAATAGGTTTTATCAATAGGCCGGATGTTGAGGTAGCACTTTATACTAGGATAAAGTTGGTATATGCTCAATTCAGTTCCATTCAGCATTTCTTTGTCTCTTAACCATTCAATACTTAACTAAACCATTCAGAGACTTTTTTTATAAAACAAACTCTCTGAATGCTAAATGATTAGACACTGAACTGAACTATTAAGAGGTGAAACAAACATCTCTTAAAAGCATGGTCGTGATTTCAAATCATCAACGATTGAATTTATTTGCTACTTGAAAAAGAAAGCACCACTGAGTCAAAAGTTTTTTTAACGACAATTTTATTAAAACCCAGCTACTAGCAAGAAGCTATGGCCAATAAAACAAGCAACCAAACAAAAACAACAAGGGCCTAATACCAACAAGCAAAACTAACCACACCAAACCTACAAGGACTATATTACCATTTGTGTCACATAACATCCAACCTATTTATTCGATATTTTAATCATAAAAGGGTATTCATCTGATTTTATCTACAACACTGTCCATCAAAAGAGCCACAAGAGTCAAAAGCTTAAATGCCTGCAAGAACACTCTCCAATAATCATTAAAGATTGTGTTAATGATATGAGATTCAATACAAAAATAAATGATGACATGTGGTTCAAACTTCAAAGGGTTCGGTGATCATAATAGTGCCCATGTACCAAAATGATACTTATCTATGCAACTACAATCAATTGCATTTGTGACTTACAATGAAAACTTCTAGTTGGTCGGTGCGTAACACGGCTTCGGAGAACGGGTTAAAAATTTGGGTTCATCACCTCGTGAGTTAAGACAACTAAACATATTCATGCTATTACACATTACACGATTAAACGGGGGTTATTGCTTCCTGCATATACTAGCAGCCCACAACAAAAAATCTAACACAAAAAAAAAAAAAAACAGTCAATCAAGAAACGCACTTATAACATCAACCAATAGTAACACAACAACTCAAACCATAAACTATTAGGAACACAACCCCTCAAGCCACACACAAAATATTATTCAATCAATATCAACACAACACCTCAAGTCACACACAAAAACACTATTCAACCTATAAAAGCATAACACCTTAAGCCACATACAAAACATTATTCAACTTATAGCGACACAACACCTCAATCTACACACAAAGCACTATTCATGAAGTTTGAGTTTCAATATAGTTAAATGAGATGGACGTTGTGGAACCGTGATATTTATGTTACGTATATTGGTTTTCAATGGTACCAACTATCACTTTTTTGTTTATATCGGTCCCAACTCTCGAATTAGTTAGTAACAGTCCTAACTTTTATCACTTTAACAACCAACAGGCCGTCGTTAAATTTTTTTAACGGCGCTAAGGTTTTTTCGAATTCAAGACCGATGTTTTAGGGGTTTGATCGGAAGGAGAACATGAGTCGGTTGATGTAAAAGTTAGATCGTAAAGGCGCTCCGAACGACGAAACGGTGCTTCAATCGGGTGTAAAAATTTTGTCGTTCGGAACGCCGTTTCGAGATAACCTTTACATTAATCGACTTCTATTCTCCTTCTAATCAAAAGCCTAAAATATCAGTTTTGAATTCGGAAAAAAATTGACATTAAAAAAATTAACGTCTTATTGGTTGTCTAAACGATAAAGTTAAGACCGTTAGCAGCCAATTCTAGTTAAGACTGATATAGATAAAAAAAAATAGCCAATTTAATAATTAAAATTATTTAAAAGCAATATACCTTTCTGTTAGTGGCTGTTGTACATAAAAAAGAATAACCTTTTCTTAAATAAAAAACAACTCATCTCTTTTTGCTATGAACAATTCATCTCTTTATCACTTTATGCTATAAACAACCCCTCTTTTTACAATAAAAATAATGCGTCTACTGTTTAACACAATAACACATAATGTTATTCTTTCATTTAGCTGTTAGTCGCCTATTTTTATTGGGCTTGAAGTCTTAAAAAGATCGTTTTTTTCATCATTTAATGGTTCAGTTCAATGCTTAATAATTTAGCATTCAAATCGTTTGTTTTATAAAAAAAACCTCTTAATGGTTACCCTCATCTTAAGTTCAACTCTAACATCTTTCATATTGATAAAGCATCTTAATGGTTTAGTACTCTTAACCATTTAACATTTATTGAATCACATTTTGACAAACAACCCTTTTACCAAAATGATCTGAATGTATTTTATGCATTATATGATCTTAAAAAATAAAGGGTGTATCTGGTGCACATCATGAATCCTCCGACCGATGCAGTTGTTGACGATAATATTGTTTCGAAATTGTGGGATGAAATACATATTTTAGAGTTCGATACGATCATGTAAAACACATTGCAAGTCTAACAAAGTTTAACTTCATGGACTTAGCCGGCAAGTAATGATGATATTTGTGTATAATCTATATCTATACATTCTAATAAAAGAGAGTTTTAAGGGACACTTGTCATCAATTAGAGGCACTTAGAAAATAGTTTTACCGCTCAAATTTATTATAACAATTTTATTAGATAAAGATTTTCATTCCATTAATTCTAAATTAACAAGGTAATCAAATGATTTTTTTTTTCAAAAATATGTTATGCTTTAAATTGATTTGTTTTGAAAATATAAAATTTATATTACCTATGAATTAATTTGCATCCTTAATCATTGTTTTTTCATAATGTTAAGAGTTAAGTACAATTTGCACCCCTATGGTTTACATTCAAAGTCACTTTACATCCCCGTCTGAAAAATTAGACCGTTTTCACCCCTATGGTTTTTAAAGCGGGTCCTTTGCACCCCTCCCTAACTTTGACCGTTAGTTAACCATCCAAATAATTATTAAAATATCATTTTACCTCTCTTTAAACCATTTACAACTCCTTTTTAACCCATTTTTAAACTCCCTAATCAATTTTCTCGTAAAACCTTCAACCCAATTTAAAACTTCATTTTCAGGATTTTTGTGATGTTGTGTACTTGTGTGGAAGAACATAGTCATTGTGCAGGAATATGGGAATCCTAGGGATGTGAATTAATATAATAAGTGTTTAAACGCTTAAAAGTCGTTTTTACCCCCTTCAATTAACACTCAACTAATGGACAAAGTTAGGGAGTGATGTAAATGACCCGCTTTAAAAACCATAGGTGTGCAAATGGTCTAATTTTTTAGACGGGGATGCAACATGATTTTGGGTGTAAACCACAGGGGTGCAAACTGCACTTAACTCTAATGTTAATTAAAATCTAACAAATTGCATTCAATTGTTCCAAAAATATTCAACATTGCAAAATGTAATGTTTTTAATTAATGCGTCTATATTGCTAAGCCAAAGTCTTGATGAGATCTTTGCCAAATATAAGATGTCTATTGTTCACATAAGATGATTTTTTTTATTGTTGTAGGTAGTTCGTTTTTTAGCTTTAACAAACCTTTATTTAACGTGATAATATGCAACTTATTTTTAAATGTTTCTTTTTTCTAAAGGAAAATTTCACAAAACAAATAAACTTTATTTTGTTTCAATTAGATAACTTCAGTTTAAAATGTGTTCTACTCCTAGGTAATTAACTTTATAATAGGTAAACACTATTAGTTAACTTTATAATAGGAAAACACTGATTTTTAGGTTAATTTGGGACACGTTTTCTGTTTTTTTTCTGCTATCAACTATATTTTTCAGTCCATAATTTTTTTTTAAAAATTTCACAAGTTTTTAAATTTTTTGCAATTTCTAAAGAAAGTGACACTTTTTAGACTTTTTTACAAATTTATGAAAAAAATTTTAGTTTTTTTTAATTTATAATTTTTTTGGAAATATTTATTATATTTTATTTAAATCGAATGTTACAAGACTTGAAAGTTGGTGGTGGGAAATTAGAAACAATTGTTTTTAAGGTGTTTCTCGGGAAGTTAGTATTTACTTATTATACAAAGTAATTACCTAAGATTGAAACATGTTTTTAAAGTTAACTTATGTAATTGAAACAAACATAGTTTGAGTGATTTAATTAAAAAACAAAAATAAAACTTGGTTAATTTTATATGTTTTCTATGCCCCTACTTGTGTAACACAGGTGTAAAACTAGTGTATTATATAATAATGAAAGTTACATTTTTGTTTGTTTTTTTTCATTTATGTATTTTTATTTACTAATGAAAGCTATGTTTATACTATCTTAGTGCTTTTATGTATTTTAATTAATTAACATATCTATTAATTTACAAGGTCGGTGCTTTTGCACCGACTGGTCGCGTTTTAATTTTGTTTTACTTTAACTTTTTTACAGTTTTAATCTCTGACTTTTGACGTATTTATGGTTTTAATCATCGGTTTTACTAATTGTTATTTTAGCCATTGATGAGTTTTCGATAACTGCGCCACGTAGCGTTTCAATTTTTTTACTTTGACGTATTTACAGTTTTAATCCCTCGACTTTTGACGTATTTATGGTTTTAATCACTGACTTTTACTAATTGTCATTTTAGCCCCTGATGAGCTTTCAACTTTGGTCTCGATCTTACTCCACTTTGACATATACTACGACTTCAATATTCTTATCGTTTTGATATCTAACTTTTGATATTTCATCGTTCTTTAATATGTGACACATTACGGTTTTCGTCGTGATGTATGTGACATGAGACTTTTTTTTTATCAACGCATAAGACAAAGTCACATACACAAGATCCGACTGCGTGACCCGGCTGCTGTAATGTGCAGCCCGGTCTTAAATGAAAGTATTGCATTGTTTTTTAAACGCTACACTACTTGCTTAGGGTAATAAAGATGGTGTAGACTCTTTTTAGAGTAGTTTTGTGTTCAAGTGATCCATGCTAATAAGATAGACTCCTTGTTATTTTGTTATATCTTGACGATGATTCGTCACCAACCAAATTAAAATGTTTAAACTCGAAACGTGTTATCAATAGTTCATTAATCCTATGACCATCGTTGAATTTAAACTCCAAATCTAATGTTTCAAATACAAAAGTTTTATCAATGAATTAATTAAAAATATGAATTTCTAACCTAGAATTGATATGTTATGGCTGGATGTATAACCAAGTTTTAATTTTGTTATAATTAAGTCACTCAAACATATTTAGCTTAAATTAGATGAGTAAAAAGCATATGTAGCAATTGTTAGATTTTGTTTGTGTCAAGAAAGGAATTGATGATAAAATGTGGGAGTCGGAATATTTAATATATGTAATTATATTAAAAAAAAATTAAATATATGTTAATTATAATAAAAAGGAGTATCGGATATTAACGGACCTAACTATTAGTTTTTAGCCGCTACCGGTCCCAACTTTTGAAATATGTGCTGGCGGTCCCAACTTTTATCATTTTGGCCACTAATGGACCCGCCGTTAAAAAAGTTAACGGCGTTAACTTTTTTTTTTTGAATTTCAGGTCGACGTTTTATGGTTTTTGATCGGAATAAGAATACGAGTCTATTGATATAAAAATTACATCGAAACGATGATCCTACGACGAAATTTGTACATCCGGTTAAAGAACTGTTAGGTTTAAACACCCGATAAAGCATCGTTTTGTCATTTGGAGCACTGTTTCGATGTAAATTTTTTATCAATCGACTCTTATTCTTTTTCCGATCAAAAACCATAAAACATCGACTTGAAATTCAAAAAAAAGTTAACGCCGTTAACTTTTTTAACGACGGGTCCATTAGTGGCCAAAATGATAAAAGTTGGGACCACTAGCACATATTTCAAAAGTTGGGACCGGTAGCGGTAAAAAACTAATAGTTAGGTCCGTTAATATCCAATACCCCTAATAAAAAAAATAAAAAAATAAACTTACAATTCACATTACATTAACATAAAAAAATGTAAAAAATCATTCATAAATGAAACGTAAAGAAAAAACATGTGAAAACAATATGTTAGAACGTTTAATTTGAATAAAATATGAAGATGAGTGATCTAGTTGGTACAATTTTTATACTTGAGTTGCTTAATTCGAACAAAATTAAAACTTGATTATGTTTTTAAAAAATACCACAAAAGTTAAATAATAATTTATATGCTATGAGGTTATGTTTGCAAATTAGTGTTGACATAAAGGTTGTTTAATAAATTTACACAATCTTATTCTTATTACCCTTTTAATAGATAGGCCGTGTTTTCACCGCACGCCATCAAACTACTACATGTCTACATGTCAAGTTGGTAATAATATTTATTTTGGTAATAATATTGAAAAAAAAATAAAAATAAAAGTATGCTTGAATAAAGCACACGAAGACAAGAGAAACGTCCTTACCTTTGACGATTTAAAGATAATAATATCATGACGCGATTAATAATCAGTATCATCAGCTTAGTATTTCGTTGTCACTTAATAACTAACAGGAAAATTAGATTTTTTTAATCTCAACTTTCACCTATCGGTCATTATTAATTTCAACTTTACTATTCGTCATTATTACCTTCAACTTTCACTTAATTGGTCAACATTGAGCCTTCCGTTACCCTTGACTAACTCCGTTTAAATATGCTGACGTGACATCCACGTGACAGCTGACATGTTTTATTTTTAAAGAAATTGGATTTTATTAATCCCAACTTTACTATTGGTCATTATTAATCCCAACACAAACCCAAACAAACCTTAACTGAAATATGATTGACCATCATAACACAAACAAATCGTATGTTTCAGTTGAAATTATTAAGCATTCGTATGATTTTCTGCAATTCAATGTATTAGAACAAGATGCAAGATGAAGTGTAAGAACAAAGTAAAAAATCAGGTCTTCAAAATCTTTTAAAGATGATATATAAATGGTTAGGAAGATTTTGAAGATTATATTTTGAAGCCCTAAAAGATTTTGAAGATGTGTTTTGTTAAGATCAACATCTAGACGGTAAATATGACTAAAAAACTTGAACCCGACAAAAAAAAACTTGAAATATGTGTTTTGTTAAGATCACCATCTAGACTTTGTCTATACAAATTTTGCCTTAGAACTACAATTGAGTATTTAAAATTTAAAGACAGTTGTAAAAGTGAATTTAAGATTGGATTTCAATGACAGATCGAAACTTGTTATCAACGTAAAATTAGTAAAAATGTGGATCTAGTAAACCCTAACGTTTTTTCTTAGAGAACTTCTTTCGTTCACTTCGCTTCCAAATAAATGTGCAACCTACGCGGTCCCATCCTCGTTCTTATTCAGCTTTTGGATTCATTGCCAACTTTGGAAACTCTCAAGGACCTCAGCCACGCTATCATCCTAACAACAACGTGATGCTTATGGAGAGAAAGGAACGACGCGATCTTTAGTAATTCAACAATCTAGGGTTTCGTAAAAGAATTAGGTGAGATTAAGTCGGTATCGTATCTCTAGGTCAAGAATAAGAGGAAATCATGTAGCATATCTTGATGTCATGGTGTAATTTTTCTCTATAATTATTGTATCGTTTGCTAGAAAATAATGTAATATAGCTTGGATATCATGGTGTAATTTTTTCTATAATTATTTGTATCTTTTGGCTAGCTGCAGGGCATTTTGCCGGTTATTTTCTCTTAATATACACATGTCGGTCGTTGAAAAAACATAAAATGATAAGTTCTGTTAATACCTACCACTATTTGATTCATCATAGTATTAAAATGAAAGAAAAAAAATCACATACACTAACTATGGAGTCTTTATACTCTATACACACCCCTCCTACATATTTATCATACCCTTGTTAAAAAATACTTTGAAACTTATTAAAATTTCTTTCTAAATTTTTAAAGTCCTTATTCGTTAAAAGAAAGTGTTTCTAAATGAATTTAATAACATGTATAGATAAAAATGGTTAGTGTGGGTATTTAACGGTTCGGTTAACGATTTGTTCGGTTCGGTTTATTCGGTTGTGAATTTTTTTTTTCGGTCGTGAAATCTTTTTTTGCCTGATCTAACCGAATTCCACCGCTTTCGTATGTTTTTTCAGTCGCGAAATCTTTTTTTACTAACCGAATAGAATTTAACCGCTTTAGTAGGTTTATTCGGTTCGTTTATCGATTAAAACGATTATTATACGTTTTATTCAGATAACCGAACCGAATGAAACATATTTTTTGTAACTGAAAACCTAACTCACAATTCGGATAAGGTTGGTAACCGAAGCGAAAACCAAATTTGCAATTCAGTTCATTTTTTAAGTTACGAAGACGATTTATTCGATTATTTTCAATTTTCGGTTTGTTTGAACGCCCCTAGTCAATACCCACCAACTAAATGCTTTAGTTTAGTACAACATTATAACTAATGAAATCTTAAAATAAGAAGTAAATATAGTTTTATAATTAAAAAGTTGAAATTATATTTTTCAAAAACCATAGGAAGGAAGTGTAACAAATATAAAATTACAAAATAGGGGTGTATATAGTAGCACCTATTAACATATTGGTTTACAGAAAGTCAAAGGTTCATTTGGTCATTAATCAAAATCCAGTGTTACAATGCAAAATGACATAGTATAAAAGTCATTGGACTATTTACGCTAAATCTTTATATTCTAACAATTGAGTAAAATGTCCACATGTCATCATTTTAACTATTTCAAATCGGATTTTGCTTAGGTATCACCCTCTAATTTAATTTGATTGAAGATTTCAAGACGGGTCACGGTATGCTTCATATTTGAAATAAACCGATATGTTCAAATAAATAATTTACCAACTATCATGAGTTATCTCCTAGTCCGATATGTTTAGATAAAAAAATTTACCAATTATCATGAATTACTCTTAACCCTATATGTTCGAATAAAAAAATTACCAATCATTATAGATAAGCTCATTTATTTTAGCATGTGATTTGTACTAAAAAAATATTTGTAAATATTTAGACTGACTCATATTCAAAATAAACAGATATGTTCAAATAAAAGCTTGCCAATTATCATGAATTATATCTCAATATATTCAAATAAAATTTATTAATTATCATAAATTTTTTCCTAACTAAATATGTTGGAATACAAATTTTACAAATAATTATAGATTATATTTTTACTTTAGCATATGATTTTATCCTAAAGGACATGTTAAAAATTAAATTTGATAAATAAATTTTGATAAGAAACCAAAGTTACATGTTGTTCATGAATACTAATCTAATAAAATAATAAATTAAATATAAATATTTAACAAAAACTCGAAAAGCAAGTCAAACAACTGGATGGAAAGTGGAAACATACATTTCAACCCACCACTTCATCCCTCAAATTCCGACTACAACTTTGATTTCATTGAAATCAATATATTGTACTACATAACAACATTTAATATTTTAATTTCATTTCATTTCATTTGTACTACACCTTCTCTTTGCAAGTACATTCACTTACATCTCTACTTATTAGTTCTCCAATTCATCACAATCTTTCTTTCTAAACCAAAATTCCCAAAATACCCTTTTGATAGAGGGTTCAATTGATGATCGACAAGATGAGATTTCGGTCGGCAATGGAACAAAAACGCTGCCGTGGGGAACCATTATACAACGATGAGTTTGAATTAGATAAGGATTGAGTATGTTTATTTATGTGATGATTTAATAGGGTTTGATTTGGTTTAAGATTAGTATCTATACTATATATAATAGAGATTGGAGGGGTATTTTAAGATACCCAAAAAATAAGAACACATACAAATTTTAATGCATAGTGTACAAGCCAAATTAAGGGTATAATGGTACTTTTAACTTTAATTACAAATTATCTCCTTAATTTAATTACACTTGAAACCTTCACCTTTAATCAAATTATGTTTAATTAATTAGTAGTTTCACTTTTTCCCCTCACTTATAAACTTTTTAATTCTTTTACGTATTTCCATCATATCTCTTAAACTATGATGTTTTAAAATTTTTCTTAGGTAATGTTGCGACCTCCTCATTATTGTCGACGTTTTGATGTTTCTTTTGTTCAATCTCAACATAGTTAATGCTTTAGCATACAACTATTAATGCTTTTACATAAATTTGGTTAGTTAATTTAAGATGTAGAGCATATTAATGCGTTAGAGTACAACATTATATTTTATATATTTTCAAATGATCGTAGCTAAAAAAAGAGAAATTATTATATATTAAAACGTTACTTTTTATTCTCCTCATATTTCTCAGTGATTTGTTGTTTTTTTGACCAAATTAGAAAAATTCAATGAAATGTAACAAAAATGAAATTGTATTACTAACATTTTGTTTGTGTTGTTCTTAGATTTTTTAAGACTGCTTCATGTTTTTTGTTTGGTTTTGGAATTTAAACGAAAATTTTACAAGTTTGTTGTGACGGGACCTTACAATAATATAAATGTAGATTAAATGTACTTGCACATTGTGACGGAGGTGCTAAAGTTTGTAAAACCTGGTTTCAACAACTTGTATATTATTATTCACCTTCTAGGAAAGTTTAAGACGAAATTTTAGTTACATTTTTTTCCCATTTCCTACATGATTATAATTTTTTATGTATTTCTATTATATCTTTTAAACTATAATGTTTTTTAAAAAAAAATATGAAGGTACCGTGACGACATGCTATTTTTGTCAATGCTTCGATGTTTGTTTTACCCAAAATCATTAAAAGGTACAAGTATTTATTGCTTTAGTGCACAAATGATTAATGTTTTGACCAAAACTTAGTTCGTTGGTTAAGTTGTACAACTGATTAATGCGTTCGTGTAAACATCAAATTTTAAATATTTTTATGTTGTTCTACTTATGAATTTTAAATATTTGAAAAGTATTGTAAACATCACACTAATTTCATTCATTCATTAATTAGTTATAAATATTTTCAAATTATTATGATCATATATTATTGTAAGTAGTTTCATATGAAATTAACTAGATTAGTACCCGTTTACTATACGAGATTTTGATTTTATAGGTTTTAACTAAAAAAGAGAAATTATTATATATTAAAACGTTACTTTTTATTCTCCTCATATTTCTCAGTGATTTGTTGTTTTTTTGACCAAATTAGAAAAATTCAATGAAATGTAACAAAAATGAAATTGTATTACTAACATTTTGTTTGTGTTGTTCTTAGATTTTTTAAGACTGCTTCATGTTTTTTGTTTGGTTTTGGAATTTAAACGAAAATTTTACAAGTTTGTTGTGACGGGACCTTACAATAATATAAATGTAGATTAAATGTACTTGCACATTGTGACGGAGGTGCTAAAGTTTGTAAAACCTGGTTTCAACAACTTGTATATTATTATTCACCTTCTAGGAAAGTTTAAGACGAAATTTTAGTTACATTTTTTTCCCATTTCCTACATGATTATAATTTTTTATGTATTTCTATTATATCTTTTAAACTATAATGTTTTTTAAAAAAAAATATGAAGGTACCGTGACGACATGCTATTTTTGTCAATGCTTCGATGTTTGTTTTACCCAAAATCATTAAAAGGTACAAGTATTTATTGCTTTAGTGCACAAATGATTAATGTTTTAACCAAAACTTAGTTCGTTGGTTAAGTTGTACAACTGATTAATGCGTTCGTGTAAACATCAAATTTTAAATATTTTTATGTTGTTCTACTTATGAATTTTAAATATTTGAAAAGTATTGTAAACATCACACTAATTTCATTCATTCATTAATTAGTTATAAATATTTTCAAATTATTATGATCATGTATTATTGTAAGTAGTTTCATATGAAATTAACTAGATTAGTACCCGTTTACTATACGAGATTTTGATTTTATAGGTTTTAACTAAAAAAGAGAAATTATTATATATTAAAACGTTACTTTTTATTCTCCTCATATTTCTCAGTGATTTGTTGTTTTTTTGACCAAATTAGAAAAATTCAATGAAATGTAACAAAAATGAAATTGTATTACTAACATTTTGTTTGTGTTGTTCTTAGATTTTTTAAGACTGCTTCATGTTTTTTGTTTGGTTTTGGAATTTAAACGAAAATTTTACAAGTTTGTTGTGACGGGACCTTACAATAATATAAATGTAGATTAAATGTACTTGCACATTGTGACGGAGGTGCTAAAGTTTGTAAAACCTGGTTTCAACAACTTGTATATTATTATTCACCTTCTAGGAAAGTTTAAGACGAAATTTTAGTTACATTTTTTTCCCATTTCCTACATGATTATAATTTTTTATGTATTTCTATTATATCTTTTAAACTATAATGTTTTTTAAAAAAAAATATGAAGGTACCGTGACGACATGCTATTTTTGTCAATGCTTCGATGTTTGTTTTACCCAAAATCATTAAAAGGTACAAGTATTTATTGCTTTAGTGCACAAATGATTAATGTTTTGACCAAAACTTAGTTCGTTGGTTAAGTTGTACAACTGATTAATGCGTTCGTGTAAACATCAAATTTTAAATATTTTTATGTTGTTCTACTTATGAATTTTAAATATTTGAAAAGTATTGTAAACATCACACTAATTTCATTCATTCATTAATTAGTTATAAATATTTTCAAATTATTATGATCATGTATTATTGTAAGTAGTTTCATATGAAATTAACTAGATTAGTACCCGTTTACTATACGAGATTTTGATTTTATAGGTTTTAACTAAAAAAGAGAAATTATTATATATTAAAACGTTACTTTTTATTCTCCTCATATTTCTCAGTGATTTGTTGTTTTTTTGACCAAATTAGAAAAATTCAATGAAATGTAACAAAAATGAAATTGTATTACTAACATTTTGTTTGTGTTGTTCTTAGATTTTTTAAGACTGCTTCATGTTTTTTGTTTGGTTTTGGAATTTAAACGAAAATTTTATAAGTTTGTTGTGACGGGACCTTACAATAATATAAATGTAGATTAAATGTACTTGCACATTGTGACGGAGGTGCTAAAGTTTGTAAAACCTGGTTTCAACAACTTGTATATTATTATTCACCTTCTAGGAAAGTTTAAGACGAAATTTTAGTTACATTTTTTTCCCATTTCCTACATGATTATAATTTTTTATGTATTTCTATTATATCTTTTAAACTATAATGTTTTTTTAAAAAAAATATGAAGGTACCGTGACGACATGCTATTTTTGTCAATGCTTCGATGTTTGTTTTACCCAAAATCATTAAAAGGTACAAGTATTTATTGCTTTAGTGCACAAATGATTAATGTTTTGACCAAAACTTAGTTCGTTGGTTAAGTTGTACAACTGATTAATGCGTTCGTGTAAACATCAAATTTTAAATATTTTTATGTTGTTCTACTTATGAATTTTAAATATTTGAAAAGTATTGTAAACATCACACTAATTTCATTCATTCATTAATTAGTTATAAATATTTTCAAATTATTATGATCATGTATTATTGTAAGTAGTTTCATATGAAATTAACTAGATTAGTACCCGTTTACTATACGAGATTTTGATTTTATAGGTTTTAACTAAAAAAGAGAAATTATTATATATTAAAACGTTACTTTTTATTCTCCTCATATTTCTCAGTTATTTGTTGTTTTTTTGACCAAATTAGAAAAATTCAATGAAATGTAACAAAAATGAAATTGTATTACTAACATTTTGTTTGTGTTGTTCTTAGATTTTTTAAGACTGCTTCATGTTTTTTGTTTGGTTTTGGAATTTAAACGAAAATTTTACAAGTTTGTTGTGACGGGACCTTACAATAATATAAATGTAGATTAAATGTACTTGCACATTGTGACGGAGGTGCTAAAGTTTGTAAAACCTGGTTTCAACAACTTGTATATTATTATTCACCTTCTAGGAAAGTTTAAGACGAAATTTTAGTTACATTTTTTTCCCATTTCCTACATGATTATAATTTTTTATGTATTTCTATTATATCTTTTAAACTATAATGTTTTTTAAAAAAAAATATGAAGGTACCGTGACGACATGCTATTTTTGTCAATGCTTCGATGTTTGTTTTACCCAAAATCATTAAAAGGTACAAGTATTTATTGCTTTAGTGCACAAATGATTAATGTTTTGACCAAAACTTAGTTCGTTGGTTAAGTTGTACAACTGATTAATGCGTTCGTGTAAACATCAAATTTTAAATATTTTTATGTTGTTCTACTTATGAATTTTAAATATTTGAAAAGTATTGTAAACATCACACTAATTTCATTCATTCATTAATTAGTTATAAATATTTTCAAATTATTATGATCATGTATTATTGTAAGTAGTTTCATATGAAATTAACTAGATTAGTACCCGTTTACTATACGAGATTTTGGTTTTATAGGTTTTAACTAAAAAAAGAGAAATTATTATATATTAAAACGTTACTTTTTATTCTCCTCATATTTCTCAGTGATTTGTTGTTTTTTTGACCAAATTAGAAAAATTCAATGAAATGTAACAAAAATGAAATTGTATTACTAACATTTTGTTTGTGTTGTTCTTAGATTTTTTAAGACTGCTTCATGTTTTTCGTTTGGTTTTGGAATTTAAACGAAAATTTTACAAGTTTGTTGTGACGGGACCTTACAATAATATAAATGTAGATTAAATGTACTTGCACATTGTGACGGAGGTGCTAAAGTTTGTAAAACCTGGTTTCAACAACTTGTATATTATTATTCACCTTCTAGGAAAGTTTAAGACGAAATTTTAGTTACATTTTTTTCCCATTTCCTACATGATTATAATTTTTTATGTATTTCTATTATATCTTTTAAACTATAATGTTTTTTAAAAAAAAATATGAAGGTACCATGACGACATGCTATTTTTGTCAATGCTTCGATGTTTGTTTTACCCAAAATCATTAAAAGGTACAAGTATTTATTGCTTTAGTGCACAAATGATTAATGTTTTGACCAAAACTTAGTTCGTTGGTTAAGTTGTACAACTGATTAATGCGTTCGTGTAAACATCAAATTTTAAATATTTTTATGTTGTTCTACTTATGAATTTTAAATATTTGAAAAGTATTGTAAACATCACACTAATTTCATTCATTCATTAATTAGTTATAAATATTTTCAAATTATTATGATCATGTATTATTGTAAGTAGTTTCATATGAAATTAACTAGATTAGTACCCGTTTACTATACGAGATTTTGATTTTATAGGTTTTAACTAAAAAAGAGAAATTATTATATATTAAAACGTTACTTTTTATTCTCCTCATATTTCTCAGTGATTTGTTGTTTTTTTGACCAAATTAGAAAAATTCAATGAAATGTAACAAAAATGAAATTGTATTACTAACATTTTGTTTGTGTTGTTCTTAGATTTTTTAAGACTGCTTCATGTTTTTTGTTTGGTTTTGGAATTTAAACGAAAATTTTACAAGTTTGTTGTGACGGGACCTTACAATAATATAAATGTAGATTAAATGTACTTGCACATTGTGACGGAGGTGCTAAAGTTTGTAAAACCTGGTTTCAACAACTTGTATATTATTATTCACCTTCTAGGAAAGTTTAAGACGAAATTTTAGTTACATTTTTTTCCCATTTCCTACATGATTATAATTTTTTATGTATTTCTATTATATCTTTTAAACTATAATGTTTTTTAAAAAAAAATATGAAGGTACCGTGACGACATGCTATTTTTGTCAATGCTTCGATGTTTGTTTTACCCAAAATCATTAAAAGGTACAAGTATTTATTGCTTTAGTGCACAAATGATTAATGTTTTGACCAAAACTTAGTTCGTTGGTTAAGTTGTACAACTGATTAATGCGTTCGTGTAAACATCAAATTTTAAATATTTTTATGTTGTTCTACTTATGAATTTTAAATATTTGAAAAGTATTGTAAACATCACACTAATTTCATTCATTCATTAATTAGTTATAAATATTTTCAAATTATTATGATCATGTATTATTGTAAGTAGTTTCATATGAAATTAACTAGATTAGTACCCGTTTACTATACGAGATTTTGATTTTATAGGTTTTAACTAAAAAAAGAGAAATTATTATATATTAAAACGTTACTTTTTATTCTCCTCATATTTCTCAGTGATTTGTTGTTTTTTTGACCAAATTAGAAAAATTCAATGAAATGTAACAAAAATGAAATTGTATTACTAACATTTTGTTTGTGTTGTTCTTAGATTTTTTAAGACTGCTTCATGTTTTTCGTTTGGTTTTGGAATTTAAACGAAAATTTTACAAGTTTGTTGTGACGGGACCTTACAATAATATAAATGTAGATTAAATGTACTTGCACATTGTGACGGAGGTGCTAAAGTTTGTAAAACCTGGTTTCAACAACTTGTATATTATTATTCACCTTCTAGGAAAGTTTAAGACGAAATTTTAGTTACATTTTTTTCCCATTTCCTACATGATTATAATTTTTTATGTATTTCTATTATATCTTTTAAACTATAATGTTTTTTAAAAAAAAATATGAAGGTACCGTGACGACATGCTATTTTTGTCAATGCTTCGATGTTTGTTTTACCCAAAATCATTAAAAGGTACAAGTATTTATTGCTTTAGTGCACAAATGATTAATGTTTTGACCAAAACTTAGTTCGTTGGTTAAGTTGTACAACTGATTAATGCGTTCGTGTAAACATCAAATTTTAAATATTTTTATGTTGTTCTACTTATGAATTTTAAATATTTGAAAAGTATTGTAAACATCACACTAATTTCATTCATTCATTAATTAGTTATAAATATTTTCAAATTATTATGATCATGTATTATTGTAAGTAGTTTCATATGAAATTAACTAGATTAGTACCCGTTTACTATACGAGATTTTGATTTTATAGGTTTTAACTAAATTTATATATCAAATTTATTTCTAACATATTAACTATTAAATTGGTTTGGATATTTAAAAATATTTTCCTAGCAAAGCATATGCTATGATAATTGAGATTATCTATGATAATTCTAAAACTTTTATTTAAACATATCGGGTTAAGAGATAACTCATGATAAATGGTAAATTTTTTATTTGAATATATCGGATTAAGAGATAATTCATGATAATTGATGAATTTTTAATTTGAACATATCGGGTTATTTTGAATGTGAAGTATACCATAACTTGCCTTGAAATCCTCTATCAAATTAAATTCACTTGTGACACCTAAGCAAAACACTATGTGGAGTAGTTAAAATGTTGACATGTGGATACGTTACTCAATTATTAAATATTTTTTTGGATTTTAATATTCCCAACTATGGGGTATTGGTCAATGTCACTCCCAACTAAGACCATCTGTCTCACCACTCTCAACTTAACATTACACTTGTTGTATCATTCGTGTAGTTAAAAGTGTTATATTGATAAGTTGAGTGGAAAATACTTTAATAATTATATATATCCCACTAGCACTAACTCCGGTCACCACCTCCAGCTCCAACCACCACCACCGCCAACTTCGGTCACTATCACCACCCAGCTCCCACCACCACTGTCACCGCCACTATTATTACTCACCACCACACACCCATGCCACCTCCTTCGGTCCTACAACCACCACCATGATTTAAGTGGTTATATGGATGAAATGCTTGCAACTTTTAAACCAAATTAAACTTTGTTTGAACTAAAGAAGAACAAGAAACAGAGGAGAGTGATCCAGGTAAAAGCTTTTAACTTTTAAGTTTTAACCATGTAATTATGCAATTCATAATGAAGTAGAGGATTTAGTTGGAACAAAGATTCCAGTTTTAGATTCATGTGATGAGATGGTAATCTTTCAATTTGCTTCAATTGTTGTGTTTCTTGTTTAACAATCTCATATTTCACCGGGTGGGGGGAGGGGCCATTATGTGTTCTTAATTTGAAGAATTAATGGAATTCAATAGGCATCAATGAATGCTCGATTATAGTGGTGGTTGTAGGACTGTATGAGGTGCAATGGGTTGTTGGTGATGAGTAACAGCAGTGATAGTGACGGATTGATGATGGTGGTGTGTTACAGTAGGAGACAGGTTATGGTAGTGAGAAGGTGGTCGATCGAAGGTGTGCATGGTATTGGTGGTGGTGACCGGAGCTAAGTGGTGGTCGGAGCTGGCGGTGGTGGTGGCCGAAGCTGGTGATGGTATCATGGTGGTGACCGGAGTTGGTGGTGGGATATACATTAAATTGTTTTCCCCTCAAGTTATTAAAGTGACACTTTTAACCCAAACATTAACGGTGTTAGTGTTTACTAACGACGGGAGTGATACAACAAGTGTAATGTTAAGTTGGGAGTGGTGAGAGTGAGGCTCTTAGTTGGGAGTGAGGCTCTTAGTTGGGAGTGAGGATCTTAGTTGGGAGTGACATCAGTCAATACCCCATAGTTTGGTGTATTAAAATCCAATAACCCTTATTAGAATAGGAAGATTCTGGAAATATTTTGAATATTTATTTGGCTCTCATTTTATTACGTATCTACTTATTGATTGACACACTCCTCTTTACCCCACTCTACATCCAACACGTAGACAAGAACCGTCTACTTCATCGTATCTTTTATGCTCCAACCCTCTTTACCCCACTCCCGGGCCTAAATATGTTCCTGCTACAATTTCCTTTACTTGCATATTTGTTTTATAGGAAAATACCACAAAAAACCAATATACTTTATATTTTTTTCTCACAAAAGTCCATATAAAAACTTTTGGACTTAAAAAACCAACATACTTTATATTTTGTTTCATAAAATTCCCTCAAATTTTTTTTGAACATTACAGTCCATTCAGATATCATATTTGAGTAAAATTGTGAAATTTATTTGTTTTAAAACAACTTGAAAACGTCATATTTGGTTGTTTTACTTACATATATTTTTTCATATGAATTGGTGCTCTTTTTTTAAGGCAAGTTGGCCAAAAATAATCTCAACTAACATCTATTGGCCGAAAATAATCCCAACTCGATTTATTCCCTCATGTGGTCCAAAATCCAACTTTTTTGGCCTACATTGGTCCGCCGTTAAGTGCACATAACGACCGTTAACTTTTTTTTTTCCTTTTTTTCGAATTTCAAAGCGATGTTTTAGGGATTTTGATCGGGAGAAGGATACGAGTCCATTGTTGTAAAACTTACCTCCAATTGTTGCTCCAACTGATTTAATTTTAACATCTGATTGAAGCATCGTTAGGGTTTAAATGCCAGATGAAGACCGTTTTGTCATATGGAACAATTGTTTGAGGTAAGGTTTACATCAATTGACTCGTATCATTATCCCGATCAATATCCATAAAACATTGTTTTGAAAATCAAAAAAAATAAAAAAAAATATTGACGACCGTTAAGTGCACTTAACGGCGGACCACTAGAGACCATAAAAGTTGGATTTAGGACCACTGAAGGGAATAAACTGAGTTGAGATTATTATCGGGCAATAGGTGTTAGTTTGGATTATTTTAGGCCAAATTGCCTTTTTTAATACAAACTTTGTTATGAGATTGAATTCATAACAAATTTCTAAGTTGTTTTTAAAAAAATACATATTTTGTTCAAATTTATAATTTTAAGGGACTTTAATGTTTAAAATTTTTTTAAGAGACTTTTATGAGAAAAAATATAAAGTATGTTTGTTTTTACATCCAAAAATATATATAGGGACTTTTATAAGAAAAAACAAAAATTATATTGGTTTTTTATGTTATTTGTCCTTGTTTTGTTAATTGTTCTAGGTTTAGGTTCACTATCAGTATTTGACTGAAAGATGGTGAGGATGATGATCTTTCCATTGAAGAAATCCAATTTGGATAACATTCTTCCTTCGAGGCATGAGCCCACGATATGGACAACGACGCCTACAATATGGACAATGACGCACGAATTTACCATTTCCTTAACCATATGGATCTCTAATCATTGTTTAACACTTATGTTTTCGTATTCATTAGAACTTTATTGAATCGGTGGTTACTTCGATTACTTGATAATTTCAATGTTAAATTTATAGTAACCTGACATGTGTAATACTTATGAAGTTTATCAATCACCATGATGCTGCTAACCTAAAATGTTTTCAAAACACAAACATAATACAATTTAGTAAAATTACGTGGATAACAAAATGTCACACCCCTACCGATGGCGAAATCCTTAAGACGAACGAAGTGAATAATCGTTCATAGCTCATGCCAAATATTACACAAAACACCTAGCGACAAGTGTCGCCGGCAATATTATACCCGCTGCATCGCGCGGGTCCTTACTAAATATAAATATAGGGTTATTCTATTGTGTGGTTTGTTCATAATAATAATTTTAGAATTTGAGACGAGTAGTCTCCTAATTCTCATTGTGTTCTTGTTGATATTGATTTTGGGTAACAGTATCTATTATCTAAGTAGTTATAGTAACTAGGATATTATGGGGTGATAAACTGATAATGATTAGAATGAGTGTTGTGAAATAATGATAATGATTAAAAAATTATTGTGTTGTGTCTTGATCGGGTAACAATTAGAAAAAAAAATCAAATGCTCGTTTCGTGAGCATGAAGGTAGTCCGTAGTCATGTCCTTCTTCTTGGCGCCTCTTATTGTTACATATGTTGTGATGGTGGCATCAACATGCCTACAAACTTGGCACATTCTTAGGCCACATGTTGAGTCCTTAACATGTGGCCTAGTTATAGTTTAACCTCGAATTGAGATGTTATGCAGAATCGGCCCAGGTGATGCACTATGTGTGACCACACCGACACTCATTTTCGGGGCACTCAAGGGCAATTAAAAGCCTGTTAAACTATATTAACTATTGGCTCATTTTCAACAAACAAGTAAACTTATGACACACTTGACAGTTAAAAACGTATTTTTAACAAGTTTTATTGACTATTGTTTGTCTAACAAGAGTGAAAGACCTAAAATAGAATAAAAATTTGCTGTTGGTCGAGACCTACTTTGGGACTTTTTTTCCTAATATGAGGTTATTTTGCAAATTAGTGTTGAAACCGGGTATCTGATGGGGCCGCATGACGCGACGACCGAGTTTGGCGTATGTGACCTTCTCACACGTATTGATAACAAAAAAAAATATTTCACACGTTACAGTGAAACGTCGTAATGCATCACGTATTAAAAGACACAAAGATATATCCAGACGTAGAGACCAAAATGATAACTAACTAAAAAACGGAGTGTTTAAGTTGTAAATATGTCATAATGAAGAAAAAAAGGGTCAAAGTTGGAAGTTGACTAACTCATTAGGAATCAAAGTGATAAATATGTTAAGGTTGAGTATGTGGTCAAACTTGTCAGTTGGGTAACTCACCATGGCTCGAATAATTAAAAACTCAACGTTGTAAATATGTCAAAATTAAGTAGGAGCTAAAGTCGCTAAAAAGACAAAATCGTTTGTTAAATGATAATTAATTAAAGTTAAAAAAATAAAATCACAAATATATCAAAATTTAATCGAGTACTAAAAGTCATCAAACCATAAAAGTCGACCTTCTTTCTTGCCTTGGTATGTTAAAGAATAAAAAAGTTTTCGAAATTTTGATAAATCTTATTCTTATTAGCCCTTTTAATACGCCGTGTTTCCACCACACGTCACTAAATCAATAAAAAATTCAACCCATATGCTTCAATAAATCAATAATGCACATGGATACAAAAAGAAAATGCCTACCTTTGTCATGGTTCTAAAAGTGACCCCCGCACTTTAAACTTTTTTTCAAAGCAGACAAAAAAAGTTTTAAACTATCAACTTGGTGACTCTTTACTAGTTTAATTGAAGAGGCTATATACAATAGACTAATACGAGATGGTATTATTTTTATTATTTAAATTTACAAAAAAATTCAATAAAGATGCTATACCATTGTCACGAGCAAGAATACACAACATGAACGACTAAAAAACTCAAACCTAACAAAAATCTCGAAACATGTTAGAGTAATGAGACTAGAATTTGCGTATTTTTTTTAACGGTGTGAGTTTGGGCATGATGTGAATATTGGATTAGATTTAGAAAGATTTTTGAATTTGGGAATTGTGATGCATATGTTAGATTATGAAAACACGTTTAGGTGAATACAGAGGGGGCTTAGAGGGTGTGCGACATTTGTGACCGCACAGGGCACTCGTTTGACGGAGGCACCAAATTTTTTAAAAAAAAATTATTATATAAATTTTCTTTTTATAAAACATATATTTAGTTAATAGTCATGTAACAAATAAGCAAAGATTTAAAGCTCACACCTAAAGGCTAAAGCCTACTATAACTAATTAACTAAACATCTAAAAACCCACAAAATCAAATGGATTATGGATTAATGAAGGCTGGAAGTACACTACTGCCAAAAAACGTAATTCACTAATTTGAATATTTTGATTTTCTAATGTTGTTTATTTATCAAACGTTTGTTTTTTAGTCAAAAATTTAGTTTATATAATTTACTGCGTTAGTACTTCGGGTTGAGGGGTGGGGGGGTTTTTTTTTTTCTCGTCTCGCACAAGGCACCCAAATTCTCAGAATCGGCTCTGCCTGAATATATTATATTATTTTTTTAAAATATAGCAAATAAGGTCAAAGTTGTTAAAACATGATATTATTTTATATTATTGATTTGTTAGAAGTATAGTTGAGTATTTGATAATTCAAGTAAGTTTTAAAGGTGCTTTTAAAATTATCTGTTCAGAACCAACAATAAGTGTCTCACATAGATTTTCAAATAGTAACCTATAATCTAGAGGCCTGATTAAGATAACACGTATCTTTTGAAACAATGTCGTACATTTGCTGTTAAAAAGAGGAACCTATAATTTAGTATATGTTTAAATTAAAAGTTACAATCAACAAAAGTTCAAGTTCGTTATTCAAGAACGACAACGCTCAAACAAGTATATTTGATAGATAAAGACATATTGAAACTCATTAACCCTAGAATGGCCTAGACTCAATATAAAACGATAGTTAATCGAACACCAACGTTTTATACACAAAATGACAGAAAATTAAACTCATAAGTCATAACCACTGGTGATCAACATTCAAATTTATTGAGGTAAGATACTCAAACTTTATTAAAATGAGAAAGTCTTATGTTTAACTCTCACATAATAAAATAAAAGTTTCAAATTGGACCAGGAGATTCTCGCCTAAGATGAGTTTCTTCTCATCATAGACACAAGTTCAAGAATAACAAGTACCGATTGATACGTGTTTCCCTTCGTGAACGTGAAAATTACTTACCCATGAATGAAGACGTACACTACATCGAAATATATAAATGTAAACTGTAGTTTTGGTCTTTGTGTTTTGACATCTTTAACATGTCCAGTCTCAAACTTATAGTTTTGGTCCCTATAATTTTTATTTTTAACACAAATGGTCCTAAATCTTAACTCCGTCCACTTTTTCATTAAACATTTCGCATGTCCCCACTCCTCCGCACATGAGGGGAAAAAGACACTTCCCTTTTTTTTTTGCTCCTCGCGCACGGGCCATGTGGGGAAAGTTTAACGAAAAATGAATGGAGTATGGACTTAGAATCATTTGTATTAAGAATAAAAATTACAAGAATCAAAACTGTTAATTTAAAAAAAAAATGTTAAAAATTTCAAAATAAGAAGACAAAAACTACGGTTTAGCCTAAATATTTAAAAATAGAAAAATTATTCTAAACTATTCATAACCCATCGAGTCTCTTTCATAAACAAAAAGCAAGTCAAACCAACTAAAATTAAAACACAAATTTCAACTCAAAATTCCAATTCACATCTATTAATTTCACTGAAATAAATTGTACTACATAACACCATTTAATTTCATATCATTTGTACTACAACTACACCCTCTCTCTTCAAGTACATACATTCACTTCCATCTCTACTCATTATTAATTCTCCCATTTCACCAGTCACACAATCTTCCCTTCAAAACCAAAAACCCAAATTCCCAAAATACCCTTTTCATGGAGGGTTCAATTGATGAGATTCCGCCCAACGGCGGCGGTGTTCCCGTTACACGAACACCGCCGTGGCGGAATCACATAACAATCAGAGGCCTTGTGGCAAGTTTAGTGATTGGTACCATGTATAGTGTGATTGTAATGAAGCTTAATTTAACAACTGGATTGGTCCCTAATTTGAATGTTTCAGCTGCTCTTTTGGCGTTTGTGTTTATCAGAACATGGTGTAAATTGTTGCATAAAGCTGGGTTCGTAACGACGCCGTTTACTAGACAGGAAAATACCATTATTCAGACGTGTGCTGTTGCGTGTTACAGCATTGCTGTTGGAGGTACAACAAAAAAGCCAGTGTGTTTATGGTTCGGTTTAAAATAGTAAAATATTTATTTTTAATTGTAGTTTTATTTACCGGTCGTATAAAACTGAACCGGATAGCTAGTATATATTAGGTATTAAATAAATTAAATAGTTAATTGTTTTATAGCGGGTGATTATTTGATCAACTGATATTCGCTTATGTGACGTGTGACAAAAAGCTATGAGATCTAAGTTTAAAAAGTAACAAGTAAAAGTTAAAATCCACATAAATAAATAAATTTTTTTTATATGTTAATAACAAACTTTTTTAACTTTTAGAAAAAAGTTATTAGAAAAGCTTATTGAAAACGTGAAATCAAATCGTATTTTTTTAATATATTTCGTGTCTTATCATGGTCAACTTTTATAAAGGCGATTGATTCCATGAAAGTTGAAACCAAACCTGAACAAAACTATTAATAACGGTTTGGTTTATTTTGAGTTTGAGAGGTTTGGTTTCGGTTTTTGTGATAAAAAATTGTTATTAAAAGGTTTGGTTCACGGTTTGATCTAAAAATCGTTAAAACCGGACCGTTAACAGGTTTTGGAAAGTTTAATGTTGTTGAGTTGTTGATTTGATTAAGGTTTTGTGTAGGTGGATTTGGGTCTTATTTGTTGGGGTTGAACAAAAAGACATATGAGCAAGTAGGGGTAGATACAGAAGGAAATGCACCTGGGAGTTATAAAGAACCTGGGATTGGTTGGATGACTGGTTTTTTGTTTGTCACTAGTTTTGTTGGACTTTTGGCTTTGGTTCCTCTTAGAAAGGTTTGTACCTTTTGCTACTTGACTTGTACATATATGCGTACTCGTAAACCCTAAAACCATAGCCAACTGTTCGAACTAAATCATATTGGCCGGTTTGAGATCCAAACTAGCCGGTTTTGGAAGTTTGACGGTCTAACGATAATATATGTTGTGAAACTTGAACTTTGTTTTATATGTACTATGATTGTGATGTTTCTATTATTTTAACTTTTTTCTAGATTTTTTAAGATGGAAAAGTCTCTTCTAAATAAAAAAATTTATTAAAACTGAATCATTAAATCATTAAAAAATAAAAATACCATGTCTAGAACTAAAAAAGAATTATTAAAAGTGAATTATTAAACCATGAAATCATTAAAAATATCGGGCCTGGAAGTCTAATCCTGACCGATACCATTAAATCACTAAAACTGTCAAGCCTGGAGGACTTATCCAGGCCGGCTGGCTAGACAGCCATGCTTGGATACCGCGGTCAAGTGCTTTGAGAAGTACTTTTATCAAAAACTGCTAGACCAAACCATAAACATGGTTATAATTAAGTTTTTTATATTTTGTGTTTGTTTGGCAGATTATGATCATAGATTATAAATTGACATACCCAAGTGGAACGGCTACAGCTGTGCTCATCAATGGTTTTCACACTCCCAAAGGAGACAAGATGGCCAGGTTTGCATTTGTTCATTATTTCAAATTACCATATTGCCCCTTTTTTTTCCTAATTTACACTTTTACTTTCATTTCATAAAAGTGGTTAAGTTAAAAGTGGTTAAGTTTTTGATTTAAAAATATCTTGTGTATGACACACGCTGAAAAAAAAGTTTCATTTCTGGTATGTTACGGTATAAACAGTTAGAAGATTGATCATCATTCTAATGGTTATGTGCAGGAAGCAAGTAATCGGGTTTACGAAGTTTTTCACGGGTAGTTTTGCCTGGGCGTTTTTTCAGTGGTTCTATTCGGGTTCCGGAAAATGTGGTTTCACGTACTTCCCTACATTCGGGTTAAAAGCTTACGCAAACTCGTGTGTATTTTACTTTTACACTCTTCGTCTCGTTTTCATGAAACGTGTTATCTGAATCATCCGTATGTTGATATGAAAAATGTTGTTCTTGTGCTAGGTTTTATTTTGATTTTAGCATGACTTACATAGGAGCAGGAATGATATGTTCACATCTTGTGAACTTGTCGTTGCTTTTCGGAGCCGTGTTGTCGTATGGAGTAATGTGGCCGCTAATCGGGGACCGAAAAGGCGACTGGTTTCCTTCTAGTTTACCAGAAAGTAGCATGAAGAGTCTAAATGGTTACAAGGTTATATACTATGGATTTTTTTACTAGACGTGTTATTGACCCGTTAAGGCCTAAACGATTCGTGTGTTCGCAGGTTTTCATTTCTATCGCGCTTATACTAGGAGACGGGCTTTACAATTTTCTCAAGATCACATTTTTCACTGCTAGAAACATATATTTCACCTCAAGAAACAATCCTAAAACTGGTAAGTATTTAACTTAATAAAATTGACACTTTATAACATTGTAGTGACATAATGTTGTATGTTATAATGTTATATACAGTTCCAGACGACAACGATCAACCTCAAGATGATCTTCAACGAAACGAGGTGTTCTTGAGAGAAAGTATCCCGTTTTGGGTTGCAGCAGTCGGTTATATCGGCTTCTCTATTGTCTCGATCATTATCATCCCGATAATGTTTCCCGAGCTCAAATGGTACTATGTTCTTGTGGCATATGTAATTGCGCCATCGTTAGGCTTTTGTAACGCGTATGGTGCGGGCTTAACGGACATGAACATGGCGTATAATTATGGAAAAGTTGCACTTTTTGTGCTGGCTGCAATGTCAGGAAAAGATAACGGTGTGGTTGCGGGTTTAGTCGGGTGTGGTTTGATCAAATCAATCGTCTCGATTTCATCTGATCTAATGCATGATTTCAAAACGGGTCATTTGACTTTGACTTCACCACGGTCAATGCTGGTGAGTCAAGCTATCGGGACCGCCATCGGATGTGTGGTGGCCCCGCTAACATTCTTCCTTTTTTACAAAGCATTTGACGTCGGCAACCCGGATGGTGAATATAAAGCCCCGTACGCGATAATCTACCGAAACATGGCGATTTTAGGCGTAGAAGGGTTCTCTGCATTGCCGCAACATTGTTTACAGTTATGTTACGGGTTTTTCGCGTTCGCCATGGTGGCAAATCTAGTACGTGACACGTCAGCGGAGAAAATCGGGAAGTGGGTCCCGTTACCGATGGCGATGGCGGTACCGTTTCTTGTTGGGGCTTATTTTGCTATTGATATGTGTGTGGGAAGTTTGGTTGTGTTTATTTGGCATAAAGTTAACAAGCAAAAGGCAAAGTTGATGGTACCAGCAGTTGCATCTGGTTTGATTTGTGGTGATGGGTTATGGATATTGCCATCATCAATACTTGCATTGGCTGGTATTAATCCTCCAATTTGTATGAACTTTTTGCCTACAAAACACTAATCAATTTAGGCTTTGTTTGGTATAAAGATAACATGTATGATATTACATTAATTTGACCAGTTTTTGTAAGGGTTAACATGTTTGTGTAGATATGTAGCATGTAAACATACAAATTGTAATAAACACAAAGTTGTGTATCGGTTGTAATGCCGTAAACGAATCAAATGTTCGGTGAACTATTCGCTGGTTATTTGGTGTGAAATTTGAGTTGTTTATTGAACTAACGAACATGAACAAGATTTTATGTTTGTTTAGTTAAATAAACAAACATAAACAAACTTTGATCTTGTTAGACATGTTAGACTTGTCATGGTTGATGTATGTTTGTTTATCAACGTATTCTATATAATAAATCGAGGTTTTAGGGGGCAACTTTTGAGGGGAAATTTTTATAAAAGAAAGTTTTAGAGGGAAGATATGAAATACCATGCATGAGTTGATGAAACAAAATATCTTTAAATATTAAATATTTATAAATTTTTAAAGAAAATAATTATGATTTTATAAATATTTATATTTAACCCGTGTATAACACACGGGTGTTAAACTTAGTATATTATAAGGCGGTGTTATTTGCACCATAGTTTAGAACACTCTCCTTTAAACATTTATAAAATATTATATTATTATTAAATATAATCTCATAAATTCATCAATTACCCACTTTTAAAAAATTGTAACAATTACTTAATTACTATGATTAAATAATTTTTATATTCTTATATAGTATAAAATAAACTTATAGCTTTATATAAAACTAGATTTAACACCAGGCCGCGCGTTGCAGCGGCTGGGTCACGCAGTCGGGTCTTGCGTATTTGACTTCGTCATATGTGTTGAAAAAAAAGTCTAATGCCCCGTACTCACGACGAAAAAACGTAATGTGTCACATGTTAAAAATCGATGAAATATTAAAAAGTTAGAGGTCAACACGATAACAATATTAAAGTGCTATATGTCAAAGTAGAGTAAGAAAGCAAAGTCGAAAACTTATCAGGGCTAAAATGAAAATCAGTAAAAGTCGTACTATGTGTCAAAGTGGAGTAAAAGATAAAAGTCAAAAACTCATCAGGAGCTCAAATGAAAATTAGTAAAAGTCGGAGACTAATACCTTCAATGCGTTAAAAGTCGGGGATTAAAACCGTTAATACGTTAAAGTAAGAAAAAGTTGAAATGCGACGTGGCGAGACGGGAGAGGCCGGTGCAAAGCACCGACCTTCCCTATTAGTAGTTATATCAGGGCTAAAATGACAATCAGTAAAAAGTCATACTATGTGTCAAAGTGGAGTAAAAGATCAAAGTAAAAAACTCATCAGGAGCTCAAATGACAATTAGTAAAAGTCGGGGGCTAAAACCTTCAATGCGTTAAAAGTCAGGGATTAAAACCGTTAATACGTTAAAGTAAGAAAAAGTAGAAACACGACGTGACGAGACGGGAGAGGCCGGTGCAAAGCACCGACCTTCCCTATTAGTAGTTATATAATGTGACTGGTCTTAAGGTCCACTAACATGGGGTGATGGATAAAACCTTAAGATTCTAGAGTTCTTAAGTTCAAGTCTTGACTCAAGTGGTTTTTCTCAACTGGTGGGTTTTCTCTTTGATGGTGTTTTGAGTGAGTCAGTCTGAAGCGTCAAAATCAGTATGAACACTTGACATTCCGTCTCAGAAAGGATCAACCGTGTTTTAAGAGTACTTTCAAACGTTGTTAAAAATGCTTTATAACAAGGGTGAAAACGAGCCGAGCCGAGCCCGAGCCCGTTTAGGCTCGAGCTCGGCTTGTTTCAGTTTTACTAACTCGAGCTCGGCTCGTTTCAAGCTTTAATTTCAAAGCTCGAGTTTGAGCTCGTCATAAACTTTTCAAGCTCGAGCTCGGTTCTTCTAGTTTTTTAATATCTTATTTTAATTATCTATATTTATTTTGATATTAAATTTTAATTATTTTTATTTTATTTTACATAAACTTTTAATTATATGTGTTTTATATATAACAAAATGCATATTATATATTTTTAATCTTACTTTATATATATTTTAACAATTAATAATAATATATATTTAGATAAATAAAGCATATAAATAAAAAGCTCGATAAAGCTCGTGAGCCGGCTCGAGCTCGATATGTAAAGCTCGAGCTCGTGCTCCACTCAATGAGCTTTTTTTAAACTCGGGCTCGAGATCGAAAAAGCTCAACTCGTTCGAGCTTTTTATCGATCTGGTCTCAAGTAGCTCACGAGTAGCTCGGCTGCATCCCTATTTTATATATGAATATTGTTTTAAGATTTATAACACCTTAATTTATTTAACCTTGTTACATTTTTAAAATGATGTTAACAAGGTTATTTAATGTTAGTTTTTGTAAATCACATAAATAGAGTTTTATCAAAATGACATAAACCAACAAATTAAAAAAGAGTTTTGCAAAATATCCCTAAATAATATGACATCAAATTTGTGTTAATATAGGGAAAGTGTCACTCATTGTTCCAATTTAATTCCTCAAAATTTTTTTGTATTCCTAAAGTTACTAAAGTTTCATAAGTGTTCCAATCCTATGTAATATTTTTACAAATGTTTGAATTTTTTAAAATTGAGCTGGGCATATAAAACATACATGAATGATGATTATAAAAACGTGAAAGTTTTTTTCCAATAAATTTGAATCGAGATCTAAAAGTGAAGACTATGAATTTGCAACTTAATAACAAAGTTTTAAATTTATTGAGTTTAAGTCAAATTGAACAAAAATAATCACAAAATAGTATCCAAAGTTTATACATATTTCATTTGCCCAACTCAATTTTTAAAAATTCAAATAATCGTAAAATTAGTACATAGGATTAAAACACTTAATGAAACTTCAGTGACATTATAGAAACAAATAAAGTTTTTGATATTTAATTGGAACAGTTGGCAAAATTGGTTACATTTTTACAAAGTACCCCTTTAATATAAGGCCAAAAATTAGAGAAACCAAAACGTTTGTTTTTTGTTATAATTTTTAGAATATTAGTGAATAGTTAAAAAGAGGATTTTACATAAAAAAAATACTAGATAAACATTTAGAACTGATTTTTTATTTTTATTTTAATAAAAATACTGCAAGTCCTAAAAGTGGTTTTTGATATTTTTCTCCCTTACTTTTTTAAATAAACATTATCTACCTATTCTAATAATTGAGTAACACATCCACATGTCATCATTTTAACTACTCCACATAAGATTTTGCTTAGGTGTCAAGTTCTAATTAATTTAATGGAGAATTTTTAGACGGGTCATGGTATGCTCCATATTCGAAATAACCCGATATGTTTAAATTAAAACTTCACAAATTATCATCAATTATCTCCTAACCCGATATGTTCAAATACAAAATTTACCAATTATCATGATCTATATATTAACCCGATATTTACCAAGTATCATGAATTATCTCCTAACCTGATATGTTCAATTATTATGATTTATCCTAACCCGATATGTTCAAATTAAAGTTTTACCAATTATCATTAATTATCTCATAACTCGATATGTTCAAATAAAAAAATTTACAATTATCATGAATTATCTCCTAACCCGATATGTTCCAATAAAAATTTACCAACTATTATAAATCATATCTTTTATTGTAACATATGATTTTTTATATTAATATATTTGTAAATATCCAAATCGATTTAATAAGAGATATGTTAAAAATAAATTTGATATGTAAATTGAATTAAAACCTATAAAACTAAAATTCGTGTAGTACACGGGTACTAATCTAGTGTTAATATAAATTAGTTCTGTCTAAAGTTGCTGTTCACCTTTTAAGTTTATACAAACTTCAAAGTAATTATATTACAATTTGACTGGACCTAAAAAAGAATAAAATTACTCGTATTTAATATCATTAATATCATTGACTACGCGCAAATGGAAAGTAGACTATTATATACTAAACATTTTTTTTATTAACATACTTATTATACCTTATGGAGTTGGAAAAGACCACCAGAGGCCTTTATTGAACAATTTGAATTATTAAACCTTATGAATCTGGTGACTAATCCGGTAATTTCACAACAAGAAGATAGATGGGTTTGGATGGAAGATGACTCGGAACAGTTCTCAGTTGCATCTATGAAATATTTTCTGTTTAAATCTCGAAATATTACCACTCCTTTCACCATGGAGTGGAACAATTGGGTCCCTAAGAAAATTAATATTTTTATGTGGCAAGCTGAACAAGATCGTATCCAAACTCGGGTCGGTTTATCAGTCCGTCATGTGCAGGTGGATTCAGTGAACTGTGCAATATGTGGTGTTCTCCCGGAATCTGCGCCCCACTTGTTCTGTGAATGCGAATTGGTTTCCATCATATGGGGTTTAATCTCAACTTGGCTTAAGTTACCCCCTATTTATGTCTTCACAATTAAAGACATTCTTTCACTGCATAAATCTCTTCCAATTACATGCTCCAAACGTAAAAAGGTTATTCAAGGTATGCTCATGACGACGTGTTGGTGTATTTGGAAAGCTAGAAACGAGGTGTTTTTTTAAAAATGTTCCAATCAAGATTGTTGCAGTTATAGAAAGCATAAAATCTCTTGGTTTCCTATGGATAAAAAATAGATCTTCCTTTAAAAACTTATCCCGGAAAACTTGGTGTAGTGCTAGTTTTTGATTAGCTAGTTTGTAGTTTTTTGTTTTTTCTTTTTGGGTGTACTCGTTGGGGCTTACCTTGTTTACAGGTGCCCTTTTAATTGAAGTTCATAGTTCAAAAAAAAAAACATGCTTATACCTAAACATGAAGAAACGTATAAGAAAATTAATGTTACACATATCTAACTAGTTTAGTGTCCGCGCTATGCTCGGGAACACAATTCAAGTGATGCTTTTAATTTTTAAAGATGTTCATGAATATTCCATTCAATTTTGAGACAAAACCATGGTTAAACAAAACACATGATATATTTTAAAAATAAGATTATTAGTATAACAATATTATACTCAAATTAAAGAGAATAAAGTGCTTAGTTTTATGGTGTAGTTTATTTTTTTAAATCATATAAAAATGTTATGTATATTTCTAAAACACTGAGATCTTTAATTGTATGTTATTATTTATTTTATCCATAAGTTTATTTTTAAACCCTATCAAATATAAATCGACTCAAGTATACCCCTTGTAGTAAGGGTTAAAAATATAAATACTCTTTAAATTTTTCAGAATTCTCCAAAATATTAGTGGACCAAAAATGTAATTAGTTTTATTATACTAAATTTATATACATATTTTAAATAGAAAAATCATTATTGTGAGATAATTTCTCAAATAATACCACATAAGCTAAAAGCTATGAAAACATGTCACATAGGATTTTTTTTATTTTGCTATATTATACTAGGATTATAATGTTTTTATGCGTTCTTTAATTTAAATATTTTAAATTTATTCATGCTCCTATTCCTTTCTATGCAAATAATTCGTCTTCCTTAACTTAGATTGGCCAATTAGTCAATTACATATGTTTGTTTATTTAAGTATTTGTTATGAACTAAAGCGTTGTTTCACAAGATCTGAATCATTAAGTATTAAACTATTAAAATTAAAATGTTTGATTCATTAAATATTTTATCAATAGGTGAGAGGTTGGGTAAAAATATAGATGATGGTAAAATTGGTATAAGTTCTATTAAATTTCATTTAGCATTTGTTTGTCCTTTAACTATTCAGTACTGAACTGAACCATTAAAATTCTTTTTTTATCAGGGATCGAATTGAACTCTTGGATCGGGCTTCGGAATCTCGCCAACTTTCTGAATCCGAATTAATCGACAGAATGCGCTGGAAGAAGGAGGAGTTAGAGCTGGATGAGGCAAAATTGAGAGATTTGAAGCAAAAGGCGCGGGTTAAATGGTTAAGAGACGGTGATGAAAACACGAGTTTTTTCCATGGTTCCATTAAAAGTAATATTAGCAGATCAAGGATTAATGGTATTATGATTGATGGGGTTTGGGTGTCGAATCCAAACTTGGTTAGGCAAGAATTTCATGATCATTTTAAGGATCGGTTCACGGAATCTATGCCGGACAGGCCCGGTTTCATCAATAACGGTTTCAAACGGATCTCTAACCAATCTGCAGTCGACATTGTTGCTGAATTTTCTGTACAAGAGATTAAAGAGGCGGTTTGGAGTTGTGGTGGGGATAAATCTCCCGGCCCAGATGGTTTCAACTTTAATTTTATTAAGCGGTTTTGGGATTTAATGGCTTCGGATTTGATGGATGTTTTCAGATATTATTATACAGGGGGGGAGATAAGCATTGGCTGCAACGCGTCTTTCATTGCTTTGATTCCTAAGGTAAATGATCCAGAGATGATTGCCGAATTCAGGCCTATTAGTTTGATATGTTGTCTTTACAAAATGTTTTCAAAAACATTAGCCATTCGCCTAAAGAAAGTGATCCCGGAAGTGGTTGGGGACGAGCAGTCGGCATTCCTTGCAGGTAGGTACATTTTGGAAGGTCCTCTTATGGTAAACGAAATGTTCTCGTGGGCAAAAAAGAAGAAGGTCAAAACTCTAATGTTCAAAGTGGATTTTGAAAAAGCTTACGACATGGTTAATTGGGACTTTCTAGATTCGTCATGAGCCAAATGGGTTTCCCTATCGTCTGGAGAAGTTGGATTAGAGGATGCGTTTCATCGGCTAGAGCGTCCGTCCTAGTCAATGGGTCTCCCACGAGGGAATTTGTGGCTTCTAGAGGTTTACGTCAAGGCGATCCTCTTTCACCTTTTCTTTTCACACTTGTAATGGAAGCTCTAAGTGTGTCGGTTCGAGCGGCTAGCAACTGTGGTTTATTTCACGGGTTACAATTGCCTAATGGGGGCCGGAGAATCTCTCATTGCCTTTATGCAGATGACGCTTTGTTTATGGGAGAGTGGTCGATGACAAATGCGAGGAATCTGTCTCGAATTCTAAAGTGGTTTCACTTGGCCTCGGGATTAAAAGTTAATTTTCAAAAAAGTCTATTAGTGGGAATTTGCACTTCCAGTGAGTAAGAAGAGTTGATAGTTGATATTCTACAGTGTAAAAAAGGCAAAGCTCCATTTCAACACCTTGGAATCCCGATTGGCGAAAATTTTAATCGTATTAAGAGTTGGACTCCAGTGATTGAAAAGTTCAAACGGAAACTTAATAATTGGAGAGCAAAAGTTTTGTCTTTCGGGGGAAGGCTTACCCTCGTTAAAAGTGTTCTCGGGAGTCTTCCGATTTATTTTCTGTCGTTGTTTAAGGTCCCAATTGAAGTTATAAATAAGCTGGAAGGAATTAGAAGAAGTTTTTTCTGGGGAGGCGGTTTGGACAAGAAAGCTATCTCGTGGGTTAAATGGGGCGATATTATGGCACCAAGGGTTGCGAGGGGTTTTGGAGTAGGGAGCATTAGAGACCTTAACCTTGCTCTTCTTAGCAAATGGAAATGGAAATACAAAGTCAATCCAGGCTCTTTATGGGTTAAGGTGGTTAATGCAGTGCATTGGCAACCAAGAAAAGTAATGCAATACCCATGTAATAGAATTTTAGTGGGACCATGGAACCATATAAATAATGTGGATGAAGTCTTACGTAGAGAAAATATTGCTTTAAATAGTTTAATAAAAGCAACAGCAGGTACAGGCAATGAAATTTTGTTCTGGTTTGACTGGTGGGTGGGAGATGGTCCTTTGAATATATTGTTTCCAGACCTTTACAAATTAGAAAGAAATAAAGTTTGTAAAGTGAGTGAAAGGTGCACAAGAACAGCAGGGGCTTTACATTGGCAGTGGAATTGGATTCGCTCGCCAGCTCTTGGAGATGAAACTGATCAATTGCAGCAATGTTCCCAACTATTGCAAGGAACACTACTGTCAGGAAACACAGATATTTGGAGATGGGAAGCAGCCGAAGAAGGGGTATTTTCAGTCAAAAGTATGAGACAATTAATCGAGCTAAATCGAGTTCCGGTCGATCTAAAACCAATCCTATGGACCAACTTGGTTCCATTAAAAGTTAGGTGCTTTGTGTGGAAGACGAGGATGAACAAGATTCCTTGTAAAAGGGCGCTTACAAGACGTGGTATTGAGGTGGGATTTGAGGAATGCTCTATGTGTTTTAATAAAAGTGAGACTCCGGATCATGTTTTACTTGATTGCCATTTTGCGTCACGAGTTTGGAGCAAGATTTCGGCTTGGTGTGGTTGGCATGGTAACATGGGGGAGAATATTAGAGATCGGATAGATTGGTATGAAAATGTTGGGGGAACGGATAGTAAAAAAGGTAAAGCGGCGGCGATTACTATGGCAACGGTGTGGTTTATTTGGCTCGCTAGAAACGAGTTTATATTCAACTCGAGGCCTTTATCGGTAGACCGTGTGGTAGAGAGGATAATGGTGAATTCGTTTGTGTGGTTGAAATACCGGGCTAGTAGTTTAAATGTAGTGTGGCAAAATTGGTGTTATAATCCGTTGTTATAGTTGTGGTTTTGGTGTATGTAATCTTTCCGGTCCTAGCATCTTGCTAGTGGCCTTTTTTAATATTATATCGCTGTTCAAGAAAAAAAAACCACTCACATATTAACCATGGTTGATAGAAAACAAGGATCACAAATTAACATATCACATCATGTTGAAGGAGACACATAACAATGTATATATGCACCATTGAATGATTCCACCTTTAATAATATAAAGCATAAGATGCTACAAAATCATTATCTAATTTCCACATAAATACGACCATACCTTATCTCTTTACAAAATAATTTTAGTTTAGAACCAAAAAAGATAGATAGATAGATGCTACAGGATGTATCGAATCACTTTTCTATATTTTACAAGGTTGGTTAAAAGTTTTAAACCAAACAAAATCGTTAAACTGTTACACCGTGTCCCAAAACATTTGAAACTCAAACGTCTCACATATGACAAAGTCACAAAACCAACCTATTTGATTCGATTTGGACGGTGTAGTAGTATAAACATCCAATTATATTACATTTTCCAATAAGACCATGTGTAACGGGATGTTATCCCCTCATGATGCACAAGCATCACCCCAATATGGATAAGGTATTATGGGGTGTTTTTATACAACCGGCATGATGAGCACATCGCTCAATCTTCACTCCACCTCACATGGACGGATCCAATGACAAAAGTACAGGTTCACTGGAACCCACCGTGTCTTCAAATTTTAACATAAATTATATAAAAAATTTCGGAGTGAACCCATAGAAAATTTTAAAGTGAACCCATATGGATTTTTAACCTTTTAGTGCTCGAAATGATGAAACCCTTCTCATTTTATTAACATTTCAAAGTGTAATATTGACTTATTGTTTCACATTGTTATTATGTGATGAACCTAACCAATTAACCCGATATGAACCATTGAACCGACCCAGATTTTCTATGTTCAGTTTCATTAAAATCAAAGCACCTAAAAATAGTGAACCTACTAATAAAATTCATGGATCCGTTATTGTCAGTCTGCCACCTCATTCACTCCAACCAATCATCTCTCTAATTCTTTTTAATTTAATTATAGAATAAAAAAATTATTAATTGTGTAACTTTACAATGCTTTATGCTTAAACCATGTTTTTTATAAAGCCATTTCATGACGTAACCGACACATGACACATAATGTTCTCTCACGATGCTTCATCCCTACACATCTACCGGTCTTCATCACAAATAGCCTCAAATGAAAGCAGAATATCCAAAAAGACATGATGTAAATATTCCACTTTAATAATATAAACCACTTGATGCAACACTATCATTATCTAATTTCCACACAAATAGCCATCAACTGCTATCATACCTAACTTTTGTAAAGAATAATTCTGCATAAAGATTAAAGATGTGCTATCAGAATATAGGATAGCTGTGAGACTTAAATAAACGATACTAGTTGATAAACAAATGGAACCAATTGTCGTTATTTGGTTATAATTATACGTAAGAGGGTTCAAAGTCGGATATTTGAAAATTCAGATATCCTCGAACAAGTTAAAACCAACGTAACAACGTTTAAATTCTTCTAGTAAATAATATGTTATATGTTGGAAAATTGTGTCATAGTTTCCATATATAACTTATTCGATCATTTGTATATTTTTCTTTTGTAAATTACAACGATTCTCAATAATTTCGATATAAATTGGATTTATTAGTGAAACTAGGTTTAATACTCGTGTGCTATACACGGGTTAAATAATAATATTTATAAAGAAATTAAAACATTATTTGTACTATTTATAAATATTTAACATTTAGTGATTTGCATCCATCAACTTATGCATGAGAAAAAAAATTCCAGACAATTTTTACCTCCCAAGCTTTCTATTATAGAACAAACATTTCTCCCTAAAAATGATCCTCTAAAACCTTGAATTATTAGATAGATTCATGTTGTCAAAAGCCTTCCAGGTGCACGTCTATGCAATTAGTCGAGGTGCGTGAAACCGTCTATCAGACATCTCTAGCGAGTTTGCTACAAGATTCCGGCTTGATTTTGGCCAAGTTCAGTAAGTTCCAGTAAACTTTTGCAAATTCTAACTAGACTTGTTTATAGCATTCAGAAATGGCACAAAACCAGCTAAACACGCGTCTAAAAACCTAAGAGTTGTATGCTAATGATACTATGTGTCTTGCTTATCGTGGGAAATCGCTTGTTCAACGTCTTGTACCTAGGCTCAAGGCTCTTTCTTTGCGTCTTGAGTGCACCTTGCGTCTTCGACAACTATATTTGAATTTAACTTGAATTCATTCACATCCAAAGTCACCAAATTAACTACACTATTTACATCCAAAACCAGTTGGTTATGAAAATCTAAAACCAAAACACCAGTTATACTTAAGATAGGTGTAGTTTTGCTTTTTAGCCTATAATCAAATGCAAGCATACTCACCACTACTACATGATACATGTTAAAATATTATATTTCATAAATCAATTCAATATTCAAATATGTATTTTGTTAATGATTGGTTTATGTTGTTTCTATTAAAGGTTTGAGTGGGTTGCTTTACTTTATGGACTTGCCTGCAGCATATCAGTAGTGGACTTGTGCACTAGTGTTGTAGTGTTCTGAACTTCTTACCATTAGTTACCGTCGAAGATTAGGGCAGGGCATCCGTATATCCTTAAGTTCCTGCAAGAAGAAAAAATTACCTCTTTGATTTATTGCCCACATCGTCCTCTTCATACACGACAGTCACTATGTAGTCGTTTTCTGTATTCTGCCATAACCCTTGAGGTAGGTGAAGATACGATCAATCCTCATCTTCTCCATCAGTTTTTAGTCTCTGGTGTGAGTCACGAACCGCGTCAAGATCTTTAGTAAATTTGACAATACATCTAATCATTTTTTTTTAAATTTTAGCACGTTTTCTACAAGGTACAAGATCAGCACATATGCACAGTCTACACTCTACACACACCATCACACGAAAAAAAAAAAAAAAACTTTTCATTTGTGGTCGCAGAGATGTCCCATTATCTTATCTTTTCTAAGAACAAAACCACTACACTTGTCATAGCCTCTCGAAAGCCACAAGTTCAGTACACATTGTAATTTATTTGATCCTGTTGGTTGATAGGGTATTGACGGGTCTTAAGTTTTCCCATAACAAGTTATCAGTTAGCATAAGCAAGGCCGGCTCTATGTTATGCAAAAGCAAGCAAGAGCTTAAGGCCAAAAAAAAAATTGTCGGCCTCCAAATTTGAATGATAAGGTCTATAGTTCGAATCTTCATAGGCATATTTTAGTTTCTTTTTTATATTAATGAGTTTGGTGAAGAAAATAATAAGTTCGCTTACCGTGTCAACTACATGTTATTTATATAAATTTAATTTGTTTTTGTAACATTCATACAAGGTAACTAAAATCTGAAAGTGTAAATTTTTATCACACCGTAACTTCAAAGATACTTACATATTCTAGAATCTTCTTTTATAATAATTTGCTAACACTTGCCTTCACACAATGTCACTTGTCACCACCATATTCATCCTCATATTTTTTCATATCTAGCATACTTTATTTGATTTTTGTTATTACTAATTTTTTCATTATAAAACAATATAAATACTTTTTATTGATCAACCCCGTGGGTACCCACGAGGTCTAACCTAGTGCATTTATAAACTCATATGACAATAAAAAAAACTGATGTATTTTACGATTTTAAAAGTATGTTTGTGTATTTACTATTTTAGACTTAGTTGATTAACTTGTTAGTAGCTTAGTTTTTTACCATATTAGTTGTCGATCCAAACATTTAACGTAGAAAAAAACCCTTAATTTTTTTACTCGCTTTAGGCCTCTAAAATGATTGAGCCGCCCTTGAGCATAAGGCATTAATAATCTTGAAAATGAGGTTACATTTTGCATAATCTTCATCACTAATAGCTTCAGATCAAAGCAGAATATCTAAAAAGACATGGTGATTAAGTCATCTTATACTCTTACTCAGATTTGGCAAATCAAAAACAAAATTTTGACGTTACAGTGTAAAGTTTCACAAAACAAAAATATACAATTCAATCTTGATTAGATGGTACCTTGAAGCTGCAGAACAACAGACTGAATCTTCTCAAACCAGGTTAGATTTTGTAACATGAAATCGCACGAGCAATACAATAGTTTCAACAAGAAAATTGTTCATTAGAATAACGAAATGCATGAACAGGATACATTTTGTAAGTTTTAATGAAGGTATAACAAAACTAAGTAACTTCCTATTCTATCATCATCCACTTGACAATAAAACATAACTAAGCCTTAGTTAACGCATTTATTTGTAGATAGAGCAGTGCCTCGGCTTTTGGAGTTAACTCATTAGCATGTAAGTATAATTGAAAGTCGAAAGATAAACTTTATGCAGGTGTCACAAATCAATGTAAGTTTGAAGAAAACTACAACATGTTTAATCATTTCTTTCAACAATCAAATCCTGCAGTCTGTTACCCAAGATTTCATACTTGTTTCGAGAGTGTGAAATTGCATACATCTAAACAATAATTGTAACTAAAATGTCCAATCTTGAAGCTAAAATTCAAATAAACAATAAAACAGTTTAAACAAACATGATAACAAATGATCTACCATGAACTCATTCTACCTCTATTACAGTCTATATACAAACAATTTGCAGCAAATTGATACATCAATTCTCCTAAAATCTAATACTCCTTCAATCATATTCAATCTATGACTATGCATTCACAACAACAGAACAGGCGATTCAAAAGTGCGCAATTAACACAACAAATAGCAAAATTTTATTTCCAAATAGAGGAATTATGAAACAAAACCTATGCAGATTTGAGTTTTCAATCAATAAAACCTGTTTTCTGAAACACTGCATTGCGAACACTACACAAATCCCTTCCTTTGAGCGTACGTCCAGCTCCTTCAAACACTGAAAACGTCACGTATGATCTCGAAACAATCTCATGAGGCGGAATCATTTCATCTTCATCTTCATCTTCATCTGTCATATTATCAATATCAAATTGCCCTAAACAACCACTAGTTTCATTCTTCGGCCAATTCGGTACGTTTACAGGCGCCGATTGGTGAAAACCGGTGAAATGTTCCGACGAACGCTTAAATGTGACCGGTAGAATTGTTCGAGCAGAAATGGCGGTGAATTGAGACGGATTTATGTTAGGTTTTCGTCGAACTAAAGCGGTGTAGAGACCGGAACTGGATTGACGGTGAACAGGTGGAGAAGTGGATACGTTCGCCGGTGAAGGTGTTTCAGAGGATGAAGACCAGAAGATGTCGGTTTCGTGTAACTCGAAATTGTTGTTGTTGTGGTTGAGATCTGGCGGTTTTGAAGGAAGTGTGAGATGAGTGAGGAATTGGACGGTTGGAGAAGAAGAAGATGAGGATGATGAAGGTGTGTTTAATACGGCGGAGATGTCGCCGGAGGTGGTTTTTGCCATGAAGGAGAGTCGCCGGTGGTCGGAGAATGGTGATGACCAACAGACGCCTCTCCTTATGGTGAATTGGTGATGTTCAGTTCGTTATTGTGTCAACCGAAATTTTGAAAAAAAAAATAAGATTAAGAGTTAATTACACAAATGGTACCTAATGTTTAGCAAAATTCCTAAGTTTGAGTACTAAAAGTTTTTTTTCACTACTTTGATACATGATGTTTTAGTTTTGTAACGAGGTTGGGTATTAAGCCTAACTTTCGTTAGATTTTCAGTTAAATTATAGTGAAATTACCAAGTTACCCTTCATTAAAATCCTGTAACAATAAAATCCTCTCCAACTCATGAGTCCGGCTTCCCAATCGCCCCAAACAACTCCGGCCGCCAACCACCACCATCGTCAGTCACCCAAGTTTTAAAAGCCAACCAATCGGTTTCGTCTCCATGGCACAACCACCACCACTACATCAGAACAACCATGACAACCACGGGTTTTCTTAACCAAATCGCCAACAACCACCACCATTACACCACCAATAATCAGAAAGCTTAGCTTTACCATCGCACCACCACCAGCGCACCATCACCATACCAATCGGAACCACAACGCATCAAAAACCTTAGCCACATCCATCTTCCCCATTCTCACGTCGATTTACGTTAGGGCTTTGAAATCATTTCTGTAAATTGCTAAAAAGTAAAAACCCCAACCCTATCCCGCCCACTTGTACTTACCGGGCACCAAATGCGTCATCGTCTTCAAGCCATCAAGAACCCCCAAATGTGATACATGTGGTCACAGTTATAGCTTTGGGTAGCGGAGGAAATGATGGAGCATGAGGATGGTGATGGCGGAGTAGATTTAGGTGATATTTGATGAAGATTAGATTGTGGCTTGCCGGAAAACGCATGTGTTGGCGGTGGCAGAGGGGAATGGAAGCTCTGGTCTTCATATGGAGGTTGAAGAAATTTGAGGATGGTGGTGGGGGTTTGTTTTTTAATTCATTCAAAGTCTATTATTATTAATGGTGTTCATAAATGGTCCCTGCATTATTTTTTTTAACATTCACTTCTTTGAAGGGTATTTGAGCCATTTCACTTTTATTTAACTGAAAATCTAACGAAAGTTAGCCTTAGTACCCAACCTCGTGAAAAGCTGAAACATCATATATCAAAGTAGTGAAAAAAAACTGTTAGTACCCAAACTCGGGAAACCAACTAAACATTAGGTACCATTTATGTAATTAACTCTAAGATTAAATTAGTGTTTGGAGTAGTTGTGAACTTGTGAACGGTTGCGTTTTGATATTAACGTGTAGTGTTTAGAGTTTTAGATTTAAAATAAGACTTGCTTGTGTTCATTTGCATTTGATTAACAAGAATTTTCTCTTTGTTATGTGTTCATGTATTGTCCGTGTACAAGTTCAATTAACAAACGAACATAAATAACACTTCATTCGATTCAATTTGTTTCCAGCTTTAAGTGTGCAGGAATAATAATATAAATTCAAATATTAATTTAATTTAAAATAACCAACACTATCATTACACGCACCCCTTAGTGAGTGTGAGTGTAGTGCAAGACCAAGACCATGATACACAACAACATGACATGTTAAGTCTATAAGCATATTATATCTCACCATAACTTTGTAATTAAACATGTATCACTATAATCATTGAGAGACAAGACTATCTATAGCGCTGATTTAAGAATCAACACAGTCAACTTGTCATATCAGCTTTTTACTAACTCTCACATATCATTCCGCAAATTAACTTTAACCCTCACACCATCTTTCCACAAATCAACTTTTATCCTCAACACCATTCTTTTACAAATCACCTTTATATTTTCACATCATTATTTCTTTTTCTATTTACTATTATTAATTAAAAATTTATTTAATTAAATAATCAACTATACAAGTAATAAAAAATTATTAATTAAATAAGTATAAACCTAAGATTATGAAATGAATTTAAAAAAAACAACTAGATTACAATTAAATAAAAACAACCTAAAACAATAAACGAAAGGGGCATTCCGAAGATACATAGAAAATAAAGATTTAACTAGTCATATTGCACCCTATTTGCTCAGAAATGTTTTATTAGATCGTCCTTTAGTGCTTGGTGAGCCTCCTGACTGCGTAAGTTTGAAAACCTTTCAAGTTGTGTTTGAAATTGTGACGGTTGTTAAAATTAGACGAACCCAGGTTGTGGAAATTGAGAGAGCCTGGTTTGTGGAAATTGAGAGAACCTAGGTTGTGTAAACTGAGACATTGGAGGTGGATGGTTTGTGCTTTCATCGTTGATTCCATCGTTCATAAGTTGAGTAAAAGAAAAAAGAGGTCTTTGATCCATTGAGCTTTGAATATTTGAGAGAGAGTTGAGAGAGTTGTGTGAAAAATATGAAGTGTTTAAAAACATATTTATAGGCGGAAACAAAAACTAGTCATTATGAATAAGTTACAAAATAAAAACTAGCCGTTATGAATAAAAGAAAAAATTAAAAACTGGCGGTTAGAAAAAATAGTCATTAAAACTAGCCGTTATAACAAAAAGTTGAAAAAATAGTCGTTACTTATATAATTTTATAATTAATTTGTTAATTACAAATCATTTTTTAATGAAAATTTTAAAAGTATATATATATATATATATATGAAACAAAAAAAGCCAAACTATTAAAAAAAATTTATAACAGTTACAAAAAATTAAAAAGAAAAAAAAACCACTTAATAATTAAAAGTTAAAATAATATATAATTAAAACAATTAAAAACTTTTTTTAACATGGGATCCACCACCGCCCTCTTCTTAGTTCTTCATTTCTTCCTCGTCTGTCAACATAGGCGCACCTCCAAAAATTTGCCCCTATCGCCCCCCAGGGCCGGCCCTTGGGGTGTGCGGGGTAGTCGACCGCACAGGACACTCGCGTGACGGGGGCACCAAATTTAAAAAAAAAATAAAAATTTATATATAATTTTGATTTTCACTAATTCAAATACTTTGATTTTCTTATATTTAATTATCAAACGTTTGTTTATTGGTTAAAAATTTAGTTTACATAATTTAGTGCGTTGATGCTTCGGGTTAGAGGGCCTTTTTTTCTTGTCTCGCACAGGACACCCGATTCCTCGGGACCGGCCCTGCCGCCCCCCGTCACAGGGTCTCAGCCGTTCCCCCTTAAACAGCCCTACGAACCATGCGATGTTGATCGTCTAATGCTTAGACATGGGTAACTCGAAATTTGACTCAAAATTTGTTGTGTAGTGGAAATTTTGCTAGTTTTCTCATTTTATGTATATGATACTCATGAGCAATATTTGAGGAAAAATGAGGATAAACTTTGGATATCACCAATAATACGCATGGATATTGCTAATGATATAATAAAAAATGATGATTATTATAATAATAGGAGACGTTTTGTTACAATATATAATGCTAAATTAACTAGAAAAAACAAATCATCATTGTATATATGTATTGTAAAATTTTTTATTTATCGTATAAATGTATGGTAAAAAAAATCACTATCGTGAAGTCGAAAAAACGTCAAAGCTCCCGAGTTGGCGCCTATGTTCAACATAATTTTAACTTCATGAATTTTGGACAAAATGAACGAAATTTGGTCCTTTTGTTCTTGCTTCATTATCTACTAGGTTTAAAACCCGTGTATACACACGGAATAAGTCTAAAATATATAAATAAAAATGATAAAAAAATATAGAAACAATAAATTAAGCTTCAACAACCGGATTAATTAAGATGCTATCAAAATCGAATACTGGCTATACACCATATTGAATTTTAAATTAGAGTTTATTTATAAGAAACGAAACAATAAATAAAGCTTTAACAACTGGATTGATTGAAACCACAAACGTATTACCAAAAATATATAGCACAATGGATTGGAAATCATTGAGTGAGAGTTGCCGTAAATAGCGATGGAATTTTGGAGCCTAATTTGACCGGTCAAAAAGTTTCCCGCTCAAATTGCCCCCCAAAAACTCTGAAATATTAGATAGATTATCGAGATCGAATGGGCCCATCTTATTTTCTTGTATTGTTTATATGGGCATTTTTAGTTTTTTGTTTAAGCCCATATTTGAGTAAAATTTTCAAAACTATAAGCTTAGAAGCGTTTTTAAAACTTTATTACTCATTAAGCTTAGAGGTGTATAACGAGGTTCAAGTAGAAAAACTTTTATTTCTAAAAAGTCTAATGAAGTCATTAGATGATAACATATAAATATCTCTTACAATTAGAAGGAAGAATAATAATAGTAATTTCTTTGTATCTTAATTTCAACTTTTTCAAACATGTATAACTTTTACACACGACATTTTTTTTAAATGCACCATAAAAACAAACTTTTTTATCTTTAAAACACGTATAATATTTATATAAAAAACAAAAAATCATGTTTTTAACTCATTGATAATCCGTCAGATCATTATGTAATTTTTTCGAACTAACAAAATTTACACAATGACCTGATGAATATTACACAATAACACGACGCGAACAAGAGTAAAACCAACAGTTGTGCGTTACATGTTATATAACAAAATAACACAACGTCATTGAGAAACTTCACAACAAAATGGATCTATTGTGTTTTCACATGTTAGATAACAAAATAACACAACATATCCATATAATGACACCATTGCGCCCATTGGCTGGAAGAATAGTTGGAATTATTTACGGTTGCGCCACCATGTTTTTTGCAGCCTTTGGTCTTCATTCAATTTTTAGATATGATGATCCACATGTATTCATAGGCTTTCTAGTATATTGGGCATTTATAGTATAACTCAACTCTAGAGGTGTAAGATAGTAAAAGACCTGATTTTTTCAATCAGGAACATCAAACCTAACTCGCACCAGCTAGTATTGAAACCAAATGGGTTGAACCTAAACCATCGGTTTTTAACATGTCTCGTCAAAACCGCTCTAACACGAATCGAAGTAGTAAAAATAAGAATCCAACCGAACTAAACCAATTACTTCCTTATTTTATAACTGATTACCAACCCGAACCGGTTCTACTAATATTTCTTTTTTAAACTTTCATTGACCCAAACGGAAACTATACGAGTACCTACTGAAAACAAAACTTATATACATCACAGTACACTTGGAAATTTCCTACATCTAACTCATCTAAGAGCATTCACATCTTGTTCGCTATAATATATGTGAGCGGGTTCTTCATAATTTAGAGATTGGTTGTGAGTACAGAGGGGATAAAATATTTAACAAATCTATTTTTCATCTATATTTGGGGAATCTATATTTCATCTTCATAATTTTTTAAATAATTTATTAAAGGGTTATTGGATTTTAATAATCCAAACTTTAATGAATTGGTCGATATTAATCCCAACTTTAAAAATTCCCTCTGACAGGCCCAACTTGTAATTTATTTTCCTCCATCGAGCCTTCTATAACGGATACTCAAAAAACCTACCAGACCATTTTTGTGTCTCATTAAAACCTTACCCGATCATTTTTGTGTCACACTTATAAAAGGTTCGATGGAGGAAAATAATTTACAAGTTGGGACTGCCACAAGGAATTTTTAAAGTTGGGATTAATATCCGCCAATACATTAAAGTTCGGATTATTAAAATCCAATAACCCTTTATTGAAAGATGTTGTAAGTAGAGAGATAAAATGTATTGATAAATATATCAAAATAACATTATTTAATTAAAAATAAAAGAAAAATGTAATGATTTTTAGTATAATTATAAATAAAAACATAAAATTTAAGATATGAATGCTCTAAATTCTTTATACATAAACCCAATTTGTGTGAGTTGCTAGACACATCTGAATATTTGGAAAAGATGCTAATTGTATATATGATCAGTTAAAATCTTATTCCTTAACTTGTTATAAATATTGTATTTATTTAGTTTATTGTATGGTTATCAATACCTAATATAGTTTGGTTTGTTCCTTAAGTTTTACTCTATTATATATAGTCATTAGTATTTCATTGTATGACATACCAATCAATAAGATAAACATTCATTCTCCTCATATTATTCTTCTCATATCATTACTAGTTAGGGTTATTTTACAACACGTTATCAGCACGAATTGCTTTTGGAGTCGAATCATCTAAAGGTATTTGTTCTTAACTCTCTTCAATTAATAATAAATAAATCGTAATACTGAGTTGCATGAAAGATTTGTTTAATTCTTATTTTATGTTTCTAATACTACACATATATGATTTACTTGGTCTCATAAGAAAAACAATCATTGATTCATATTAACATCTTATAGTTGCATACATAAATTTTTCTCATTTTAATTTATTTTCTTTTTATTTATTTATTTTGGATGGTATTTATCGTAATTTACAAACTTTAATTTTTTGTTTCGGATTCAATATCTTTACTTTATTTTGGTCATAATAATAATGGAATTAAATAGTTTTCTAAATGGTCCATTATTTCATAATATATTTTGTGTCAATTCGTAATTCGATACTTAAGTTATATGATAACTAATATATGCATAGTCTTAGACCATGCTACATACTCCCTCCGTCCCATTAGAAGAGTCTTAGTTTGAAAAACACAAAGTTTTAGGCACAATAAATGATTGGTATTTTTGTTTGTTATTTGACAATAATACCCTTGATAATAAATAGTATTGTGGGTCCATCATATTGTTTGTTTTATGTTATTAAGGGCAAATTTGGAAGTTTACTAATAAATTTTAAAAGTGGACACTTTAAGTGGGACAACTAAAAAAGGCAATATGGACACTTCTAATGGGATGGAGGGAGTATTTGTTTTGTTGTAAGCAAAATTGAATTGATATTTGTACAGATTGAGAAAAACATAATTTGTCTATATGTACTGCGCAATATATATTAATTCATATGTTTTGTTACCATATAGTTTATCATGTCCAATCTTGCAAAGCTTGATTTTTTGGCTTTAGACATCACCGGGAAAAACTATTTGTCATGGGTGCTTGATGCTGAAATACACCTAAATTCTAAAAATCTTGGTGATACAATTAAAGAAGGAAACGAAGCAACCGATCAAAATAAAGCAAAGGCGATGATTTTTCTACGCCATCATATTCATGAGGATTTAAAAAATGAATACCTCACTATCAAGGATCCACTGACCCTTTGGAACAAATTGAAAGAAAGGTATGACCACCAGAAAACGTTAATATTACCAAAAGCTTGTTATGAATGGATTCATTTAAGGCTTCAAGACTTTAAGTCTATAAGCGAGTACAACTCGGCAATGGTTAGAATCACCTCACAATTGATTCTGTGTGGGGAAAGTATTACTGATAAGGAAATGTTGGAAAAAACATTCTCCACCTTTCACGCCTCAAATCTGCTGCTACAACAGCAATATCGTGAAAAGGGTTTTAAAAAATATAGTGAGTTAATATCTTGCTTACTTGTAGCCGAGCAAAATAATGAGCTCTTAATGAAAAATCACGAGACACGTCCGACTGGCATAGCCCCATTCCCAGAAGCGAATGTGGCAACATATAATGACCAAAGTGGAAGTCGTGGTCGTGATCATGGTCGTGGTCGTGGTCGTGGTCGTGGATATGGACATGGTCGGGGAAATTATCATGGTATTAGTTTTAAAAACATAAGAACCCACCAAAATTTCCATGGCAATGGAAAGAAATCTAAGGATGATGCAAGTAAAAAGAAAGATGAGACCACACCAAATGCATGTTATCGGTGTGGCGGTAAAGATCATTGGGCTCGTACCTGTCGTACTCCCAAACACTTGATAGAACTTTACCAACAATCTATAAAAGGTAAAGGAAAAGGCATAGAGACAAACTTCACATATGAGATTGACAATGTTGATATCCCGGATGGTTATAATGATTTAAATGATACAACTCATATGGATGTTAGTGATTTCTTAATTGATACACCTAATCCAAATGTTGATGGCTCTTCTACTCCATTGGATGCTTGCAATATTCCTTACATCTAAAGAAGTTTTCATTCATGTTATTTCTTTTATTTTAGACATTTTGTTTAGAGTTTATGGTTTGACATTTGGTTTGAGTTTTGGTTTGTTTTGAAGCATGTGAGACATTTGGTTTTTGGTGATTATTTTGTTTATGGATTTTGGTTTAAGCAATTTAAGTATATTATTTATAAGACTTTGTTTATTTTGAAGCATATGGAGCATTTAACTAAATTGTCAAATAATGATGAAGATATATGCCTCATAGACAGTGCAACAACACATACGATTATAAAGAAAAAGAATTATTTCACTAATTTGATTATAAAAGAGGCAAACGTTAGTACTATAGCCGGTAGTACAAACTTAATTGAAGGATTTGGAGAAGCTTATATAGTGCTACCAGGTGGAACACAATTTAAATTCAAAAATGCATTATTTTCTCCACTATCTCGACGAAATCTAATAAGCTTCAGAGATATTCGTTTAAACGGATATCATCTTGAAACTACATGTGAGGGACATGATGAATACCTTCAAATTACAGATATGATTTCGGGTAAGAAACATGTATTAGAAAAGTTACCCGCACTTGCCTCTGGTTTGTATTATACCAAAATTAATACAATTGAATCAAATGTAGTCATGGGTCGAGATAACTTTATTGTTTGGCATGACCGGTTAGGCCATCCCGGATCAACAATGATGCGAAAGATTATAGAAAACTCACGTGGGCATCATTTGAAGAACCAGAAGATTCTTCAGTCTAAGGACATTACATGTGTTGCATGCTCACATGGGAAATTAATTACTCGTCCATCACCGACTAAGGTTGGGACTGAGTCCCTTAATTTTTTGGAAAGAATACATGGGGATATATGTGGGCCTATACACCCCCCCTAGTGGACCATTTAGATATTTTATGGTCCTAATTGACGCATCAACTAGATGGTCACATGTGTGTTTATTATCAAGTCGTAATATGGCATTTGCACGACTACTTGCTCAATTAATAAGGCTAAGAGCCCACTTTCCAGATTATCCAATCAAGAAAATTCGATTGGACAATGCTGGTGAATTTACTTCCCAAACATTTAATGATTATTGCATGTCTATTGGGATAAGTGTTGAGCATCCTGTACCTCATTTACATACGCGGAATGGTCTTGCTGAGTCGCTTATAAAGCGACTTCAAATGATTGCAAGACCAATGATTATGAAATCAAAACTACCGGTTTATGCTTGGGGGCATGCAGTTTTACATGCAGCAATACTAATTCGGATTAGACCAACTAGTTATCATACATCCTCCCCATTAAAATTGATTTTTGGTCAGGAACCAGATATTTCCCATCTAAGAATTTTTGGGTGTGCGGTATATGTCCCAATCGCTCCACCACAACGCACAAAGATGGGACCTCAAAGGAGGTTGGGAATCTATGTTGGATATGAATCACCATCTATCATTAAATATATAGAGCCATCAACAGGAGATTTGTTTACGACTAGATTTGGTGATTGCCATTTTGATGAATCAACATTCCCAACATTAGGGGGAGATGAAAAACAGCTGAAAAATAATATAAGTTGGAATGAATTATCATTATCTCATCTTGATCCTCGAACTAAAGAATGTGAATTAGAAGTTCAAAGGATAATTCATTTACAAAGATTAGCAAATCAATTACCAGATGCATTTACTAACCCAAAGAGAGTGACTAAGTCACATATACCAGCTGTTAATGCTCCGGAAAAATTGAGTGTCCAAGAAGGGCATCCACATATTGGTAATGAATCTAGTGCACGCCTAAAGCGTGGTAGACCAATCGGTTCCAAGGATAAAAATCCTCGAAAGAAAAAGGGAGCAAATAATGAAGACAATAAAGTAGAGGTAACTGTAATGCCAGAAATGAAGTCTCCTGAAGGGACACTAGACATGATGGTTCCAGATGAACCTCAGGTACCTGAAAATGAAGAGATCTCAATAAATTATATCATGTCTAGAAAAGTATGGAATCGAAACGAAATCGACGTCGATGAAATATTTTCATATAATGTGGCACAAGAAGTAATGGAAAACAATGAGGATCAAGAACCAAAATCTATCGGAGAATGTAAACAAAGAAATGATTGGCCAAATTGGAAAGACGCAATTGAGGCAGAATTGGATTCCCTCAATAAAAGAGAAGTTTTTGGGCCGGTAGCCCATACACCTGAGGGTGTAAAACCTGTCGGTTATAAATGGGTCTTTGTGCGAAAGCGTAATGAGAAAAATGATATTGTTCGATACAAGGCAAGATTGGTTGCACAAGGTTTTTCACAAAGACCCGGGATTGATTATGAGGAGACATATTCTCCGGTGGTGGATGCAACAACTTTTCGTTATCTTATTAGTCTGGTAATACAAGAAGGGATTGATTTGCGTCTAATGGATGTTGTGACAGCCTACCTTTATGGCTCACTTGATACCGATATTTACATGAAACTTCCAGAATGATTTAAATTGCCAAATTCATGTAAATCAAGTTCTCGAGAACATCTTTCAATCAAATTAAACAAATCACTGTATGGGCTAAAACAATCAGGGCGTATGTGGTACAATCGCCTTAGTGAGTATTTGTTGAAAGAAGGTTATAAAAATGATTCCATTTGTCCATGTATTTTTATAAAGAGAAAGGAATCTGAATATGTTATAATTGCCGTATATGTTGACGACTTGAATATCATTGGAACTCCTAAGGAGCTCCAAAGGGCAATTGAATGTTTGAAAAAGGAATTTGAAATGAAGGATCTTGGAAAGACAAAATTTTGTCTAGGGTTATAAATTGAACATCTTAAAGATGGAATCCTTGTGCACCAAGAAACTTACATAGAAAAGCTGCTTAGTAGATTTTATATGGATAAATCACATCCACTAAGTACTCTAATGGTTGTAAGGTCGCTTGATGTTGAAAATGACCCATTTCGACCTCCAATAAATGAAGAGGAAATTCTTGGTCCAGAAGTGCCATATTTAAGTGCAATTGGTGCATTGATGTTTCTTGCCAGTCATACACGACCAGATATATCATTTTCATTAAACTTATTGGCAAGATATAGCTCATGCCCGACAAGGAGGCACTGGAATTGAGTAAAACAAATATTCCGTTATCTTCAAGGTACAAAAGACATGGGTTTATATTTTACTAATAGATCCAAAACAAGTTTGGTAGGTTTTGCAGATGCAAGGTATATGTCTGATCCCCATACTGGTCGATCTCAAACCGGATATTTGTTCACAAATGGAGGTACTGCAATATCATGGCGTTCTGTAAAGCAGACAATCACAGCCACTTCATCTAATCATGCAGAAATATTAGCAATCCATGAAGCTAGCCGGGAATGTGTTTGGTTAAGGAATGTAATACAACATATTCGAGGATCATGTGGTATTTCTTCTGGAGAAGAAGGCCCTACCATTTTACATGAAGACAACGCAGCATGCATTGCTCAACTTAAGGAGGGATACATCAAAGGTGACCGAACCAAGCATATTTCGCCAAAGTTCTTTTTCACACATGATTTGCAAAAGAATGGAGATATTACCGTACAACAAATTCGTTCGAGCGAAAATTTGGCAGACTTGTTTACTAAATCACTTCCGACATCAACATTCAAAAAGTTGGTTCATGGTATTGGGATGCGTCGACTTACTGAGCTTAGCTAGTCATCATCAGGGGGAGAAAATACGCGTTGCACTCTTTTTCCCTTAGCAAGGTTTTGTCCCACTGGGTTTTCCTTGCGAGGTTTTTAACGAGGCAGCATCAAAAGCGTATATAATTGATAACCAAGGGGGAGTGTTATAAATATTGTATTTATTTAGTTTATTGTATGGTTATCAATACCTAATATAGTTTGGCTTGTTCCTTAAGTTTTACTCTATTATATATAGTCATTAGTATTTCATTGTATGACATACCAATCAATAAGATAAACATTCATTCTCCTCATATTATTCTTCTCATATCATTACTAGTTAGGGTTATTTTACAACATAACTCAATTTATATATTAATAGTTTTGAAGAATGATTTAACTAGCCAATAATCCTGTAAGTTGGAAGTTTAAAAATCTAAATTTTATAATTTTTTCTAGTAGAAGAAATTTTTATATTTTAATAATTGAGTAATGCATTTACATGTTACAAATTTAACCATTTCACATAAAACTTTGCTTAGGTGCCATGCTCTAACTTAATTTAATTGAGAATTTTAAGGCGGGTCATGGTATGATCTACATTCGAAATAACCCGATATGTTAAAATAAAATTTTTTTACCAATTATCATGAAATATCTCATAACCTGATACGTTTAAGTAAAAAATCTACCAATTATCATAGGTTATCTCCATTATTTTAGCATATGATTTTATATATGAAAATATTTGTAAATATACAAACCAATTTAATATGAGTCATGTTAAAAAAAATTGATACCTAAATTTAGTTAAACCTATAAAACCAAAACCTCGTGTAGTACACGGGTACTAATCTAGTTTTTAATATTAAATAATATCATACAAATAACAAATACCATATAATATGTAAAAGTGAAGTTATACTAGAAATGTCAAATATCTTAGAAAGTCTAAGAAGACATCTTGACCATTATAGCTAAGATTAAATGACGATCAAATGGCTAAAACACAAGGTGACATAACGGTAATACTAAGGACTTTAAATAGTATGCCAAATGTAATTTAGTATTTGCCCATTTTCTAGTTCCACCATCTTCTTTAAATGTTCATACCTTTTAGTCTTTTACATACGATATTACTTTTTAATAAAAATTACACAAAATAGTGTGTTTTTATCTTCGAAATGCGTATAGTGTTGATGCATAAAAAACTAATTTTTTTTTACGTTTCATCAGCTCATTGTGCTAGTCAACTCATTGTGTTATTTAGTCAGGTCATTGTGTTATTTTATCAAGTCATTATGTTATTTTAACTTGTTTTCAAATACAAACTAAAATATACATAATACCACAATATGTCAAATCTTATAACTTGTTTTCATCGTTAACATAATTATATGACATAACAAAACATCTCAAATGTATTACTTGTTTTACTTGTTCTATTTCTATGATCATTATCTGGTCATTGTGTAATCCTCTTCAGTTCAGAAGATAACAATGATATGATGAAATAACACCATGACTAGAAGAAATAACACAATGAACTGAAAAACATGAAAAAATATACTCGTTTTAAAGAAATGAAAATGCTCGTTTTTTTGGGTGCATTTAAAAAAAATAATGTTGTATGTAAAAGTTATGAGCACTTAAAAAGGGGGCGGAACTCGAAATACGAAAACATAATCAATATCACCATTCCTTTTAATTTTAAGCTAGGGAGTATCACTTGTCATCATCTCATGACTTAGATTTTTCTATAAAATTTTGACTTTCTAGTTGAACTTTGTTCTAATACTAGGTTAGATACTCGTGTAACACACGGGTTGAATAACAATATATTAAAATAAATATTTAGATCATCGTGTACTTTTCTTATAAAATAACTTGGTGTTAAATTTTCAAAATAAAAATTTGAGATATTAGGGATTGAAACAAAAACGTTGCTCCATTAATATAATTAAATATTTAGAAATAAAAAAACAAAACTTTATTTTTGCAAAAAAAATTGAAGTGTATAAATGTAAAACTTTTCGAATTTAAAATAAAATTTAAATTTAATAAAACGTAACAAAGTTTAAATTTACTATTATGATGACGAAGTTATAAGAATTTCTTCGTTTTAAATTTTAACTATGATGGCAAAAGTGCAAGACCGGGTCGTGCGATTCTACATTTAAGTCTTGTGTATGTGATTTTGTCACATGCGTTGATAAAAAAACGTTTCATGTCTTGCAATTTGCGACATAACGTCACATATTTAAAGACGAAGGTATAACCAAACTTAAATGTCAAAATGATAACTAAGTGAAAGACAATGGGCTAAAGTCATAAATAGGTCAAAGTAAAATAGGGGATTAAACTTATAAAATGACTAAGTCATCAGTCAAAATAATAATAAATTAAAGTCGTAAATATGTCAAAAATGTGCAAGTTAAGTTAAACGAGCCAAATGTGTAACACGTAAAAGTTCATGGACTAAAACGCTAGGCACCATCGACCTTGTTTTTAGTTATTTTTTTTAACAACGTTTAGAATTATCTCAATACTATCAAGACATTAACCATCCATACTGATTTTGACGCTTTAGATCTGATTAACTCTAAAATACTATAAAAAAACCCACCTATTATAAAAAAAACCACTTAAATCAAAATCTAAACTAACTTCTCAACAATCCAAAACTTTATCCATCACTCTATGTCCACAAACCACAAATACGAATGAGCATGTATAAAAGTAAACATAAAAAACAACGATGAAACAACTAACAACTTACATTTTGTCGTTTTGCAATACATGTACACTCATTTTCAGAGTTGGTGTTCGGCAGCATTCACCCATCGACCACCGCCACCTCCACCTTATTCCAACTTTTATTTTTTAACGTATTAGCAATTACATTTTTCACATGGCTTATTATTCGTTTATCTATCACTCTGTTATAAAATTTAAACAAAATAATCAGAATATTTTTATACAATTGGATTCTAGCAATTACAGAGTCTTTTCGAGAAAACTTTTACATCAATCGACTCGTATTATCCTTCCGATCAAAAGGCATAAAACATTGGTCTTAAATTTGAAAAAAACTTAACGAGGTTAAAATTTTTTTATCGAAGGACCAGTGATTACCAAAGTGATAAAAGTTGGGACCGTTGACAACCAATTCAATAGTTGGGACTAGTAGAAGACAAAAACTGATAGTTGAGACCAGTAAAAACCAATATACCTTACAAATAAGATATGAACCATCATTAAATGTTTGTTGTTTAAATTACAAAAATATCGTAGAAACACATAACGAAGTGTTAGATAACCTAGATCTATTCCTTATGCACATAGTTTCATATATTATACTAAAAAAATTAGCCTTGTGAGACGAGCAGTGCGATACGACGGTCGGATATTAGTTAGTGCATCTTTTAGTTTGTTACCCTTTGGGACAAGATACACGTGTTACAATAATGACATTAGTGTATGATGTCCTCATGTCTCTGACTTCATTACACGCGTTACGTCACTTATCAAATCCGGTAACAATAACATGGTTGTTTGTTGCACGTCAAGACGTAAACATGATCTAACATTGAGACAACAGACTTGTAAAACAATTTAATTAGTAACAAAGAAAACATAATAAATTTAATTTGTAAAAGAAAAAAAAAACTTAAAAAAAACTAAAATAAGAAGATAAAAGAATCAAAAAAGAAATGAACGCTAGAAAAATTAAAAGTATCAACCACCTTTGATTTTAGAATTATAAGAAATTTCTTGTAATAATTGTCACATGGAAAACATGGATAAATAATCCATTTATCGTAAAATAATCATCCTTTATGTAGAAAACATACAATATTAGGTCAGTCTAATTCATACATAAATCATTATATAATAACAAAAATTTGCTATTTACCATTAAAAGTGCATGTAGTTTTATGGATATGTATCTAAAAATGTAGTATAATAATTAAAAGCCTGATGAAAAATTAGAAGAAATATTTTCAATATGATGAAGATAGGTTAATCGAGTGAGAGATTGATTTTCACAGATCTAGATTTACTTTGGCAATGATGTTACGATGACGATGAAAAAGACGAGGACGTACGACTACGGCTGGACGAAAGTCATGGTGGTAAATAGGGGTGCAACTTCATTGAGATGAGGGAGGGTCATAGCCCTTTTAATTTTTTTTTCATCCGAAGTGTTGATTTGTTGATCGGTAGTTGATTTTTTTTATATATATATCGGATTTCCCCTGGAAACAAAGCGTTATAAACCTTGGCCCTCATTAACTAAAAATTCTGACTTCGTCATGGATGATGATAAAGTTGATGGAAAAGAGGAAGACATACTAGTGCGTTTGGCTGAAAGTGGTGGTGGTGAAGTAAATTTTGTATGTTTGTGATTCTAACGTTATCACTGTCATTTTTACTAAAAACAAAGTTATTACTTTAAGATTTCTAACTAATATTAATATCAACTAATATCAAATATTTTTTTTCTTTCTGAATGGCGTTTAACGCAACGATAAAACCATTTAACCACGACTAACAGTACGATTTTAATTAGCAGTACTATTTTAATCAAATATTTCACTCATCCTTTGATGAAACCACCTTATTTAAAAAATTTCATTTGGTTTGTTTGAAATAGGGCTGGCAAATCGTGTCTTATCGTACTTAACAGGTTTCTGACGACGCGAGTAACACAAGTATCAAACACGAAAATGACCCGTTTACCAAATGGCTTTCATTGTTTGAGCGTGACAGTTATCTATTTTATACACCAAGAAGGAGATGTGTTAAACTCTAAGCTCATAATTTCCATTATATTAAAAAATAAGAAAATTACATGTTGTACTTTTTTGCTTAACAGGTCTTATCGTGTCTAAACAGATGACCCAATTACCAGCCCTAGTTTGAAACATGAATTAATAGAAACATCATTCTCCTTCGAAAGTAAAAATTTCTCAATCTAGAATAACATTATTATAGCACAAGCAAATAACGGTGTGTAATTTGTTTAAATACTAAATAATAAACATCATTGCCTTTTTTTTGTTTATTTATTCTTTAACTTTTTTGGAAGACATTTGGCATTATTCTCTACCTGTGTGAGGCTTCCTAAAACAGGATGTTAACCCAATATTTATATTGACGCTTCAAACCCGATTTACCCAGGAACAACATCAATGAGAAAACCTACAGCATGGGAAAACCCCGTAACAAGTTTGAACCTGACATCATAAAAATTGTAAACCTTTAGGTCATTTGTAGTGGAGAATGTGACAGAGAGAGTGATATGGGAAAAAAATGTTGTCACTTAGGCTGTCACGTAAACAATATGTGATAATAAAAAATAATGATAGTTGATGTGTGATAGTAATATATTTTCTAATAATTAGAGTTCATGAGATTTATAAATAGGATAGGTTAGAAAATAAAAAAAAAACACAAATACACAAATGCCTAATCACACGTGATTTTGATCACCAAAAGACTATAACACCCGAAAAATCAACTTCAGGGCATGATAGAGTCTTCACCTCATACTATCATCCCACTACTCTTAGCCTTACCATCACCGCATGCTATTTGATCATCTAACTTTTTATAAATGACAACCTGTATCACTTACGAACTACTCACTCAAACAATCATTTCCATTCTCACATCAAAAGAAAAACCCTCTACCTCAACCTAAAAATCCAATTTATAGCCTCAAGTGAGAAAAATAAACAAAAATACATTAACACTTTATAAAATCTTGAATACTTCACATTAACTCTACACTGACCCGTTTAACTAAAATATTAATTAATATATGACGGAAGGAAGTTGAAAATTGGTATGGGTCAAAATAAGCGTGCTTTAAGCTTTCACGTACAATTGTACATATACCTCAACACCTTCTCCCTCTTTTTCTGTAACTACGTCATTTCAGCCCAACAGACTGTGTGTGTGTGTGTTTTTTTTTCTGCAAACTCACCATCTCTTGTAAGCATATTGTTATCTCCTTAATCATATTGTTAATTAACTCGATTCGTTTTCTCGAAAGTTTTTTATGCAATTTTGATCTGTTTTGATTTGTTTTTATGCTAATGAAGTTGCAGATCTATCTATCTATCAACTAATGGCGTCAGTTCAGAAAACACTCGTCTTTGATGAAGTTGCTAAGCATAACAAAATCGATGATTGTTGGATCATCATCTCCGGAAAGGTTACTTAATTTCATCTTAATTTTACTCATTTTGCTTGTGTTTTATGATTTTTCATGTCATAGTATTTGAATTGATTTTGAGCTTGTTAACTTTAATTGAGCTTGTTAACTAATGATATTTGTATTTTATTTTAATGAATTTTTAGTTTTTTACCCGGAAAAAGACAAAAGAGGAACCGTTAGCCCCCATTTTTACTTTATTTTGAATATAGTTTCATTATGATTTTGATATGTTGAAGATAAATAATAATCAATATCTGGTGTTGTTTGTGATGATATAAGTGTTATTAGTTACTAAGACATTTTTTATGCACATATTTTAAACCCGTTCATCTTAGCTTAGCTTAATTTCTTGATATCTTTCTCGGTTCAAAGCGTGACTAATGAGTCGAGCCAAGCTTGACCTCGTTTAATCTCAAGCTCAAGCCTGAGCTACATTTGATTTAGTCAAGTGAATTATAAGCTCGGGCTAAGGGTGTTCAAAAAGCTTGCGGCGCGTGGCTCGCTCAAAATAAGCTTGGTTTAAAAAAGTGCTCGGCTCGACTCGATTTTAAATGACCCGAGCCTGAGCCAAGTTTAGCTCGGCTCATGGCTCGCTTGTGAGTCGGCTCGTTGGCTCGCTCGATAGCTCACTTGTCAGCTCGTTTATATTAAAACTTTAACTATAAATAATTTATATGAGTTATAATCCAATATTATAACATATTATTTAAATAGATCATAAACATAATGTCATATTTAATTATTAAAACGACATAGTTAACTATTAAAAAACAATATAATGAGCGGAACTCTTAAATTATTATTTTTATATCATTGTTTTCATATCTTTTGATATATAAATTAAAAAAAGTGACTTATTTGTTTTTATATATATCAATATGTGTAAAAAATAAAAATAAAAAAGTTGACTCGTGAGTTGGCTCGAGCTCGACTCGTTAATAACGAGCCGAACCCAAACCCACATTTTGAGCTCGTTAAGATAAACGAGCTCGGCTTGACTCGACTCGACTTGATATTAAACGAGCCGAGCTCAAGCCCACCCTAGCTCGGCTCGGATCGTTTGCAGCCATAGCTCAGGCTAGAGTTTAATTATTTAATCTAGATATGATATGATCTTTAGCGACTTGACCTCGAGCTCAAGTTTATTTAATGTTAATATGATTTTTTGCGAGTTGATCTGATGTAGCTCATGAACAAATTAGCTTGTTTACATATTTGTTCTCAAGTGTCAAATGTCAGTGCCTAATGTATTGCTGAACAAAAATTGTTTCAGGTCTATGATGTAACTCCGTTTATGGAAGATCATCCTGGAGGTGGTGAAGTTATGCGAAAAGTGACGGGTACGTTTTGCCCATACTTTCTACGAGATAGTGAATCGCAATCAGCATTTTAAACTAACTTATAACGTGTGATGAATTGTTTCAGCCAAAGATGCAACAGTTGATTATAGTGATGTTGGACACAGCGCGGCTGCTAACGAAATGATGGGAAAATATTATGTTGGCGAGATTGACGCGTCAACTATTCCTGAACCGCGGTCATACATTTCATCAACTACCGAAAAGATCTACAATTTAAAAAAGTCTCCACAGTTCATTATCAAAGTACTACTTGTAGGGATCATGGCTGCTGTATTGAGAATATTGTTAGTGTCATTTTAATTTGTTTAGCAATAGTGGTTATGTGTGTTGAAATTTGAAAGTTGATTGTTTATGAAACTTAAGCGAACATTTATTCAACGTGTATTAATGATTGTTGGTTAATATTATTTGAACCTTATAAAATACAAATAGAATGATCGAGTAAACTGCAGTTTTGATCCCTGAGTTTTGATATCATTAACAGTTTAGTCACACCTTAACAGTTTTGGTCTTTGTGATTTTATTTTTCTGATAGAGATGGTCTCTATGCTTTGATACCATTAATAGTTTCAGAGAATAATTGTTTGATAGTAGTTTGAAAATAGTTTTCAACTCAGTTTTGAAACCGAATAAAGATGGATAGAGAATCGGATTTATTTTTAAGTGGGTACAACCATGTGTATGTAATGAAATGATCGATAAAAATAATATAGTACTTATACCCATCAATAGAAGTAACCGGTGAGGACCTTACATCCAAGAAAATTAATTGTAAAGGAGCACTAGAAGATAAATTTGATTTATAAAATGGCAATTTGTGACTCTTGTTTTTGTGACAGGAGTCACAATGGTTATTTGAGTGAGAAATACAGTTGACAAAAAAAGATAAAAATTCTAGAATCTTGGTATTTAGGTGCCAAATCTATAATGTCAAAACTTGGATGTAGCCTTTTGATCAATTGTGCAGGTGGCATGAGATTCGAATTTGATAAGAAAAACACTTTGAAAAAATTGAATTAGAATGATATTGTCATGGCATAAACGGGAGATTGAGATAATGTTTTTAGAGCGTAGGGTGCATAAAAGGCCAATGTGTTGAGGTCGTTTGTGAAATGGTGTGTTGCTTCACTGTCAATTAGCCAATTGATATTGGGAGCATTTTGCATAGCTATTAGGAATCAACACCGGATCTCGACCACACACAAACAAGAACAAGAACAATCAACACAAGATAAATGAAATGTAAGTAACAAAGACAAGATGATTTAGAGTGGTTCGGTCCGGGTCTGACCAACATCCACCATATGACAACTAGATGTGTATATTAAGAACAAAGAAGTAGCAAACATTACAATACAATGTGATCAACTATATATAAAGGGGGGAACCACTAGGGTTTGGGACATGAGCTTTATCAAGACAAATGGGCCTGCCCATTAGAGACAAAGCCTCCATAACACATAGCCTAACAATAGCCATCATGTTAACCTGTGGTGCACTTCTGATTTGAACATTACGAATGAAAGGTGGAATAGTAACAGTTGGCATCATCCTTATGGCAATTTGCGAGTGTGTGGCCATGCGTATGACACCATTGGCACTTGCCAAGGAAAAGATGAACGCATGGGACCCATAGATTCATTGTCTGTTGTGCAGAAGCTTCATTCCTATACATGCATGCACGCTTTCTTAGAAAAAGGGACACATTGTAACAATTCAGACAAACAATGTGTAGATTGAAGCCTTATTATGTCCAGTGGCAGGTATCGTTTTGACTCATTTCCAATAACTCCAAGTTCTCGTATCAAGCTATATTCCGAGCGGCGGGGTTGATTCGTGGTGTTAGGAAGGAGATGATTCAGGGTTTGGTTCATACAGAAGTCTCGAAATGAGTTTATCTTTAGCTCCATTATATTGGCAGTCGACAAGGTGGTGGATGACATCAAATTCCATACTTTTGCTTGGTTTAAGAACAATGTGAAATTCATTAACCTAGCTTGACACTTTTGGTGTAACTTCTCTTTTTAAATGTTTCCTTTGTAATTTTTTGGGTGTTTGTACTTGGTCCTAGCGTCTTGCTAGTGGTATTTTTTATAATAATAGTTGCTGTTAAAAAAAGATAAATTGCAAACAATCATAAAAAAATACATTTACTTAAACAGTAATATTCGTCGTTAAGCTTGCCAGATCGTGAATCTCGTGGGTTGAACTCGCGAACACTCCTTGTACTCTAAAAAGCTATTTTAAATAAATAAACAAAACTATTAAATAAGTTTTATATAAAGTTATCTTAAGGAGAAACATTAATATACAAAGTTATTTTTTTGGTAAAAAAGCAAAAATAAAATAATGGTAAAAAAGACACAATATATGACACATTAAAAAAATAACTTACAATATAAATCGAATTTTAAAAAAGTGATTCGAAGACCTTGTTCCCACGTTTCCTCCTACAAAAATATAAACGAAAAATCAAAAAAATATATAGAATCAAAGTTTTCATTTTGTCTTTTTTTTTTCATTGTGTATTTGTTGTATAAAACATTTACAAAAGACACAATAAAAGTAAAAAAATAAAACACAATGAAAATTCTGTTTTTTTATTTATTATTTTTTGTTTAGTTTTTTTAAAGATTGAGACGTGGGGAACAAGGAATCTGAAACATTTTTTAAAATTCGATTTAATTTGTGATGAGTTATTTAATCATCCATTATGTATTTTTTATACCATTATATCATTGTCACACTTTATAACATTTTTATATTTTTAGGATAATTTCACATAGAAAACTTATTTTCCATTATATCTTATTTCTATGTTTTGTCATACCCTTCAACTAAATTCTTTTTGGAATGAAGTGGTAAACTACCATTTGGTCAAAATGAACGTGCGATCCACATGCTTTTGTTTGATCAATCTACATTATGTAAGCAGTCATCAATACTATTTTCAACTGCTACCAGATTATTTTTTAATCTGATTTTGTTTACTCAGTAGTAGTTCCGTTAATGGCGTCGGATAAAAAAACTTTCGTGTTTGATGACGTTGCTAAGCATAACAAAGCCGACGACTGCTGGCTTATCATCTCCGGAAAGGTTTGATGTTTTCCAATTTGACTGATTTTGCACAGTTTGTTGTTATTTTGTCATGTTTTAAGTTGATATTGTTTGATTTTGGGATTGTGTAGCTTGTTAAACTTGACTCTAGTGTTTTAAATCCAGTTACATCGTATATATTCACTTTCATATGATTAACTTAAACTCTATCAGGTTTATAATGTAACCCCGTTTATAGATGATCACCCCGGAGGTTATGAAGTTTGGCTTAGAGCAACTGGTACGCTTTTCCCATCACTTATGTTAAGCGCATTGAGGTAGTTGATATTAGTTAAGTTAGTTAGTTACATTTTGGGTGACATTTTCACGGTTTACTTTTAATCAAGTTTTATTTAGAGTAGATTTTTTTAGAAATTTTTTTCTTCTAAATTTTAGCGTATGTAATGATTATTGCAGGCAAAGACGCGACAGTTGATTTTAGTGATGTCGATCATAGTGAAATAGCTAAAGGAAAGATGAAAAAATATTACATCGGCGAGATAGACCAATCAACTATTCCTGTGAGTCAGTCAGGAAGCACTAAAGAGTTGATTGGCAAGGTAATGCTTGTTGGAATAATGGCAGTTGCGTTGAGACTACTTATTGTCTACTTGTAATTTATTTTTATCAAAGTGTTTATACGTTCTGACGAAGGTTCGAGAACGCTCGGCTTTTATAGAATGATTCTTACATCTTTCTAGACGTGTTTTTCATTAACATATCACTCGTCATATATCAAGTTTTTTATATTTCTCATAATCAATGTTTGCTCATCTCCAAGTTTCGTTCAACGACACAACACAACATTTGTTCAATGATAATCGATAACTAAAGGCTAATAACTACAAACCCGTAAGCAAATAATGTTAAGTAACGCAAAATGTCACAATTCACTGAAGATTTATGGAATATTTTAATGTGTAGGATATGTAACACAAAATGTCACAACACAACATTTGTTCAATGATAATCGGTTAATGTTTTTGTTATCAACTAGTAGGTTGACTCACGCAGTGGCGAAGCCAGGATTTTAATCATAGGGGGGCCTAAAGTTACGGTGCCCATAACAAAGGGGGCCTGATTTTAAAAATGGGAGGGCCCGTACCCAATTTATATACCAAAATCAACTAAAAACCGACAAATCGCTACTACTAACCGAAAAAAATGGGAGGGCCCGGACCCTCCCGGGTCTCCACTTGGCTGCGCCCCTGGACTCACGTGTTGATGTAGTTTACCCGTTTGATGTCAAGTTGTCAACACAATCGCAATCAACTCGACCGTAACTAAATGTATCTAATTTTCGTTATCTATTAGTAAGTTCTGATTTTTAAGTAACATGTAGGATATGTAACGACACTTTATTTCATTTCATCAGGAAGATAGTATATGAAAATTGAGATATTGCACTTATGAATTGAACATGTCCATGTTCACAATTCACAAACAACATTTGAGATAAGGATTTATTCAAATCTAAAGACCCTTATTTCTCAAGTTTGTTTTAGATATGAAATAGCGCATTTGCTTCATAATACAACGCTTCAAGATGACCAACCATCGTCATTACCTTTACCCTTTGCGTCGTCGTCGTTCTCAGACCATACTATTCCGTCGAAGACGCGAAAACAAAACCTACCCTAGACCCTCGGTTATTTACTCCACCTTCCTACTATTTACTAAATTCTCATCAATCTTAAAACCAATTAGTGACTAATCCTTCACTCCCCTTTTGGTTTCTGAACCAATATCTAGTTAATAAGTCACGTGTAACACTCAAAAAGTCAGAATGAACAATTAATAAAATATGGGCTTTAGTTATGGGTCATTATAAGAAAATAGATAAAAAAGAGTGATCTGGACTAAGCTAATGAATGGGCCAGAAATTGTGGAGTTTAAGGCCTATATATCATCGGTTAACAACCCTAACCAGCCACAATATTGCATCATTTCATCCATTTTATTTCAATCTTAGAGAGAGAAAGTATTGAGAAAAAGTGAAGATTCAAGGGAGCAAGATCTGAGTATTTGTGCATTAAATCATTAAGGAAATAGCAAGATTTCAGGTAAGAAACATCATCGAAAACACCTTTAGATCTAGAACAATTCAAGTGTTTTGAGGTTTTTGAAACGTGAAGAAAATTATCAAAAGATCACATTTTTGCGTTTGGAATCGACTAAAAACCATGGATTTAGCATCTCGGGTGATAATCTAAGGAATTTGACATAAAAATGTTGAATTTTGTGTAGGTTGTGTTGTGTGTTCTTAATCTATATTTCTTAAACATAAAGTTTATTATCGTAATTAGCGCGACCCCAGTCAGGGGTTGTCCCCGCTATTTTTATGAACATTGAAACATATTACCTTAATTGTGTTATGACGTTGGTATTAGTGTTATATCTTGGGCATTTTTTAGATATGTTATGCAAAACTTATAGATGACAGTGAACTAAAAGAATGATAATTGGGCCCAAAATCGAGCTACATCTAAAATAAAACCTTGCAAACAAATAGGAATAGTTCATTTGTTGCATTTTCATGTGTCACATCATAAAAAATGAGCTACATCTAAAAAGAGGGACCTGATAGTAAGTCTGCTAATAGAAATAGACAATTAGGCAATAATGGGTCAACTGCCAGGGGCTTACCTATCCGTGAAGAGATTCACTTAATAGGGAATGAAAGGGTGTGTCTATACACACCCTCTTCTTACTTGTTAGTTGTTACACCCCCTTTGAAAACACTTTTGAAAATTTGTTAAAATATGCCTCAAAACTTTTATTGTCCTTATTCCTTAAAAAATGTGTTCCCAAATGAAATTAATAATATGAGTTTATAAAAAAATGTTTGATGTCGGTATTTAATGGTGAGGTTAACTTTCTGTCTAGTCCGGTGTATTCGGTTGTAAAATCTTTTTATTCGGTCGTGAAATCATTTTTTTGGCCTAACCTAACCGACTTAAACCGCTTTAGTAGGTATATTTGGTTATGGATTTTTTTTTTGCCTGACCGAACTGTATTCATCCACTTTAGTAGAATTATTCAATGTGGTTATCCGATGAAACCAACTATTATACGGTTTATTCAGATAACCGAACCGAATAAATCATGTTTTTTGTTACCAAATTCGCAATTTTGATACTGTTAGTAACCGAACCAAAAACCAAATTTGCATTTCTATTCGTTTTGTCGGTTACGGATACGATTTATTCGACTCCTTTTGATTTCGGTTAGTTTTGACGCTCATAATCAATACTCACTTATTAAATGTAATACCTTAATCCAACATTATAAGAAATGAAAATTTAAGAAAAAAATATAATTTTATAAAAAAAATTGTTGATATTATATTTTTTCAAAACATTAGAAAGGGGTGTTTAAAATGAGAATGTATGCAGCTAACACCCGGAATTAAATCGAAGCAGTTCGGACCAATTAAATAGTCTAAATCAATGTTTTCAGGTTCAGATCGGTTCGGTCGGTCAAACCGGTCGGCCCGGGATTCCGGGGTGGACCGGGCCGAACCGGGCCGAACCGTATAGTTTTGTTTTTAGTACAAAGGATCGGCCGGTTCGAACCGGTCAACCGGTTGAACCGGGATTCAGCCAGTTCGGAAAAGTAATTTTTTTAAAAAAATTTGACTTTATTTGGTTAAATTTGTGATATTTTATATTTGAATTAAGTTTGTTTAACTTTTAAACTTTGGATAATATTCTCTGTGTTGAAGTTTAGAACTTAAAAAGTTGTTTCTAACCGTTCAACCAGTGAATCAGTAAAACGACCGATTCACTGTTCGATCCGATCCTGAAAACATTTGTCTAAATACTTAAATGGCATGAAACTGAAACCCTTTCTTCCTCCTTGTCCACCGCCGTTGTGTATCAATGGCGTAAAATAGAGCTTTAACAACAGAGACGTGTTTTTCCGACCTAAATCCACCTCTTTCCGGCGAAGTTCTCGACGCTTTATCTTCTTCAGGCTTTCATTTCTGTACTCATGTTCAAGCCGCCGCCACACCCTTGCTTTGCACTCACAAAGACGTCGCCGTCGACGCCGCCACCGGTTCCGGCAAAACCCTAGCTTTTGTTGCTCCACTCGTTGAAATACTCCGTCGCATCACAACTGTTAAAGCTCATCAGGTATATCAATTCATTTCATCCATGTTTTTATCCATTTGTTGAATTGCTACAACAGCAATTGGTTTGTTGTTACATTTTGTTTCTTAGTAGCTTTTTTAGTAGGATCGACTTCATTTTCCTAGTAGCTTAGTCGAGTTAATCTAGTCCAATGGATTGTTTTGATGTTACATTTTTTTTCTTAGTAGGATTGAGTTCAGTTTTATAGTAGCTTTGTCGAGTTAATCGAGGCCAACGGGTTATGCAAAGCTTTGTTATGATTCAAGGTCTATTAATGCAGTGTTTAAACAACTTGGTTTTGCTATAAAAAGGGTTAGTGGCACCGTTTACCTTTTATTTCTAAGTAAATAAAAGTAAATAACTTTTATGTTTATCTTTGTTATGAAAAAAGTTTGTTGTTTATGGTTGCAGGTTTTGGGAATCATAATATCTCTAACTAGAGAGTCATCATCACAAATTTTCAATGTTGCATAGCCATTCATTTTATCGCTTCCGGATGTTAAGCCAGTGCCTCTTGTTGGAGGAACACAAGTTCAATCAGACATGAAGAAGATACAAGATGAAGGAGCTAATTTGTTAATCAGCACACTTGGTAGACTGCATGACATTATGGATCGTATGGATATCTTGGACTTTCATAACCTTGAGGTAGTAATCGTCTTTTGAAGCCCCGTTAATGTTTACAATTTCCTAGAAAAGGCAAGTTTAAATGAAACTTTGGTTTGTGGTGGGTTTATAGATTTTGATTTTGGATGAAGCTGATAGCAAAAGCAAAAGCAGATGTGAAGCGGTCTTTTTTCCGCCACTCAAAAGCCCTATTGAGGTAAATTTTACATCAACCGTCTCGTATTCTCCTACCGATCAAAAGCCCTAAAATATTGGTCGGTAATTTAGAAAAAAAAAACTTAATGCCGTTATATTTTTTTTAATGGCGGTCCTTTAGTGGCAAAAATGATAAAAGTTGGGACCAATAGCGGCTAAAAACATATAGTTGGGACTATTAAGATCTTATACTCCTTTTCTTTTATATTCCATTGTCAATAGTTAGTTTTGTAATACTATTTGCCTAACCATGATTTTTTATCTTTTATATTTCAAGCCTACCAAATGTGATTTTTGTCGGGATAAGGATGCAACTGTTACTTGTTTTGAAGATTGTGTCTTTTCGCCTCTATTAACTGAAGGATCTGTGACGCCGGATGAATTGTCTTGCATTTTAGAGGTGTTTTCTTCCAACTATGTCACTAGATTTGTAGTGCACTGCCCTTCTACTCACAGAGATTAAGAATTATTAAAACTTTTATGCAAGAAGCAAAAGCAAGAGTTGATGACAAAGTTAACGGGGACACGACAGTCGTGGCAGCGAAATTGCGAATTATGGAATCTAATGAGAAAGAGAATTAGAGAGTGAACTCTTACAACTTAAGGCAAGCAAAAGTGTGGTTGCCACAAAGTATGACGCATTAGGAATTTTAAACAATTTGCTTTTGAAGCAGTTGTTTATGGTAGAAGCACGATTTGTTTGTTAAGATTTCCAGCCGTCTTGATAGTTGTAAGTCGTGCTTCTACCACAGACAACTGCTTCAAAAGCAAATCGTTTGAAATTCCTAAAACGTCATACTTTGTGGCAGCCGCGCTCTTTCTTGCATTGAGTTGTAAGAGTTCACTCTCTAATTTTGATATTCTCTTTCATTAGCTTCCACAATTTGCAATTTTATTACGACAACTGCCGGGTCCCTATTAACTTTGTCGTCAACTCTTGCCTTTTCTTCTTGCACAAAAGTTTTAATCATTCTCAACCTCTTAGTAAAAGGGCGGTGCTCTACAAATCTAGTGACATAGTTTGTAGAAAACACCTCTAAAATGCAAGACAGTTCCTTCGGCGTCACATATCTTTCAGTTAGTATAGGCGAAAAGACACAATCTTCAAAACATGAAGTAACAGTTGCATCCTTATCCCGACAAAAATCACATTTGGTATGCTTGAAATATAAAAGATAAAGAATCATGGTTAGACACAATATTATAAAACCATAAGCTGACAATGGAATATAAAAGAAAAGGAGTATATGATCCTAACAGTCCTAACTATATGTCTTTATCCTCTATCGGTCTCAACTTTTATCATTTTTGCCACAAATGGACCGTCGTTAAAAATAAATTACAACGGTGTTAAGTTTTTTTCGAATTACCGACTGACATTGATCGGTGGGAGAATACGAGTCGATTAATGTAAAATTTACCTCAAAACAGTGCTCCAAGCGACGAATTTTTTTAACGCCGCCGGACTGGTTGCCTTATATCAATCGACTCGTATTCTTCTTCTGATCAAAAGCCCTAAAACGGTGGTCTGGAAAAAAAAACTTAACGCCATTTAAGTTTTTTTAATGCTGGTTCACTATTGACAAAAATGATAAAAGTTGGGACCGCCAGCACATAAAAGTATGTTCCAGCCACTGGTTCCGATAACCCCTAATTCCAAGAAGGTATGTGTTGTGGTTTATTGCGATTAAGATATAAAGGTTTGATTATTCTATTATAAAGAAGGTTTGATTATCCTATTATAAAGGTATGATTTTTGTGTTGTGAAGGTTTGATTTTTATGTTGTAAAAATGTTTGATTTTTATGTTATAGGGTTCATAATGTAAAGGTTTCCTCGGATGGGTGAATGAAACACTACCAATCGATATCATACCTGATTTATCGAGGGTGATTAATGCACTTGAAGCTTCAAACTACAAGGTACAAAATTCTAACTATTTACTAGAAGCAAAACTCAAAAGCAAGTAAATTTGGTAGAAGGAAATTCTAGAACTACTTTGTAGTTACTTGGATAGTTGTTAATGCAATTGTTGGTACTAAGTTGTTCATGTAACTAGTTTTTATAATGGAGTAGTTTGAGATGGTGGAACACTTATTTATGTAAGAAATTGTGGTGAATGTAATGGTCAATGTATGCTTGCACTTGCACTTGTTATGATGAAATAAAATGGTTTATGTTTTGCTATTACCCAATGTATCTTTAAATTATGAATTGAAATGGTATCGTAATTGGCAGAAAACAATCATTTGGAAGTAAGTGTCATGGAAAATCAATTGCATGTAGGATTTTGGTGTCAATGTGTAACTTGAAATCGATCTAAATATTAATTTGAATGTCAAATAGGTTGTTAAGAAGCTTCTATATTGATATCTAAACATTACATGAAACAGATCTAAATATTGATATGGAGGTTAAACATTTATTTGGCACTTTGTGCATAATGATTCATATCATAATGATTGTCATGCACTTTTACATGTAGCAATCGTTTTGGTTTTGTAATTACAACATATGGGTAAAAAAAATATCTATGCAATATTTATTTGAATAAGAATATCCATATTCTCCCAACATTTGTTTTCCCAATAAGAATATCCATGTCCTAATAATTGTTTTATTTAATTTACAAATTCAGATGTTTTTTTTACAATTAACTCATAAAAGTAAGAATTAAACCACCACACCTCACTCATGATACTCCTGTAATACGCACCACCACCGCCATGCCAAGCTCCGGCAATCTCATCACCACCAGTCATAACCACTATATCACAATAACAATTGTTGGATCTCATATCCACAACCCAAACAAAGCAATTAGTCGACATGAAAAACAATCGAAACACATGGCCACCAAAACAGCCAACAAAGCGGCCACAAAACACCAATGGATCTTAGGTCTACCACTCGACCATCATAACTCCATCACCATATGATAGTTTGGCAAAAACACATCGATCTCCCCCTGCCTCTCTCTTTCTCAACAACACAAGACGTGCGTTTGTCCCTCTAAATGAGAGATCTAAAAAAACTGAATAGTAATGTAGTCATACGCGACTCAAAAAGGTCAAAGTCGGATCGTTGGCAAGAAGAGAGAGAACAGAGAAAGTGAAAGAGAAGTATGGCGTGGAGGGCAAGAAGAGAAGGTGATACAATAGTTAGAGAGAGAAAGTTCTTTCTCTTCAAGTTGAAGAAGAGAGTAAAATACAAGTTGTCACTAGAGCCGGCCCTGAATACAACTAATAAAACACTTGTGTAGTAGCTGAGCACATGTAAATTAAAGGACCCGTGGAGCAATCTTGTACATCATGCTAAACCACCTTATACCTTAAGTCCTTAAGCAAAAAAATAAGTACCTAAATCTAATGCATGAAATAGTTGAATTAACATGCATAAAATAGAAGTAAAATCATGTTAACTTCAATTCAAAATGTAAATATATATGTATGTATGGGTGAGATCCATTAAAACTAACTTATAATTAAAAACCTTGAAAATCAAAAAGTTTTGATTTTTTATTAGTAATGGTAATTTTGTAATTAAAATGAAATTAAGGTTTCAATATTTAAATTAGGACATATTTGAAACTTAGGAGTTGTTTGACAAAATCTAAATCATTAAGGGGGTGTTTAGTAGCCTCTTGATTGTCATTCAGAGGCTTACCTCTTAATGGTTCAATACCTCTGAACAATTAAGTGATAAAAATATGCTGAATAATTAAGAGGTAGCCTTTGAATGGGATATTTGAATGATTAAAAGGTAGATTCTCACTAGTTATTCAGAGGTTATTCAGATGCTATCAAACAACCTCTAAGTGTTGAATGATTAAGAGGTCTTAACTAATTAAGAGGCTTTATCAATTAGAGAGATATTATGGTAGAACTTCAGACGAATGTAAGTTTGGTATATGCTCCATTCAGCATCTCTTTATCTCTTAACCATTCAGCACTTAACGAAACCATTCAGAGGCTCTTTTTTATGAAACAAACGTTCTGAATGTTGAATCTGAACGATTAAACACCGAACTGACCCATTGAGAGGTGAAACAAACAGCCCCTTAGAATATGTAAGTTTAGAAGTTAGGGGCTGTTTGGCTGTGTTTGTCCAGCCTTTGAATTTGACGTGTGACCGAGTCAGATGTTGCATCTGAGCGCGCGTCTAACCGAATCAGACGTGAGACAACGCCTGAACGAGCCAACGAAGGTCTGAATGAAGGATTGCCATGAATGCTTCCATATATAAACTAAGAATGTTTTTGTTTCCACTCCAATATCGGACAAAATGAATGAAACAAATTTTTTAGAAATCTCATTCAAATGTTCAACCAAACAAACGCTCTTAACCATTTAACATTTATCATTCAGACATTTTAACCATTTACCATTAGTAAAGAGCCTCTTAATCTTAGAATTCCAACATTTACTCTTGTTTCCCCTCTCTCTCTCTCATAAATAAGTTTTTTAATTATGTCATGATTGAAAAAATTAATATCATTTTACGAAACAAATAATATTCTTAATGCTCTTTTTATGAATAATATATTGGTGTATGTCCACATCTTTCTTTGTTTTAACAAAATTATTATTCAACATGTAAATAATCTATTAAAAAAAATAAAAAAATACTAGTTTATTTTAATAGTCACAGCCTTTGTTCGTAATTATATGTAAACACGTGATTAAACCAAAAAAAATGGTTTGAATATACGTAAAGCATTAACCAATTAAACAAAAACCGTCAAGCTAAAATTACTAATAACCTAAAATCAATCAAGCTAAAATCAATCAAAGCTACGTATACATAATAACATATCTGACATCAAATTTACGCATACGTAATATCGAATTTATGCATACGTAAACACCATAGTTACGTACATACGTAACATTGGAATCATGTATACGTAACACCGGGGCCGGTCCTGAGAAATCCGGTGCCCTGTGCGAGTAATAAAAAAAGTGCCCCCTATTATGTCTTGGTGGGTTTTTGGGGGCTTAGTTGGTTTCGATTTGTTAGTTGAATTATAAAATGGAGTTTATAAACAATAACGGGACTATTACTATTAAGTCTAAAAATAACCATTGATGTAAAAAAGAACGTAATTACATAAAACGTCAAGTTCATAAAAGTTATAAGCTAAGTTCGTTAAGTTAGTTGGTTGAATTAAAGTTTTATTTAACATTGGTCGAAAGTGACAAGTTTTAAAACTCATTTTAAAGTTTCAAATAAAAATATAACAATATTAAACTTAAGGGGGTTTAAGTGTAAAATTTAAATTAATTCACCCAAACCTCCCACCCAACCCCGTCGTGTTTCAGATTGTCTTCTCCGGCGAGTTGCTGGATTCCGGCAGCAACTCCGGCGGCGCTGAAAACTCATTTTTAGACAAAATTAATCATTGTTTTCAGTTCTAAACCCTTAAAATACATGGTTCGAACTCTAGAACATCATCCAAACCCTTAATCCATCCCCTTTAAAGTACTGGGTCGCTTTCTGTGATGGTGCCCCTCGGAGAGATGGTGCCCTGTGCGGTCGCCTACCCCGCACACCCCTAGGGCCGGCTCTGCGTAACACTATAGGTAGGCATGCCTAAAAACTAAGTTACGCATACGTAATACGATAGTTACAACATACGTAACAATGGACTTATGTATACGTAACACCATAGGTAGGCATATCGTATAAAAATATGTAAATTGACTAATATAACCTTTTCAATTTTATAAAAAAACAAAAGAAAAGAAAATTGGTTTATGTGGTTTTTAGTGTTTTTAAATATAAGTGTGGTTTTCAATTGACCCTATCTCTCTATATATAAAAAAATATAAATATAAGTATAATTAATACTTATTGTCTTATTTTAAATATTCATCTTTCTAATTTTGATTGTCAGAATTTAAATGTTAATTTTAAAAAATATAAGTGAAATTTTTAGTTTTTTCATAATTATTTACTACAAAAGATAAGATTAATTTTTAAGTTAAGAATATTATTGTTATTTTATAGTTAGTAAAATATAATAATTTAATATTTTTAAGATATATGTTTTAGGGGTAATGACAACTAATATGAAACGGACCGGACCGAACCGGACCAAGTTAATAGTCTAAATACTTAAATAGCATGAAACCGAAACCCTTTCTTCCTCCTTGTCCACCGCCGCTGTGTATCAATGGCGTCAAATAGAGCATTAACAGAGACGCGTTTTTCCGACCTAAATCCACCTCTCTCCGGCGAAGTTCTCGACGCTCTATCTTCTTCAGGCTTTGATTTCTGCACTCCTGTTCAGGCCGCCACCATACCCTTGCTTTGCACTCACAAAGACGTCGCCGTCGACGCCGCCACCGGTTCCGGCAAAACCCTAGCTTTTGTTGTTCCTCTCGTTGAAATACTCCGCCGCACCACAACTATTAAACCTCATCAGGTATATCAATTCATCCATGCTTTTATCCAATTGTTGTATAACTAGCTAGCTTCTGTATACATTTGTAATGTGATAGCAATTTATCATCATAATAATCTGTTGTTTAGAGTTATATGATATGTCATTAAAACGTGTCATCAGTTTGTTCAATAAAGAATATGTATTGAATTTGGTACCTTGGATTAAGCATCTGAAGCTGCAATAAACTGTGATGTATCTCATTTATTTCTCAGTTGAACTGTTTATGAGCTTATCTTGTGTTTCAACTAATTTTTTTACAAAATAATAACATCTTAATCCCTAATCGATCCACATGCCTAATAATGTTATTGAATCTCCGTCTTCTATATGATTTCGGTGAAGTTATTTACGAGTCCATTTCAAACCTGTGAATTGATACTTGGATAGCTACTGTGAACAAGAGCCTCATTCTGTGAATTACAGATTTTGTCAACAAGAACGTACGATGTGAAGATTGTAGGGTCGTGACCTGATGACCAGCTTTTTTAGCACTTATATGGGATGTCAGGTTCATGTTGGTTTGTGAAGCTGCGATGTCGCTTGTTTTGAGTTTAGAGTTGATTTTAAACGGTCGTGGAGCGTGTGATGTAATTTCAGTTTTGCGATGGTCAGGGGATACTGGTTTTAGATTGTTTTGTTTTGATTTTGTGATAGTTTCCTGTGGATTTGATTTTGGTAAATGGGACTTAGAGGGCCTGTTAATAAAATGTTTGAGCGCCTAGTTTAGCTTTTAGAAGCGATTACACTTGTGGCCCGACTTTGAGTGGTGGTGCCCATGCCTCTACTTGGCCTTAACTAAATCCGCCTATGGCCTGAGCAGTTGCTGTTTATGGTTGCAGGTTCTGGGAATCATCATATCTCCAACTAGAGAGTTATCATCACAAATTTTCAGTGTTGCACAGCCATTTATTTCATCACTTCCAGATGTTAAGCCAGTGCTTCTTGTTGGAGGAACACAAGTTCAATCAGACATGAAGAAGATACAAGATGAAGGAGCTAATTTGTTAATCGGCACACCTGGTAGACTGCACGATATAATGGATCGAATGGATATCTTGGACTTTCGTAACCTTGAGGTAGATATTGTCTTTTGAAGCCCCGTTAATGTTAATACTTTCCTAGAAAAGCCGATTAAAAACAAAACTTTGGTTTGGGTGGTGGGTTTACAGATTTTGATTTTGGATGAAGCTGATAGACTATTGGATATGGGGTTCCAGAAGCAGATAAATTCTATAATTTCGTGTTTACCAAAGCTACGTAGAACTGGCCTTTTTTCCGCCACGCAAACGGATGCTGTTGAGGAGCTTGCAAAAGCAGGATTAAGGAATCCTGTTAGGGTTGAAGTTCGTGCAGAGACCAAATCGTTAGGGCGTTCTTCATCAGAAAAAACAAGCTCCTCAAAAACACCTTCAGGTCTTCATATTGAGGCATGTATGCACTTAAAGTTTCATATTTTAGAAATTATTTATTATGCTCCTGTCCAATTAATGTTTATTTAAAATGCAGTTTATCAAATGTGAAGCGGATAAGAAATCATCACAGCTGGTGGACTTCTTCATTAAGAATAAGTCTAAAAAGATGATAGTGTGAGTTTATTTATTTATCACATGCTTTCTAACCGCGGGTTCAAATATAAAGTAATTATTAAATGATTTATTACGGGCAGCTACTTTATGACTTGTGCTTGTGTGGATTATTGGGGTGTTGTACTTCCTCGTCTTGCTGCTCTAAAACGGGTGTCTTTAATTTCTCTTCATGGGAAGATGAAGCAGGTGAGATGGTGAATTTAATTGTCAATGTTAATAATTGTTTAAAAAGAACAATTTTTAATCTTACACTTACTATTATTTATAGTCAGCAAGGGAGAAAGCTTTAGCATCATTTACATCTCTTTCGGGTGGCATCCTTCTGTGCACTGATGTGGCAGCACGTGGACTTGACATTCCAGGCGTTGATTGCATAGTGCAGGTAATACTAGCAAAATCATTTCATTCAGTTGATAAGTTTTTTTAAATAAACATAGACATTTCCTGATGATATTTCATATCTTGCTTGCAGTATGACCCACCTCAAGATCCTAATGTGTTCATTCATAGAGTTGGCCGGACTGCTAGATTAGGAAGACAAGGAAGTGCCATTGTTTTTCTTTTGCCTAAGGTTTTGAGTTTACTTCTTCATTCATTTTACTTGACGTGGCAAGATTTGTGGGTTTGATGGTCAACACAGGTTAAATGGATCATGTTTAATACATTATGGAACATGCCTGGTTAGGGCTGGGTTGGAATGATCTTTACTGTTCAATTTTTGTAAGCTTATAGTAATTAATGTGCTACCCATGGTTACGAAACAGGACACAATAAGCAGGTGTCATATGAAGTATCTGTAGTTTTAACTTTATAAGCAGATAAGCAGTTTAAAAAGCAATCCCAAACCCCCTCTTCATGCAATAATAATCGAACTCTTTGAATCAAGATTTACAGGCCATATAACGGGTTCACTGGAGTTGAACCTTGGGTGACTTTTAACTTGATTGACCTGTTGTCCTTATAGGCTGGAGCATCATTTTGTGTTGCCTTTTAGCAGTTATATTTGCCTGTGTGAGATAAAACACAACCCATATTGTTCTATTGATAAGTAAAATGATTTATACATTTGTTGGTTTCTTGTAGGAGGAAGCATATGTAAATTTTTTGCGTATTAAAAGGATTCCAATAGAAGAGTGCATGTGCTCTGAAGAGGCACTAGATGTGGTTCCTCATGTAAGTATCACTTCAGAAATATACAAACTTACATTTATGGTTTCTATCTGTGTATTTTTTATGCAAGAACTTTACGACAAAGACCTTTTACCCTTTGTTTTAATCACATTTGTTTTGCTCAGTTGCGTGCTGCTGCACAAAAGGATCGTGATGTCATGGAAAAAGGGTTAAGAGCATTTGTCTCTTACATTCGTGCTTATAAAGAGCATCACTGCAATTTCATTCTCAGGTTATATTTTATTCCAATAGGCACCGTCATGTGTTTGATACATGTTCGTTTCTCTTATCTGATTTGATAGACGTTTCTATATAATCAGATGGAAAGATCTAGAGATTGGAAAATTAGGCATGGGATATGGCTTGTTACAGCTACCTTCAATGTCAGAAGTAAAGCAAAACTCACTCTCTACTGATGGTTTTGTTGCTGTTCAAGATTTAAATCTGGAGGAGATCAAGTTCAAGTAAGTTTGTTCTTTTTACACCTACTATTTGCCATATTGTTAATCCTAATATAGTTTAAGAGCAACCTTATTTTTTTTTATTTAGAGCAAAACTTATTCTGGAGGCCATACCTAAGCAATGCGCATAAGTTAGGCAAATCCGTGTCCAAAAGAATTGTCTATGTCCAGTTTGTCCAAATATGAGTTTGACACCTTTTGGTGCGACATCTAGAAATCTGTTAATAAGATTATTTGATTTGTTTCCAAGGAGCTTGTTTGAATAATTGGGTGTTATTGTGACTGAAACCGAACAAACAGTTACCCAAAACAAGTAGCAACTTGAAGCTAGTTTACATCAATCTTTTTACATAAAAACATCAAGTAGTTTTTTATTATTGTTTTTATTGTTCAGGGATAAAAATAGAGAGAAACAAAGAAAGAAAAATTTGCAAACAAAGAAAGATGGGCAGCAGCAAGAAGCAAAAACTCACAAGACGAAAGATAAAACAAAGAACACTATTACTGTCATGAAGAAGAGAACAGCCAAGAAAAGACGCGCTGAACAATCAGCTGCGGATGACGAAGACCTCACTAGAGATTATCGGCTTTGGAAAAAAGTAAGGAGGGGTGAAATTAGTGAAAGCGAATATGCAAAATTAACAGGAACCGAGGATTTGCTTTAAGACTATACTTACTATGCTTGACCCGCTGTACATTTGTCCGGAGAAGATGGTTGATTAGATTTAAGTTTTTGCTGTATTGCTTTCATTCTTAAGTTTTTGGTTGAAATAGGGATATGGAATATTTGGTTAAAAATCAGTTATTTGTTCAGTGTCATCTGTTTGGTTTTAAACTATAGATATGTAAGCAATTGTTTTTTTGGCTTCCTAAATTTTATACTCGCTTCACGTATGATTTGCTCAAGTGTAACTCTCACGTTCTGTTTACCTATATCATACACGCGGATCGTCATTTGCACTAACAAAACTTCGTCTCCAGTATCTAAACCCAACTTTAGTTTAACTTAATTCTCTAGAAACTCATTCTCAGCCTTTCCATTTCTCTCTTTGCTCGAATACATACTTTTTCACTTGATTCGTATTCTCATCTCAATCAATATCCATAAAATAACAGTTTTAAATTCAAAAAAAGTTAACGGTCGTTAGGTGCACTTAACGGCGGACCACTGGAGTTTAAAAAAATTAGATTTGAGACCACTGGAGAGAATAAACAGAGTTGAGAACTTGAGATTATTCTCGATAAATATGTGTTAGTTGAGATTATTTTAGGTCAATTTACTTATAAATTATAGTAATGCATTTATGCACTACCTACAAGAATGTTTTTAAAATCATTCTAAAACTATAAAATAAATTAGCAAATTAAAAATTATATCAAATCTTTACATACTTTTCTAGAAACGGTTCGGTTTCAATTCCAGTTCTGTGTTTTTTTTTTCACAACTAGCGTTACATTTGTGAAAGAGTTAATATCATTTTTAGTCATTGTGGTTTTGTGCTTTTAACACTTTTGATCCAAACTTTTAATACACATTTTTTAGTCGCTGATGTTAATTTTTAGAGAAAACTACAAAAAACGTTCTTTATGTTTCAAGGTACCTGCAAGTTGGGTCTTTTAGTTAAAATATCTACAAATAACATTCTTATTTTCATGTTTTTCTTACCATTCTCGTCTTTTAGACTAACGACCGTTACAAAAGTCAGTTAAATCTAACCATATGCTCCTCATGTGAGGGTATTATAGTCTTTTACATATTCACTCACACAACTTGGAATATCTCTCTCTTGCTCGTTCACACGCAACAAATACCATACGGGTTGAAAAACATATATTTTATATATTAAAAAATATATAATGCTAAGATGAAATGAGGGAGTGATAAATAGGATGTATGATGTGGCAATGATGTGGAATGGTTTAGACGCTGTCATGTGACAGTAAGTTAGCAACTTATTAGTATAGGTAGATTTCGGAGTATTATATAACATTGTTATTCACATTGTAATATCAGTGACTATAAAGAAATTTTTTTAAAGTTTGGACTAAAAGTATAAAAAGCCAAAAACTACCGGTGTCAAAATGAAATTTAATCATTTTTAACCCTAACCATTTTTAACTCTCGTATTGCTCTTTTCTAATTTTCTAGTTGCTTTGTGAGCTTCAAACGTAAACGTCTCAGGTTCAAGAGCAAGTCCATATATCATTCAGGTGTGTATCATGACTAGTACCGAAGAAAAGCTTGTTGACAAGGTATCTCTCTCTTTTTGTTTGACATTTGTTTTAGTTTTATAATTTTTCCTTGTTCCTATGACTAGTTATAGTTAGTTAATTGTCTGTGTTTAGGTTAAATGTTAATCAACATATTTGCTGTTTTGCATTATCAAGTTGAGTTGATTTGTTATATTATTTGGATCAAGTTTTGGTTATGGCTTTGGATTAAGTTTAATTTTAGTTGCTGAGTTTGTGAACCTTGCCCTTGGTAATATGACCTTATTTATTTTCCTTGGTTAGTTGCCTGTGTTTAGGTTAAATGTTACTCAACACACTTGCTGTTTTGGTTATGGTATTTTAATTACTGTGTTTTTGCATCATTTTTAGTCAGCGTGTGGTTTTGTAATATTGTTTGTCAAACCCTGATTCTTTATCTTCGGTATTTGAAGGCTACGAAATGTGATTTTTGTCGGAATAAGGATGCAACTGTTACTTCATGTTTTGAAGATTGTGTCTTTTCGCCTCTACTAGCTGAAGGATCTGTGACGCCGAAGGAACTGTCTTGCATTTTACAGGTGTTTTCTTCCAACTTTGTAACAAGATTTGTAGAGGAGTGCCCTTCTACTAAGAGGTTGAGAATTATTAAAACTTTTGTGCAAGAAGCAAAGTCAAGAGATGATGACAAAGTTTACGGGGCCACAACAGATGTGGCAGTGAAATTGCGAATTGTGGAATCTAATGAGAAAGAGATTTTGAAATTAGAGAGTGAACTTTTAAAACTCAAGGCGAGCAAGAGCGTGGCTGCCACAAAGTATGATGCTTTAGGAATTTCAAACGATTTACTTTTGAAGCAGTTGTCTATGGTAGAAGCACGACTTGCCGCTATCAAGACGGCTGGAAATCGTAGCAAGTAATCTATCAGGTGACATGAAATACAACTAATATATTTTGAAGTCATCGTAAAATTGCCATCCAAGCATATGTAATGTATCTAGCTTTAGCATAAACAATAAATATTAATCATTGGTTAAATATAAATCCAGAACACAACCATAGGTTAATTTAGTTATTCGGTTTGGTTTTTCTGGTTATGGGTCGAATGGACGGTTTTTATACTCAAATCTTTTTGTTGCAAAAAGTAATTATATCCGACGGGGCTAACCGCTAGTATTGGATTCAAAGATAGTTTTAATGGACAACTGGTCTTCCATGGTTATTGTCGGCTCGAAAGACATTTAGTTGTGAAACCGAGAAGCCGGACTGGTTGCCTTATATGCAATAACACAAATGTATAACCAAATTGTTTTGATAATCATGTGTTGCAGATGTGGCTAAATTGGGGGTTTTGTTTGGATGGAAGTACTATAATGTGAAAGACAAGGTTTCCGGTATCAAACTATTAAGCCTAACATTATCTGCCTTATTTTACATTTCATTTTTGAAATGGATATATGCAAGTTTTGACTAGACTTGAATGTTTTTTTAACCTAGTTTTGTTTGGATGGAAGTACTATAATGTGAAAGACAAGGTTTCTGGTATCAAACTATTAAGCCTAACATTATCTGCCTTATTTTACATTTCATTTTTGAAATGGATATATGCAAGTTTTGACTAGACTTGAATTTTTTTTAAGCTTGTGGACAAAGTAAATTTGACAGTAACCTAGTATGTCTTGGATATGCATGTTGAAATTTGGGCAAAAAGTTAACAAAAATGAATATTTTTGCTGGTGAGAGTAAATGAGTTAAACTTAGACTGTTTGACAGTTGATTTGCTTGGAGTGGCGACATTATCTTCGACTCGCTTGACCCATTTCACCCATCTAGAAACAGTTTGTTGCCACATTTACTTTTTTTTAATAAAAACAGTTAGTATCACAACATGAAAAGTTAAATTTAGCCCCACTTGACCTGTTTCACCTATTTTGTAGCAACTAATAAGCTGAATAGTTGTATGATCACTTCTCATTAGCGCTCAAGTTCTCAAACACGGGTGTTGTATGTATAGAAATGTGACTGAATTTTGGTGTGAACAGAGGCAATCTTCTCTAATAAACCATTAGGAGCATCCACGTCGAGGTAAAGTTGGGTCGTTCAAATGCCTTTTATTCCTATAGAGCCCTCATCCAAATGGTTACTCATTTAGAGAACCGTACCTCGCCAAACGACCAATTGGTCGATCAAGATCTGTAAGACTGTAATAGATAGATCGGAATGAGCAATTAATAAAATATTCGTGGTTGTTCATTTAACTTTAACCTAACACGAGCACTTAAACGAACTCGCTATTGTGTCTTCATGTACATTCATTAATCAGAAAACATTTATGTTCGTGTTCGTTCATGTTTGTTCGTTACAAAGCTAAACGAACAGTTCATAAAAGCAAACGAACACAAATATAAAAAATAAATAAACATATTAAACATACATTAAAAAAAACCTAAACAATTATTAATGAACATAAACAAAAAGTTTTATACATCAAATTTCATCCACACGTTGATGAGATTTTGGTTTTTAGCAACAACGCACAAGAGCATGCATCTTCATCACTTTCACGACATATACTTAGTTTTTTCACTTTCGCGACACACAAAAGCCATCACTACATGCAAGGGCGAAGCTACATTGAGACGGGGGAGGGTCACGACCCCCCCATTTTTTTCCGTATGAAGTGTTAGTTTGTTGGTCGGTAGTTGATTTTATATATATATTGAGTTTGGCCCCCCTGAAACAAAGCGTTTTAACATTTTGACCCCCCGAAACAAAGCGTTATAAGATTTGGCCCCCCTAGCCTTTAAATCCTGGCTTCGCCACTGACTACATAGCGACACCTACTTCATTGCAAGAGGTTAGAAGTTTCCATGGATTAGCTTCTTTTTATCGTCAATTTATACTTAATTAATTTTAGCACAATTAATGTCACACCCGGCCATTGGTCATTTTAAATGCACACATGTAGCCTAAGTTGCCTTTGATGAGTTAAGGGTTCATGTAACTCATGCACCTGTTTTAGCTTTGCCAAATTTTAATGAAGCTTTTCAAGTAGATTGCGATGCATCGGGTGTTGGCATCGATCGGTGGGCAGTGACGGATCCAGAAAATTTTGTCAGTGGGTTCACTATTTTTAGGTGCTTCAACTTTAATGAAACTGGTCATAAAAAAATTCGGGTCGGTTCGGGTTACTGATTAGGTTCATCACATAATTACAATGTGATACAATAAGTGAATATTACACTTTAGAAATTGAAAATATATAAGAAGGGTTTCACGATTTGGTGTCCTAAAATGTTAAAAATCCATTAAGAAAAAAAATTCTTACTAAATAATTGTAAGAAGATTTGAACCTGTGACCTTTTATACAATAACTCCATTATATTTCAACTCATCTAAGAAAACTTTGTTACTTGATTTCACTTCTGATTGTCAATATGGGTTCACTTTAAAATTTTCTATGGGTTCACTTCGAAATTTTCTATATATTTTATGTTAAAATTTTACGACGCGGTGGGTTCCCGTGAACCCGTATCACATGCTTTGGATCCGTCCATGTCGGTGGGGTTTTAAGTCAAGTAAACCGACCCATTGCTTTCTTTAGTGAAAAAATCAATGACGCAAGACGGAAATATAGTACATATGATAAAGAGTTCTATGCTATCATACATAGTCTCGAGTATTGACGTCATTAACTATTATTGGGGGATTTTATTTTGTACTCAGACCATCAGACGTTGAAATACGTACATGGTCAATCAATACTAAACCCAAGGCACGCCAAGTGGGTTGAAATGTAACAGGTCACCCATGGGTCTACGGGACGAAGTCTGTTTTTTATCGTCTATGGTCGTAATGTGTTTACCCCTATGGTCGTAATGTGTTTTTATCGTCTATCGTCTATGGTCGTAAGGTGTTTTTCCAAGAAGGAGATTTGGTTTGTGTTCAGTTGAGCAAAGAACGTTTTCCCATTGGTCATTTTTGTAAACTTAAGCCATGCACTAACGGACCGTTTCGTGTTCTTAATAGGACTAACAACAACGCCTACAAGATTAATCTTCTCGACCATTATACCATGTCAAGTACCGTTAATGTTTCAGTTATAGCTCCGTTTGTGGAAGGTGATGAGTTTGATTTTGACTCGAGGACGAGTGCTTTTCAAGTGGGGGACAATGATACCGATCCGGAACCCAATCCAGACCTGACAATACATGACCCGACCCACGACCCGTTTGCAGCTGCTTAGTCCGGATCCCAGTCAGCTACCGGTTCAAGTTTTATCTCACATCTTTACGAGCCTTAGACTGACTCCTTCTCCTGCCCTGGCGACTTCCCCGTTCATTATTTCTTCCCTTACCCTCTGTACTCAACAAAGAACTTGAAGATTCACCTGAACCTCGACGTCGTACATCCTCCCCTAGAATTAGATCCCGAATCTTCTCAAACGTAAACTTACTAGTATCCGACGAGTTACTAACTGCAGTTACGGTTTCGGACCAACTCTCTGGCAACGAGGATAATAACAATAGGGCTTAAACCTCATCATCAAATTTAATATTCACGGATACTAAACGAGACAAAATAGAGTTAAGATTATTGATATGAACTGTTACCGAGTCACCTTCCTTCATCCTAGTATTCACAAGCTCCCGGATCAGATAAACCTTATTTGCTGCAGAAGGCTTCTCATACATGTTTGATAATGCTGTCATCATACCACTAGCTGTGGTCTCCTTCTGGATGTTATAGGCAACATTCTCAGACAAAGAAAGCGTTATCACTGCCCTGGCTTTTTTATCCATCTTATTCCAATCTGCTTGTGAAGTCTCTTCTGGTTTAACACCCTCAAGCACTGCATCCAAGTCTTTGTCACAAAGAAGTGCTTCAATCTGCATCTTCCACCAACCAAACTTTTTCCCGTCAAATTTTTCAATCGTTACTTTCCCGTCTTCTGCCATAATAATAGCCAAACGAAAAACAGAAACAGAAAACACGGAAAACACGTTGGCCAATCCTTGATCAAAGACTCGTCTCAAATAATAAATCTCTGTTCACGTAAATAAGAACACCCACACCTTTTTTTTTCTCTTGGCAAAACTAGTCTTCTACTTCGATAAAAAAAAAAGGAACGCACAAGCTGCTGCTTTTATTTCTTCTTGTGCGGCTAAAAAAAATTGATATTGAAATTGTTTTCTTTGTGAACACAAGACAAAAGCAATAACAATTGCCCCCTTTTTTTTTCTCTGCTCGACGCAAGTTCCAAGAAGAAATCAAAAGGATTAAACAAGTTAATTCTTGTTTTATTCCTTTTTTTCGTAAGTGTGGGGTTAATATACCAAACCTTTCGATTGATCGCTGGTTTAACGTGACTCAAGCCGGCCGTCGCTAAAGCCCTAGATCCGTTCAACTCTCATCTTGTGTTTCTTCGTGTGTAACGAGCCGTAGCTCTAATATCAGTTGTTAGGATCTAGAACACACACACTCGCTAGTAATAACGAACACGAGACACAAGGATTTATAGTGGTTCGGTCAGCATGACCTACGTCCACTCTGCTGCAACTAGGTATTTTATTATTCAGGTGCTCCAGGAATTACAAGTACAATGACATCAATATATAGAGACTAATCTAGGGTTAGGAAACTTAATCCCCAAGTTAGGCCCAAGCCCATGTAGAAACCCCATTAGGGCCGGCTGCCACTAACGAGCCTACACACCCAACAACCACTAGAGGCATTTTCAACATATTTTCTTTTAAAGTTGTTACATGTTTACGAGTTTAATCTCTGATTATCATTTTGGCTACTGATGTCTCAGCCAATTTCTGAATTTGACTCTTTACTCTAATTTGAATTATGTACGGCTTCAACTTTTTGAATTTGACTTGGTTATTGTTTGTTTTGACCTCTGAGTTTTGATATCTTATTGGCTTTTAATGTGTTACACATTACATCTTTACACCTTGATATACAGGACATGAAACACATTTTTTCTTTGACTTACATACGCGAGACCCAATCACGTGACCCGGCCGCCGAATCGTGCGGCCCGGTCTTTAATCTAGTTGTTATTATACTAGAAGAAATTAACATTTTTGGTCATAACAATTTCAGCCCGGGGCATTTTGGCCATATATTAAAATCAAACCTTGTTATTGACATGGATCATAAGTGAAATAAAAATGTTATATCAGTTACTATAAAGAAAGTTTTTTAAAGTTTGGACGAAAAGTGTAAAAAGCTATAAACCACCGGTGGTAAAAATGAAATTTAATCATTTTTAACCCTAACCATTATATCTCTGGTATCGTTCATTTCTAATTTTCTGGTTTTATCTAAATAGGCTCAGATTCAAGAGCAAATCCATCATTCAGGTGTGTATCATGACCAGTTCCGAAGAAACGTTTGTTGACAAGGTATCTCTCTCTTTTAGTTTGACATTTTCCTTGTTCCTATGACTGGGTATAGTTAGTTAATTGTCTGTGTTTAGGTTAAATGTTAATCAACATATTTGCTGTTTTGCATTATCAAGTTGAGTTGATTTGTTATATTATTTGGATCAAGTTTTGGTTATGGCTTTGGATTAAGTTTAATTTTAGTTGCTGAGTTTGTGAACCTTGCCCTTGGTAATATGACCTTATTTATTTTCCTTGGTTAGTTGCCTGTGTTTAGGTTAAATGTTACTCAACACACTTGCTGTTTTGGTTATGGTATTTTAATTACTGTGTTTTTGCATCATTTTTAGTCAGCGTGTGGTTTTGTAATATTGTTTGTCAAACCCTGATTCTTTATCTTCGGTATTTGAAGGCTACGAAATGTGATTTTTGTCGGAATAAGGATGCAACTGTTACTTCATGTTTTGAAGATTGTGTCTTTTCGCCTCTACTAGCTGAAGGATCTGTGACGCCGAAGGAACTGTCTTGCATTTTACAGGTGTTTTCTTCCAACTTTGTAACAAGATTTGTAGAGGAGTGCCCTTCTACTAAGAGGTTGAGAATTATTAAAACTTTTGTGCAAGAAGCAAAGTCAAGAGATGATGACAAAGTTTACGGGGCCACAACAGATGTGGCAGTGAAATTGCGAATTGTGGAATCTAATGAGAAAGAAATTTTGAAATTAGAGAGTGAACTTTTACAACTCAAGGCGAGCAAGAGCGTGGCTGCCACAAAGTATGATGCTTTAGGAATTTCAAACGATTTGCTTTTGAAGCAGTTGTCTATGGTAGAAGCACGACTTGCCGCTATCAAGACGGCTGGAAATCATAGCAAGTAATCTATCAGGTGACATAAAATACAACTAATATATTTTTAAGTCATCGTAAAATTGCCATCCTAGCATATATAATGTATTTAGCTTTAGCATAAGCAATTATATGCAGCGTGTAGAGAGTCTTAGTAAGTTAATAACCATACGTATGAATTGGTTAAATATAAATCTAGAACACAACCATAGGTTAATTTAGTTATTCGGTTTGGTTTTTCTGGTTGTGGGTTGGATGGACGGTTTTTACACTCGAATCTTTTTGTTGCAAAAAGTAATTATAACCGATGGGTCTGACCACTTGTATTGGATTCAATGATAGTTTAAATGGACAACTGGTCTTCCATGGTTATTGTTGGCCCGAAAGACATTTAATTTTGAAACCGAGAAGCCGGACTGGTTGCCTTATATGCAATACACAACTGTCTAACTAAATTGTTTTGTTAATCATGTGTTGCAGATGTGGCTAAAGTGGGGGTTTTGTTTGGATGGAAGTACTATAATGTGAAAGACAAGGTTTCTGGTATCAAACTATTAAGCCTAACATTATCTGCCTTATTTTACATTTCATTTTTGAAATGGATATATGCAAGTTTTGACTAGACCTGAATGTTTTTTTAACCTAGTTTTGTTTGGATGGAAGTACTATAATGTGAAAGACAAGGTTTCTGGTATCAAACTATTAAGCCTAACATTATCTGCCTTATTTTACATTTCATTTTTGAAATGGATATATGCAAGTTTTGACTAGACTTGAATTTTTTTAAGCTTGTGGACAAAGTAAATTTGGCACTAACTTAGTATGTCTTGTATATGCATGTTGAAATCTGGGCAAAAAGTTAACAAAAATGAATATTTTTGCTGTTGAGAGTAAATGAGTTAAACTTAGACTGTTTGACAGTTGATTTGCTTGGTGTGGCGACATTATCTTCGACTCGCTTGACCCATTTCACCCATCTAGAAACGGTTTGTTGCCACATTTACTTTTTTTTTAGTAAAAACAGTTGTATCACAACATGAAAAGTTAAATTTAGCCCCACTTGACCTGTTTCACCTATTTTGTAGCAACTAATAAGCTGAATTGTTGTATGATCACTTCTCATTAGCGCTCAAGTTCTCAAACACGGGTGTTGTATAGAAATGTGACTGAATTTTGGTGTGAACATAGGTAATCTTCTCTAATAAACAATTAGAGCATCCGCGTCGAGGTAAAGTTGGGTCGTTCAAATGCCTTTTATTCCTATAGAGCCCTCATCCAAATGGTTACTCATTTAGAGAACCGTCCAAACGACCAATTGGTCGATCAAGATCTGTAAGACTGTAATAGATAGATCAGAATGAGCAATTAATAAAATAATGGGCTTCAGTTATGAGACATTCTAAGAAAACTAGAATAAAAAAGAGGGACTATGGACCAAGCTAATGAATGGGTCGGAAATTATGGAGTTAAAGGCCCATAAATCATCCCTTAACAACCCTAACCGCCACTGCATTATTTCGTTCATTTCATTTCAATCTTAGAGAGAGAAAATAGTGATAGAATTTGAAGATATTTTAAGATTTGTGGATTTTAGATTCAAGGAGCAAGATTTTGAGTATTTGTGCATCAAATCCTCAAGGATATAACAAGATTTCATGTATGAAACATCATCCAAAATACCTCTTTAGATCTGGAACAATTCAAGGAATAATAATGTATGAAAAAATTAGAAAAGTTTAAAAATTTATATATTTAAAGTTTCAATCTTACCGAACCTCTTTAAAATTTGATCCCTTCAAAATTTTTTTAGTGATGTTCAAATTTGATCCCTCCATATTTAATAAATGGATATGAGCCCTTAAATTGTGTAATCTTTTTTTCTTGTTATTGTTATTATATAGTATCTATTTATTTTTCACATATTTACTTTGGTTTTGCTTGTCTATTTTATTTTCACGTGCATCCTTGTTCCTTTTAAATAGGTTGTATGTTTGTATACCTAAAAACATGTATGATAGTATCTGAACATAACAAAGAAGATACATTATATGTATCTTTTAGACCTTTAACATATGCCAAGTGAGGGTGTTTATCTAATGTGACAAGGAGAATTGATAATAGAAGGGGACTATACAAGCGAAGGATAGACCAGATCTGTGAAGATGATAGAGAAAATAACTAAATAAGTAAAATAAATAATGTAAAATACAGTATGGAGACTTTTGAAAATGGTATTGCTATGATAGTAGGCTTGCATGTAAGCGGACAGATTGGACACGAACATCATAATATTCGTGGTTGTTCATTTAACTTTAACCTAACACGAACACTTAAACGAACTCGCTATTGTGTCTTCATGTACGTTCATTAATCAAAAAACATTTATGTTCGTGTTTGTTTCTGTTTGTTCGTTACAAAGCTAAGCGAACAGTTCATGAAAGCAAACGAACACAAATATAAAAAATAAATAAACATATTGAACATACATAAAAAAACCTAAATAATCATTAACGAACATAAACGAAAAGTTTTATACATCAAATTTCATCCAAACACATGTAATTTATTAATTGGTTCAAATTTCATTCATTCACCATCCATAGATTTACAAATGTATTAGTGAAAATTGAAATTCTACTTAACTTTTAACATCACACCCATCACCCGGCCATGGCTTAACTTTTACAAATGCATTACTGAATCACTGTTGTTTGGTACATTTAATTTTCTATTGGCCACAAACACTCCGATTAAGTGTGGTGCGAAGTGATTCTAATGGACGCGTGTCACGTCCTATTTAGTCACCCGTCGCAGTATTAACCGGTTTTTTTAAAACCGAATTTTAACCGACCCGCAGGTTAACCGGGAAAAAACCCGAAAAAATAATAAAATATTAGAAAAAACCGGTTAATTAACCGAACCGGTTAAAGTAAAATAACCGAAAATTTTGAAAAAAAACCGGTTATTAACCGAACTGGTTAAAGCGAATAACCGATTTTCATAATAACCGAAATTAACCGGTTAGGGTATTAAATAACCGGTTAACCGAAATTAACCGATTTGTGCACCTCTAAGTATGGTCAACGAGCTATGCATGACGGTTCGCAAGAACTTCAAGAAGGATGGCCTTAGGGATGAGATTGGTACTGTACCGGTACCGAACCGATACCGATACCGAAAATACCGATACCGAAAACATAGAAAAGTGGGTACCGGTACCGATACCGAATCTATCGGTACGGTACCGGTTCGGTACGGTACCGGTACGGTATAGGTACGGAACAAGTACTTTTAGGTAAATTTAAGGTATTGGTACCGAACCGGTACCGATACCGAAAATACCGATACCGAAAACATGTTAAAGTGGGTACCGATACCGGTACCGAATATATCGGTACGGTACCGGTTCGGTACGGTACCGGTACGGTACGGGTATCGGTTCGGTATTTCGGTACCAAACGCTCATCCCTAGATGGCCTTAATATTACTCTTGCACCCTTAGGCCCACGTGAGACACATACAAAGGCATTAATCCTATCCAAATCAAAGTTTATGGATAACATATCATTCACAACCCCTCCTTTTATGTTTGGCCTTCTAGTAGCCAAAGAAAATCATACCATTACATAAAAAGATTCATAAGGGAGAGTATGAGCCCGTGTGCGGTCCTGGCATTACTTGTTCCCAAGTTGGGCGGTGCTTTTCGTATGTGCATTGATAGTCGTGCAGTTAACAAAATTACTATAAAATAGAGTTTCTACATCCCTAATTTTGAAGACTTACTCGATCAGCTGCATGGGGCAACTGTTTTTTCAAAATTGACTTGCGAAGTGGTTATCACCAAATCCGTATGCGACCGAGAGATGAGTGGAAAACCGGTTTCAAAACCCGTGACAGGCTCTATGAGTGGATGGTCATGCCTTTTGGGTTACACTACAAGAATTATGATTTTTGACGACCAGTTTTTTGGCGACGACACTGTTATCGTCGCCAAAAACCCACAAAACGACAAACATATTTGCTTTCTTGACCAATAAAGTCAAATTCTTTTTGGCGCCGAGTCAACGACATTGTCTGCGCCAATGTAGTCCCAAACCCAATTTCCATTTTCTTTACCAATTAAATTTTGGCCAAAAAACCATAATTATTTTTGGCGACGACGACGTGTCGTCGCCAAAAAATTGTCCCAAAATAATTTTTCATTTTCTTTAATTATTAAATATTGACTAAAAAAGTCAAACTATTTTTAGCGACGACAAATGTCGTCGTCGAAAGTCATATTTCTTGTAGTGTTATCCAACGCACCAAGTACGTTTATGAGGATCATGAACCATGTATTCGAACCTTTCATCGGTTGATGTGTGGTAGTATACTTTGATGATATTTTGGTTTTTAGCAACAACACACATGAGCATGCATCTTCGTCACTTTTGCAACATATACTTAGTTTTTTCGCTTTCGCGACACACAAAAGCCATCACTACATGGCCGACACCTACTTCATTGCAAGAGGTTAGAAGTTTCCATGGATTAGCTTCTTTTTATCGTCGATTTATACGTACTTTTAGCACAATTGTCACACCCTTTGGTCATTTTAAATGCACACATGCAGCCCAAGTTGCCTTTGATGAGTTGAAGGTTCACGTAACCCAGGGACATGTTTTAGTTTTGCCAAATAATTTTAATGAAGTTTTTCAAACTGAATGCGACGCATCGGGTGTAGGCCATCGATCGGTGGGGTTTTAAGTCAAGTAAACCGACCCATTGCTTTCTTTAGTGAAAACCTCAATGACGCGAGACGAAAATATAGTACATATGATAGAGTTCTATGGTATCATAAGTAGTCTCGAGTATTGGTGTCATTACCTATTACCGGGGGACTTTATTTTGTACTCAGACCATCAAACGTTGAAATACATACATGGTCAATCAATACTAAACCAAGGCACGCCAAGTGGGTTGAAATGTAACAGGTCATGACCCATGGGTCTACGTACGGGACGAAGTCTGTTTTTTATCGTCTATGGTCGTAATGTGTTTACCCCTTATAATGAACACCTTACGCCGGCCTATGGTCAATCAATGAACACAGGCCGGCGTAAGGTGTTTTTCAAAGGAGATTTGGTTTGTGTTCAGTTGAGCAAAGAACGTTTTCCCCATGGTCGTTTTTGTATACTTAAGCCACACGCTGACGGACCGTTTCATGTTCTTAATAGGATTAACGACAACGCATACAAGATTAATCTTCCTGGCCATTATACCATGTCAAGTACCGTTAATGTTTCGGTTGTAGCTCCGTTTGTGGAAGGTGATGAGTTCGATTTTGACTCGAGGACGAGTGCTTTTCAAGTGGGGGACAATGATACTGATCCGGAACCCAATCCAGACCTGACAACACATGACCCGACCCACGACCCGTTTGCAGCTGCTTAGTCCGGATCCTAGTCAGCTACCGGTTCAAGTTTTATCTTTTTATTACTGTCTTATAATCTTTTATTTGAATTCCTATGTTTGTGGACTTTTAGTTTAGAGTAAACTGCAGTTTTGGTCCCTGTGTTTTGAGATCATTAACAGTTTCAGTCATATTTTTATAGTTTTGGTCCCTGTTTTTATTTTCTAACAGAAATGATCCCGAACACTAACTCCATCCAATTTTTCGTTAAGTGTCACACACGCGCCCCGTATTTGAGGGGTAAAAATGTCATTTTTCCTACTCTTTTATCTAGGTCATCATGTAGGTTAACATTTGTATTCGGTCGCATGTCAAAAAGAGTGGGAGAAATGACATTTTTACTCCGCATGTAAGAGAGACCTAACGGAAAATTGGATGAAGTTAGTGTTCGGGATCATTTCTGTTAGACAATAAAAACACAGGGTCCAAAGTGGAACTGAAACTGTTAATGGTAACAAAACACAGGGACCTAAATTGCAGTTTATCTCCTTGTTTGGTTGTCTAAAACTTGAAGATTAGGATTCTTTTTGAATTGGATTTTGATTACGCACTTTATTCTCTTATCGGAGACTTCTGGTTACCTTAGCATGTGTCAGTTACGTACTTACGTTTATGAGTTTCATTCGAGTCATAAGAAGATGATGAAGACAAACTCGTGGTTGAATATTCGACAAATAAATTATGCAACATTTTTTTAGTGTGATGAGAGGTTTGAGTGGTGTTAGTTGTTGAGTTTCTATAAAAAAAAGTGAGTGGCTTTTAAATTGTTTGTGTTTTGTATGTAAAAGGTGAAGTTTTTTTATTTTAAAAACTCAGCCATTGGATATGCCGGCCCACACAAAAAATTGGTAATATGCTCGGGGATTTGGACAGGAAAGTGACATCAAAACATACCCAAAACTCGGCCCGAGCAAGGGTGGGGCGGTGTGCCCGGCGAGGCCGTCCCGGCACCAAGCCAACCCAAACTTGACTTCCATTTACTCTAGTAAACAAACATAAATGAATTTTTATGAAGAAAAACATATCGAACGTAACGTTCACGAACATCAATAAAAGAACAAAACATATGTTCATATTTGTTTATTTAGTTAGACGAACACAACCTTTTATTCATATTAGTTCATTTAGTTAAATTATCGAACATAAACAATTCAGTTTTCACTAAACAATCCATGACGTTAGAATTTTGAAATTTTCACTTAGAATCATTTTTATGTTTTACTTTAAAGAATAAGAATCTTGTTTTGGAAAAAAAAAACATAAATGACACGTAGACACCCGGTTAGCTAGCTAGGTTTCGTAACCAGTCAAAACTCAAAGCCGTCATTTTTCCTCTTTTAGTATCTTCTTTAGCGTGTACTATATATATATAGTCAAATACCACCTTACATTCACCGTCCCAAACCACTCCAAATTTACCCTTTTACCCCTACTCCCAAATATATATATACACACCATCACACATGCAAAACATATACTCATCCTCAAGAAAACAAGTCTTGGCTCTTGATCATCATTCTCTTTTCTAAAATCTTGATCATGGGTCATCATCATCATCATCATCATCATCATTGTATGATCATGATGGATGATGATGTTAAGATGAAGAAGATACCAAGAGGGTGTATGATAGTGATGGTTGGAGATAAAGATGAAGAAAAAAAGAGGTTCATTATACCGGTGACAAACATCAACCATCCATTGTTTATAAATCTTTTGAATGAAGCTGAAAATAAGTATGGGTATCATAGTCAAGGTCCGATTAATATCCCTTGCAATGTTAAAGATTTTTGCAACATTCAATGCATGATTCATCAAGACCAACATCATCTTCATCATCATATTTGGTGCTTCAAAGATGTATCTAGTTGGTTCAAATATTCTTGATCTTTATAGTTTTTTCTTTCTTTTCTTTTTTCGACAAACAATTCTTTAAATTCATTTGTTGTTGGTTAAAATTTAATCTTTGGTTAGTGTAGTAGCTATAAACTAAATAATCACAATGGAAAAAGAACAATATGTAAATTTTGCAGTTGTGATATATATGTCAAGGTGATTTTAATATATTAATTGATACTTTGATGATGTTGATATATAAAGAATTAGATAATGTTATATAAAGAATAACTTAACGTTATTAGCTAGGAAATTTTATAGTAAAGACACCATATCGTTGTTATAGCGCACTAAAAACAAAAAAATGTGGGGTCAATTGGTATTCAAGTTTAATCAGACCTTTAACAAGGATAATATTCTCACAATAAGATTTTCAACTTTTTTTTGTTTAATTTTATTTAGTCAACGTAAAAACATATAAAAGAGAGAGACCAATTTTTGACCAGCCCTATAGCAAAAACGTTGTCCTCACTATAAGTTTATATAAAAAATTTTAATATTCAGTTCTCATCATATCTAAAAAATACCAGGTAAATATGTATAAAATTACATATAGAACTGAACAAAAAATAAAAATACAACGACACACAAGAACACCAAAAAGATACACATTCAGCTTATATATAGCAAGCTTGATGATCTCCCACTTAGTTAGGGATGTTCGTGGTTGGTTTAAAATCATGTACCACCCAAAGTCCCAACTCGTTCATTAGTTTGGCCTCATTATTGGTTATTCTCTACCAACTTTCAGTCAATTAGTTCTGAAAATTTAAAACCATAAGAACGATTTGACTTACGGTTTTGAATAACCGTTTATTGTTGAATTATGTTTTTAAACATTTTGAGTTTGGTGAGAAAAACATATAATCTGCCATCCCTTGCATATGTACATTACATAATTAATTTATGTACTAAATAAATCATTTAACATAATATGTGCATGTCACCACTACAAACATCATATTATGCATTTAATTATTTAAACATATTTGCTCGCCTTGTCTCTCATAAGGGCCTGCTCTGCAATAGATGCCCATTTTATTTTTATATTCAAAGAGCCTATATGAGAGAAAGAGCTTGTTGGAGATCGAGGTGGTAGGATTATTTTTAATTTTTTATATTCAACCCCCCCTCACGTGGGGTCCTTAAATCAAGTCAGGCAATCATATACGTTGTCTTAGCTTGACAGGACGCTCACAGGAAAAACCTCACAGAGACCGGCGTAACAACCGTTATCGAGGATCAAACCTTCGCCCGTGGATACAATTTGTTTATCTCAACAGCATTAACTAGATCATTGACTAGTATCGCCAGAAAAGGGGGCTTGTGAGAGTTGAACTTGAAACCTTTTAATAATCAAGTAATAACTTTACCGCTCCACTAAATTCCTTTTGGTCTTATCTTTTTTTTTACAGCGAAACGAATAAAGCCCGGCTACCCGGGGTAACCCAATGGCGAAATGCAACCCCAAACGCTCTGCGAACACAGACAACGTTGGGTAGCCGAAACTCACCTATTAACCCGACACTAGGAGTGGGCATTAATTGGGTTTTACCCGAAAACCCGGAACCCGACCCGGAAAAGACATAAAAGCCCGTAATGTTATATATGCTTATGAATGGGCCTCGGGCCCAATTTTTCTTGGTTTGGCGGGTTCGGGCCGGGTTCGGGCCGGGCCCGGGCCTATTTATGTTTAACCCAAACATAAAAAAAGCCCGTTGACAGAGGCCCAACAGAAAAAAACTTAACTGCTAATTTGCTAACTTGCTGCGTATTATACAATTCAATTGAACTTTAACATGATCTATTTTTAACCATTCTTAATATAATAAAATTCAAACAAACAAACATATCTTTTCAATATTGAATGAGATAATCTAATTTTTTAAAAATACATTCATATCTTTTTAAGTTAACAAACCTATTTATAAAATCTCAGCTCAAACAAGTTTAAACCTGTCCCTTAACAACGTTTCTTGGCTGCTGGCTGCTGCTGCTGCGTGCCGATTCCAGTATTCATTGTTTCTCCAACAGTCAAACACATCGATCATCCATTTATTCTGCAAAAGAAATCAAAGGTATATGATTTAACACTTCTAAACATTAGTTGTGGCTTAGAAGCTGCTGATGTTGATGTTTTGTTTATATTAACAGCCTCAATATTGTTCACGTGTAACAGCCCCAATTTTGTTTATATTAACAGCCCTAATAATAAGCATTCAACAGTTACTATTGTTTTATACAATATACACAACATCATTGATTTATAAAACAATGAACTTGCATAATAAATAAAGATTTGCATACCATTCAATAATATTTACAAAACATTAAGAACCCAAATAATGTTTAGCCATTGGGTGTGCTTATGTGCTTGGTTTAATTTTTGATAATATGATAATCTTACCATCATCTATGTTATCTTTACTTCTTTAGTAAGCTAGTGAACAAATCTTTAATTGTTTTGCGTTTAGCCATTGACCCATTGTTGCTCGTTTAAGTTGAATGGATATCATATATATGGTTGACCCACTGCGTTTGACTTTCAGGAGTCAAATCTGTTTGTATGTTCAATTGTTTTGTGCCTAAAACCACTGATTTTGACTTTCAGGGTCAAACCTATTTGCATGTTATGTGCCTAAAGGCTAAAACCACTGATTTTGACTTTTGAAATGTTAACTTCAGCAATATACATAACAGTTTGACCCTCAAAAGTCAATTCTGGACTCTTATTGTCAAATCTTTTAAGCATGATTAGTTAGTTATAATTTTAATATTTTGGAAAAAGGTTGTAAATAGAAATCATGTTCATTGCTTCAATTGTATTTATTCATTACTCGATATTGTGTCTCGTTGATAAACAAATACTTGTTTCTGTGTTAAATTAGATGGATTCAACCAATGTTGAGAACCTTTCAAGTGATGAATCTCAAGGAGGAGATAAAAGGAAAGCATCACCACCTACTACAAAAAACCAATCTCAAGCAAAGAAAAGGAAGGCATCAGAACAAACTAAAAAACCTGAGAGGAAAGGAAAATCCTTCGTATGGAAACATTTTGATAAGTTCACTAATGAAGATGGATTAAAAAAGGCAAAATGCCATTATTGCAAAAAAGATTTGTCTGGTGACACTTCCAAGGATGGGACATCGGCTCTTAGAAGACACCTTCAGTGTTGTAAAGAACACCCCGACAGGATGAAAGATCAAACAAATTTATTTGTCAAGCAGAGTGATGATGTTGAAGGCGAGGCAATTGTTAAAACATGGAAGTTCTCTAATGAAAATGGTAGAATAGCTATTGCAGAGATGATAATAATTGATGAGCTACCTTTTTCAACTGTTGAGCATGAAGGTTTTAGGAGGCTAATGCAAACCGTATGCCCAAATTTGAAGATACCGAGTAGGAAGACGGTTTCTAGGGATGTGGCACAGATGTTTGTGGAGGAGAAGGCTACCTTGAAGTCCTTGTTTACACATATTAAACCACGAGTGTCTCTAACGACCGACACATGGACTTCAAAACAAATGATTAACTATATGTGTGTAACTGCCCACTACATCGATGAAACGTGGAAATACCAAAAGCGTATCATCAACTTTAAACCAATCTCAAGTCATAAGGGAGAAAATATTGGTAGGGTTCTTCTACAGTGTCTGAGGGAATGGGATTTGGATAAAGTGTTAACCATCACAACAGATAATGCCTCATCAAATGATACTGCTATTGCGTTTCTAAAAACAAAGCTAAACAATTTGTTCTTCGATGGGAGATACTTACATACCCGATGTATGGCTCATATTTTGAACTTGATTGTCAAAGACGGGTTAAGTGAAAGATCGGTACATATAGAGCGCATAAGAAAAGCGATTCGATACGTAAGACAATCTCCTAACAGAATTGATGCTTTTAAACTTTGTTGCATCGCAGAAAAGATCGATTCTAAGGCACTGATATCTCTAGACATTTGTACGAGGTAATTATTTTTATTTTAACTAAATTCTCTATATAAACAATAAAATTTACCGCACTAATCTATTTTCTTTAATATCAAAGGTGGAACTCCACATATGGTATGTTGAAGACGGCTGAAAAGTTTGAAAGGGCGTTTGATGCATATGATTTGATGGACCCAAATTTTAGAGATGAGTTGGTTGACGTTCCTAAGGTTGCTGATTGGGAATACGCGAGGGAGATGATAAGTCTTTTAGAGTTGTTTGAGCGTAAAACAACTAGAGCTTCAGCTTCGTCACAGGTGCATGTTAACTACTTAACTTGTTTTGTTGTTATTGCATGAAGTTTTAAATATGGACTATATATAATGTATTTTCTTAATAGGTGGTGGTTAATCTCTTCTATAATGATATTATAGACATTGAGAATCATTTAAAAAAGATGTCTGCTTCAAAAGACATTTTAACCAAACTTTTGGGTGATAAAATGAAGAGAAAGTTTGATAAATATTGGAAGGATGATCAGAAATGGAATAACCTTATGTACTTTGGGGCAATTTTAGACCCTCGATTAAAGACAAGTGTTATTGGATATGGTTTTGGCATAAAATTCGAAGTTGAGAAAACTGAAAAAGAAACAGCAAAGGACATAGAAAATAAGGTAACAGCGGCAGTCAAAGTTGTTACTGATGAGTTAGAGATGTTGTTTCGTTTATATGAGATGGAATATGAACTAGAGAATCCTAGGGACCTTTCAAAACATTCAAAGAACATTGATGATTCATTTGAAGGAACGGACGATTCGTTTATTATGTTTAAATCAAAAAGTTCCTCAACCCTTAAGGTTTCAAGGTCAGAACTTCAAAAATATCTTGATGAGAAAGAGGATGATCATTACAAGGGATACAACATTCTAGAGTGGTGGAAACAGTCTACTTCAAAGTATCCAATACTAGCTAGAATGGCCAAAGGTATGTCTAATTGTCTAAATACTTTACTTGCAGTTAGTGTTACTAGTTATATGCATTAAGTTATAGCTAATTAGTATTGCCATTGTTTTAGATATACTAGCTATCCCTATTTCAAGTGTTGCTTCAGAGCAGGCTTTTAGTACGAGCGGCAGAACCATTGGAACCTATAGAAGTTCCTTGTCCACTCCTGTAGTCGAGTCGTTAATATGCACGCAGGACTGGATTCGAAGGAAAAGGAAAATAATAAATGAAGAGTTAACAGATTATGATGATATTGGGAAAGGTACTATTGCTTATTACCTAATAATATTAATTTGTCTTTATGTATTCGTTTATGTTAACTTAATTATAATTTTATATTTGTTACTGTAGAAATTTGTGAGAGGCTTGAAGCAGGACCAAATAACAATTAGGTGGTGTATTCATGTGGTTGATTATATGTTTATGCCATCTTTCTATTCAATAATGACTTCAACTTTGAATTTGTTTTGCTTTGGTTTGTTTGACTTATGACTTCAACTTTTAATTTGGTTTTGGTTGGTTTGTTTATTTTGACTATTGAGTATTGACTTCAAATATCAATTTGTTTAGTTTTGAACTTTTGATTGACTATTGACATATCAACTTATCTTTTCAGCTAAGAGAGCATGTTTACAATGAAGAAAACAAGATTAGCAAATAAAGTCTAAGCCAAAAATCACCTAGGTATTAACCTTAGTTTCTGCCAAAAATCACTTGTAAACGCTTGAGAAAATCTTTTGTTTTCTCTCAAAACTGAACTAAAATCCACTAAACAAATTCAATTTTAAAACTGAACTAATACCGAAAATTACTTCACTTCAAAAAAAATCACTTCAAAACTAAACTATATTCAATTTTATTGTAATTTGTTTAAACAAAATTCTTTTATGAATCTTGGATGTAAAAGCTGGAAAGAACTATTTATATATAACTAAGTCCAATGTTTGCTACCTGGTTCAATTAAGATTTAAAACACTAAGAACAAAGGCAGAATGTTGATGATCTTAATACCTGTGGGATCCCGAAGTTTCCAATCGCACTATCATGGTTGCCTTTGATGCTATCAGGTGATGATACTGTTAAGCTGTTTTTTTCAACTACAAATCTACTCATTGCTGATTGAAGATACAAGCAGCTGAACAATACAAACCCTACAACTAATTTACCCATGATCGATTGAATTGAAATCAATTAAAGAACCCTAAATAAAGTTGCATAGGGCAGATCGGTAACTTTAACGGGCCCGGGTTTTTAATAGGCCCGAAATATCATATCGGATAAAAGCCCGATACCCTATTTTAATTTTATGGGCCGGTTTATGGGCTTAACTTTTATAACAAAACGGGTAACGGGTCGGGCCGGGTTTTAGGCGGGTCGGGCCGGGTTTTGGGTTTTACACACTCCTACCCGACACCAATTCGGGGGAAACCCACTAACCCGTCCGCCCGTGGGCACGACGATAAGCTAGTGGTAAAACCTGTTTGGCTCAGAGATCGAACTTGTGATGCCACAAGTCTCCCATCATTGCCCATATTTGCCCATTCTAAAGTGGTGGTAGTGGGAATAGAACTTGAGTCCCTTTTAAAAAATCTAAGCCTCTTACCACTACATCACATTGAAAGTTACCTTTTTAGTCTTATCTAATTCCATGTTTTTTTTTGAAGCTCTAGTGGTACATTTGTGAAATATACAAAAACCAATTCGCACACTAACAGTGACGTATGACAGAGACTTAATTTTGAGGTTTTCGTTTTAGCACATTTAGTCAAAGTCAAAGTAATGATTTTGACTTTAAAACGTCAGAAACTTGTAGGTATTATAATAAAAATAAAAAATATAAAATAACACCAAATTGCTTACCCGGTATAAACACGGTTGTGGGTCGGATAAACCATATAATACCCGCCCCATTTCCTCTTTCCTTCGCGTATAATTAAAGTCAAATACCTTCCTATAATCATCCCCCCCACCTCCTCTAGTAATTTACATATTTGCCCTCAACCCCTCTATATATACAACCACTCACCTCTATTCTTGAAAACAATTTTGCACTCATTTGCAAGATTTTTGTTTAACCATCTTTAAAGTTGCACTTTAATCTTCTTATATATATCTTGATCTCTTTGGTTTCTTGAATCTTGATCATATTCATGGGTGTAGGAGAACATTTCTTGATCTTCCATCATCATCATCATCATCATCATCATCATCATCAAGATGAACATGGGATGAAGAAAGATGATAAGAAGAACAATATACCAAAAGGGTGTATGATAGTGACGGTGGGACATGAAGATGAAGAGCAAAAGAAGTTCATAATACCGGTTATGTATGTAAACCATCCATTGTTCATGGAGCTTTTGAAAGAAGCTGAAGATGAGTATGATTTCAGTCATCAAGGTCCCATTAACATCCCTTGTCATGTTCAAGACTTCTTTAATGTTCAAGGCATCATAGATCAAGATCAACATCTTAATCATCATGGTCATCATATTTGTTGTTTATAAAGATTGATTATTATGGTTCAATTCTTCATCTATATATGGATTTATCCTCAATTCTATAACTTTGTAGTTGTGGGTATGATTCTTTGTTAGGTTTTAGAAATGGGTTTGTAGATGTTTGTATATTACTATACGTAATTTGTTTAATAAAATATATATAATATATTAATAAATATCTTAATTTTCTTGTTAAGTTGTCATATTTTTTTAATATAATGATAAATATCTTATTTTTTTAAATACATTAATATTTGTATAGCGGCGACACCAGATCGCCGCTAATATCTTTAGCGGCGATAATTCTCATTTTTAGAGACGACTAGCGTCGCCGCTAATACTCATGTTTGTTGTAGTTTTGTAGTGAGATAGATAACAACGTACACTCCTATCTTTAAATATAAAGAAAAAACTTTAGCCACGATAGTGGCCGGGGTATCCAATTCTGCATGCATAAATTAATATTTGGTTGAGTGAATAAATATAAGTGAGAGTAATAATTGTGATGTAGGTTCTTGGCATATATTTGATCATCACCCTCTTACGTAAAGAAAAGCATTTGTAGGTTGAAGTGTTTTTAGATCATTCATTTTAGTGTTGCATGCTTCTTGTCAACAAAAGTGGCGAGTATGCATTAGTCATCTTTTTCAATACTTCTTTCTTTAAAATCTTCACATTTGTATGAACTTTTCCTTCATATATATATATATATATATATAGGGATCCATTCAAATGAGAACACTTTTAACTTGAGAACAACTTAGGAACCGCTTTAACTGTTGTATTTATTATAATATAAATTGATCAAAATGCTTATAATTAACCTAATTTTAACATCTATTTAAAAAATATATGATTTGTGAAGTCGTTTGTTAAAATGCATATATGCACCTAAATCACTTGTACACAAACACATATTGTGGGTGCATATATGCATTCTAACAAACGACATAACGAATCATATTTTTTTTAAATAGATGTTAAAATTAGTTGAATTATAAGCATTTTGGTCAATTTATATTACAAAAAATTCAACAGTTTGACTCCATATATGATTCGTTAAAGTTGTACTTTTTGTACTCAAGTTAAGAGGTGTTCTCATTTGAGTGTGCCTCTATATATATATATATATATATATATATATATATATATATATATATATATATATAGCAACCTAATTTACGCAATTGCTAAATGTCATCGCCCTCCTGAAGAAAACCCTAACCCGGACCCAAACCCAAACTTAAGATAAATCATGTTTCCAACTTCGAGTATCCATAATCTCAAGTTCGAAAATATCATGTTCCATAATCTCAAGCCGTCTCAAACAATTTTATATCGACACTAGCATCGCTGAATTGCGGTGGTACGTGTTGATGAATCTCCTCAATTCTCTGAAGCAGAAAATTAAGAAAGGAAAGGAGAGGTGTCACATGTAAGGTTAACTAGGTCATATCAAAAGAAATTGACACAATATAGCTCAACTAGAAGCTACTACTAATAATATCTATCTATAATCTATAAAATATAATAAAACAAATCTACTTTTGTCAAGTGTTAATCTCTTAGCATGACTACCATATAAATGCTTACTTGACATAATATCATTATTTCAATGATGAGGTGTCTTGCTCTCCTTAATGTTTCATATTTATATAGTTTTTTGAAACTATATAGGTTTCATTTTTTTTAACTACACATCTAAGGATATTTTCTTTCACATTCAGTAATCCTAACCAGAGTTTCTATAATCAAGTATGCAATCAGTTTCCATTGACTGAGAGATATACAATTGAATAATTTCATATAAAGTTTTGTTTAATTTAACTATTTAAACTTTATTCTAACTCAATCTCGTGTTAAACACGGGTCTCTAACCTAGTATCTAATATTCATAACAGATGTGTCACACCCCGACTCCCGGGGCCTGACACGTTGCATAATCATCAGCCAATCAAATAAAATAATACAGCGGAAGGCTTATTTAAAAGACCACAAATAAGGTCCCAAATTTAAACTTTTCATTACTTGTCTAAAATAACAACATTGTCTAACACTCGATGTGAGTGTATTACATTAAATCAAAAACTAAAGACACTATTCCCAAGCATCTTCATTCCTCCTATGTGGAGTGCTATCATTCAATCACCTCTAGCTAGGCCCTCCTAGCTAATGTCCACGGTTAATTCTTTCACCTGCATCACGAGCTAAAAGACGTCAACAACTATGTGTTGGTGAGTCGTAACCAGTGACGTAAGACATATAAAACATTTAGACATCATCATTCATATATGTGTATGGTGATAAGTAATCTACAAGCCAACTCTTCTCTAACGCCATATCTGATGGTGGCCAACTTTCGTTAGAGCCTGTTAATATGTATACCGCATACAGGATAATCTAAGGCACCTATATGGCAATTCTATGCCATAACAGTTCATAACATCCCGGGCATCGGGTGCCTTTCCTGTTACGAGCAATCAGTCTACCTAATTGGATCCAACTAGACGCATACATATCCCGAGGCGGGGCCGGTAGTTCTCGAAGATCTACCCCCAGAAGCCCTGCCTTAATGACTTGCCCTGTGGCATGTAGCCGCCATCCCGTTCATGAGATGACTCTTAACGCGAAGCTTATTACCGCGGACCAACTCACACCACAACCGGACGAACCTGGAGTTGAGATGCGTTGATCACCAGGTAGCGATCTACTTATAACCACATACATATTCAAGACATTTATAATAAGACATTTCATACTTTTCATACACGCTCGGATACAGCCCCGAAATCATAAAACATATAAAAGGGGGGCGGTTAGACTCACCTTCTGATGTAGCCTACGTATCTCAAGCTAGTGGCTAATCAAGACAACCCTGTAAAACATTTCATTCTTATCAGGATTCGTTTTCCTAGGGATAATCCTATCAGTGTTTTCTTCACTGATGCATTACCCGGGTCACGTCATGTGACTTTGGTGATGGCTTTAGTCCTTGGCATAATTACTTTACTCAGAGTGCTTTTAACATCTGAGTCAGGGTTATCCTATGTTCTCATTATCATTCTATTTGAAAAGCCATATTATTATTTCTTCGTGTTTCTCACACGATTCTAACGTTCATTGAAAACATATTGGGTTCCTAGTAATATTATGTGACTAGGAAGGTTCTATTCTAAAACCCTGGTTCTTCCATGGACTTAAGTCATACATACATCTTAAATGAGTACGGGATCTGGGACGTTACCTAATGAATCGAGCAGAGTGGGGGTCTGGGTACGAAAGTCTCTCTGGACTTGAGCAGCACCTTGCCCCGTTCAGCGGTCCCGAGCTCACGTGCTTGTGGGAGGACACCGTTTGCTGTAACGACGGGGTTCGTGTCCCATTTAGTATCTTAGGTGGACATATATATATATATATATATATACAACTTGTATAAAATGGTAAGTACTCGAAGGAAACTAAAAACGAGTCTTACCGAACACCGAAGATCCCCGTAGACACTTCGTGAGCAAATCCGCACTTGAACCGAACTTTTGGAGGCTTCCGTTACGTGTCGGAAACCCACCGAGACTTCGTCGAGACTTCACCGGAGATTTTGGCCGGAATTCTAGAGAGAGAGAGACTAGAGAGAGAGTGGGAGGTGCAAGAAATGAAGGGGGGTCGCCCCCTTTTTATAGCTGGTGACCACGCGCTAGGCGATACGCGCATCTCATGCCATCCTCCTGCGCGTATCGCGTAGGAGGGGTGGTTTCACCAAAACCATGTGCGGCCCACAATCTCGCGTACCCGGGTTTGTTTGCTTTAGGCGATACGCGCAGGCTAAAGCCCATTCTGCGCGTATCGCGTAGAATACTTTACTTTTTTTTTTTTAAGTCTTTTTATTCTCGTATGAGGCGGAGTGTCACATTCTCCCCCCCTTATTAGGATTCCGTCCCGGAATCACTCGGAGAATAATCGAGGGTACTTCTTCCTCATGGCGCCTTCTGGTTCCCAGGTAAACTCAGAACCACGCCTCGCATTCCATCTGAGTTTAACGATGGGGATGCGTTTCTTTCTTAATTTCTTGACCTGCCTTTCGACTATTTCTGTTGGTTCTTCAACAAAGTTTAGTTGCTCGTCCACCTGGATTTCTTCCAGTGGCGTTTGCAGGGTTTCGTCGGATAGACATTTCCGGAGTTGAGAAACATGGAAGACTGGGTGGATTCCACGCAGCTCTTCCGGGAGTTCAAGTCTATATGCTACTTTGCCTATTCTGTTGGTTATCACAAAAGGTCCGATGAATCGGGGACTTAGCTTTCCCCGTTTTCCAAAACGGATAGTGTCTTTCCAAGGTGATACTTTTAACATAACTTTATCTCCTTTTGCGAACTCTAGTGGCCTTCGACGTCTGTCGGCATAGCTCTTTTGTCTGCTTTGTGCCACTATGAGTCGTTCCCTGATCACTTTGACTTTTTCAATGGTGTCCAACACCATTTCAGGGCCGGTCATTTGACCTTCTCCCACTTGAAACCAACATAAAGGCGTTCGACACCGTCGACCATATAAAACTTCGAATGGTGAGGCTTTCAAACTCTTGTGGTAGCTGTTGTTATAAGAAAATTCGGCTAATGGGAGGTGAGTGTCCCAGCTACCACCGAAATCTATCACACAAGCTCGCAACATATCCTCCAAAGTTTGAATGGTCCTTTCACTTTGACCATCCGTTTGCGGGTGATAGGCAGTGCTCATCTCTAATCTAGTGCCGAGAGCTTCATGGAATTGCCTCCAGTATCGAGATGTAAATCTTCCATCTCTATCGGAAACAATGGATACCGGTACTCCGTGTCTTGCCACAATCTCGTCAACGTACAGTTGAGCGAGCTGTTCAGCTCCGGCGCTTTCTTTCATAGGTAGGAAGTGGGCGGACTTAGTGAGTCTGTCCACGATTACCCATATGGCATCATTCCCCTTTCTTGTTTTTGGCAAACCCATCACAAAGTCCATTGTGATCATTTCCCATTTCCACGTAGGGATCTCAAGGGGTTGGAGCATACCAGACGGTTTTTGGTGTTCAGCCTTCACCTGGAGACATGTCATGCAACGTTCCACATAGGTTGCTATGTCCTTTTTCATTCCAGGCCACCAAAATTGGTCCTTCATGGTATAGTACATCTTATCTGCTCCAGGATGAATAAGGTACTTGGTCTTATGAGCTTCATCCAGTATGAGTCCTCTCAAGTTACCGAAGTTTGGGATCCAAATTCGGCATTTCATACGGATGAACCCATCTTCTCCTGTTTCTAACTTCTTTATTACCCCAATCATTTCTTCTTTTTGGGCGTTTTCATCCTTTAGTGCTTCCTTTTGGGCCATCTTCACTTGGTCCAAGAGGTTCACTTGCACATTCAATCTTAGCGCTCGAATTCGCCTAGTCTTGGTGCATTCTTTTCTGCTCAGGGCATCAGCAACAACATTTGCCTTCCCTGGGTGGTAGTGTAAGTCAAAGTCGTAGTCAGAAAAAACTTCCATCCATCGCCGTTGCCTCATGTTAAGCTCTTTCTGATCAAATATATGCTTCAAGCTCTTGTGATCAGAATACACCGTAAACTTTGAGCCATACAAATAGTGTCGCCATATCTTCAATGCAAACACTATTGCGCCTAATTCGAGGTCATGAGTTGCGTATCCTGTTTCAGCGCCCTTCAGTTGCCTTGAGGCGTAAGCAATTACGTTGCTATGTTGCATCAAGACGCAACCAAATCCCGTAGCAGATGCATCACAGTACACGACAAAATCATCGTTACCATTGGGTAATGCAAGGATTGGTGCGCTACTCAATCTTTCCTTCAAGGTTCTGAACGCCTCTTCTTATTCGGGTTCCCACTTAAACGCGACTTTCTTTTGAGTTAGTTTAGTCAAAGACTTGGCTATCTTCGAGAAATCCTTGATGAATCTTCTGTAGTAACCGGCTAACCCAAGAAACCTCCGGATTTCAGTCGCCGTTCTAGGGGTTTCCCACTTCATCACTGCTTCAACCTTTGAAGGATCGGCTTGAATCCCTTGCTCATTGACGATATGACCTAAGAACTGAACTTCTCGTAGCCAAAATTCGCACTTTGAAAATTTGGCATAGAGCTTTTCTCCTCTGAGGAGCTCGAGTACCTTTCGCAGGTGTTCAGAGTGTTCTTCCATGGTACGAGAGTAGATCAGGATATCGTCGATGAATACAATCACGAATTTGTCTAGATACGGCTTACACACTCGGTTCATCAAGTCCATGAACACTGCTGGTGCATTAGTTAGCCCAAAGGGCATTACTAAAAATTCGTAATGGCCATATCTAGTTCGGAATGCCGTTTTTGGCACGTCTTCCTTCTGAACCTTCACTTGATGGTACCCAGATCTCAAGTCTATTTTCGAGAAATAGCTTGATCCTTGTAGTTGGTCGAATAGATCGTCGATTCTGGGTAATGGGTATCGATTCTTAACCGTTACCTTGTTAAGATCTCGATAATCGATACACATTCTCAAGGTTCCATCCTTCTTTTTCACAAACAATATGGGGGCTCCCCATGGTGATGAGCTTGGTTGGATGAATCCTTTTTCAGAAGCTCTTGAAGTTGGGCCATAAGTTCCTTCATTTCTGATGGCGCTAGTCTATAAGGTGATTTTGCGGTCGGTGCTGTGCCTGGCACTAAGTCGATGCGAAACTCGACTTGTCGGTCTGGAGGTAAACCAGGCAATTCCTCGGGAAACACATCAGGGTATTCTGCGACTATTGGGACTTCTGAAATCTCCTTCTTCTCTCCCTTTTCGGTCATGAGATATAACCAGAATCCCTCGCATCCTTGCCGTAGATACTTACTTGCCTTAGCGATCGTCAAAAGCCTAGAAGGTTTACGTGGCGTGTCTCCCTTAATCTCTGCCTGTTGACCGTCGGGCAATTCGATCTTTAGCACCTTCCGCTCACAATCAATTTGCGCCTTATGTCTAGCTAACCAATCCATTCCTAGAACTATGTCAAATCCACCTAATTTCATAGGGAGGAGTTCTAAGGGAATGTTTTGGCCATTGATCTTAAGGTTACAATCTCTAAGGGCATTTTTGACCTTCACTTCAAGGCCGTTAGCTATTTCGACAACATATGGCATGCTTAACTTGGCCATCAAGCCGTTCAAACAAGGTATAAATGCATTGGAAACAAAACTTCTATTTGCACCTGAATCAAACAGTATGCAAGCGTAGGTATGATTGACGGGGAACATACCAGTGAGCACATCATCGTGGTTGCGGGCCTCTTCTGCGGTCATTTGGAAGACTCGGGCGTTTCCCTTGCCCGTCGTCCTTCCTTTCTCATTTCTGTCCCTTGCCCTCTTAGGGCAGTTTGCTATCATGTGGCCTTCTTGCCCACAACCGAAACATTTCCCCGAACCAGCCAAGCATGTTGTAGCTGTGTGCCCTGACCTCCCACACTTTCCACATTCAGTATGGGTTGATTTCTCTCCTTGGTTGTTTTTCCTGAATTTGTTAGGTCCTGATCCTTTCTCGTTCTTCCTCTTGTTGAACTTTCCATACTTACGATCATCATGGCTCTTTTTACCTCCACTGCCACCTATTTCTGACGTCATCCGGCTATTCTTTGTCCGGATGATATCTTCAGTGAGCTCAGCAGCTAGATCCACAGCGGCTTGAAGAGTGGATGGTTTGGAGGTTCGCAAGTCTCCACGGATTTCGGGGATGACTCCCCAAATATAACGTCCAATCTTCTTGGATTCAGACCCGGTGAACTCAGGTAACAACCCAACCAATTCCAGAAAGCGTTCTGTATATTTCTTGTGGTCGGTCCCCTTCATCTCCAGGTGGAGGTACTCATCTTCCAGTTGTTCGATTTCGTGATGGGGTACAAATTTTTCCAAGAATCTTTGACGAAAATTTTCCCACCCCATTCCGAATGCCTTCTTCCGATCCATGGAAGCTCTAACAGTTTTCCACCATGAATGTGCTAGCCCTTTGAAGGATTGAGTTGCGAACAAAACTCGGTCCTCTTCTTTACACCCACTTACGTCGAGGGTAGTCTCTATCTCTTCGATCCATCTTAGCGCATCAGTAGCCGTCTTGTCGCCCCTGAATTGTTCGGGCTTGCATGCCATGTAGTGCCTATAGGTACAACCCTTGGATTTTGGTTCTTGATCTCTCTTTTTCCTGGGTTTGTTGACCTCATCATCACCTTCAGAGTCTGGGCTGCTACTTCCATGGCTACTCTCTTTGGAACGGAAGTCAGAATCAGTATTGCTCTTTTTCGAGTCCTTCTTCTTGTTGCTTCCGGATTCGCCTCCATCCAGCACGGCTTTAGTGACTCCTGCAATGATTGCAGGCATAGCCGCGGTGATCCCTGCAGTTAACATTTCCTGGAATTTGGCCATCTGCTCCGCTTCTTGCCTTTGTTCAGCGGTTAATGGTTCTTCTGGGTGAATTTCAACAGAGGGTTCCTTGTCATGATTAGGGTCAATTGTATCTTTATTCCTTCCTCTTGTGGAAGGTCCTACTTCGGGGACAATCTTGCTACTTTTATCCTTAGCCATACTATAATTTAAACACTTTCCTTTGTCAATTACAATCTTTAATACAATCTATCTTTATACTTTAGATGCAAGTACCGAGACATATGATATGGATTTATAACATAATTCCAAACATAATAATTCCAACATAATGATCCGAGTACAACATAATCAAAATTACGTCATAGTTTTAGTACAACAAAACATAATGCGATAGTTCAAAATAAATTACAACATAATTCGAATACAACATAATTTGAATACAACATAATTCAGAATACAACATAATTCTTCTTTTTCTTGATCTTCACCCAAAGAATTTTCTCCAGTATTCTTCCTTTTCGTCATCCTTGTACTTCTGCTCATCACCTTCGAGTGGAACTCGGTATCGTTCCATGGCCCTAGCATCTTCTGTTGATCGCCTTGGAGGGTCTAAGCTATAGTGATGACTAGAAGATCCTGCTCCCATTGAGCTTCTTCCTGGTTCTGGGAGATATGAATAAGGTGACTGATAACTAGGAGGGGGATAGACTGGGTGAGCATAAGATGGCGGAGAATACGGGTAGGGAGCGTATGATGGAGGGGATGGATACATAGGGTACGGATGAGGAGCGTAACCCATCGGCGGTGATTGGTACATAGGGGGCGACGGATACATAGGTGGAGGTTGTGAGTACATTGGGGGTTGAGGGTAGGTAGGAACTGGTGGGTACATCGAGGGATGCGGGTAAGCTGGGGCCGCGTGAGCTTGACGATAGTACTCATGGTGACTACGTCGCATTGCCTCGGCTAGCTCATCGCGCTCCCGCTGCTTGTAGTCGTATGGTGCTATATATGGATCCCTCTTGGGTATAGTTATAGCGCGTGACTTGGCGCTTGATAGTTCCTTAATCTTCTTCTTCCCTTTTCCCCTCGAAGGTTGCTCGCTGTACTCATAGTCCATAGGAATGGACTCCTCCGGACGGTGATGGTGATCGACTTCGCCCCCGGTTTCGTCTCCATCTTCGGCAGGCTCCTCCTCATATTCGTTGCGTTCCACTTCTTCGTTATCGCTTTCCATTTCGGCTTGGATCCGCGCTCTCTCGCTATCAGTCATCATAAAAATGGGAGAGTGGTGCTCTTCGGGTTCTTCTTCAGGCTCCTCCTCGTGTTGCTCCTCATGTTCTTCCTCATCTTCTTCATCTTCTTCGTCATCGTTAGCGTTTTCGGCCTCACGAATCGCAGTCCAGTCGGCTTCTGTGAGCCTAAATCTCTCCACATGGCCTCTCCGAAACGTCTTCTTTGCGGCCAACCTGGTCCGTGCACGACGAGGCTGGGGTTCGGGTTCCTACTGGGGTTCATTCATCGCCCTTGCAGGTGAGAGGGTATGTGAGTATAGTAACCCGAAGCATCGGGTGAGTGAGACTCTCGTGGTTGAACAGAACGTTCCCCTTCTTCAGTGTTGTTGTTATTACTGGAGCTACTCTTTTTGGAGGACGATCTGCTCATACCAATTGCTCGGAGGAGAAAGCTTTTTCCTGCCATTTCCTGTTATATAATTCGAAATATAAGCATATGATATTCGTATCGTATTAATATTAATGCCTAGTTCCTTCGCCTTTCCTGACGAGGTTTCTAAGTTAATCCACATGACTTGTAATTATTTTCATGCTCACACGAAGGATAATCGACAACTACGTTGATCAGGCGTACTTGTCTCATTTCCTTAGGTGTTCAATCAATATTTACTCATCATATTTCATAACATTTCCTAGGGTTTTTCTTATCTTAGTGGTCTTTCGAGCCTCTCGGTTAAAGCTTAAGGATCTATGTGAACCTTAATTCGCTAAAACCATTGGCTCTGATACCAACCTGTCACACCCCGACTCCCGGGGCCTGACACGTTGCATAATCATCAGCCAATCAAATAAAATAATACAGCGGAAGGCTTATTTAAAAGACCACAAATAAGGTCCCAAATTTAAACTTTTCATTACTTGTCTAAAATAACAACATTGTCTAACACTCGATGTGAGTGTATTACATTAAATCAAAAACTAAAGACACTATTCCCAAGCATCTTCATTCCTCCTATGTGGAGTGCTATCATTCGATCACCTCTAGCTAGGCCCTCCTAGCTAATGTCCACGGTTAATTCTTTCACCTGCATCACGAGCTAAAAGACGTCAACAACTATGTGTTGGTGAGTCGTAACCAGTGACGTAAGACATATAAAACATTTAGACATCATCATTCATATATGTGTATGGTGATAAGTAATCTACAAGCCAACTCTTCTCTAACGCCATATCTGATGGTGGCCAACTTTCGTTAGAGCCTGTTAATATGTATACCGCATACAGGATAATCTAAGGCACCTATATGGCAATTCTATGCCATAACAGTTCATAACATCCCGGGCATCGGGTGCCTTTCCTGTTACGAGCAATCAGTCTACCTAATTGGATCCAACTAGACGCATACATATCCCGAGGCGGGGCCGGTAGTTCTCGAAGATCTACCCCCAGAAGCCCTGCCTTAATGACTTGCCCTGTGGCATGTAGCCGCCATCCCGTTCATGAGATGACTCTTAACGCGAAGCTTATTACCGCGGACCAACTCACACCACAACCGGACGAACCTGGAGTTGAGATGCGTTGATCACCAGGTAGCGATCTACTTATAACCACATACATATTCAAGACATTTATAATAAGACATTTCATACTTTTCATACACGCTCGGATACAGCCCCGAAATCATAAAACATATAAAAGGGGGGCGGTTAGACTCACCTTCTGATGTAGCCTACGTATCTCAAGCTAGTGGCTAATCAAGACAACCCTGTAAAACATTTCATTCTTATCAGGATTCGTTTTCCTAGGGATAATCCTATCAGTGTTTTCTTCACTGATGCATTACCCGGGTCACGTCATGTGACTTTGGTGATGGCTTTAGTCCTTGGCATAATTACTTTACTCAGAGTGCTTTTAACATCTGAGTCAGGGTTATCCTATGTTCTCATTATCATTCTATTTGAAAAGCCATATTATTATTTCTTCGTGTTTCTCACACGATTCTAACGTTCATTGAAAACATATTGGGTTCCTAGTAATATTATGTGACTAGGAAGGTTCTATTCTAAAACCCTGGTTCTTCCATGGACTTAAGTCATACATACATCTTAAATGAGTACGGGATCTGGGACGTTACCTAATGAATCGAGCAGAGTGGGGGTCTGGGTACGAAAGTCTCTCTGGACTTGAGCAGCACCTTGCCCCGTTCAGCGGTCCCGAGCTCACGTGCTTGTGGGAGGACACCGTTTGCTGTAACGACGGGGTTCGTGTCCCATTTAGTATCTTAGGTGGACATATATATATATATATACAACTTGTATAAAAATGGTAAGTACTCGAAGGAAACTAAAAACGAGTCTTACCGAACACCGAAGATCCCCGTAGACACTTCGTGAGCAAATCCGCACTTGAACCAAACTTTTGGAGGCTTCCGTTACGTGTCGGAAACCCACCGAGACTTCGTCGAGACTTCACCGGAGATTTTGGCCGGAATTCTAGAGAGAGAGAGACTAGAGAGAGAGTGGGAGGTGCAAGAAATGAAGGGGGGGTTGCCCCCTTTTTATAGCTGGTGACCACGCGCTAGGCGATACGCGCATCTCATGCCATCCTCCTGCGCGTATCGCGTAGGAGGGGTGGTTTCACCAAAACCATGTGCGGCCCACAATCTCGCGTACCCGGGTTTGTTTGCTTTAGGCGATACGCGCATGCTAAAGCCCATTCTGCGCGTATCGCGTAGAATACTTTACTTTTTTTTTAAGTCTTTTTATTCTCGTATGAGGCGGAGTGTCACAAGATGAATATCATTATAAGTTAAAATAATACATAGGACCCAGTGAGCTCCTTGTTGATATAAATACGCACTTATATATTAGTTAATATTATTAGTAGTTAATATTATTAGTAGTTAATATTATTAGTTAATATATAAGGGCGTATTTATATCAACAATGAGCTCACCGGATCCTATGTATTATTTTAACTTATAATGATATTCATCTGTTGTTATGAATATTAGATATTAGTAAGTTGACTTTTGGGTGATACACAAGAAAACACAAAAATTAATTGGTTGCTATGGGAAAGATTACTTGCTTCAAAGGCTAAAGGAGGGCTTAACATCGACTCTTTCCGTTTAGGAAACCTTGCTCTATTATTAAAATGGTGGTGGAGAGCTCGTACTGAAAGAGAAAGATTATGTTTCAAGGCAATTTCTCCATTCACCATAACAAAAGACGTCTGAATGCCTTACCCGTTAAAGCATCCATCGCTGTAGTTTGGAAAAATATAGTTTCAATTGAAGTGGATCTAGAAACCTTCTCTATCAATTTGAAGAGCTTAATGAAACCAATTTCAAGGAGTGGCATTTCTTTATACTTTTGGCTTAATAATTGGGCTGTTGCGGCCCCCTTAGCTCGTTATTCCATGACCTGTTTCTTTTATCTAAAAACCATTCTTGCAACGTTGCTGATGCTTTCAATCCAGCTAATATGGGCGGCACCTTGTCCAAATAAGGTTACTCTCCAACATTGAATGAAGAGCTTCTGGGGAGCTTCACCGCTCTAGCAAATACCATAACAAATGCTATCCGATCAGGGAATGAAGACAGTTTGGAATGGACCGTAGATCCATCAAGTTCATTCTCAACCAAATCCGTGATAAGGCTCATTGACAACAGTAGATTATCGCATGATTTAGATGATTTTGATCTGGATAAAACCCTCCCTATCAAAGTAAACTTTTTTTTGCTAGAGAGCGTTGCTAAATCGGCTTCCAACAAGGGAGGCTATCCTTGCAAAATTCATCTCTTTAGAGGCCTCGTGCTGCTCTTTTTACACCCACCCGATCGAATCAATCCACCACGTACATCCTACTAATCTATCCTATCTCGAATCTAGTATGGACCTCCATCGTCCAATGGTGTAACATCCCATCCTTCAAGGTAAACACTATTCAAGAGCTTTAAACCACGTCAAGTCTATCTCCACCAATTCTAATGTAAAGAGGAAGATTAATAAGGCAATCTTTTTAACCACGCTATAAGTTATCTGGAAGGCAAGAAATAATGTAATTTTCAACAACATCCAATGGAACACACCTCGTATGGTTGAAGAACTTAAAACATGGAGCTCTAGCTATTTGGATAAATAATCATACAACGAAGGGAGAAACATTACGGAGATCATGACAAACCTTTTTATCTAACTAATTCTAATTATGTTGTAATCAAATTTTTATTTTCTATTGGTTGTTCTTAGCCATTAGTAGTTTTTTTTTGTTATACTTTTTGTTGTGAATATATATATACTTTGCTGTCGTTAAAAAAAAATAAGTTAACTTTTGATATTTAAGATATATGTAGTTTCCTAAACATTAATTTCTTTATAACTTAACATGGCCGAGTAAAGATAACTCTTCATCGAATGATCTATTACTTTCTAGTGACTTCTACTACCGTGCTAACTCATTATCAAAAAAATAGTAATCTATCTAATAAATACATTAATTTGTTTTATAAAAATAAGTTTTGAGAGTAAAAAATTGATTCGAGAGTTGATGGAGCCAAAACTTTATGATTTAATTCTATTTCTACAAAAGTATTTTAAAAATATTTAAATATAATGGTTATAGCTTTTTTAAATATTTTATTTAATCCGTATGTAGCATCCGGGTATTAAACCTAGTACATTCAATAAAACATACATGCAAAACACAAGTTGTGGAATAATTTATTAACTAATGGGTTGTTTGGAAAAATCTGAATCATTAAGTGCTTAATGGTTAAGATATTTGAACCATTAAGAGGCTCTATCTATGGAAGAGATATTGAGGTAGAATTACAGATAAGGATAAAGTTGGTATATACTCCATTTAGTTCCATTCAACATCTCTATGTCCGTTACCATTCAACACTTAATTGGGCCATTCTGGAGCTTTTTTTATGAAACAAACGTTTTGAATGCTAAATGATTAAGCAAGCATTAAACCGAACCATTAAGAGGTGAAACAGATAGCCTCCAAATGGACATCACCATCAGTTGAAAGAACAAAAAATCATTTTCCTCGATACAACCTTTACGAAATTCCGCACCCAATGGCGGAGCCATAAACTTTTATCTACGGGGTTGGATTTTTATGTTCATGGATTTTAACAACCAAAATAGCTAGTTGTTACTATTTTTCGGGTCGGTCAGATGTCGGGTCGGGTCGAAACACAAAATAAAAGACATTCTCGTTAAAACAACATACGATAAATATAAAAAGTCGGTAAATAATAACAAAAAACCTATTTCGAGACGATGCAGATTGGAGACTGAGATGAGTTTTTTGCGTAGTAATTGAGGATTTGGTTTTGGCTAATGGATTAATAATGTAATATGATTAGCCCAACTATACCATTTTTATTAATAGTTCAGCTCGCAATTAAGCAAGTAAATTATTTTATTTAACTTTTTATAAAACTTTGTGATTCTAACTTCAAACACTTTCATATTTTTTTAAAACAAAATGGGCAATGGTTTCATTAGATAACTATATATGGGGTCGGTAATCGAAAAAGACTGGGATCGCACAATTTTTCGGTATACAAATTACTTCACGTGCCAAAAAAAGACTAGGCTCGTCGACCGGCCCCGATCGGCTGTATGTGGCTCTGCCCCTTCCGCACCATTTGCAAGCCATGAAAATTATTAGCTACAATTTATTTACTCATTAGTTTGTTGTTTAAATAAAGGTAATTGCGGTTTTGTATTAAAAAGTTTTTATTATGAAAACCAAATTCAAATTGGTGATGTGCATGTGTAATATGTAAGGATATGTAAAGGCATTTCTAAAATCGGAAAGAATAAACATTTTTTAAGTATGCTTGAAATATGATTTCACAACTTATTTTACGCATTTGTGTGTGTTTTTATACCCTTGGGTTGGAGATGGATATATACATACAAACTCATTAGGCTTTAAAACCATCTCCATCAACGTCAAATACCTTCCAACAATCAACCTGGCCCCTAGTAATATATATATAAGTTATATATATATACCCCACACACCTCTATTCTTGAAATAGTGCACTCATTTTCAAGATTATTGTGAAACAACATTGTTTCTTCAATCTTGATCGATCATGGGTGTTAAACAACATTTCTTGATGTTCCACCACCACCATCATCATAATCATCAACATGATCATGAGATGAACTGTAGGAACCGTTCGTACAAAAACACAAAATTCTTTAATATATTTATTTACAATACAAAGAAATAAAGAAAACAAGTAAATTACAATATGATTACAACTAAAAAATTATAAATACAAGAAATGAGTAGAAGCGGAAGCATAATCGTGGCTGAGGATTCGTGTTCAACACGGGTCCCTTAAAACAAATTCCGAGTCTCCCAAGAGAACTCGTTTGTTTCCCAGGGTACAACAGCCGAAGCAGTATGTACTGCCGGGATTGACTCACAACCCAAATTATACTTAAAGAAAAGAGATGGAGAATATCAACTACATGTTGGAAAAAAAAACTAGAAGAGAAAGAAAGAGAGAATTTGAGAGAGTTTGAGTGCTTTGGTGTTGTATTTTTGTGTGTTTTCAACCAAGGTTTACCTTGGTATTTATAGGACAAGAATGAGTTGAAACTCCTCATTCATTGTCCATAAACATGAGTTGAAACATATTCAACATAATTATTAGTTGAAACATTTATTCAACACAAATAATTAGTTGAAACCCACATTAACTATAAAGTTAAAACACCAATCAAAATATTATTTTGTATTTTTCACAAATTATTATTTGTGTTTTACAAAATATTTCAACAATCCCCCACATGAGAAAAAGACAAAATCTCATTTTCTCAAATGAAAACCTCATTTTTTCATGTGAAAACTCATTTTCACATATTATTCCAACAATCCAGATTGATCGTTACATACAAGTTTCTTAGATATAATTCAACGGTTGAGTATTGCCGGATAGGTAGGTGTTACCTTTGAACCTTCCGTTGTGATGCATACTTAGTCTTCTAGTGGTTCGGTAGACGTGATGTCCTTGAACCAACCACCATTTATGGAGACGAAAATACACTTCACACAACACTCTCCCTGGTTCGGTCAAACCCTCATTGTCGTGTCCATTATGGTCATGGAACACTAGCCTGGTTCTGCGAAAGCTCTAGGAATTGCGCACCCCACAATTTCATTCGAAGTAACCACACTTCTCTTTCACATAGGTGATTTATCTAAAAAAGTCATTAAAAGCATTAAGGTTACTATGGTTACGCAAATCATTAACCATACGGTATGCTTAGCCTCACAACGTGTCACTGTTGATATAAGAATGGACTAGGAAGTATTAAAGCTCCCTTTATAATTTAGGAGGACATATATAAACATTTATACATATTAGCTTATATATCGACTGATATATTAACTATGCCCCCACAGTGACCACCCTTAGATATATGAGTAGGTTGTCCTATTGAACTTAGATCTTGGGATCTCCAGTCAACTAAGTTAGGTTTTCCTTCATATACCTTCTTTCATGGGCTTTAGTCTTATTCCACAACTCCGTCTCTCATCAACCCACGGTTGTTGGATCCAAACCATTATCTATGACTTCGTCAAGTCAATACAGATAATTGCAGTTGAGATGAGTTGTTATGATGTGTTATTAACTCACAAGTTAATTTTCCCTTTTTACATTTTTAAGACAATAACCCAAGGTATCAACCCGAATATAGGTATATTTTTGTCTTTAAAAACACATTTTAAGGCTAACATATTCATGACATTAGTGGTTGGATGTCGAATATAACTAATTGACCTTTGAGTCTAACTAGTAGATTCGGTCACATATTTGCATTATATTTGGCTCAACAAAAGGTTTCCTTTTGATACGGGTTTGAGAAAGTTTCTCAAATACCATTTCTCAAATGGCTTCCCACCACATTTGTTGCACTTAGATAGAATATGTTTAAATATAGTATTAGACATCCATGATTTGAACAAGATCAACGTCTTTGTATCAATGATGTCATAAATACTTGTTTACCGACTAAAGCAACACATGCCTTGTCATAGGTTGTTATCAACCATCTCAAACTTAAAATACTTTTAAGTTACCATCTAGATTAGATCTAGAAAATTGAGTTCTCTATAAGCTATATGACTTTCCTTAGATTGAATGATAACCGTCACTCACATTGTCTTATACACAACTTTACTTTTATGTTGTATATGAGTTGAATGTTTCACATTGATAGTCTCCTCAGAGCCCTATAATTAACAAGTACTAGTCTAGCATGCTTTAGACTACAATACTCTAGCATGTGAACAGAAGATGCATCATTCTGATTCTTCACAGCTTTTAAGGAATATCATAATATTCGCTCACAACATTCATTTCATAGTTTAAACAAACAATGAGAGTTGTTCAACATCCCAAAATCTCAATATTTTAGAAAGTGTAATATGTAAGTTACACAAACATACATATATCATCATTCAATCTAGGATCATAAACTTTTTTTTTTCAAAAAGTTTCATCCTTGACTCATATGGGCTTTGAACAATTATAAATTGACCTCCCATAGTGGTACTCCCACTTTGAACAATCACAAAATTGATATAAAACATCATGTTGTTTATATAGTAAATTGTTCACAAGTATTAGTATTTGAACAATTATATATGTTCATAGCAACAAAGATTTATCTTTTCATCAAATAGTCAACTTGAATCTATTATTGCTTTATGACGTGTTACTTTCCACAAGAGTAACAAACTATATTAACACTTTATGTAAACTTTTGGTTTATTTCATTCTAAACCAAACCTTAGTTTTGCCAAAACATGCACTTAGCAGTTTCGAAATAAACTATTTTAATTTTATGTTTTGATTACGGAAATCAATACCCAAAATTGTAAATAGTTTTATTGAATAAATATCTTCTAACGCACACGTTAGAGATAAGATGTTTACATAAAACACTCTTATTTAAATTCATCATTAACACACATGTTAAAAAATAAACGCCTACATAAGACGCTTTTACACCATAAAATTTAGGTCATATCTAACACACATGCTAGATAAGTAAATGTGTTCTAACACGCACATTAGTCAACAAAAAGTCTACATCAAACGTTCTAAGCATATGGTTTCATGTAATGAAAGGTTCCAACAAAACGTTTACAAAATGTTTTGAAGCGAAAAAGTTTTATAAAATGATTATTTGTAAAGCACGCAAAATTAATGATCATGATTGTCAACGTTTTCGAGTGAATAATGATTTCTTCATTTGTTTAAAAAAAAGGTTTAAATTTAAAAGATTAATACTAAATCAATACAAAATTGATTATATTATAAAAAATCTCTTCTAATAGTTAATTAGAATAACATTAGGTTTTAACACACATGTTAAAACACAAGTTTCACATAAGAAAGATTTCTTACTCGCAAATAAGAAATACCGATTTTTATAAGATGCGTACACAAACATAACCATTCTTAAGACGCATATGAAAATAATCTTGAAACCGACAAACGGTTAATTCAAAATTTTAATCTTGAAACCACATAAGGTTTCGAAAACTTTGATTTAAAACAAAATTGAATTTTTAACCTTTTTGTTTTAACACCTTGAACCATTCAACAAAATGGTTGTAATGAAAATAAACCCACTTTTAAATGCTAAAGTAATTGGGTCAAGTTTTAAAAAAAAATACGAAAGCATTAATACATAAATGAAAATTACACTCAATCATAACCAACGGATGCTAAAAAATGAACCACTTTCTTTGTAAATAAAATCCGGTTATAGAAAAAAGTCAAGTGTAAGTTCTCTAAGTCCAACTTTGAGAGACGAACCATGTCTATATATATATTTTTTTAAATACGAACGGTGATTAAAAAAAATTTGTTTTAAGATTGTAGGAACCGTTCGTACAAAAACACAAAATTCTATAATATATTTATTTACAATACAAAGAAATAAAGAAAACAAGTAAATTACAATATGATTACAACTAAAAAATTATAAATACAAGAAATGAGTAGAAGCGGAAGCATAATCGTGGCTGAGGATTCGTGTTCAACACGGGTCCCTTAAAACAAATTCCGAGTCTCCCAAGAGAACTCGTTTGTTTCCCAGGGTACAACAGCCGAAGCAGTATGTACTGCCGGGATTGACTCACAACCCAAATTATACTTAAAGAAAAAAGATGGAGAAGATCAACTACATGTTGGAAAAAAAACTAGAAGAGAAAGAAAGAGAGAATTTGAGAGAGTTTGAGTGCTTTGGTGTTGTATTTTTGTGTGTTTTCAACCAAGGTTTACCTTGGTATTTATAGGACAAGAATGAGTTGAAACTCCTCATTCATTGTCCATAAACATGAGTTGAAACATATTCAACATAATTATTAGTTGAAACATCTATTCAACACAAATAATTAGTTGAAACCCACATTAACTATAAAGTTAAAACACCAATCAAAATATTATTTTGTATTTTTCACAAATTATTATTTGTGTTTTACAAAATATTCCAACATGAACAATATACCAAAAGGGTGTATGATAGTGAGTGTGGGACATGAAAATGAAGAGCAAAAGAAGTTCATAATACCGGTTATGTATGTAAACCATCCATTGTTTATGGAGCTTTTAATTGAAAGAAGCTGAAGATGAGTATGATTTCAATCATCAAGGTCCCATTAACATCCCTTGTCATGTTCAACATTTCTTTGATGTTCAAGGCATCATAGATCAAGATCATCATCGTCTTCATATTTGTTGTTTATAAAGATTGATCATATATTATGGCTCAATTCTTCATCTATATATCCTCAATTCTATAACTTTGTAGTTGTGTGGGTATGATACTTTGTTAGTTTTTAGAAATAGGTTTGAAGATGTTTGTATATTACCATACGTAATTTGTTTAATAAAATATAATATATTAATAAATATTTTAATTTTCTTATGAAGTTGTCATATTTTTTAATATAATAACAAATATCTTAATTTTTTTAGCGGTGACATATTAACGGGGATCTCTTAATACATTTAGCGGTGATAATTCTCATCTCTAGCGATAATTAACGTTGTCACTAATGCTCGGGTTTGTTGTAGTGAGATAACAACACTCCTATATATAAATATAAAGAAAAATTTTTAGCCACGCTAGTGGGGTACGTATCCAATTATATGCATGCATAAATATTTGGTTGATCGAGTGAATAAATATATACAAGTGAGAGTAATAACTGTGAGGTAGGTTCTTGGCACATATTTGATCGATACTTCTTTTTTAGCGGTTGATCGAGTGAAAAGCATTTGTAGGTTGAAGTGTTTTTAGATCATTCATTTTAGTGTTGCATGCTTCTTGTCAACAAAAGTGGCGAGTATGCATTAGTCATCTTTTTCAATACTTCTTTCTTTAAAATCTTTCGCATTTGTATTATTTTTTTGAGAAAATTCCAAAAATGCCCCTTTTAATTTTTGACTTCCAAAAATGTCTCTTTTGACTGGGGCTTGAACAGGCACGACGACTATACCCGGTATAGTCGCCGACTACATATTGTAACAAATAAGAACCTCTCACGTGTCCACAGTAGCCGGCGACTATCATGTTTTTCCCGACAGCGACTACAGTCAGACGCCCGTCTGACAGTGATGTCAGAGGCGCCGACGACTGTTTTTTTTTTAATTTCTCGGTTGTCGTTTCGATTGCTGAAAAAAGAATTATTCAAAAACTACCCTCACACGGGTCCGAGTTTTCGGAGTTGCATTCGTGCAGGCGTCACATTGAGTCAAGGAATTCAAACCAAATTTACACCACAAGACTACGGCACTCTATAAATAGATAACTAGGTTAGTGACCCGTGGTACCCACGGGTTAAAAACATATTTTTTACATTAAAGTTTGTTATAATTGATGTTGCCCAAGAACTTGTCGATTGCGGCATTAAAAGGAAAAGTATTATGACCATCAATTGTTTTGTACTATTATTGATGTATATAAGACTAAGAAAAACATAAAAAAAACATTAAACACACTCATTTTATACCATAAGATGACACCAAAAATAATGAGGAATGTCTATTGTCTGCTTTAGTTTTGTTTAAAAAAAACAAACATAACATAGAACAAATTCGATAAAATCTCAAATATCAACATCAAATTTCACTTGGTTGGATGACAGATACTGTTTTTCGTATGATTTGAAGAAACCTGTAAGAGATACATAAGTCTTAAACTTAGAAAGAAAACTGTCATGTAATAGTTTATAAAGAAAAAGAAAAAAACAACTAAATTACCTTAAGTTCAATCTTGTTCACAATCAAAAAGTGCTTAGATGACTTAAAATTCAACCTTGTTCACAATCAAAAGGGGTTTATATGACTGAAAGCCCAATATAAAAATATGTGTTCTTAAAATATAACATGCTAGAAAAACTCATATATAGTATACCTCATTGGATTGGCTCAACCACTCAAGTAAGATTTTTTGACCATCTTCAGGGAAGCATCCAACGCATTTCTTGAAGTGATCTGCAATAACCATCCAACGCATTTCTTGAGGTGATCTGCAAACGCCTACACACATGAGTAAAAAAACATCACTAACTGTATCATACTCTTTCATTTTTTGAAATAAAACCAACTGATTCATAATGTTTTAAGTAGAGTCCATAAATATCCTTCTTTGCAAGTAAAATTTGAACCCAATATCAAAAAATAAAGTATTAAATATAGAGATTGCAAGTGGAAACATGTGGATGTATACAATATGTTTACTAAATAAAGCAACTATTAATACATCAACTTACAGCACCAACTATATGATTACAAGTCAAATATATAAAACACCAATATTTGTACAAAGTTTTATGAGAGTGACAGACTCTCAAATAATATGATATTTGATAAAAAAAAACATCAATGTTTGGATTGTGAATTGCAAATGATTCAACTGAGCATTGACACATAAGTTAGATTTTATATCGAGCAGACGAATATTGTTACTTCAACTTGTACAACAACATTTTTGTTAATTTGCATCTAAAACGATTTACGGCTGTATGCATTGAAGATAAATTTTACCTTGACTCGTTTAAGACGAAGATAATTAAAAGTCTTTGAATTATACAATCAACCATGTAAATCTGAAAGCATCCGAAATTTTAGTTGTGCATTAATATATCAAACTTTTATTTACAATACTGGATAGTTTTGCTAATCCTATGTTCACACATACACCAATAATCCAATTCAAAGTTGTTTAACAGTTCAAGTTTTAAAAGACTCGGTGGTTGTCAGAAAGTGACATAAACAGGATCCTAGTTTCTTAAAATTTTGTGTAGAAAAAGATTAGTCAAGTACTCTTCTTTAAACCTCCCCAAATTACCTATTACCACTTGACAACAATTAAATTGCAGTATTGGAATAATTGATGCAAATAACAGTTCAAGTCATTCAGTTCAGCCAAAATTTACATCATCGTCAGTTTGCTACTTAACAACATAAAGGTAAATGGAGAAATTATAGCACTCATCGAAGTATTAATGTGACCTAATATAAATTACGGAAGAAACTAAAACACAACGTGAACACCCAAACAATATTAGGCACAACACAAAGGATGACTAACAACTCTAGAAATTAGAAACAGAATTTACGCATATATACCTTATTACTTCAGGCAAATGCAACAACATGTGGAACCAAACAGCAGCCTCCAACAACTAAAACTACATACAATAACTCAGATGAAAATAACAAAATATATTAAACACTGCATATATAAAATACACATTGATAAAAAACTAAAATGATTAAATTGAGCGACCATCCAGACCAGATAAGGGTTTTGGTTGATTACCTTTTTATGGAGCAAATTGAAGAACAGCACAAATAACCATAAACTAATTCAATACCTTTTTTTCCATTCAAACTTACTTCCCAAACAAAATAACGATGTCGATTATGTACCGGTATACGATTTATAAGATAAAACAAAAATGGAACAACCACAGGTTACTACAAAATCAATATCTTAAATTATTGGTTCTAATCAACTATGTAGACAAAAAGAAAACATAAAATGCAATAACCTTTCATTTGTATAGCAATCGTCTCTGGGAAAAGCGTATGAGAGATCCTGAAAGTGATTGAATCGTCGAATTAGGGTTTTCCAGATCCAAATTAAATCGTGCGTTATTGAAGGAGAAGAAACGATCAGTTGAACAACCTGAAAAAACAACTGAATTTGAAATCAAATACTAAGCTTTAAAATTGTCGTGTTAAATCGAAGAACAACTGATGGAAAATCAAAGATGGATTACCTCAAAGAAGATTTTGAATCCAGATCAACAATCTACAGTCGAAGATCGATGGAAGGTTAGATAGAGCAGACTGCAGACTTAGACGACGCATACAAACGACGGAGAGAGTGTGAACGGCAGAGAGAAACCGAGAAGAAATTAGGGTTTTGGTTTGGAAATTGTGAGGGATATACGGGTAAAGTAAATATTTAAAGGATACGAAATAAGTCTACCGTTTTATCAATGGGGCTCCGCGTGTGAAAGCTAAGAATGAAGGAGAGCGCGACACGTGGCAAATCTGAGGTGGAGGCAGTGAGAGAATGGCATGTGGCAGTGAGTTAGTTATGTATTAGTATAGGTAGATGTTTAAAACCTTAAGAAGCTGCGTTAGTAGCACCTTAACTTAGTTAATGTATATAGATATAATTAATGACACTTATTACATGTGTGTTTTGACTTTGAACATTAATATTACAATACAAAGTTGTTAGTTGCTTACCCGGTATGAACACGGTGTACGTGGGTCAGTTAAAACAGATAATACTGTTGGTACAAATCCGGGAGCCTAGGTACTGTCGGATCTGGATCAACGGGAACCTCCTATTTCTTCACCTCTTGGTTCTACAAGATTGGTTCTCTGCACAGGTAACAACGCGTTAAGGCACCACGAAGAACCGAAGGGTGGTTTCTCCGTGATAACCCTCCGGCGTGAGAATCAGTGTATTGATTGTGGAAAGATGAGTGTGTGTGTGTTGAATGTGAGAAACAGTAAAGAGAGCATGAGAGCTTACTTTTCTCGAAGAGTCTCTATTTATAGCATACCTGGTTGGAGTAGTGGCTGGTTGGCTCGTGGGTCCCGCAAGGGGACATACCTTTTCGTAGTTCTCGCTTATTGGCTTGCAGGGTCCTGTACCTTTGTTGTGCGCCGAGCACGATTGTGTTCCCTGCAGTGTTGGTGCAGGGAGGTACCAAGTACCAGCTCCTGATTGGTTGTGCTCTGACCATCTTCACAAGTAGTGCCACGTCGTCTGACATACCTGTCGGGTGACGTGGGCGGGTGACATATGGCGGGTCGGGCTATGTGTGGCGGATCGGTTCTGGCCCGTTTAGGTGTAATACCCTTCAAGTCCCCCTAGTCTGTTGTTTTTAGTTGGCGTTTCTTAAATGACGTGTGCTGAAAACGTCAGACTTTGGTCACCCGTGTCGTATTTTGACGGTTCCCTTTGGGGTCTCTGTTTGTTGGTGCGTTTAGGTGAGGTTGTCATAAAAGTACCTGCCTCCTCTTATTTGATGTGATGTTCGTATTTATTGCTTTTGTCATGGGGTGAGATTTGGTCGTATTTTTTCGAGGTGCTTTTTGATTTGTGATTCCCGATGTTGACGCGTGGACAAAACTTGTTGGGCTGACTTTTTAGCGGGCCCTCTAAGGGTCTTTTCACATCTCTCCCCATCCTTTCTTATAAATTCAAAGAAAAACCCTACCCATTTTTTCTTATCATCTTCCTCCATTACTCTCTCTCTCTCAGATCTGCCGCGCCCTATAAACGCATCATTCATCTTCATCGTCTCTTTCTCCATCACCGTCTATGGCTGGTCGAAGTATCTTAGGCGCGCACCAGGTGTTTGTGAAGTGGGTTCCTTCCGACTTTCAAGCTTTTCTAATTGAACATGGCATTAGGTCTGAATGGGACCCTCGCCTGCCGTCTTCAAAGCAAACCGTTTTTAATCCTCCGGAAGGGATGATTTCTTTGTATGCAGATTTCTTCCGCTTTTGTCACTTTCGGTTACCCATCTCTAAATTTTGTTTGTATGTTCTTGAGTGGTACCAGTTGCACATCTCCCAGATTCATCCTTTAGGTCTCATAAAGCTTCGTCATTATGAGTTTGTAATGCGTAGCTTGAAGAAACAACCAGATCCACTATTGTTCAATGCTTTCTTTTACCCTCATAAAAAGGGCGACTGGTACACTTTTGATAAGAGGGACTCATCTCAGAATATGGTTGGGGTCTTTCCTGCGAGTTCCAAGAACAAAAAGTGGAAGACAAAGTTCTTTTATGTTGATGCTTGTGCTATTCCGGGTAATATGGTGTTCCGCCATAATGGGGAGGCGGTGGTTGATATTCCTCCTGATCCTAGGATTTTCGATTCTGCTATGTACAAATGGTTGTGCCGCCATCCGACGCCCATCCAAGATTTACCGGAGCATGCGCTCGTTGCGTGTGGGATGAGCTCTCGCTGGGGCAAACGCGGTTTTAGACCGTCTTATTCTTACTCCGGAGGAGGTTAGATGTTCTATGGTACCTTGGGTTCATCTTTTGACTTGATTGGTTTACTTTTTGTTTTTGTTTTTACTTTTTGCAGATGATTTTAGTTTGTATGAGCTTTTGTTCGAGAGTAATCGGAGTCTTTTTACTCCTATTGAAGTGGAGCTTTTTGATGGTGATCGAGAGATTCTAGATCTTACCCGTGACTGTTTTGTTCATCCGGACTTTAGTGGCAAGTTTGACCCGCGAGCTTCTTGGACGCGCCCCCTATCTGTAAGCTCCTTTCTGAGCGTTTCTAAGTGCTTATTGATGATGTGTATATATATATATATATATATATATATATATATATATATATATATATTTTAATTGATTGTTGGTTTTGATTGTCGATGATTTTAGGATAGGGGCGCCTCTTTCTCAGTGCTTGTTAATGATGTTTTTGTTCTTGCTATTGATGGTGCTGGTGAGGTGGCGATGAGTGATGACGAGGCGGGTACTGATAAAGGTGCAAGTACCACCCGTGCTTTGTCAGGAACTAGTAAAGCTCATGGTAGGGGTAAAGCTTCGGTTGGTGCCTTGGTACGTGTACCTACCCATTTGAAAAGGAAAGTTGGTGATCCGGGACCCGACCCTCCTGAGTCTAAAAGAATGAAGGCGCTAGCAGAGTTCCAACGACGACGCTTTGGTGAGTCCTTTTTATTTTACATTTTTTTTTTGTCAAAACTTGTCTTACCTTTAGTTGTATTTTTCCTTTCAGTTGGTTCAAGCGTAGGTAAGGTTGGTTCCGCTGCTTCTCCTCAAAGTTCTAGGGCTAGTGATCATGAGGGTGGTTCTGGGGGTAATGATGTTGGCGTGTTTAATAAGGGACCACCTAAAGACTCGATTGTTGTTGGTATGTTGGCGCCTGGTACCAATATGTTGGCGGGTACCACCATGGTGGCGGGTACCACTTCGGTTGCGGGTACCACTTCGATGGCGGGTACCACTTCGATGGCGGGTACCACTTTGGTGGCGGGTACCACTTTGATGGCGGGTACCACTTCGATGGCGGGTACCACTTCGGTGGCGGGTACCACTTCGGTGGCGGGTACCAGCAAAGTTAGGATAAGGTGTACTGATGGCGCGTATGGCAGGGCTAAGATGTTGGGTACTAGTGGCGCGTCTGATGGGGGCGGGTCTCAAGTTCTGCTGACGCTCCAGAGGGGGGCGTGAGTTATATGTTTGGTGCTTCTCCTGCCCCTTCTCAAGGTTCCTTGCATTATCCAATAGAGGTGAACTTTGATGATTTAGATCTTAACGCGTCCTTCGTCCCAAGTTGGCAAATTGTTCAAGGGGCTCGCCTTACTGCTCCCGATGTGTGTCGTCAGTGGTTGGTTAATGCGGTTCCTCCTGGAGAAAAACTAGTGATTCAACGTAAGGAGAATTCTGTTATTTCTGATGAGGTAGCCCTTGCTTTGGCTACTTTGGTTGGTCATTATCCGGAAATTTGCCGTCGGTCAGATTATGATTCGCGGATGTATTCGGCTGCCATGGTTGAAAGAAGTAGGTTGATGAGTGAGTTGGTTAGCTTGCAAAAGGGGATGGGTTTGCTGAGTATTGATTCTTCAAGATCTGAAGATTGGAGAGATAAGATGGTGTCCATGGAGGAGGCGTTTGGTGTTGAAAGGGAAATGAGGCAGGGTTTACAGGTTAAGTTGGCTGGTGCTAGTAAAGCACTAGTCGTGGGAAAAGATTCGTATCGTGGTTTGAAGACTCAGCTTGATAAAGCTGAGAAGGATGTTTGTGATCTTCGAGAGACTCTGTCATCCGTTGTTAGCGATCATGAGAGGGTAGTGGAGGCTAGTACCGCTGAATTGAAAATAGTCCGGGCAGAACTTGAGACTGTTAAGAAGTCTTTAGAGACTAAAGAGAAATTGTTGGCTGAGAAAGCGTCTTTGGTAGACGAGTTGGGTGCTGCTTCTAAAGCCGCTGAGGCGGCGTCTGCTGTTGAGATATCTGATCTTAAGACTGTTGTTGGGGGTCTTCGTGCAGACATGGAGTGGTTGGTTAGGTCCGGGTTTTCCGAGTTTTTGAAACGTCTTAGAGAAGATCCCCAGTATGTTGACCTTCTCCATGCACTTACTACCGCTGCTGATTTTGTTGGTCGCCAAGATGGGATGCATGTTGGGTACCAGATTTGTGGAACTTGTGGTACCATTGATAGACACCCTGACTTTGTTCCTAACCCTTTGGCGGGTCTTGCTGATGCTTATCAAGCTTTTGATGCTGTGGTTCCTCATGTGTTATCTTCCTTGCAAAGTGTATCACTTGATGATGGGTTCTCTCTTGTTCGTGATCTGCTTGTTTCGCCTAGTGCTAACGTGACATGCACTCAAGGCGATGGTGAAGAAAGTGATGATGTTTCTGATGATGAAGCTGAAGACATTTAAGTTTGTTTTGAAATCTTTTGTTTGTATGCCTGGTTGTTTTAGTCCTTTCTTCTAATGTCTGGTTATAACTTTTGACTCTTTTGTTGACGATGATGATTGGCGTATAATGTTTGGTACTTTTTATTCTTGTTTCGTGTGTTTAATATTGTCATGTTTCGCCTATGATAGCAACTGACGTGGGATTTTCCCAGAATTGATGATTGTTTGATAAACGCGTTTCATTGGCTTTTTACCAATGGCACCAGTTTTAGTCCTGGTGTCTAACATGTGAGGCCCCCTTTGGGCGGTCCTCTGATAATGGTTTGTCGTTAGACGACCATGGCGAGTATGGTTGTTATAATACATGTGGTAACAAAATATTGATAAAAGTGTGAACTTTGTTTCATTGATAGTGTTCCTTGATAGAAATACATGGATAAAACGTAGACTTCTTTGATTGATAATACTTTATGATGACATTTGTTTGTTACATGAAAAGGCTAAATACTATCTATTCTTGCTCACATGTAACACTTGCGAAGTTGTGCTGCGTTCCAAGTACGGGGGATGGTTCTTCCATCCAAGTGACTGAGAGTGTACGCTCCCTTCCCCACGACATGCTTGACTACATAGGGACCCTCCCAGTTCGGACTTAACTTTCCTGGTGCTTCCGCGCGACTAGCTTGATTGCTTCTTAATACGTAATCCCCCTGCTTGAAAGAACATTTTCGTACTTTTTTATTATACTCTTTTTCCATCTTTGCTTTGTATTTGGATTCCTTGATCGCGGCTATTTCTCGACGTTCTTCGAGCAGGTCCAAATTTCTTCTAAGTTCTTGATCATTATTGATGGCGTATGCATTTAGGGTTCTGGCGGAAGGTAAGCCTATTTCAGCTGGTATCATGGCCTCTGACCCGTACGTCAAACTAAATGGCGTTTCTCCATTGCTAGTTTTTGTCATTGTCCTATGTGCCCATAGGACATTGGGTAGCTCTTCAACCCATGATACACCGCCTTGATCCAACCTCTTTTTGATTCCTTCTACAAGGCTTCGGTTTATTCTTTCCACCTGGCCGTTTCCCTGAGGGTGTGCGACCGAGGTGAAAATATGTTGGACGTGTAGCTCCTTACACCACTTTTGAATGCTTTTGTCGGCAAACTGAGTGCCATTATCGGTCACCAGACAGAGTGGTACCCCGAATCTGCACACAATGTGTTCCCATAAAAATTTCTTGACCTGGAGCGCTGATATTGTCGTTAACGGTTTTGCCTCCGTCCATTTCGTGAAATAATCAACCCCTACAATCAGATGTTTGAAACGCCCCGCTGCTTCTGGAAAGGGACCAACTATATCGACCGCCCACTTTTGGAAAGGCCATGCTGCGCTTACAGGAATCAAGTCGTTTTTTGGCCTTAGAATCATTGGTGCGTACCTTTGACAGCTTCTACATTTCCTGAGTTCCGTTACTGCTGCATTGTGCATCCCTGGCCAGTAGTAACCAGCATTGGTGATCTTTGCCACAACTGCTCTAGGGCCAGCGTGTATTCCACAAATGCCCGTGTGGATTTCTCTTACGAGGTAATTTGCTTCTTCATCAGTCACGCAACGGAGTAGGGGGCCCAGGTATGAGCGCCTGTAAAGTACATTGTCTAGGAGCTGATAGTGTAGTGCCTTGCACTTCAGCTTGTGCGCGGCGCCTCTAGACTCTGGTAGCCATCCATGATTCAGGTAATTAATGATTGGACTCATCCAAGTTTCTTCTTCGGGTTCCGTCATGTTGATCTCTTGTACTTGTATGGCTGGTGCAGCAAGTTCTTCAATCCGGATTTCTTTAGTAGGGTCATCGAAGCAGGATGCTACTTTACTTAAAGCATCCGCTTTCTTGTTTTGGCCTCTGGGAATGTGCACGACCTCGAATATTTTGAACTTGGTGATGAGCTCTCTGCATAAGTTCAAGTATTGACACATCGTTGGGTCTTTAGCCTCATATATTCCATTTATCTGGTTGGCCACCAGCATCGAGTCTACGTGTGCTTTTAGGTTGTGTGCTTCCATCTTGAGTGCTAACCGAAGCCCTGCAATCAACGCCTCATATTCTGTTTCGTTGTTTGATGTCTTGAAACCCAGCTTGACCGCGTGAGTGAGTTCTATGCCCTCGGGACTAACAAGGAGTAGTCCGATCCCCGAACCCTCTTTACATGATGCCCCATCCGTATGGAGCTGCCATGCTGGTTGTTTTGTTAAAATTTCAATGTTGGCTGGTGTTGGATCTATCACTTTTGTTCCATCAGGTACCTCTGCAAGAAAATCTGCTAATACTTCTCCCTTTACGGCGGTTCTTGGTTTGTAGCTGATTTCAAAGGTGCTTAGCTCAATGGCCCATTTAGCTAGGCGCCCTGAAATTTCTGGCCTCTTTAGTACCTGTTGGATAGGAACACTGGTTAGTACTTCTATGCTGTGATCATCAAAGTACCTTTTTAGCCTCCTTGACGCGTGTACCAATGCCAGTACTAATTTCTCCATCATGGTATAGTTTGTTTCTGGTTGTGTTAGGACGCGACTAACGTAGTAGATAGGGGTTTGCACCCCTTTTCTTTCCACTAGTAGTACAGCGCTAACTGCTTGGTTCGCCGCAGCCAAGTACATTTTGAGTGATTCCTTTCGCCATGGGGCGGCAAGGGTTGGTAAGTGTGCCAAGTGTTGCTTCATGTCTTGAAAAGCGGCTTCTGCTTTATCCGTCCATCTAAATTGCTTTTTTGAGATACAGTTCTTCAAAGTATCAAGGAAGGGTAGGGATCTTTCAGCGTGTTTTGCTAAGAACCTGTTAATTGAAACCAAACGTCCACTAAGGACCTGGACCTCCTTTAATGTTGACGGGGACTTCATCTTCATGATTGCTTCAACCTTTTCTTGGTTCACCTTCAGCCCGTTGTTGGTGACGATGACACCCAAGAACTTCCCCTCTTCCATACCAAATGAACATTTCTTTGGGTTGAGCTTGATGTTGTACTTTCTTAATCGGATGAAAGTTTCTGATATGTCGGACAACATGATTCGCTCTTCCCTGCTCTTTATCACCAAATCGTCTACATATACTTCCAGGTTCTTGTCAATTTGGTCTTTAAAGACTTTGTCCATTAACTTTTGGTATGTTGCCCCTGCGTTTTTCAGTCCGAAGGGCATCTTTGTATAACAAAAGATGCCAATGTCCGTGTGGAACGCAGTTTTATCCTCATCACCTCGCGCCATTTTAATCTGATGGTAGCCTTTGTATGCATCTAAAAAGCACTTGTACCTGAATGGGGCGAGTGAGTCTATTTTTGCGTCTATGTTGGGCAAAGGGAAAGAGTCTTTCGAACATGCTCTATTGAGGTCTGTGTAGTCAACACACATGCGCCAGGTTCCATCGGTCTTCTTAACCATTACGGGGTTGGCTACCCATGATTCTCGCTGCACTTCTCTTAATATTCCTGCCTCAACCAATTTTTTAACTTCCTTTGTAACGGCCGCTCTCCTTTCAGCACCCATGTTTCTGCGCTTTTGTGATACCGGGGTAGTTGTTTCTTTAATCTTTAACCGGTGTTGTGCCTCTTCTCTTGGTACTCCGGTCATGTCTGATGGTTCAAAGGCGAATACATCCATGTACGACCGGAGGAGGTCCTTAAGATGAGACCTGATGTTTTGTGACAAAGTTCCCCCGAGTATCACTGGTTGTTCTGGGAACCTTTCATTTATTACCCATTTTTCGTGGTCACTTACTCTTGTTTCCTGCATGTTTGTTTCAATTACTGTTTGTGGGTCATCGCCGTATACCCTTGCCACTCCCTTTGGTGTGGGAAATGTGATGAGACCTCGGCGCGTTGACACCGCTGCATCAAATGCATCCAGCGCCGACCGTCCTAAAAGGACGTTGTGCCTTGATGATGAAGGTATCACAATGAAGGTGAGTAACGCCGTCTTCTGTCGCCCTTCTTCACCTATGGTTACCGCAAACTCGATTTGCCCCATAGGTATCACCTTTTCTCCTGAGAACCCTGTGATTTGACCGTTGTTAGGTTCCAGGCGCGCCTTGTCCTCTGGATCAAGGCTCATGAAACATTGTTCGTACATTATCTCTACTGAGCTACCTGTGTCAATGAACACTCGTCTCATCTTATAGTCGCCTATGATTGCCGTGATTGTTAAAGGACCACTGAAACGGTTTCCATTGGATGGTGGGATCACCAAAGGAGCGTCCATCCAGGACTCTAGTGTCTCCCCATGTCTTTTTATGCCCCTTGGTGGCGTATGGTGGTGCGCCCTGATCATGTAAACATCTCTTGGCCTTTTATGATTTGTGACTTCTTTACCATGATTACCTCGTTCCATCCCTCTCTTGTCTTTTAGGAGGTGCGACAGTTTTCCGTTCGCCACGTTTTCTTCTATTTGTTTTCTCAGTTGCCAGCATTTTTCGGTTTCGTGACCGTGTCCTTTATGGTAATCACAGTACTTACTTGTATCCCTCTTGATTCCATCTTTCAGGGGTGTTGGGGCGCTGAACCTGACCTCTCCCGACGCCAGTATGGCGCTTGGAGATTTGGTGAGTGATGCGTAAAAGCTGCCGCTGTCCTTTTCCCTCTGAGCATGTTTCGCGACCACACTTACTATTTCTTGGCGATTGGATGGATAAGGACGTGCCCATTCTCTTGCAGAGCTTTGGTGTGGCGGGCGCCCCTCACTCTTATAGTGTCTTAGGGTGCTTTTTCCTCGTGTATCTGTTTGTTTCCACGCCTCTTTTTGTTTTCCGATGGCTCGATTTAATTGCACGCTTTTCTCTGCCTTGATGTGCATCTTTGCTATGTTCATGAGGGCTTCCATGGTGCGGGGCATGCCGTCAGGACCATGTAACCTTCGTATCAGATGATCGTCCCTTACACCATTCACGAACCCCGCGATCATGAGGTCTTCTGTTACTCCTCCGATCTGGAGACTTTCGAGGTTGTACCGGGTGATGAAATCTGCCAGGGGTTCATCGTCGCGCCTCTTGATGTGCAAGATTTCAGTCATGTCCTTGGTGTGCCTTTTTTGCTGACTAAACTGCTGCATGAATTTTCTCAAGAGTTCATCGAAGCTGTCAATTCCCCCTTTTGGGAGACTATCATACCAGAGGCGCGCCGCTCCTACCAAAGTTTGGATGAACATGTGACACCAAACATGTTCTTCCCACTGCTCAATTCCACCCGCGCAGGTGAAGACATTGACATGGTCATCCGGGTCTGTTGAGCCGTCATACTTGCTTATTGTGGATGGCATTTTTGTCTTTTTCGGGAACTCAGCTTGAGCTAGTCTAGGTGTGAATTTAGACTGGGCCAATAGAGCGGCTGGCCTGTAGGGCTTAGCTGAGTTTTCTTTGTTAGTTCCGGGCGCACCGACGGGGTTGCCTTCTACTGCCCCCGCCGAAGCACCAGCAAAGTTGGGTATGTGGACGCCATAGGCTTTAGCTGTTTCTGGGGGTGGTGTCTGCATTGCTATCCTTTGCAATTCTCGCATCATGTTTTCTTGGTACGCTTGCATTTGTCGCATCTGTTCCCCCCACCAAGCGGCGGAGGCAAAAGGTGGCATCATTGCCATGTTTGACGGATAGGGCATTGAGATATAACCGGGAGTTTGATTTTCCCACGAGTTGGATTGTGACTGTGGGGCTAGGGTCACTTGCATTGATGGAGGATTGGGTGTTTGGAACATTGGTATGGAGTACTGGGCTAATGGGGTTGTTACACCTTGTGTGAAGGTAGGTGAGGGAGTGACTGTAGTTACGGTGGTTGCCATTGTGTAAACGGGCTGGGTTGTTGCGGGTGTTTTTGGGCTAGTGGCGCCTTCAAGTCGTTCCTTGAACGACAGGCTAGGGAAAGAGGTTTTAGTGGTAGTTTTGTTTTGAAGGGATGTTTCATGCGATTCAGAGCCCGAGTTGTCAGAACTCTCAACTTCATCGATCACAGGGGCGCTTAGGTCCGGGAGGGTAGTCATATTGCGACGGCGTGTAGATTTGAAGAAACTAGGAGAGGGAGAATGCCGGTCCCACGGATGGCGCCAAAATGTTGGTACAAATCCGGGAGCCTAGGTACTGTCGGATCTGGATCAACGGGAACCTCCTATTTCTTCACCTCTTGGTTCTGCAAGATTGGTTCTCTGCACAGGTAACAACGCGTTAAGGCACCACGAAGAACCGAAGGGTGGTTTCTCCGTGATAACCCTCCGGCGTGAGAATCAGTGTATTGATTGTGGAAAGATGAGTGTGTGTGTGTGTGTGTTGAATGTGAGAAACAGTAAAGAGAGCATGAGAGCTTACTTTTCTCGAAGAGTCTCTATTTATAGCATACCTGGTTGGAGTAGTGGCTGGTTGGCTCGTGGGTCCCGCAAGGGGACATACCTTTTCGTAGTTCTCGCTTATTGGCTTGCAGGGTCCTGTACCTTTGTTGTGCGCCGAGCACGATTGTGTTCCCTGCAGTGTTGGTGCAGGGAGGTACCAAGTACCAGCTCCTGATTGGTTGTGCTCTGACCATCTTCACAAGTAGTGCCACGTCGTCTGACATACCTGTCGGGTGACGTGGGCGGGTGACATATGGCGGGTCGGGCTATGTGTGGCGGATCGGTTCTGGCCCGTTTAGGTGTAATACCCTTCAAATACCCACCCGGTTTCTTCCTTTCATTCGGGTATAATTAAAGTCAAATACCTTCCTTGAATCACCCCCCCCCCCTCTTTATATATATCCTTGAAATTTTGCACTTATTTTCTAGATTGTATGTTGTTAATTTAACCATCATTTCAAGGTGCCTTTAAACTTCTCATCTTGATCTCTTTGGTTTCTTGAATCTTGATCATATATATTCATGGGTTTAGGAGAACATTTCTTGATCTTCCACCACCATCATCATCATCATCGTCATAATATACCAAAAGGGTGTATGATAGTGACTGTGGGACATGAAGATGAAGAGCAAAAGAAGTTCATAATCCCGGTTATATATGTAAACCATCCATTGTTTATGGAGCTTTTGAAAGAAGCTGAAGATGAGTATGATTTCAATCATCAAGGTCCCATTAATATCCCTTGTCATGTTCAAGACTTCTTTAATGTTCAAGGCATCATAGATCAGGATCACCATCATCATCGTCATGGTCATCATCGTCGTCATATTTGTTGTTTATAAAGATTGATCTTCATGATCAAGTCTTGATCTTTATGGTTCCATCCTCAATTATGTAACTTTGTCAATTGTGGGTATGGTTCTTTATTAGTTTTGAGAGATGGGTTTGTAGATGTTTGTACATATATGGTGCATAGCTTTTCTTGTTAAGTTGTCAACTTGTCATATTTTTATAATATACTAATAAATATATTTTTCTTCCACGCCTAGCATCATACGTACTTTCCTATACTCGTGTAAGGTAAGTCCTCCTTCTCTTAGGAGAATCACTCGCAACAATAATTTGATATAACCTATGAAGATTTCGGATCTCTTTCTTAAAAGAATGCCTCTTTTTGTTCATCAATCAAAAATCAAGAAAACCGCACACCACGGTGAGACGTGAAAACACCCGATCCCATTCTAACCTCGATATGTGGTTAGTCTTGCTTCATATGTACTAAAATTGTTCGGAGACATGGTCCAAGCCCGGTACGAGGATGACTTGTGCCTAGGGGTTCAATGAATTCTTTCCTTTTATTACGGTATACCACTCCGCGTGAGAAATAAGTGCTCAAGCATTCAAAGAAAGCCAACATTACTCAACAAACGCATTTCTTAGCTTATTAAGGTTTCTTGTTTCTAGCTACTCATTGAAGATTCTATCTAAAAAATATGTCAAGGAGGGAGGGGGCTACTAAATTGGCTCTCAATGTCACCATCTACAAGAAGGTGAGATCGTCTTTATTTCCAGCCGTCAAACGTTCGCCTTAAAGCCTTAATTAATTACGGAGAAGGGGAAGAGCAATTATCTATGGTATGGAGTAAAGGAAGTGTGTACGTTGTCACACTCTCTGCCTTCCAAAGGTGCCTAGAGAACGAGTCAGACGCGGCAGAGCGACGACCTGGGCGTAGATCTCCACTGGCCGGGGGGAGGTGGGGAGGAGATGGCCATCTCAAGACACACTGCACCAACTAAAAGAGAGCAGTCTTTAGAAGAGTAATATAGAAAGGGGGTAAAGGTAACGATATAAACTTTGCCTATATATTCGTCATACCAATGTCATATTATATGTACACAAGAAAAGAAAAAGTAGAATTATTGGTTGAATTTCCGTGTGTGCGCATGTAACATGAATTTGAAACATGTGGTATATATACTTTTGGGATATCAAAAACAAAATCAGGAAAAGCCTTTTTCATATATAATAAAAGTATAAAACAAAACAGGTTGATGTTAGATTTAGAAAGTCAAAGATAACCATTTTGACTTTAAAAAGTCAGAATATTGTTTTAGCAAAATACCAAATTAAATAACCCACCCGGTTTTACCGTTTTACCACGGTTTGGGTTGCTTCTGCCCATTTTCTCCTTTCCTTCACATATAATCAGGGCCGGCTTGTTATAGTAAAAAAATAAGTTCTTGCTTTAGGCCCTAGTTTTTCATAGGCCCCAAATTTTAAAACTTCAATATACTGTTGCGAATTCAAATCGACGATTACAATATAAAATCATCTCCCAGGTCGTTTGCAATCGAAAATCATCTCGGGTAAAAGATGAAGGTTTTTAACGATAGGCCTTCAAATGTTTTTTCGCTTTAGGCCTTAAAAAACCTTGAGCCGGCCCTGCATATAATTTACACTTTTGCCCTCATTTTCAATAAAACAAAACAAAAAATAGTCTTTGAAATAATCACATTCTTCATCTTTCTAAATTACCATCATCATCATATTTCTGCTTCAAAGGTTCATCTTGGGTCAAGTCTTGATCTTTATAGTTTTATCATCATATTAGGTTTTGTGAGATGGGTTTGTAAATTATACTTGTAACATACACTAACATAGCTTTTCTTGTTTTAAGTTTTTATATTTTTTAGATGTTATAATGTGAACAAAGGTCTTCCATGTGTCATGTGTGACTTGTAATATTGAAGTTAAATGATGACTTTAAACACTTAGGTGAGTTGGAACATGGGTAAGATAAAGTATATGCATGCCATATTCACCAACATGCCTAATTTAGTAAAAAAATGGCTAATTTCCATAAAATAGTAAAAAAAAAAACTAGGTATATAACTAGGTCGCGTGATGTGGCGAAAGTCTTAATTGTCACATTTCGACTTTGTCACATGTCGTACTACCATGCATTGCGACAGTAGAGACGGCAAATTTTCAGGTCTGCAATCTAGTCACACGTTGATAAAAATTAATTTTTGTCTAAAGCGTAAACATCCAAATTATAGGTCAAAATAATAACTATGTCAAAATGATAACTAAGGTTAAAAAAAAGTTAAACTAATGACATAATGTGATCAAAGCCAAAATCACAATGAAATGAATATATATTGTTTTCTAATGCTTTATTTTTCTTTTTAATTCATTTATGAAGAACAATTTGTTCATATAAAGCTTATATCGATGATATATATGCTGTAGCACTACTAACACCCAAAATAATAATATACATTTAAAAATAAAAGTCAACTCAATCGTTGACCTATTATAAAACAACATTTTTTTGTCATGGTTGCATAGGCATTACATGTGTTATTGATGTTGCCTTGTGTTAGAACTACGAGTCGATAAACCGTGCAAAAACTTGGTATATCCAAGAAAATTGAGTTTTCCGTCACTGCTTCTTATCCAATCCTTAAGTATCGCGTGGCTTGATTCCCCCACGTTCATTTCCTACAACAGTTTTCACATTTTAACTCGAAAACCAAAGATCAAGCGTGTAGTAGAGTGTAGTAGTGGCTTGGTTACGGGACACACCATTTAACTATGAGGATGTCCCGTTAGGGGACAAAATAATAATAATAATAAAAATAAACACCATTTAACTAAATCTTTTTCATTTTTGACCCGTGTTGAACAGATAAAAAGCTTAAAATTGACCCATTTATAAGTAAACGGGGCCGAAAGGCCTCCTCTCCAGTATTGTATAAAAAAGGCGTAAAAGTCAGACCTGTGCTAATGCATCTACTGAAATGACACAGTTTCCTTCAAGTTCAAAATACTGAAAAGCCGAATTTGCTATCGTTTCCCAGCCTTCAAGAGCCTCAAGTTGATGTGGGCTGATTGCAGCAGCTGAAAACTCTTCAAATGTCATTTTAGTGAAAGATAGGGGCTTCATCTACAATCATAGATATCAAATTAATGTAGTTATTATTGTGAGTCAAAGTTAAAAAGTCAACGAACCCGTCGTAAAAGCGAGAAAGAAGATTAAGATTTGGTTCTACCTTATCCAAGATATCAAAGACCCTTGACTCTTTCATGGCGGCGGTTGAATGTTTCACAAGAGCCTACAAGTTTATACATACAATGTGTATTGTAAATGGGTTGATCTTGATTATGTTATCACAAACGGGTTGAAATTTAAAAAATAACAGGAGTTTAAAGGGTCTAAAGTGTATTTTTCGTGCGAAAAACTTCACAAATATTTACATTCAAAACCATACATTATGATTATAGAGTTATAGCATTAGAGCTCATTATGATACATTAAATATTTATTAACAAAAAAAAGTTAAAAAATGCTTCCAGGCCAAACTGTTTTAACTATAGGCAGACCCAAGGATCAAAATCAGTTTATATTCGGTGTGTTTAAGGTCGATTGAAGCTAACGTAAGAGTATTCAACTAACCGTTTTGAAATTGTCCAAAGAAACACACCCATCTTTCGGTTCCAACAGATTAAACTGTGCACTTAGGTATATCAGTTCATCCTCAGTCAAAGCTTTTGATAGAGCCTGCAAAATATTAGGAAAAAAAAGCTGAAAAACAAAAAGTAATGGTTTGAACCACAATATTAGATGTGACAATATTGACTCATTTACTTATAAATGGGTCACTGGGGTTGTATTATATCTCAAATGAACCAAATAAAAATATTTAGCTAAAAGAAGACCATGTTAAAGTGTTTCATTCAAAGACTTAGATTTCGACCCGTTTAAATTTCGACCCGTTTGTGATAACAAATTGTTTTATTCACTTACTGTAATAATATTTTTGTGCAATCATAACTAACACATGAATTAATATGTTATTTAACCCATCGAACGCGAGTCTTGCCATGTGTACTCACAATGCATATATTACCTTGAGTGCAGCACGTCTTAAAGGTGTGGCTCGAACATAAGACTTGACCAACTTGTAGACCAAAATGTCCAACGGCACATGATGACTTTTGTCTCTTAACCACGGATGAGCTGCAAATGAATGCAACACAATCAGTGTTTAGAATAATACAATTTAGAAGATATTAGCAACTAAAACAGGGTTTTTTTTATAACAGAAACATATGCGCGTTAGCAGGGTATTAGCGGGTCCCCTGAGTTATCGATAGCTCAGAGGGACCCGCTATCGATAACTCAGGGGACCCGCTAATACCCTGACTAGAACCAGAGAAAATGTACAATGACTAGAACCAGACAATATCTTACTCAAAGCTTGGGAAGCACTCATTCGTTTTCTATGATCCTTATTAAGGAGCCTTTTGACAAAATCTTTTGCTTCTGCCGATACTGAAGGCCAAGGTGACCCGTCAAGATTAGGGTCAGTTTTTACCACAGAACGGAAAATACCCGACTCAGTTCTAGCAAAAAAAGGTCGGCTTCCACATAATAATATGTAAGTTATAACACCAATACTCCACATGTCAGCCTCCACATTATACGATCGGTGTAGCACTTCAGGTGCAACATAGTATGCACTGCCAACAATATCGTTTAGGCGTTGATCTGAATATCAACAACAAACATATCTTTGTTACAAGACTTCAAAAAATAATAATACTATTCACAAAATGGCGACTTACCTGTTCGAACGAAGTCAGACAAACCGAAATCTATAACCTTCATTAACGAATCTTCATCTTTTGTACTAAAAAGAAAGTTCTGCTCAAATCGTGTTAATATGTATACGGTCCAAGTTGAAATAAAGCTAAAAAACAGCATTTGTTAAAACAACCTCGGGCTTTAAATCACGATGCACAACTCCTTGAAGATGAATAAATGAAGCTACACTTAACATTTGAATAACAATGGATTTAGCATCATTTTCATAGTATCTTCCACCCCTACAACAAGATAGCCATAGTCATATATTAAATCTTATGCAGATGTGCCAAAATGTATGGATTGTTAAACGGGTCGAAATAAATGCAGAGGGATACTAATATTTAGTTCTAATTCATATGTCAGCATACGTTAACGGGTAAGATGATACTAACCTGGATAATATACGATCAAGAAGCTCTCCTCCTTCGCACAGTCTATCAAAACAATTATTGTTATTGATTAGAAATTTAGAACCAACTCGTAAATACAAAGTTGTAAACTATGTTTGTATTAAGACCAAAACTGAAGAGGGATATTGCATACTCCATGACTATGTACACATTTTGATCATCTTCAAACACATCATAGAATTGGACCATGTGTTTATGCTCAGATAAACTTTTTAACAACTTCACTTCCCTACGTACATCTTCGATTGATATAGCCGTTGTCATCTGCACAAAATTTAGCACTATGTCATCAACAAACACTAGTTCATGATATTAACAAGAAATTTCAACAAAACTTATAAAGATAAATCCAGGCAGGTAAGTAACAATTCATCAAGATTTAAGAACATGTCGTAAACAACAAGAATTCAATGAAGTAATAAAGATTAAAGCGGGTAGGTAAGAATTCATCACTATTATTCAAGAAGTATAAGTACGTAAGTGCGAGAATTCAACAAGATTTAAGAACTTGCAGTCAACAGCAGTAACCTCGAAAAGTCAGTAATAAAGAATATGTGCTCCTCGCTCCCACTATGGTTCTAATTCATAGAAGTTATTAAAGATTAAAGCGGGTCAGTAACAATTCATCAACTTTCAAGAACTACAAGTACGAAGTACGACAATTCAAGAACTTGCAGTAGGTAAGTGAGAGAATTCAACTAGATTCCAGAACTTGGCAATCAACAACAACAATTCACAAAAGTTATTAAAGATTAAAGCGGGTACGTAAGAATCTATCAAAATTCAAGAACTATAGTACATCAGTGCCAAAATTCAACTTAAAGAGTACAATTGCAAATCAATGGATGTATTCAAGATTTAAAATGGGTATCTGCAAGAAATTATCAAGATTTGAGAACTGTAATTATGCACTAATTACACGTGCACGAATTAAACAACAACAATTCACATATAAGTTACTAAAGATTAAACCAGATTGGTAAAAAACTCATCAAGGTTCAAGAACTTAAGAGCAAACAACTGCAAATCAATCTACTTATTCAAGAAATGAAGTAGGTAACTACAAGACTTCAAAAAAACATCAAATTTGATGAATTTATTCAAGAACTGAAGTGGGTAACTGCAATAACTAAAAAAACAGCAAATTTGAAGACTTTATTCAAGAAACAACAAATTTCAAGAATTTAATCAAGAATTAAATTGATAACTAACTAAGTAACTAACTAACTAACTACTAACTACAATAACTCATCATTAGTACCTTAGATTTGGGAATAACTTTAACAGCAACAAACTGGTTTTTAAGTGCACCCTTTTTACACTTAGCTATACAAGTATGACCAAAATGCCCTCTTCCAACTTCCTTCCCCATCTCATATTTCCCCTTAAATCCCCTCTCAAACCCAAAATTCTTATCCAACATTCTCTCCCCTTCCCCTTCATGTATCGTCCCCGTCCCCGTCGTCATATCAGGCGACGTGGCCGGGGCCGGTTTCCCTTTCTTCCCCTCCCGGCGTTTCCGTATCACTGACATGATCGGTTTCGCCGGTGACGGAGGCGGGAAGGGCCATTTAAACACTCTTCTAGGCGTCCCCGTCCCTGGTGCCGGGGACGCTCCGATACCCTCCGGGTACCGGATCTGCCATGGGCTTCCGGTGAATGAAATCACCGGAGTCTCATTGCCAGAAATATCAACCGGACCCGGAGGAGACGGTTTCGGACGAGGTTTAACGTCGGTGTTGTCGTGTTTACCGGCGACTTTGCTACAACAGTGACCCATAATGGATGGTGAAAGATTGTTGTTTGTTTGAAATGGTTAAATACAATGATAGAAGAACATTGAAGAAGATGATTAGAATTGTTTTATAGTGTTTTGGTGTAGATGATTTCAATGGAGAAACATTCGAATCGAGAAGTGAGTTTGTTACCATTTTTAGATGTGAATTGTATCGTCAGTAACATTTAATTTGTGAAGGTGTTAACATTTAAACTGTTATTAAACAACTATATCTACCTTCACAGGACGAATTTAATGGTTATGTTTTAACTGTTTTTTTAAATTCTTGTGGTTAAATTTTGTGTAATGGTTAATGGCTTTTAAGGGTATTATACCAAAAAAGTTACGTAATGATTAATGCCTCTTATAATGCCTCACTATCATTATTCAATCATTTTTTTATTTGTTATTTAAACTATATAAAATTAATGAAATATAAAATAAAAGTAACTAGTTCATAAAAAAATTCAAATATAAAATAAAACTAACTAGTTCATAATTAAAAAAATTACAAATATAAAATAAAAATAACTAAAAATAAACATAAAAATAGCATAATCAAGACAATCCATATTTTTCTTTGATGCGTTGGATACAAGCAAGGTGTAGTTCGCGTCGTGCTCCCGGTTCCTTTGGGATTGATTTTCCCAAAAACTCCAAGTCTAATTGCATTTGACGTTCTCTTTTTTCCTCCCAAATTTTATTTTTTTGCTCTATTCTTTTTTGTCTTAATTCCGTTATAGCGTCTAACTTTTCATTCATTTCCAAAAACCGTTCGTTGTAGTCGATACCCGAAGAAGATGACGACACGGCTTTCTTGCCTTTCCTCTTTGCTTTATCCCTCCCGATTGGTCGTTCCGGATGTTACGCTTGCTCAAACTCATCCTCAATCTCGTTCAAGTCAATACAATGTTGTCGGGCATCGGACGATTGACTTGCTGGTTCGATGGACGAAGTTGTTTTTGACCTCTTCGACGCTCGGGCCAAAGCCGTGACCGGGTTGATCAAAGTAAGCCATTTTGGAGACTTTCTCAAAAAGTCCCATATGGCAAGATAAGGAAACGGCTCTTTCGTACCACGATATTCTTCCAATGCCGCCTTTTGAATGTCGGCATCGTTTTCTCCGCTGGCCCAACCTTCGAAAAGACGTTGGTAAACACTATTGAATACCACTCACTTGGAGTTCATTTCCCTCCATTTTGAGGAAATCTTATCCTCCGTACGGTATCCTAACGGTTTACCGACTAACTTGTGAAAATCATCCCGAACCCTACTCCAAAACACGCTTCGGTCTTGGTGGTTCCCTAAAAAAACACAAAAAATATCATTAACAATATTATTAAAAAAAATAACAAACGTTATTTAAAACATATATATTACCAATGATCGGATCCTCGGAATTAGATAGAAAAGCACGCGCCAATTGAAATTCTTCATCAACCGGCCAAATAACGTGTGATTTCGGTGCTCTCGGTTCTCCCGGCGCTTTCTTCTTGTGTGACCTTTTTTTGGGTTGGGACGAACCGGCATCTTGAGTTGGAGGCACCGGTTGCGTTTCCGGGATAACTTCTTCCAAATCAACGGGTTGTGACGATCCCATCATATTCGGGTTCATACCCGTCATGCCCATACCCATCATGTTTGAGTTCATACCCATACCCATCATGTTTTGGTTCATACCCATCATGCCCATATTCATTGGCATGTTTCGAATGAAACCAAAAAATTAGCGTTCGACATGTCGTTTGGGTCGTTTGCTTGGTTTTGGTTTGTGCCGGTTCTTCGAGGGGGTCGGTATCCGGGGTTGTTTGGCGAACCGAATGGGGCACCATATGAAAACATTGTAGAATATATTGTAGAAATGATTAGAAAATGAAAATTAGAAATGTTGTGGGAATTATGTTAAGTTGTGTAATTTATAGATTATAAATATATATATAATAAATAAAAAGTAAAAAAAAATAAAAAAAAAATAGCCGTTTGAAGAGCCGTTGGCAACGGTAATTTCTTGGAATTGAAAGCGGGCGAAGGCGTTATAACAAAAACACTCAGACGAAAATTTTGATCATAACGCCCCCACGTAATGAGGGTGGGGCGTTATGGGCGCAAAGGGGGCGTTATCAAGGGGTCAAAACGCCCATTACGTCCGGTCTTAATTAAAAGATTGTTATAAAGACATAATAACTATTAAATAAGATGGTTCATTTTGTTGAAAATGTTATATATTTAGTAAGTTGAGACGTGAGAGTGTTCACGCGTAGGCATGGAGGTGTCTATGTCAATATGAATACTGATAAGGTGCGGTACTTTTGAGGATCGGAGTTTCTAAGAGAATGAAAGAGGAAGAATAAAGTGTTGGCATGTGGAAGCAAAGAGCAAAGACGTGCAGAATGTATCGGAAGGATGAAAAGTGTCGGACTATGTGTAGGAAAATTATAAATAGATAGCAAAGTTCATTTGTAAAAACTCTGAGTTTTTCACCTTAAAAAACACACACAAGTATCAATGCAATATTTTTTCATTTGTCTCTTTAATTCTTCAATTCTATGATCAATCTTGGAGCAGTAATAAAGTAATCATACGCGAAACTATAGGAGTGTAGTTTACATGATACGGGCTCTTGTAGATAAGCTTACAAGCAATTTATTACCGTTTTTTTATTCTTTTTTCTCTCCTAATGGTAATATTAGCGTTGTTTTAATTTATTTTTCTTTTTTAATCCCGTAAATATATCTTTATATAATATAGCAAAACCAAAAAAGCTTATGTGGCATCATTTTAAAGCTTTTGGCTTATGTGGCATCATTTGAGAGTTTACCTCATAATAATAATTTTTTTATTTAAAATATGTATATAAAATATATTATAATAAAGCTAATTACATTTTTGGTCCCCTAATATTTTGGAGAATTCTGAAAAATTTAAAAGTATTTATACTTTTAACCCTTTACTACAAGGGGTGTACATGAGTCGGTTTATATTTGATAGGGTGTGAAAATGAAACTTATGGATAAAATTAATAATAATATACAATTAAAGACCTCAGTGTTTTATAAATATACATAACTTTTTTTATATAGATTTTAATAAAAAAAATAAACAACACCATAACACTGAGCATTTTAATCTCTTTAATTTGAATATAATATTGCTATACTAAAAATTTAATTTTTAAAAAAATATTTCGTGTTCCGGTTTACCACGGTTTTGTTTCAAAACTTATTGGAACGTTCATGAATATCCTTAAAAGCATCACTTGAATGCTGTGTTCCCGAGCGTAGCGCGGGCACTAAACTAGTTCACTCTATATATTATGCACACAAAACACTAAAATCTCTACTTTAAGTATCTCTTAATACTTACACCTGTGGTTTCTTGTGATCTTCAAGCATGGTCAAATTCTCTAAAAATAAATTTTTAAAGCATGTTACATATTTTGTTTTACGGTACCAAAAATAAATAAACAAATAATGGTTTGTTGGAACCGAGTTCTTCAATATTACAATTTATTTGATTAAAATAAGAAGACGTTTAATGTAAACTAAACCCATAATTTTTTTCATAACATCTTCTTTGGTGTGAACTTGTAATTTTGATTTTCGATTTTGTGTTGAGCCGGGCCCTTACCTCATGTTTTATTAACCGGTAATTTGGGTTAAATATTTGATGGGTTGTGTTGAGCCGGGCCCTTACCTCAAAACTGATTGGAATCATTCGTGTCCCATGAATATCCTCAAATTCACTATTTGTCTGTTATGTTCCCGAGCGTAACGCGTGCACTAAACTAGTTACAAAATATATCAAAGTTGTAGAGAAAACAATTTTTGACAACATTTATTATACACCATTTATTACATCCCAAAATTTGTAAAAAACACTATTTTTTGGTAATAGGTACTATATGATATCTATCTAATAATTCAAGGTTTTAGATGTCAATTTTTTTGGGTGAAATTTTTTTGTTCTATAATAAGAAGTTTGGAGGGAAAATTTTACACCATGCATGAGTTAACGGAGTCAAATCTTTAAGTATTAAATATTTACAAATCTTTAAACATAATAGTTATGATTTATTTATAAATATTATTATTTAACCTGTGTGTAACATACGAGTATTAAACCTAGTTTACTAATAAAGTACTGGTACCGCCTAGTACCAATTCCGACTTTTGATAATATCAAGTAACCGATACCAATTTTATTCAATTTACAGTAGCGATACTCGATACCAAAAACTCATCCCTAAATACCGGCCTATAATATTAAATAGCCAACTTTTCTTTTGAAAAATTAAGCCATGCAGAATAAAGTGCAAGATTTTTTTATATCGATCTAAGATGCAAAACCCTTGATCATCTTCAACTAAAAAAAATAGTTTGCTTATCATGCCATAAGAAAAGATTATTCAAATGCATGAATGAAGACTTATAAAAAATACAGTTATTAATGTTGTATAACTTTGCAAACAAATGGGTCAACTGGATCGAAGTTTAACCAAAGTGTTAACAAATGTCCAAAATCATTTTAGAGTAAACAACAGTTTTGGTCCATGTGTTTTGTTACCCTTAACTATTTTTGTCCTTGTGATTTTATTTTCTAATAAAAATGATCCCGAACATTAAGTCCATCCAGTTTTCCGTTAAATCTATCTCACGTCCCCTATATCCAAAGGGTAAAAATATCATTTATCTCCATCTTTTATCTAGGTTATCATGTAGGTTAACACTATTATTAAGTAGAGTTTACGGCCATCTTCCATTTATTTTTGTAGAGTTTACTTGAACCGCTCGTCTTAAATTAGGATGTTGTCTTTTTTTTTATGCCCACCAATTCTACTCGAACTCAAAACCATAATCCGTGTTTGATTTGATTTGGATTAATGAGTTAACGTACTCGGCGCAGAAAGTTTGTTGCTTATCACTACCCCAAATCTAAGCATCTTAGCACCTTTTGGTTCAACAGTTAGTAACCTCGTTGTTAGATGTGCCACGTCTTCCTTTTCTTGTGACATAACGTGGATAACATTGCCATGTTGTTTGTTTTAGAGAAGTTTTTCTCAACCATCCTATAAATTTTGGTATTGTTACTATATCCCATGCCAACCGATTAAATTTACAAGTACTTTCATTCCCCATCCCATAAATCTTTTTGTATCTTCTCAAGTGCATTAGTAACCGGATCCGAGTCGCGATTATAATAAATCAAAACAAAATTCGCTTTTGTGTTATCATTTGATAGTTTTATTTAAAACTAGCCTAGTTACATGTCTATTACACAGTTTGTAAACTTAAAACGATATGTAATAAAAAATGATACTAATATGACATTTCATTTACTATATTTGATTTCTTTTTAAAATTTGATTAATGTGTTTTCAAACATATTTGCATTGATTTCATTAGTGTAACATTTTGTAAACCATGTTATATAATAATTGTTTTAATGTTTTATAAAAAAGTTATTAGTATAATAAAAGTGAATTTTAATATAATCGCAATCATTAAGAAAAAGACAAAACAAAAAGAAAAGAGTAAATTACATTTTTTGGCCTTTATAATAAGCCAAATTACGGATCGTGGCCTTTATTTTAAATTTTTGCACTGGTTGGCCTTTATATAAATTTTTCTCACAGTTTTGGGCCTTTAAGTTAACGAAAGTTAAGTTTTGCCGTTAAATCAATAGTATTTTGGTCATGGGTCATTTCTGTCAATATTAAAATTCTCTTTAATTGCTTAAAACAGAAAATGCTAAAAATATAAACTTAAGGGACTGAAAATGTAAATAAAACAAAAACCCATCCCCTCCCCTCCCCCCACCTTTTTCCAGCGTAAACAATTCCGGCAACGTCCGGCGGTGATATCTCCGGAGTACTTGATATTGTAAGAAGCTAAAAGTTTGTGTGTACAGGGTATGGCTTGTATGCCAAACACGCATCGTCCAAGTTTTCATGTAAACATGGTGGGATTGGAGAAAAGTCAACGGGCAAACTCGAGCAGATATCCATGGGATTTAGATGCAGAAATGACCGATGAAGAAGAAGAATTTGAGCTGTGGCTACAACAAGCATTAGCTTCAGGTTTATTTTGCGAGACATCGAAACGTAGGAAAAGCTGGAGCCCGTTTAAGTTACCTCAGAAAAAAGGGGCGAAAAATCGTTCAGCACCATCATGTCATCAACCACTGCCATCTCCGGCGACATCAACCACTACCATCTTTTTCCGACATCAACCACACACCTTCGAGCATCCATCTCCGACGAAAACTCATCTCATTTCTTTCTCATCTAATTTAAAATATAACTCCAACTCACAATCTTCTTTAACAGCTCCATCTCTGTTTCAATTTCTCGATTGCAGAGCTTGTAATTAACTGGCTCTACAATTCAATTGATGCTTTATTAATTGATTTAATTGTAGAAAAGTTGATTTTGATTCAATCGGCCACCCACCTAAAGGAGATTTTGTTTGTGGTGGTGATTAACTAATTATAGATTAGGTTTAGGGATTTGTTGGAAGTATGTGTGTATGGGTTTAGAGTTTCCAGATCTTGTTTACGCCGGAGATATCACCGCCGGACGTTGCCGGAATTGTTTACGCCGGAAAAAGGTGGGGGAGGGGAGGGGATGGGTTTTTGTTTTATTTACATTTTCAGTCCCTTAAGTTTATATTTTTAGCATTTTCTGTTTTAAGCAATTAAAGAGAGTTTTAATATTGACAGAAATGACCCATGACCAAAATACTATTGATTTAACGGCAAAACTTAACTTTCGTTAACTTAAAGGCCCAAAACCGTGAGAAAAATTTATATAAAGGCCAACCAGTGCAAAAATTTAAAATAAAGGCCACGATCCGTAATTTGGCTTATTATAAAGGCCAAAAAATGTAATTTACTCAAAAGAAAAAAAAGTATAGATATTTAATTTTCATTATTTTAGTCGAAACATTATTATGATTTATTATGCACATAAAAATACTTTTCATAATTTTCAATAAATATCAATTCAATTTTCATGTTTCTAGTTGAAATCTTAATAAATACATTATTAGTATAGAGAGATATGTATATACAATATATTAATTAGTTTAATGGCTGAGTTATGCTCGGAAATACATTCCTCAGGTGTGGATTTTAAAGATATTCATAGAGACATGGATGGTTTCAGTTAGTTTTAAGACAAAATCACGGTAAACTGAAACACAATATTTATTTTAAATTTTTTTAGTATAACAGTATTATACTCAAATTAAATATAATTAAATGTTCGGTTTTATGGTATAGTTTTTTTTATAAAAAATAATGTTGTATAGAAAATTATGTATGCTTAAAAAATATTGATATATTTAATTGTAAGCTATTACAAGTTTTATCTTTAAGTTTCATATATACCATATTAAATATAAACTGACCTATACACACCTTAGTAAGTGAGTTGGAAATGTAACTACTTTTAAACTTTTGTAATTTCCCTATATTTTAGTGGACCAAAATTTAATTAGTGTTATTTTAATATATTGTTAAAGATATATACACATGTTTTAAATATAAAATTATTATTGTGAGAAAACCAAACGACGTCACATAAGCAAAATCTCTCAAAGGATACCACACAAGCAAAATCTGTTTTGCTATATAATCTATATAATATTTTAAGGTTTTAGGGGAGGCTATTTTGTGGGGGGAAATTATTTTTGTTTTATAATAGGAAATTTAAGAGGGAAATTTAGTGCAATTTTTTAACCATGCATATATAAGTTGATGGAGCCAATTTCTTTAATATTAAATATTTATAATTTTTAAACATAATGGTTATCATTTTTTATAAATATTATTATTTAACCCGTGTGTAACACACGGGTATTAGACCTAGTATTAGGAATATGTTATAATAATACTAGTGACATTTTTGTTCCATAGTATTTAGAAGAATCTTTAAAATTCTAAGAGTAGTTATATTTTCAACTCACTCTTAGTATGAGTGTGCATGATCGGTTTATATTTGATATGATATAAAAATGAAAGTTAAAGATAAAGATGCTAATAACATACAATTAAACACTTAAATATTTTTAAACATATATAACTTTTTTTTACAAAATTATTTTAAAATAAATCTGTTTACTACGATTTTATCTTTAAACTGATTGATACACGAGACTAGAACATAAGAAAAATCTATCTATGTATCTATCATGTATGACGCACGAAGACCAAATAGCGCGTGGTGTAAGCTACTCATCCCAATCCACCATAGATATAAATGGCGGGAGCTCATTCTCCGTCAAATCTTCCCCCAATTTACTAAAACCCTCAATCATCATCTTCATCTTCATCTTCATCATCTCTTTCAATCCAACACTCTCTGCTACATTCATCCTTCAATCGATCCTCTTAATTTCATCATACTTCACACTCCTCTTCACTATTATTAGGGTTTCACTTTTCGTCTCCTCGATCCCTCAATTAGGGTTCGATTTCAATGGAGGCGGCCGCTAGTGTCGCACTCGCTGCTCGCGGTATTTCCATGACGATGCCGGTTTCTCAATCTCAGTCTTCGAGGAAAGAATGGCGTGTTGTTGTTTCCGATCATCATGTTCAATCTTCCGATGTAAGCTTACACAATGTTAGGGTTTTGTTTTCTTTTGTTATACTTTGTTCATTTCATGTTACGTTGTTTGTTTCGTGATTAGGATTTGGACCGGTCGAAGCTAGGTCAAACTGATGAGAGATTGATATATGAGGTGAGATTATGAATGTTTTAGTTTGGATACTTTTGAGTTGTTTTTTGATTAGTTAGGGATAGATGAGTAGATGAGTGAGATTTGTTGATTGTTAAGGTGAATCAGGGGAGAGAATCGGTGAACGGGGAGTTTTTTTCGAGCAATGTGGATGGGGTTTCTGATCATGAGTTGCATCTTGATGAGATTGTGAAACAAAGGGAGCAACTTGAGCATTTGGAGATTAATCTTAAAGCTAGACTTATAGCTAGATCAGAAGTAATTGGGATTCAGGAACGATTTGATTCGCAAATTAAAGACCACATTACTTCAAACCTGAAGCTTCAGGTGTGACAGAGTATCTTGTTTGGTGAATATTTGTGTCTATACATATTGAAAGTTGTAGCTTACTTGAATGAATGTGTGTGTAAAGGAACAACTACATGAAAGGGAAAAGACTTTAATGGACTTGCAAAGAACTTTGGATGATAAAGATAAGGAGCTTCATGCAATTAGATTGGACCATGAAGCGGTATACATCTAAAAATTTATCTCATGCTTTTTTTATCTGGCATTTTCTATGTATAATTATAATTCTTTCTTGTTACAGGCATGGGCTAAAGAGGACCTTTTACGGGAGCAAAACAAAGAACTTGCAACGTTTCGGTATATACTTTTAGTTTAAAGTTTAAACCTTTCTTGTGTTTTTTTAATTCCTATTATCTTTACATGCCTATCTTGGCTTGTCTTGAATAGACATGTATATGACGTGGATCTACATCTATTAGTTAGTTTTGGGTTGTAAGTTTCGTTAATATGCTTTTGCAGGAGGGAACGTGATAATTCTGAAGCTGAAAGGGCTCAACATCTTCAAAAAATCCATGAATTACAAGAACATGTTCAAGAAAAGGAAAGACAGCTTATGGAATTGCAGGAACAGGTACTTTTTTTGCTATTTGCTTTTGTACCATAAATGTAAAAAGAAACATTCTACAGCTTCTTTATCTAATTGATTTATGGTTTTATCATGTGTGTTGTGATTTGTTTTATCTTTTTCAGCATAGAACTGCTCAAGAAACTATCTTATATAAAGATGAACAGATAAGGGAAGCACAAGCTTGGATTGCACGAGTTCAGGAGATGGATGCTTTGCAGTCGACTACGAATCATTCATTGCAAGCTGAAATCAGAGAACGCACTGAACAATACAACCAGCTTTGGATTGGTTGCCAGAGACAGGTTTGTTAATTTATCAAGGCAATAACTACATTTATACTCAGATTGTTGTAGTTGATAGTTTGTTTTGCACATCTGTATCCATAATTATTTGCTTAAACATCACCATTGAAGGAGGCCATGTTTTATTATCATTTTACTCGTGAGTAAACAGGTCAAATGTGCCAAACAAGTTAAAAGATGCTCAATTTGTTTTCAACACACATACTCTTCTAATTTATCTTTGTTCAAGGATTTAGGTTACTACTGTAATAATTGCTGTAGCCTAGTTACAATGAAGATTTCATTGTTTACAAAGTTTGAACAAAAGTGTTTGCGGCTCAAGCCAACCCGGCCTTTTTGCCAAACAGGTCGAACAGGTCTTAGGGAACTGTCCAAAAGGCCATCTAATGCATACAACCTCCCAATCATTGTATTTAATAAATCAGATCATTATTGTACTAATGCTGTTTTTTCCTGTCAACACAATCAACTAGTACGTACTAAAAATGACCTAATTGAGACGGTCATTTAAGCTTCTTGCTTTGTTATTTTATCGATCTGTAGCGTTAGACTGTATAGATGTTGGTTCCTTGTCAATGTTGAGTTGATATTGAGTAAACAGTTTATTCTTATTATTTGAGTACTACGGTAATGACATTTTTATGGCATTGATTTGTATCAGTTTGCGGAGATGGAGAGGCTTCATCTGCTTACATTACAACAGCTTGAGAAAGAGTTATCTGAGGCAAGAAATAAGACTGGAAGTAATAAAATGAATGTAGATGAAACATCTCATTTTGTTAACAGTGGTAGTGGAAACCAATTGGATGCTAGCATCAGAGGAAACAACCCTAATGGTGATTCAAGGGGTGTCCAAAATGGTGATGCCGAAATTGTTTCTTCTCAGGTATAGATTCTGTTATTTTATATTAGATATTTAATCTGCAAGTTATATTCGATTCTTTGGCTTCATGTTAAGGTAAACTAGGTGAAGTTTTTGTCGGTTCTTCTATATTAAAATTACATTCTGACTTATTTCAGACTGACAATATCCCTGCTGTTCAAATGACTCATCAGTCATTACATGGAATGCCAGCTTACTTTCCACCTGGACAACTGGCAGCTATACCTCCATTCATTTTGCATCACCCTCAAAATGTCAATTCACATCTTGTTCAGTCTCATGTTGGCCAGTTTCATTCGCTGCCTGCAAGTTCATCCAATCCACATTGGCAGGGTCAACAGGTATGATTGGATGTATTTTGATGGTTTTTTCTAATTTGTGTACAGGTTACCAATCGTGTAGATTGGTGGTTTGTAACTGGTCAAAACTGGTACTTCATAGTAAGGGTCTGACCGGGTTGACCTGCAATCTCTAGGTTCACTTTGTTAACTATGTTAATACAATGATAGTGTTAAGATTAATATGTTCTAGGAAAGGTTACACGTTAGAAAATGTTTTGGAGAGGTTGAGTCTTTTGACTTAATTTTTTTAACTAGATATCTTGATTTTAGCCATTTGACTTGTTGTAGTTAATAGCATAACTTAAACCAACTCATTCCTTAGTAAATGGTTTGAGATTTGCCACCTGTGTGTAATACTCAAACAGTTTTGATATATGATTTATTTTTACCTTTTATAGACTTCCTCAGAAGGTTTGCAGATGGCAAACCATGAACAGTACCCTTCCCAGAATGATCAAAATCCAATCAGACCGGAAACCAATTTTGACTATGAAGCATCTGCAAATGGACAAGCTCTGCACTCTGAATTTTTGGATGGCATTCCTTCTAAAAATGAGGAAGAACAGGTAATACATATTTAAGCGTTCAAATTTTTTATTGGTTAATTTTGTAAGGATATAATATTTTGTGTTATATTTTCTGAAACAATTGATGATTCACAGCAGAGTTTGCAACAAATCTCTTCTCAATTTCATGCCTCTCTAAGGTTGAATCAATCCGACAATGACATTACACATCAGGTTTGTGTTTAAATACTAATTTGTCCCACAAGTTCACTGGTTTTTATGGTTTGCTGATCTCCACCCTAAATAACACAGGAAAATAGTTCAAGTTTTTTGTCTAAGCCTGGTGGCGATGCTCAAAATTCAAGTGCAGAACAGCTTGCTTCTGCTGTTATTGCATCTCAAGTTATTCAGTCTGTAAAAGTCACTGAGACCACACCAAACAAGGTGGATAGCGTTACCCAGAATATTTCTTCAGTAAGAAAGACTGCAGAGAAGGCTCTATTTGATGAAGAGACTTTGTTGGCTTGTGTTGTTCGCACAATACCACCTGGTCCTCGTGGAAGAATACAAATCAGCTCAACGGTTAGTAACATAGTTGCTCCAAAAATTAATTTTTGGCATATTTTTAACACGTTTGACTTGATTCTGTTGTAGCTTAAGTTTTTTTAAATTATAAAACAACCCGAGTTAACTTGCTTTAGGTAGGATTGGAATTATTTGTTGTGCCATTTAAAACTCTCTCTCATTATATGACACTTTCTGACAGCTTTTGAGTAGACTCACTAAAATGCTGGCGCCACTACATTGGTCTGATTATGAGAGTAAACATGGAAAACTTGATGCTTTTCTGGGCAGTCATCCTGAAGTAATTTCAATTGTTTTCATGACTATTTACACTTTTTTTTTTCATATTATGGTAAATACTTGTAAGCATGATTTTGATTATATTCTTTCTTTGTTTCAGTTATTTGTGATAGAAGGGGATTATATTCAGGTGCGTGAGGGTGCACAAGAAATTATAGCTGGTATGGTAGCGCGTGCAAAAGTTCGTGCTGCTACTGTTGCTGCCTCTGCAGCCACATCTCACCCATCATTATTATCCTCTGTTGCTGTCACACCTATGGCTCAAACCCGACTGAAACGGGCCCCATCTATTAACTCAAATTTTAATGAGCCGCAGCACCCGAATGGTAGTTCATTCAATCCTGTAGGTGCAAGAGTCATGAACAACGGAACAGGTTTTAATAGACCTAATTTGGGTAATCAAGGCAAGGTTATCAACAATGGGAGGTCTGTTCCAAGTTACCATGGGAAACAGCAGGGCAGGTAATTTTACAATACTAGTATGGACTTTAGATCACAAGAGAACTTTATGTATTATTACTTTTTAGAAGTTGCAATTTAGACCTTCCGTTACTGGTCAAATGGGTAAAATAAGAAAAGGTTACTAAGGGAACATGCCATAATCGACAGGAAAATGCCCAAAATGTATTTCTAGCTCATAAAACTTGTTTTTTTTGAGAAACTGTCTAAAATTTATGGGTATGGCCAACATGACCCTGATCAGTTTCAACCTGGTACCTGCCCGGTTTACTCACATCTATGAATATGTTTGCCAAGAGTTTGTCTTTAGGCTTGCGTGTAATTTGGATTAGTGCAGGTGGTATTATATTGATCTTATGTTACTTGTGCTATCTCTTGACAGGTCTACTGGATCTTTACCGGGTTCCAGAAAATAGTAAGTACAATTACACTTGACTTTAACTTTAAGTGGTCATACAAAGCACACAAGTTATAGCACACAAAGCTCTTTATTAGATCAAATGTTTTATCATCATTATATCCGAATATCTATTTGTACTTGTCGAAATCAAATATATATTTTGCTTTCATGCTTACAAAATAATTGTGTATTTGTATTTTGAACGAACAGGATATTTCGGTCTGTATTAAATTATGCGGAAGTAAAAGCCATTTTGCTGAAGGTGGCGATGGGCGTATGGGTTTTGGCAACTTTGAAGTGTATTCAAGATGGTTTTCTGTTGTTTGTACAATTCCGTTTGGAATTGAAACTGGAAATCGAATTAAAACTAAAACTGGAAATGGAATTGGGTTTATGATTTAGACTTTCTTCTTTCTGTTGTTAAAAGTGTGTTTTGTCTCCCAACTTGTGCTTGCAGTTCTGAGTTGTCTCCTTTTTCATTTCAGTGGATTATAACAAAAAAAATTCACTTTTTGCCATTGATTGAAAGAATAGTGTGATGACTTGTTTAGTGCAAAAATTAAAATCCGTAATGGGATTGATTTGGGGCTAATGAGATTAGACTGAATATGTAATTTGAGTTTCTTGGTTTTCTAGAACTGAAAATTAATTACTACTGATTATGTAATTCGACTTGGTTTGAGTAGGTCTGTAAATAAACCGGATGTTCATGAATAGTTTGTGAACTGTTTGGCGGGAGGTTCGCTTGTTTTCGTTTGTTTAGCTAAATGAACGAATGCGAATAAAAGTTTAGTTAAACAAACGAACACGAATACATGTTGTGTTCGTTCAATTGTGTTCGTGAACGTTCGTTTATGTTTGTTCATATGTGTTTGTTTATTTAAGTGTATTTATGTTTGCTTTTATTATTTATGTTTGTTTATATATTAAAACAGATTTTCATATGTATATTAAACAAAAATTCATTACATATTATTCTTTTTGAGATTTTGATTACAAGTGGATTATTTTTATTTTTTATTTTAGAACAGCAATCTAGCCTACTCCTAATAAATTTTATTAATATTTACAATGCCAAGGATTGAACCTTGGATCATTTTGTTTGTCTATTCTTTTTAGTCTTTTGTTATCTTTTTGAGGAACATTTTGATAGATTTTTTTATTTTAATGAACTATAACCAGTGTGTTTTGGTTGAATTATAAATTTATAATGTATTAGATTTGTTCGTTTGTGTTCATTAATGTTCGTTTATGTTTATTTATTTTTGTACGCTTGTGTTCGTTTATTTTCGTGAACTGTTTGTTTAGCTTTTTATTGAACAAACATAAACAAACACAAACGAACACGATCATTTCCGCTTAATGAATGAACATGAACACGAAAGTCGTGTTTGATTATGTGTTCTTGTTCAACTAAAGTTAAATGAACAAGCATGAGCATGCCAATGTTCATGTTTGTTCGGTTCGTTTACGAGCTAGGTTTGAGACTAATATAGATCTCCTTCAATCTTGCTAATTTAACCATAAATTTATAGCTGTAATTTTATTTGATGGATGAAACAATACCACTATTACCTAACATTGTGAAAGGTTATGAATGAAAATTCTATGTTTCCAAGCAGCTTATAGCAAAAAAAGATACCTTCAACATATCTCCAAAAAAGAGTTGGTTTCAAGTTTCAACTACAAATGGTCTAGTTGCAGTTTGCAGTATATGAATCAATATCAATATACCATTTTCTTCTATATTTCCTCCTTTTCACTCAAAATCAGCTTAAACCAAAGCAAAGTATATCATCAGCAAAATAGCTGTTTGCTATAATATATGCCTACAGCTCATTAATCCCTAAAACTGCCATTGTTAAAAAACATTCCTCCGCCATCTCCACCAAAAACCGCCTCGGATCCACCTTGTCTGCTGCTTGGATTTGCCATGAACATCGACTGCACCCCAAACACGCCATTCTGGGCACCAGACCTTAACCCCATCTGTGTCTGAAACTGTTGCTGTTGTCGCTGTTGCTGAAAATGCAAGAACTGCTGCTGTTGATCTTGCTGTTGCTGAAACGACAGTTTTTGACCACCACTGCTGCCACCAGGTTGTTGGATGAAATTACTTGCCTGTGGTATGGAAGTTGGTGGCAGAGAAAAACTGGAACTTGCCTGTGAAGGATTCGGTGTTTGTGGCGTTTGTGGTTGAGCATCAGCGATGGCAGCCAAGTACATTAGGTTCTTTTGAAGCACAGCTTGGTACCTATATCAGTAGCATTTTCACTTAATTTCTTGCATCAAATACAAAGTTACAAACTACGTTTTTAGCTTATATTCTCAATATTAGTTGTCAGTTTCGACTCATTTACTTATTAGTGAACCATTTGGGTTGTGTTAAAACTTCAATCTTTAGAATGTTATAGGAACAGGTTGAAAGTGTATCAAGTGATCAAGTCAACCCCTGACTCGGGCCATTTTACCGAAACTTGTTTTGACCCGTTACCCAATTGCCCATTTACATCTAAACTTGAGTAAAAGTTGTATCAACTGAAAATAACTTACTGAGCACACTCCTGAAACCTCCCAAGTTTTTGATATTCCAATATAGCCATTATCAGATTTTTGTTGTCTTCAAGATACTGCAATTACATGAGCAAAACCAGTATAACTATTATATCCATGGACCATACTCTATTTAAAATATATAAAAAAATGTAAATGGACTTAAAAAAGATATCTTTTTTAATAACCCAAAGTCTAACATTAACATGTAACATGCCAAAACACACAACTTTTCAGTCATTCAGTGTCAACAATAATGCAATACAAGTGTTACATGGTATTAAAAATGACCCTTTTTGACATGTCACTCACATGACCCTGCCAATACCCTTCTAACCAAATTCACGTAGCGTGACAAAAAAAAACTATGCAATCCGGATTCAAAAACCAAAACTGAGATTCTAAGTTTTTTAGTTCTCAATACTATGTAGAGAGATCATATACCAGTCATGAGCGAGAGCGAAGCCTAGAGAGGCGGAAGCAGTAGCTTCTAGAACAAAGCTGAGCCACTGGTGGAACGGCCAAGGAGGCCTACTATACCGATACTGGATTAGTTGAGTAGCTTTAAAGTTTAAACCTAATAATGAGTAAACCGGACCCACTGACAGGCTTACAGCACACGTGTGTCAAAGACAGCACGTGGGCTGTACATACCTCCTCCCAACCAGTTGTTCCTCTACACGCCCGGAGGCTAAAGTTTGAACCTAATATTAATGTTTTTTTTTCATTTCAAAAGGGGGTTGCGACGCAACTTGTTGCTCATTTACCTGTCATCTTACCGTAAATTTCTTGGGGAAAAAAGATTATATATATATATATATATATATATATGTTAATGGTTATTACTTAAAAAAACAGATAATTATAATGTCTCATAATCAGAAATGAGCCTTAAAATTACTATAATCAAAACAAACTCAATTCATGAAATGAACATGTATGACAGCACGAGTTGATTGAGCAAAATTTATGTATAAATATAAAACAACATGAAACACAAAACATAAACTCAATTCACGTGAATATGAAATGAAACGAAACAATACATAAAGATAACAAAGATTAAACCTTTTGTATCTGTTCGGTGGTGATTGCAGTGAGAGGATGCTTCGACGCCGGTGGTTGTTGTTGTTGCATTTTGTCGCCGGAGATGTTTGTTTGATTGTTTTGTTTATAATAATAATTAATAATAAAAATATGTAAAACCCTAAACCCTGCTGCAACAAAACAAACAAGGATTTTATAACAAGAATGTTTCGCCGCGGTTAAAAAATAAATTATTCATTATTAAATATATACGGAGTATATAATATAATAATAATAATATTATTATTATTATTATTAAATAATAAATATTTACACACAAGCAGAAAAAGACAAACCGATCATTTGTTTGTCGGTATATACCGATACCACCACAATTGCTTCACGTCTTTTTAATGTTTTAAAAATAGAATCGGATATTGAACCGGTATTGTAAATTTTACTGGTTGGACTAGGAAGTTAACCACAACATAAGTTCAATAATATTAAGTTATACGGCAAAGGTAATAATTCAAACAAGTTTTAATGCCAAAAATAAAAAAAATTCATAATTTGAATAAGTTTTAACGTAAAAAAAACGAGTTCATCTTCTTCATCACTTAAAACATCAATATATTATTGACTTTCATTAAAAAAACACAAAAATAAAGAGATGTAAACATAAAATTCAAGAAAATCAAACACAAAAATATAATTTTTACACTAACCCGGTTCAAACCCGTTCAACTACGGTCCGGTTCCAGCCCGACCGGACTAGTTCGAGCGGTTCAATCCGGTTCATAAACACGTATCAAACCGCTTCTAATTGAACCAAGATTCTTAAAAAATATGGTTCAACAACTGTCGAACCGGCCAGACCCGCCGGTTTAATAACATTGCATCTTTCACTTAAACAAACGAGGTTTCAACTTTTAATGTTTCATCAACGTATTTAATTTTTTAGACCCACAATAACCGTCTTTTTTATAACGACAAAGAATGACTATAATAATCACTATAGCAAGGGGGTTGTCTTATGTACAAAAATTAATAGAGGAAAACTTAATGAGAAAAACTAAAATCAAAGGATATTAAAAGGATATCATTTTACCCAATCTAGATTATGACTTTTTAATCTATTCTTCACCGATAGATACACGACTGATTTAATGCACCTTATTGTAGCTGTAACTGACAGATGAGAACCCTTGAAGACCGATTCATTTCTCTACATCCAGACGCACCATATCGTTGTGGAAACAATAACTTGGATCATCTTCTTTTTTGCTTTATCTTTTGTAGCTGGTTCATATATGCTCATCAAATCATCAAAGGAGAAAGCATATATAGGTGTGATTTTTAGCCATGTACTAACAACGGACCACATAATATTTATAAAGCTACGTGACGTGAAAATGTGATCACTCGACTCTGCTTGATCTCCACATGGATATAAAACGTTTGAAATAAGGACTCCTCTAATGGAAAGAAGATGATCCAACGGATGAGAATTCTATCTAGATTAGCTCTCCAGATTAAGATATTAATCTTTGATGGCACCAAATTATTCCATTGAATCTTAACAACGTTGTCACTTACAAATCCAATACATCCCAAATAGGACATGACTAATTTAATGAAAGCGGGTTGTTTTAACAATTAAGTTCAGAAAAAAAAAAACCCCACAATTAGGATTCGAATTTGAGACATATAAGCCTATAAGGTCCCAAACTCTATCAATTGTTGGGTTTTTGGGTCCATAACACAGCCCAAATAAAAACCCACAAACTTTGTATAATCCTAGTTTACTTTAAGAGCAAAAATTAAAATCACACCACATCTTCCAACATTCTAGTGATTGAAAAGCACCACAATGTTTCACCCACATAAAAGAGTTTGATATCTTTGATCACCCAATCTTGATTGTTGGGTTTTTCATTTTTGCACCACAATGTTTCACCCACATTCTGGTGTTTAGTGGTCGAACGAGCCGGTCTATGCATTTTCTTCTTATATATTTCTTCACACTCGAATCAATCAAAACCGACCAATGCAATGATCGAAATACCTTGTGAATATTTTTCAAGAATTGCATCATAAAATCTTGAAAAATTTGAAAAAAAAATATATAAATAAAACATGGTGGGAGATGCAATTAACTAAAGGTTAACATTGTCTACAAAGCATATACTTGGACTCAATGCATAAGACAGGAACTAGAAACATAAATGCCATGAAAATGTTTCAACAGTTTCTCTGTATCTATGCATGTATATGTGGAAGAAGATATAACGGACCCGACTGATCGATTAACATAAACCCGAAGCTAATTTAATGCATAGGAGAACGAGCTGCACGTGGCCTCACTGGCGTCTTTGAAGGGCTCACCCTGCATCAAAACAACCCAAAATTAGAGCCATTGTTTGGAATGAAATAAGCAATTATAGAGGTGGTAAATGGACGGGTCATACGTGTTCAACAACATGTTGGGTCGGGTTGAAACATGTTTTCTCTACAACATTATAACAACTATCGTGTTTAATACGATTACAACAATTATGTTACTTTAATAGACAGTTGAACTGTTGAATAAAAAGACCAACTTACAATTTGTTACTGATTTTAGCAACCAACAGCATTAACTCATTTTAACTGATTTTACCTGCTGCTAATTGCTTGTTGCTGATGTGGCACTGCTTAATGCATTGCCACAGCAACATCAAACACCACACATGCGATAAAAATACTTATTGAAAAACATTAAAAAAAATTTAACACAATTTGGAAAATAATAGTTTTTACATGTGTTAAATAATAGTTATTAAACGGCAAATCACATGTACATGACATATCATATGCACTAAAATGAAAAATAAGATGTCACATTAGTTTTTTTTTTGCTGAAAAATCAGCAAAAAAATGAAAATGTAACTTGGTTACTATAATCAGTGATGAAGTATAAGTTGGTTTATATTTTGTTCCTAATTTAAAGTTAGTTGCTAAAATCAGGAAAAAGTGTAAAGTTCGTTTTAATATCAAGTTTAACCTTAAATATACACGGTGGACAACTTTCCTTTAGAGCTATTTTACCCTCTTAACACGCATCGACCCGTTTATAAATAAATGGGTCAAAACTAATCTCTGGAAGTTATAGATAACAGAAACTGGTAATGGGAATATATCTAAAAGACGACGGGAAACGATCACTCAACCTTATTGGCAATGATCCCAGAACAGCACCACTGCAGTTCAGAGCAGCAATTGCACTCTCCGCCTGTAAGTATAAAAAACACCTAAATTTAAAAAACATATTTGACACCACAATGTAAACAAATAAACATAACTTATGTAGTTCATGTTGAGGGGAAAAGTGAACTCTTTGCAAAGGGCATTTTGGCATTTATGTATTGTTATCATAAGTACTAATAATCAAGAATTAACAAGATTTAAGATAATGCATATTGTCCACCCAAAAAACATAACCAAAATGTACTTGCTTAATCCTTTTGTCATTGTGCATAAAAGCATTTTTTTTTCTGGCAGCATACTTTAATTTTTCGCTTTGTATGTAAGTAACCTTCCATAGCATGTAAAATGGTGGCGTGACGCCAGATTTTGATGTCATGACGGAGTGTACCTTCACCATTTTACCAGCTACAGAAGATTAATCACATACATTGCAAAGAACATTTTTTTCTTATATAATAAACTAAAAGAAATATACTAAACCAAATTGTGATTTTCATGATGCCCAACTAAATGGAGGAGACTTGTAAGCAAATGTATTTATCAAGATTTGATACAATTCAAGATTTAGCAGGGCCCACATCACTAGGAATTAGCAGTCAAGTGACTTGATACAATTCAAGATTCGCAAATGTTCCCCGGACCCTACCTTATGAGGGGACTTATACCGGGTATGTTTGTTTGATTATTAAGCAAGATTTGCACATATAACGAACAAAAGCTAGTTTCCTGTTCATCTTTAATGAAGCAAAATTTTGAGAATAGAAATAAGTATAAAACCCTTTTGTGCTTCAAGTTAATTCCTTTTCTAAGCAACAAAAACCGGCTAAAATATCTCAAGAAAACTTACCATCACAAACTCAACAAAGGCGATACGAGTCGAGTGACTATAGTCCCCAAGCAACCTCAAGCGATAAACCTACAGAATAATAAATTCCACAACGTTTTGTTAAATATTTAAGAAATAAAGCCGGATTTTTCAAACCTCATAGAATGGATAGCCACAAACCTCGCCACAGAGTGATTCAAAGAAGAGTTTAACATCTGCCTGAGTAACCTAATAAAAAAATAAAAATCCAAAATAAAATAAGCATCACATGCATTATCTGCTCCCAGGGTTCATCATTTGCATAAAGATAAGAGAGTAACAAGAATTTACCTTCTTATCGATGTTAGTGCAGTAAATGGTTCTTGCACACATTTCCCTCTCATCTTCAGACTACAAAACACAAATTTTAAAAAGTTAACAAAATAAGTATAAGCACGACTAGAAGTGGAAAGATGGGCGGGTTGGGTAAAGACTAAAGAGTCAATATGGGTTCAGGTTAGGTTGACCCGATACTATTTATTTGGTCAACTTACTAAATTTTCGAAGATAGTTAACGTGTTAATTATGATTACAAAACCAATATTATTACAATAATCTTTAATAAAACAATTCATGAGGTTGTATGCGTTAAAAGTATACACTTGGCAACTTTCAACCTATTCAAACCACGTGGACCTGCTCCCCATTCAACACAACCTACGGTCCAATCGACACAAATGTGTTTTTCAAAGTTTGCTGATGTCATCAAAGTCAAAGTAAAAGAGGATCACCTGGGGTAGAAAAGTTGGATTTACAGGCGCAATTGCGGTTTTTGAAGGCAGAACCCTAACAGGGTAGTAACCGAGCATAGTTCCACTAAGAGTCAACGCATTTTTTGCGCCTTCTGCAAATATGTTAAAGACAATGAAATGTCACAAAATAACCAAAAAACTAAAAAGCATTTAGTCAACACTAAAAGTTAAATTACATACCCTCATCAGTAAATTCTATAAACGCGAAATGAAGAACGGAATTAGGGTCACCACATACACGACAATCCACAACCTAAATATTTTCCAAATAAAAACAAGAGTTAGATCTTAAAGAACATCGGTCCGTTCATTTTCAAGATGTAACGCCACAAATTCACAAAACCATAACATGTTTACCTGCCCACAGTTAACAAAGAGCGCTGCAAGCTGTTCTTCAGTCACCTAAATTCATAACAAGTAAAATATCCATATATCCCAAACCTTGATCATAAATTCATAATCAACCACAAACAACAAATCATCACCTGTTGATCAATATCAGACACGTAAACCGTTCGTTTAATCACATCATCCCGTTGCGCCATGCTAGTTCTGCTGTTCATCCTTCTCTTTCCATGACTATAATTCCCCTTCTGATCATAAACCCCCAAAAATTAAACAAACCAAAAAAAAAAATTACAAGTTCATAACCACAATCTATCGCGAATGGAGGTGTTTGGTATTTTTCTTATTTAAACAAGCAGGATTAGATATCAAGTTTAAATAGATAAAGTATAAACACTTGCTTAAGACTTTAAGTGTGTGACAATTTTGTTCTAATTTTTTGCTAATTTAACCAATAATCAGAACAAAAAACCCAATTTAACTAACAGATAATCAATCATAAGCAAACTGTTTCTATCCAAACACCTCTAAATCAAGAAAATAAAAGGGGAAAATCAAGATTATTTATAAAAAAATAAAACTTTATACCCTTCTTGTGGGAGTTGCATTAGCAAAAGCAGTGTTGTTAGTTTGAATCAAGAAATTATTAACAGCAGCATAACCAAAATTAGCAGCAGCAGCAGCAGCAGGAGATGATTGGATCATTTGAGGCCTTTGATTTGGGATAAACTCTTCAGCCATAGGGTTAAGTTTTGACAACATTTCTTCCAAATCTCTAATTTCTTTCTTAAACCCATTATTATCTCCATCATTATCATCACCACCGTTGTAACCCTTTCCGGCGACGTTTCCGGTGACCGGCGACGGCTGCAGTGACGTCATCATCTTCAGCTGCTGATGATTGTGATTGTGATTGTGATTGTGATTGTGATTTGATCGATTGTTGTATGACTGATCAACATCTGAAACAACAACGTTGATACTTCGAGCATTTTCAACAACAGCCATTTGATGATATAAAAATCAAATCTTTTTCGATCTGGGTAGTGTTGCTGTTGAATTTAATGATTGTTACAGATCAAAATCTTGATAATTAAATAGCAAAACAAAGATTAATGGACTGAAAATTTTCCATTTTTGAGAAACAAAAGAAAAAAGCGTACCTGAAATTGAGCTTACAACAACAAGATTAAACATTCACCAACAATCAAATCAAACAAAACCCATTTGTGAAATGAATCAAAATCGAAAACCCATAAATAGATTTTGAGATTAAAGTCTGTAAATCTTTGCACTAGTGATGTAAATGATGAATATTTATAGAAAAAAATTGATTTATCCGTCAATTTTTCAAGAAATGAAAGCATTCAATGTAGCACAACAACAACAACCCTTTTTATTATTTTGTTTGTTTTTTATGATTTATACATAGTTAAATACAAAATGTATCTATATATAACTTTTTTAACTTTAAGCTTTTTAAAGTGAGTTATTTGTATTCTTCAGTTAGTTTGACTGTTAGTTGATCGTTATTTTTAACGGTAAAATATACTATTTACATAAAAAAAACAAACAAATTAATAATTTATAAGATCTCAAAAAATATTTAAGGAAGTGAGTATATCGTCAGCGCCGATGGTTGTCCGAAAATAAGTTCTTATGGTTCTGTTTTTATCGTCTCTGGGTATATTTTTTTATTTTTTAATGCATTTTACTCAAAAGTAAATATGTTTTAAATCTTATAAGTTATTGATTTGTTTGTTTTTTATGTAAATAGTTTATTTTACAGTTAAAAATAGCGGTTAACTGATAGTCAAACTAACCAAATAATACAAATAACTTATTTTAAAAAACTTAGAATTACAAAATGCTGTTGCGTATAAATCACAGTAGTTACCACATGGGTGATTTTACACTTTAACTCTTTTATATATTTACTTTTTGATTTGTTTAGTGATAGTATTAGTATAGTATTCAGCTTAATTAATTAACTATATTATATTATTTCTTTGGTGTATAATAGTGACAAAAGTTGTGGGATCATCACCCACTCGGACCCGTTTTAATCATGGAAAGTTATTGAAAAGATACTTCAAATATTTTGTTTCTTTCTTGTAATCTTGTATTTAAACAACATAATATTAATAATATAATCAAAGTATGGGGTAGTTGGGTTTGATGTTTGAAATCTAAAACTATAAATTAGTCTCTAGTTTTTTTTAACAATCGGTTTTATTAAAAGCTCAAGCTAATGATTTAGAAACGATTATATATTATCAATTTTTTTTCGAAATTTAAAAGTCTTGTCATTCCTAGCTTTCTAAATACACTAGAGAGACATGAGATAGATAAAATACGGAATTTCGTTTTTCCCTAATGAGTCAGGCTATGAATCCAATGAACATAAAAGACTTCTATTTGTGATGCTGATGAAATTGAGGTGTTGCACTATTACAAAGTACCACTCCAAATTTAGGATGTAAGAGGGCAACAGACATGAAGGATTCAATGAACGAAACTTCACGTTTGATAAGAGTAGATTTGGCCAACATGTGACACATATTGGCCTTCATTTTGTTGTCTCGTATAGACATGAAATAGCATCATGTGTTGTTAAAGAAAATTATGGAAGAATGAAACTTGTTAAAGGCATTAGTAAAAAACAAAAGTAAAAGATAAGTATAAATAGAAAATAGTGTTATGTGTCTTACGTCGTGGTCGTGCGATGTGTCGGTCAGGTTTTAGTTAATTGATGTGAACCGTGTGATATATGAAAATGATGTATGGATCGGAAAATCAGGTTTTAAATTTATAAAAAGGAAAAACCCAACAAGTTCACACAATCGACAAGTGCACCGGTCGTATGTAGCAAGTCAAGTAAGTCCGGATATCGTACCCAAATATCTGAGTTTGACGTCCTTCAGTACTGGATCTCTATCGACTTCTAATCGTTATAAAAGACTTGAGTTTAGATTTTAAATACTAAATTAAACAAGCAAAAGACAATTTATCTAAAATTACTCTAAGAATAAGATTTAGACTAAAGAAAATTATCTAAAATAAACTAGGGGTAAAAACTTAACTAAATGGAAACTAAAGGCGGAAATAAGCTAAAAGAGAACTATGGGTGGAGTGATGACTACTTAGGCAGGAATCCTGATGATAATCTGACAACTCTCGGCTTTCTGGATATGTCGGCACTGGATCTGAGAATATATCTACTCAAAACAATCTAACACATCAGTACCTATTACTAAGGTTTCGTGAGTGCTAGAAAGTCCTAAAATAAATATGTGAATCTCACGGTGTGAGGAATGTCTACAAAACACTCTCGGATGTCTAAGGGATACAAAACCGGCTCGCCTCTCGGCTTACTAGTCCATTTATTCTAGAAACTAACTCAATCAATAAACTAAAATAACGAGATCAATTGGTTTGTTACAAATTAAGACTAGATAACACAAGTTGTTAGTTTTTATTAAGTAAAACCCACTCCCGTAGCGTTTTAACCCAAACCAACTAACAAAAAGAGGAATCTATAAACTCCTACCTTCCGGTAGCGAGTCCGGCTAGCACATCGGCTCAAATCCACAAATCAATCTCATCTTATTGATATCTATTCCTAGATCTATCCAAATAATGCCTCAATCTAGCGATTTTAACACTAAAAATATGATCTTTGTCACAAAGTTATCAAATCCAAGCAACAAAAACCATAATCAAGACAGATATCATCAAAGATCATACAACCAATACACATTTTGCATACATAATCATAACCAAATCAATCTTCTCACATAGAACATCCATCTAACATATCATAAACAACCAAAAATTATCAAATCATCATCAATCATCCATAATGCTTAAGTAATCATGTAAAATCTAGCCAAATATCAACATAATCCTTAAATCCAACATCAAAATGTCTAGATCTAGTATCATATCAATAATAACCAACGAAAATCAAATAAAAATACACAAAGAAGAGTAGATCACACTCGGATTGGCCACCAATCTTCAAATCAAGGCTTAAATCTTCAAGATCTACCACTTTGATCTTCAAATCAGCAACTTTTAGTCTTCAACCCATGAATAATATTCAAAATCTTCAAAGAAAATCTTCAAGATCAAAAACCAAAACACCAATCAAAGCTTGAATCTACACCAATTTGCACTTATGATCACCCCCAAAGACCCTCTCAATGATTTCCAGCGGTTTTGTGTTTTTAGATGAAGAGGTGATGCCCTAAAAGTGTAAAAATGATGTTTAAATACTGATTTTTAGGGCTTTTTCGCGACTGGACGCCCAGCGGGTCGCTGGGGACTAAACGTTCATGCCCAGCGGCCCTCTTGGTAGAGAATCTGACAGATCAGGAGCCCGGTGGGTCTCTAGGGACTAAACTGGTTGCCTAGCGGCCCTCTGGGCGAGCAGATTTCTGAAAATGGGCTTTTAGGCCCGGTGAGTCCTGGGCTTGGCCTTCAAAGCAGATTTCACTTGATTTTCTTCTTGTTTGTCTCCCGAATCCGCTTCTTTTATTCGAACTTACCTAAAATCAAAAACAAAATAAAATAAATAACTAAAAATCAAATATATTTACATAAAATAAGATTAAAATGTGGTAAAATATATATAATAAACCCATGTGTTTTGCAACACATCATTAATGCATGTGTCGCTTTACATTTGTGACTTCGTTGGACATGTTACAGCTCAGTTTTTACTTTGTAATGTTATTATGTCGAGTTCATTACAAGCCTTATATTTAGATAAACAAAAAAGTATTATGTATAGGACGTTAAAACGTTGCAATGGTAAAAGAATTTAGAAAGCATGATACACGTGTCATACCCGGCAACATGATATGTTTCTGATTTCGCTAAAAATAATAGTATGTCTCACACGTTGTAATGTTGTATTATGTTGTTTAGGTATAGTAATTAAAGTAATTTAACGCTTGTTACGTCAAAGTACTTAAAAATGAGCTAAGGATCGAGTATTATGTCATTCAAGTATATAGTCATTGACGTCGTAAGTATAAAAGCTTAGTCGATGACATCGACTCTTGGTGACCTTGACAAGAACAAGCAAGAAAATGAGCTAAGGGTCAATAGCATAGACTAACACTGTAGCATTGACTTATCAAAGAAAGATGTGACCCCAAGTCACCAACATTTTCAAGTTAACACCCTTAACACAAGTCACCAACATTTTCAAGTTAACACCCTTAACACACTCCAGTTATCTTGAACATTGTTGTGATTATTTAATCATGCATTGCACATAATTAGTGGTAATTAAGTTTGCAGGCTAAGTTATCCGTGACAATTATTGCACAAACACTCATCTATATAATAATTCAAGGTTTTAGGGGGCAATTTTTTGAGGAAAAATATTTGTTATATAATATGAAGTTTGAGAGGGAAATTCACCATGCATTAGCTGATGGAGTCAACAGTATAGAAGATGAATGTATTGTTTTAATAACACACTTATAGTCATTTTTTTTTGTTTCCATTCAATTTTTAAATTTAAAATATTTAAAAAATTTTGCTTAAATAAAAGGTATAGAAGATGAATATATTTTTTTAATGTGTTATTGGAATTATTGTTATTTACTCGATCAATGAAGCGTAATTTAGAAAATCATCTTTAAATACATAAATGTTATCTAATTATTAAAATGTTTATTGGATTATATCAACCTGTGTATAAATCAACTCGTGTGTCTACACGAGTATTAAACCTAGTGTAACATTAATTCGGGAAATTAGTGGATCAGAAGAGTTTGTACCCAAATGTTGCCAAAATAATAAAATAATAATAATGGGCAACTAAATAAATGTAAATTAAGGTTATTTATATGTTATGTGATTTACATGATTACTTCTGTGAACTTTTCAGAAATAGTGTATTTTACGCGTATTTACGTTTTAGCGGATTGTAGTCGTTTTTATAAGAGACGGAACTTTATAAAAATAATAAACCAGGGAGTTTTCTTGTTATTTAGCGGACAATATTTAAAAGGGATCCATGGATCATCTAGGTGATCTATGAAGCACCTAAAACCCATGTTAGTACCCATATTTATTAGTTTAAAAAAATATTTTCCTCTAACCTTAAAAAACCCGCATGTCTTATCTTCTCTGTCATTGTGTTTCCGAGGTCACTTAATGAAATAAAAGAAAGGAAGTGAAAGGAAAGAAAAGTTTTGCGACGTGAATACCCTCTAAGTACCTGATCGTTGACCTTGTACTTTAATTGACGTTAGTCTTGATCAAATTAGGTATTATCTAACATCTCTAATCAATCAAAAGTAAGTATTTTGCATACTTTTGTGTTTTTATGAGATGTTAATGTTAGGGTTAAACCCTAGTTCATCCAAACATCTTTAATTTTGATAATGTTCGAACTTATGATCAAATTGATGATTCTATGATTTTTATATGTTGTTCGTATTAATAAAAATGCAAACTTATGATATGTGTTCTTAGATTACTAAAGTTAGTATCATTATTGTGAAATTGGTATTTAGGATTCATGATTAGATACATTTGGATTAATCTAATCTAATCGTGTTAGTATGCTATCGGTGGTTTATTATGATTATTAGATGAATGAATTTGTTTTTTGTTCAACTAGGAAAAACATATTTTGATGCAGAACTTAAATCTGAATTGTTTAGTTCGTCTATAAGCCAAATAGAAACCAAATAAATCAATTCTTGAGCTTAAAACTAACTTTAAGGGGTCTATTTTTAAACCCAACTTGTCTCATACTTTTCTAAAAAGTTTTTATTAACGAACATGGAAAAATAAAACTGAAGGTCGAATCTGTTTTTGGATGATAGATTTTGAGTCAAATTCCCAATGGCATAACTAACTCAATTTTAGAGATTTTGACTTCATTCCTTTTGGTAATGAATAGTTTAGGTGTCTAGAAGATATTCCACTTGGTCTTGCATGCGTAGGCTTAATATTCAAGTTTTATAGATTTTTGACGTTTGATAACTCTAAATAGTAAGATTTTGTTACCTTTGATCCAAAATGTTTTATTTCGAAACTTTAACTTTGCTTTAAAACTAAGAGAATAATACCCAAAGACCACAAATTGTTGTAGTTGTTGTTCAAGTATTTTAAAACATGTTTCATTCTTCGAGTGAAAAATAAAATTCATAATCACGAACCCTAAATCTGACAACTTGTTCATCTAAAGTTTGGCTTGCAACATACATGAGAAACTTAAAACATCTCAAATAACACTAACTAGTTGTTAATTGTGGTTATAATACTTCGAGTTTTTATCTCGACTCTAAAACATTCTAGGAACCTTGAGTCGTTAAATTTGCAAGTTTGTGTTTTAACTTTCTAATAGTAGAAACTTTATCGAATTTGAAATTTATAAAGTAAACACTACACGTGTTATATTAAAGGTGGTGATTGGTTATCTGTTGTATCCTTATATAATATAGCAAAACAAAAAAAATCCTATGTGGCATTTTTTCATAGCTTTTAGTTTATGTGGCATTATTTGAGAGATTATCTCACAATAATGATTTTTTATTTAAAATATGTATATAAAATTTATTATAATAAAATTAATTACATTTTTGGTCCCCTAATATTTTGGAGAGTTATGAAAAATTTAAGAGTATTTATATTTTTAGCCATTTACTACAAGGGGTGTACGTGAGTCGGTTTATATTTGATAGGGTTTAAAAATGAAACTTAAAGATAAAGTTAATAATAACATGCATTTAAAGACATCGGTGTTTTATAAATATACATAACATTTTTATATGATTAAATCATAAAAAATAATAATAATAAACTACACCATAAAACTAAACACTTTATTCTCTTTAATTTGAATATACTATTGCTATACTAAAAATCTAATTTTTAAAAATATATCATGTGTTCCGTTTTACCCGATTTTGTCTCAAAACTGAATGGAACATTCATGAACATTCATAAAGCATCACTTGAATTGTGTTCTCGAGCGTAGCGCGGGCACTAAACTAGTTGAATATATAAGCACGTTAAAACGTTAACTTGTTAAAAACAGACGCCTTGAAGGCTTGAAAATTTGAAACCCGAGACGGGCTTAACAAGCCAAGCCCATAAGCCCAAAAAGCATAAGCCCAATAAGCATAAGCCCAATAAGCATAAGCCTAAGTACATATACATATACCATACCCCTTCTGTTTTTAGTACAATCAAAGAGCTGCATAACGCAAACACGCAACGCCTATTTTGCATCAATTCAATTCAATTCAATCCAATCAAGGTATTGTATTGTTCATCGCTAATCTTTTGTTTCATTTCGTTTTCAGATCTGAATCACAACATCCTGCTTGTGTTTCTACAGCTGAACAGTGAGATACAGAAACCCTAGCTGGAGTTATTTCCGGCGGTTATTCGAAGTAAGAACTGTAACAAATTCATCATCTTTTGTTAACGTTTCTTTATATAATTTGTCTCAAATTCATCAAGTTATTAACTTGTAATCAGCTCAGTTTTTCGTTTTCTCGGAATGTTGAACACATTGTGCATGTGATGGGTTTTTGAAACCCTAAATTGACACACTGTCGTTCATCATTGGTTCATTGTGCTTTAGTATCACACATATGTTGATGTACATGAAGGATGCACATAGATTGCGGTAAATAGAGAAGTGGTTTTAAGTTTCTAATTGCAGCTTCCTGGAAAAGATCTAGAGGTGAGTGGGGGATAATTAGTTGATTTTCTTGAAGCAAATTCACATTTACTTGAACCTTGCTGAGTTGCTGAATGTGTTTAGTTAAGAAGTCATGTACTTTTTAGTTATTAGATGGTTCACCTAAAAAACACATCATTTATGGTTTGTTTGGTATGAGGTAATGATATGGACAAAGCAATGGAACGTATAGAGAAATGGATGGGCAAAGGAATGAAATAGATCATTACCATTCCATTGTCTAGTCTGTTTAGCTTATAGGAATGAAATGAATCATTAGTTCTTGTTGTTTGGTAGGCAAAAAGACAAATTAATGAAATGTAATTCATTAAAAATGACAATAGCGTGTTTGTAAATAACAATTACCACTTATTATGAGAATACCCAATTAAAAATTATAATAAATTTAAGTTATGAAAGTTAAAGTTTTTTTTAAGTAATATATTCATATTATGGGTTGGGGCATGAATCTGGTAACTGGATCTTGGTTCGAATCATGGGTCAGATCTTGGTTCGGACCATGGGTTGATTCATGGTTCAAGACATGGGCCATGACATGAGTCAAGTCATGAGTTAGATCATGGTTCAGGTCATAGGTCGGAGCATGAATTGAGGCATGAGTCGTTCATGGGTTGAGTCTAGGTTCAAGGCATGGGTCGGGCCGTTGGTTAGCTCATGTTTTGGGTCGTGGGTTGGGTCGGGCCGTTGGTTGGTTCAAGGTTTGGATCGTGGGTTGGATCATGGGTCGGGGAAGGGGTCCGACTATGGTTCGGCTCATGGAATCGGGTCGTAGTTCGGGCATGAGTCGGACATGGTTCGGTTCATGGAACTGGGTCGTAGTTCAGGCATGAGTTGGACATGGTTCTGTTCATGGTATGGCTCTTGGTTTGGGCCATGGGTTGGTGTGGGGGTGGATGGAATGCAATTGAGGTATTTAGAGGGAATGCAATTCTTTGAGGTACCATTCCATTGGCCAACCAAATACTCTTTTTTCATTCACTTGCAATGGGTCATTCTTGTCTGCCTTTCATACGTGCATACCAAACATTAGGTTTTTTAAAAGTGATATATGGGTGAATGTTTGAAATAACAGTAGAGTAAAACAATTCTGAGTAAGGTAAATACATAAATATATGGTGAATTTACATCATCTTATGACTGAGATGCTTTGTTTATGATAGATGTCAACGGCTTGGACTAATATGAGCTTTGGAATCATACATAGGGATGTAAAGGGGAATTAGGGGAAATCAGTGTGGAGTTGTGACTTGTGATTATGTAAATATTGTTGGACCTCAAATTTATTTCCAAAATGTATTGCTGTGGAGCACATGGCGCTTACGAGCATTTTAGAGGATTTGTGGAATTTTATTTCAAATGTTATAGCTGTCGCGCTTCATGGATTGCATGAGCATTGGAGCTTATGAAGCACTGCTCCTCTTGAGGAGTGCTATTTTGGTTTGCATTATGGTTTTGTTTTTAACTCTTTTTTCATTGAAAATACCATGCAAAAGATGTGTTTACAAACACACTACTTGTAGTTATAAACTAGGAGGCATCACCTCATGATCCCTTTGTGAGTTTCTGTTTCTGATTATTTTCTTTATTTGCAGTTTTGGGCTAGCTGTCTCTTTGGAACTGAAAATGAGTAGCCGCTTCTCACGCATGATTTATGTTGGGAACTTGCCCCTTGATATAAGAGAACGGGAAGTGGAAGATATTTTCTACAAGGTGTGTGTCGTTTGTCTCTTTTCTTCTGAGTCTCCAATCTATCATCTAAGTTTGCAAACGGATACTAATAGCACTAGATATTTTGATATCTTCACTTGAGTTTGATTAGAATTTTGATTTTCATATTTGAGTTTGACGGACGTTGAAATAAATAACCAAGTGCGATTTTGTTTAAACTTTTCGCCTCTTTCAAATTTGAGATCTAGGTGTGTGTAAAATCTTCATCCAAATTAGTTGGAGTATTATCTGAATTCATCCATGTCATTTTGTCAAGGGAAGATATCCACACCTTTTTTATTTGTATTGAGTTCAACTTTAATGAACCTACGTGGCTAAGCTATGTAAAACAGCAAAACATTTTTTCGGTAAAAATAATCTAATGAAAATGAAAGAAAAACCACTGAAAAATTAAAAATTTATATATTGTTTTAATCAACAGTCAACAAGTTATACTACCAAAATGTAGAATCACTTTCTCAAAAGCAATCGAAGGGTGCAGAAGGTTGAGTCGCTTATTTCCATCTTCTTGGCACTTTAATCAAAATCATTTATCGCTGATCGTTTCTAAAACTAGCATATATCATCTTTATATGCTTATACTACACATTATAATTTACATACCAGGCCCGCATATGCTGTGTGTGGCTACTGTGTGCGCGTTTGTGTAACAAAAGAACATAATGGAAGCACTTGCTTAAGATCTCTAAGTAATTTTATTTTTCCATTTCCCGTTATTCAGTCTTTGCATTATACAAACTTATTCTTGTTTCAAACTTTCAATGTTCTATTTTAATATCATTTTTCGTTTGTTCTTCAACTTATGTGTGGGTGCATGTATTTCTGCAAATTATACACACATATATGAATAGTACTTTAGCATTTAGTTAAACAAATTTGAATCTGAATTTGGATACTATTAGCATATTTGTAATCAAAAGGATAATGCATTTAATCAAACATCTATGTTGAAAGTTGTTCAGACTAATATCGGCTGTACATGAGCTCAGTCTTTACTAAATGTGAAGTCTTTTAGTATATTCTTTATCGTTGCCATTTATAAGCCTACCAGTAACTCAAATTAAGGGCATGTCTGATGGCTTAGTCTTTTTCAGATGCCCGAGTTTATGCCTTCCACTACTTGCTGGATACAAACTATAATTTTGCTTGATACTCTTTTATACTATCTAAAATCTTTGTTGATCCCCCAAGTTTCAAATATCATGAATTTGAAATTGTTGGACGATATGGTGTATTTTCAAGCAGGAGGATATGATCAGCATTCTTATGATGGTTTTTGTCTCATGCAGTATGGGCGCATATTGGACATAGAATTGAAGATTCCACCTCGTCCTCCTTGCTATTGTTTTGTGGAGGTAATTTATTTATTTTCAACTTCATTCTGAGTTTTTTCAAATTTTTTCTGGAGAAGGAAATTCTACAAATTTTTTTGACTGATTGATGCTGTTGAAATTTGTAGTTTGCTGATGAGCGAGATGCTGAAGATGCAATCAGGGGCCGGGATGGCTATAATTTTGATGGATGCCGCCTGAGGGTAACACGCTATTTTGATTCTTTTATTGGTTATTGCTACAACTTGCTATTCATGTTTTTTATTATTAAAAACCTTTGATGTGCCTTTTCTTGTACAGGTTGAGCTTGCTCATGGGGGTCGTGGACAATCATCCTCTGGTGATGGCCGTGGTAGCTATGGTGGTGGTGGCGGTCGTGGCCGTGGCGGAGGCGGCGGTGGACGTTTTGGCATTTCGCAACGTTCCGAGTATCGAGGTTCCACCTGAGACATGCAATAATAAATTGATTATAAACTATAGAGGTGACGAAATATGTGGATTAGGCGAGTTGGGTGATCAACACAAATGGGTATGGGTGAAACCTGAAAGTGGGTAACATTTTTGCGTTGGTCAGTATAGGCCAGGCTGACCCACAAAACTTCGTGGATTTTGTAAATAACTAATGTATTAGACATGATTAAATTGTATTATTAATATTAATGTTACAAAGTATTTTCTTTGAAATAAGACGTTCACAACATTGTAAGAATTTGAGGACATTTGACCTGTATAACTTTTTTGACCCCCTCTTTATTATTCATCCATCTGTCTCTAATTAAACAAATACAATTCTAATTGGCTTGTTTATATATATATATATATATATATATATATATATATATATATATATATATATTTAAATGGGTGATGGGATGGATTTACCACCTCTAATAAACTACAACTTAAGACATGCATTTTTTTCAATCGTATCATTTGACATGTTCCCTTTCTTACAGTTATCGTTCGAGGGCTACCATCATCTGCTTCTTGGCAAGACCTTAAGGTAACATTTAATCATTTATGTTTAATGCTTTTAGCTTTTCTTATTACTTTGCTGCCTTTTTAACTCGAATAAAATATAAAATTTTCTTTCAGGACCACATGCGTAAGGCTGGAGATGTATGCTTTGCTGAAGTTGCCCGTGATAGCAAGGGTATGAGTTATAGCATTTTGATGTGTTTACTCTTACTAAAACCGGTTTTATACGAAGTGAAAATGTGACAATTTTGACCTATTTATATACAAATGGATTGAGCGGATGATGTATTATATTCACAACTAGCCAAACAAGGCAAAGTGTTTGAATGCCAGAGTAAAGTTGTTTATAACTCATAAAACCTTTTAAATCATATTTTTTTTAAGTTTGCTTAATTTAATGATGAAATGGTTATTATTTTTGCAATCATATGTAATGTGGTACTTTTTAACTTTTTGGATAAAATTTCTATGGGCCGCCCAGTATTGTCCGATCCTCATAAACAAGTTATCCAGTCTGTTTTGACACTTCACCCTTCACTCAAACTTAGCAGACCTGTTCCTGCCATCTTTATTTCTGCATATTAGTCATTACATGCAGTTCTTATTCTAACCAAAAAGTTCATATCTAGGGACATTTGGTCTTGTTGACTATACCAACTATGACGACATGAAATACGCTGTAAGTTTCTGAGTTATTGTCGTGGAATATGTATAGCTTATTTGATATTTTTATCTATATAATCAGTCCTTCAAACATCTGATGTGCTTTTTTTGTCACTCAGATAAGGAAGCTTGACGATACTGAGTTCAGAAATCCATGGACAAAAAGTTATATTCAGGTAGTAATATTAATTTTCTTTTTTGCTAACATTTGCACAAAGTGAACTAAAAATATATTTCTTTAACTACTGAAAATGTTGATTATGCTCTATATTTGGGTTACAGATAAAACATGCCTGGCTGGGTTGAACCAAAAACACTTTTTTGTTCATACTTTTTTTAGTAAATATATCAAGGATTTAAAAGGTTGTATGCATTAAAATAGACTTTGGGCAATTGTTAATTTGTTTGAGATGGAAGACAACTAAATCTTTACCTTATGGATGCAGGTAAGGAAGTATGAAAGGAGTCCAAGTAGGAGCCGGAGCAGGAGCAGAAGCCGAAGCAGGAGCCGAAGCAGAAGCAGAAGTTTGCGACGCAGCAGGAGGTATGAAAAAAGTTATTATTTTTGGTTATTCCATAATCTTATTACTTATGTAAATTGGATTTATTTTGCAGCAAATCCTTGGAGCGATCTGTGTCAAAATCACCATCAAAATCTAGGTCTGCATCTCCTGTGAAGTCGCCAAGGTATTTTAATATAGCCTACACACATATACATACATATATGCGTATACCCACACATATATAGAGAGAGGGAGAAGAGTTCGAATGAGTCATTAAATATTTAGGAATTAAAGGCAACAACTTTATAGCCTCTCGTGTTTCTTCCACTACATGAATCATTAAATATTTTAGTTCCTAACTATTTAGGGGTTGTCATTTGAACTCACCACACACATACATGACAATTTTACCATGTGCATTTTTCTGGCAATTTCTACCTAATTTTTTTGTAAATGGGTTGTTTCAGGATATGTTTTAAAACACCGAATTTGCTTAAGCCATATGATTCAACTAAATAGAAAAAAAAGGGTCCAATTGGTTGGAACTATTGGGAGGTGTACTAGAGTTTATGAAACCTCCTAAACTGATTCATAAAATTCCACGCATTTATCTATAATACTCCAAAAGACAGATATGATCTGTGTGTGGGGATTGCCCCAACCTTTTATGACCCTAAATCGTTATTGCTACTTGTAATTCTATTTTTCTAATAACTGTCCATAACAATGCAGAGCCAGGTCAAGGTCAAAGTCAGAATCACCTCGTAAGGTACAACATATCTCCTTTTCACGTGTGTTTCTTGAACACATCATTCAGCGAACAACTTATTGGCTACTACTAGTTCCAATAATGGCTTGAAAAATCATTCAACTTTTTTATTCCAATTGCCTCTAATCTTACTTTTCTTGTATTGTTTTCACTTTCAGGCGCCAAGTCCGGGCCAGTCTTAGCTCCATTTATCTATTTGTTGGAATTAGTATGTTTTAGCAAGTTATTTGCCGAATGATACAGCTAGACGTATGATGAACCCTCTTGAAATCATTAGTCTTGTTTGCTTGTTTGTTTGTGATACTTTTCAGATTTTCTAGTTGTGATACCAGTCAGACTCATAATCTGCAATATCAGACTTTTGTTTGTTAATGGTCATGCAATTGCTTTCACTACACTTGTTTGATAAAGTGTTTTTTTCTGTGATTTTATTACGTGGATGGTCGCTGCGAACGTCATATTATTGTTTTGGTTTTTCTAAAAGGTTTGTTAGTATATGCAAAATGATCAATGGTACCTTAGACTATGTGTAATGGTTATCAAAGAACATTAACCATAAGTCCATAATTTGTTAAAATTTATAGCTATAGGTTGATTATGGACTTGAGTACTTGACTATGTGTAATGGTTATCAAGGAGCATTAACATAAGTCCATAATTTGTTAAAATTTATAGCTTTAGGTTGATTATGGACTTGTAATTGGATCGCTTTTTTCTTTTGGGTAAATTTTTTTTTTGGGTAATGTTGTAGAAATGTAACTTTTAGTTTTGTTAGTTTAAAAATTATTCCAAATAGATCGCTTTTCTTCACTTCATACTTTGTTCTAAGTATATGGTTCAACATGTTTTTGTATTATGAATTATATTTTATAATTTTTTATGTTAATGTGAAGCAAAGATGTGAATTGTAGTTTTTTTATTTTCTAATACAGTTAACAATTTTTTAAATTTTTTAATACAATTACATGTATTACATAACAATTGTTCGATTTGAAAATTTAGTCACCTAATTTAAGCAAAAAATATTGAGTGATCTAAATAGAACAAAATTAAAAGTTTGACTTAAACCTTATAGTATGCCTTTTATCAACACTCGGTTGAAAATCAGAGTATAAATACATCAAGAAAACATCCAGTCTTGCGGCTTTTTTTTGTGTATTTTCGCAACTTTAAAACCGCTATGATATCAAACCAAGACACTTTTCAGAGAATGCAGGTGAAAACAAAAACTTATTTTATTATTTAAGAAAAAGTAACACCAAAAGTCAGATATTGTCACTTTTTATAATGTCACAAATTACACTTACCTTTTAATGATATTGTAATGAAAAACACACGTCAACTACAATCGTAATTTACCAAATGCATGCTTTTCTAAACTCCCATTAGCCCATGATTTCCTTGTAGTTGTAGTACCCTGATAAGTTGTAAGTGATGTTATGTTTTTATGATGAGCATCCATATGAAGCTTGACCTGTAGACAGTTTTCTTAATCTTTCATGAACTCATTGAGGTAGTTCTACTTCGTATCATCGTGGTTGCACTTCTATATGTTGTATCATACCCCATAAGCGATTGTGTATTGGCTGTGGAGATAGTTTTTTTTATTAAACCGCCAATCACCACTGAGGAATCGGGCCACACATTCATTCTATTCCAAATGGGTCAGAACAGGCCCATGGGAAGCGAGTCGTCTCATCCACCATGTGAAGACCCACCAAGGTGGGAGAAAAACCCCATATGATCAGGATTCGAACCTAAGACCTATTAGATCCCAAGCTCTATTCCTCATCTTTATGCCGTTGAACAAAAAGGCCAACTGCGGCTGTGGAGATAGTTGTTTTTTTATTCCTTTCGGTTTTGCATTTCTCAATTTATGGAAACTGGTGATTTTAGATTGTAATCATCAATTAAACATGTTTATTAAATATCTGCCAAAATGACAAAACACTTGAACAAGCTTTAACAGTCTACACTATTCTCAGTTTATACATATAAATCATCATTGAAACATGCCTATTAAACATATGCCAAGTCAAATATCACTTGAACAATGTGTAACACTCTGCAATATTCTATTAACAATTGTGTCACGTAGATAGGTGAGTTTTTTCGGATCCATTGTTGAAGGATACGATGCTTAAAAACAACAACACTGTGCTAAAGAGGTAGAAATAAGAAAACTTATTTGTTACATCCCAAGTTTACTACCAAGTTGGTTTATATGATATTAAGGATTTTGTAAGATGGTCTAAAGGGGTTTAAATATACCGTTAGTGCAGATGCCGAGTCATATTGAATTTTGATCCTGGGGGCATAATGAGAAGAAGACATTGTTGATGTTGATGTTAGATCACTATTACTTTTCTTTTCAACAAGTCTAACTCCAAAAGCAACAGGTCGTTGTATATCATCTCCAACTCCAAACTTCGCAGGTCGTTCTCTATACTTATCTTGAATGTTAAAATCAAGAGCTTTGTACGTATGATCCCACCAAATAGTGCGTCTCAACGAACCAAATGAAACATACCACACCCATGTCTGATACTTACGACTATCACCATCACTCTCCTCCCAAACCACATCATCTTCAAAATCCATACCGCTCAATTGCTTCATACTTATTATCGTACCATCTTCAGTTTCTAAGTTAAGTGAAACTACCATGCACATTAAGAAACCGGAGAAGTCATTGCACCAATTCTCTGGAAGTTTCAATCTACAACTACTTCCTCTAAGCAAAGGAGGCGTAAACCCCTTTGGAATCTCAAGGTCCGTAAGGCGCAGATGCATAGAGCCGTTTTCAAAAGCATTTCCCTAATTGATCAACACCGGATACATTATATGGAGATAAATAATTGATTTTCAAAAATCACAGAGACATACCTTAAGCATGGATTGTAGTAACTTGTTACTCCACCCACATTTTAGTGTGACTTGACATAACTCTTTACAGTCTTTGTTAAAATCTTCATCAATTGTAAGTGCCTCGCAAGAGGGTGCTTTAAGAATAGCTAAACTTGATGGGAGTTTGGGCAATTCACGAAGCATTGCAGATCGTGATAGAACGAGGCATTTTAGCTGGGTAAGTTGCGAGAGGCTAAAATCTAGTTGTGACAACCAGTTACTACTTAAATCCAGCTCTTGTAGGTTAGATAACAAACCAATACCACATGGTTTATTTCTTTCTTTTAACCAACAAGCCCTTATTATCAGACACTTGATGCTTTTCATTTGACTAAATGTTGGAAGCTTATTAAGCCTTTTAGATCCGTATACATATAAGCGTTCAAGACTTGTACAGTTTTCGAGAGATGGGTGAATCTCTTCCAAATTCTTACAATGGTAGAGTCGCAATTCTTGAAGACGTGGGAGTCCATTAAAATCTGGTGTGCTGATTAGCTTCCTCATGTGACTGAGCTGAAGCACTTTTAAATGAGGTAGATCCTATAAAGTATATCCAAGTTAACACAAACGAGTTTACGAATTTAGCATGATCCCATTATTAAAAACTTCATTTCAGCGAACTAATTATTACCTGGTCACCCATCCAAAGTTCTCTTTGTATGCCAAAATCCAATTTTAGAACAACTAGTTTTTTTTGGTAGAAAAGCGTCTGGGAAAGAACTTGCAGGATATGAAGACCAATGAATATAGCGTAACTCATTTGAAAGATAACTAGGCCCTTCAGAGAAATCAGTTGATACAATAAGCCACCTTAGTTTCTTCATGTTTGAAACAAGCTTACCTATGGGTAACGAATAATCGCACTCATTTGTGAATCGTATGGCTTCAATCGTGTCATTTTCCTGCAATAAAGAAGGTAATTATACGCGTTGAGTTTCATTTACAATTGCACATATGATATAATGTAAATTTTGAAAGTTGAACCTTTACCAGTATTTCATCCCCGGAACATATTTCTTTGATATCTTCATGTTTCCAAACTCTGCTATGTTTTGCAGGAGGAAGTTCCCCTCTAACTATATAGTGTCCCATTTCTTGTACAAGATCATGCATATCGAATTTAACACCATACTGATCGTCAATGCCAAGGGTAGGAGTAATTAGAGCTTTTTGACTTAGTACCTTTATCCCTATTTCAGGGTGATAACCACAAGCTTCAAATGCCTCCATTGCTTCAAGTAAGCGTCTTCCTCTCCAGAAACACGCAATATCTAAGAATAACTCTTTCTCGTAAGGCTCGAGTCCATCATAACTAATTTTGAGTATATTCATGACCTCTGGATTTGGGATGTCTGCTAACTTTTTCAAGGCACTGATCCACTGGTTTTTGTTTTTGTCATATAGAAAAGAACCTAAAACTTTAAGTGACAGTGGGAGCCCAGACGCATAAGAAACCACACGTAATGAAAGAGTCTCATAATCTTCTACAGGGTTTTCTTCATTATACGCGTGAATCTTAAAGAGTTGGATAGCCTCATCATTTGATAATAATGTAGCACGATAAATGTGGTTTACCTTATGGGTTTTCAACAAATGTTCATCTCTAGTTGTTATTAGTATCCTGCTCCCACTACCAAACCAGTTATGTTTTCCAACTAGCGCCTCTAACTGGTCAAGTTTATCGACATCATCAAGAAGCACCAAAACTTTTCTATTACATAACATGCGTTTCATCATTCGTTTTCCTTCCACAACACTATTTAATTTCACTTCTGTTTTGAAAAGAGCTGATAACATATTCTCTTGTACTTTACTTAACCCATGCTTGTTTGTCTCCTCTCTAACATTCTCCACAATGCAATAACCTTGAAACTGTTGACATATTTCCATACAAAGAGAAGTCGCAAGAGTGGTCTTACCACCACCCCCAACCCCCCATATCCCAACCATGCGCACATCCCCTGACCCAACGTCTAATAATGACTCCAACTTTTGGAAGCGAACCCTTATTCCAACAAGATCTTCGTCCACACATGAATTTAACACAAACAATTTATCCAAAATTGTATCAACAATCTTTTTGATGAATTGTGATTCATGCCTACATGTTGGATATGCATGCAAAGTTATTGTATCAACATAGTAAATAAGACAAGTTATAAATAAACTTAAGACCTTAAACTGAATCAACTACAATACACACACGTCTAAATTTACAATTTCATGAATATGAAGAGTAACGGGTTCTCTTAATAGTTCAGATGTCTAAATGGTTCAAACTGTTTGTTTCACGAGCAGATGTCTGAATGGTTCAGACATTTTCCTCTGAATGGTTAAGCATTAGTCTGAATGATTAAAAGCTCTTATCTAAATTGGTCAGACATTTGCCTTTGAATAGTTAAACAATATACTAGCTAGCTCTTAATGATTTAGACCTCTTATTAGTTCAGCACTTGCCATTCAAAAGTTATCAAACAACCCTAAATTCATTAGCAATCAAATAAACGAAACAATTTACATATGTTAACATAAGGACTTAAAAGTTACCCATCAGCAATGTTCTTAGGCTCCCATCCAGCAATGTTACCAACATCAACAAGCGCGCGTCGCCATACACTACCTCTAATCACATTTTTAGCCTCTTGTTTGGCAAACCCTTCTCCAAACTCCCCCGTTTGATTTCGCACATGTGTTGGTTCCACATTATAAAATATGGGCATAACAATTAGCTCACTCTCATCCTTACATTTCATGATATGTGCAAGTTCTTCCAAACACCATGAAGAGTGAGCATAGTTTTTCGAGAGTATTATTAGAGCAATTTTTGATTGTTTGATAGCATGGAAGAGGGATTGGTTGATGAGTTGGCCTCGGGGAAGTGATTGATCGTCTTTGTAAACGTTGATAAGGTGTTGGTTTAGAGCAGAGTAAAGATGATCCACAAAGGTTTTGCGAGTGTCTTCACCTCTAAAACTAAGAAAAACATCGTATTTAGATGATCCAGATGACATTGATGTAAGTTTTGGTGTAAACGAACTGGATCTTCTCTTTTGATTTGTACTTTGGGGGAAAGAAGATCTACACAGATAAGAGAGATAACACTTTCATTTGTATGCATATAACTGAACCGTTACCTACACACATAAAACAAAAGACCAAGCGTAGTAGAGAAAAGACAAAAACTATATAAATATCTATATATGCATTTTTTGTAGTTTATATATATATATATATATATATATATATATATATATATATATATATATATATATATATATATATATATATGGATCCATTCAAATGAGAACACTTTTAACTTGAGGACAACTTAGGAACCGCTTTAACTGTTGTATTTTTTATAATATAAATTGACCAAAATGCTTATAATTAACCTAATTTTAACATCTATTTAAAAAATATATGATTTGTGAAGTCGTTTGTTAAAATGCATATATGCACCCACATTACTTGTACACAAACACACATTATGGGTGCATATATGCATTCTAACAAACGACATCACGAATCATATTTTTTTTAAATAGATGTTAAAATTAGTTGAATTATAAGCATTTTGGTCAATTTATATTGCAAAAAATTCAATAGTTTGACTCATTTTATGTGACATCTGCCCCAAACCCGAACCCGAATGTCCGACTCGAACCTGGATCCATTCGCCTTTTATCTAATTCGTATCTAAAGTCATCAAGTCGTAACGTTTCGTTATTATTGTGAATAAACATGTCGGACGTTACGTTATTTCTTGTCTTTAATAAATCGATTATTATCTAACGTTTACTAATTAATTACTAATACAATAGTTAAATCTTAGAAGTATATAAATTGTATTTTATAAAGAGATTTTAGTAAGATTATTTAGAATGAAAGCTACTAAAGTCTCGAAACAAACATTTAACGTCAACCGCAATTTAATCATTCAAAAACGTCAACTATATAAACAATACGAGATAACGTGGGTAAGTTAGTTAGGTAAAATAAGTATTTAATTAACTTTGGGTGTAAAGTGTAACTTTTGGAAACTTGTTTTAAAGTTCTAAACTAAAAATGATAATCACACCAAAATGCAAGGGCCCAAAGTGAAAATTTCAATTAAATCAAAACAAAATCCCAGCCACACTTCGTCCCCCCCCCGTGTTTCCGGCTATGATTTCCGGCAGCCGCCGACGAGGACTCCGGCCACCCCAGTTTCGCCATTTATCAGTGTTTTGGTCAAATCAAAAGGTGGTAAAATGGTCGTGGTCGAGTCCCGAACCTGTTGGCACCTTCTAAACATCATAACGTCAAGAAAATCCATGTCTTTCATTAACATCAAAACCGTAACTTCAACTTAAAACCCTAGAATTTCTAGTTTCTTGATTCTAGTTATTGTGTTACTTGCTTCGTTTCTAAATAAGGTTTACCCGGTTAATTAGGTGATTCTAATATCTGGGCGATCCTCGGTTCTTTCTAGTTGCGATTCTAGTGTTACTATTATCTTTGGATTTTAAGGTGAGTAAACTCACTCCCCTTTTTCCATTTTACTATTTTGGGGCTGAAATATGTCTTTTACTATATTGCGTTTTCTATTCGTTTTCTAAAAGAGATCATACAAATATGTTAATCTAGTTCGCGGCTTGATGCAATCGTATGTGTTAGTTAAAAGTAGTTTTATTGCTTGGTAAACCCACCGGTACAATGTTAGCGCTAATGGTTTGACAAACCCACCTGCTTGTACAACATCGATAGGTGATTTAAACCCGGCCTTTCTAATTCCATGTTTACTATGTCGAGATGCTATGTTGCTATACTATGTTGCTATACTATGTTGCTATGCTATGATGCTATACTATGCCATGTCCCTAAATTGCTAAATGATGACTTATATATCGAGACGGTAAACGACGGTTATTAAAAGTCATCATTACTTCTTACATGAGTGGTTCTCATGACAAATGGCTAAACGAGATACTATGGTTTCTATTGTGGTTGGTGTGCTATTCTATTCTAGGGGTCCTGGTAGGGTGATATTACGAAATTACTATACATATGGGATTGCGCAGCATATCTTGTTGATCTCGGATTTCAATACTATTACTATTCAATTTGGGTTTTACTCACTAGCTTGTGTAGCTAACTTTATTTTCACATATTTCAGGTGATGCTTATGATTATTTTGCTGCTTTTGCCAAGACATAGGATTGCCTTGGACCTAGTTTAATTAATAAAGACGATTGCATTTACTGTTTCGGTTTTATTACTTTTGTCGTATCCATTTAAGACTGATGTTCTAAACTTACTATATCATTATTAAACGTAATAAATAAATACCATGTGCTTTGTTTACTATGGATATCCAATTCTATGACAGCCCGGTGTTTTCCGCCACCGGGCGGGGTGTCACAGTTGGTATCAGAGCCATGGTTATAGGGAACTAGGATAGGGTATTAGAAACACATCGTCCTAGACTATAACCTAAGAGTCCTTAGTGCAAATAGATGTACTTAGGAATTCTTTTGAACTTATTTGTTTTCCTTCTACGAACCTTTCTATGCTTTTCTTAATCTCATTTCTTATCCGATTTCGCGAAGGAGCTACAAGAGACTCGTCTGTGTGATTAGGATCTTTCTCTTTGTGGAATCCCGTCATCGTCTTAAGTAAGTTTGAAACGTGGGAACGTGTGCAATCCGGAAGGGGGAACACCTGTATCACGGACATCCTGTCTAAGGCAAAGCATTTCGTATAAATCTCTTTAAGAGACCTGTATGCTTACCTGGGGATGTACGAGATGAGTGTGAACCTATAGGCTAAAGCACGCTTTCTCGAATACGTTGAAAACGAACTTAACACTTTGATAAGTCATTAGTGTCCAAAACCAAGACACACTCCTAAGCCATTGAAATTTCATTTACTTAATGATTCTACGATTTTCATTCCTATGATTTATAATTATTTCTATGAATTTTTATAGTGATTTAAATAATATTCCAATTTCATTTACTAATGTTTCTAAAGTTTCTAAGTGATTTTCTATGATATGTTCAAAGGATTCTATGATGTTCTAAGTACTATCACTATTTCATTTAATCGAAATTTCTAAAGTTTCTAAAGTTTCTAAAGTTTCTACGTGATTTTCTATGGTATGTTTCAAAAGATGCTATGATATTCTAAGTGGAACGAGTTGCTATTATTACATCGGATGTTTCTATCGGTCAAAGATGTTGCTACAAAACCGTGTTATTCTACGTTTCATCATTCCATTTGTTTTTTTTAGCTACAATAATACTTATGCGATATACTCGCTAGCTTATCCATATAACACAATTACACCGTTGTAAACCAAACATTTCAAATCAAAACTAAGACATACCTCAATCGAATTATCCAAAACTTCAGATCATGCATATATCAATTACCGAATTCTAAGTCGTATTTCTAATCCTAAATCACTTATCGACTCTCCAATCAAGGGTTCTTTATGATTTCTAAGTTTTAGTCAAGGCCAAATTCCATAACTAAAAAAAAAAAAAAGCTAACGGATTTTGCTATTCTTATAAGCTAATGTATTTGAATCGAACGTATACTTCAACTTGACTTCTACACTCAAATAGATTCAAAACTACTCATCTAACTACTAGATTTTAATCCAATTTCTAATCTATCATTACAACTATAAATCTACTACCAAATTATGAACTAACCATCAAAACCAGTACTCGTTAATCAACTAGACGATGCTATCCATGAATTCGTTATCCAAATTTAACGAGAACTCCTTACACAACTATTCCCGAACTCATTCAACTAAATGTTTTCATCTATACATATGACCACCAACGAAATTCTACGCAACTAGTCTTCATGCACTAATCCAAACCTAATGTGTCCATTTATAAACTCGTTACCTTAACACAACGTGTAATCAAAGGACTCTGTAAAACTAACGGTAGTTGATTTTATTAAAATAATTTTCTTATTTTCCCAAACCAAAATATATATATCGTTTTTTTTTAAAAAGAAATTTTAATAACCTTTTGGTTTTAATATCTTGTAAGAAAAAAAAAATAGATATATATATATATATACATATAAATTTCGTGATCGAATGAGCTGTGGAGTCCATGCAAAAACTAAAGTAATTACGGGTGCACACGAAATTATGAAAGTTGGTGCATGGGAATCATAGTAAGTTTTGTCTAGTGTAGCTGAGCCATATTTACTCATCTTATTTTCACTTGACTTGTTTACTCATTTTACTAATTGCATATAAGCCACGCAATTATGTGTAAGGTTACCTAATTGGTTTCAAACATTCTATTAATCACGATTACTCTCGATGATCATTTAAATAATTCTAAATCCATATACTTGAAATATTTCTTTTGCAAGTTAGTATCCTATTCTATTCCTATATCGAGTAGCAAATAAAATTTATTCGAATCTACATACAAATAGTTCAACCGAACTCTTATAAGTGAAAAGAGTTAGATAAAAAAAAAAAAAAATCCTCAATGAGACAAAGCGAATTAAAACTTCTTAATCTCGTTATTTAAAATCGTGTCTCAATCAAAATTTTTCCATTGATCGAATTTTCAAAAGTTTCTTGCGAGATGAAACTCTCTACGAAAGTGGGCAGTGTTCATCCCGTGTTTCATGTTCCTAATCTGAAAAAGTACTTATCCGATCAAAATCTCATTGTGCATATCGATAATGAATCGATGCAATTGATTGAACGAACATTGGAAATTATGGACCGTGAAGCCAAAGAACTCAAGCGTAATCAGATACCAATCTTAATGATCTTTGAAACTCAAAATGTGAACATGAATTTAAAACCAAATGAAGGTTAAGTATCCGCACCATTTTGCTTCATCTTCTTCTACTTCGGTTTGAGCAAATTTCGGGACGAAATTTCTATAAGGAGGGGAGACTGTGACATCTGCCCCAAACCCGAACCCGAATGTCCGACTCGAACCTGGATCCATTCGCCTTTTATCTAATTCGTATCTAAAGTCATCAAGTCGTAACGTTTCGTTATTATTGTGAATAAACATGTCGGACGTTACGTTATTTCTTGTCTTTAATAAATCGATTATTATCTAACGTTTACTAATTAATTACTAATACAATAGTTAAATCTTAGAAGTATATAAATTGTATTTTATAAAGAGATTTTAGTAAGATTATTTAGAATGAAAGCTACTAAAGTCTCGAAACAAACATTTAACGTCAACCGCAATTTAATCATTCAAAAACGTCAACTATATAAACAATACGAGATAACGTGGGTAAGTTAGTTAGGTAAAATAAGTATTTAATTAACTTTGGGTGTAAAGTGTAACTTTTGGAAACTTGTTTTAAAGTTCTAAACTAAAAATGATAATCACACCAAAATGCAAGGGCCCAAAGTGAAAATTTCAATTAAATCAAAACAAAATCCCAGCCACACTTCGTCCCCCCCCCCCCGTGTTTCCGGCTATGATTTCCGGCAGCCGCCGACGAGGACTCCGGCCACCCCAGTTTCGCCATTTATCAGTGTTTTGGTCAAATCAAAAGGTGGTAAAATGGTCGTGGTCGAGTCCCGAACCTGTTGGCACCTTCTAAACATCATAACGTCAAGAAAATCCATGTCTTTCATTAACATCAAAACCGTAACTTCAACTTAAAACCCTAGAATTTCTAGTTTCTTGATTCTAGTTATTGTGTTACTTGCTTCGTTTCTAAATAAGGTTTACCCGGTTAATTAGGTGATTCTAATATCTGGGCGATCCTCGGTTCTTTCTAGTTGCGATTCTAGTGTTACTATTATCTTTGGATTTTAAGGTGAGTAAACTCACTCCCCTTTTTCCATTTTACTATTTTGGGGCTGAAATATGTCTTTTACTATATTGCGTTTTCTATTCGTTTTCTAAAAGAGATCATACAAATATGTTAATCTAGTTCGCGGCTTGATGCAATCGTATGTGTTAGTTAAAAGTAGTTTTATTGCTTGGTAAACCCACCGGTACAATGTTAGCGCTAATGGTTTGACAAACCCACCTGCTTGTACAACATCGATAGGTGATTTAAACCCGGCCTTTCTAATTCCATGTTTACTATGTCGAGATGCTATGTTGCTATACTATGTTGCTATACTATGTTGCTATGCTATGATGCTATACTATGCCATGTCCCTAAATTGCTAAATGATGACTTATATATCGAGACGGTAAACGACGGTTATTAAAAGTCATCATTACTTCTTACATGAGTGGTTCTCATGACAAATGGCTAAACGAGATACTATGGTTTCTATTGTGGTTGGTGTGCTATTCTATTCTAGGGGTCCTGGTAGGGTGATATTACGAAATTACTATACATATGGGATTGCGCAGCATATCTTGTTGATCTCGGATTTCAATACTATTACTATTCAATTTGGGTTTTACTCACTAGCTTGTGTAGCTAACTTTATTTTCACATATTTCAGGTGATGCTTATGATTATTTTGCTGCTTTTGCCAAGACATAGGATTGCCTTGGACCTAGTTTAATTAATAAAGACGATTGCATTTACTGTTTCGGTTTTATTACTTTTGTCGTATCCATTTAAGACTGATGTTCTAAACTTACTATATCATTATTAAACGTAATAAATAAATACCATGTGCTTTGTTTACTATGGATATCCAATTCTATGACAGCCCGGTGTTTTCCGCCACCGGGCGGGGTGTCACATTTTATGATTCGTTAAAGTTGTACTTTTTGTACTCAAGTTAAGAGGTGTTCTCATTTGAGTGTCCCTCTATATATATATATATATATATATATATATATATATATATATTTTAGAGAGAGTAAATAAAGTACAAGACTAACAAAAACTAGCTAAACTAAGCGCACTCACTCCCCGGCAACGGTGCCAAAATTTGACCGGTGTCGAAGCCCCGGCCAAAGATAAAGAGTTTTCTTACCTTTTCTATTTTTAACTAGATTGGGCAAGTACGAGTATCGTATCCACGAGGAGTGTTTGTGGTTAGCTACTAACTTTCATTAATCAAAAAGAAAATTGTAAAAGTTGATTGGTTGTTTATTTTATAAACTAACTAATGACATAAAAAGTAAACTTAAATAAAAGAGTTGTTACGATATGGAGATAGTGTAGTCACTTCCGGTGTCGGGGTTTATGAACAAGTTGTTAATAATAATGTTGATATCAATATTGATTTGGTCATATAGACTTAACCTAGTTCAATTTCACCACTAACCTAGAGCACAATTCATATACTTACACACCAAACGTCCGTTCCTTAACTAAACTAACTAGGGGTGTACTGGGCACGTTCGAGTGGCGTATGATAAACTGTCTGTCGAACCAACGTGAAATCAAACACACATAAATAGCTATAAACAATCACATGTCAAAGTTTACAACTACTCATATATTCAATAATGACATCAAAATATATTTTAGACAACTAAAACCAAAAACCCTTCGTACCGGAGTGACTACAAGATGTTTTGTGGAGAGAGTTGAATACACCAAAGCCTACGTCAAATGCTGTCCGAAAGAAAATAACTGTTGATGTTGTGCGTGAATGAAAATGATTTTTTTATGTATATGCGACTGAGATTGAGAAAAGGCTGTTAGCGTGTGATTTTGAATTGTGATTGATTGTTCATTGTTGCCCTCTCTTTTCTTTTTGATCAGAATTAGATCTTATCTATTACTTCTTTTTTTTTTCTCGTTTTTTTTTTCTTTCTTCTTGCAGCCCAAGCCCATTAATTTTCATTTCTCTTTTTTTTTATTGATATAGACCTCTTTTGACTCGACTTGGCTTGGTTTGACACGATCATATCATTTTAACATGTTTTCTTCATGGTCTAAAAAAACAAAAACGACACAACGTAATATATTCTTGTAATCATATCAATGCAACTAATCGATTTTAACATGAAATAAGGTTCATCTAAAATGAACCGATCAAATCTCCCCAACTTATCTTTTTCTCGTCCCGAGAAATTGGTCGAACAAAATTATGAAACGCACCAAAGGCTTGCAATTTTCAAATACCAACTAACACATATCGTGACAGTTTATAATACATGTGAATGCATTGTTATGTGAAAATGATGTCTTTCAAATAGGAAGTTCACTCATTAATGCTCACTCTCTTATTTCTATAGGCTTAATGTTTCACTCATCATTTCAAAAGAACTGCGTTCCATAGGCTTGCATATATTTTCAATTCTCCACTACAAAATTGTACTCAAACATATGTCAAATGATCTTTGTAATGGTTGTAATGAGGCAGGGCTAAGGGTATGGAAAAGTGCTAAAATTGGCTCAGTTAATTAAGCATGGTAATTCTCAATTTAGTTTTCCCTTGCACTTGTTCCCATTTTCACATTCAAAATTTGTGGCTCATTCCCATGTTGATTCATATTATCATCATTTTTTCTCTTGAGGTCAACTTTTTACCTATTTCTTTTCTTTTCTTTTTTTTATGTGTCGCGTTTCTTTGATGGCCACATTTTTTTTAATGAACTTGAGGCTAATTTTTCTTCTCTTTTGACTTGAAAAATTGATATCCCTTCTTCAGTATTGTTACAAACCAACCCAACCCATTACACATGCTTAATTAAGGGTTCAAACTTCAAGAAGACTTGAAAGGGCTAGGCTTAATTGGTTACAACAAAAAGATGGAATTAATGTTTCTATCAATGGGTGTGAGGATGGACTAGTTGGGGACCAACAATGAGTGATAACACTGTCGTAGTGGCTAATGGTAGGCACAGAGACGGGGATGAATGTGTTGGGTCAATTAATTTAAAATATAACTTTAGGGATGGGATGGATGGGTTGGCCAAACCTCAGAGACCAAAATTGTAATTTACTCTTTATTTTATTTGAATTTTCGTACAAAACCCATGTACAAACACTCTTAGACATCACAACTTCTTTCTTCTTCTTCATCTCCACATCAACCACGAACAAGTGTCATTTTTTTTGGCTCACGTTTTCACTTTGTTTATCATGAGGTATGCCTTTGTTGTTGTAAGGGGTATCATATATATATCATATATATAACATGAGAAAAAACATAAAAAGTTTAGCATTACACGCAAAATTTAAGTCTTAGCCCGGTCTACCGTTACATAACACATAGGTCCGCCCCTGCCACTATCTAAACTACTTTGATGACTTCACACCGCATCGTCCGAGACAATATATTTTTTTTATATATGTCTAACAACATAATGTCACAAAATTAACATGTGTGACAAAATAAAAACTTGTTATGTCACACTAGACATCATACGTTAATGTTATCATTATTATTAGACGTGACGATGTCAACACAACATCAATTTATCAATTTAGTAAACGGGCTTTTGTTAAGGCCCAAAACTTTCAATAGGCTACAAAAATACTAATAAAGCCCAATAAAACCTGTGCCCTAAATTTCAACCTATATAACTCACACTTCCTCATTTCATCACCGTTTCTTCATCTTCATCCTCTCACAAAATCACATCATCAACAAATCTCCATATCAATGGCGGTTAGCGAGCTTGCTTGCACTTACGCATCCTTAATCCTCCACGATGACGGCATCGCAATCACCGTACCTCATCATCCTCAATCTGTACCTCATGTTTGATTTACATTTTCAGCTCATCTGATTTTGATTTGTTTTTATCGTAGGCCGAGAAGATCGCTACACTCGTAAGTGCAGCGAATGTGAGCATTGAATCGTACTGGCCTAGTTTGTTTGCGAAGTTATGTGAGAAGAAGAACTTAGATGATTTGGTTATGAATGTTGGTGCTGGTGGCGGTGGTGCTGCGGTTGCTGTTGCTGCTCCTTCCGGTGGCGGTGGTGGTGGTGGTGCCGCCGCTGCTGCTCCGGCTGCTGAAGAGAAGAAGGTAATAATTGACTTTTATTTGTTTTTGCTTGTAAAACAAGTCTATAACATACATGTGTATAACATAGCTGTGGTTTAAATTTAGTAAATAGATCTAGATATGGCAGCTCTAGGTTTTGGTTATGAATTTATTTATTTTGTTTATGTTTTGATGTTGTAGGAAGAAGCAAAGGAGGAGAGTGATGATGATATGGGATTTAGCTTGTTTGATTAGGGTTTGTTTGTTGTCAAAATGTAATGTTTCATTCACTTACCAATTTGATAGTTGTTATTTGTGTTGTGTTTTTCAATTGTTAGATTTTGTTGTTGAATTTGACTTATTTAAACAGTTTTATGAAAAACAAGTTGAAAGTTTTGATTTTGATCTTGAGGTTGCATTTTTAAGTTGCATTTGTTGCTTTGTTCCTACTTTTGACTGTGGTTGTTTGGAGCTTATAAGTTTTATATTGTGTTTTAATCTTAGTTTTTTAGCTACTTTAGTAGGTAAAATTGATGACATTTTGTTTTCCACATCGGCACTCAGCCCCATCGACCACCGTCATTGTCTACCATAACCATTGGCCTTCTGCCTCATGTCAATATATACTACATGAGTACATGAGTCTCTCTACTTGTATAGACAAGTAGCAACCTTAGACTGGCATATCAATATGTAAACATTTGATGAGGTCGGGCACACCGGTAGGCAACCACAAGCCTACCATTGTCATTGCACTCACCCCCTCCCGTCGACATCCTTTTCAATCAACCATCATTGTCTACCAAATCTGACCACCATCATCTACAACACCATGGGGGTCAGCCACTATCAGCATCACCATCACCATCACCTAACCCGTAACATTTGTATTCATGGAGCACTCCACCACCACCGCCATAAAACATCGTCTTTGACAAACTTCATAACCATCATAGAAGGCAAAATCAAAGGTTGCCTTTCAGAATTGAAAACCCCCGTATCCAAAATCAAAGGTCGAAAGATGATGCTTATGTGATCTGAGGGACAAATAAAGTTTGAATTATTCTATGAAGTTACTCCTTTTCTAAATGACTTAAGTTTTAAGATTGAAGCATGGTAAATACCACACAATATCACACGTAATTGCAAACATGACTAATGAAGTGTATTGAACTTTTGAAAAAATAGAATGGGCTATATACGATGATATAATGATATGATCTATCTTAAATCATAATATGATCATCTACAACCTATTGTATGAAAAGTTTAGTACAATTTGTTAGGGATATTTGGCATCATCCGAATAAATAAGTGTTGAATGGTAAGAAGTTTGAGTCATTAAGGGGCTTTATCAATGGGAGAGACATTAGGGTAGAACTTCAGATGAGTGTAAGTTCGGTATATGCTCCATTTAGTTCCATTCTGCATCTCAATCTCTTAACCATTCAGCACTTAACTGAACCATTCAGAGGTTTTTTTTATGAAACAAACGCTCTGAATGTTGAATGCTGAACCATTAAGAGGTGAAACAAGCAGCCACTTATTGATAGTAGTGACTGAAATTATTTGTAACTGTTAGAATAAAGAGTTAGATACTGTTTGGTAGCATCTGAATAACTAGTAAAAATCTACCTCTTAATGGTTCAAAAATCCATTATAAGGTAAGTTTTGAAAAAATATGATGAATTGAGTGACGTTTTTACCATTTAGAGGCTATCTCTTAACCATTTAACATCTTTTTATCACTTAATGAATTAGAGGTTTGATTTTGGACCATTAAAAGGCTACCAAACACCCTTTAGAAGCCGTATTAATCATGGTTCAGTTTAGCTTTTTTGTGGAGACCTTGAAAACTAAAATGAGACCCAAATAGTTTTAACAAATACGAAGCCGGGAAATGATAGTTGACAACATTAGAATCGGATCTGAAGATATGTTGCACAATTTCTACAACGATGATACACGTGTTTTACGAACCGAAACATAGTTAAAAAGCTCGGTGTATGCGTTTAAAAGATGGAAAATTGGATTTTAAAAATCTGAACTTTCACCTATTAGCCTACAGAAGTCTCAACTGATAAAATTCTCGGTAGAGATCCGAACTTTCAAACAATTTCTTTTAAAGAGCCCACATTACAAAACACTTAACGTTGTTAAGTTTTTTGTATTTATTTTAAACAAATGTTTTGTATGGCTTTTGATCGGGAGGAGGATACGAATTGATTGATGTAAAGGTTACCTCTAACTGGTACTCTAAATGACGAAACCCTGCTTCAGATGATGTAAGTTTTACCGTTTCGTAAGACCGTTTCATCGTTTGGAGCACCGGTACCATGTAAAGTTTACATGAATACATTCGCATCCTCCTTCCGAATTAATGCCCTAAAACATTAGTTTGAAATTTGAGAAAAACTTAATAGCCTTAAGTAAATTTTAACATGGGTCTTTACAAAAATGTTTGTAAGTTGAGATCTTCACTGATGATTTATCCAGTTGGGATTTATGCCGGCCAATGAGTGAAAGTTTCAATTTTTAAAATACAATTTTCCTTAAAAACTTCGACATCTTAAGTTTATTTTAGTTATTAGCTAAAAATATATATAAAATATTAGAACTGCCAGTTGAAAAAACTCAGCTTGAGCTAGATTATACTCAACACTTACATTAATCTAAGATTATACTCAACGCTTAGGCCATTCATTATTTCAATCATGATTCATGATCATTCGATTCGCTCATGAAGGTGAGGGGGTGGTCCATTACATTCCTCTCATCCCATAACAACCTATCAAAAAACTTAACACCTATCATACTTTTTTATCAATAATTTCATCCTTAAAACACTCCAACCATTAATGATGTCACAACCATTCCATTTCATAACTCATTCTAATTTTTAATTAAATTTTTTTTAATACACATTTCAATAAAAATAATAAAAAAACTACATTTCATTACAATGAAAATAAAATACACTAAAATATAAAAACAAATTACACGAAAATATTAAAAAATACACAAAACCAAAACAAAATACGATAAAAAAAACTACTCGTCGTGGAAGGTTTTGGGGAGAACATCTAGGTGTTCTAAATCTTCAAAGTTGTAAAGATACTCGGTTAGATCGAACCGGATACTAAAATGAATATCTTCGTTAATCAATTCCATTTCGGCATTGTCGCCTCTAACAGGATTGATGGGGGGGGGGGGGGATCTTGAATGTAGACGTGTGATATGGCACGTCCATCGTGTTTTAGTAGCATGTTGTGCAAAATGCAACACGCATATACTATGTTTGATGCATTTTCTTTGTTTTTCGCCCTACAAGGTCGACTTAGTATTGCTCATTTAGTTTTTAAAACACCGAACGATTGTTCCACATTTTTCTTGCCCCTTCTTGCACCCTTTTAAATCTTATCTCTTTCAGCTCGGTTGGATACAGATAAGCTTTAACAAACACTGCCCATTTTGGGTAAATCCTATCAGTAAGTTAATACCCATATTTGTATAGTCGCTCGTTTAAGTAGAAAGATGTATTAGGTGCCGTGCCGGGAGTTATATCGTTGAACAATGGAGATCGGTGTAGAACGTTGATGTCGTTGTTTGAACCGACGGCACCAAAGTACGCATGCTACATCCATAAATCTTGTGAAGCAACTGCTTCAAGCATAATACTTGGGTGTGGATGACCGCCTCTTTGGAATTGACCTTGCAACGAGGTTGGACACATTCTCCACTTCCAATGTGTACAATCTAAACTCCCGAGCATCCCTGGTAAATTATGATAACTTCAATGCACATTTTGGAAAAGTGCGACGTCATGACTAGTCAGACGACGCAAAAATTCGTTGTCATATAAAATAATAATAGCATTGCAGAAAAACTTAGACATTCTCTAGCGTTTTAGCGGACATTGCAAGATATTCATCACTCCGGGCCGCTTGGATGAATCCTGAATCATTAAGTCTTCCCCCACCCCCATAATTTGAAGTTCCTATTATTGCGAGTAATGAAATCTTCCAAGGATTTGTTGTCTTTAAAGGAGATTTAAAAAAAATTAAATAAGCTTTTAAAAAATTAGTTTCAAAACTTCTAAAGAATTAATAATATGTTAAATATTACTAGTTATTTACTTTTTTTAGTTATTTTGTACCTTGGGCTCATAATTCATTAAGCATATTGTGCATTTGAGCTCATTAAACCATTAGCCCAACCCAACCCACTTTAAGCTTCATCCCATTAAGTCATCAACCCAATTACCGAAGCCTTGCCTTTTTGTGATTAACACAACCCCACATCGCCTATCTTGGAACATTATTTTTGTGATTTGCATTATGTATATTTATAACCTAATTTTGATGAGTTAAAATTGTGGTGTTAATTCTAAGAAGTTATGGTGGTAAAAGTCAAAGTCTCACAATAAAAAAGTTATGATTCTAATTATGTCAAAAAGTTAGGGTTCTAATTTTTTTAAAGGACATTTTGGCCTGGTAAAAGTCTAGGTATTAGCTGTTAAAAATTGGTGCCAATCTCATCAATGAGAGAAAAAATTAGGGATTGGAGATTAAACATCCTTTTGACATGATGATTGGCTTGGGGAAGGTCCTTTGTCCACAATGACAACAAGAGATTTAAGTCATGAATGCAATAAAAATTGTCAAGTGATGGATAGGAAACAAATCATGATTGGAGTTTGGATTTACGAAGATCCATTAAGACTATGTGTAGTGAGCATTATACTCATTATATAACGCCTCAAAACGCCCCCTACACCACTATGTGGTGGCGTTCGGGGCAAAAAAGTGTTCGAGCGTTTTTAGGATAACGCCTATGTCCCCAATCAATTCCATGCAACTCTCTCCACTTTTCTCACACACACTCTCTCTCACTTCTTTCTCTTACCAATGATTGAGGGATATTATATAGGCATTATCAATTACACCTGTTTCGTGATAATGCCCCATGGTGAGATGACATCCACATGTCATAAAATGCGCTCAAGAAGCCTTAACCATTACATTAGTCTCAGAAGGGGTTAAGTAGGATTAAATTTTTACTCAAGTACTACCGATTAAAAAAGATAAATATGATGAGATTTTAAAGACGAAGATGAATTTAATATTAAAAAAAATTATGAGAAAGTCGTTATAAAGGAAGTCTCTTCCGGGAATGCCTTGGGCTACACGTTCCATTAATGGATTCTCAAGAAGGTAAATATTTTTGTTTGGAGACTTCTTCTTACCAGGTTGCCGACAAGAGTTAATCTTATCAACAAAGGTATAAATGTCACTTTTATAACGTGCATGTTTTGTTGAACTTGGGATAGCTACCCCGGCTTGAAAATCAGTATATTTTTTCTTATTTGATGTTTGATTAGCTTTTTTTAACCATCATCTTTATATATAACGTCTTTAGCGTTAGAAAAATACAAACCGGCGGCTTCCATGGTGTCTTTCATATCAGTTTGTCCAATTTTGAAAACACAAAAGAAAAATAAACATTTTCACTTGTTTAATTTGTGTCCTACATATACATATTCAAGGAACTTGAAAATTGTGGATTAGTTTGCCAAATAATGGTCATAGGTTTTGAAGGGGCTGCGGATTTGGCACGGCTGCTATGTTGATCATTGACCTATCATGGGTCACTAAAGTTGACATAAGGACACTAAAAGTACCAAGTTGATGGTTGCTAATTGATGTTTTCATAATGCACTAGCTTATTGACAAATGACAACCAAATAAGATGATCAGGAAATTGTAACACCATCACTATCTCATGGGTGGCATTAATGCCATTCTATGTTACTATCCGAAAACAACTTACCATAAAATCAAACTAGTGATCGGTTTAAACGCGTCATTAGTTTAACGTAAGGGTGATTTGGTAATTTGTGATGTAATTTGAATAATTGAATGTCTCAAATGAAGTGAATTGAAATGAATTTATGGAAAATTTATAGAGACTTTTAATTTGGAAATTTACTAGTGGTCACATACAAAAAACTATGATACTTCATAAAGCTTGTGACTCGAATGTGAAAAAAAAAACTTGAAAATAGCTTTACAATAAAGAGGCTCGGCTCGACTCGATTCGACTCGGTTTCTAAACAAGCCAACCCTAGCTTTGTTGGTGGCTCACTCGTTAGCTAGCGGCTTGCTTGTAGGCTCGCTCGTCTAGCTGATTTAGTTAAAGCTTATATTAAACTATGGGTCAAATATCCAAGTAGTTTATATTAAACTATGGGTCACTAATTTTTTGAACACTTTGCAACATTTCAGGCTATCCACATAGAATTCTGCTGTGTTGTCACAACTACATTACAATAGCACTGTTTTCACATGTGAACCCTTCTCGAATCTAAATTAACATGCTAAGTCATTCCTTTACGTGGTTCTGTTGGAACCCTTATTCTCCAAAACCCCTCATTCCCGCATTTCTCTCTTAATGAACTATGAATTCAGACCTTTATCTCTCACCGTCGCTAGAACAAACCACACTGTTATCCCTCGTCATCCTCAGAACAAACCACCGTGTTTGATGCTCTTCTCACATTGTGATAGCTTTCAGATTGAATTCCAATCTTACTTTCTAACTAGGTTTAAAACCCGTGTATAGACACAGAATAAATCTAAAATATATAAATAAAAAGATATAAATAAAAAAATATAGAGCACAATAAATAAAACTTCAACAACCGGATTAATCATGCTCTCAAAATCGAATACTAATTATATACCATACTGAATTTGAAATTAGGGTTTGTTTGTAAGAAATAAAACAATAAATAAAGCTTCAACAACCGGATTGATTGAGACCGCAAACGTATTACAAAAATATAGAACACAACTGATTGGAAATCATTGAGTAGGAGTTGTCGTAAATAACGATGAAGTTTTGGAGCCCAATTTGACCGTTTAAAAAAAAATTTTCCTCTTAAATTTGCCCCCCAAAAAACTCTGAAATATTAGATAGATACAATAAAAGAGTTATTTATATATAGACACTCAAATGGGTTATCTAAGACACCATTCTCTGTCTATGTATATATAGAGAGATAGAGAAATGTAAGTATAAATAAGAATAAATATATATAATGATCATCATTCATGAGCTATTTTGTTTATATTACTGGACTCACCGAGTGCCTGCCTTTATCTACTCTTTTATCTTATACTCAATAGTTTACATCGCAAGATTGTAGGGCGCGCTTGAGTCTTGACAATAATACAATATCATGTCTTGACATGACGAGATAACTTATGCGAGTAGCAAAGTTGTTTAGTAATCGTCAATGAGAACCATAAAACACCGGTCAAAATAAGTTTTACATCAATGGAGCATCGGCTCAAGATAAGTTTTACATCAGTGGATTCGTATCGTCCTTCCGAAAAAATTCGAACAAAAAGTTAACGGCGTTAAGTTAACTTTAACGGAGAATCATTCTAAGAAATTAAGTTACAAGTTGGGATTGCCCCATGGAATTTTTTAAGATGAAATTAATATCAGCCAATATATAAAAATTTGGATTTTTAAAATCCAATAACCCTTTATTTTTCAGACATTTTTATGTAACTCGTAGTTATAATTAATGAAAATTATAGTTTTTTTTAATTATTATTGAAATTTATTTATTTACTTACTTAATGTAACATTGTCAAAAAGATAAGAATAAGTGAATAACGGTGACATGATTGAAGATCACATTGTCTCTACGTCACCTTATGGGTGCACCACCGCTTATAGTGACCCCATTGATTTCTATTATCATCATTTTTATTCAAGTTTGTATTTCTAGTATAAATAGGAGCTCACGTCATTGTACTCAAATAGTTAATTGATAATATATACACATAATCAAATAGTTAATTGATAATACAAGATAAAAACATACTTTCGCTTTCATTAAAGGCCATTAGAAATTAATTTTCTTATATTTTGTAGTATCTATTGACTTTAAAGTCTTTCAAATAGATATCAATTAAGAGTGTCTTCCTCAATAACAAGTTGTAAGAAGAAGTGTATGCACATCAACATCATACATTGAGTGTCCTAGATCATAATCATGGATATAAGCTTGATAAATCCTTTCATAGACTCAAGTTGATATATGCATGACCTCTTATCTAAGTCATGTTTGTCCCTAAGATGTCGAACGACCTATTCAATAGGTAAAATCAGTCATTTAAAATAAAAAAAGCACTTCGTATATATGTAAAAATACACATTACTACTATGATAATTGTTATAAAAATAAACATAACAAAATCATTGTAACAAAGTGTCTAATCTTATAATTTGTTTATCTTCTATGTCGGCCCCCAACTAATTCGAATAGCGCCCCTAAACTTAGTTGAAGAGTGGGCTAAAGTAAGTTTTTATGTACTTTTTACATAACTTCCGGCCCTTGCTAGGCCTGCTCCCCCTCCTTAAACTTTAAATCCGACAGTATCACAAATATCAATAAGTATTATTAATTAATGTCAAATGTTGTACATGTTAACATATTGTCTACCTATGATATCACTAGACCTTTTTTTATCCCCTCAAAATTTTGAGTCATGTGTAGTCATCCACTAGCTATGTGTACACCTTATGCATCCTGGATAGGAGAACTATAGTTAACATATTATCTTCCCTACAGAAGATAGTGAGACGTCTTACAATACTAGTCCAATTGTGTATTTTTCTATATATAGATGATCACAGGGCCAATTTAAGGTTTTTGAGGCATAAGATGAAAATGAAACATGAAGTTTTTTTACTTTATCGTTTTTGGTTTCTTAGTGTTTTTTCACCACAATTTGTTTTTTAGGTGTTTTAAGATCGACACTTTTTGAGATTTAGTTAACGGTTTCTCTTCACATTTTTGTTTTTTTTCTTTTTTCCAGACCACTTCTTGTTTTCTAAGTTATTTGATACTTTTATCAAATTTAAATAAATACCAATTCATAAATCAGATATTCAAACTAAAGTTTTCCATATTATATTATATTATACTATGTACTCCCTCTGTCCCAATTTAAGTGTCATGAGACCCACAACATAAAGATTAAGAAAAAGTGGATTATTATATTATTTTAACATATACAATGACAAAAATACCATTAAAGTATTTTGTTTTTTAGTCATAAAATAGATTTTATGTTAAATAATTAGGGGTAAAAATGAAAATGATATTTTTATTTTGGAATGGATATTTAAATTGGGACAACCAAAAAAGGAAATTTAGACATTTAAAATGGGACGGATGGAGTAAAATTTATTAACTTGATGAATAGTAGACTTCTTATTTTTTTTACTTTTGACACAATTTTTTGTTAGTTTTCAACTCTAGCCCCTATTAACACATCTATCAAATTCTATGGAATGTCGGTTTAAAAGTCCGCAATCCCATTGCAACCACAACATTATCACGCTATGATCGTTGATTCTAAGTCACTTATAAATGTTGTCGCTTTGTGTTTTTCGATTTGTTTACGTTTTTTTGTTGTTGTGGCTACTATGTATAATTTAGTAACTTGACGAATAGTATACTTTTTATTTTTATGATTTTTGACACAAATTTTTGTTACTTTTCATATATAGCCCCTACTAGAATATCTCTCAAATTATATGGAATGTCGGTTTAAAAATCTGCAATTCCATTGTAGCCACAACAGGATCACGCTATGGTCATTGAATTCTAAATCACTTATAAATGTTGTCGTTTTGTTTTTTCGATTAGTTTACGTTTTTTGTTGTTGCATGGGCTTGAAGTATGATATCGAGTTGTGACGTGGTGTTGTCGTTAATTCTGAGCCCTTATGATTGTTTTTCTATATGCATTTGTTAAACCGTCAAATAAAATAACTAGTTTATACAACTTTCATGGTATTGAGCTTTAAAATTTTATGACTTAAGGATTTGATATCCTAAAGCTAAGTGTTGTTTTTCTTAGATCCTGTGTAATGGATAAAGCCCCCTAAGAGGTTTTGTGTGTCACTTGGAAGCCAATTTATCAAGGGCTTTTTGCCTAAAAATCATGTAGTGGAAAGAGCCTAAAAAAACCCTCTTTTAATCATTATATAATTATTAAACATAAAAGTATTAAGTAATGAAAATGTGGGCATATATTAATTTTTGGAATTTTGGAGCATTTTGTGGGCAACGCCTAAACCATTTTACAAGGCCAAATCGTCTCTATGTAATGAGGGAGGGACGCCTTCAGGCTTTTTGAATAAGCAAAAACGCTTCATTACTTACGATCTTATAATATGAAAAAGCGCCCCTATGACATCACCATACACAATGTGCCAACATGCACAAGCTAGGTAACATCCCACTAACAATAATATTTTTAAGGATTTGAGTTATGGACCCTTTTGGATAGAGTTTTGTATCCTATGCCTCAATCTCGCATAGCATCATGAATCCTACTAGATCATCATTCAATTTCAAGTCACATTTTTCAACATTTTATATAATATATAAAAAGCTTAAAAGATAGCTTTTATATTATATAAAACCTTGGGCGTCATCCGACAAAATCAGTTAAATTTTTTTGTATATGTGATTATGTGAATGTGGACATACACGTTTGCAAACCAATAAAACATAGATCATGTAACTTTTGGTTATCATTCATTTCAAGCTTATATCCATTATTCCTTTATTTTCTTTTAATACCATGTAGTTAAAATATATAACTAAAACATGAGCGGTTTAATTATTTAAAATCCAACAATTAAGAAACTAAGACATGTAATACTCGGATGGATGATTGAAGTAAGACATTATACGTACATCAACATGGTTATTAGAACATCCTTCTCTTTCTATACTGATCTTTATATAGATTGAGGGTGTTCTAGTAACTTATGGGTGTGCCTATAACAGCACACATGTAGAAAACATAGCTAGTTCTTGAAGAACTCTAAGCAATGTTCTTGGTCTAGATTTCGACTCCAAAACTTCTTGTAGTATTCTGTGTATGTAAAGTTTTTGAAAACACGCGTTGATCCATCTTTTATTAGTTCGTTAGGAGCGCTGAGAACAGAGTCATTAGCCGGACATAAAAAGGAAGCTATTGACATTCTTGGTTGGTCAGAATTGACCACGGCTCGATGCCACACACTCTTGTATTCACCGTTACTCAATGCCTATAAAGAAAAACAATAAGCTAATTAGCATTTGGGTTTGATCAACATGACAATATGACATGATACAACTATGAGTATGTTCACAATAATGTAAGGTAAGCACCTCTAGTTGATCGCCTATATTGACGACAAATGCGTTAGGGCATGGTTTAATCGCTACCCATTTTCCGTCCTTAAGAACTTGTAACCCGGAGACAAGCATGTCTTGAAGGAGAATAGTGAGTGCATTAGGATCAGTGTGACCAGGCAACCCATAAGTTAACTCAGGCTCAGGGCACTTGGGATAATGATTAATTGCCATATGTTGTCCTTGTTCACCTAATATTATCTTTATTTGTTCCTTTTCTAAACCTAAACTTTCTGATATATATTCAAGTATCCTCATTCCAAGTTCTCGAACCGCTATACAATAGTTTCCAACATACTCCCTGAAAAACAAGATTATTTTATAATAATAATCAAAGATAACGATTAACCAACTAACAAATAATTTATAAGTATATATTTCCTAATTGATAAGGTCGGTGCTTTGCAGTTTGCACCGACTGACCACATTGCATCATGTGGCGTTTCAATTTCTTTTACCTTGATGTATTTTCGGTTTTAGTCCCCAACTTTTGACGTATTTATGGTTTTAATTGATCCCCGACTTTTACTAATTATCATTTTAGCCCTTGATGAGTTTTCAACTTGGATCTTTTATTCTACCTTGACATATAGTACGACTTCAATTTGTTATCGTTTTGACATCTAAATTTTGAGATTTCATCGCTTTTTAATGTGACATGTTACGGTTTTGCGTCGTGGCTAGGGATGAGATCAGGACCGTACCGGTACCGTCTCGGTACCGGTACCGCATAGTACCGGTACCGAGTTAGAGGAAAAGTGGGTACCGGTACTGATACCAAATTTAGCGGGACAGTACCGGTATCGGTGCCGGTATTTTGGTACTAGTACCACGTTGGTACCGGTTTGATGTTTTATCTTTTTTTAATAAAATTTATTCGCTTTTTTCGGTTTAATTTAATACCTTTTAATATAACTAATATAATATACTTGAATATAAGAAAAAAATAAAATATGGTACAAATTAATTAAGAATTATATCAAGTTCATTCGATTTAAAAGTTAATAATCTAAAAAAATTTACAAAATTACTCAAAGTTGTGGAGAAAATAATTTATAACATTGAACATCTAATACATAACATTTATAACATCACAAATTACTTAAAATATATTAAAAAAAACTATTTTCTATCTAACCGGTACCAACGTGGTACTAAGCGGTAAAGTACCGGTACCGGTACCGCCTAGTACCGGTACCGAATTTTAGAAAAAATGGGTACCGGTACCAATACCGATTATATTTAATCAGGACGGTACCGGTACTCGGTACCAAAAGCTCATCCCTAGTCGTGGCGTATGAGACATAAGACTTTTTCTTATCAACGCATATGACTGACGAAGTCACATACACAAGACCCGACTACGTGACCCAACTACTATAACGCGTAACCCGATCTTAAATCCAGTTCATATATCGTATTCAAATCTGTAACTCTCTAACATGTCGACATAAATATATAATGTGAACACATAATGGGTGGTGATAAGATTTGTATGTAGGTGGTTACTAGAAGCAAATGTGACTTTTGAAGCTAATTGGATTAAATAAACTAATAAATCTTAAAATAAAAATAAAAATAAAAATATGGAAATGAATTGTGGGTGATGTCAACACGTGTCTATTAGTATGACGTCACCAAAACCGTGTGGGGTGTATTTAACTAAAATATTAAACAAGATTGACAAAGTGCAATTGATTGAAAATGACTGAATACTACTTAGCGACGAGTCAACCAAGTCGTCACAGTTGTTATCTTAACCTTTGCACACGGCATAAGTCTGCATCCGTGATTTAAGGTTGCACAATGAGCCACAAAAAATAACCGACTAATAAAGGACGGTGAATGAAGTCGATTAGTGACCACTTATACATATACAACTATACATGGTTACCATTATCCCATACGTTTATTTATTTATTATATTTATAGATATGACAATGACCCGTCAACCGCTAATCATGCGAAGCGGTGTTAGGTCGAGTGATTGGGAATTACGAGCATTTGACCTTGACGCGAAATACTTGGACATGTAAGTTATAAAGAAATTAATTCGAGGAAGTTATATTATGTGTCAAATATCATACGTATTAAAAAGGTATTAATCATACGTATTATAAATTTTTTTAAATTTATACATTTTTTGGTTTATAAATATACTTTATGTGAATTATTAAGTCAATAATTAAGGTGTGATTTAAATTTTACCAAAAAATAAAATAAAATGGTGTGTAATATGAGCTGAAGCTCGGTCTCGAGAACTTATATCCTCGTGTCGTTTCACACGTTTTAAATTTAAATAGTATAATTTTTTATTTCTTTTTATCTAAGTTTTTTCAAGAAATATTAGTATTATTTATGAAAACAGATGTACCACTATTTTAAAGTGATGTAAACATAAAAAGTAAAAACAAAAGGGTTAAGTTGTATCATTTTAGAATTTTAGGAAGAAAGTGTAACAATAAAAAGAGTTAAAGAGTATGTATAGTTTTTGCATTTAAGATTAATCATAATAAACAAAAAATAAAAAATAACTTTTCAAAATCATTTATGGACCTGGTCAAGCTGAAGACCTAATCAATGAAACACAGAACCGGGTCCCACACCCATGTTGTCATTAATTTTTATCATTCATATTTTTATTTAATTGTTTTTTATTTATATTTTACACATAATATTTAACAATTCAGATGCAATGTGTCTTTATGTGCACTTTAGACGGAATTTTAATTTTTAGTCATTAGTTTGACGTTAGAAATGAAGTTAATTTGTTACAGGAGGAAAACAATTATATTGTACAATCTCTGATTTGAGTATACATAGATAGTTTAAAGACAATTTCTTTTAATGCCTTAATGGTTGCAAGATTATCAAATACGGCTGATAATTTTGTATACGGACATGAATACATGATACGAATCTACACGGTCTTAACAGGTAATAGGTGAGACACGAATCTACCTGTTATTTTTCATGTATTTAACAGATATTTATCTGTTTACCTGTTAATACTTGTTAATACCTATTATGATTTTTAAAAAATAAAAATATAATTTAATATAACATATTTACCTTTATACTTATCGACAATTTTTATTTCACTAAACAGGTTATTGAATACTTGTTTTTAAACAAGTCTTATCGTGTCTTGTCGTGTCTTTTAGTGTATACCTGTTACAAACAAGTACAGGTATATGTACAGGTAATGGTAACAGGTACACGATAGCTTATCGTATCGTGTACAGATAATAGGTTCGTGTTCGTGTCTTAACATGTTTATGTCTTAACAGGTACATGTATACACGATTTACCAGCTCTATATATGTTTGATATCTTAAGCGCTTCATAAGGCAAAATATGATTTATAAGTTTACTTTTCAAGGGTTTTATAAGTAAGATTTATTGTGTATCGTAGTTATATATTTTTTAATGCTTCTGATTAGGGGTGCTCAATGGGTCAGGTTATCAGGTTGGTGGGTTGAACCCGACCCGAACCTGAAAAATTTATACAAACCCAAACCTGACCCGAACCTGAAAATTTAGACATTACTTAAACCTGAACCCGACCTGATTTTTAGCAGGTTGACCCGAACCCGACCCATTTGACCTGAATTATCACAAAATACATTCTCTAAAAGTTAAAAAATCAAAATTACTAAGAAATGTGTTCTTTAAACGAGAGCGAGCTTATGGAAAATCGGGAATTGCCACCCAAATGTACGTACAATCATATAAGATATTCGATATTGTTATAATTTTAACGTAAAACACCCTAAACTACATGTATATTTACACAATATACCCTAAATTTTATATTTATATAAAAAATCAGGTCAACCCGTGAACCCAGTGGGTTGACCCGAACCTGACCTGTTTTTGAAATCAGGTCAGCGGGTTCAACCCGAAACTGACCCAAACCCATTCAATGTAAACCCAAACCCACGATTTTCAGGTTAGGTTCAGGTCGGGTTTTCAGGTCGGGTTAGAAATTCCCAGCCCTGCTTCTGATTTGAAATAGGACATTTAAATTTGAATGTTTAAGGCATGTTATTTATTCACTTGATATAACTGCTCCTCTCCAAAAGAAATAAATATAAAAGAAAATTCATCGAATATTCTTTCTAACTTACATTTTTTTTAAAATGTCCCTTCTAACAATTTGTCTTTAAAATGTTCCATTTAAAAATGGCAGAATGCCTACATTGGTATGGGCGACTGACTCGCCTCTACAAAAGTCCAGCTCCGATATACAAGCATTTGAGTCCAAAAAAATCTTACGTCTCTCCAAGATAGGCGGCAACGCATTTTGTGGTGGGAGCATTTGGAAGATAAAAAATGTCAAAGGGATATTTTAGGGAAGTGCAGACAAAACAAGACATTTTTAGAATTTTCTAAACATAAAACTACAATTAACAAGTGAATATATTATTTAAGTCAACTAACATGGAGTAATTTACAAAATTAAACTAAATTAATCTTAACGATTTTAAAAGACCTCTAATAATATATAGCTTGAAATTTAAAATAGTTATGTTTTGTTCTTTTGTTGCTTAAGAACAATTAAAATAGTTAAGTTTTATTCTTTTGTTGCTTAAGAACAAGTTGAGTATAGGTTAAGATGGTGAACGAGTGTTGGTGAGGAGAATATAAAAAAAAGAAAGAAGAGGAGCGGGAGAGTAAAGCGGGTGGCCGGTGGACTGATATGCAGACTCATAGGTGCGTAATACATTGGGTTACTCGGATAGCAGGACTTTATTAGTTACGATATAAAAAAAAGCTAAGAGAATATATGACATCATAATACGGATGTCATCTATTACGTCACACATGCGTAATACATTTCTCCACGAATTTGCTACTTCATATTATTAAATATTATTTTAGCAATCACTAAGTGACTCATTCAATCAAAATTGACATGTTCGGAAGGAAAGTTCGTATCTTAAATCATTCCATAATGAAAAAGTAGGTTTAATACTCGTGTGTTACACATATGTTAAATAGTTATATTTATTAAGAAATTATAATCATTATATTTAACAATTTATAAATATATAACATTTAAGAAGTTGGTTCCATCAACTTGCATGGTGAAAAATTTAGCTAAATTTTACCTCCCAAACTTCTTATTATAGAAAAAAAAAATCTCTCCAAAAATTGCCCCCTAAAAGTTTGATTTATTAGATAGATAAGATGTAAGGGACTTTAATTTGTAAAAAGATAGATAATGTTAAAAAGAGGGATGAACTGGGAATGCTCTAAAATATTAACTGAGGATTTACAGTAGCTTTCTCATTTTAAATATATATTTTACCTAAAAATTAATATCTTTTAGATTTATCATTTATTTTCTAGGAACCTCTCATAAGTCATGATTACGATCTTAGAACTTATGAGCGAGTTACTTTAAATTTGACGGAGTATTATGCTTTCTCTCAAGTTTAAAGGGATGAGGATGAGAATATGGTATAAGAAACGAAATGTACTGACTCTAACATGTAAGATGCCTTTACACGTATAAAAGCAATATATAGAGGTTGTTTGGAAACCTCTGTAATAGTAAATGTTTTGTCAATAAGATGTCTAATTGAGTAAAATGTGAAGTGAAGAGCTACTGAGTATTTTTTAACAGCATGTTTATTAAAAAACACAGACCAATAGCAAGATGCTAAGGCCCGAAAACAAACCCACAACAAAAAGGTTTACCTACTATCTCTACAACAAAGGATTACTACACCACTTATGCCAAACTACATTCATTTGAAGAGCTACGAGTTTATTAGGGAAAAGGTGAAGATATACGAATCTATGTTCCAAAACAAAATAAAAACACAAAACAATTATTATTTTTTTTAACGGCGACTTTCATGAATTGTGACGGACGTAACCCCCGTCACATGGGGGGTCCCTAAACCAAGTCAGGCAACCACATACGTTGTCTTAACCGGGTCCGCGTGATGCATCTAACTTGGCAGGACGCTCACAGGAAAAACCCCACAGAGGCCGGCGTAGCAACCGTTATCGAGGATCGAACCCTCGCTAGTGGGTAAAACATGTTTGTCTCATCAGCATTAACTGGATCATTGATGGGTATCGTTAGAAATTGAGGCTTGTGAGAGTATAACTTGAAATCTTTTGGTACATCAAAAACCCATTTATCACCCCACCCAAATTCCTTTGATACAAAACAATTATTTAATTAGTATATATTCAGGGAGACAAACTTTCATATTAAAGGTCTATGTTCTTACCTTTCCGTTAAATAAAAAAGTTTCCGGTTTTTGTGCACTTTAATGGACCCAACACATGTACACTTTCATGCACTTTGTCATATTTGTCACATAGATGGCTCAACCACTTTATTTAATTCTTCAACTCAACCAAGTCAAATATATTAATGGTAATATACTAATATGAGCTCTTTAACTTTTTGTTACACTAAGTAGTTTTAGTGTTAACGTGCGACTAGTCTATTTAATAAAGGCATTTTCTTTTAGATAAAATGTTATGAGTTCTATCTTTGACATGTGTGATATCTGGTGTAATGTAATTGTAGCTTGTCGTTAAAAAAAGTATTTTTAGTTTTACCTATATTATATTGATTATATTTTCGTGTTAATTGAGTATTACTATTTGTTTATATAGTATTTATAGTGGTTTATTAGTTCTATGGTCCTGTTAAAAAAATAGGTTAGTAGTTAGCGTCACTCAATTATGCATTAAACACTCGAGCATGGATTTTGAACACATGATCTCACAAGAGAGACGAAATCTCAATCCTCCCTATCAACCACTAGATCAAAAGATCATCGTCGTTAGCTATATACTAAACATCCTTATATATGCACGTCACAACTTATATATAGTCAAATTTGAAACTCCAGAGCTCCTACGACATAGACACATCGAAGCTTAGAACAAAACGTCACATACGGTTTCGGGTTTCCTGGGCTCTCGAACTCAAACTTAAAAACGCAAACGTCATGGACCACGTACCGTCATTTATTTGGTTAGTTTCATTGTAACTTTAAAACACGTGCTAACATAAATTTCATTACTTGACACGTATATTTAAAATACTTGATATAACATTATTAATGTTTTAAAAATATTAATTGTCCGGTAGCATAGACAATACCTCTTAAAACACTCATATTTAATTAAAAGTCTTTGATTTTGACGATTAAAAAAATTAGTATTAGTTTTTTCTCATTTTGCTACCCTTTAAAGTCATCAAGTGTCTTTGTTTCATCTAAACATGTAACTATATATATATATGTGTGTATATATATAGAGAGATTAGAGATAGTAAATAATTACTTGAAATAAGAAGGATTTGAAGGCCATTCATGAGAGTATTGATCCAAGGGATAACAATGAAGCCTTAGATAATCTCTCCAGTTATGAACTTGTTCTTTTTGGACGTTAAAACTCGTCGATAACCTCATCGTTTTCGTCGGATCCTCCGAGTAAAGCTTCATCTTCTCTTCAACCGGCAACTCGAAAAATTCTCGACCTACTTGCTCCATATTCTTCACAACCTCATCCGGCACACCATGATTAACCACCTGATTAATAACAATAACTTCATTTTAGTTCCATGTTCGAGCCCAAAGCAACTAGAGCCTTTGCTTTGGACCGTTACAAAATTTTTATAAATTTTTTTTATATTTAAATTGTGCTTATATATTCAGGCTTTAATTTAAAAACATTAAAAGAAAAAAGTGAAGTACACATATTAATTATAAACCTTTTTGTTTTATTATTGTCTGTGACTTCGTTATAAACGATGAAGTTTATAATGTAAACTTTAAAAGACGTGTTGAAATTAATTATTCGCTTAAGGGTCAAAAATAAATTAATTTATAAGTTTTGAGACGTCTAGAAACATATTAATTTATAAGTTTTGAGACGTCCTGCATGCATCAGTGAATTGAATACATGGTCGTAAAAAGTTATATAAACACAAAAACTTATAATGAACCTGGAAGAAACCATGGCGTCGACAAGCGTCGCCGATTTGCTGGCTAATGAGGCGTCTATCTCCAACGCCGATGTCGATAATTGGCACGTCGTTACATTCGGAAACTTGTGATAGGTTCGGTCTATCGTTGACCGGACGGATGTAACTCTCCGGTAACGTAGTGTACTTAATTCCACTAGAGATGACTTTTCCGGCCATCTAAATTGAGGTGGTGGATGGTGGAAGATTTGTAGGGACCAACCGGAAGATTATGTTATTATGTTGAGGAAATTGCTAGGTAATTGACTAGCATGTGCATATGTATATATATAGATGGATAGGTTGTGATTTTACATGTCACACACACACACGTCATTTTGAAGTATTTTTTTATTTTCATTGTTAAGGTATTTGTTGACTTTGTTATTAATTGTCTATTTTTTTTACATTATTACTTAGGAGTTAATTGTTTATTTTAATAAATTATTTAATAATAACTGTTTGTTAGGTAATTAACATGTTTATTTTTTTACAAATTGAATTAAATAAATGACTAAAAGCTTTGTTTATATTAAGTAAAGAACTATAAACTAATTAAGAGCACATGTAGTGGTTCGTGATAGATGGGTGTGATGACTATGATCACCTGTAGCTACTCTCTAGTTCCTGGTGATATCTTCAAGATTGTGATGGTTATCAACCTCAGATTTTTTACAGCAATTTGAATCACTTACGAACTAGCTATCATATTATCCTAGCTAAACTCCATTTCCCGGTGTTACCTCTGTGATTATGTTCTTTGTGACAGAGGCTTCATGAGGAAAGTGGAGAGAGAGTGAGATATTTTTTCAACCGACTATATTAATATATCTCATTAACCCTATTAGTTATAATATAATCTTCTTAACACACTATCGCACATCATTATCATTATTTCTACTGTAATATACCGTTTATATGAAAATATACGTTATGACATTTTTTTATAACACACTTGCTATCATACTCACCATTTGTAACATCATTAAGTGTTCTAACTATTTTTGTTGACATTAATTGTGAGTGACTAAGGTAGTGTTTGGTATGTGTGAATGAGAGGTGGAATGAAATGAACCATTACGGGTAAATGAAAAAAAGTGTGTTTGGTTAGTCAAAGGAATGAAATAGACCATTACCAAGGAATGAAAAATACATCATTTTCATTCCATCCATTACCCATGTTTTTTTCAATACTTTTTTTAAGTCATGACAAGAACCATAAACCGACTCATGTCCTAAACCTTGACCCGACCCAAGACCCCATGAACTGATCATGTCCTGACTCATGGTTCGAACCATGAGCCGACTCACGACGAGCCATCTACCGACTCGTGACTCGACCCATGTCGATCCACATCCTGAACCATGACCCAAGCAATGATTCGGCTCATGACTTGACCCATGTCTCATATCATGACCCGCCCATGTCCCGATCAACCCATGACTCGGTTTATGAACCGACTTATGACTAGATCCGTGAACTGACTCATGGCCCGACCCATGAACCGACCAATGTCCTAACCAATTCCTAGAACCGTGACTTGAACCATGACCCGACCCATGTGTCTATCCATGACCTGACTGATGTATTAACCCATGTATCGAACCATTAGCATCGATGGTCCGAACCAAGACCCGACCCATAACCATGACTAGTTACTTTTGTCGTTTATAGAGATTTGTATTTCTTTCATGTGTTTTTTCCTGTCTATCAAACAACAAGAAGTATTGATTCATTTTATTCTATACGGTAACCAAATAGGAGAATGAAATGGAATAATCTATTTTATTCCTTTGTCTATTCCTTTCCTTCATTAATTCCATTCCCTTGTCCATTTCATTACCCCATACCAAACAAACCCTAAGTTTTATGTATTACTAGGTTTAATACCCGTGTGTTACACACGGGTTATTAAATAATAATATTTATTAAAAAATTATAACCATTATGTTTAAAAAATTATAAATCTATCTAATAAATCAAGGTTTTAGGGGGCCATTTTTGGGGGGGAAATTTTTTGTTATATAATAGGAAACTTTGGAGGGAAAACTAAGTGTTTTAATCATGCATGAGTTGATAAGCTAACTTAAATATTAATATTTATAAATCCATAAACATAATAGTTATAATTTTTTTTAATAATATTATAATTAACCCGTGTGTAACACACGGGTATTAGACCTAGTATTTAATATTAAAGAAATTGGCTCCATCAACTTATATATGCATAGTGAAAAAATTACACTAAATTTCTCTCTTAAGTTTCTTATTATAGAACAAAAAAATTTCCCCCTAAAAAATAGCCTCCCTTAAAACCTTGAAATATTATATAGATTAAATGTAGATGAAATACGATACCAAGTATATGTTTTGTTGGAAACTAAATAAAATCAGACATTTATACTTTTAGTTTTATCTCATAAAAATTCTTTCACTAACTTTTTCACATAAAATCAAGTATAGTTTGAATTTTGTGTCATAAAAATCCTTTTATGTTAAAGTCACATCACATGTTAAATTTGAACAAAACTATAATATTTTTATAAAAAAACTGAATTTTTTTATGAGGGACTTTTATGAAAAATGAAAGATATGTTTGAGAATTTGTAGGTTATTGTTATAGACCTAAAAATGACTAACTCAAAATGATTAAAATCAAACCAAATAAATTAAGCACGGTTTATGTATAGCCCATCTATCTAATAAATCAAAGTTTTAGGGGAGACAATATTTTGGGAGGAAAATTTTTTAATTCTATAATTAGAAATTTAGGAGGTAAAATTAATGGAATTTTCATAATGCATAATTATAAGTTGATGGAGTTAAGTCCTTAAATATTACTCCCTCCGTCCTATTAGAAGTGTCCTAGTTTGAAAAACACAAAGTTTTAGGCACATTAAATGATGTGTATTTTTACTTGTCATTTGACAATAATACCCTTGACAATAAATATTATTGTGGGTCCATCATATTGTTTGTTTTATGTTATTAAGGGCAAATTTGGAAGTTTACCAATAAATTTTAAAAGCGGACACTTTAAATGGGACAACTAAAAAATGCAATATGGACACTTCTAATGGGACGGAGGAAGTAAATATTTACAAATTGTTAAACATATTGATTATAATTTTTTTATAAATATTATTAATTAACCCGTGTGTAACACACGGGTATTAAACCCAGTACCGAATAAATCGAATAAACCATGCTTTAGACGAATAAATCCAACAGAAAATTTAATTTCAATGAGAACATAGGGTTTAATACTTAATTTCCATTTGGTTTGGTTCGTTTTTCAATTTAACCCAAAAGATTTCAAACTAAATAATTGATCGAATAAATCGAAAAGAACCAATGGACATCGTAACTGGTTCAGAGTTAATTTAATTTTCCTGTTATAATTTTGGTTAAAACTAACATGTGAAAGGACTTTAATGTTTATAGAATTGTTGAGAAACTTTTAATATGACAAAACAAAAAATAAGATGATATTTATGAGAATAAAAAATGTTTATTAATTCTTATAAAAAAACCCAAAAAGTATGATTGTTTTTTTTTCTCTATATATTTGTCCTTTAGTTTACACTGAATATTAAATAATATATAGTATTACTAGTTTAGTGCCCGCGCTACGTTCGGGAACACAATTCAAATGATGCTTTTAAGGGTGTTCACATTCAGTTTTGAGACAAAACCGTGGTAAAACGGAACACATGATATGTTTTTAAAATTTAGATTTTTAGTACAGCAATATTATACTCAAATTAAAGAGAATAAAGTGCTTAGTTTTATGGTGTAATTTATTTTTTTTAAATCATATAAAAATGTTATGTATATTTATAAAACATTGAGGTCTTTAATTAAATTTTATTATTAACTTTATCCATAAGTTTCATTTTTAAACCCTATCAAATATAAACCGACTCACGTACACCCCTTGTAGTAAATGGTTAAATATATAAATACTCTTAAATTTTTCATAATTCTCCAAAATATTAAGGGACAAAAAATATAATTAGTTTTATTATAATAAATTATATATATATTTTAAATAAAAAAATCATTATTGTGAGATAATCTCTCAAATAATGCCACATAAGCTAAAAGCTATGAAAAGATGCCACATAGGATTTTTATGTTTTGCTATATTATATAAGGATATGTAATTTGATATGAAAGAAAAACACTTTTCATTCTAACTAGTAGACGTCGATTTGTACATTCATGAGGATGTGTTGATGCAAAATTATGTCGACACGCATGTAAAAAGAAGAAGGTTGCTATGAATTAAATAAGAAGTATAACGTACGACGATTTATATAAAAAGATGAATCACTGAAGTACCATTAACGAACTGTACGTTTGTACATTGATGTATTGAAACCAGTGTTGTAAAAATCCGTCTAGGCGGCAGTGACGGATCCTGAACGTTTGTAGCACGGGGGCGGAAAATCACAGGACTTATAAATTGTATTTTACACGGGGGCGAAATCAATACATATATACAAATTTAAGGTATCGGGGTAAAAATCGACATTTCCGTTGAAAAAACACGCGGGGGCCGGCGCCCCATCCAGGCCCCCATTAGGATCCGCCCGTGCTAGGCGGTCGATTGATCGGCGACTAATCGGTACTCGGTGAATTACCTTGTCAATTTTCTAAAATCGGTCCATTAATCGGTAGGCGGTCCTAATCGTAGTAATCAGTCAACGAAAATCAAATCATTTTAATGGGTTTTAAACCTTTAGTTTATTGACTCGATCCATAACCCATGGGCTATGGTCCTTAAATACATAACCTTAGGTGTGAATTTCACTTTTCACGATCAAAACTTAGAATTTTGATGTATTTTAAAGTATTACGTTCGCATCAGTGTGTATGTGTGTGTAAAACTGAAATTTACATATAAAAATTCAAAATCCATGAATGTGGAAGTATTATATTCATATCATTGTGTGTGTATATATGTATAAAAATGAAATTTACATATAAAAACACCAAACCGATTAATTACGATTAATCCCGATTAATCCCGATTCCTAGCTCCAAGGTACCTCAGCGCCCGACTACCGCCTAGCGAGTTCTACAACACTGATTGAAACATATGATAAGAGTGTAAAACGCCGATTAAAATAGACGTTTGGTATATGGATATCATATACAATCGTAGCTAGAAACATTATGCAGGAAGCTCATTTGTGTTCGTTCATTTAATAAACAAACAAACATGAACAAGAATTTCGTTTATTAAGTTAACGAACGGACATGAATACAAATTGTGGTTGTTCGTTTATGTTTGTGAACATTTGGTAAAATGTTCATGTATGTTCATTCGTTTATGTTCATTTGTGTTTATTCATTTGAAGGTTTTTATATGTTATATATTTATTTTGTTGGTTTTGGTTGAAAATATGAAACCTAATACTTTATGCCCCCACCAACATCCGTTTTATTACCATTTAAATTTCAATCTATGTTAAAACTTTAGAAACTTCTTAATTTTTATGATAATTATGTTAGCTATGTTTAGATAATTATGTTTATTATGTTTAGATAATTAAGTTTAGCCACTTATTATTTTTAGTGAATTTTTTGCAATCCTTGTAATGAAATGCATGGTTTATTCTGATATAAATATGTGTTTGTTTGTGCTATGAACGTTCATTTGTGTTCATTTATGTTTATGAATATTTGTTTGTGTTGCTACAACAAGATTATGGAGAGGATGGTACTAACGATATGTCTAAGTTCAGGGTTAAGTTTGGTTATGACTCTAAGTGTTTAAGGTTAGAGAAACGTTAAGTTAAGTTAAGAGATAATAGGGGTGAGAGTGTGTGTGTGTTTTTAGAGTGGAGTGCAAGAGCCAAGTGTTGAATGAGTTATCTTTTGCTTCAGATTGCAGCAATATATATACACAAGTCTTTGTGTATTGCCCAAGCAAATCTGATCCAAATCTGAAAGGTTCAGGAGCTCCTGGCTCGAGGCTGCCCCTCGGCCAGTGCACCTTCCATTCTTGGCAGCCTGCAGCACCTCAGATGTGAATAGTAGTTTATGTTTTTAGCTATTTTCGTGTAAAGGGTCTTGCTTGCATTAATTGCATTCAGCTTTGCTTTACCAAGGATATCTTTTGAAGATATTGCAAGATATGTTTGAATCTTTGTTGTGGGAATAAGTGTCAGGTTACTGTAGCGCTACTGTTCACGTACCAGGCTTCTGGCTCCTGGCTTCTGGCTTCCGGCTGCCCAACCAAGTGGTTATATGACCTACGTCATCAGCCCCCCAGTCATAAGCGCTTGTGATGTTATCATAAGTGGTTGTGACTTATGGTTTTGTGTAGTCATTTTTAATTTTTTCTCGAGCTTCCAGCTTCTGGCTGCCCGGTCCCTCGTTATTACTCAGCAGGTGAAGTGATGTGTTCTGGCTGATGGGACGTGACAAGACCTTGTAGGTCTGCTGCTCATGATGGGACGGGCTTCTAGCTCCCATCTGACCGTCCGTTTTTTCTTCCCCTTTTTTAGGGATTTGTGACAACTTCCCTTATTACTTTCATAACTCCCTTTTCTTCTTCCTTTCATCTCTTTCCTCCATAACCGATTTCTCCCTACCACCATTGCTTCATTCGTTGCTGCTTCTACCATGGCCAAGAATGATATGAACTCTCAGTTCTCTCGGTTATCACAGAAAGAAGTCGACGAGTTTTGTAACCAGTTCGGCATTCCTCTGTCGCTCGATCCGATAGTTCCTTCGCCTAGATCGCCGGTTAGCAAATTGGTTCCTGGAAAAGTGGCGCTTTATACTCGCCATTTTGAACATTCTAACTTGAGGTATCCTTTTTCCAAGTTTTTTCTGAATGTTATTGAGTATTATCGCTTGTCCATTTGTCAAATGGCTTTGGTTGGGATCGCTCGTATCATGCATTTTGAGATTACTTGCCGAGCCCTAGGCCATGAGCCGGATCTTTTGGTTTTTCGACGGTTTTTTCAGTTGGCGAAAAATGGTAATTGGTTTACCATTGAGAAGACCCAAGTGGAGAATGCTTTGGTGTCATCTCAAATTGGTTTATCTGCTTCTTGGAAGGATCGATTTTTCCTTGTTTCGGACGAGATTATTCCTTTTGCCATGCCATGGAGGAAGCCTAAGGGTCCCTTGAACGAGAAGGTTCCGTCGGTTGATGAGGTTAACGAAGTTTTGCTGGAGAAACTTCGATCTTCTGCTTCTCGCTTAAGGACCTTCCCAGAGGAGTTTTTGGTGAAGCTCGGTTTGAGTGATAGGTGGTCTGACCCGCACATGGAACCATCTATGTTTGTGGATGACGAAGGTATGTTTTTGCATACATTTTTTCTTCAGTTATTTGTTTCTTGCTTTGGCTTTTGCTTATTTTGTCTTTTTTCGTACTCATTGTAGTTGTCCGGGTGTTTGATTGTATGCTTTTGGAGGATTTTTCAGTTGTGAAGTTTAAGGCTTCAGTTGTTCCACCTGGTGCTACTGGTGTTGTTTTGCGTACGAAGGCATGTAGACACTATTTGGGGGAGGTTTATGAAAGTGTTGTTGGTGGTTCATCTTCGAAGATTGTGGTTAAGCCTAGCGTTTCTGTTCGTCGGTCGAGTAGGAAACAATTGACCCTTCCTGTCTCTACGCCAGGGGATGAGGGGGTTGAAGAGGCGCCACAAGTTTCTGGTTTTCAGGGTATTTCATCTTCTGACCCTGTCGATGTTGATGACTATAACTTTGTGGCTTCTCTTATTGGCATTGATCCCAAGGTCAAGGTTGAGGGGATCAAGGATGTGGACCCTGCTGTTGAGATGGACCCTTTGTTTGAAATTTCAGGTTCCGTAGTTGAGGGTATTGCTGAAGTTGGTGAGTTACCAAGCGTGAAGAAGAATGGGACTGGTTTGCCTAAGAAGCTTTCAGCCAAGGTCAAGGGTAAGGCTGTTGAAGACTCCTCCCCAGCTCCTGCTGATCAGGATCCTGATGTGGATGATCTTTATATCCCTGACTGGCAGGTTGGTGTTCATGACACGTTTTCCAAGGCTTCCGTCTGTCGCGAAGCTATTCATGGTTTTGCCCCTCCTGCCGAAAGGGCACGGAATGATTGTTTGGAAAACGTCGAGCTGTTGAAGAAGTTTTATAGCAACGGGGCAAGGTTCATGGCGCTGGTACCAGAGGTAACCGATCGTTGGAGGGATACTTACAAAGATTTCACTGATTTGTCAGCTGCCAAGGGGGAGGTGGATAAGATTTCTAGTGAAAGGGCTGAGTCAATCAAAAGGTTGACCCTGGAGAAGGAAGATCTTGCTTCCAAGCTTTCCATTTTTCAGTCCCAGATAGCTTCCGATCGTGAGGAGCTGGAAGCTGGGAGGAAGGAGCTGGAGGCTGGGAAGAAGAAATTGGAGGTTCAGGTTGAGGAGCTAAAATCAGGGAAGGCTAAGGTGGCCAGGGCGATGGAGGAGAGTAGGCGTCTGGAGGAGACTAATAAATGGTTGATCGAGGAGGGCTTCAAGTAGGTCGTTACTTACTTGCTCAATAGTGCTGAGTTTAAGGAACCTCTTTCAATGATATACATGAAGGCCCTTGCCTATGGCCGTCATCAAGGATTGCTCTCCGGGTATGCCAACTGTCTGAAAGGCGTCTCCAAGGAGACTTGTAAGGAGTATAAGCCGGATGCTGCGGGTGAATTTGCTAACTCTGTGAAAGCGCTAGAAATTTCTTCTTACCCGTTTTTGCAGGCACTTTCCGGATGCTATGGTCAACCCTTGTCTTTTCTTCAAAGTCTTGAACCAAAGGGCTTGAGCAAGGAGGTGGCTGACAGGGTTCTTGGCAAGAAGCGCCCGGCTCCTACCTTACTATCCCAAGATCAGGCAGACCTCCCCGCCGTTTCCCTGAAGAGGTTGAAGGTTGCAGAAAAGAATGTTGACGAGGTGCTGAAGGATCTTGGTACTCCCTCGACTCCAGCTGGTGACCTAGCTTCTGAAGACCTTACTCCAGTCAACAGCTCAAGTGAAGCCACTTCCTCTGATGTTGATTCTCCCAAAGATGTTGCTGCCCCTGGCTTACCTGCTCCTGGTGACTCTCTCGACCCCCAGTGATCTTATGATATTCTGTTTGTGGTTCTTGAAACAATGCTTTTATTCGTATTTGGCCGTATGTTGGCCTCTAAACAATTTACTTTTGGTTTGCTTGGTCATGTTTTGACCTGAAGACAATAGGCTCCTTATCTTGGTAGCCCTTCGTGGCCATGTTTTATGTCGTCGTACTGGTTTGTTTTGACGTTGTTATCTATGACCTTTGTGCTATGATTGTCGTGTGTGTTGTTACTTTTGTTGGTTATTTTCTTAATGTTATGTTGAGATGTGGTGCTGCAGACACCAAATCTTACATAAGCAAGAAAGAGTTTTTACCAACTTATCCTATCTGTTAACCGCCACAATATTTTTTATGTTTGTGGACTTCGTTTTCATAAGTTATTCTTTTCTTTATGTACTTATGGAGCCGTTTTGATGTAAGGGGCTCACCCTTTTTCATGGATTGACCTTGTTACAATAATTTCAAAGCCATGGAATTTAATTGTTTTAGGAATTCACCCTTTATACAGGAAGGTATAGCGCCTTGTTTCCTGTTGAGCAATATGGCCTAGGAGCTCATCCCTTTTTCATGGAGAGGTGTAGTTCCGGACCCCATGGAGTTTTTATTATGAGGGACTCAACCTTTGATAGGATAATATAAAAAGGAAGTCTTTTGAAACAAAAGATTCATTTCGATTTCAACACACGATTACATCAATAATAAGCTTTTACAATGCTTCATTACTTAAACGTAGAAGCGTTTTAAGTGTTTTCCATTCCAGTGACGAGGGACCATCTTCCCTTCTTGATCTGTTAGCTTGTAGGACCCTCCCTTGTGGGATTCTTTGATGATGTAGGGTCCTTCCCATTTAGGCCCGAGCTTCCCGAGGCCTTCTTGTCTGCTTGCTTCATTATTTCGAAGCACTAGATCTCCTGGTTTGAACGTTTCCTTTTTAACCCTCGAGTTATAGTAAGCTTCTAGCTTCTGCTTGTATCGGGCTTCTCGGATTAGTGCATGGTCTCGAGCTTCTTCCAGGAGGTCTAGGTTCAATAGGATCTCCCTGTCGTTGTCATCCCTGCTTCTTTTCCTGCTGCGTCTTGTGTTGACGCCAATTTCGGCTGGGATGACAGCCTCAGAACCGTACACCAAGCTGTATGGTGTTTTAAGGTGACTTGTTTTCTCGGTGGTTCTTATGGCCCATAAGACGCTTGGGAGCTCCTCTAACCAATTTTTTCCGTATCTCCCCAGCCTGGCCTTGATGCCTTCGACAATACTTCGGTTCATTCGTTCGACCTGGCCATTTGACTGGGGGTAAGCTACGGAGCTGAATACCTGCTTGATTTCGAATTCCTCGCACCACGAGCTGAACGGTTTTTCTGCAAATTGACGACCGTTATCCGTAACAATTTCCCCCGGTAGTCCAAACCTACAAATTATATTTTCCCAAACAAAGTTAATGACTTGTTTACCGGTTATGGATGCAAGTGGTTTGACTTCGGGCCATTTGGTGAAGTAATCGATGGCCACGAGCAAGAACTTGACCCTTCCAGCAGCTTCTGGGAAGGGACCCACGATATCCATACCCCATTTGAAAAATGGCCAGGCAGCCATAACCGGAACTAAATCATGCTTGGGGTTTGTTTTGACGGGAGCATGCAGCTGGCAACCTTCACACTTGCTTATTTCTTCAGAGGCGTCCTTGTGCATGGTGGGCCAATAATAACCCAAATTCATTAGCCTTGTCACGACTGAGCGAGGACCAGCGTGTGCACCGCATACCCCTTCATGAACTTCCCGAATAAGATAATTACTTTGCTCTGGACCTACACACCTCAAAAGAGGGGAGAGGTATGATTTCTTGTATAGCACATTATCTTCTATAACATAGTGTTCAGCTTTGGACGGGAGCCTGGAGGCTTCTGCCTCATTGGAGGGAAGCTTCCCTTCTTTGAGGAAATTGATAATGGGCGTCATCCAGGTCTCTTGAACCTCATCAACTATATCTTGCACTTCTATCTCGCTGATAGATGGGGCCTTTTGGACCTCGACCAGCACCTTCTTAGTCAGGTGGGCGAAGGTTAAGGATGCGAGTTTGCTTAAGGCATCAGCCTGTTTGTTCTTTGACCTTGAGACTTGTTGGAGGGTGCAGCTTTTGAATTCTTTCATCAAGTCTTTGACTTTGGCTTTGTATTTGATCATTGATGGTTCTTTTGCCGTGTACTCATCATTTACTTGATTGGCTACCAGCCTGGAGTCACCGAAAGCTTCTAGCTCTTCGACCTTCATGCTTCTAGCTATCCGTAGACCAGCCAGAAGCGCTTCATATTCGGCTTCATTGTTTGTGCATGGGAACTCAAGGCGAAGCGCGTAAGTGTATTCGGTTCCAAAGGGATCAGTTATGATTAATCCGGCTCCGGAACCTTCTACACTGGACGCTCCGTCGGTGAACAAAGTCCATGCTGATTTTTGCCTGGGCATCTTATCTTCTTCAGCTGCTACCTCGTTTACTTCTTTGGTTTTTTCCGGGATTTCTGACAGGAAATCAGCCAAGATTTGGGCTTTTATGGCTTTCCTTGGGGAGTATTCAATGTTGTGCTCTCCTAGTCCCACTGCCCATTTGGCTAATCTTCCTGAATTTTCTGGCTTCTCAAGCACGGATTTGATAGGCTGGTTAGTCAGCACCCTGATGTGATGAGCCTGGAAGTACCTCCTCAATCGTTTTGAGGTATGTACCAGGGCGAGGACCAACTTTTCCATGGGGGTGTAGTTGATTTCAGCATCCCTGAGAGCCCTGCTGATGAAGTAGATTGGCATTTCTACCTTGGCTCGTTCTACCACAAGTACCGCGCTTATAGCCTCCATACCTGCATGAAAGTAAACGAGTGTAAGCTTGTAGCTTGTGACTCTTGACCTTAGCTTCTAGCTTGTCAGTCTAAGTACCTGCTGAGAGGTAAACAGTGATAAGCTCTCCCGCCACAGGGGCGGTGATGGTTGGCAAGAAGGCTATTTGCTTTTTGAGATCTTGGAAGGCAGCTTCTGCCTCTATTGTCCATTTGAAATCTTTTTTGTCAACACAATTTTTAAGAGTTTTGAAGAAAGGTAGTGATTTTTCAGCCGATTTTGGCAAAAAGCGCTTTAGTGCAGCGATTTTGCCCGCGAGACTTTGCACTTGTTTTTTGGTTTGTGGAGATTTCATGTCAAGCACGGCTTGTATTTGACTAGGGTTAGCTTTGATACCTTGCTTATCTACGATGTGTCCAAGGAACTTACCCTCCTCAAAGCCGAATGAACATTTTGCTGGATTGAGCTTCATATTGATCTTTCTCAAGTTCCTGAAAGTTTCCTCCATATCACTCACGATATCGTCTTCAGTTTGACTTTTGATCACAAGGTCGTCAACATAGGCTTCCACGTTCTTCCCAATCTGCTCCGCAAAGGCTTGATCAATCAGCCTTTGGTATGTTGCCCCCGCATTTTTCAGGCCAAAGGGCATCTTTGTGTAACAAAAGATTCCTTTGTCCGTGTAAAATGCAGTTTTCTCTTCATCCTCTTTCTTCATTTGAATTTTGTGATAGCCCTTGTAAGCATCTAGGAAACACCGGTATGGGAAGCTGGCAAGAGAGTCGACCTTCCTATCGATTTCAGGAAGGGGGTAGCAATCTTTTGGAGAAGCTTTATTGAGATCTTTGAAATCTATGCACATTCTCCATGATCCGTTAGGCTTTTTGACCAGCACAGGGTTTGCTACCCAAGAGTGATATTTGACTTCTCTTAAAATACCTGTTTACAAAATCAACTTTTAATAGTCATGTTATCAAAAGATATGTTAACTATTTTTCTAAAAAGGATGAGGGGGGAGCCAGCAGCTGGGAGGTGGAAGCTAGAAGCTGGAAGGTACCTGCTTGTACAAGCTTTTCTACCTCCTCATCTACAGCTAAGCTTCTTTCAGGAGCCAGGCTTCTTTTCTTTTGAACAACCGGCTTGTGACCGGGGTAGATGTTCAGTGAATGTTCAGAAGTGCTCCTGGGGACTCCTGTCATGTCTTCCGGGCACCATGCGAAGACGTCTTGGCTTTCCTGCAACAACTTTATTATTTTTCTTAAGATGTGACTAGAAAGGTTGTTGTTAACCTTGATTGTCTGTTCAGGATATGAAGCATTAAGGCTCACTTCTATGACCTGCTTCTGCTCAGCGTCTGAAGCTTCCTCAGCTGAGGCTATGAGAAGAGCTTCTGCTGTGGGCTTCAGGGTGGCGACTCCTCCTTCTGTTAAGAACTTCATCATCCCGTGACTTGTCGAGACTATGGCTTGGAAGGCACTTATACCCGATCTCCCAATTATGATGTTATAATGAGAAGGGTGTCGTACCACAGCAAACGTCAGTTCCTCAACCCTGGAGAGGTCCCCGTCCCTAAGGCAAACTTCAAGAGTTATTTGACCCAAGGGGTGGACCCTCTCCCCTGCAAATCCAACCAGTGGTGTCTCAGATGGTTGTAGTTTCGCCCTTGTTTCTTCGCTGAGCTGGAGAAAGCATCTTTCATACATGATTTCAGCTCCTGCCCCACAATCCATGTAAACCCGATCTATCAAGGAGCCATCTAGTTCAGCTTCTATGATGACAGGTGTGGTGATGAATGTTTCGGGATCAGTTGGGGGGAAGTCAATGCTCTGTCGGGTCCAGGCTCCTGAGCGGGGTCTCCCAAAGGGCCTGGCTGCCGTGTGTACCATATTGCATTCTGCCCCCTTCTTGCTTTCTTTTTTATCTTTGAACTCCTTCACCAAGTGGGCCAGATCACCTGACTTAACAGCTTCTTCGATTCTCTTTTTTAACTGAAAGCAGTCGTTGGTGTGGTGACCAACGTCATTGTGAAAGACACAAAACTTTCCTGAATCTCGCTTGCTGACTGGCTTGGTGAGAGGTCTGGGAGGTCTGAAGCTGTACCTAGCCTCCTCAGTTGTGAAGACCTCCAAAGGTGTTTTTGTCAGCACAGTAAACACATGTTTTTCTTTGTCATGACTTTTACTTGAGCGTGGGGAATCTCGCCTGTCATCCCTTCTTTTGTGGTCATAATGGCGGTGAGATCGCCGTTCCACAAATGGTTGAAAGTGTGGCTTCTTGTTAGGGGATGAGTTTCCCCTCCAGGGTTGACAATCTCGCTTCCTGGTCTCCCTATTGTCAAGTGCCTCCTCGCCCCGGAGGTAGGCTTCAGCACGCTCAAAGGTCTCTTTCATTGTTTGAGGGATGTTTTCATGGAGGTTTCTAAGGAGCTTTTTAGGCCTTATGGCGTTCATGAAGCCGGAAACACGCATTTTTTCCGTGGCTCCGTTGTAGCTCAGCCCCTCTTTTTTGTACCTTTCCATGAAGCTTCTCAGATCTTCGTTGTCTCTTTGTTGGATCTGATAAAGCACCGCTGCATCTTTGGTGTACCTTCTTTGCTGTGTGAAGTTCGTCAAGAAGCTTCTGTGCAAGTCATCAAAAGAGTGTATGCTCCCCGCTGGGAGGCTACTAAACCAAAGTCGTGCAGATCCAACAAGTGTTTGCATAAACATGTGACAACATTCTGCATTAGTCCAACGTTCTACGGAGGCTGCTCCGGTGAACACTTGGAGGTGGTCCTCTGGATCTTCTGTCCCATCGTATGTTTTCACGTTTGATGGCATCTTGATCTTGGCTTGGAACTCGAAATTAGCAATTTCTTCCGAAAAACAGGACAAGGAGCTCGACCTATAAGGCTTCGAGGGCTCGCTTGGTGTCGTTTGTCTGGAAGTTCCTGCCTCGTGTGTGACCACCGGAGGTGATACTTGCTGCGTGGTCACAGGAGGGTTAGGAGTGGGTTGACCAGTGATGGGAACATTTGAGGCCTGAGGGGCCGTTAGGGGGGAGCTGGTAGGTGGAAACATCCATGGATAAGCTCCTCCCCACTGTTGAGCAGCCTGAGCCATCATGAAGGCTGCCATCTGGGGATGCATGTAGTTAGGATATGCAAATCCTTGAGGTGTGAATGGTGAAGGACTTGAGCAGCTTGTTGGGACGGGTATGGGAGAGACCACACTTTGGAGCAAGGGTAGTGACCTCAGAGCCTCTTCAAAAGATGTGGCTGTAGGAGGTGACACCGAAGGTTGATGGAACATTTGGTCCATAGTGAGCTCTAAGTTTCTTGGAGCTAAGGCTGGTGAGGTCTCCTGGTTCACCCTTTCAACCGGTCTGCTGCGAGCTTCTCTTGGAGTCCAACGAGACGTGGAGGGGGAGGTTGTTGAATCAAAAGGTGGTGGTGGTGGAGTGAGAGTTATCTCTGGCTCATCACCATACGCAAGTCTAACCTTTACCCCTTTTGCTCGTTCTTCACTAACGTACCCATTCATCAACTCCCTAAGTTGCAAAAAATGTCTCCTCACTCCTTCAGGGGTTAGATCTATTTTTTCCACAGGGAAAAGCAAATCGTCTCTTGGTGACGACAAACCCATTCGCGAAGGAGACGGAGTGTGAAAAGTTTTCAAGTCTTGAAGTGACGGTTCGACCTGAAGTCCGTCCGTTGTCGGAGTGTTTTGTCCAGCCATTTCAGAGGAAGTATGGCTGGAAGCTGACACATGAAACGTTGGAGACGACCTGAACCCAGGGGGATCGTTATCCTCAGCCATGAAGAAAAGTACTTAGGAACAGCGTTGAGATCTAGTGAGGATCTGTTCTAAGCAGCGCTGCCCCACGGTGGGCGCCACTTGTTGCTACAACAAGATTATGGAGAGGATGGTACTAACGATATGTCTAAGTTCAGGGTTAAGTTTGGTTATGACTCTAAGTGTTTAAGGTTAGAGAAACGTTAAGTTAAGTTAAGAGATAATAGGGGTGAGAGTGTGTGTGTGTGTTTTTAGAGTGGAGTGCAAGAGCCAAGTGTTGAATGAGTTATCTTTTGCTTCAGATTGCAGCAATATATATACACAAGTCTTTGTGTATTGCCCAAGCAAATCTGATCCAAATCTGAAAGGTTCAGGAGCTCCTGGCTCGAGGCTGCCCCTCGGCCAGTGCACCTTCCATTCTTGGCAGCCTGCAGCACCTCAGATGTGAATAGTAGTTTATGTTTTTAGCTATTTTCGTGTAAAGGGTCTTGCTTGCATTAATTGCATTCAGCTTTGCTTTACCAAGGATATCTTTTGAAGATATTGCAAGATATGTTTGAATCTTTGTTGTGGGAATAAGTGTCAGGTTACTGTAGCGCTACTGTTCACGTACCAGGCTTCTGGCTCCTGGCTTCTGGCTTCCGGCTGCCCAACCAAGTGGTTATATGACCTACGTCATCAGTTTGTGTTCGTGAACATTTCACAAACACGTTCGTTATCTTAATGAACGGACACAAACAAGAAATCTCGCTTGTGAAGTTCATGAACAGTTCACGAATACATTCTCCTTAACAAACGGACACAAACAAGTCCTGTTTGTGTTCATTTGGTTCGTTTACAGCCCTACATACGTGAGTGTGTTTTTGTCAATCCAGGCTATCTGTCTTTCTTTTTTTTCATTGTATAACATATTGAAATAGCGAATGAATATTACGAATACATTAGGTTACAATATACAAAGTTTTTAAGATACACTGGAAACCTAACTGGGCCATAGGCTCATATTAATAAACCCTAATAATGCATTCCAATACCCCCCACTCCGAGAAAATCAAATGCTAAATATGGAAAAATATAAACATAAAATAAGACCGAAACAATAATACATAATAAGATAAGTTGGATTTGATCTCTGAAATCACAAACTCTTGGCAACAAATCCATATAGTGCTTGATGTTTCCTCCATATTCTTAAAAAAATGCAAACCAGTGAACTGTAGTTTGAAGTCTTCAAAAGCAAGTGGCAATGGGGCTGAATTTGATACGGTAGACTTGAAAAACCATTGTTCCATTAAAATTTGTCATGAATTTTGTTGGGTTTATGTGATTGTAGTTCATTGGTTCTTGGTTCTAGAACGATTAAATATGTTTTGTGTCAATTGTGTCAATGCTAGCAGGTGAAAGTCTTTTAGAAGAGATGAGATACATAGATCTAAGAAAGAAAGAGAAAGCAAGGCTAGCGATCGTGATCAATCGGCGATCTCTTAGTTCCGTAGATTAATAGATGAGATTCGTATATTGAAAATAGAAAAAACAAACTAATCTAATCAAACTGTAGTTTGAGATAGATGGCGGTGGAATGTGGCCCTAGATGCGGCTAAAACACAGATAAAGTTAGGTAGAAAAATGCAGGGACAAACTAACAGAGTGATTGGAAAACATATAACAAATTCATGTGACATTAATCACCGGTAAAAAACATATATAAACAATTGCGCAAATAGCCGCCCCAAACAACACATGCGAACGGAATTAGAAAACTTACACAGGTGTCAATAATCACCGATAAAAAATATATATAAAGAATTGCGCAAATAGTCGCCCCAAATAACACAGGTGAACCGAATTTGAAAACTTTCTTAAAAACAAACAATAAACACTTTGTATTTCAAATTGATATGTATAAAAATATACGTATTTGTTCTTCACATTTAAACCAAGAATGGCTGTTAGTCGGTAGTAAATTCACTTAAGATGTCTTAACCTTAATATGCAAGAGGCCGTGAAGAAATAGGTGATTAAGTTACTTGATGTAGACTTGATTTATCTAAATCTGATTCCACATGGGTGAGTCCGGTACAGGTTCTCTCGAAAATGGGAGGGATGATAGTGGTCACTAATGAAAGGAAGAGTTGATCCTACTCGCACCGTCACTGGTTGGAGAGTTTGTATTGATTATAGCAAACTTAGTGATGCTACCAGAAAATATCGTTTTTCCTCCTTTCATTGATATGATGCTTGAACGATTATCTAGTAAGATGTTATACTGTTTCCTTGATGGTTTCTCGGGGAACTTCAAATCCCCATTTCTCCTCTAGATCGGGAAAAGACGACATTCACATGTCCTTATGGCACATTCGCCTACCGTTGGATGCTCTTTTTTTGGTTGATCGTGTCCCGACTACCTTCCAGTGTTGGACTGTGTAATGTCCCGAATACCTTCCAGCATTACATGGTAGCCATTTTCCATGACATGATCGAGGACTCCATGGAGGTTTTAATGGATGAATTTTCTGTGTTCGGGAGTTCCGCGATCATTGTCTTTGGAGATTGATGAGATGTGAGGAAACCAGTCTCGTTCTTAATTACGAAAATGTCACTTCATGGCGAAGGAAGGCGTTGTATTGGGGCACAAGTTCTCACAAGTAGGGCTTGAGGTTGATCGAGTGTGTCGGATGTCTTATACAGTTTAGAACATGTATTTTATATACATTTCAAGATCACAAATTAAGACATTGCATAAAAATGAGTGAGACATTAGATAACCTTGTTCAAGCCCCATGTGTTCTTTTATTTTTTTAACCAACCACATGTATAAAAACCCACTTCTCCACTCCTAGACTTTTTATTTTTCACCTTTTTTTTGTTAAAACTCGGTCGGTCCTTATATTATTTTCCTCTTTGTTTAGTTTAACTCATTTATTCCATTTTTGCTAACATGACTATATGTTTAGTTAAAAAAATTGTCAAAAATATATTGCTTTTACCACAATTAAGGTGTAAAGAAACCAAGGAAAAACAAATTTTGTGTGCCTCAAGATGAATTTCACCTCCTCTTCATTTGGAAATGCCATAATAGTTTTATTATTAGTTTTGTCGGAATTATTTAGTTATATAGCCGCCTAGTGTTTAACGTTTTTTAGCCACTTTTATCGTTCCAAATTCCACACCCTAACCACCACCTAACCAAAACTCAAACCGAGTCCTTTTGATTTATGAAATTGTTAATATTAGTTGATGGAGAAATGATTTTTGCACAAGCTTATGCTAATATATGATTCATTGACTTGGCGTTGATTATTCTAAACATACTCCTTACATGCATGACAGTAAATCAACCGAGTGTGTGAAGATTATGCGAGGGTAAGGTTGTATGTTAGGTATCAATACATTTTCAATCATTTGCTCCATTGATTTCAACTAGTTGTTTTCACACATTTTAAGTCATTTTGCTTATAGTTAATTTGTTTTGTTGCTATCATTGGAGATCTTGTTCTTTTGAGTTTGCGTGTATAAAAATATACAAGCAAAGTTCAGGTGTGGGGATGTTTGGTATGTATAAAAATATACGTATTTGTTCTTCACATCTAAACAAAAAATTATTGTTAATCGGTTGTAAAGTCATTAGTATAAGTACTTATTTGTGATTTTTGTGAATTTACTACCAAAACAACCCATAAATGAAATAACAAAGAAAAGACGCGTGTCAGTACAAAGTTGACCAAGTTAGGAAAAACACACGACCGTGCTTAGACCAAACACGACCGTGCTCAGACAACATGTTCGGAAGCCCAGGTAGTGCACCAGATGGTGCCATAACCATTAGTCAGAGCACGACCGTGTGCAGACCAAGCACGACCGTGCTTACTTAGACCATTACCGAGATTGTCAAAGATAGTGCCTGTTCATTGAAAGAGCGTGCCGGCCATTTTGACTCAAGCACGTGTCATGCTTGATTTTTAGAGAATGTCGTTGATTTGGGTTCGATTACTTTTAGATAATGTCGTTGATTTGGGTTCGATTACAGAGTTAAACTATTGGTTCTTTTATTAGTCGACCCCCCAATGGTTTAATTAAATTCAACATCAACTCCTTTTTTCTTCAAAACGTGAGGATAAATATAATTTTTATAAGGTCAGAAATATCTTAAGACATTTCTATCAAATGAAACAACTAATAACTTCTTAATTTTAACAATAATTTAGACTACTCACGGGTCAGTAATCACTAACACACGCGATCATCTTCATTCCTTCCATCAATAGAAAACGCACTTTACGTGGGACTTGAATCAACAATCATTTGGGTGATGGCTATACACCTTTATCACTAGATCAAGCTACTAGTCGTAAAACAATGAATAATTGTACAATCCTCAACATGGTCCTGCTATTCCCTCGTCTTTCATCGTACTAATGCCATAGTTGTTGACAAATTATGACTATGTATTATTTCAATAGAGATATTGAAGGTCTAGTTAACACTTTATCATAGTGAGTACTTAAATTTGAATAGGTTAATTAATTAATTCTTGTAATTTAACACGAATAAATAAAATTACATATATGTATAACTCGTACAACTAATTTGTTTTATACATCTATAAGTTTATAGATGAGGTGTTCGTGTTAAACTATAATATCTTATCCAACCCAAGGATAAGATAAATTTGTGGATGTGAATGGCTCTTTATGTGCCTTGCTAGTGAACATCAATATTACGTATAAAATCCGTCTAAACAAAAAAACATGATGGTTGTACTTGTATAATAACATATATTTCAAATGTGCTTCTTTGTTACCTAACTACCAATAGTGTTCTATAATCTAAAATCTCCCCATTGATTGTAAGAGTCACGTTAAAGAATCATTCATTAATATAAATTCAGCAAGAAGCTAGAAACATTACAATAAAATGAAAATTATAATTTAAAACTAGCCTAATAATGATCCTACGATAAACTTTTACTTTTGCTCTGATTTTTTATCAGAAAAAAGCTTTCAAGTTTTATGTCTACCAAAATGCCTTGTGATCTTTGTTTGAGTTCGAGAATGATCTATCGCATGTTGTCTTTGATAACCACCAAAGTGCATGTGGTAAGAAAGCAAGAAAGCTTGCTTGTAAGAGTTGTTTGTGGGTAGTAGTAAAAGGCCAAGCTTGATGTATGGGAAGAACCTCACATACCATATTTATGGGATCCTTTGTGGAGTTTAACCAATAAAAAACGGCCTAAGCTTTTTGGCGATGTTATATTAGATGCGTATAATTGGGATTCCACGTTTTACCATAACATTTGTAGAAGAAGAAGTCTGCTTACGAAGGCACACATTCTACTTGTAAATTTATGTGTAAAGTATTTGATAAATAACCTTAGGATGATCATTAATTTAATTAAACCATCACCCACATTCCACCACCACCACCCACCGTCCACCACCACCACCACCACCCACCGTCCACTATCCACCACCACCCACCGCCCACCACCACCACCACCCACCGTCCTCCACCCCCACCACCCACCATCCACCACCTACACCCATTGTCCACCACCACCACCACCCATTGGCCACCAAGTCCATCACCCACCGTCCCCCACCACCACCTACCGTCCCCAACCTCTTAGACACTTTTGGGGACGGAAAAAGGCGATTTACAACAGATCGGAAGCGGTTTTGAGGTGAAGAAGGCGAAAACAAGACACTAGATGCTTGCGGGATCAAGGATCACTTCCTAGTTCTTTCGGGTTCTTTTGTTCTTTCGTTTTTCTTTCCTTCTATCATGTTTACTTCATTAAAACTTGTTTTTATTGCTTTGATTATGGTAGGCTAATCGTTTAGAACTGCCTAGGCGTTGTGATGATTTGTTAACGAATGTTAGATTTCATGTTTGGTTGCTTTTTTTGGTTATGGTTATTTATGCGTAATTAAAGTTTCAATCTTTGTTGCTAACTGATGTGTGTTGCATGTTAATATGTGTTTGATTGATGTTATTAATCCACGTTCTCTTGGTGGTTGTCTATGTCACGGAATAGGGTTCATTATAGTCATTGACTTATGTTGTGGTTTTTATGGTTAACCTGCAGTGAAGTCATATGATTAATTGTATTAGTTGAATTGGTAAAAACGTGTAGCCAACTTAGAAATCCATGAGGTGATAAGTTGTTAACCGGTAAAGTTGATTAATTTACTAGGTTTAGGTCTTTATGAGAAGTCCGGCTTAGTTTATATTGACAAACTTAATTACTTGTTAAATTAATTAGTTAGGTTGAAATGACTTTAGAGTCCGTATCGTGAGATAGGTCTTTAATTCAGGTCAATTAAGCATAATCAGATTAGGTGACTTTGAGGAAATTTAATCCCATAACCGGCGCGATAATAGCTTAATAGTGACACTTTAGGTTTCTTCTCGAAAAAGATTGATGGTCCTATTTAGCATTGCTTTTAAGTGACTATTTCTAGATCCCGGTTCCATAAACATTAGTCCAAACATGATTGATAACTGAAGTTGGCAATGATTCTAGCCTAGGTGGTTTGTCTTCATTTTTCTGTTTTAAATCTGTCTTTTAATTCGCCAGTTTCTATTTTTAGTAAGTTTCTATTTTTAGCAAGTTTCTATTTTTAGCAAACACCCCCTTCAAATATATTTTCATTAAAAGTTCGTGTCTTGTTAATCGAGTCTTAATTAGTTAATTAATTGCAGTATATAGAGTCTGTGGGTCGACACCCGGACTTACGTACGTTATATTACATCCAACTGGTCCACTGCCGGTTGTGTGTGATTTAGTAGGTTGGTCTTGGTTTTATAAATTTAAAACTTAGGTGTTTTTTATTAGTTATTTTATATATACGTTTGCACGCATCAAACACCATTGTCCCTCTAATGATTCTATACATGAAACAACAACTCAATTCAATTACGTTACTGCAAATAAATAAAAACAATCTCAACTTTTAACAAAACTAAGTGAAACCGTTCATATCATTTCAACACAAATCACAAACTTATTTTCTGTGCAAAACACTCCCATGACATCCTTTAAATTCTCTGATAATACATTTTTAATCAAAACTCAATCAAACTTAATCACTGTTCTTCATTTTCACAAACCCGCTACTCTAAAAATCATAATCAATTCGTATTCTTTATCTAAAGTTGAAAAACGAGATTCATTAACCATCTAATCTAGAATAAATCTAAAAGTTGAATTGGATTATAACATCCTAAATCATTCGATTGGATCTCGCAGCTGTTTTTCTTATTCTTCTTCTTCTTTTATTCACATCGTCTTCAACAAGTATAATACCTCATTCTATTCATTTTTAAGTGCTTATCAAGACCCAAAATCAATTTTGTCATATCTTTAATTTTTATTGTGTAATTTAGGATTTAGGGTTTAAGTTTTAGGACTTGTGTTATAAATACATAAAATCAGTTAAAATCAAATCAATTAACAAAACAAATCAATTAAGAAAGTTACAATTGGTTTAGAGGGTTTATCTGTTAGTTTCAGTTTCAATAAAAGCAAGTTTTAGTTATTGAAATTTGATAAATAATATAACAAATTATTTAAAAAACAATCACATTAACTTATATAATAGCATATTATTTTTAATCAAATTTTATAAATATAAACGGTTATAAATACATTTGAATTTATTAATATTTTATTTAAACATTTTAAAAATACTACAAAATGTGATTAAATACTCTAAAAAACCATAACAAATAGAATAATTATTATAAACAATATCATTACGTCCGTCGCTCGAGTCTGGAGCAGTCTGTGGCTGAACGTGGGTGTGCGTGCTTGTTGGGTTCGCACCCTTGTGCCAACCATTGGGTGTCCCTATTTATGTAAGGAACAAGCTTCCTTGAAAGCTGCCAGCCTGCCACTTATAACACATTTCTTGTTCTGTCTTTCTATCTATGTGGGACAAGATCCAAGTTTTCCACGTAACGTTTCACAGCTTTAATGTTTCAACCATACAACCTTGAGCGATATTTCATCCATCTTAGCTCCATTCTGGACAAGGTCGGGCTCATTGTGTTCATCTCACGTAGTTAACACAAACCCACTAAGGATTAAACACTTTAGAAACAAATAGTAAATAATTATTTATGACGTCCAAAATAAGAAAAAAAACCGTATTTTTCCACAAAATTCCTACATTTTAAGCCCAAAATCACATTTTTGACATTTTGTAACAAACAAATGTTTTGAAAAGGTTTTACTCATTTTTAAAACATGAGACCACTTTGGGTCATAAGTAAGCATCTCAAGGTTTAACTTAAACATAAATTTTCTTACAAATGATTTAGAAATGACTAAGGGGCTGTTTGGCAAGTGCTGAATGGTTAAGTGCTGAATGGTTAAGAGGTCTGAACTATTAAGAGGCTCTATCAATGAGACGAATGTTGAGGTAGAAATGCAGATAAGAGTAAAGTTGGTATATGCTCCATTTAGTTCCATTCATCATCTTTCTATCTCTTAACCATTCAGCACTTAACTGAACCATTCAGAGGTTTTTTTTTTATGAAACAAATGCTCTGAATGCTGAATCTGAATGATTAAGCACTGAACTGAACCATTAAGATGTGAAACAAACAACCTCTAAGTCTCAATTCAATCTTTTTGACAAAAGTTTCCACCCTGAATCTTAGTTCATCCTTTAAATAGTTTATAGGTTATAAAATTCATCTTTAACATCAAGAATCATATTAAAAGGTTTTTTTACAATTCAAAGCATTATATATCTCATAACTTCTATTCATAAATCCATTTTTATAAATTTACATGTATGTAATATTTCATTTTTGCAACATCTATATGATTTCTCTATTTTTATTAATCCATATTATTATCTAATCATTTTTAAATGGTCATATGGATCATTTCATCATTGGGTTTCAATAAAAATAGTAGGATGATTCAATGATGATGAATCATTTGAGACAAAAAACATAAAGACATGAGATTTAAAGATTAATTACCAAACAAAAGGATTATCACCGCTTCGACAACCTCCATATTATGAGCATAAGCATAAGCATAAGCATGAGCATGAGCATGTAATAAATGTTAGATTATGTTTTATAGGATTTAAGATACAACATGTGAAATTGAAATATTTTCATATCAAAATATTTACCTTGATGTAAAAAACATTAAAATCACCACTCTCATCAGGAGCATAACTTAGTAGTCCCCGGGGTGCCCCAGCCCCTACTGTTTTTCTTCATAACCGGTTTTCTGATTTCGTATTAATTTTTTATATATTGTATTGGGCGCCCTAAAAAAACTATAATTAGTCTTTGGACAAGTAAAACAGGCCCACAAAATCTCCATAATCTACATTGGATACCACTTTCTGATCTATGGTTTCTAAAGTTGCATTCATGTCCGAAAGTTGTGCAGACGTTTCAAAGCTTTAGAGAATTGCCAACCTCAAACCCGTTTTCTGCAACCCTGCACCCGAGTAGGTGTTAGAATAAAAAACAACACAAGAAGCTAATATAGCTTGGAGGCTTAAACATAAAAGCTAGAATAAATTTTGTCTCCACACCTAGGGAAAAGATGGAAATTCATACTTACCAACCAACTACTTTGAGAGTTAACCTCTCATTTACACACATATCTAACATATTTTAGGTGTATGTTTGTTAATATATTGTCCACTTTTTATGTGTAAGAAAGCTTTGTTCAAATGAATTAATAAAATTTAGATGTTTACAGATTTTAGTGTTTAACCCAACTTGTACCGAATACCCGACTCATACATATAACTCGAAACATAGTGATAACTAAAAAATTTTAGCCATACTTGCGTGAAAAGAGTCAATCCCGTTATCATCTTTTAAGCTCTGCATTTTGAAACCTAGAAAAAACGAAGCAAACAAAACATAATTGTTAGATGGGAGTAAAGGAGACCATGGGCATGATTTTTATAGGGTAATACTATTTACACCGGAGAAAAAAAACAAAAAACCGTCTTATACGCCGCGTATAGGGCTATACGCCGCGTATATGGTACGATGGCAGGTATGTCAGTACGATTTACAGACCAATACGTCGCGTATAGCCCTATATGGGGCGTATTGAGTACAGACCAATATGCCGCGTATAGCCCTATATGAGAATTAAACAGAATAGTCCATTACTTTGATAAAACCAAAAGAACATGTCACTTTTTGTACCCAAGTCATTAGAATTTCACAAGATCTAAACACCTAAAATTAAAAAAATAGTTTATAAAAGTAGAAAAAATAACTAAATATTACATATATAAGAATGAAATTAAAAATAATAACTCGCTAGTGTAAAAACTTATCGTACTACTCATCATGATGCTTGATGACCGAAACAATTATAATCGAATATGTCAAAAGATTTATAACTATACTAGGTTAACACCCGTGAGTACTCACGGTTTAAATAGTAAAAAAAATTATATAATTTTATATAGAAATGAGTAATGAAAAAGTTAACAAATGAAAATGATATAATATGAATTTATTTGAGTGATTGTGGTGTTGACAAGTGGCATAGTGTGGGGTCATTAGTTAGCAATTTATTATAAGAGAAGATATAAAAATAAAATTTTTATAACCCTCTCAACAGTATGAAAAATCATCAATTCATCAATTTGTTAACTACAAATGAAAATTTATAAAAGATAGAAAAAGAATAAATCATGCATATTTAATAATCATTTATTATCATATTTAATGCTAATTAAATGGATGATAATTATTACTATATTTAATGCTAATTCACTTGTTTCTCACAATTTTGGTTATTTATAAAATTTAATTGGATTTAGCAAACACCAACATTAATAAGTGTATTAAATAAATAGACTAGGATGTAATTGGAAAATAAATTGATGTGCATTTAGAAAAACCTTTTTTTTCCTAATTTAGTGTAGATAGAAAACTTATTTATCAAAATAGGTACTTTAGAAATTATTTATTAAAATGGATAGTTTTTTAAATTTACTTTTCTCACTCTTACTTTTGTTGGATAAAAATTAAAAGCAACTTCTACTAATTACATTTAATATTAATTACAATTAAGTTTTGTGTTCAATCATCGTATTTAATTATGAGAAGTTACTAATTTAATTCTTTATACTTCGTTATTTAAAAAAAAAACTTTAGAATATGTCTACGCTCTTTGTATGAAAATATTGTTGTAAACATTTTTGTTTTTAACTTTACAATTTGTTACATATATTTTAAAAAACATTTATATTTATTTTAAAGTTGTAATAATAAAAACTAATATTAGTAGGAAATACAAATGCATTTTTTAAACGTTTTATAAACTATAACGAGAAAACAAAATATCTTCTAAATTTGTTCGCAAATGATTGACAAACAAACCCACAAATGAAATATCTTGTTAATGTTCGTCTATTAAGGAAAAAACTTGTTCTTGTATGTTTGTGTGCGTTCGTCAAAATAATCGAACGAAAACAAATGCATGTAGAGGAAGAAAAACGAACACATACTATTTTAAAATAGTAAAAACAACATTCTTAATCTCAAAACTTGGTATAGATGACCTTAAATATATAAATGATAAGCACTAACTTTTTATGATTATAAAAGTTTACATTGTTTTTAAAAACTGTATATATATTTAGAAAGTTGAATATAAAAATTTGAAGAAATATGAAAATACAAGAACAAGTTTTTACCTCATTGCTACAAAAGTCATTTTCAAGAAGTTTAAGGAAATGTTAATACAAGAACTGAAATATAGTTAATTATTTACGAGACATTAAAAAAAGTTAAATTTACGTCCTTATTAAAGTTTTTTAACCAACTTTCTAATATGATCGAACAAATTTTATTGTTAATTATATTAGTAACTTATTTAATATTTATTAACTTTAGTTAAATAGAAAGTTTTTTAACCAACTTTCTAATATGATCGAACAATTTACTTTTTTTAATAAAAATAGTGGATTCATGAAGAATGACAAAAAGAAAAAAACTCATTTGTCATTTTAACAATTCAATTAAAAATCCAAATTAAAAATCCAAGGAGTCAATAAAAAAATTCTAACCATATATAGGGTAATAAGTGAAGTCCAAACTCAAGGTAAATGTTAGTTTGTTTATCATTTTTTACTTGCTTGTTTTCAAAGGTTGTTAGGACTACTTGAGTAATTGTTATTCGTTGATGCTTTTGATTTTTTAGAAATGATGTCTTCTAAACAAGCATTCGTAGTAAGAAACGTAAAGGGGCGATAAAATTAAGAAACTCACAAAGTCTCAACTCTCAAATCAATGCTATGCATGTGTTGTGAAACCGTTATGTCAATCATAGAAATTAAGTTTTTAACAAAAAGGCATCTTAATTTTTACCGGTCAACACATGACGCCAAACTTTTCAGAAACGACCGTGCTAAAAATGATAATATAATTAGAAGACCATACCAATAAAATGATGATATCTATATAGTCTAATCTCTTCGTATATCTTTTTACGACTAAAGTTCTTCAAACAAATATCTTGATAACAAACAAAATTCCTAATTATAAAAATGATCACCAACCCCAACAACATGTGACATGTCTTGTATTTATATATTGGATCATGTGATATGTCATAAAAACGATGAAACTTTTGTTGTTAAATGATGGAAACAAGCTAAACTCCATCAATAAATTTAGTTAAACTATTACCCAAAATATAATGTCATTTTAGTGTAAATATGAGATGATGAACATTAATCATGTGTTGAATAATGTATTCACTTTTCGTACCAATCTAGGTATCACAATTTCTTTATGCTAAAAGTCGCTTTTTAAAATCTTTAGTGTCTATTTAATCAAAAGCATCTTTGTTTGTTAGGCTTTATTAAGGTCGGTAATATTTTATGACATACAAAGCACATGAACCAATTATGATAGTGCTCAAATAGCTAAAAACGGTGGATATATTTTTTTAACTTCGATCCAAAGCCTCCAAGGATACAGTCGCTTACATGTGGCGATTACAAAGGTCATATATTTAAAATAAAATTATATTAAATAACGAAAATTATATATACTACTATAATAAAAGGTCGGTGGTTTCCACCGGCCAACCATGACGTATCACGTGACGTAATGGTATTGGACAATTAGGTTTTTGACTTTTTTTTTTCAAAATTCGCTATTTTTTTAGAGTTATATACAAATTATTTCAACGTAAGTTTCAAACTATCAACTAGCGCGGATGGTTTGGACGCGCATGGATTTAGATGGGGGCTTGATTGGCTCTTTCAAACTCAATGTGGACGGTTGGTTTGCATCACACCAACAACAATTTTTTTTTCTTTTGTTTAATTGTTTGTATCTTGTTCTTTTCTTTGGGTTTTCTTCTCTGTCCTTTTTATAATTTTTACACGTGTTACCCTAACTCATTTTTGACATGTTTACGACTTTGATCTCTACTCAACTTTGACATGTTTACGACGCGTGAAACTTTTATATCAACCCATGAGATGAAATTACATACGAGAGACTCGACGGCCGCATCGCGCGGCCCGAGTCTGATATCTAGTTTGAATTAAAAGATAAGCCTACAAAAACTTTTTTAATGAGTTTATGACCGAATAATGCTTGGACGAAGTATCACCTATGGTTTGCAATTGTTTTGTACAAGCCTTTAATCACACTCACTACTAAAAAATGGTGTGTTTTTATACAATAGTTTCTAATAAACTGACGACTCGATATTTGCAACAAGTTTATAAAAATGTTTTTAACAAATAATATAAAAAATCCTTAATTTATCTCATAATTTCCTGATAAAACAACCTCAAACTGTCATTATTTTTCTACAAAGGAGAAATATAACTAAGTTATAAAAAATCTAGTATTGTGGCTAAGTTGTTGCAAATATATGGTGCAACAACCAAGCATTGTTGCAACTTTGAAGTTAAAGTTATCGCAATATTGTCAAAACTAAATTTGTTACGGGGCTTTTTCCTAAAATAGACTTTTTTTAGAAAGTTTTCTGGTACATTCGTTTGATGACTGTATTGTGACTATATTACGACATATATGTTTGTCTTAAAAGTTACAATTTTAGTAGTGACTAAAGGTATAAAACTAAACTTTAGTTTTTTGGAGCATTTGCATATATCCCCTTTTAAACCTTATTAATTGCATATTTACGCAACAAAATATTTTTATTGTATATTTCCCCTTCATTAAGAAAAAACATTGCATATTTACCCTTTTTATTTTAATTAAGTAAAAACTAAATTATACATTGATTATTTTACCCTTCTTTAATTACCTTATAAAATTAATACATATTCAATCATAATTGGATATTAAATACCACTATTCAATCATAATTAGTATTTGAAAGGGTAGTTTGGTCAATATGATAATTATCATAAAAGATGGGTATATACGTAATATTAAATTTGAGTTGGGTAAATTCGCAAATACACTGGTTTGAAGGGGGATATATGCAAAAATCCCTAGTTTTTTTTGTTTATTTATTTATTTTTATTTTTTTAATATGTTATATTAGAAACATATATTTTGTTATTTAAGGGTTTTACGACTTTTATAATCTGTATCTGTATCTATATCTATACATCTATATCTATATCTATATACATATTAATAAAAGAAGGTTTTTTTGTGCCACGTGTCATGCATTGAGACATGTTATGAATAGTTTTTCCCGCCCAAATTTTTCTACACTATTTTTGGTAAGAAATCGACACTAAAGATATTCCAATTTGTATGGTTTAGGAACTACACAAAATTTTATTTGTAAATAAAAAGATAATCACGAGACAATCTGATTTTAGATAGTTTTTTTTGTAAAATTATGATCACATTAGATTTTTACTCATCGTAGTAATTGTTTTATATTTTATCATAACTTCAACTTTTAATTATACATAGTTTAATCATATGTTATAAAAAAACATTGTTATTAGCATTTGAATCTTTTAAAAATATATAATCTCATACATGCGTCTACAATATATCTACAATATGTTTGCCGCTTCATCGTGTTTTTTATGCTCTATGGTTATATACAAACAATAAAATAGGATATACTAGCTAGATTTTAAAAATTTTGGGCTATAATGCTATATAAGCATTCTTTAAAGTATTTGAGAGAATTTGTGTTTCACACACTTGTGTGAAAACAAGACATGGTGTGAAATATATTAATTAGATAAATATGAAAAACACATAAAACATAGCCTCGAATGCCGTTTATAAGGTAGTTTTTACTAATTTGCATTTTTTTTATAAACTAATGCATTTTTTATAAACTATTCAGTATACTTTGCTTATTTTGTTTACTTTTAAAAGCCAAACTTCATTTCTTACATTTTTGCTATTTATAATATTTGTTACTGGTAACTTGAATGATAATACTATATGTGTTTTTTTATAATTATTTGTTAACAACTAAATCTTTTTATTAATTTAATATTTTAATACACCACATGTGTAACACACGACTAATAATTTAGTAAACTAAACTAAACCAATAATTTAGTAAACTAAACTAAACCAATATTTAAGTCATGTTAGTGAGAACATGAAGCTTCTTTCGTCTACCTTACACTTCGATATTTTATTTTATATTTAAACACCGTCATCAATAGTACCATCATCATTTATGATATACATCACGTACTTGCCGACGTTAAATATTAATTATATTATATATTAAATCAAAAGTTTAGTGTACTAGATAATACTTCAAGGTTAAAACTTTAAACTTAAAATCACAAGAGATTTGATGGTTCGTCAATAACACTTTTACTAGACTAGATGTGATTTGCTTTAGATCGGGTACACTAAGTCCACACATTTTGTTTAACCACCCTGTCAAACTTTTGAAAACATGAGACTAGATGTGATTTGCTTTAGATCGGCTACTTAACGTCTTTTATGGACCTTACTATTGTAAGGTATGAGATATTGGTTGAATGTGCAATTGATGTGGGATTTATAACCCAAATAAATCTCTCCCATCAGATTAGTCTTTTGAGATGAGTTCTACTGTTTGAATTGTAACAACGTCACTCGTATCATTTCGAAACCTTTTAGCCTATTTAATTTTCTGACACAAAATTTGTTGATTCGTATGACCGTTTTATAACAATTCAAGATTTTTAGTCACACTTTATTTAAAATTTTGTGACAAAAGTTTGTCACGATATAAAAAATGTGGCCAAATGTGATAAATTTCCATTGAAATTAATTCATGAGACGAAAAATAAAAAACTCAACTGTCAACCACATTTTATTAAAAAAAATGTAACATTTACTTGCCACATTTGGAGAACTATTACGGCCGATTCCAACCGACTACCATAATTGTTTATTCATTTGACCAAAACCCTACCAGTAGCCATCCTTAGTAAACAAACGTGACATTAAGTAGCCATACTCAAATAGTGTGCCGAAACATGACCATCTACCTGTTGGGGAATTTTTGCAAACGGATCATTTTAAATATCTGAGAGTCGTAGTACACTATTAGATCAAAACTATTTGCCGTTCACAAATGCTTTGATCGGATAAAACTCAGATTAAAAAACATAATTAAGTATGATTTATGAGAGAGTTTTCTAGAACCAGAATAGAAACTATGATCAAGAATAATGATATCAGATATAGGGATCCACAAATGCTTTTGCAGTTACATAGCGGTTTTTCGGAAGTTTTGTCCATTAAAATATATATATGAAATTTAAATAATTAAATTTTTAATACATTTTTAATGAAACAACATTAATAGAAAACTCTCTCCCTTAGACACCACCAGGGGCTGCCGCCCCTTAAACCCTGCTACCGGGGCGCTGCCCCTGGACCCCACCAAGGGGGTGATGCCCCTTTGGAACCCCGATTATAATGTGATCAAAATAATTGGCACCCCAATTATTTTAATTCACACTATAATGATCTTGATCAACAAGTTAATCCAATTACATTAAAATAGACAACAAACGTCCCCTATTTTTGTGTAATCCATAATTAACTTTAACAAACTCCACACAAATACAAACTTATGCATAATGAAATATCGTGACGATTGAATTTCACATTAATATATTACACATTCCAAATATTCAAATATAGAGGTGTCGCTACGATTGAAACCTTTCTATTCACATTGAATAATCAAAGATAATATACACATAAGTTCACATACTCATATATTCTTACATGACATAATTTTTACTAGCCTATGTTCTATCCTTCAATGAACATATCAAAGCCAAGTCCCAGCTTCTTGAAACGGCTAAATTCATGCTCATATTGGTAGCCCTTTTCGTCTTGCACATGCATATGCAATTTTTCAAAAGAACTATTAAGAAGTTAAACTTCAACCCCTTAACTTGTAGGTCTAAAAACATACCTTGAGATGTTGTAACTAATGTGTTGCAATTTCTGGATGTTAAGTTATCCACATTGAATTCAGCACCTAATATCAAATTAGATGGGAATTGGGAATCTTAACATGAGAAATTTCAGGTGGACTTTAAACCCATCCATACAGCCGACTTGTGCACAAGATCTCTACTTAACACTTTAGTTAAGTGATCAGCTAAATTTTGTTGAGTTTTTACAAACTCCACTGAGATCACACCATTTACTATGAGCTCACGAATCCCGCTGTGTCTAACACCTAAGTGTCTAGACTTCCCATTGTAGACTTGACTATATGCTTTAGCGAAAGTAGCAGTACTATCACATCTGATAGATATGGGTGATATCGGTTTAGGCCATAATGGAATCTCATAAGTCATGTTTCTCAGCCATTCAGCTTCTTTCCCAGCTGCAGCTAATGCTACAAACTTAGATTCCATAGTCGAGTTGGTGATGCAAGTTTGTTTCTTAGATGCCCAAGAAATAGCACCTCCCCCAAGTAGAAAGGTCCATCCACTTGTGGAAGAATGATCTTCCATATTATTAATCCAACTTGCTTCTGAATATCCTTCTACAACCGAAGGAAATCCACTGTTCCATAATCCATGGTTCCTTTCAAGTACATAAATACTCGATTTATAACTTGCCAATGATTTGAACTTGGATTGCTAGTATATCTACCCAGCATTCCAACAGCATTCTATATCCAGTCTAGTACTTATCATTGCATAAATGAGGGATCCTATAGCTCTTGCATATTCTAGTTGATTAACTGCATTACCTTTATTAGGCAATAGCTTATAAGCAACATCTATAGGGGTAGTAACTAGATAACAATTGGAAAAATTGAATTTCTTTAAAATCTTCTCAATACTAATGAGATTGAGATATTGAAATACCATTGTTCTCATGTTTAATCCTTATACCAAGGATCACTTCAGCCTCCCCTATATCTTTCATATCAAAACAAGATGACAAAAATTTCTTTGTTTTATCAACTTGATCTTGGTTCGTACCAAAGATTAACATGTCATCCGTATATAAACAAATTATGACTCCTTTACCAGAGACATCAATTTTACTATCTGATTGGTTCAACAAAAACCCATTAGACAACACCTTTTCATCAAATTTTTGATGCCATTGTTTCGGAGCTTGCTTTAAACCATTAAGTGACTTAACAAGTTTACACACCTGATGCTCATTACCAGGCATAACAAAACCCTCTGGTTGTTTCATATATATCTGCTCATCTAAATCACCATTCAAGAAAGCAATTAGTAATCTTATTGTGGATATTTCCGCAATAGGAGCATATGTGTCAAAGTAGTCTATTCCTTCCTTTTGTCTAAAGCCTTGGATAACAAATCTAGTCTTAAACTTATCAATAGTACCACATACTATAGTCTTCTTTTTGAACATCCATTTACAACCAAAAGCTTTACAACCATGGGGTAAATCAGATAATTTCCAAGTGTTATCTTGCATAATAGAGTCCATCTCGTCATTAATTGACTCTTTCAAGAAAGCAACATCGCGAGAAGCCATGGCTTCACTATAGGTTTTAGGATCTTCCTCAAGATTGAAACAATATTCATATCTTCGTTTTATCTCATTTCTAGATCCCTCAACCAGATATAGTTGAAAATCAGAATCAAAGTTCTTAGCCTTTCTAGGTCTATTACTTCTAGGTTCATCTGAAGTCGAAGGAACATCATTATCGTGATTAATTCCTTGAGAATTACTTGAATTCGTAATCATGTCCTTTGGTCTAGTTATAGAAGAGAATATTTTCTCATCCCAAATTGCATTCGTTGACTCAATAACAGTGTTAACTGATACATTATCATTAGGTTCGATAACATAGAACCTATAAGCGTTGGAGTGCTCGACATATCCAATGAAAATGAAATATATACCTCTTTCAACCAGATTTTACCTCTTGGCTTCGGTAAGCTTTACTACTGCTCTACAACCCTAAATTTTCAAATAATGAAATTTTGGAGGTTTATCATACCAAAGTTCACAAGGGTTTATTTTGTTCCTTTTATTAGAATCCTATTAAGTAAATAACAAGCAGTTAACATAGCTTCACTCCAAAACCCTTCACTTAGCCCCAAATAAGACAACATGGAATTAACCATTTCTTTTGACATCCTATTCTTACTCTTAGATACACCATTTTGTGGTGGTGTATAAGGAGTCGTGGTATGATGTATAATCCCCACTGATTGAAATTAACATGGATCATAATATTCACCTCCCTTATCGGTGCGTAAAATTTTAATTAAAGAATTTCTTTGCAACTTCACCTCAGTTTTGTATATTCTAAATTTATCTAAAGATTCATCTTTAGAATGCAAAAGATACATATAGCAAAACCTAGAAGCATCATCTATAAAAGTACCACCATATTTTTTATTTCCTAAAGATGGAGTAGCATGAAAATCACATAGATCACTATGTATTAATTCAAGCACCTTAGTGTCTATTTTAACGGTATACGGCTCTCTAGTGATCTTAGTTAGCATGCAAGTAGTACATTTTCCATTGTTTAAGTCCAAAGTCGGAATTAAACTCATTTTAGACATATCATTTAATCTTTTATAATGAACATGTCCTAATCTAGCATGCCACATTTCAGATTTATTCATAATAATATTATTGGAACTAGTGGAAGCCATACAGACATAATGTTTAATTAAAGAAACATCAACGTTTAATTTATACATACCATTACATAGATAACCAAACCAACAAATATGACATGTCTAGAAAAAATATACTTGTCACTTTCAAACACTTGCCTATAACCGCAATTATTTAACACAACACCAGACAAGAGATTATTTAGAATCCCGGGAACATACAATACATTGTCTAAACATAAACTCTATCCAGAAGTAAACACAAGTTTGACTTGCCTAGTCCTTTGATTGGCTCGGTAGCAACTTTGCCCATATTTAATATAGATCCATCTTCAATTTCTTGAATTTCATCAAACTGTTGAAAATTCTTGCAAACATGACTAGATGCTCCCAAATTAATCCACCAAGCCACATCATCATCCTGTACAAACAATGATTCAGAAATTAGTGAAACGTAATTCTCAACCGAATTAAGATATGGCACTAAATTCTGACCTGGTTTATTTCCTTGGACCTTAGACCCACTTGGACCATCGTCATTCTTATTCTTTGGAATATTCTTGTTCACTTTCCCAACCCGGCAATCCCTCTTGAAATGACTCGGTTTGCCACAATTCCAGCAATCCTCTTTAGCCTTCTTGTATGGACCCGTGTTGTTTCCAGGAAATTTTCGTCTCCCTTTGTACTTGTTTTTGCCCTTGGATGTTCCAACATCCTCAACCATATTCACAGATTGACCAGCCTGTTTCTTAATATCATTGAAATCAACAGTTTCAAATGTTCTTAAAGCCTCTTCAATTCTGTAGTGATTTCCAAGTTCTACCAAACTTAATTCTCCCTTCATGTGTTTACGATCACATTTATAATATTTTCAAAAAGCGGGTAACTTGTCAATGATACACAACAATGGATTCGTCCATTTTCAAGTTTTGTTGGGTATACTGCCCCAAAATTTGATGTAATTCATGATATTGTTCCACTACAGACGTTGACTCAACCATCTTATAATTGTTAAAATTACTCACAAGAAACTTCTTACTTGCAGCATATTCTACCATATACTTTGCTTCAAGTATATCCCACAATTCCTTTGCGGTTTCGATGTTAACATACAAATCAAATAAGGAATCACACATACCGTTGAGAATATGGCCATGCCAGATGTAGTTGTCATTCTCCCACTTTGACTTCCTCCTGATTTGTTCCAGATCGATTTCCATCATCTTCAACCACCGGTATAAACGTGCTCAGCACGTATACCACTTTCAGGGTAGTCAAGAGGAAGTGCATCTTCTTCTGCCATCTGTGAAAATCCTGGCCTTTGAATTTCTCTAGTTTGTCAAAATTGCTCGTCATGTCCTTTACCGATTGTCCGTTCGTCATCTTCAACAGCGAAAATAGTTTTGATCTTTTATTAGGGAATTTTGCAAACAGATCACTTCGAATATCTAAGAGTTGTAGTACACTTTCAGATCAAAACTATTTGTGGTTCGTAAATGCTTTGATCGGATAAAACTCAGATTAGAGAACATAATTAAGTATTAATTATGAGAGAGTTTTCTTGAACCAGAACAAAAACTATGATTAAGAATAAAGATATCAGATACAAGGATCCACAACTGCTTTTACAGTTACATAGCGATTTTCTAGAAGTTTTATATATTAAAATACATATACAAAAGTTAAATAATTAAACTTCTAATACATTTTTAATGAAACAACATTAACAGAAAACTCTCTACCTTGGACCCCGTTATCGGGGTCGCTGCCCTCGACCCCTCGCCAAGGGAGCGATGCCCCTTTGGAACCCCATTATAATGTGATTGAAATAATTGTGCACCCCGATTACTTAATTTCACACTATAATGATATTAATCAACAAGTTAATTCAATTACACTAAAATAGACAATCCTAGTGTTGTTTACTTGTTTTTAATGATGTCACTAAAGGCTAATATCTATGGTTAGTTGTAGAAGTTAGTGTGGCCAAATATTATTTTAGAAAAATAATATGACATTTTGTAGGGACGAGACGAATGTATCCAATCTCTGACTCTCATGGTGTTAAAATGACATTGTGTTATTATAAATGAAGTGGCTAAAAGCTAATATATTAGACACGAGACGAATGTATCCAATCTCTGACTCTCATGGGTTAAGCCTTGTGTAAGTTGTTCCAAATATAGGATGAATGATCATAGTGAAAACTTAGAAAAGTAGTACATATCAGAACAGTCAGCGCACCAAATAATATTGTCGTGACACCGCCATCTGTACCTCCGGTGCACCTTCCTCAGCACAAATTTCCACATCGTCAACAACCATGGCATCCTTAATAAACTGATCTTCATATTTGGCCGATGCATAATGTCATTTGTTTCGAAATTCAAAGCCATGGTCTTTGGACGGCTCTTCATTCATAAAAGCATTTTTATATACGCTATGAACTATCACACACAAGAGATGAACACAGAAGTATCTTATCATAACTTAAGATATTGTATGTATGGGTTATGATCTTTACATAACAACCTTAGTTACAGAAATATAGAACTATTGATTTACATACGTGTAAACTAAGGAACCATTGATTCACATACATGTAAATTAGTGATATTAGAATAGTCAATAACTTGATCAAGGGCCAGAAATTGTTCTTTTTGTTCTCATAATAAAAGGGTGTTCTGTAATGATCATCACTATATATATATATATATATATATATATAACATAGGGTTGGAAATTGATAGTCATGTATAGGTTGGACTCACCGGCATGTCGGTGTTACTTTGTTTATGTTATGTATTTTGTTGTTTTTGTTCTAGCGAACCTATAGATTCGCCCGGGAGTCTAGATTAGTGTTGTCACAGAGATAAGTTTTGTCGTCGGGCGAATCTGTTTATGTCAGGCGAAGCTATCTGGTTCGCTTGATAGATTCGCTGACAGCGAATCTATCAGCGAACCTATAGCTGATATATATTGTAACCTTATCTCTTGGCAACAACAACTTTGACAACTTTTGGCAAAAATCTTATCCAACTCTTGTGTTGTGTGTGTGTTTACTGAAGGTGCTAGGAGCATATATCATTCATCTTTGTAGCGTATTTACCTCCGGTTGTGTGGTTTTAATCTCGTTATTGTGTGTTGGGTTATATTAAACTTTGTTTGTTTGAGTCAAGTGTGTTCGTTGTTAAACAAGTCATTATAGCACTGAAATCACGATCATTATGGACCAACAATATGGTATCAGAGCCTTAGTGCTCTTGATTGTTTGATTCTAGTGATTTTTGTGTTGATTTTGGGTTTTTTGTGTCAAAACACTATTTGATTCTTTTCTGGACTGGTTTGGGTGTTTTGTTGCTGTATTTTTCTTGGGTGTTGTCATATTTGGTCATAGGAAGCTTCTGAAACAAACGGGTCTACAAATGGTTAAGTTTTGAAGCTGTTCTGTTTGTTTTCGTACTGAAACAGGTTTGTTCGTAACCCAGCGAACCTATCTGTTCTTCCAGCGAAACTGTTGTTCATCCAGCGAATCTAGTACAAATCTTGTGTTCTGAAATTTTGTGTTTGTGGCTAGCGAATCTGACATTTCATCGAACGAAAGTTCACTTGTTTGGCAAACTGTGCAAGCGAAACTGCTGCCAAAATCTGTCGAGCGAACCTGTGCTTGCTGGTCAGCGAATCTGTTTGTTTGTCTAGAGAATCTGCGAGAGAATCTGCCAGAGAACCTGCGAGAGAACCTAGAGCGAACCTACGAGCGAGCGAGAGAACCTACGAGCGAGCGAGCGAACCTACGAGCGAACCTGCGAGAGAACCTACCAGCGAACCTACCAGAGAACCTACCAGAGAACCTACCAGAGAACCTAATTTCCAAAAAAAAAAAAAATATGGATAGGAAAGCTCAGGCTGAAAATGAGTTCAATTCATTCGTTGGATTCAAGAATGAAAATCTTACTGATATAACGAATCGCTTTTTATCCGTGTCAAGCAATCTCAAATCTTATGATGAAAAATTGGGAAATCATGAGCAAGTGACAAAGCTTTTGGATTCTCTTCCTCCTCAATGGAGTCTTCATATCAAAAAGCTGAAACAAGAAAGAAATTTCTTTGACTTTAAACTAATGGATGTGATAAACAAATTGAAGTCAATTGATCTGGATTTAAAGAGAAAAGAATATAATCAATCCATGATGCTTTCAAGTGTCTCTCCTCAGAACACTGCACCGATTACATCCGCTGCAAACTCAACTGGTGCAGTCTCTGGAGGATCATCAAGTTATGGGTCTGTCAAATCTGGTGGTGGTTCCACAAGTGTAGGTGCTGGCTCAAATGCATCTGTTACCACTCAGATTTCATCTGACACTACGGCCGTATCTGGGATGCTTGTTCAAGATCATGAAGCTTTGATTGCTGAAGCTGTTAAAGAATCTGTTCTCAATGACAATTACGTTGATTGTTTTGATCCTTTTAAAGAGTTTTATGGTGAAGAGGTTGAGAATGTTAGAATGATTGATGAGGTTGAAGAGAAAACAAATACTGGAAAGGTTGCTGAGGATAGTTTGACTGAAGAGGTTGCTGATTATGGTTTGACGGAAGAGGGAAAGAATGGTGGTAAAGTTGCTGAGATGGTGATTGATATGGGAAAGAATCAGGAAGAAGATGTTCTTTCTGGATTAGTGTGAGATGAACTTACTGGAAAGAAAGAGAAGTTCACTGTCAACGTTGGTAATGGGGCTGAAAATGCTGGTACCGATGCTGATAATGTTATGGAATCAAAGCTTGACATGGAAGCCATGATTGAACAGGCAAAGCTTGAAGCTGTGGATGAATACAAGAGGAACACTCCTTACTGCCAGTGTGATCGTGCTCTCGCGGCTGAAAAACTGGTTGTTGGTATTTCTTATGATGTCGTTGAGGATATGTGTTCATCCGCATGCAAAATTCGTTTGATCGGTATGTAAACGCAAGTGCATTTGAGGTTGCGATTGGAAGGGCTGCAGAAGATAACTTCATAGAATCTGGGTATCAAAAGCCGATAAGAAAGAGGTCTGAAAGAGACAAACACTGGGTGTCATGGAAAGGGAAAGGCGGTGCTGAAGTTGGCTGCACCTAAGATTTTGAACATAGTCAGGGTTCCAGATATTCAGCCACAAAGATTGCAAGAGTTTATGAAGTGGTTCTATGATAACAGCACTGGTGAGGCGATAATCAGGTTAAAGGGTGAAGATCGTCCAGAAATCAGATTGTTTGACCCAATGGAGATCTTCTCCTTTTGTGATGAAGACTTGAAGGTTTTATATGAGGCTGATATAAAGCACGGGGCAGGAGACGACACGAGAACTAAAGCCAACTTGTTTGTGAAAGTTGCCAACAAAGCCCGAGGTGTACGTGTTGAGTTGAAGAAGGTAAATGAAAGGTTGAGGATGACGGATGATCAGAACATGGATATGGATGACTTGTCTAAACAATTAGATAAGTCAATTGAGAAAAGGTTTGAGAGGCCCGTTGAAGTTGTAGAGAATGTGTTAGGTGAGGATCTGACTGAAGAAGTACAGGCGGCGACTACTGTTATTGATGTGCCTGATACTAATGTCACCGAAGCAGAATTTGTTGAGTCATTTTTGGTGTTTAGTGAAAATGATGAGGCCGGATCTGAAGACGTGACTAATCCATTGGACGCGATCGAATTGAGGGCAGGAGCTTTCATTGAACATTTCTAAAGCCGAAAAAGACGGAGCTAAAACAGAAGACTTCCCCGGGTGAGGTCCAACCTAGGGGGAGTATTGATAGTCATGTATAGGTTGGACTCACCGGCATGTCGGTGTTACTTTGTTTATGTTATGTATTTTGTTGTTTTTGTTCTAGCGAACCTACGGGCGAATCTATAGATTCGCCCGGGAGTCTAGATTAATGTTGTCACAGAGATAAGTTTTGTCGTCGGGCGAATCTGTTTATGTCAGGCGAAGCTATCTGGTTCGCTTGATAGATTCGCTGACAGCGAATCTATCAGCGAACCTATAGCTGATATATATTGTAACCTTATCTCTTGGCAACAACAACTTTAACAACTTTTGGCAAAAATCTTATCCAACTCTTGTGTTGTGTGTGTGTTTACTGAAGGTGCTAGGAGCATATATCATTCATCTTTGTAGCGTATTTACCTCCGGTTGTGTGGTTTTAATCTCGTTATTGTGTGTTGGGTTATATTAAACTTTGTTTGTTTGAGTCAAGTGTGTTCGTTGTTAAACAAGTCATTATAGCACTGAAATCACGATCATTATGGACCAACAGAAATCTAAGAAGGCTAAGAAGGATTTATGACCTTTAGATCTCTCTTTTAATGATTGAGATCAAATTGTAGGAAAAAAATTTGGTGAAATGGTACATTAGTCATAGCTATTTTTTGACTTTTTCTCTCCACATGCAAAGCATATGTCAATTCCCCCACTTTTTTTAAAACGTTCATAACTTTTGGATACGATATTATTTTTTTAAAAAAATTACACAAAAAAAAACAAGCGTTTTGTTATCTTTAAAATGCGTATAATATTGATATATAAAAAATAAAAAAAATTTCGGCACTTGTCTAGTCCTTGTGTAATATCATGTTATTGTGTTCTATTATAACTAGTGAAATATCACTTTTATTGGTTCATTCTTAAGTCATTATGTAATATCATCTTGTTTTAAATATTTGTTGTGTCATCTTATGTGTTTAAAAATTATCACCTGTCACAAATTGTTAATATGTGTTTGAGAAATGTTCAAAGACAAACTCATTTTTTGTTACAAAATTTGAGAATGACACAATGGTAAACAAAGACACAATGACACTATTAAAAAATTCTAACTCACAATACAAATCAAACTTTTAAAAAGTGGTTCGTAGACCTTGTTCCCCATGTATTCCTCTTTCAAAAAATAAATAAACGAAAAATTAAAAAAAATTACCTTTTTTTTATTTTTTAAATTAGACACAAATAAAAAAGACACAATGAGAAAATATTAGTTTTTTAAGTTTTGTTTATTTATTTTTGAAGGAGGATGATGTGGGAGCAAGATCTTGAAATACTTTTTGTGTTATTGTGTAATTATTATTAGATCATTGTGTAATACTTGTCAAATAAGATTACACAATGACCCGATGAATGACACAACAACCCTACGGATTACACAATCACACAATGACCTGATGAAAGACACAATAAACCAGACGAAAGACACAATGATCTGACGGAAGACACAATGACCTGACGTTAGACACACGAGCTGAAAAAATGTGAAAAAAAAGTTCGTTTTTTATATATCAATATTATACGCGTTTTAAAGAGAAAAAAAATGCTCGTTTTTATGGTGTAATTTGTTTAAAAAAATAATGTCGTATGTGAAAGTTATAAACGTTTAAAAAAACTGGGGGATTTGACATGTGACTTGCATGTGGAGAGAGAATATTTAAAAAAGTGGGCATGACTAAAATACTCCCTCTCCTAATTTTTCTAGATGCCACATGTCAATCTCTTATTGCTTCTTAGCCTTCTTAGATTTCTAATACTATGTAGGTGAGTTATCATACGTAGGGTTGAAAATTTAAGAAGGCTAAGAAGGATATATGACCTTTAGATCTCTCTTTTAATGGTTGAGATCAATTTGTAAGGAAAAAATTTGATGGAAGGGTACATTAGTCATAGCCACTTTTGTTGACTTTCTATCTCCACATGCAAGGCACATGTCAATTCCCCCACTTTTTTAAAATGTTCATAACTTTTGGATACGATATTATTTTTTTAAAAAAATTACACAAAAAAAACAAGTGTTTTGTTATCTTTAAAACGCATATAATATTGATATATAAATAACAAAAAAAAATTTCGGCACTTGTCTAGTCCTTGTGTAATATCATGTGATTGTATTATATTATAACTAGTGAAATATCACTTTTATCGGTTCATTCTTAAGTCATTATGTAATATCATCTTGTTTTAAATATTTGTTGTGTCATCTTATGTGTTTAGAAATTACCACCGTGTCACAAATTGTTAATATGTGTTTGAGAAATGTTCAAAGACAAAGTAATTTTTTGTTACAAAATGTGAGAATGACACAATGGTAAACATAGACACAATGACACTTTTAAAAGAATTCTAACTCACAATATAAATCAAATTTTAAAAAAGTGGTTCAGAGACCTTGTTCCCCATGTATTCCTCTTTCAAAAAATAAATAAACGAAAAATTAAAAAAATTACCTTTTTTTTTATTTTTTAAATTAGACACAATGAAAAAAGACACAATGAGAAAATAGTAGTTTTTTTAAGTTTTGTTTATTTATTTTTGAAGGAGGATGTTGTGAGAACAAGATCTTTGAAATAATTTTTGTGTTAATGTGTAATTATTATTAGATCATTGTGTAATACTTGTCAAATAAGATTACACAATGACCCGATGAACGACACAACAACCCTACGGATGACACAATCACGAGTGAGGTTCACCTACATAGTATTAGAAATCTAAGAAGGCTAAGAAGCAATAAGAGATTGACATGTGGCATCTAGAAAAATTAGGAGACGGAGTATTTTAGTCATGCCCACTTTTTTAAATATTCTCTCTCCACATGCAAGTCACATGTCAAATCCCCCAGTTTTTTTAAACGTTTATAACTTTCACATACGACATTATTTTTTTAAACAAATTACACCATAAAAACGAGCATTTTTTTTCTCTTTAAAACGCGTATAATATTGATATATAAAAAACGAACCTTTTTTCACATTTTTTCAGCTCGTGTGTCTAACGTCAGGTCATTGTGTCTTCCGTCAGGTCATTGTGTCTTTCGTCTGGTTTATTGTGTCTTTCATCAGGTCATTGTGTGATTGTGTCATCCGTAGGGTTGTTGTGTCATTCATCGGGTCATTGTGTAATCTTATTTGACAAGTATTACACAATGATCTAATAATAATTACACAATAACACAAAAAGTATTTCAAAGATCTTGCTCCCACATCATCCTCCTTAAAAAATAAATAAACAAAACTTAAAAACTACTATTTTCTCATTGTGTCTTTTTTCATTGCGTCTAATTTAAAAAATTAAAAAAAACGGTAATTTTTTTAATTTTTTTAAATTTTTCGTTTATTTATTTTCTGAAAGAGGAATACATGGGGAACAAGGTCTCCGGACCACTTTTTTCAAATTTGATTTATATTGTGAGTTATAATTTTTTTTAAAGTGTCTTTGTTTACCATTGTGTCTTTGTTTACTATTGTGTCATTCTCACACTTTGTAACAAAAAATGAGTTTGACTTTGAACATTTCTCAAACATATATTAACAATTTGTGACACGGTGGTAATTTCTAAACACATAAGATGACACAACAAATATTTAAAATAAGATGATATTACATAATGACTTAAGAATGAACCGATAAAAGTGATATTTCACTAGTTATAATTTAACACAATCACATGATATTACACAAGGACTAGACAAGTGCCGAAATTTGTTTTTATTTTTTATATATTTATATTATACGCGTTTTAAAGATAACAAAACGCTTGTTTTTTGGTGTAATTTTTTTTAAAAAATAATATCGTATCCAAAAGTTATGAACGTTTTAAAAAAGTGAGGGAATTGACATGTGTATTGCATGTGGAGAGAAAATGTCAATAAAAGTGGCTATGACTAATGTACCCTTCCACCAATTTCTTTTCTTACAAATTGATCTCAACCATTAAAAGAGAGATCTAAAGGTCATAAATCCTTCTTAGCCTTCTTAGATTTCCAACACTATGTAGGATAACTCTCCTCTATATATATATATAATTATGTGTATATTTTTAATGCGAAGTTTGAATCGAACTTAAAATCACAAATTCTTATTTAATTCTAATTAGATAAAAACCTTTTTAATTGAATTCGAATAAGTGATTTCCGAATCGATTTTCGAATATTTCGACCCGATTCGTATGTTGATCACCCGATGTAAAGGCATAGAGTCGAGAAAGGAAGTACCATTATCTTTATAGCGATAAGATGATTTTCACCCAGCCCTACGGCAAAGCCAACGCTTGACTATGGCATGCTCGCTAAAGCACGATAACCATTTGTACAAGGGTGTTGCAAAAACTTTAATGTCGGGCATATGATTGATGACATCCACCCTTCGATGGAAAAACAACACTGTCCCACGCATAAACCACACATTAATTAAAAATAACTTATAGAAAACATAACAAAATAATTTTTATACATAAAGATACTAGATTAGTACCCGTGTATTACACGGGGTTTTGATTTTATATGTTTTAATTAAAATTATTTAGAACATATCTTTATTAAATCGATTTGGATATTTACAAATATATTCCTAACAAAAATCATATATTAAAATAAAGAAAATGGTTTATAATAATTGATAATTTTTCTATTTGAATATATCATGTTAGGAGATAATTTATGATAATTGTTAAACTGTTTATTTGAGCATATCAGGTTATGAAATAATTAATGATATTTGGTAAATATTTTATTTGAACATATTGGGTATCATTAGTGATAATTGGTAAATTTTTTATTTGAACATATCGAGTTAATAGATAATTCATGATAATTGGTATTTTTTAACATGACATATTGGGTTATTTCGAATATGGGCATACCATGACCCGCTTTAAAATCCTACACCAAATTAAATGAGAGCATGACACCTAAGCAAATTGCTATGTAGAGTAGTTAAATTTTTGACATGTGGATGAGTTACTCAATTATTAGAATAGGTATATATATATATATATATATATATATATATATATATATATATATATATATATATATATATATATATATATAGGTGGAGGTTCATTTGAGAAGACTCATATAAAGAAAAAGAAGAAACCTAAATCAATAAAAAAAAATTTCATTTGTTTAATTTTTTTTAAATAAATTCACTTTCTACATACAAATGTGTAAGGTATAAACTAAAAAAAATTATTAAAATATTTTTACTTATGTATTTTTAGAGTTTTAAATTTACCTACACACGTGTAGGTTATGTGTAAGTAACCTAACATACACATGACTTCCACATGTGTAGGTTTAACAAATAAACGAAATTTATTAAATTTTATTTATTGAATATCAAAGTTAATGAATAAATGTTGCATTTCTATCATTGTTTTGTAAGTTAAAAACGTTTTTGGTTGAAAAAATGAAGAATTTAGCAATTTTTTTTTCTTCTCGCAAAATATTTGCTCTTCTCAAATGAAACCTCCCCTATATATATATATATATTACTAGTTTAGTGCCCGCGATACGCTCGGGAACACAACATTCAAGTGATGCTTTTAAGGATATTCATGAATGTTCCAATAAGTTTTGAAACAAAACCGTGGTAAACCAGAACACGAAATATATTTTTAAAAATTAAATTTTTAGTATAGCAATATTATACTCAAATTAAAGAGAATAAAATACTCAGTTTTATGGTTAGTTTATTTTTTTTAAATCCATATAAAAAAGTTATGTATATTTATAAAACACTGAGGTCTTTAATTGTATCTTATTATTAGTTTTATCCATAAGTTTCATTTTCAAACCCTATCAAATATAAATCGACTCATGTACACCCTTGTAGTAGAGGGTTAAAAATATAAATACTTTTAAATTTTTAGGAATTCTCCAATATATTTGGGGACCAAAAATGTAATTAGTTTTATTATAATATATTTTATATATATATTTTAAATAAAAAAATCATTATTATGAGATAAACTCTCAAATGATGCCACATAAGCCAGAAGCTTTAAAATGGTGCCACATAAGTTTTTTTGGTTTTGCTATATTATATAAAGATATACTATACCCGTTTAAAAGATAAAAACACTTATTTTTATGGCGTAATTTTAAAAGGGTTATTGGATTTGAACACCCCCAAGTATTGGTCATTGGCCATTGTCACCCCCAGGTTTCACTTTGGCCAATAGAACTCCCAACTAAACACCTTGGTGTCCCTATGACCAAAAGTTAACCAAATCACTAGCGTCGTTATGTTTTACTGACGTGGCATAGTGATTTTTTATGGATTAAAGGTTGTCTTAATTCTGCCCAGTCATCAATTTTATTAAATAGGTCGCCTACTCGGAAGTTTAATTGAAAAAAGGATCGAGACAGGGCGACCCCCTTTTTCGCCTTTTGTTCTTGCTGGTGATGGAAGCGTTTAATTACTTTGACGACGTTACGTTGCAAGGTACGAGACGTTATACTACACCAGAACGTGCATGAGATAACCAATATCGTAACGCATGTAATGAAGTCACAAATATCACACGACATATGCACCAACTAAACCGGTCGTTGCATCACGTGACACAAGTCAATTCCTATTTAAATATAGTTAAAACAATGGGCCATTGGATTTAAACACCCTCAACTATTGATCATTGGCCGCCATCACTATAGCACATAAGGAGAGATAGGATCCGCCACTGTGCCACGCCAGGAAAACATAACAACGTTAGTGATTTGGTTAACTTTTGGTGATAAGGACACCAAAGTGTCTAGTTGGAAGTTCTATTAGCCAAAATGATACATGTGAGTGACAACAACCAATGACCAATAGTTAATGGTATTTAAATCCAATAACTCATTTTAAAACTATATTCAAAAGTTATATATATTTTTGGAAAATTAAGGGGATAAATAAAAGTTAATGGTAGCGTTGGAAAAAAAAACCTAAAGTGTATATTTAAGATATTAATTTAAAATATTAGAAGTATGATAAATAAAAGTTAATGTGTATATTATATAAAATAAAGAATAAATAGATATACTATATGTATATATAAAATTATGTGTATATTTTGAATGAGTATTAGATTTTAACAGTCTTAACTATTTGTTATTGACTACTACTGATCACAACTATCGAAATATTGTTGGCGGTCTCAACATTATTGTTTTTGACCATCAACAGACCACGCTTAAATAAATTAATGGCGTTAAGTTTTTTCTGAACTCCAAACCGACGTTTTAGGGCTTTTGATCGAAAGAAGAATACGAGTTGATTGATATAAATTTACCTAAAAAAACGGTGCTCCAAACGCCAAAACAATACTTCAACCAAGTGTTTAAACCTAACAGCGTTTTAATCAGATGTAAAATTTTAGAGTCATTTTGATTCTAGTTGGGATTGTTAAAATTCAATAAGTGAACGGAGTTGAATTTTTCAAATTTCGAATAAGCGATTTCCGAATCGAGTTTCGTAATTTTTGAACCCGATTGATATATTTAACATCTTACCTAAAGGCATAGAAACAAAGAAAGAAAATACCATTATCTTTATGGCGATAATGAAGAATTCCACCCAACCTTGCTACAAAGCCCAGACTTGATCATGACATGCTAGTTAAAGCCCCTTAACCATTTGTTCAAAGGTATCACAAAAACATCAATGTCGGGCATAGGATCAATTACATCCGCCCCTCGTTGGAAAAAAAACCATTGACCCATGAATGAACCACACATCAATTAAAAATAACAAATAGAAAACGTAACAAATTTATGTTTATATATAACGATACGTATTATACTCATTTTAAAGATAAAAATGTATAGTTTTATGGTGTAATTGTAAACATTAATTATACAAAAGTTATAAAATTTTGAAAAAAGAGAGATGATAGTGTTGGAAAAAATGTCATCTAGAGTGGTTATGACTAAAAGAATATTTTACTATTTTCTTTTCTTACAATTGATTCAACCATTAGTTAGAAAGTTCGATAATTAATGACACTTTTTTAGATTTTTAGTCTAAATGTTTTTCTTTATCACCTAACCCTTGTTAGAATAATCCTTGTCAAATGAATATTTAAAAACGTGCTATATGGCTACTTTATTATTCTAGCAAATGAAAATTTTTGTTGTTTTTATATAACTAATATTTACCTACTTACAATTTGAAGACGTCGGTGATCAGATGTGTGCCTTTCACATGATTGTTACATGTTCTTATCACGTCGGCGAACATACGGTCGTCGATCCTTGGATATGTGTGACCATCGGTGGGCTAATATGGTGTTCTCCACCAGTTTACCACCATGGTTTTTGGGTTTTGATGGCTGTTAATTATTGGATTTGTGTGACCATCAAACTTGCCCTTGCATGTTTTCTTTATTGCTTTTGAGGTCGGCGATGGTTTTCAATCCTTAAATTTATGTGCCATTAAGTTTACCAGTGTTGATGTCGTTGATTGTTTTGATGTCATTTACGGTCAATGGTCCCTGGATCCGTGGGACCATCGGGTAGGGGTGTTCATTCGAATCGAATACGAATTGGACGAATTGAATTGGGATTTTTAAAAAAAGTATTCGTATTCGATCCACATTCGATTAAAAATCTATGTATTCGATTCGATTAAGTTATACGAATTCAAATCGAATTCGAATTGATTCAAATGTATTTGCTTTAAAAAAATATATAAATATATAAGCACATCAAACAACAATATAAATGTACCACCAACATAACATAAGTATTAAAACATCACCAAAATAATGTGCAAAATATTACCAAACAATACACAAAATATTAGCATATCAACAAGTCTAACGCATGTTTAAAAATGTCTAAAATGGCAAAATTAAGCACAAAAAAGAGTTTAAACAAATTCAAAACCTATAGAAACAACAATTAAGCCGCTGTCACAACACCAAATCATGTTCATATGCAGAAACAACGATTAATATTAGGTATTGGGTTGGGTTTGGGTGTTTTTAACTTAACTTCAAGCTCATTAAGTCATATTCATATTCGATCCACATTCAACAAAATTATTCGAATTGGATTCGAATAACTGAAAGTCGATTTTGAATGGCCTTAATCGAATTCGATTCGAATTGAATTTCGAATAATTCGTATTGTATTCGAATAATGAACACCCTACCATCAGGTGGCTATTTTGGTGGTCTGTGGCTGCTTACCACCGTGGGTTTCTAGGTTTTGATGGCGTTGATGATTGCTGATTATTGGATTTGTGTGACCATGGGACTTGATCTAGCTTGCATGTCATCGTTGGCTCCTAAGTTTCTACCGATTAAATTTTTGCCCAGTTGTATCTGGTGTGGATGTTGTGATGGTTGGAATGCGATGAGTCTCTTCTTTATGTTGAATAGTCATCAGTAGTAAACATTGACATTAGGGTTTGTTTCTCGATGCTAGATCTATGATTGATATATAGAAAGGGCGTTATAGATTTATGGACATAAAAATACTGTCACTGCCGGCCATGACTCTTGAAGTCACGGTTTTGAGTTTCTGTATTTGTGCTTTTAGGTAATAACAAGTTTGGTTGTTCAAGTTTCTGATGAAAATGGGGTGTGAATATGGATGCAGAAACACTGTTATTATTGGCTATGACTCTTGCAGTTAGAGTTTTGAGTTTATGTATGTCTTAGAAGCTACAGTCCAAAATTCGTCAAAATCCAGCGTTCAGATTTCTAGGAAACTAACGGTCTTTGAGACTGCGTTTCAGTGACGGTACTCCAATCAGTAACAATTTTTTTTACATAAAACAAGTTCGTTTGGATAAGATCTTTAAATACTGAACGATGGATGTTAAGATCTATGTGTTAGGTCTAGCATATCCACGTTTCAGAAACATCTAACGGCTCGAACCACCTCCTGCCTAACCGTAACTGCGTTTTTGTGAACATATCATGCAATCGTGTTATAGCATATAAGCTAAACGGAGCTTACGTACTATGGTGTTTGGGACCTTGAAAAATTGCTCCGGGTCGAATACGACTTCCATGGTCGTCGCTGGACCACTGCGAACCACCGTCGAACCACCACTAACAACCACCAACCACCATCCGGCATCTCTCTCTATGTCTCTCGGTCTCTCTTTCGAAACACATAGTGTGTGTTGAGGTTTTGTAAATGAGCCGCCGGATCACCACTAGCCACCACCCAACAAATCTCTTTCTCTCTATATATATTGTGTGTTGATATTTTGTAAATGAGGAGAATGAAGACAAAGTGCCTTATATAGGGGCTTTGGTAACCGGGTATCACACTGCGTCATCTGGCACTGCGTACGAATTTGTTTTACTTTGCGTTTTTAGTTTTTATTTCTTGAAGATAATGATCAATAAACATACTAACTCAACTCTTCTCGGAATATTTATTGGTGACAATTGGCTCGGTACTCGTTAATGTCATGTATTTAACATGTTTAATCGTTTTTTACGTTTTCTCTCGCCAAACTTCCAGTTTTTTATATATCTTTTCAACTTCAAATCTCAGGGTATCTTATTTCTATCTCTACTTCTCAAACACAACACGTTGCTTTAGGCCATGGTATCACATCCTCCTCCCCCAACCCTTAAAAGGATTTCGTCTTGGAATCACATCGATTCTTAATCAAGTGAGGATATTTCTTCCTCCTGACATATTTTAGATCCCACATAAAGTCGGGACTACCGCTAACTCTCTGATTATCCTTGAGAACCGGAAAACACATATTTCTTAATCCCTTATGTTGCCTTATGATTATCTCGATCCGCTCCTTTAAGATATTCATTCGTCTACTCACCCAGCTTTTTCCCATAGGGGTCCTTAATGTCTCATCAAACAAAAATATATTAAGTGCTAGATGTGCTCATCTCACCTCCTCATGGAGTTATAACATATTAGTCATTGTGCATATCCCTATAATGACTTCAAATGATCAATACAGTGAGGAATAAACTTTTCTTTCTTTCTAAATTGAGTGGTGCCCTACCATGGTGACACGTTCAACATAAGCTATCCCCAACCAGGATTTTCTTGAGCCACTTTTAGACTTTCACATAAGTACATTAGTTTATTGGCCATATCTAAGCTTAATTCAGAACCTGACAATTGTCTTTCTCCTGCTTTGAACAGACAAAGCAACGTTCTATACTTATTGTCCAATGATGCCTTGAAAGGCGCAAAATTCAATTACACTTGCGTGAAGCTTGTCTTCCAAGGTCTTAATAGTTCTCTTGGTCTGCCATCATTTTGGGGATGATAGGCCATCTTCATATCTAATGTTCTCCCCAAGGCAAAATGGAAAATACACCAAAAGTGAGACGTGAAGCTTACATCTTTATAGTCCTCATTGACGTTGGCATTTCAAACCTTTTCCCCTATGTCATCAAAATATATCCGAGCCAATCGTTTGAGCTTCATTTCTTTTATAGGAAAAAATGGGCAGACTTGGTTAGTTTACCCACTATATTCATATAGTGTCATTGCGTTTTCTTCTCTTCGGTAGTTTGACCACACAATCCTGATCATTTTCCATTTCCATGTGGGAATTTCAAGAGGCTACATACCTGAGAGTTTATGATGTTTGGTTCTGATTTGTAAACAACTCATTCATCTTTCCACATAGTTCTTTATATCTCTCTTCATTCTTGGCCATTAAAATGATCCGAAATTGTATAGTGCATCTTATTAGGACTCTGAAGCACCATGCATCTTGTATTATATGTCTCCTCTAATATTATCTTTCATAAATTCCTGAAGTTCGTATCTAATTCGGCTACCTTACCAAAGCAATCATCTGCTTCCAGGCGTTAACTACCTTACACTTCCTATCACTTCTTCATTCTTAATATTTTCAGCATGACATGCCATTATCTAGGCCTCATCCAACTCTTTAAATAGATTCACACATACGTCTCATTTCATAACGTGTATTTAGATCGACTTCATACATTCTTTCAGACTTAGGGTCTCAACAACCATATTTTCCTTTCATAAATGATATCAGAGTTTAAAATCATAGTCGATCAAAATTTCCATTTATCGTCTTTGGTGCATATCGACCTCCTTTTTCTCAAATCGGTGCTTTAGATTCTTATGGGCTGAATATACGAAAAACATTGTGTTGTCAGGATAGTGTCGTTATGTTTAAAGCAAACATCATTACATATTTTCTCTAGGTCGTGTGTCGCATGAACTATCTCATTACTTTAGTTATTTAAAAACATAGGTTATCACTTTATTCAGTTGCATCAACATGCAACTTAAACTATTTGAAGATGCATCACTGTAAACCATAAAATTATCATTACATTCGGGTACTAAAAGTACATGTGGACTTCTTAACTTTTCCTTCCATGTCAGAAACGTTTTTACTTGATTCGGAACCCATTTGAACAACACTATCTTCTATGTGAATGAAATAAGTGACTTAGCTCTTTGAGATATCATGGATAAATTTCAAGTAGTATCCAGCTAGTCCAAGAAATCTTCATATTTCAGTAGTTGTCTTAGGAGCGTTTCATATCATCACCGCTTTTATCCTAGAAGGGGTCTACCTGAATTCTTTTGTTACCAATGCATAACCTAAAACTTGTGCATCCCTTAACCAAAATTCATACTTAGAGAATTTTTCATATAATCTTTATTTTCTTTAGCATTTCTAGTAGCATCATTAAATGTCCTTCATGATCATTATTGTTGTGGGAACACACAAAGATACTACTACAAAAGTTGTCCATGTATGGTTAGCATGCTCGGTTCATCAAGTCTATGAAGATCATAACGTATTGTTCAACCCAAATGGCTATATCTGGTTCTGGATGCAGTCTTTCATGCATTGGCTCCTCAAACCTTTACTTGATGATAGTCTAACTGAAAATCAGTCTTGGAGAAGTAACTCGATCCTTGTAGATAATTATACAATTCATCAATATGAGGTAAGGGATACCGCTTCTAGATCTACACTTCATTCAAATCTTGGTAACCAATACATAACCACATGGAACCATCGTTCTTCATCACAAATAAGACCAGAGATGTACATCACTCCAAGCCAATATGCAACTCGAATTGTCGATTTGGAGCTTATCCATACAAGTCTTAGGGAAATATTGGGCTATTCGGCTTCCACTAGGATGTCCTCAAGCGTTGTTTCTTTTCTAACATTAGGTACAACATGTAGTCCTCGCAACCTTGTCGGAGGTACCTATCTACTCTAATGTTTGAGACTATCTTCGCTGGATTTGTGCGGCGAATGGCACTTAATATCCGACTTTCGGTCGTTCATCAACCCAATCTCCAATGACTTCCATTCATATTTTATGTGTGCCTTATGCATTGATAACAGTTCATTCGTAGAACTACGTCACATCTTCCTAAATTCATAAGCAAGAGGTTTAGAGGAATATTATGTTTATCTATCTTAAGAAAATATTTTTAATGGAAAGTTCTATCTTCATAAATTTAGTTAAACATGGAATCAAAGTAATGGACACAAAACTCATATTCCCACCAGAGTCGAATGTTAGATTGATGTAAGTGCTATTAACGTAGAAAAAACTTATAACCACGTTATCATGGCATATGGTCTCCTTCATTCCGATCAAGAAACCCGAACATTCATCTTCCAGGTGTTCTTGCCCTCGCTTTTTGTAACATTTGCCCCGATCCATACCCGATCCAAATTCAAACCCGAACCCAATCGGATATCCATGTCGTATTATAAAATAAAAGTAATTATATCATATTTGTTTAGTCAAGTTATTACATTAAGTAATATAATTAAATCATTAATTAATTTAATCAAACAGTTTGGAGGTTTCGTGAACACAATTAACACTCTTATCCGGACCTTCTTATCATCCAAGCTTCATTATATTATCCTTAGGACATTGTGTTTTGGAAAGCATAAATATAAAGGATAACAAGTAAGAAGCTCTACATGTTGGATTATTAGTTTTGCCATAAGGCAACTTTCGGGTGATTATTTTTCAATCTTTCTTCATTCTTGGGCTATCACTTTGGATTATTCAAAGCTCTTAGACATACTTGATATTCTAGGGAGTGAGTAGATTCAGTCGGCGAATTAAGCCGAGTCCAAACAAAACAGGAATGTCAAAACAAAAGTTTGAGAACGTAACTCTTGACCCGCACCAAGATCCAATATTTAAACTCAGTTTTCGAAACCATGAATATTGTATTTCTCTCTTCCATATGAAAGTACTCTGAATTGGTGTTTGTTGTTAATCTACAAGACACGATTTCTACCTTGAAGTTGTCCCACATCGCCCCAAAGCCATTATTTTCCTCTATTTCACACCTATAAATACCCTTGCTTGGTTCCTTAAAGCCTACAACTCCTAGATTGAGTCTAAACAAGTAGAATAGCCAAATTTTGGTGGTTCTGCAAGTGCAATACCTTTTTGGGCGTTGTGCGTAGTTTTTTTATTCTTTCGACGAGGAAGTGCTGGCCTACGAACTCGTCTCGTTTGTAAAGCTTCTTTAAGGTAATCTTCTTTTTCTTTCTTTCTTTCTTTTCTTCCTTTCGTTAATCGTTCATTTATCGTTTTCTTAGTTTTGTTAGTTTAGTTTTGGTTGTTAGTTAATGAGCATTGCCTTTAGGCTTAGTGTAGCCTTTTAGAGACTCAACGAGCACAGTCTATCATGTTCGTTCGTTTGGCTATGCCTTAAAATGTTTACACGTCTTTTTTGCCTTCGTTTAACTAGGTTGAGTCACGCTTGCATACATATCGTTTACCTATTCATTTGAGTTGTTGTCTGATCATATACGTTCAAATCCCAAGGCATCCAGCGTGATACGACTATTCGTTTAGATTCTTTTTCATCGTGCACTAGTTGGTTTGAGCACCATTGAGGTGAGTATTCATAGCCCCTTTTTTTTCAGTTTTACATTTTGGGGTGATCTCATGTGAACCTATTAAACATGTTTATCATTTTATTGTTTTATCCGTTTATCATGTTATTCGTTTCATCAGTTCAATCAATTCAATTCAAGTTTGTGTTATTACTTGCAATTATGTGTGCATATAGGGGTGTAAACGATGCGATACAGCTCGCGAGATACTCGAGATCGGCTCGCTAAAAAGCTCGAACGAGTCGAGCCTAAACGAGCTCAAGCCCGATCTCGAGCTTGAAAAATGACTCGTTTAGTTATCGAGCTCGAGCTCGAGCCTTGGATTCAAAGATCGCGAGCCTAACCGAGCTTTGTCGAGCCCACTAACATTTTTGTTTATTTTTAATATATTTAATAATTATTATAATTCTTAAAGTAACTCCACCCCTAAAACTACTCAATTCATGCTTTCTCCCTTACCACAACTCCAATTTCACCTTTCAGTATTTTCAAACACCCTAATCCTCCAACCATCTCCACAGCCAACAAGATTCAACCATCTCTAATATCACGCAGCCATACACCATCGTTTACTGCAGCCATACACCATCAAGTTCTCCATCACCCCACACTCCTACAGCAACCTACCCTGCAACTAATTGGTTTTAATTGTTCTTATTGTATTGTTTCAAAATTAATAAGGATGTCAACTAAAGGCAAAGACATATTTTATTGATGAGGTTGTTGTTCTTGCTGTACAAAATCGAGCTTAGTCGAGCCGTTCTCGAGCTTTATTAACTACTTCACGAGCCGAGCTCGGTCTAAAAATCATAGCTCGAATCGAGCTCGAGCTCGAGCTCGAGCCCCAGGATTTTCCAGCGAGCCAAGCTCGATTAAGGGTAGGCTCGGGCTCGGCTCGGCTCGTTTACACCCCTATGTGCATAGCTTGATAAACATTGATTCTTGCATAATCATTAAATTTATTGAAATCGACAGTTACTAATGATAGATCTATTGGTCAAAGGACCCACCCTCCTTGATTCTTGGGTGATTATAACTGAGTTTATCAACATGTGATTCTTGTCCCTATTCATCAACAGCTTAATCTGTGTGATTACGTGGCTGCAGTTTATCAAGGTTTGATTATGCGTTTGTCTTGTGTGTTACACATTTGCATTATGGGTTTTAGCATAACATGAGAATTGAACAATTTTAATGATTTTGACTTTTTGATTCTTTTAATATTATCTATATGTTTTTAAAACTGTGTTTACTCACCAGCTAATTCGTTAGCTGAACAAATACTTTTCACATGATTTCAGGTTATGCAGTTTATGTGATTGCTACAAGATGTGAACACTTAGGATATGTTTGAGCTAGCACAATAAAGGAATATTTATTATGTTGTATCGTATTTATTTGAATCATTGTAAGCATTTATTTGTATTAATGAAATTGGTATTTAAAGATATTTAAACTATTTTATTACCATGAGCTACGAGCAATCTATTCACTATCGTCCGCCCCGAGGTTTCCGCCATTGGTCGGGTGTGACACTTTTGCTATTTGGGGTAGCTGTTGTTCTTTCCATTTCTTTTAACTTACCTACTTGTTTCCATCATTTTAGCCACCAGTATCCCTAGTGGTCCTAATTTCATTCATTCATCGAAGAGCGTTAGCAGCTGCCTTCACGTGGTCGGTTTTATACCAAAACATTATCTTGACCCTTGGACCAATTATTTTTCACACCTCCATGTTGCTTGCCTTTGTCCTGGATGTCTTTTGCAACACTAGTGATGATGTCCATCATCATACGTTTTAGGTATCATGACAATAATGTTATGTTGCACTTCATCAGCACGTTCAGCTTCTCTTATCCTTTAGATATAGAGGGAGGATTTTCTGAACATTAGTTGAAACTATCTTTATGCTTAAACTCAAATAGGTTCTCCCTTTAGTCTCTTCTGATGGACTACTTGTGTAGCGATTCCAATCATCTTGATACCTTTTCTTTAGCCGTTTTATATTTTTAATATCCAAATGGATTATCACTAATCACGTTCATAATTTTTTTATTATTTATAAATAAGTTCAGGGCTTCTAATGTGTCTTCTAGCACCGAGGGGTCGTACTAAAGGCTATATTATCAAAGCAAACACATGTCATTCAAAAATAAACAATACTCAACATAGGTTTGTTAAAAGCGGCTATCGATAATACTCATAGCGACTATTCCTCATGACATCTACAAACTCCTCACACACGTGTCTTCTGGAGCACACGCATTCTAGGTAAGGGTCAGTCTTTATAACTTCCTCCTATTGTCGGTGTCGGTGTCCGGTATAATTCTCATACTAATGTGCTCATTAAAAACACCATCTCAATCCACAACACTTACTCATTAAGGTTATCAGGATATCATGGACTGGCACCCACAAAGTCTCCTGATTTTTCGTTGGCACCATCTTGGTTGTTGTCGTTATTCTTACAAAGTGCTTGACCTGGTGTATCGTCGAAAATAATGACAAGAGCTCGAGCCTCATGCTCCTCTTCACGTTCTTTCGCATCATGAGGTGTCGTTAGGGAGATTCCTTGGTACTTCAAATGTCTTTATGTCACCTATAAGCATTGTCTTTCGCATCTCATTACACGTCTTCTTCTCATGTCTTCATTTTTTTAACTCATCTTAGAAGAGGGTGATTTCATCATCCTAGCAGATTACAGAACAAAAGTAAAGTAGCCAAATACAATAGAGGACTTGGACCTCTAAGCCTTTCATGATTTTCCTTTATCTTTATGGTCACTCAACGTGACGAAGACGACATGCTTCATTCAAAATACTTTTTCCAAAATATCGATTCATTTCCCTTTTCAGACATGTGAATCTCATAATATATAAGTATAAAACATATTATATAGCTTATGCAATTCTCATGCGTAAGCTTTTCGCCTTTCCTGACGAGGTTTTTATGTCAATCCATACAACCAGTGATGATTATCATGCTCGGATAGAGATAACTCGACAATTACGTTGATCAGACACGCTTGACTCGTTTCCTTAGGCGTTCAATCAAACAATCACATATTGCATTTTTCAACTTTCTTATAGCTTTCCTATCTTAAGTGGTCTTTCAGTCTATCAGGTTAGAGCTTAAATATCTATCTCGCATTGTGAGTTAGGTCACACAATGCGGCAACCAGATTTTTCTTGATGCATGTGTCGTATGGTGCGGCGACATGCTCACGTTTGTGACTTCGTTACATGCTTCATTCAAAATACTTTTTCCAAAATATCGATTCATTTCCCTTTTCAGACATGTGAATCTCATAATATATAAGTATAAAACATATTATATAGCTTATGCCATTCTCATGCGTAAGCTTTTCGCCTTTCCTGACGAGGTTTTTATGTCAATCCATACAACCAGTGATGATTATCATGCTCGGATAGAGATAACTCGACAATTACGTTGATCAGACACGCTTGACTCGTTTCCTTAGGCGTTCAATCAAACAATCACATATTGCATTTTCAACTTTCTTAGAGCTTTCCTATCTTAAGTGGTCTTTCAGTCTATCAGGTTAGAGCTTAAATATCTATCTCGCATTGTGAGTTAGGTCGCACAATGCGGCAACCAGATTTTACTTGATGCATGTGTCGTATGGTGCGGCGACATGCTCACGTTTGTGACTTCGTTACATGCTTCATTCAAAATACTTTTTCCAAAATATCGATTCATTTCCCTTTTCAGACATGTGAATCTCATAATATATAAGTATAAAACATATTATATAGCTTATGCAATTCTCATGCGTAAGCTTTTCGCCTTTCCTGACGAGGTTTTTATGTCAATCCATACAACCAGTGATGATTATCATGCTCGGATAGAGATAACTCGACAATTACGTTGATCAGACACGCTTGACTCGTTTCCTTAGGCGTTCAATCAAACAATCACATATTGCATTTTTCAACTTTTTTAGAGCTTTCCTATCTTAAGTGGTCTTTCAGTCTATCAGGTTAGAGCTTAAATATCTATCTCGCATTGTGAGTTAGGTCGCACAATGCGGCAACCAGATTTTACTTGATGCATGTGTCATATGGTGCGGCGACATGCTCACGTTTGTGACTTCGTTACATGCGTTACAGTGACAACATTAATGTGCGGTGCTCGCGCGTTGCGATGGTCACATTAACATTTGATACTCTCACGATGCACCCCGTTTGTGACTTCGTAACACGCGTTACATTCGTGACAATAACGTTGTCACGTAAATTCATAAAAGTAACTAATAAAATAAATAATTAAAAAACAAAGTTTAAAAACACCGACCCTCTAGTAATATAGGAAACTATATTTTCTATAAAGGTTTAAAAACAAACAAATAATCAAACGTTATTTATGTAAATTTTTAATAAGTACAAGGGGGATGCATGGATTGGTTTGGATCGGTTTTTGGCTCAAACCGAACCCAAACTCATAACTTTGATTTTTGTGTTGATACATCCCATGGGTTTTCGCACTCTGTTTGGGTTTGGTTTTTAGCATGTTGATGCGAACCTTATGGTGTATGAAAATTGATGTACGGATAGGAAAATCAGGTTTTAAATTTATAAAATGGAAAAAACCTAACAAGTTCACACAATCTGCAAGTGTACCGTTCGTATGTAGCAAGTTAAGTATGTCCGGATATCGTACCCAAGAGATTTGAGTTTGACGTCTTCTAATACTGGATCTTTATCGAGTTCTAACTGATGTAAAAGAGTTGGGATTTTTAATTATAAAGACTAAAGTAACAAATAAAAGACAAATTACCTAAAATTATCCTAAAAATAAGATTTAGACTAGGAAAATTATCTAAAATAACCAAGGATAAAAACTTAACTAAATGGAAACTAAAGGTGAAAATAAGCTAAAAGAGAATTATGGGTGGAGTGATGACTACTTAGGCGGGATCCTGATGATAATCTGACAACTCTCGGCTTTCTGGATATGTCGACACCGGATCTGAGAAGATATCTACTTAAAACAATCTAACACATCAGTACCTACTACTAATGTCTTGTCAGTGCTAGAAAGTCCTAAAATAAATATGTGAAGCTCACGGTGTGAGGAATGTCTACAAATCACTCCCGGATGACTAAGGGATCCTAAACTGGCTCACCTCTCGGCTAACAAGTCCGTTTATCCTAGAAACTGACTCAATCAGTAAACTAAAATAACGGGATCAGTTGGTTTATAAAAAATCAAGACTAGATAACACAAGTTGCTAGTTTTTATTAAGCAAAACCTACTCCCGTAGTATTTTAACCCAAACCAACTAACAAAAGGATGAAATCTTCAAACCCTACCTTCCGGTAACGAATCCGGCTAGCACATCGGCTCAAATCCACAAATCAATCTCAACTTATGAGTATTTATTCCTATATCTACTCAAATGATGATTTAATCTAGTAGACTAAACACCAAAAATGTGAAATCTATTATCAAGTTATCAAATCATGATAATTTTATCCACAATTAAGTCAAGATCTCAACATGAATCATAAAGTCAACACACATATTGCATACAAGAGTATCATAAACCAATTTTCTCACATAGAGCATCCATCCAACATTTCATAAACAACCAAAAATCATCAAAATTTCATCATTCATCCATTTTGCCTAAGTAGTCATACTAGATCTAGCCAACCATCATCAAAATCATCAAACCCATCATGAACAAGACTAGATCTAGCATAATCTTAACTAAAAACAACAAATCAAGTTCAATTGTTTAAAGTTTAGAGTAAATCACACCCAAAATGGACACCAATCTTCAATCAAAGCTTGAATCTACAAGATCTTCTAGCTTCAATCTTCAAATCAGCAACTCTTGAGCTTCAATCCATCTTCAACCTTCAAGATCTTCAAGAATAATCTTCAAAACCTTCAAAATCCAAGATCCAAGCTCCAATTTATGGCTTTAATCCTCCAAAATAACACCCAAGATCACCCCAAAGACTCATTCCCCTGTTCTAAGCCGTTTTTGGTGTTTTTGGTAGAGTTGATGCCCTAAAATCCATCAAGAGATGAATTTATAGCGAAAAAGTAGGTGTTTTCACGTCAGAATGACCCGGAGAACCGTTGGGCTTGATTAGATGGGTCCAGCGAACCGTTGGGCGGGGGAGATGGCATTGTTTTCAGTTCCAGGCGCCCAGAGAACCGTTGGGCGTTCCTAGAGGGCTCCAGCGGTTCTCTAGGTTGGTCACAGGGCTCGTTTTCTTCTCGTTTTCGTCCCGTTTCGCTCTGAAACCGCTTCTTTCATTATTATTACCTAAACATAAAGGATAAAGATAATAAATAGCTAAAAATAAAATATATTTACACAAAATGAGGATAAAGACGTGAAATATGTCAATAAAACCATGTGTTTTAACAACACATCACATGTACTAAGTACATGCTAAAAACGCAACTCTTAATGGTTCAAGAAACATGTTATAACACTAAAGTTTAAATTTATGTTAGTATAAGTTTTAACATCAAATACCAACCACATTTTTTGAGAAAATTTGCCCAAAAAATAATAATCATAAAAATTTTGTTTTAATGTTCTGTTGTTTCAACAAAAAAAAACAACCAATAAACCATAGATATATTGTAATATGAGTCATCTATCTAATAAATCAAGGTTTTAGGGAGTAATTTTTAGGGGCAAATAATTGTTTTATAATAGGAAGTTTGGAAGGGAAATTATGTGTAATGTTTCATATGCATGAGTTGATGGGATCAAATGGTTAAATATTTACAAATGGTTAATCATTATAATTATAATTTTTATAAATATTATTATTTAACCTGTGTGTAACACACACCTATTAAACCTAGTATAAGAATATATTACAATATATGTCATAGGCCCTACATATATGATATCCATACCTTCTAATAAAAGAGTGTTTTGGATGCCACATGACATTCAATAGAGCCACTGTTGGCATTAATTTCCCGCCAAAAAATGTATGATCTCGTATTTGCGTCTACATTCATTCCTCCATTCATATTGACTTTTCCAAGATTCGAAGAAATATAGTTTCCGTGCATGCGCTCTAATAATTAAGGAATTTCCAAATTCATTTTCGAACTAATTGATTAAAAGATTTTCAAATATTTTTTATAAAAATAATCACTAAATAGTATCCAAAGTTTATACATATTTTATTTGTCCAACTCAATTTTAAAAAATTCAAATATTCGTAAATTATTATATAGGATTGGAGCATTTAATGAAAGTTCGGTGACTTTATAGAGACAAGAAAAACTTCAGGTATTTAATTAGAATAATTAGCAATCTTTGTTATAGTTCTACAAAGTTACCCCTTATTGTAATTATACCTTAATTTCATCATATTTTTACGAGTTGTCTTGTATTTGAAACAATAACTACACTTATTGCATTCCCTCCAATAAATAACTTGTAACTAAAATTACGAAGTGTCAACACATGATTTAAAGATTTCTATTAAATTTTTTTTAGTTTCAAATATTACTGCTTTAGCACTATATTTTTCACTATTATTAACTAATATCAAAATCAAATTTCTTTTTATATTAGTTACCGTAACTATATCTAAGTGTATCATATTTTTACGAGTTAGTCGTATCATAAAGTATATGTTTTCATGTATGGTAATTGTGTTTACCACTTTATGGAGTAAAAAACAGAGACGTGTGAAAAAAACTAATACTAAAATAAAAGATTAATTTAACGTTTTTTATACTTTAACATACATTTATTTCATGTAATATTTAATTTCTTTCAAATATAAGTTTTATAGAAATTTTAAAATTAATTATTATTAATGATTCCACCGTGTAACACACGATCAAATAACATTTTTTTAGAAACTTAAGTTTTACATATTTTCTATTACTATACATGTGTAACACGCGAGATCCAAACTAGTCTATCTAATAATTCAAGCTATTATAGAACAATTTTTGAGGGGGATATTTGATCTATAATGGAAATTTTGAGAGGGAAATTGAGTGAAATTTCTCAACATGCATGAGTTGATGGAACCAAATACTTAAATATTAAAAATTTACAAATACTTAAACATAATAGCTATAAATTCTTTTAAAATATTATTATTTAACCCGTGTGTAACACACGAACATTAAACCTAGTTTACCATATACATAAATATTATTCGGTTGGTTCTGTTTTTACGTGTCGGCTTTTTTTTTTTTTGCAAAACCCAAACCCAACTCGAAAGTTCGATTTTTTTATAAACTAAACCCAAAACCCACGGTTTTTGTTTAGGTTCGACTTTCAGTATTTTCGATTTCAAATCGGATTTTTTAGTTTCATGCACATTACTAGTATAAATGTACAATATATTTTGTTAAAGATATAAAAACAAGTGACACTTTGCCCATCAAATACTCTAAAAAGTCTTTGAAAAAGGACGTAAAATACGTGGCTCGAAATCATGCTTAAAAATACAAACGTGTCACATTATAATCCGAACGTGCTATTTACTTCAAAATAGATATGTCGTATTATTTGGTTTTAATTTATTTTAAATAAAGATTTTAGAAACTCACTTTACCAATAACCAAAATGATTTATTATATTCATATACTAGTTTAGTGCCCCGTGCTACGCTCGGGAACAGAACAATCAGTTTTAAGACAAAACCGTAGTAAACCGAAACACATGATATATTTTTAAAAATTAAATTTTTAGTATATCAATATTATACTCAAATTAAAGATAATAAAATACACAGTTTTATGGTGTAATTTATTTTTAAAAAAATCATATAAAAATGTTATGTTTATTTATAAAACACCGAGGTTTTTAATTGTATGTTATTATTAACTTTACCCATAAATTTTATTTTTAAACTCTATCAAATATAAACCGACTCGTGTACAACCCTTGTAGTAGAGGGTTAAAAATATAAATACTTTTAAATTTTTCAGAATTCCCCAAAATATTAGGGGACCAAAAATGTAATTAGTTTTATTATAATATATTTTAAAATCATTAATGTGAGATAAACTCTCACATAATGCCACATAAGCCATAAGCTTTAAAAGGATGTCACATAAGTTTTTTTCGTTTTTGTATATTATATAAGGATTAACAAACTAGTTTAGTACTCTTAATATGCTAAGATAAACAACACTTAAATGATTAGTTTAAGATATTAATAAGGACACATATGGTTCTAATTATTTTGGAAAAACCAAAACACAAGATTTATTTATAAAAAGTTAGTATAGCAATATCATATGCAAATTAAAGAGAAATAAATGCTTGTTTTATGATGTAGTTTTTTTAAATATAACTTCATACACAAAAGTTATGTATTCTTAAAAATTACTTAGTTATTTAATTGTATACTCTTAATAACTTTATCCATAAGTTTCATTTTTTTATCCTATCAAATACAAACCGATTTATGCACACCCATAATAAAAGAGGGTTGAAATTGTAATTTTTTAAGATTTTACTAACCTTAGAGGTCCATAATGTAATAACTAAATATAAAATTATTATTTTAAGATAAACACACAAACGATGTCACATAAGCAAATTATGTTATCCTCTATTATATTAGAGACTACACGTGTAATGCACATGGTTAAAAAAAACAAAGTACACTCAGAAATACAAAAGATGATCTTAAATTTTAGACATTTCTTTCTAGAGAAATGTTAAAAATATAACCAAATTTTGATTTTTTCTAGCTAAGTCGCTTAAGCTTTGTTTATTTAAATTAGGTAGTTTATCTTTAGGTTGTGTTTCAAATAAATCATTTAAACTTTGTTTTTTTCAATTAAATAATGTAACTTTAGGAATGTGTTTAAATCCTAAATAATTAACTTGGATAACATGTAAAAATTGATTTTTAATATAAAAATGTTCATATACAAAGTCATTTTTTGTTATAAATTGAGACAATGACATAATGGTAAAAAAAGAGACACAATGACACATTAAAAAAACTAAAACTCACAATAAATCGGATTTAAAAAAGCACTTTGGATACCTTGTTCCCCACGTAGTCCTCTTTCATAAAGAAAATATAACAGAAAAATTAAAAAATAAAAAAAATCTGCGTTTTCATTGTGTTTTTTTTTTACTTTCATTGTGTCTTTTGTTGTGTAAAAAATTAACAAAAGACACAATGAAAGTAAAAAAGAAAAGACACAATGAAAACGCCGCTTTTTTTAATTTCTCGCTTATTTGTTTTATGGAAGAGGAGGATGTGGAGAACAAAGTTTCTGAAAAACTTTTTTGAAGTTCGATTTAATTTGTGAGTAAAGATAATTTTTTAATATTCCATTGTGTCTTTTTGTACCACTGTATTTTTTCTCACACTTTGCACCATTTTTACACTTTGTAAGATAAGTCCACCCTACATCCCCGAAGAATGTGATCATGTAATCCCCATGACTGTGCCCTTGAGGCCATGAAAGCATATGTGGATACATCCTCAGCTGAACATAACCCAAGCCCCCTAAAACGGGTCGGAATGGTTGCTAACCCTCAATTGAAATCCTAACCCCCCCCCCCCCCCCCAAACAACTATGTCCTCAATTGCCTCATGAAGCCCCATGTCAAAAACAAACATAGCTTCCTCTACAAACATAGGTTGACACGTTGTGAGTCCAAAAAATAATTTCCCAACTCACACACATAAGCATAGCAAAAGGAGTCCGTATTAAGGATCTCGAAGTTGTGGGAGGCACCCCATTAGTTCCACTTCTCGGGATGCCCTTTTCACAGCAATGCAGGAGTGAAGCATTATAGAGACGGGGGAGGGTCACGGTCCTCTCACTTTTTTCCGTTAGAGGTACTGATTTTTTGGTATTTCGTTGATTTTTTTATAATACTAGGTTTGGACCCTCCCACTTTTATTACTAAGCCCCCTTGGTTTTTTATAACTAGGCGTTACTAATTTTAAGCCTATAAAAGTTAACTTCATTACTTATATTCATGTATCCAAGCCCATTGACTTTTTGTGACTTAATGCGAACCGATTTTAAGAAGAAAAAAAATGTTTTTGCTTCTTGCTTTTTGTCTTCTTCTGTCGACAACACCAACTGCCACCCACCACCACCTTTGCGTCTCTGGCCTCCCTCTATCGCCCAACACCTCTCTTCCGGCCTCTGCAATCCGCTCGTTCGCCCACCAACACTCTCCCACTAACCACTGTTGTAGACTTGCATCGATCCAGGTTAGTTTTACAAATTACAATTTTTCTTAAATATTTAGGATTTTAGGGTTTAAGGGAATAAGAGGTTTATTCCTAATTGTTGCCTGTTGATTGTTGAATTTATGGTTTTAAGAAATAAGGGGATTAATCTTTGTTGTTGAATGTTGATGGAATTTCAGGTTTAATTTCAATTCTTGATTAAAGGGTTTAACCTTTTAAGATGAGTATCTTGCGAATAACATAGTGGTTTACACAGAAAAAGATATTGATGAAACATTTGATTCGGAGTCCATAACTGATTAATTCAAAGATCTTAAAGGTCATCATGTAGTTAAAAACTCTCATTTTATTTATGTGTAAGAACTTCTTTAGAATGAATAAAGAAATTTTTTATATTTCAAGTTTTTATTATTTTACCCGACCCGAATATATGTACTATAACATAGCATTAGGAAAAAAAATTATGGGCCATGATTTTAGGCCCCCCTGTAACTAATTTTCTGGCTTCGCCACTACAGCCATGGTTATAAAAAAACCAACATCACGACTAACAGCACCCTCGAGAAGCTTAACACCCAGATTTGGCTTTCCAATCGCGTAAGGGAGCAATCCATCTTCCAGCTTAACCCTATTACATATTGACCAAGAAACTTATGTTTTCTTTATGTTGAGTTGAAAGCCCAGATAGTGGCCTCTCGGCCCTGATGACATCTAAGCTTTGGCCACCTCTTTAGCATCTCAAATAATGGTCATTGTCAATGTACCAAGCATGAAATACAAGCTTGCGACAATCCATGATCTGATGCACAAGAGGGTGCAAAAATAAAGCAAACAAGATAGGCCCTAAGGGGTCTCCCTGTTCAACCTTTATGGTGGACAAAGTAAGGTCATCCCCACATATAACATAGCCGATTGGCCATATAAAAAGTCCACCTATAGTGAAATAGACGGGCACCATGTTTGAACTTCACACAGTAGTACAATCTTATCAACCAAGTTGAAGGTATTAGAGAAATCAACTATAAGCATAGCCAATGACCCATTAGAGTGAAACTCAATTATAGATTTGTTTACGCTATGGAGAACTGACTCATATCCATTGTGGATTCCCACTCTAAATTAGAATTCGCCAAGGTATTTATCCATCTCCTTCCCTACACCCCTCATAGCCACTTTAGAGACTAGCCTCATCCAAATGGCCCCTGCGGTAATAGGCGTAATCCTGTTATTTTGTTTTAACAATGTTGTAAGGGGAGTAGAAACAATAAACTCCGCTAAAACCTGGCATCTTCCTGCCAAACATAAATTAACTACTGCAATAATAGCCTTGAGGAATCCAGTAGCTAACATAGACCCCTCACCACAAAAGGCATGTAAAAGGTGTTGGGCTCTCAAATCATCTCACTCGTAAGAGGTCCCTTTAGGGAACGAATTAATACAACCTAGTACACTGTCAACATCCACAATGAGATGGGGCTCGGAAAGCAAGGAACGATGCATAATCAGAGGGGGCATAGTGGAATGTTTAGCCACTATTGGTTCTAAGGTATCCTTACCAAATGGTGCTACCCCTGAAGAAGAATACTTTAACCGTAGATGTGAAGTGGTCGTCTGCAACCTTCCTCAAACATTCTTTGACAATAAGGCATAACAATGACCTATCATCCCTTGGGACATGCCCACCCCAAGGAGTTACCACCGATGAAGGCTCAACCAAAAGTTATTGAATAAGGTCATTAAAGCCATCATGATCACCCCAAGCAGACAACGATCGCTGAGTACTATGACATTGCAAATATGACACCCTACCCGATGTGGAATCATCGAGTATTATCATGGATATGGATATCAATAGTAATTCAAAGCACATGGTACACATTTTATTAAAGTCTAATAATTATCATAACATGAGTTTGGAACATAAGTCTAAAGGAAACCGACAATGTCATAAATAAAAACACAATAACTTGAAAAATTCATTGTTTTTATTAATTCTAAGTCCGAGACGTTCCCTATGTCTTGGAAATAGCAATAAATAACTCATCACGCACCACCTGAAATATGGGTAAAATAAAGTTAGCTATAAAAGCTAGTGAGTAAACCACAAGTAATAGTAAATAGTATAGAAATCCAAGATCATAAATCTGTTGCGCAATCTTACGTGTAAAGCAATTTTGTAATATTTTCTACCATGACCCCTAGAATAGAATAGAACACAATAGTATAGAAACTTCACAATATATCTTTTAGCCATTTATCATGAGGAACACCACTCATGTATCAATTAAAGATAAATTTCCACGCAACCGTCATTTAACCGTCTCGATATGAAATTTATCAATAATTATTTAGCAACATAAGAACATGGCATAACAACCAGCATCATGATATAGCAACAAGCATCATAGCATACAACATAATAAACATGGAATTAGAATGGTCGGGTTTAAATCACCTATCGATATTGTATAAGTAGGTGGGTTTGTTAAACCATTAACGTTAACATTATACCGGTGGGATTACAAAGTAATACTACTACTTTAAACACCACATAAGGTTGCATTCTACTGCAAACAAGACTAAACACATTTTATGATCTCTTTTTAAAACAAATTAGAATAGAAAAATGTAATATAGTAATAGAACACGTATTTCGGCCCAAAACTCAAAAGTAACAAGGGAGTGAATTTACAAACCTTGAATTACGAGAACAAAATTAATAGTAACCCGACCAGATAGAAATCGAGGAACGTCCAAATACTATGACCACATAAGTAACTAAACAATCATAACTTAGCAAAACATACAGTATAGAAATCTAGTATAGGATATTAGGAATCTAAGGTAATTTGGAATTTTTGGGTTTCGATTGAGATTTGGGTGTTTCTCGGTAAACGATTAGAACTATATTAATTGATCTAGACATAACACCGAAAAATAATATTTAAGGATAGTAACAATAATTTCTAATAATCATACTAATAGTATAGTCTTACAAACGATAAGTTACTCAAATAATATATTTTTCCAATTAATTATTTGACGTCGAGAATATATATATTATATACACTAAAACTACTCTAAAATATTTAACAATATTTTTAAGCTTTTTAAATGTGTTATACTAAAGTCTATAACTATCAATGTCTTAAACCCGAACCGGCCAGTCCGACCTGTTGAACCGGGGTTCGGTGAGAGTAGCGGTCCGGTCATACCCTTTAAAACAGGCTTACGATTAAACGGCCGGTCCATGGTAATTCTCGGTCGAGCCGAGAGCTTAAAGACGACGGTGTTCATGGCAGAGCTTATTTGTTTTCTTCAATTTTGTTTTGACAAAGCAACCAGCACTCAAGCCTTTAATTTTAGTTCATAACTCATAACAAAAACTAATTAGAAGAATACAATCATTTTCTACAAGCTCCGAAAACAAAGAAGAAAGAAAAAATGGATAGATTTATCGCAGAGAGAGGTTCAAAAGTCAAAACGGCAAATGAGGCGGCTCTGGTTGAAAATATATTTACTTAGTGATTAGGTCAAATTCAAGTTTCATTATGAACCTTGTTAAATCAAGAGATGTTATAGTCAGCTTTTCAAGAACTTGTTTTACAGGGGCAACTCAACAGTTTTGGGGGCCACAAACAAAATAAAAATTTAGAGCCTTTTTTTTACAAATGTCATTGTAGTAAACTATGGATTCCATTTGGGTTATCTATCAAAACCAAGGTTCATCGGGTTTTTCGAAGTGAAAAATAAAACCAAATACCAAATCATATAAAAATGTAAAATCGGTTTTCTGATTATTTAGCTGAAAATCTTATGTTTCAAAATATGTACACAATTAATTCATAATCAACTTGTATGGTGTAAAAACATAAATTTAATTTGTAGCATTACTATTCCATAATAATTTCTATGATGCAAGAAAAATCCAAACTCATATACTCATATCTATCTACAATTTCGAAAGGAATTACAATTCACAAATAATGATAAGTATTGTAAACAAATCTAAGTTTGTAAGGTGGGCTATTACAAATTGGGGCCCTCACACATTGGGGCCTTAGACCCAAATCTAAAATTAAATGGCTTGTGAGCCAGCCCTGTTGTTTTATATCCTTTAAACATCTACCACTTCATATACTCATATCTATCTACAATTTCGAAATAAAAATTTGTTACATTAAACCTTATATGTGATATAGTGTAAACTATACGATTATCCCGTGTAAGGTTTGTTTCCGTTTTGAGTTGTTTTAATTAGTTTTTCTTTAAGTTTTGGTTACTACTAATTCATATATGTTTTATAGGTCAAAAGTGGAAGAACTGGTGGAAAGAGCGCATTAAAAGAAGATCGTAGGCGAAAACGGGACACGAAATGAAGTTACAAGCGAACAAGAACGCGAAAACGAAACAATCGAAACATCCGGGTGGTGTCACCACGTCACACGACCACCATACACCTCCATGGTCGCGTGACGTGGCGTGGATGGTTGCTGGTGTCGTGCTAACATCATGCTACGCGGTCACTACTAATTCAGTGTTGTTTTCGCCTATTTCACTATTTAAACTCACTATAACTTAGATCTAACCTCCATGCACGTTTTAGGAACGAACTGGAGAAAAGTTGAGAGTTTTTTAGGTTAGAAAGACGGAATCAAAGCATTAGAAGTTCGTGGGATCAAGGATTGCTTCATGGATACATCGGGTTTCATTGTTTCTTCATTCTCATATTTTCTTTCATCATGTTTGCTACTATTGAACTTTTGTTTTTCTTATTAAACATGATTGTTGGCTATACTCTTTGAATCATCTAGGCCAATGATGAATTAGTTGCTTTGTTTGCATGCTTGTTGGATTATTTATGACGTTGGTTTATTTTATGATTTAGTAAAGTATTTCTTTTGATTGATTGATGTATCATTACATATTTGGTTTGGTTTGACTTGGTTTAATTGCTCCTCTTAGTTCTTGATGAATGTCTTTCATGTAATAGAATTAAGTTAGGTCGCAGACTTTGTGTTAGTGACTAGTTTATGGTTTAGGTGCACTAAAATCACAAGAATAATATATTGGATCAAAGTAATAAGAACGTGTAGCTAAACTAGTATCGTGAGGTGATAGTTTAACTGGTAAGTCTAAGTGGTTAAATAACTAGGTTCATTTCTGTGAAGAGTGGTCTAGGTTCAGTTTAACTACGGTGTTTACTGGTGTCAATTAAATAAGGGAAATTACCTTAGTTTATTATACGGTGAGGTAGGTAAACGATCTAGGTACTAAGTTATAAAACCTTAGACGACTGTGAGGGAGTCTAACTATTAATCTGGTTTATTTAATAACTTGATAAAAACCCATAGGTTTCTTTTCGAAAAGGGTTGAGTATCTTATCGGTGTTTGGGTCAAGTGATCATTTTAAGATCCTAGTCCAATGTCAAAACGTTTTCTAACAAACTAATAACTCAAGCAACTAGGGAGTCAGGTCTAAGTGGTTTGTTTACTTCTCACCTATTTTAATTCGTCTTACGTGTTATCTTTTACTTTTATGCACTTAGTTTGTTAATCAAAACTTCCCCCCTTTTAACAATCCTTTTATTAAAGTCGTGTCTTTTTAGTGAGTCTTAATTAGTTAATCTTATGGGCTGTTTGTTTCACCTCTTAATGGTTCAGTTCAGTGCTTAATCATTCAGATTCAGCATTCAGAGCGTTTGTTTCATTAAAAAGGAGCCTCTGAATGGTTCAGTTAAGTGTTGAATGGTTAAGAGATTAAAAGATGCTGAATGAAACTGAATGGAGCATATACCAAACTTAACATTACCTGAAGTTCTACCCCAATATCCCTTCCATTGATAGAAACTCTTAATGGTTCAGACCTCTTAACCATTGAGCACTTAATGATTCAGATTTTGTCAAACAGCCCCTTAGCGTAATATATAGAGTATGTGGGTCGACACCCGGACTTACGTACACTTTATTACATTTGATCGGTCCACTACCGGTTGTGTGTGAAATAGTTTGCTAGTCTTGGTTTTATAAATTAAACTTAGGTGTTTTTAGTTAATATTTTATATACAGTATTGCACGCATCAATATGCATATACACATATGCATAAACTTTATATTGAATGTGTATATTTAAATTATATATGTAGAAATACATATACATTAGTGATTTTTATTTATTTATAATATCGTCTGGTTAATAAATCCGATTCGACAGGTTGGACCGGTCCGACCAGTGAAACGATAAGTCAACCGGTTCGCACTCCGGTCCGGTTATGAAAACATTGGTAACTATAAACTGTTATATATAAAACCTTTGAATATATATTGTAGAAGTTTAAAAATACTATAAAATACATTTATAGTATTTTTAAGGTATTTAAAAGTGTTTGTAAAAGTAAAATTTATTAGGATTTGATTTATAAAAATCATGGTTTTATAAATTTTTTGACTTATTATAATTTATATGTTAATAATAATAATCTTGGATTATGGTATGAGTGAAAATATAAATATGACTAATAAAAATAAAGAATGGTGCACCCAGTATTCGAACCCAGGGTCACCCAATACACACAAACTCCATCCACCACTGAACAAGAAGCTAATTAGTGTTATTAATATCATTTTCAATTACTTTTATTTGTTTATTAAGTTTTCCCCGATTCCATCAAGAACATTAAAAACCCTAGATCCTAAATTACCTTCAAATGAATCAATCAAAAGAGAAATGAGAAATTGATAGAGGGCTGCTGATCAGTACATGATAACGAGCATTTTAATGTAAATAACTTACTTGATTGATGACGAATTGGATTAATAGGAACGAAGAACAATACGCGTGGCTAGAGAATCAAAGTGATAGATTGAAGATGTTAAAATGCAATTAGGTCTCTAGATTAACTCTTGATGGTATTACAAGTAATAGCCCCAATGTATTTTAAGTAAACAACAAAGATTTGGTGAAGAACAGTAGCGAGTTAGAGTTCGAAAATGATGAGCTCGAGTAATGATCAAAATATGAATTCAATTCAAATTGCTTTCTATAATACGTTTGAAATGACATGCTACACATTTTGGTTCAAAGAATTTGTTGATTTGCACGTTAAAACGTCGATTGATTAATTGGATTTTTGTGCTTTGGTTTTGAATTCAATACAAACGAGTAGTTGACTGGTTATTTGATGATTAGAGGGGCGTGACGGGTTCGAAGCATGCTATTCTACATTTTACCGTTTTTTAATTTGACCACATTATCAAAAAAACGAGTTTAGGGGGGCTTGCCGGAGTATTGCCGGAATTTTGGTCAGCGCCGGCGAGTGGGTTTGCGGGAAAAACGGGATTGCATGCGTCAAGGGGGTTTTGGTTTTAATATACATATTGCAACCTTCATGTTTGATATAGTTATTTATTTAAGTTAAAGGGACATTTACATATATCCCCTTCTTAAGATCATTTATTACGTATTTACCCACTCCTTAAATTCAATTACATATTTCCCCTTCCTAAACCATATATATTACATATTTACCCAATTTCTTTAAAATAGTCTTTTGATTTACTATTTTACCCTTAATGATCTTCATAAATATATTTTTATATTTTCTTATGGTTTGTGTAAAAGAAGGAGTAAATGAGTAATTTATTATGTCAAAGGGGATATATGTAATTAAACTTTAGGCTTAGGTAAATATGTAATTGATGGACTTAGGAAGGGGAAATATGTAAAAAAACCTAAGTTAAAAGCATTTAATTCAGGCTTAGAAATTGATATTTTTAGCACAAATTAAGTTAATTAAATCTTTATTTTAGCCAACTACTTAACCGAGTTAACTTATAACTTTTATAGAATAGGCGCTTTTATATAAGGAAAATTGGATTTTAAAAATCCTAACTTTCACATGTTGGCCAGAAAAAATCCCATCTTAGAAAATTCTTTCTAGAGATCCAACTTTCAAACATACTTTTTTTAAGGCCCAGTTAAAAAATACTTAACGCCGTTAATTTTTTTTCGAATTCGAAACTAATGTTTTAGGGCTTTTGATCAGAAGTGTGATACGAATTGATTAATGTAAAATTTAGCCCAAACCGATGCTCTACATGATTAAACGGTTTGACGATACGTTTAATGTTACATCAATTGAAGCGACGTATCATCATTTGGAGCACCCGTTCGAGGTAACTTTTACATAAATTGATTCGTATCCTCCTCCCGATCAAAAGCCCTACAACATTAGTTTCAAATTCGAAAAAAAACGGCGTTAAGTATTTTTTAACTGTGGCTCTTTAAAAAACATATGTTTGAAAGTTGGGATCTTTAGAAAGAATTTTCTCAGTTGAGATTTTTCCGGCCACCAAGTAAAAGTTGGGATTTTTAAAATCCAATTTTCCTATATATAATTACGTTGTTTTTTGACATTGAATGAGTTATTTTTAGAAATAATTGTAATAACTTGGTAATTTTTATAAATTTACAATTTTTATCTTTTAGATTATTCATTATAAATAGTAATTAAATAGTGTACATAGATAATAACTCGTAATAAATTCGATCGTTTTATTAAAGTCAGGAAAAAAACATAGAATTCGAAATATCCGTTTACATTAATAATGAAACGTTACATCTTTAAGATATTAGATACGAATAAATAGAAATAAAACAATAGATTCGGGTTCGAGTAGGTCATTCGGATTCGAATCGGGCATTCGGGTTCGGGTTTAGGAATATTTCACAGCAAAGACTTCCAGTTACTTGATCTACACCCTTATCGACTAGACGGACTGCAAACTTGCAATGTGCAGGGTGGTAACAATAAAAGGGTCATCCATGCCTCAACAGACTCTGACATTATCCACCACCTTACCTAACGTTGCATCGAAAGCATGAGAAAATGCCATACGGCAACTATGAGGAATGGACTTAACCGTCGTGATCGGAATGGAGAAAATATGGCTAAGGAGAACCTCATCCACCACCATGCGTCCATCAGGGACAACATCTCGTATGGAAAAAAATACCATCTTACATCGTCACGGTTTATCAGTAAATATACCTACAAATAACAAAAAAAAGGAAAAGTTTTAATTTAATCTATTTTAATATTTGTAATTAGGATTAGTTATTACCGTATTAAGCTCCCATAATGGACGATATAGTGGGTGCGTCCCATCACCGTATTGCAAAGTGTCTGGTTTTTCATCAATTAACAGATCGTAAAACTCATAGGGAGAAATGTCCAACATAACAGGTTCTCACCGACCCTTTGTATTTCTTGTTTGCGCTAGATCATTAATCTAGATACCCATACAAAATAATGTTGTAAAAATAAATACACTTAGCGTGCAACCTAACCCTAAAACAAATTCATACATTTGCTTTGAAAATTACGTATGACCAAGCTAACATGTATCCCTCAAAACATAAGAGGACTCCCCATCAGTTAAAGTCAAGTACCTCATAAATAACATAACCACTCATACAACCGGGCTGGTCTCCATTATAGTAAAACTATAAAACATTTAGAGACCAATTTGGTTAAGAAAATTATGGTTCTCAAGGGGGGCAGGAATGTTGTAACACCCCGATTTTATGGTAAGACATCTTTACGTAATTATGTAGGTAGAGGCGTGAATTTAAATAAGTATGATGTACATGATGTATGATGTGACACCCCAAAATTTCAGAATTAACTACGTTAACTAAATCCCATTATTTATGTTAATAAAATTATACACCACATTTAATTAGTTGAATTAAACGTGCTACTTGTTACACAAACAGTTACATGTAACGGCAACCCAAAGAGTTATCGGATCACGAGAGCTAATACACGAATGTTGGCGATGTAAAAAAAAAAAAATTCCAAACAACTAAATAAATATAAATTTAGTAAATTTATATGTTATATGACTGACATGTTTTTGAGAACATGGAGGTGACAACTCGGAACTCTAAACTCTCATTTTCAAGACCTATTTTAACAACCATATCCAATTTTCGGGACGAAAATTTCTTTAACAAGGGGATGATGTGACAACCCTTAAATTTAAAGTTAACACTGTTAACATATTCCGCTCTTTTTCTGTTGTAATGTCGGTTATAAACCGTTAGCTTGTTTCGCGAAATCAATATTATAAAGCTTTGGATTTAGTATGCAATAAAACAACGTAATAACCCTTGGACCAAAATTATTAAACTATTAAAAGTTGAAGGATGCTTTGAGTAACTTGTAAATAAAAAGCCCAAACCCTACCCCACCCCCTTGTTAAATTTCGACTATGTACATTCATAGATAAAATAACGCACAACAGCCTCACTCTCTTCCTCGCCGTCCGTCAATAACGCATGGGCAGCAACGGCGATCGTAGTTCCGGCGTGCACCACCACATCCATCTCGATCGTCTCTCTTCATTCTTCTTCAAGTAAGTTCCCGCTAACCATCAGAGTCACTGTTGTTGCTGGACTACCTACTCGTCACCGTTGTTCGTTTTCAAGCATTTACAGCCCCTCCTTGTTACACCGGTAAGCCAAAAACCAGTACCATAACTCATTATCTTGTCGTTTTTAATTCCGGGTTTCGGTTGGAGTTTCGGTTTCGGTTTCAGTTCTGGATTACGGTTCGTTAAGTGATCAAAGATTTATATATGATTGTGCTGATGATAATTATACCATAGATGTAGGAAATGAATATGTGTGTATGGTGGTTCTGGTCATAACAGTTGGTCAATATATGCTAGTGTAATGTATATAAGTTCTATATACATATATATATTGTTGGTGTACGTATGTATGAATGTGAACCGTAAGTATGTGTGTATATCTAGACATCGTGTAGGCATATATTGTATATAACTAAGAAATAAACTTTTGATATGCATCCATGTATATATATGTATATATTAGAACTTGTGAATGTGTTAACAGTTTGAAAGAGAAATGTATGTATAATGGCAGACTTCAATAACGACTTGTATGTATAGATATGTGTGTATGCAAGTAGCATATGTACGTATGACTTGTATGTATGAACATAAGAGTAAATTAGCATGATAAATAGGGTGGATGTATGTGATGGTGTATGCTTATGAATAGATTAATGTGTAAGTATAAGTGTAATAGTGTATTTAATTAAATTGTATATAGATATTGTATGTGTTACGTGGATGTATGTGTATGTTGTATATATATATGCGATGAAATATGTGTATTACTAAATTAAATGAAGTTGGTGTACATACTAGTATGTGGTTCGGGTGATAGTTGTGGTTGCATGAAATGCATGAGTGGGCGCATGAAAATAAATATATGCAAATGTAATCGAATGATAAAGGTGTAGAGAATTTCTTGTACGAAAAGATATATATGTGTATAGTTATATTGCAAGTTCTTAACTGATAGATAGCATAATAATTAAGCAGGTTGTAAAGCGACCTAAATCACTCTGTTGCATTTTTGCTGTTATTGCTGTGCGCTTCAAAGGTGAGTTCACTGAACTAAACTATTTACTATTCTACCCTTTTTGGGCTGGAACTTGGACGAATACTTTTACGGATTTACAAATTCTGTATGTCGCATGTCTGGATTAGAGCAACTTTTATTTTGTTCATGAAAGACCTCATGGATACCTAGTTGACCGTTAGTATTTGTGAAATAGCGGGGAAATTTTGAGTAGTACTACTGGGTTTGACAAACCCCACCCGGGCTAGTCGCGCTAGCACGACAGAAGGACCTGTCGAACGGGTGTTGAATGACCTAACATACTTACAGTGCATCCTGCTGGGATGTACGAACAGGCAAACTGCACTTAATGTGTACATACGTCAGCTTCGGTCAGATACATTACGCCTCTAAGGACATGTGCTGTAGACTAGCTACCTACAATGACATACTAAATTTATATTTCTGCTTGCAACTGAACTACTTGATTTCATACTTACTTTGTGAACTCACCAACCGTCGTGTTGACACTTGTTAGACTTTCACTTTTACAGGTCACTGAGGTACCACGCACTTAGGACATGGCATGGAGTCACGGCTTTTCATTTAAACATTTTCATGCATTACAAACTATGTTTTGAGTTTAATGTCTATTTAGACTTTGTATCTTGTATTGGGCGCGTGAACTGCGCATTTAGTTCCATTTAATACTTTGACGTTACATTTCGATTACGCTTCCGCAAACTTTCAAACGTTAACTCTGTACTAAATTTTCTCATTTAATGAGACACGTTTGTTTTAAATTCATATAGTGTCGTTTGGTGTAACTAATGACTGAGATCCTGGTTTGTCACACATTTAACGGTAAAACTCCGTTAGTGGATTTTGGGGGTGTGACATATGACGCTTATGATATATGCTATTTTTATGATAAATACGATGATTATGATAAGTACGATGAAGAACGAAAATGATTATAAATGCACGAAAATGTCAAACGTGATGACTAATTACTTGGTAATTAGAATAAAAGATGAATGAAATATATAATTATGGGTCATTAAGGATGAAAGAGAGAATTAGGCCTAAAATGGTAAATTGTTTAGTTAAAGACTTTCCTAAAATAGCCTAATTACCTAATTAAAGCACACGCCCACCTAAAACCCTACCCAATTGGGAAAACTCTACTATATTAAACACCATTTCCAGCCACCATCCTCACAACACCAAACACACACAAACCCTAATCTTTTTGAAGAAAACTAAGGTAAGAAAGAAGAAAAATCAAGATTTTTCAAAATCAAAGAGTAGATCTAAAGTTTATAAGGTGTTAAACAACAAGTAATCAAGCTAAAATCACCCCCTAAAACATGTTTTCATAACACAAAACAGATCTGGCCATTAACGGAGTTTTTAAGCTTTTCAAAAGTTTCAAAAAAATCAATAAAGGTTGCATTTTTACGATTAGAATCGTGTAAAAATCTTAGATTTGGTCATATAAAAGATAAAACAAGGTTTTAGATGTAAAAAGTTTGAGATTTGGTTGAAAAACAAAGATTTTGGGTTGAAACCGAGCTGAAACCCCGTTTTGCGAAACTAAGGACTCATAATGCGAAACTATTGTTCTTTTTGCGAAACTGTAATGTCTAGATTTTATGTCGCGTGTCTGAGTGTGCTTGCGAAAATAGTTTACGTCCCAACGAAAGTTGGGCAAGAGCCTTGCGAAACTGCAAATGAAGGTGCTGCTGAAGCAGCATGCGACATTGTGGTTCGTCTCTGCGAAACTGTTTGCGAAACTAAAGTAAAAATGACGATTTTCCATAATAACTTAAATGCAGATCGTGCACCATTACCACTACTTTAACCTTGTCCAAACAAGCAAGATTTTCCAAGAACCAGGTGAGTTCTAGACCTCACTCCCGTTTCATTTCAAACATGTTTTTTGAGGCTAACATGCATACCGATGTGTTCCCATGAACTGTTAAGTGATAATACGTGAAGTATGATGATGATGTAAGAATAAGTAGCTATATATTTATACATAAATGAATGTACGCCTTAAACCAGTCAAGAATCCTACTGGGGATCATAAAAAACCAGTCAAGAATCCTACTCGGGATCATATAAAACCAGCCAAGAATCCTACTTGGGATCATATAAAACCAGCCAAGAATCCTACTGGGGATCATATAAAACCAGCCAAGAATCCTACTAGGGATCATATAAAACCAGCTAATAATCCTACTGGGGATCTGATAATACCAGCTAAGAATCCTACTGGGGATCATATAAAACCAGTTAAGAACCATTAAGTGGGTCTTTTGTGATTGAAGAAAGCATGATATCTTTCTAATAGGAAAAGATATTACGTTTATGTAATACGTGAATGTGAAATACGATGAGATGATATTATTTACGTATAATACAAGGAAGATATGGAATGTGCTTAATGACGTTTTAAAACTAGAACTCACTCAGTGTAGCTGACTTTTGTATGCATGTTAGAATGATGTGCAGGTCAGAAGAATAAGAGAGTTGCTTGGCATGGGCAAGAGCTAGGAAATGTTTTTAAAGGCTGACATATCTGAAGATGAAGCTTTAATGAACTTACTATGATTTAAAGATGTTTTTTAGATAATTAAGAAAAATTTTAAATTATGTAGTGATGTTCTGACAATTATTTCTGCTGCAATGAAGTTTTTATTAAATGTGTGGTTGTTTTTATGCTTATGTATGCCAACTGTGATGCTTGCCGAAAGGCGGGTGCTATAAGTTGGTATCAGAGCCAAAGTTTAAGAGAAAATGGGTAAAATGTTTTCAAAAGAAAAACCTAAAACTTAAACTGAAAATGGGACCGAAGTAAGGATGCTAGCATGCTAGCTCCATGCCAAGGGGTAAAGTATGAACAACAATGATGTGGCACCCCGCCCGGCGGCGGAAACACCGGGCTGTCAAGAGAATTGGATATCAATAGTAACCATAGTAATTATTTATTAAGCCAAATAAATTTATAAAACAGAAATAATAATTGCAATTGTATTTATTATTTAACTAGGTCCAAGGCAATCCTAAGTCTTGGCAAAGAAGCAAAATAATATCAAGCATCAACTGAAATATGTAAAAATAAAGTTAGCTATTTAAAGCTAGTGAGTAAACCACAATTGATACATAATAATATAGAAATTCGAGATCATCATAATATGTTGCGCAATCTTACATGCATAGCTATTTCATATCATTCTTGACCATGACACCTTGAACACACATCGAAACCATCATTGTATAGCAACTTGTAATCATTTGTCATGAGGTACCAACTCATGTTATTAATTAAAGATAACCTTTCTAGCAACCGTCACGTAACCGTAGCAACATAGCGTAGCAACTTGTATCTTCGTATAGCAACTTGTAACATTGAATAGAAACTAGAAACATTGAATTGCCGGGTTTTAATCACCTATGAAATACATGTAGGTGGGATTGTCAAACCATTAGCGCTAATATTGTATCGGTGGGATTACTAAGTAACAATACTACTTTAAACTACCACATAAGGATTGCATCGTGTCGCGAGTCAAGACTAACATATTTTATGATCTCTTTTAGAAACAAATAGAAAACTGAAATATTGTATAGTAATTGAACATATTTCAGCCCCAAAATGTAAAAGTAAAAAGGAGAGTGATTTTACTCACCTTGAAAAGCAATATATAACCGAAATAGAAACGCAGCTATAACGAACCGAGTGATTCCCAAATATTGATACCACCTAATTAATTGGGAAAAACCCTAACTTAGAAAACGAAACAATAGCAACAAAAATCACAGATCCGAGATCTAAGGTTTCGGATTTGGGATTTAGGGTTCTAGATCATAAATTGACAATTAAGGTTTTGAAATACAAATTAGGAATTAGGGTTTTGAAATACAAATTAGGAATTAGGGTTTTGAAATACGAATTGGGAATTTAGACGAAACGTTATTGTATTTTCGTACTATACATATATTTTAAACGAGTCTATTTTTTTTAGTTTTCTACTAGTGATGTCTGTATAATTATTTATAAACACGAAACATTATTATTTGTATATATGTATTTTGTAAGAGTACCTTCTTGTTAGTATTTTACTTTAAATACTTGTACACATTTTGAACACTCATAAACATGTAACACCTTGGTTTGTATATAAATATTAGAAATTACATATTTTAAATCCTTAAAATATGTTTAACATGAAAGATGTTATGTAGGTTATTAAAAATATAGTTTAATGTTCAAAGTATATAAAAATATAAAAATTAAAGAAGACACGTCATGGGACTCGAACCTATGACCATTCTGTTTACAGCAGCAGTAGCAAACCAGTGAACCAGAAACTGTTTTGATAATTATCTTGATTTTAAATTCCTTTATCTTTTATTAAACAACAAAACCCATTTCAATTACAAGCCCTAGAATCAAGATTGATCCAATTCGTTTCAATCTGATAATCTAATCCAAAACAACCGTATGGTTTTTAATCTACATCGACTCACGATCATTTAGATATATCGAACTTACATGTTAGTGATGATTTGATATGGATTCGAATGAGATTAGGAATCGGCTGTTTATGATGATTTTCAATAATCTGGAATAGAAATGAGATGCAATTGATGGATTAGAAAGTTAAAGATTATTGAGGGGATCGAAATGAATACAAAAATTACCAGAAATGATGCTTTGAAGGTTGAAATCGCTCGACTCGCCGGAAAAATGCTTTGGGTCGATTGATTTGTTCAAAGAGGTGAAAAACAACATGTTTTGTTAGCTTGGAAATGTTAATAGAGTAGGATACAACGAAATGGATGGTTTAATTACGGAAATGAGATTTTGAATTTATCTCAGAATGAAATCGGCGCTAATTAGCTTCAAAACGCGTTGATATGCGACTTATTGGTCCGGAAATGGTAAGAATTGGATTAGGAAAGATTTTCGGGTGATTAAATAAGGTCAAAAACGCGTAAAGAGGGGTGGCCGGAGCTCGCCAGAGCTCCTGGCCGGAAATGCGAGGTGTACAAGGGGCTGGGTTGGGTGAATTCAAATTTTACACAAATGGTCCCTGTGGTTTTGTGATGGATTTATTTTTAGTTTATAAATTTAATTTCAAGTTTCAGTTGTTACAGTTTTGGCCCAAAGTTAGATTATATATTATTTTAACTAACTAACTTAACTACGTTAACTTGCAATGTTATAGGATTGACGTTTTTGTATCATTAGCTCGTTTATGACATTAATGAACTATTGTTAGACTTACAAGCGGTTTCGTCTAATAATTTTTGTAAAATTACTTTTTATAGACTACATATATATATATATATATATATATATATTGATTTATTATTGCAAATAATAATTATTTAGTTTCACGTAGTCATCTCGTGACATAAATACGGTCGGTTAATTAAGATAGGAATAACGTAAAGCTCGACATGTTTATATATATAGTTTTATTAACGAAGCGTTACATTTTGAGAAAAAGAATACGAATACAACAAAGATAGATAATCTCGGGTTCAAGTCGGGCATTCGGTTTCGGGTTTGGGGCAGATGTCACAGTCTCCCCTCCTTATAGAAATTTCGTCCCGAAATTTGCTCAAACCGAAGAAGTTGGAAAGAAAGGATGTGGATATTAAGTTTCATTTGGTCCTTACATTCTCAAGTAAGCTCAGGCATACGTTTTGACTTAGAATGAACTTTTATTATCGGTATACGTCTACGCCTGAGTTGTTTGAATTCATGGTCCATAATTTTCAATGGTCGTTCAAAAATTGCATTGATTCATCAATTTGGATGACACTGAGAGGTACAATGAGATTTTCATCGGATAGACACTTCTTCATATTAGAAACATGAAACACATGATGAACACTACCCAATTCCGTAGGGAGTTCCATCTCGCAAGAAACTTTATTATATGAGAATTCGATCAATGGAAAGATGAGCATTTTGATTGAGACACGATTTTAAATAAACGAGATTAAGAAGTTATTTATTTTTAATTTGTTTTGTCTCATTGAGAATTTTTTATTTAAAGAGTTCGAGTGAACTATTTGTATGAAGATTCGAATACTGATTGTTTTGCTACTCAAGATAAGAATTGAATCTGATTTAGCATGTTCAATAGATATTGTTGAATTTCCAACTTGCGAATAATATGTTTTAAGTAAATAGATTTAGGATGATTTAAATGAATATCGGAACAAGAATACATGAAACGAATAAAGTAACCTTACGCATAGTTAAGTGGCTTAGTTGCAATTAGTAAAATGAGTAAAACAAAATCAAGTGAAAATAAAATGATTAAATATGGCCCAACTACACAAGACAAAACTTACTATGGTTTCCATGCACCAAGTTTCACAATTCCGTGTGCACCCGTAATTACTTTAGTTTTTGCATGGACCCCATAGTTCATTCGATCACGTGCAAGTCAAATGTACACAATTTATTTTTTATTTTTTTTATTTTTTTATATATTTATTTGGGAAAATAAGGAAATTATTTTAATAGAATCGAATACCGGTAGTTTTACAAGCTCCATTGATTACACATTGTGTTAGAGTAACGAGTTTATAAATGAAATGTATTGGGATGGATTAGTTCATGAAAACTAATGGCGTAGATTTCATTAGTAGTCATATGTATAAATGAAACATTTAGTTCAGCGAGTTCGAGAATAGTTTTGTAGTGAGTTCTCGTTAGGTTTTGGATAACGAATTTATAGATAGCATCGCGTAGTTGATTAACGGGTACATGTTTTAATGGTTAGTTCATAATTTGATAATAGATTTATAGTTCTAATGATGGATTAGAAATTGGATTAAAATCTTATAGTTAGATGAGTAGTTTTGAAACATTTTGAGTATAGAAGTCAAGTTGAAATATTTTGAGGGTAAACGTTGTATTCGAATACGTTAGCTTATTAGAGTAGCAAATCCGTTAACTTTTATTTAGTTATGGAATTTAGCCTTGACTAGAATTTAGAAATCATGACAAACCTTTGATTGGAGAGTCAATAATCGATTTGGGATTAGATGTATGTCTTAGATTTGGTAATCGATATATGATTTGAAGTTTTGGATAATTCGATTGAGGGTTGTCAATATGTCTTAGTTTTGATCGCGAGTTGTTCAAGTCTTGTTATTATTTTGCAAGATAAGATAGAAAACAATTTTCATGAGACATGGATCAAAATTTAAGATAACATAAGTTGTAAGAAAATTTTGATTAAATGAAATAGTAATAGTACTTAGAACATCATAGAATCATTTGAATCATACCATAGAAATCACTTAGAAACTTTAGAAACTGACGAACGTGAGTGTTTGAATTGCCCTGACTAAAGAACGTGATTGTTTGAATCTTATAGGAAGTAAGAAATGGAACCCAAAAGAGTAACCAGAAGCTCTGCCGAGGCTGCTAATGCTAAGGCACAAAAGCCCCTGAGGGGAAGCGTGGGAGAAAGCCCACAAGGAAGAATGCTGAGACCGACCCCGAGATTGAAGCTGAAGTTACAACAGCCTCCGAACTCGGACAAAATTTGAAGGACGCCGTTGCACACGAAGTGCACCAGGTCCTGACTAACGTTATGCCTACGGTTCTGAAGGAAATGATGAAAGAAATGAAGAAAGCTGAAAAGAAGAAACCCGTTAAGAAGGGTGTTGAGGGTGATGATGAGGAAGAGGAGTCTGAGAAGGTAGAAAGAGAGATCGAGTTGTCAGATGACTCAGATTTTGAGGATGATGGGAAGGGTGCAATTATGGTGCCTTTCAGAGGTGCAGGCCCCTACTTTTGATGGGAAGAAAGGTTCAGCTACCACCCTAGAATGGCTAAGTGAGATGGAGGCTGTGATTGATATCAGCGAGTGCAGGGCTAACCAAGCGGTGAAATTTGTTGCCCACTCGTTTACTGGGGCTGCAATTTATTGGTGGACTACTGTGAAGCAGTCCAAGGGAAGGAAGGCAATCAAAGAGATGGCATAGGGAGATCTGAAGAAATTGATGGTTAAAAGGTTTTGCTCGCGGTATGAAGTTGATGGAGTTGAGAGAGAATTCCTGAATTTTTCTGCAGGAAGTATGAGCCACCTGGAGTACACCACGAAGTTCAATGTGATGGCACAGCTGGTGCCTTATTTGGTTGAAACTGAGAAAAGGAGGATAAGTGTTATGTCCAAGGGCTGCCACCCAGGGTGCGCACTCACGTGAATTCCCATTGGCCGGGTGCTTTTGAGTCGGTTGTGGATCTGGCTGGAATTGTATATGAAAATGTGGCTGCTGAAGAAGTGATGGATGTGAAACCTAAGCATTGGGATAACTCCCGTAACCAGTCAGGGAAGAGGTACAGAGATGATGGTAGGAAGTATGATAATAAGCGGGTCAAGGTTGAAGCAAAGCAGGCAGTGGTACGTAATTAGAATGGGAACGACAATTGTTTGAAGTGTGGCAAACCCCACTCCATGGGATGCAGAAGGGGAACAGGGGCTTGCTATAAGTGTGGAAAGCTGGGCCATCGTGCCACGGAGTGCAGAGGGATCGTAAAGTATGATAAGTGTGGGAAGACTGGTCATGTGGCCAAGGATTGTTGGGCAGGTAAGGGAGGTGACAAGCCAAAAGCTGCTGCTAGGGCTTTTACCATGACAAGGAAGGAGGCAAGAAAAGAACCAGAGGTCGTCTCAGGTATGTTCCTCGTTAACAACATTTGTGCATTTGTGTTATTTGATTCCAGTGCCAGTAGAAGTTTCGTATCCACTGTATTTTATGTTGCCTTAGAAATGCCTTCCAGAAAAGTAGAACAGTCTTTCAATGTAGAAACAGCCGAGGGTAAATTCATTAGAGTTAATCAAATGATAGAAGGTTGCACCGTTACTCTATTAGGATATAGTTTCCCTGTAGACCTATGTATTATGACCTTGGGTAGTTTCGACGTGATATTGGGGATGGATTGGTTGTCCAAGTTTGATGCCAATATAGGTTGTCGTGAGAGGTTGATTCGTTTAAAAGCTCCTGATGGAAGCCTCGTAACTGTGTATGGTAACCAGGAAAGTAAGGTTCCACGTGTGATTTCAATGATGAAATCAAACCGACTAATTTAACAGGGCAGCAATTCGTTTCTAGCATATGTTAAGGATGTAGAGGAGAAACCGAAGCAATTGTCAGACGTGCCGATAATTTGCAATTTCCCCGATGTGTTTCCCGAGGATTTGCACGAAACACCACCCGACAAAGAGATCGAATTTCATATTGACCTAGTGTCAGGAGCACAACCCGTGGCGAAAGCACCATATCGTTTAGCCCCAAGTGAAATGAAGGAATTGATGACGCAACTCAAGGAGTTGCTAGACAAAGGTTTTATCCGACCAAGCACTTCTCCTTGGGGAGAGCCAGTGTTGTTTGTTAAAAAGAAATATGAGAGTATGAGAATGTGTATCGACTATAGGGAATTGAACAAGTTGACTGTGAAGAATTGTTACCCTTTGCCCAGGCTAGACGACTTATTCGATCAGTTGCAGGGTGCGAGTTGGTTTTCAAAGATAGATCTTCGTTCCGGTTATCATCAGTTGAAGATTAGGGAGCAAGATATCCCGAAGACAGCGTTCCACACGAGATACAGACATTATGAGTTCTTGGTCATGTCCTTCGGACTAACTAGCGTGCCAGCGACATTTATGGATTTGATTAATCGCGTATGTCGACCAATGTTGGATAGGTCCGTAATTGTGTTTATCGACGCCATTTTGATTTATTCAAAGAACGTAAGCGACCATGCGTGTCATTGGAAGGAAGTGTTAGAGATGCTACAAAAAGAGAAATTATATGCTAAATTCTCGAAGTGTGCCTTTTGGCTACGAGAGGTTCAGTTTTTGGGTCATGTAATAAACTACGAGGGAATCATGGTTGACCCATCGAAGATTGAAGCAGTTATGAAGTGGGAAAACCCCAAGACGCCATCCAAAATCCGTAGTTTCTTGGGTTTGGCGGGTTATTATAGAAGATTCATCCAATATTTCTCAAGGATAGCCTCCCCTCTAACGAAGTTGACAAGAAAGAAGGTAGTGTTTGAATGGGGAAAAGATCAACAAGAAGCATTTAATAAATTGAGAAAAAGGTTAACCGAAGCCCCTGTGCAAACGTTACCTGAAGGGAATGATGATCTAGTAGTATATTCCAACGTCACGACAAGGTTTAGGATGTGTGCTTATGCAGCGAGGAAAAGTAATTGCCTGCGCATTAAGGCAGTTGAAGGAAAATAAGGTGAACTACTCGACTCATGATCTTGAGCTCGCGGCAGTTGTTTTCGCTTTGAAAATATGGAGACATTATTTGTACGGAACGAAGTGTACATTGTACACCGACCATAAGAGTTTGAAGTATTTCTTCGAGCAGAAAGATCTAAATATGAGACAGAAAATATGGTTGGAGTTGATCAAGGATTACGACTGTGAGATCCGTTACCACCCAGGAAAGGCCAACGTAGTGGACGATTCTTTGAGTAGAAAAGAGAGACATGAACTGATTCGGGTTCGGGCTTGCCAGCTGATTATTACACCCGGAGTTATGGAAGAGATCAGAAGGGCTCAAGTAGAGGCCCTAAAGGAAGATCAGATTAAGGGAGAAAGAATGGTTGGGAAGAAGATAGAATTGACCGAAAACACTTATGGTGTGAAGACGATATAAGGTAAAGTATGGGTACCCTGATTCGGGGAGATACGGAAAGGTATACTTGATGAAGCACATAAGTCCCGATACTCAATCCATCCAGGGGGGACAAAGATGTATCAGGATTTGAAGACGGATTATTGGTGGCCTGGTATGAAGAGAGATGTAGAAGCGTATGTGAGTAAGTGCCTGACTTGCCTTCAAGTCAAGGCAGAACATCGAAAGCCATATGGCAAGATCCAGCCATTGGAAATGCCCGAGTGGAAATGGGAGCACATCACCATGGATTTCATTAAGAAGTTACCATGAACTCCTAACGGATATGATGCTATATAGGTGATCGTGGATAGATTGACAAAGAGTGCTCACTTCCTATCGATCAGGGAAGCAATAAGTTCAGAGAAATTAGCAGGGGTATTTATCAAGGAGGTTGTGGCAAGACATGGAATGTCGGTGTCCATTGTGTCCGACAGAGACACTCGGTTTACATCGAAATTTTGGAAGAGATTTCTTGAAGAGAAGGGAGCGAAGCTCCATATCAGTTCAGCTTACCACACGCAAACCGACGGACAGTCGGAAAAAACGATTCATTGTTAGGTGCATATTTGGTCATTATTTATAATGTCTTTATCGTTTGTTTTGTTCATATTTCATGCATTTGACCCGTTAATGTCACAATATTTTGTAAATATTAGTTTTGTCGAGATGGAATCTACTTTGGTTTGTTTTGTTTAATTTGTAGATGTGAAGCGGTCGTGAGAGGTGACAAAAGACATGTGAAAGCATTACACGGATCGTGGGTGGCAAAAAGTTTGAATGTTGAAGATAATTGTGAAACATACACTTCAGACGGTCGTGCAGAATTCATTCACATATTTAAGACGGCCGTATGAAGCTGCTGTTTGAAATGGAAGAAAATTTAATTAAATTGAGAAACTTTTATTTCTTATATTTATTAATTATGGGCTGCAATTAAAAATGAAAACTGGTGTTGGGCCCGAATTAAAAAAAAAAGAAGAACAAGAAAGAAAAGAAAAAGGGGTCGTGGTTTTAACGGTTATGGGGAACAAGAGAAAAAGGAGGCAGCAGAAGATTTCAAGTTTATCAATGTTTTGAAGGTGAATTTGAAGAACAATTAATCGTTTCTCATTTCGTAAGTTGTTTATTTTTTTTGTTTAATTCCTTGTTTGTTTAGTCGTATGATCGGCTAATCAATTTTTAGTTTCAACATTAGGGTTTGTTTCTTTGGCTTTTGATTTGATGTTTATGTGAAACGGTTGTGAGATACTTTTATGTGAATGGTTTGTTTGTTTGATTCTTGATCTCAAACCCGGATCTAATCCGGTTATATATTAGTTTGATTAATAAAATTGGCCACTTTGTTAATAACTCTAATATAGTTCTTCAAGCTTTAAAACCTTAATCAAGTTTTAATTGTTGAAACAAGGAACAAATAATATTTTGTGTTTGTCTATGAGCTCAAAATTATTATAGAATCATTCAATCGAATTAAATATACCGAACGGCGTGTATATTTAGTTCTAATTGATACTTCTATCACTGCAACCCGCACGCTAAGATCTGAACGGCGTGAGCTTAGAGTAGCGGGTTGGCTCTAGTCAACGAACTGCGCTTGATTAGACATTAGATAGAGTGGACGTCCGAACGGCGTGATGTCTAGTATCGATACATACCATTTAGATTAAAAGATCATTGCACCATAGTTGTTAATGATCGTAAGTCGAATCAAGTCAAGAAATTGCCTTAGTGTTGGAATTTGCCTTTACTATTAGAATTCACTTTACGAATTAATTAGTTCTTTTTATTTTTAACTTTTATTTTACTTTGTTTTCTTTATAGTTTAAGTTTAATTCAAACCCCCCCCCCCATTTGTAACAATCGTACTTGCACTTAAAACGTTTTGGTATAAAATAGTTAATCTGTATCCCTGAGGACACGAACCTTACTTGCACTATACTAGTAGGTTCACTTTATATATTATTTGGTGGATTCGACACCCATCATTCAGACGTTGGAAGTTATGCTTAGTTAGAGCCTGCGTGCTCGAACTTGGTGGTAGTGGAGACAGCCATCTGCCTTTGGCGGAATTCTCCTACAATAACAGTTATCATGCAAGTATAAAGATGCCGTCGTATGAGATGTTGTACGGTGGAAGATGTAGGACTCCTATATGCTGGGGCGAGATTGGCCAAAGAGAACTCGGAAGTTTAGAAGTAGTTGAGGCCACAACAGAGAAATTAGGAAGGATTTAAGAATGTATGAAAGCAGCTAAAGACAGACAAAAGTCTTATGCCGATAAAAGAAGAAAGGATATTGAGTTCCAAGTGGGGGACAGAGTCATGCTAAAAGTGTCCCCATGGAAGAGAATCATTCGATTCAGGAAGAGAGGAAAGTTAAGCCCTTATATTTATCAGGTCGTTTAGAATAATTGCACGAGTGGGAGACGTTGCTTATCGATTGGATCTCCCAGAAGAATTGAGCGGGATTCACCCCACCTTTCATGTGTCGCATTTGCGTAAATGTTTAGCTGATGAAAGTATGGCAGTGCCGTATGATGATCTAGAAATTGATGAACGGCTGAATTACGTAAAACAACTGATAGCCATATTAGATGAAAAGGAAAAACGATTGCGGAATAAAACCGTGAAGCAAGTGAAAGTCCATTGGAGACATAGAAGAGGTTCGGATGTTACGTGGGAGTTAGAAAGCGATATGAGAAAGAATTATCCCACGTTATTTCGTGATTAGAAGGTTTCGGGGACGAAACCTATATAAAGAGGGGAGACTTGTAACACCCCGATTTTATGATAAGACATCTGATATATAGTAAAATATATATATTTCCCGTGTATAGTTTGTAGTTATGTTAATTGTTTTTCGTTTAGTTTTAATTAGAATTTGTATATTATTGAGTCAAGTTGAATTTTGTAGGCTTTGGTGCTGATTTATGTTGAAACGAGCTAAAAATGGGGTTATATGATTAATGACTTGGAAGTCGAAGCGAAGCAAAGGATACGTGAAGGAAACGATCAACGAACCGGACGGAACTGGCATCGCCGCGTCATGCGGCCACCGAAAGAAGTGTCACCGCGCGACACGGTGACAACTCAAGATGGTAGAGCTGTAGTTGCACGCCGCGGTACGCGGCCACAAACATACTCCTCACCGCGCGACGCGGTGAGGCAATTTTAACAGAAAGTTTCGTAATTTTGTTGAGTCTTTTTGCATAAGTAGGGTTTCAACTCATAACCCTAGGGACTTACGAACGGAGAGCAAGTGTGGGCGATTTTTGGAGCTGAATCAAGGGTTTTTGCATCATTCGAGAGCACGGAAAAGCGTTTTGATAGTGAAGTAATCGGAAGTTAGGAAGAGTCTACGGGTTTTGTCATCCGATTCTCTTTTCTTTACATTCTTTTTCTTCAAACTATGAACTTGTTTACTTGTTTCTTGTCAGTTTGCACTATGTTAGGCTAAACTAACTAGAATCACCTAGGTTTACGATGAACTAATGGTTTGGTTTGATGGTTGTTTGGGATTTTTGTGAAGTTATGGTATTTGATTAAAGTAACTATTTAATGTTCGTTTCAATTGTTGCATTTTATATGCTTAGGTTGATTGCTTTGTTTTACTAGGCTTTAGGTGAATGTCTTTCACATAATAAGGTTTAGTTGAGTTAATTGTGTTGTCATGATTACCTCTTATGATTGATTTGCAATAAGGTCATAAAAACAGTGTTTTGAATCAATAAAACAAAAGTGTGTAGCTTTTCTAGAAACCATGAGGTGAATAGGGAAATGATACGTCTTGCTTGGTAAATTAGCTAAATTAGGTCTTCGTGAGGAGTCCGTTTAGATTAAATTGGCAAGTTTGCTTATCAAGTCAATTGAATCCGTTAAATAGTCATTTGATGTTTAAACCGTGAGGTAAATCGTCAAGTTAGTTACTTTATCATTATTTTGTTAGCGACTGTGAAGGAGCGTAACGAGTTAACTAGTGTTCTTAAAACTTGTTAGAAGTTGATAGGTTTCTTCTCGAAAAGGGTCGAGGGTCCTAACGGGTTTTTAATAGGTAACGATCATAAGATCCTAGTTCCATAACTTGCACAAGTCCTAAATAACTAATAACTAAACTATTGAAGATTCGGGCCTAGGTGGTTTTACTTGTTCTCATTTGAAAATCGTTTCTAAAATTACCTTTCGTTTGAATTGCTTTTATTTTAATTTAGTTTAATCAATCCCCCCTTTTTGTGTTACATTTTAATTATTAAAAGTCTTGTCTTTAATTGAGTCTAGCTTGCTAGTAACCGTAATCAAAAGAGTCTCGTGGGTTCGATAACCGGACTTACTTAGCTTTACTAGAGTCGATCGGTACACTTGCTGGTGTTTAGTTAAGTTTTAAGAGTCTAGATTTATTAATAAGTGTCTAGAATAGTTGGTTTTAGTTTAATTAAAACATACTACTTTTTGCACATCAAGTTTTTGGCACCGTTGCCGGGGATTCTTGGTGATTGCATTATTAGCTTTTGTTAGACTTAATCGTCACACACGTGCTATTTGATAGATATATTGTGTCGTAGGAGTCTAAAGTTTGCATTTTTATTTATTTCATTTCATTTTAAGTATTTCCATTTATTTGCATTTCAACTTTAAAGTGAGGTCCACTCACTTCGTCTCTTGCTCCATCTTGCAGGTTTATGCCACATCTTAGATCGCACGGACCACCACCGAAGAATCACAGAGTTACATCGGTCAAGGTTGAGACAGACTCATCTTCAGAATCAGAGCAGGACTCGCAGCTTCTGGAAGGTAAGTCTCTAAATTTTGATTTTACACACTTTCCGTCACCACATCACTCCCCTTTTAGTTCAGCACCTAGCAGCCCTAAGAACGTCCAAATGGAGAATAACCAAACTGTGCACGAACAATCAATTGATGGTTTCACCGGGAACCATTCACCAATCACTATGCCTGCCATTAACAACCAAAATTCTTGGCAAATCCCGTCCTACATTATCACTAGTAACCAATTCCACGGACGGGATGATGAAGATGCACCCGGTCATATCTCTAGTTTGCCACAAATCGTGGGTACTTTCAATCTTCAGGATGCATCAACTGACGCTATCTTTCTCCAAATTTTTAGTAACTAGTAACCAACATATAGAATCAACCAAAGAATCGTCGGGTTAAACTCACCTATCGTGCCATAAAGTGTAGGTGGGCTTGTCAGGCCATTAGCATAATATCGTACCGGTGGAAATTACAAATAACACAAATACTATTGACTATCACATAATTTTGCATCAAGCGGCCAAACAAGATTAACACATTTAATGATCTCATCTGAAATAGAAACAAAAGAAAAGAAAAACGTAGTATAATATTGAAACATATATTTCAGCCCCAAAAGCAAAATAGTAAAAAGAGGAGTGATTTACTCACCTTAAAATGCAAATATAACCAAAACAATAGAAGCGCAGCTAAAGAGAACCGAGGGTTGCCCAAATATTAGTACCACCTAACTAATTGGGAAAAACCCTAGTTTAGAAATGAAACAATAGTAACAAGAATCAAAATCCGAGATCTAGGTTTTGGATTTTGGATTTAGGGTTTTAAATTACAAATTGGGAATTAGGGTTTTAAATTACAAATTGAAATTAGGGTTTTAAATTACAAATTGAGAATTAAGGTTTTAAATTACAAATTGAAATTAGGGTTTTAAATTACCAATTGGAAATTAGGATTTTAAATTACGAATTGGGATTTTATACGAAACATCATAGTATTTTTATGTATTTTATAAGAATACATTTTTAGTTTTATATTTAAAATATATTTGTATAAATACTTAGAACAAATTACATTTTTCATCCTTTAAGTTTACACCTTTTTTCATTATTTGTCCTTTTTTACTAAAATTTTCATCAAACGTACTTTATGTTTAAAAAAACATTACATTGTTAGTCATTTACTCTAACTCCGTTAAAATTCTCGTTAAAGTGTGTCACGTAAAGGCAAATTTGTTTTTTTCCAATCCCATTTATACCTTATGTTTTGATTAAAACCCCAACTTATATCAGATATAAGTTGTAAAAGGGTTAAGAAAAGACATGTTTGTCCTCACATCATCCGCACGTGACACACTTTAACGATATATTTTAACAGAGGTTAGAGTAAAGGACAAACTTTGTAACATTTTATAAACATAAATGACGTTTGGTGAAAAATTTAGCAAAAAGGGACCATTGGTGAAAAATGATGCAAACGTAAAGGATGAAAAATGTAATTTGTTCAAATACTTATAACCATTAAACATTATTATTTGCATACAGTGTTGTAGAACTCGCTAGGCGGTAGTCGGGCGGTGAGGTACCTTGGAGCTAGGAATCGGGATTAATCGGGATTAATCGTAATTAATCGGTTTAGTGTTTTTATATATAAATTTCATTTTTATACATATATACACACACTGATATGAATATAATACTTCCACATTCATGGATTTTGAATTTTTATATGTAAATTTCAGTTTTATACACACACAAACACACACTATTGCGAACGTAATACTTTAAAATACATCAAAATTCTAAGTTTTGATCGTGAAAAGTAAAATTAACACCTAAGGTTATGTATTTAAGGACTATAACCCATGGGTTATGGATCGGGTCGATAAACTGAAGGTTTAAAACCCATTAAAAAGCTTTGACTTTAGTTGACCGATTACTATGATTAGGACCGCCTAGCACCGCCTAGACCGCCTACCGATTAATTGACCGATTTTAGGAAATCGACAAGGTAATTCACCGATTACCGATTAATCACCGATTAATCGACCGCCTAGACCGATTGTTACAACACTGTTTGCATATATGTATTAAAAAGTACATGTTTTTAATCCTTAGCATATATTTAACTTTAAATATGTTATATTTAGGTTATTAGAATAAAATATGGATTAATGTTTAAAATGTGTCAAATATGAAAATTAAAGAAAAACAGGTCATGGGACCCGAACCCATGACCATTCTGTTTACTAAAGCAACCCCAACCACTAGACCAGATTCAATTTTTGTTAAATAACTCGTTTTTAAATAGTTTTAACTTTTATAACTCAACAATACCCATTTCTCATTTCAAGCCCTAGAACAAGAATCCATCAAGTTCGATTCGACCTGTTAATCCAATCCAAAACAAACCTAGGGCTTTTAATCCCTGTTGCATCACGAGTATTTTGATATACAACACTTACTTGTTTATGATGTTTTGATACGGATTCGAATAGGAAGAAAAAGTCGATTGTTCTTGATGAAATTTTATGAATCTGGAATGAAATAAGAAGAAATTGATGGATTGGGAAGTTGCAAATGATTGAGAGGATTAAAACGAATACAAAAATTACCAGAAAAGATGCCCGGAAGATAGAAACCACCCAACTCGCCGGAAAAAATATTTTTGGTGTTTTGATTTGGTTATTGTAGTGAAAGAAAGAAGTGTTTTGGTGATTTTGAGATGTAAGTCGAGTGTATAGGATTGATTTGGAATGGTTTAATCGTCGATTGCGGGTGTAATTACGGAAATGGGAATTTGAATTGAAATCACGAAATCAATTATGCTAAGAATCCACTGTAAACGCGTCATTAGGTGTTAGAGAAGGTTCGAAACTATTTAAGGAAGGATTTGGAACGATTTTCGTTGATTAAAATTGGACAAAACGCGTGGAAATGGTCTCGCCGGAGTTGCCAGTGGTCGCCGGAAAGGCTGCCGGCGAAACAACCGGAAGTACAGGGGGGTTAGAGAGGGCTAGGATGGGTTAATTAAATTTTACGGTTACACTCCCTGTAGTTTTAGGTTTGTTTATTTTTGAGTTATAAACTTTTAATTCAAGTTTTAAAACTTACACTTTTGGCCCAAAGTTAGATCATAAGTTATATTAACTAACAAACTTAACTAAATATATTGTAACGTTTATAGAAGTGACGTTTTTATATCTTTAGCACGTTTATGACGTCGAATGACTATTCCAAGACTCGGAAACAAATTTTTTTAACAATTTTTTTATAAAATCTCTTTTATAGACTATATATATATATATATGAGATTTATTATTACAAATAGTATTTATTTGGTAAACGTAGATATATTATGACAATAAAACGATCGATTAATTAAGACGGGAATAACGTAAAAATCCGATACATTTATTCATACTAATAATAACGAGCGTTACATCTTTTTGAAATTAAATACAATTACAATTAAAAGTATATAATCTCGGGTTCGAGTCGGGTGTTCGGATTCGGGTTCGGGGCAGATGTCACGGGCATCTATATTTTAAAAGAGTCGTCTATCATTAAGGATGTCATATCCAAACGCACCGAAGGCTTCTTTTTTTTTATAAATGGCTCCTACCACTCGCTTGGATATTATTTGGGTGATGGGATATATCCGAAGTATTCGATACTCGTAAAGACGTTTAAAGAGCCAACTGATGGGAAAAGAGAACACTTGAAAAATGTGTAAGAATTGGCAACAAAGGACATCGAACAATGCTTTGATGTTCTTAAGCAACGATGACATTTCATTAGACATCCTTGTCTTGATGGACTAAGGATAAAAGACGAGACGTTATGTATGGTTGCATCATTTTACACAATATGATCCTGGTGAACGACGACAATGTGTGTTGTCAAAATTATCAACCGGATGTAGTCGAAGAACAAACAACGGAAGCGACATCGGATGAAAGAGTTCAAAATGATTTATACATTCGTGACAACCAAGTCTATAATGCTTTAATTGCAGATTTGATCGAACATGTTTACTTAAATCGAACAATTTGTAACAAAGAAGTAGGGTAAGATGGAGCTCACGAGTGGTTTTTTAGGATTGGTTATTATTAATTATTATGTAATTTATATGTACTATTTATTTAACAAATAAGTAAAAATAAATAATCTATACCTTCTAATAAAAGAGGGTTTTAGAGGACACTTGTTATTTAATAGAGACATTTAGAGAAAAATTTTCCCGCTCAAATTTTTTATATAATTTTTATTAGATGAAGATTTCCATTCATAAGTAAATATTTTTTAATTAATTGAAGCTTAACAAGGTAATTAAATGAGTTTTTTTTTCCAAAATTATATTAAGGTTTGAATTGATTTGTTAGTAAATCTACATAGATTTTTGGGGACCCGTTTTTTATGCGAGTCTCAAAATTTTTACATAAATTATATCAAAAATTTCAAAGTGAACATATAGAAAATTTTAAAGTGAACTCATATAGATAACTATGAGCGGGACAAAGTTCTCTTGGATGAGTTGGAATTTAATGTAATTAGTGTATAACAGGTCAAAGGTTCAAATTTCCATACACAAATTTCGTAAAATTTCTTTTTTTTAATGAATTTTTAACCAATTTTTTTAATGGATTTTTAACTTTTTAGGGCTCCAAAATCGTGAAACCCTTCTCATATCATTCCAATTTTCAAAGTGAAATATTGACTTATTGTATCACATTGTTATTATGTGATGAACCTAACCCATTAACACGATCCGAATTGTTGAGATGACCCGAATTTTTTTATGTCCGGTTTCTTTAATATTGGAGTACCTAAAAATAGTGAACACACTGACAAAAATTCTTGGATCCGTCATTGAAAGTAGAAACAATTGTTCTTGAAGTTATCACTCGGAAAGTTAATTAATGTTTACCTCTTATATATATTAATTACCTAAAATTAAAACATGTTTTTAAAGTTAAGTTATCTTCTTGAAACAAAACAAAGTTTGAGTGACATAATTAAAACAAAAATAAAACTTAGTTACTTTTATCTGCTTTTCTTGTCCCTACCCGTGTAACACACGGGCGAAAAACTAGTATCTAATAGTTGTGTAATGATTATATTGAAGGCTTTATGAGTTTTATGTTTACACACTAATTTTGTCGTAAAGCCCCTTTGTGACATGACTGTCACATGACGTGTAATACTCGCAAAAGGCTTTATGACTACACATGATTATGTCAATAGACCTCGTCCCCACCGCGTATAAAAAATTAAATTCCATGAACAACCTACTCATTACTCATTTACCACCGATAACATGCTTTTTATGCCCACCTCGTATGAATCTTTAAAGTTCATGGCCCACTTAATCATTACTTTTTTAACAACCAACATACTACCTATCATACTTTTAGATTACATCAAATTACACAAATGTCTATATTTAAACCCAAAACCTTCAAATTAAGAAACAATGTCCGCCAAATGGGCGAGTTTCACATTGGCCCACTTAATCATTACTCATTTGTCGGGTTAAAATTTAAGGTCCATTACTCATACAATAATCCCCTCTTTATTTCAAAGACCATGCCAACTTGAAACCTGACTTGAGTAACCCATAAGCGGTTTATGTGAGAAGTACCCCCCCCCCCTCCCCACCTAAGTAGCACTGGGACGGGCACGGGACCGGGGTACGGGGACGGGAAAGGGCAAAACTCAAAAATACTAGATACGGGTACGGCAAAGGTACAGCAATAAAAAAATATAAAAATATACATATTAAATAAATTCCAAAATAGATATATTGATGTAAAACTTAAACTCGCAAAAGTACTAAATCTTCAAAAAGTAAGTCAATAATAAAAATAATTTTCAAACTCCGGTTCATCTAGTGTGAGATCGGCAAAAAAACCCGGCCTACATCTTCCATGGAATACGTTGTATCTTAGATTGATAGAAACTTAGAACTATACGTTGTATATGTATAGAATATCGAAGATCATTGAAGCCGTTATAATAATTTCTTTATTTTTATTAAATGAGCTTTAAAACCCTAAAAATAATAGGAAACGTTTGGGAAACGTCCCCGATATTTGAAAACGTTTGGGAAACGTCCCCTAGGCGTTTCCTAGGAGTTTCCGTCCCCGGTACGGGAACGACACCTATTTAGACGTCCCCGTGCATCATAGCCCCCCACACCCCCCCAATTCTCTTTGGTTGCTTAGCCGATTTCAAGTTGTAAGTTGTTGGTTTTGATTCGCATATGAATCGGGCGCGACATATTTACAAGTTTTGATTATAGGGTTCTAATTCGTTTTTACAACATAGAAAAAAAATATGGGTCTACGGTCTAGCAAAAGCTAAATAATTTGATTCATATCCCAAGGGGACAACTCGTTAGTTAAATGGTCTACTTCCTAATCAAATGTTTACGGGTTCAAATTTTGCAGAGTACAAAGGTGGTGATTTAAAAGTCGAGTAGGTCGCAGAGTAGAGGGTGTGATTTTACAATAAAAAAATAGTAAGTTGGTTGGAATGTATATTTAATTTTTAATAGTAAGGTTAAAATGGCAATTTAATTTTTAACAAAATTTTTAATATCACTTAAAATGAAGAAATATTGTGTGTTTGTAATTGTTAAACCCTCTGGGGCTGTAGGATGAGTTGGTAAGATAATAAGCGGAGAGTGGTCATATTGACGAAGGTGTGGAGGAACCCGGCTCGAATCCCACTATGTTCATCTCTTATCCAACAAAAAGTGAGTCCAGTTCGTAGCGTCTTCGACGTATGAACATTGCCTCTGGTGTGTTGGATACGAGGCAGTCTGTCACTGGATCGCTAGCGTATCTGATAAACACAATATTTTTGTTTAATTGTTGAAATTAAAGGGTGAAAAGTGTAGTTTATGGTATAAGAAGAAAGCCAACAGTGATTTAATTTACCCTCTTCTATAAATGAAATAAAACTTAAAAATTTGAAATCTAAGGGATGTTCCAAATAAAAGGTATATTGGTTTTCACTGGTTCCAACTATCACCTTTTGTCTTTTACCTGTCCCAACTATTAAATTGGTTGTCAACGGTCCCAACTTTTATAACTTTGGTAACCACTAGTCCCGTCGTTAAATTTTTTTAACGTCGTTACGTTTTTTTCCAAATTCAAGACCGATGTTTTAGACCTTTTGATCGGAAGGATAATACTTGTCGATTGATGTAAAAGTTTTATCGAAAAAGCTCTCTGAATGATAAAATTTTTACATCCGATTGAAGCACCGTTAGGTTTAAACACTCGATTGAAGCACTATTTCGTTGTTCGGAGCGCTGTTTTGAGGTAACTTTTACATCAATCGACTTATATTATCGTTCCGATCAAAAGGCTTATAACATCGGTATTGAATTTGGAAAAAACTTAATGGCGTTAAAAAATTTTAACGACGGGACCAGTGGTTACCAAGGTGATAAAAGTTGAGACCGTTGACAGCTAATTCAATAGTTGAGACCGGTAGAAGACAACAAGTGATAGTTAGGACCAATGAAAACCAATATACCCAAATAAAAAGAAAAAAAATTTGAAATCCTGGATGTTGGGCTGAAATAAAAAGGCAACAAACATGATCGGTTGATTATGGGCCAAAGCATGTTGGGCCGTTGAACCGTCTAGACTTTTTTTACCAGTTTTTATTATTATTATTATTATTTGGTATATTGGTTTTTACTGGTCCCAAATATTACATGTTGTCTTCTACCGGTCCCAACTATTGAATTGGCTGTCAACGATCCCAACTTTTATCACTTTGGTAACCAGTGGTCCCGTCGTTAAATTTTTTTAACGCCGTTAAGCTTTTTCCCAAATTCAATACCGATGTTATAAGCATTTTGATTGGAACGATAATATAAGTCGATTGATAGAAAAGTTACCTCAAAACGGCGCTCCGAAAAACAAAATAGTGCTTCGATCGTGTGTTTAAACCTAACGGTGCATCAATCAAATGTAAAAATTTTATCGTACAAAGAGCCTTTTCGAGAAAACTTTTACATCAATCGACAAGTATTATCCTTCCGATCAAAAGGTCTAAAACATCGGTCTTGAATTTAGAAAAAATTTAACGGCGTTAAAAAAATTTAACGACGGGACAAGTGGTTACCAAAGTGATAAAAGTTGGGACCGTTGACAACCAATTTAATAGTTGGGACCAGTAGAAGACAAAGGTAATAGTTGGGACCAGTGAAAACCAATATACCTTATTATTTTGATTAAATTATAGTTTTCCTTCTTTATTTTTATACTAATTACGTTTAAGACCGAACCACGCGTTGCAACGACCGAGTCACGTAGTCGAGTCTTATGTATATGGCTTTGTCACATGCGTTAATAAAGTAAAAGTTTTATTTCCCGTATGTCACAGAGCAAAGGCATAATATGTCACATATTAAAAGGTGACGAAATATCAAAAGTTATAGGTCAAAACGTTAGCCAGAATGTAGAAGTCGTAATATATGTCAAAGTAGAGTAAGAGATCAAAGTCGAAAGCTCATGGGCTATAATGGCAATTAGTAAAAGTCGAAGATTAAAACTGTAAATATGTCAAAATAAAAAAAATTAAAATAACATGTGACGAAGCTTGGTTGGCCAATGCAAAACGACATGTGACAAAAGGTGATTGGCCGGGTGCAAATCACCGACCTTCAAGTTTATCATATCATATGCATATTTCTTCCATAAAATCTCTTTAATTTGAAAATACGCCACACATTTTATTACTTCCTCTAATTCGTTTGCCAAAAACACCTATAACATGTGGCTTGAGTTTGCAAAGGGTACAACCTCTCTCATGGACTCTATGAACTTTTCGTACGTCTGAGTTCTGGTGATTTTCAGTAGCGTCCCTTCAACTTAGAATTTTTTTTGTTAGATCTCATCTATAAATTTCTACTGCTCACATTTGTAATTGATCGAGACCAGTGTGTCGGAAAACGAAGCCATGGAAACGGCGTGATGTGTACCATTTTGCGAATTTTAGGATACGAAGAAGTATTCATGGGAATTAAAGAAACAACTAGACTCATTCATATTTAGTTCATGCATAATAGTGTAACATGTAGTGTTTACAATGAAAAAACATTACTACGACTAACATTACTAAACTCACCACTCATTCATGGGTCGGTGTTTAAACCACAATAGGAGACATTGTTTTGTGGCTATGACAAACCATGATTGGAGAAGAGTTGTTTTTAGGGGGGAGCAGGGCCGTCTCAAGGTTTTTGGGGGCCTCAATCGAACCACTAAAAATGAGACCTTTTTTAAAAAATAAATTAAAACCCTCATTTTTTCCAGGCTTCGGACCGACAATGCTAAACTATATGGTTTATAATAAATCACGATTAAGTCTCTTAAACTATTAGTAATTTTATTCCTTTTACTTGGATCAACAAGACTTCAAGGTTCATGCAGTTTCATGTACATTGATAGCTTCACTTTCATCTTCATCTGATTGGTAGTTTCATTTTCATGATCATCTACATTTGTAGTTCCATTTTCATCTAAGTTAATATTTGTTCCATCTTCATTTAAATTGGTAGTTTTATCTTCATCTACATTTATAGTTTCATAAAATTATATGTCCGTCTTCATTAAGGTTTTCGATATTTATAAGTGTTACAAATTTTAATAGTGAGCATTTAACTGATTCATCTAAAGTTACTCGTCTTGTCTTTTTTTATTTATATTTTTTATGAACCAAAAGCACATATTCAAATACGGTTTGACATGGCTAAAGATAAATCACAAAAACACTATTCAATAGAAACACTAATGAGTACCTAATTTGGCTAAGTAAAAAATCACTACCTACATTTCCTATACTTCAAAGATACTTTTAAGAAATAAGCAATTCTAGAGCCCTAAAACTCAAAATAGATCACAAATAAACAAATTGCTATATGCTAACAAGAAAGAAAATAGAGAAGCTAACATCCAACCACGTATAGGCGCTGAAACAGCTCCGTAAAAGGTTCTATTTCAATTTCAACAAAGCATCAAACTCGCGTTTCAATTTTAGCAGCAAAAATTTAGTGAAACAGCAACAACAGTATCGGCGAAATCAACACAATATCACTGCAACAGTTCCAAATTTCCGATTTCAAGAGACAAATACAACACCGGTTCAGTTCCGATTTACCTTTAATTTCTTATTTTAAGAGACAGCACAACAACTTGTGTTAAAATGCAGGTTTTAGGTTTACTACTAAATCTACCTTCAATTTATTGTTGTGTCGTGTGGATTTAGGGTGATCTGTTGATGTATTGATGTTATCGTCGATCAAGATTTGGGAATTGCAAATCGTCCCTTAGATTTCATGGTTTACGGCTCTTAGTCTCTCACAATCTCACGCTCTCAGCCTCCCACAATCTCACGCTCCTTCAGTTCTTCCCTAGCGTCTGGATTTGAATAAAACACAACTAAAAGCCCATGTATTAAAAAGCCTATATTAATATTAATAGACCTAAAAATTGGGGGCCCTGTAAACTTGGGGGCCTAAAACCTTAAAATGACCTAAATAGCCCATTGGGCCGGCCCTGGGGGAGTGGCGACGAGGAAGAGGGACGAGGAACCACCTCCTCGCCGGAGGAGGAGTGATCCTCGCCACCTCCTCGTCTGGTCTTCTTCTCGTTTTCCTCTCGCCTTCTTCTTGCCACCCCCTGACGAGTTATGCTCCTCGTCCACGAGCAACACTTCCTTCCTCCTCGTCTTCAACTCGCCACCACCATTCCCTCCTCCCTTAGCTTTGGTTGGTCTGGATGGCTTGTATTTGAGTTAATATGGTTTGAAACTCGGAGTATGGATGAGATCGGGACCGTACCGGTACCGTCCCATACCGTTATCGCCTAGTACCGCTACTGAGTTTTATGAAAAGTGGGTACCGGTACCGGTACCGAATGTAGCGGGACGGTACTGGTTTTCGGTACTGGTATCACGTTGGTACCGGTTTCGTATTTTATTTTTTTTAATAAAATTTATTCACTTATTTCGTTTAATTTTATACTTTTTAATGTAATTATAATATTATATAGTTAAATAAAAGAAAAAGATATAAAAGATTGTATAAATTAATTAAAAATTATATCAAATTCATTCGATTTAAAAGTTGATAATTTAAAAAAATTACAAAATGACTAAAAGTTATAGAAAAAACAATTTATAGCATTAAACATCTAATACAGAATATTCATAACATCACAAATAATTTGAAATAGATTTAAAAAACTATTTTTTTACATAAGCAGTACTATAAGATACCATCTGGTAAAGTATCTATGCTGAATTTGAGGAATAGTGAGTATGGATACCGATTTTGTTCGGTCCCTACGGTACCGATACCCAGTATCAAAAGCTCATCCCTCACTCAGAGTCATGTTGCGCTAGTGCTTCTTGTTGTAGCGCCGAGGCCTCATGTATGAACTCGGTGCCGATTTTGGTGCGAACAGCTAGATTTATGAGTTAAAGAATTTTGCATAATGAAATCAAAATTTTAATGCGTAATCGATTAATCAAAAACTGATCATTTGATTGACACATTAATGATTTTTTTCAAAATAATAGTTGGTGCAACGATTTATAACCGAGTCACTCAAAAGCTTGATTCACTATTTATTTACAACACCTAGGTAAAATTAATTAAAATTACGCCTAATTAATCTATTAATCTACACATTCGACCCCCAAATTTTTTATTCTTAAGTTATGAATCTTCAATTTATTTTCAACAACAATCTTTGACTTTCTTTTCTTTTCTTTCCTTCAAGAGAAACTACAAGGTTTGTTTTTTTAGTAAGAGTAAATTGTCAAAAAGTCCTTAAGTTCTTGGGTTTATACCGTTTCGATCACTTTGGTCTTTATGTTTTTTTCTTCTCATTTTGTGTTTGATTTTGTAAAAGATTGTCATTCTGGTCCTTCCGTCAACGCCTGTTAGATTTATCCGTTAAATCCAAGGGTAATATTAGTCATTTTACATTTCAGGGATCAAAATGACAAATTTTTACAAAACCAAACATTAAAATGACAATTATTTTATATTTCAGGGACCGAATCCAATTTGATTATATTGATATTGATATTATTATTATTATTTTAATAAAACACAACATAATTGAGCAAGCCTTCTCCATAACACACCACCAATGCCACATCCGTTGATCATTCCCTTCGTCTTCTCGGTCACTACACACCCCATCCAAATAAAATCTTATAGAATATCATTTCCCTTCGTCCACCTCCCAACTGACCACCACCACCACCAAGGAACCCATTTTCTTTTCTCTTTGGGGGAGTAGGGACGACCCAATCGTTATTGAGACCTTAGACAAAATAAATTTGTTAGTCCATTTTTAGCTTGTTTAAATTTCATTATTATAAATTTTTCTTCTCTTCTATCCGAGGTTGAGACCTACGCTAATAAACAAAAATGTTTAAGAGTTGAAGTTATATATATATATCTTTTGTGATTATTACATACTTTAAAAATCAACCGTTTTCTTTGTTTAATTGAGCCATCGATTTTTTTTGTTTCTTTAGACGTTTAGCATTTTGTTTATATTTTACGGTGGAAGAGAGTGTCATGGTGGGTGTGGTTGTCATCACATTGCTTGAGGTGGAGATGATTTCAAAGATGAAAGTTGAAAAATAACTAAAATGGCCGACGTTGGAAAGTATGACAAAATTGATAAAGGTTGGGAAAAAGACCAAAATAGCATAAAGTAGTTTGGAAAAGGACCAACGGCAGTTTAATAAATAAGGGTATTTCCATCATTTGACAAAAAACTAACAGAAAACGTTGGCGAAAGGACCAAAATGACATTTTTTACAAAACCAAACACCAAAATGACAAAAAAAAACATAAGAACCACAGTGGTCGAAACGATACAAACCCAGAGACCTTTTTGACAATTTACTCTTTTAGTAATTACCTTCTAACGCCTAGGTTTTATCAAAAGTGTGACTAAAATTTAATTCAATTTACTTGCATTCTAAATTTTTATTATTAAAAAAATAAAGCAAAATTCTATCCTTGTTATATAATCTCTTATATAATAAAGCAAAATAAGAAAAAAATTATGTGGCATCTTTTTAAAGCTTTTTGCTTATGTGTCATTGTTTGAGAGTTTTTCTCATAACAATATTCTTTATTTAAAATATGTATATAAAATATAGTATAATATCACTAATTACATTTTGCTCCCCCCTAACATTTAAAAGAATTTTGAAAAGTTTAAGAATATTTACACTTTCAACTCTCTTCTACTAGGGGTGTACATAAGTCGATTTTATTTGATAGGGTATAAAATAAAACTTATGGATAAAGTTGATAATATTAATAACATACAATTAAAAACCTCAATGTTTTACAAACATACATAACCTTTTTATACAAAATTATTTTTAAAAATAAACTACAGCAGAAAATCGAGCACTTAATTCTCTTTAATTTGAGTATAATATTGTTATACTAAAAATAATCAAAAATAAATCTTGTGTTCCGGTTTACCATGATTCTGTCTCAAAACTTATTGGAACCATTATCAGCACTTGATTGTTGTGTTCCCGAGCGTAGCGCGGGCACCAAACTAGTATAAAAACTAAGCAAAGTTGGTATGCACATTGCGGCGGGCCAAGATTTCTATACGGCAAAGAAATCACAAGTACGACATTACATTTTGGATACGACAAAAAAGTTAACGTAGTTAGGTACGTAAAAAGAATAACAACAAAAGCAAATTTTATGAAGTTGAGAGGTTATAGATGAAACATTAGAAACCGAAGGAGTGGAGGATATGATTAGGGGTTATAGTCCATACTTTAGAAACTTAAAAGTAAATAAATGAGTTATGATAAAATTAAAGGGGTAAATTGTAATTTATCAAAAAATTGGGACTGAAAGTTGGTAATGCCACAAACTAAGTTGTAGCACCATCTACTCTAGGGATGTCAATGGGTCGGGTCTGGGACGGGTCAAAGTAATCCCAACCTTAGAACCGATTAGAAATGGGTGTCCCAGACCCGACCCAAAACCCGTCGGGTTTTGGGTCTACCCGCAGGTACTCGGGTATACCGTTTATGACATAAAACTTACCTGTTGGGTATGCTCATCGAGTTTGCTCGTCGATAGTTTTACAAAATACATCATACTATATAATTAAAAGGATACTTCAAATTATCATTATATCATGTTGTTTTGAGTAACTGGCATAGATATAGATATAAGAGTAGTTAGGTTTAGAACAGTTGTTGTAACATTTACGAAATTTGCTTTTAATTATAATATCGAATACTTAAAGTTTATGTGACTTATTTTATAAATAATTTATCAAGTGAAAAACACTAACAATAATAGCAATAACTAAAACAAAACTTATCAAGTAATAATGCTTGTTAACATCCAAAATAAAAAAAAAACAAAAGAAGAAGAAACATGCAAAGATGGGGGACCAAAAGTGTCAAAAAGCCAAACAACTTTCTCCTCCTTTCCTCCTCCTTCACATCAACAGTAACCTCCAACCTTCTTCACCATACTCTTTCACATCAACCAAAATTCTGTCCAAAATCAGACCCATTTCAAGTAATAAAGTGTTGAATCAGTCGCTAGCTATCATCAAACAAGTAAGTTGTGTGCAATTGACCAAAAATTGGCCTGAAACCTTCTCTCTTCTCGTATACGGCCGAACTCAAAAACCAAGACCAAAACCATATCTAGACCTCACCATTTTTCAATTAAACACACACACATACTCACAAACACATCGCAAACAAACCCCCATACCCATAAATCGCAAAAACGAAGTAAAAATCTCACACGAAGGGCTCAAAGGGCCGAACCTGTTCGTCACTCGAACACGTATCTAACCCACACCATTTCGTAAGTTTCTTATACCATTATACTCGTTTTTTAGTGTGGATTAAAAGCCCTAACATCAATTTTGTCAAAATCTACAAAAACAAGTTCAATTTGGGATGAGAAGGAACTAGGGTTCATATGGGTTTATGGTTTTTTTTTTAATCCGTTAAAGAAGGGTTAAAACAAATAAAGGGGAAGGATTTACGGGTTAGTCACTCAACTCAAGTGGCTGGGTGCATTGCAAAACAACGAATAGGTCACGAGTTCGATTCACGTCATGCACACCCCCACTTTTTTATTTATTTAAAAACCATGTTTATGCTTTACATTTTCAAAACAACCAAAGGATAAAACATTTAAGTTCCGGGTTTATGTTGGGTTAGTCACCCAGCTCAAGTGGCTGGGTGCATATGTTAAGGTGCAAGAGGTCATGGGTTCGATTCTTAGAACCCGTTTTTTTTTTATATTTTGTATTTTGACCACTAATTCACATTTTTAAGCATTCAAACTACCCACTAAACATGTAAAAATTATATTTTTATCATTTTTATGACTTAAAACTAAAAAGTTTTCATAAACAAATATTAACTTTAAAAACTTTATAAAACCAAGTAACAAAACATGTATATATATATATATATATATATATATATATATATTATATATAAAAATCTTGTGAATGTACACTTAACCAAAACTACTCATTTTTAACCCTTGTAAGTATCATTTGCATAAAATTAGGCACATAAACTTGTTTCCTCCACTATTTAAAAACTATATAAACTAAAAATCCACTTAAACGTCATACCGTATTTGTCAAAAAAATCAAGTAAACGACTTGTAATGACAACGATTTTTAAAGGTAGATTATTTAAAAATAAATAACATTTTAACCTATTTTTATAAAAACTTATAAATATACTAACATTCATAACTATTTCACAAAACAACTAAAAAAAATAATAATTTGACTCGTACGGTCTCGAAACCACATATGGACTAAAATCATTATGTTCAATTAATAGGATAAGCTACCGAGAGTCATTTCCGGCTTCCACCGTATATTTTATTGAGTAGATTTTGGAGCCGATTAATGTGAGTTTACATACCTCTTTTTATATTTATACACTTTTGGGGTGAAACATGTTATATTATTCAAATACACCACATGCACTAAATCTATTTATCAACTATTTGATTCCATTTATGTCTTGGTTGTGCTTTATGTATAAGTGTGGTTTTCTATTTTATGATCGATACAATCATTAACTATTGCTAGCCCAGCGACGTCTTAGATCTAAGGGCCTGACAAGCCTTTTTGGTGCTAAAGCCGATGCTAAGTCCGGCTCTTCAATGACGCATTCTAGTTCATTGAAGGAACCAAATTTCACTTAGCTGATCATATACTATATTCTAAATTGTTGAGTCTTGATTGTACATTTGAGGCCCTACGTGTTGTTACATATTTGCACTAACCTTTGTAGACATGGAATCGCTTATCATTGTGATCTATAAACTATTATCTATGTATTTAACTATGTGAACTCACCAACATTTTTATGTTGACATTATTTTCTAACATGTTTCAGGGAATGCCAACGTTTAAGCTAGCTTTGGATCATGATCACCATAGGCTTTTGGACCTAGCTAAAATTTAAATAAATGAACAATTATTAGCTATGCCATTTGTGATTTGCCAAACTTGTGGACAAATTGTATTATTTAATTTGGTGATGCATGCTTATTTAAAACTTTAACTTGTAGCGTCATGTGGCTATGAGCAATCTCTAACACTCACGTCTCGACGATTATCCGCCTTTTATTTATTTAATTGGTCGGGGTGTGACAGTCGTAATGTCGTTTCCCAATGGGGTCCGAGAAATTATCAAAATTAACTATTGGAATATTGAATTGTTTAACTTCACACTACAATTAGTTAACTGTAATAATTAAACAAGTAATATCATTGATTTGATGTTTGACTTGGGAGAAGGTGATGAGTTTCTTCAGGGTCGTCTTAACATTTTAAGGGGCCTCAATCGAACTATGAAAAATAGGGCCCTTTAAAGTCTGATATCCCATTGGAGGATGATAATATCCCACTGGAGGATGATAAGAACGATTGATTTTCCTGATTTATCAATGGCCAATTTTAAGTTTTTAACTGACTCTCAATCTCAATTTTAATTTCTTAATTTCACTTCCTTGGACCCTGAAATCCCGAATTTCGTGTTCAATTGGTCTATTGTTAGGATTCCCAAGCATCAAGGTCGAGTTTCTGTCAAATAATTTAGGGATTTATATCCGTGTATTTAGAGATTGGATTCGTTTTCCTTGTTTTGGATTCGTTTTCCTTGTTTGAATGATTTTAGATTTGAAAATAATAACAACCCGCGTGTAACTTGAGTTTGATATGCATTTGACGTTCGAATCTTGTAGGCTAACGTTTTACACCGGTTAAATTTGATTAATATGCGACAAAAAGAAGGTTTTTGAGTGCGGAGTCGCGGCTGGAGTTAGCCGAGCTTTGCTTGAATTTTTGGCCAGAAAAATAGGGTTACGGGAAAGGGGGTTTGGGTTTATAATCAAACTTACATGGTTGGTCCCTGATGTTAGTGATGTATTGAATGATTTTTTTTATGTTAAAGGATTTTAACATTCATTGCAAAATTGACAGAAATAGTCCCTTGAGTTTAGTTTAGTTAATAAAACCTAACTTTATAAAGTTCATGTTAACTAAATATGATTTAAATAACAAATAAATGATTTGATTTAAATGAATGCATTCTTATTTCAAGATAATTTGCGAAATTTAAAATGCATACCGAAACACATCGGGGTTGGTTTTGAATTGGGTTTGGTTTGGGGCAAATGTACAGCAGCAATCCGACCCTAACTGGCCCATGATTACCCGCATCGCTGGGAGTGTTCGGATCGAAAGTGTGTCGGTAGTTGTTGAACTCGTTCGGATCGAAGTGGTAAGGGGTGTTATCGGAACCATTCGAGATGTAGCGATGCGGGTCAACATCGGCCTCGTTCTGTTCGAAAGTCTGTGAGAAAACGTTAGGCCTATTTTGGATGAAATAGTGTGGGCCAGTGTCAAGCTTGTTCGAATAGGAGCGGTGTAGATCGTTGTCGGGCCCGTTTCGGTCGAAAGCGTGCGGGACAGCGCATGGCCTGTTCGGGCGAAGCGGGTCGCTATCGGACCCATTTTGATGTAAATTGTATGGGACGGTGTTTGGCCAGTTCAGGTCGGAGCGTTGCGGGCTGCTATCGGGCCCATTTTCGGCTGAAAGTGGCTGGGTCGACATCGGCATGTTTCGGTTCAAAATGTTCGAGAAAACACCAACTCCATTTCGACCGAGTGGTGCGGATCATTGTCGGGCATGTTTAGGTTGAAAGTATGTAGGAAGGTGTTAGGTCCGTTCGGATCAAAGAGGTGTGGATCGCTATCGGGCCCGTTTTGGTCGAAAGTGTGGGGGACGACGAAGAGCATGTTCCGGTGGAGCAATTGATAGAGTATAATTATATATATATATATATATATATATATATATATATATATATATATATATATATATATATATATATATATATATATATATATATATATATATATATACGTTTTGAGTTATAAAACCAAGACAAACCGACTAACTTACACACAACCGGTAGTGGACCGGTCGAATGTAATATAGCTTAAGTAAGTCTGTGTGTCGACCCACAAACTCTATATATCACGCTAATTAACTAACTAAGACTTAACTGACAAGACACAAACTTGAAATGAAAGATTATTTGAAAAGGGGGTTTATTGCTAAAAATAGTAACATGCTAAAAATAGAAACTTCCTAAATTAAGAAACTTACTAAAATTGGAAAGTTACTAAAAATAGAAACTAGAACGAAAGACGAATTTGAAACCAAATGAGAAGAGATAAACCACCTACACCCGACTCACTAATGCTAAGTTATTAGTTTGGTAAATATCAATTTGACTATGGACTGGGATCGTAGTATATTTACTTGACTCAAACACGAATAAGACCCTCGACCCTTTTCGAGAAGACACTTATGGCTTTCTGTCAAGTTATTAAACCAACCAGTTAATTAGACTCTTTCACAATCATCTAATAGTTATGATTTAGTACCTATTTTGATTACCCACCTCACAGTACGGAAATCTAAGGTAGTTTGAGAACACCAATTGACATTAGCAAACAAGACTGATTAAACCGAACCTAATTTAGACTCTTCATAGATATCCAAACTAGAGATCTAACCAACGAGACTTACCAATTAACCTATCACTTCACAGTTACTAGGCTAGCATGCACATTAATATCGACTTGCATCAAATCATAATTCCTATGAAAAGTATATATCCAATTCATAAACTAGTCAAAGAACACACAGTAAATTGACCTAACGAAACCCTATTATATGATATAGACACTCATCAAGGATTTAATGAAATTCATAATCATCAACAAGTCAAACAAAACATACACAATTGCATCAATTAAATGAAAACAAACGTTTACTAAATCATAAATAATCCATACTTCAAAACCGAATCACCAAACATTCAAAACATAAGCATTAGTTTATCATTAGCCTAGGTGGTCTAATGAAGCTTAGCCAACAATCATATCAACGAAAATAAACGCAAGTTTAAAAGTGTTAAACATGATAAAAAGAATTAGAAACAAAAGAACAAAGAAACCCGGAAGAGCCGAGATGCAATCGTCGATCCTACGCGTTCCCGTTACTTTGATTTCGTGTTCTTGACCTTCAAAAACCCTTTTTCCAGCCTCTTTTCGTCCCCAATTTCGTCTCCAAAGTTTCTGCCGAAAACGTCAAAACTTCAAAACTTTCTGTTCTTGACCTTCAAAAACCTTAAAAAACGTCAAAACTTTCTGCCGAAAACGCTTCACCGCGTCCCGCGGTGACGAAAAGGCTTTGTGGCCGCGTAGCAGCCCCTACCACGTGCCCAGACCATGTTTTACACGCCATGGCACGCGGCTAGGCCACCCCCCTTGGTCGGTGACGTGGTGAGAGGGTTTCGGCTCCCGGTTTCGTTCGGTTTCTTCGTTTTCGCGTACCGGCTTGCTCGTAACTCCGTTCCGCGTCCCATTTTCACCTACGGATCCGATTTTTCACGATCTTTTCGTTTCTTTATCAACATGGGACCTACGAAACACCAAACCATCAGTTGTATCAAAATTTCTATAAAACCGTACCGAAACGACTTAAAACGTAAACAAACACAACTAGGGATTTATGTATATTTATCACTTTCAATAATCAAAGTTAGAAACACAAAACAATTCAAGTTTAATGTATTCATAAGTATGAACGATAAAGAATCAATAAAAAGCATGCAAATTACTACCCGATTACGACCTCCAAGACTTGATTCCTCGCTTCAAACTTCGAAACCCTTGCTCCAAATTCGTCCTATGCAGCCTCCCAATGCCGTCTCACTCCTTTTTTTAAAGATAGTTCAACTAGGGCAAAAACTATGTTTCAGCGATAACTCAGGTAGGTGGCGGTACCGCGACGTGCTCTCCATTAGGTGGCGGTACCGCCATCTGCTCATTTTAACAGAAACTTCGGCAACTTGTTTCGTCTCCCATTTTCAGCTCGTAACTCCGTTTCGTGTCCGGTTTTTTCCTACGTTCTGCTTTTTAAAGAGCTCTTTTCAACATTTCTTTCACTTGAGACCTACAAAGTACTCATGAATCAATAGTAGATAAAACTTAAAGAAAAATTATACAAAAGACTCGAAAACGGATATAAACTCTACACTGGAAATACGTATAGTTTACACTATATCACTAAAACAAAAGCAAATAAAAATAAATAAATAAAAACTAGATATTCACATAAAATAAGGTTAAATATGGTAAAATATATATAGTCAAACCTTGTGTTTACCAACACATCAAAACTTCCGTTGGGGATTTCCTGAAAAAAAAAAATGTGGAGTCTTCCTCCAATTTCTTATAAATTTCAATTCGCTAGAGTAGAAGTTAATGATGGTATTTATGCTTGGTGTATCCTTTACATAGATAACGGAGGCCATTGAGTCATTCCATTGACTCATTTACTCTATGCGAAATGGAACAAAAAGGTGTTGAATTGGCATATTTATTGTGTATACCAATTGAAGTATTCTATGGGTATAACTAGTGAAGATAAATGTGTAACTTTTAATATATTTAGAAATTAGAAAAATAAGAGTGTCGTTTTTTAATACACTTTAAGTTAGATTTATGGTCGAGCTGAGCAATGTGACGACAAAGTCTCGTGTTTTTTACTTTGCTACATGCATTACTACAGTGACATAAGGATTTTGACTGGTGTCATGTGATACACTGATACGTTAGCGTTGTCACTTTGTTACATGCTTAAAAATAGTATTGTCTCGCATGTTGAATATTAATCATGCATAAAAATAGTATTGTCTTGTACGTCACGATATAAAGTCCTAAACGGTTGTGACATTAGGATTTTGACATTTTTCGCATGTTGTGGTGACATCGTTGCGCTGTTACATGCTTAAAAATAGTATTTCCTCGCACGCTAAACGTGACACTTTCGCTCACACTTTGTGGTATAAAATCCTAAAGCTAATCTAAAAAGGAAATTAAGTTACAATATAGATTAAAAGACGAATTTTAAAAATGTATATCCAAAATCAAAGGATAAAAAACATAACTATGTGAAATATTAAGTAGGGGGTCAAAAGTGTAATTAAGTGAAAATTAAGGATCAGAATAAAATACAAGGCTGACATCCCCTACCTTATTTTTAGAAATTTTTAGTAGTGTATAAATTGTTCTAAAAATCGTCATTTGGGTAGTCTAAAAGCGTTCCCAGAAAGGTCAATATTTTAGTTTAGCGGACTATGATGGATCAAATCCAACCAAAAGAGGCTTTGGATAGGTGTGGGGTTTATATGTCCACGATATGTGCAATTTACAATGATCAAAACGAAAATGCGGACCATATTCTCGTTCAATACATCTTGGTTGCTAAGGTATGAAATACAATTTCATCTTGGTGAAACCACCCCCTTTCACTGCATTAACAATTGATATTTTACAAGTCATGGATACTTGACGTTCAATTTCAGAGCAAAAAGATATCATATACACCATATTTTTTGTCACTATTTGAAGTCTTTAACGACAAGATGTTCAACAACATGAACAAGAATAAAAGAGATATTAAAGATGAATTAAAATCACTCTTCTTTCTTCGGCTTAAAACGAGAAAAAAGATGTGAAAATTAGTATGGAAAAATGGGTGTAATAAAAGGGAAAATGCCATAGAAACATAACCAAGTTTCAGTTTTGTTCTAATTAGGTCACTCAAGCATATTTTACTTGAATTGGATGACTAAACCTTCAAATTGAGCAATTGTTGGATTTTGTATGTGTCAAGAAAACTATAAAGTTTGATTGTTAAAAAAAAATCAAACGTTAAATGACCTAAACCTCATAAAATCTTTTCCATTTTTTTTTGTCCTAAATGATTCGGTGTCATCCAATCTACCCTAGAAAACAAAGTATGGGACCAATTTTTGACACATTTGCCACTAGTCTGCATATATTATCCGAATGTGGATAATATTTCAAAACAATACATACATTTCATTGTCCTTGGACTAAAATCTTGATTCATCTTCCCCATTTAATCATCTCAAAAACCCTAATCCAATAACCATATCTATACTCCAAAAAATGGCTTCATTTTATGCATCCCCAGCTCCCACTTTACAGTTAACAAACACCCATTTACCCCAATCATCAAGCCCCACTTCATCACTCTCTTTCTCCTCAACCAAATCCAGTTTCTTGAAATCAGGTTCATTTTTCAAGATTTGTGTTCAATCTTTGCCCAGAAGATGCATCAAGAAACAAAACCCTTTTCTTGTTCGAATGTCATGGGATGGTCCTTTGTCATCAGTCAAATTGATACTTCAAGGCAGGAACCTTGAGGTTATGTTCCCTTTTTACTTTTATTCAAATGGGTTTTTATTAGGGTCACTTTATTTAGACACCCACAAGTGGATAATTCACACATATATATATAGGTCTATACAAGTAGCATAGTTCAGTACTGTTTCATTCAGCATTCAGAATACATATTTCATTTTAAAAATAGTGTTTTTAATGGTTCAGTTAAGTGCTAAATGGTTAAGGGATGAGAAATGAAACTGAATGAAGTATATACCAAATCTTTTAATGATTTAGATTTTGTCAAACAACTCTTGAGTTAATCTGTACTCTGTTATCAAAAGCGCTCGCTTTTGCTTCTAGGCGAGGAAAAAAAGCCCAGCCCGCTATTTGTGCTTTAGTGAGAGGAAAATGGAAAAAAGCTACCAATGTGGAGAAAAATTCGATTTTTTTGATATTTTTTTTTGTTTTCTATTGATTTCTTTTGATTAGTCAAGAGCTGATTTGTTGATGAAGATACATAAAATGATTCTGAAGCAGAAAAACCGATTGAAATTGAAGACAACTCTGATGGTTTTATTGATCTTGATGATTGGTACATTAAACAATTCTATTTTTTTTTCTTTTGAAAATATGCTATTGGTTTTGAATGTTTGGTACTGTTTTTGGTATGGTTTTTAACTTTTTGATATTGATTTTGTTGTTGGTTTTGAATGTTTAGTATTGGTATTGATTTTGGTATTAACTTCTATTGCATATATGCTTTTAATTTTTTTTTGTTGTGCGCTTTTTTGTCTCAAGCGAGTGCTTTTTTTGCGTTTTGCGCCTATGCCTCAGGCAAGGGCATTGCGCCTTGAGTGCGTCTATCGTCCTTAACAACAGAGCCAGCTATTCAGGGTGTCAGTTTATAATACAGGGTGTTGGAATAATAAATAAGATCCTTTAAAAATATGTTATAAAAATGGTATTTTTGTTAAAATTTGAGCTAATTTGATGGTTGTATGAAACAGTTGTCTGAATCAGTGAAAAATCATGTGGAAGATAAAGTGGGGAAGGCAATTCAAAAGCATAGTCATCTTGTTAGAGAAGTGGATGTTAGGCTATCTGTTAGAGGTGGAGAAATTGGAAAAGGGCCTAAAGTTCGAAGATCAGAGGTATTAGTTTAATTTCATGAATAGATTATGTATGCTTGTTATACCCTCTATTGAAGTGATTTGATATGTAGACGATGCCGAATAGTACATGTATATGTGCTATCATGAGCTTATAGTAAATGTATACAAGTGAGTGGTTTGAAAAGATAGAGTGACTAATGTGATAGAGGAGGGGGTATGTTTAGCATGACCTTCTCTTACAACCGAAGATAGTTTCCTCATTTGTTAATCATAGTAACTATTAGGAATAGTTATGCACATGTATACAAGTGAGTGAGAATGTGCTTTTAGCATTGCTACAAAAATGAAACTATGTGGCTAACAGTGGCGAAGCCAGGATTTGAAGTCAAGGGGGGCCAAATCTTATTAACGTTTTGTTTCGGGGGGGCCAAACCCAATATATATATAAAAAATCAACTACCGAACAACAAACCAACACCTCGGCCGCAAAAAAAGTGGGGGTGGGGGCGGGTGACCCTCCCCCGTCCCAATGATCCTTCGCCCCTGGTGGCTAACATTAGTAACAAAAGTGCTAACATTTGTTAAAACAAAGATAATGTGATGTTATTTATGTAGTGTTGAATGTATGATCAAATGGATGGATTGGATGGATCTTGGTTTCTAAACATGGATTCGAACCAAACCGAACAAATTACAATTATGTGGCATGAGTTTTTACAATTCGATTTTCGTTGTTAGCTAAATATGTTGCTCAAAAGTGTGACCATCTTCATTTCTTGGTTTTGGGCATTAAAAGTTGAAATCTTTTTGGTGAATTTCTTTTAAAATATAGGTTACATTATTCACCAAGAAACATGGAGTTATTCGCGCTGAAGAAGAAGCCGAAACATTGTATGCAAGCATTGATCTAGTATCTTCAGTGATTCAAAGAAAGCTAAGGAAAATTAAGGAGAAAGATAGCGATCATGGTAGACACATGAAGGGATTCGATAGGCTGAAAGTTCGGGAGCCACAAATAATAGTAGATCAAGATTCAGTCGCAGTTCCTCAAGAAGACGAAGCTACAAGTGAAGGATTTACGGATGATCTTGTCCCTGAGGTTAGCATATAGATTCTAATTTCCGTTATGAACTTCCAATTATACGTCTTTTTTTTGTACCTAACTTAAAAACATTTTTTATCAGATCGTTCGAACAAAATACTTTGACATGCCTCCTTTGACCGTCTCTGAAGCAGTTGAGCAACTTGAGAATGTGGACCATGACTTTTACGCCTTTAGAAATGAAGAAACTGGTATGAATTTTTTTTCTTTGATTTGGATTAGAGGCGGCGAAATGGCTCTGCAGATGTGTGTCATACTAGGCCAACCCACAAAGATTTATATTTTACCTTTCTTGAATCTTAATAATCTATGTGCATTATTGTACACTTTGGATGACTTTCAACCCGTTCGACCCGTTTGACCTGTTTGACCCGTTTGACTTGTTGAACTAAAAACATAATACTAAATATGAATGATGGTTTTGTTTATTCAGGTGAGATTAATATCTTGTACAAAAGAAACTCAGGCGGCTATGGGATTATAGTGCCGAAACCAAATGGTGAGACTGAAAAAGTAGAGAATGTGGATGCTGAAATTATGAGTCAACATTAGTTTGCAGAACAAAGACAAGATGAGAGACTGATGAATGTGTTTATATATTAGAAGATGGTGATTACTTGCATACAAAAACATGTGCCTGTGCGCGTTCTTGATTTCAAGATTAACACAAGTTTGAATCTTTACGCGCCAAAATATGTTTAGTTTCTTTAAAACGATGCGTACTGTTGTTCTGTTATCTTACTAGAACTAGGAAACTGAGTATGTGATCTTTAGGTTCGGGCTAAATGAATACATTATGTTATGTTATGTTACGTTTCTTGATCTCTCTAATCTTGATTTTCTTGATCTTTCTAACCTATGTTAACCAAACACCAACATTAGACCCGTTCATCATTTCTGTATTTATCAGAGATCAAACAAAAAAAAATGTATTTATATCCATTTAAAGAGACGCATGTTTATACTAACTACCAAAAGAGGAGTCGGTGAGCTAGGGGTGTTCAAAGTCGGGTATCCAGATTTCGGATACCCGAATTTTCGGATATCCGAAAATTTCTGATAGTGATTTTCACTATCCGAATCCGAAATTTCGGATATCTAGATTTCGGATACCCGAAAGTTTGGATACGGATTCGGATGGTCTCCAATTATCCGAAAATTTTGATTTTTTTTTTTGCATTTGTATTTGCATTTCATTCAATCTAAAATTAGCCTTAATGTTAAGCAACTAACCAAAAAAGTCTTAAAGACAATTAAAATCAAAGTACACATATTTAAATAACAAGTTGTTTTAATCAAAATCAACTCCAAATGTTTCAAGACATTCAAATAATCATCCACTCTACACATTTGACAAGTCCGCTACTTGTCTCATGATTACGAGTTCACGACTTGTAAGTCGACAACCAAAAAAACTAACTAAAAATCAAATATTGGAATTTTTGTAAACATGAATAAATGATTATGAATTTTTTTTAGAATTTCTCACACTTTTGAAAACAAATAATGAAATCAAATGTAAGTTATGTCTTGGTTATTCTAGAAAATAATATAAAAAAAGACTATAAAGAATAGTATAAAAAAGTACAAATGCGTTTACAAGGTAAAAACGTGATCGGAGGCGTGCACCAGTGAGTTGTCGATTTGTCAGAGCGTGCGACAGTGGGTCGTCGGAGCGTGCACCGGTCTGAGGCCGAAGGGTGGAGGACGTGAATGTAATTGGAATACTAAATACATGTTAACTTTAGAGTTTACAAGCATAGTTTTATAAATATACTAGGTTTAATACCCATGTGTTACACACGGGTTACATAATAATATTTATAAATAAACAAACTATAACCATTATATTTAACAATTTGTAAATATTAAATACTTAAGAATTTTGCACCCATTAACTTATGCGTGGTGAAAATTTTCACTTAATTTCCACCAAAACTTCCTATTATAAACCAAATATTTTCCCCCTAAAACCTTGATTTATTAGATAGATTAGATTTTACCCTGTGTGCTACACGAGTTAAATAACTAAAAATACTTAATTATTATCGAGCATAATAAACAAAGAATCATATGACGAGTAAGCATTAGACTATAAATCATTATCATCTTGGATATGTTCTCTAACTCCAACAAAAACAAAACCCATATAAGAAAAATTAGAAGACAAATTACGGATTCACAAGCATAAAGTCCGATTAAAATCGTACAAATTGATGACAACTTCTACTGATACAAGTCACGGGCTTTGATAGAGTTTAAAAGACCGATAAACTAATGTAGTAGAAAAAAATCATGTTTAAATAGAATTTAATACAAAAATCAATGTTTTGGAATATTATTGATATATATATATATATATTGGTAATTGATATTTTTACTTTTGTAAGAATATGGTACTTATTTTTGTCATTGATTGAGAAATATAATACTAATATGTTTATTATTTTGTAACTGATAGGTAAATATATTATATGATGGTCGTATGTTGTGTAATAGTAGGAGGATTAAATATGTAATATATTATTGGCGGGAAAACGATGCCAACAATGACTCCATTGCATGTCATGTGGCATCAAAACCCTCTTTTATTAGAAGGTATAGATTAATTACATAATCTAAAATAAAAATAAAAAATTTTGGTTTTCGGATAATCTGAATTAGTTCAAAATGACTATCCGAACCCAAATCCGAAATTTCAGGTATTTCGGGTTCGGAATATCGGATTTTCAGATCGGGTTTTCGGATGCGGATATTTTGAACACCCCTATGACGGTGACCCCCTTAATTTTATACTATAATGAATTTTAGGTTAGAGTAAATCTCCGTTTTGGTACATGAGTTTTGTAATTTTTCTCCATTTGAGTACTAAATTAAAAAAAGTCTCTATTATTGCCCTGAGTTTTATATTTATTCTCTATTTCAGTACAAAGTTTTACATTTGTTATCTAATTCAATATATTTAACTAACAGAGTTAAATTTTTTTTTAAGTTTTTTGAAAAATACAAAAATACATTTGGTACTCAAATATATATTATAAACATATATGCTTATAATTAGATAATGATTATGTATGTATGTATGTATGTATGTATGTATAGATATATATACGTATATAAATATATAACATATTTTTAAATATAAAAGAAAAAAGTACTTTATTTTTTTAAATTGATCGTTTTTCTAAACGTATTTTTCCAATATTGTTTAGTATACCATCTTTTTATTCTTAGAATTTTTTTTAATATCCTTCGGTTTAACGCTATCTAGTTGTTAGAAGTTTTATCTGATATCATTTGATTAAATACCGATTGGTTATATGTGTTTTTAATATCTTTCGGTTTAATGGCCGTTATATATTATAGCATATATTTAAATATACGTACATATATTCATGCTAGACATATAGAAAAATGTTTAACTTTATTTGAGTATTAGTTCAATAAATAATGTTCGGTAAATTAACATCTTTTCTATTATTGTTCGGTTTTTTATCATTCTTATTTTACATGTCTTTTCTATATTTTTAGCCTAAATATATGTAAGTATATTTAAAAATACGTTTTAAACATAACGGTTATTAAATCAAGCGATATTTAAAACATATAAAAGCGGTATAAAACCAAACAATCTTTTTCTCTATCTTAAGTTTTTGGCTAAAGGCAAAAAAAAATTATTTCAAACATGAAAATCATTGTTTTTTAACTCAATTTTGTTATAGTTTTTTTTCATTATAAATAATTATTTCAAAATTGGACCGTATGTGTTTGGTTCAAAATCAAGTCACTAGTTTTGTCCAGCAATATTAAAAAAATGTCCAAAAAACAGAATGTATTATACCGAACAATATTAGAAAAATACGTTTAAAAAACGTCGATTTAAAAAAAACTTTTCTCTTATATTTAAAAATATTGTATATATATAGTATATATATATATATATATATATATGCACACATACATACTCATTATTTAAATATAAATATGTTTATAAAATCATTTGAATACCAATGGTATTTTTGTCTTTTTAGAAAAACTTAACAGAAAAAGTTAACTCTATTAGTAGAATGTACTAAAATAGAGAAAAACGTAAAACTCTGTATTGGAGATTTTTTTCACTTTGGTACTCAAATGGAGAAAATTTGTAAAACTCAGGTACTAAAACAGATATTTACTTTTTAGGTTATGTTAAGTTAGATCATTGTTTTTTTAACTTTTGTCAACTTTTGCCCCCTTGATTTTCAAATATTCACAACTTTGGTCCCTTTAATTAGCATATTTACAACTTTCATCTTAAATTTTTTTCTTACATATGATTTTGACCATAACTTCTACTCTTTAGACAAAAAAACCTTTTTAGCAACACATGGTTCTAGGTCACCAACGTAAGACTTCGTCGTCTTTGTTGTCACAACGCACGAGACGTGTCAAAGTCGTGACAACTAAGTTGATGCGGTGACCCGCTTACATATATAGTAATTTACTAAAAATTAGGTTTATTATCCGTATAGCATAGGGTTTACGATTGTATGTTTTAAAACGTTGATACAACAGGAGTGTAAGCCCCCATCCCCACGAAATATAAAACGATAAAACTTAATAGAGATCTCCCGTTATAAATTTTAAATGTCTATTAAGTTTCAATCGTGTTTCTAGTTAAGACTTAAAGAGGGAATTCTATGAAAAATTAATGTGAAACTTGAGACCTCTATTGAAAATTGATAAAAAAAATAAAAATAAAAAAAATTCCAGTTTTTGTAAATCTAATTTTTCATAAACAAAGAAAAAATTAGAAAAAATAACAAAAAGAAACTCAAAATAATAGAAACGTAAAAATCAGACAAGAGACATAACGTTTGATTTGAATGACAAACTCACATACCCTCTACCGTTAAAAAAAACTCACATACCCTCTAAATCAATTATTAATTCTATATCATTTATTCATGGCATAACTAGAATATAAATCAGACCAAAAAATACTAACACGAAATTTGATCAAAATCGATTCTTGCTGCTATGAATAAAATTGTGTGTTTGGCCTATAAATAGATTCTTGTTGGTATGTGTTAGTTAAATATGTGATGATTGCCCAACCAAAACTTGATATTTGACACGGTATTTGGATTTTTATTTATCTACCTTTTATTTTCTTATAACTTATAAAATACGTCCTGTAAAATTCGAATATACTATTGCGACGTGTTATTTTTTCATGCTTCAGTGAAATTTATTTATATTGAGTTAGTGCGTGATAATGTACAAGTCATTGAAGCACATACGTACAAGCCAACAAAGTTTCTTTTGATTTATTTTTGTAATTTTTTGTTTCCTCTTACAACCTTTAAAGGGTTATTGGATTTTAATAATCCGAACTTTAGTGAATTGACCGATATTAATTCCAACTTTAAAAATTCATTCTGACTGTCCCAACTTGTAATTTATTTTCTTCCCTCTGCCACACTTATATGTTTTCTTTTCTAAATTATGCATACGTGTGTTGAAGCTTGAATATTTTTATTGAGACTGTTCAGAAGGCCGGTATTAGTGTGCAAGTCATCGAAATAAAACTTTACAAATTTGAGTATGTTTCATTTTGCCTTTCTTAGGTTCGCCTAAAATAACAGTTTACATACAACAGTTTCAAAATTGCGTATTGCCTCCCTAAACATACCAATTTGCCACCGTTTGCTACATCCAAATTAATTCCGTCAAAAGAACACATTAGTCAATCCCCTGTGGCCCTTACGGGAGGGACACTTTAGTCATTTTCAAGCCTTTTCCTTATCAATGGTAGAGATATGAGACCGATAACGTTTGCTTTTAACGGAAATTAATTCAGATGTAGCAAATGGTGACAAACTGATAAGTTTAGAGAGGCAAAACGTAATTTTAAAACTATTAAATACAAACAGTTATTTTAGACAAATCTCAGGAAGACAAAATGAAGTTTACTCTACGGATTTTAACACCATCGTCATAGCACGCAAGCTTTAAGAGTAGAGCCGGCTATAAACATGACGCCTAAAAGGCTAAAGCCCTTGTTTTGGTAGATAAAAATAGTTTATGGCCTCATGTTTTGATATCTATGCTAGGCTTATAGAAGTTGTTGAGAATGGTCCAAATAATGACACCGAAAACAATATGAAATTTCTTATAGATAAAAATCTTTACATTTGAAACCTCTAATTTGAATGTGTAATCATTTTTTCCCATCTCAACAGAAAATTAATATAATCACCCTTTTTATGTTTTCTTATGAAATAGAATTAGGTTATAACGTTATTCACTTATTAGTAGTTCGACCAGTAAACCAGAGTAAAATTTGTCTGATTACGCACTATGTGTTCAAAATACTAATGATAATCTCATGAGCTTAGTAACGTATGAATCAATAACAATATACAAGTTTCATTGCGTAAAGCAACCAGCAAACATAACAAAAGGTTCTAAAACTCATAATATCAAGCTACTGGTAGGATCCAGAAAATATTAAGTCGAACATATTTTCTTTCGCTTTAAAAACTAAAAAGATATTACTCTCACTAAGACCCTCAATTTCATTTCATAAAGTATAGTTCCTTATAGAACACATTTCACTAATCATAAAATATAATTCTCGAAATTTATCATAGCTTATGACAGCTCGTGTTTCGTCATATCGAGTTTCATACCAACGAAACCTTTTTAATAAAATCCTTGCCATGCAACAAAAATCATTTTTTAAAAATCAAAAAACACACAATATATATACTTCTAATATTAAAAATATTAAAGGTCGGTTATCCTAACCTTCAAAATTACAAATATGCCTCTCAACTCAACTTTCTAATTTAGTCATTTTAGTTAGTCAATTTTACACTTTTAACCCCTAACTTAATTTTAACATTTTTACGACTTTAGCCTTTTATTTCACTTTGACATATTTATGACTTTGACTCCCAATTCTATTTAGACATATTTACGGCTTTGACTCTTCGGCTTTGACTTATTCATCATTTTTATTCAACTTTAACATATTTACTGCTTTTGCTCTTTGACTTTGACATTTAAATTTAGATATATCACATCTTTTATGTATGACGCATTACAACTTTACATCGGAATAACAAACGTAAGACCCAAACGTCATAACGCGCGACCCGATATTTAAACCTAGTTAATTTTAATTAAGCATTTCAAAACCCTAAATAACCATGTGAGGTGGTTACACATATGCCTAACATTTGAACATTCAATCAACCTCACTTGTAATTGACTAAAACCCACCTTGATTTCATCGTCTCTTCCACCGTTGATTTCAATTCAACGGCTATGATCATCTTTCCAACCTTATTCACCATTGGCGGTTCTTAATTCCCCTCTCATTCTTACATCCTTCATCCTTATCCTTCAAACATTGTTAACACCCTAAAAAACTCTCGAACCTGCATTTAATCATTGTTCTAAAAAATTTTGATTTTTTCTACACAAAATCAAATCTTTTTCACATACCCATCTCACAATCTTCACATATGTTCATGATTGTTTCAAAAGCATGAATCTTGTTGAGTCTTTGTGTGAGATTTTGAGGTTTTATGGGATTTGGAGACCAACTGGTGGTGGGTTTATTGTTGTTGAGATGTTGGTGTTTATGGGTTGGGTTTCAATTTCTTTCTTGGTTGGGATAATTGTTGGATGGGTGTGGAGACCAAGGTGGGCTGGGTTTAGTGATGACACATTTGATGACTTGGTGATCAAGAATCAAATGGTTGAGTCGAACCCGAAACCGAAACCGAAGTCGAATCAGAATCAGATGGTTCAGCAGCAATTGGTTCAGACTAAAGCTATTGGCAATTCAAGTTGCAGGTAGCTCTTGTTATGTTTGTGTTGAAATTTGATATCATGAGCTCATATTTTTGTTCAAGATCATGTATGTTGGTTTCTTGAATTGAATACACATGAATCAAGATTGTTGTTTTGTGGTAGATTGAGATAGTGGGTGTTTGGGTGATCAATTCTATGTTTAGTGTTATATGGGGTGTTTGGCTGATCAATTCTATGTTTTTTAGGATTGGCCGATTGGGTTTGCTATCTGCAATGTTTCACTTGTTGCATGTTTATCTGCCACCTTATTGTTAAAGCGTAAATGAAATGGAAATACTTTCAAATTTTGTTTGAAGTTGCTTTTATGTTTAGTGTTATATGGGGTGTTTGGGTGATCAATTCTATGTTTCTTAGGATTGGGTTTGCTATCTGCAACGCGCAACTTGTTGCATGTTTACCTGCCATCTTATTGTGAAAGCGTAAATGAAATGGAAAAACTTTCAAACTTTGTTTGAAGTTGCTTATTCCAAACCAGATAACAGGTTTAAAAAGAGGATGTTTAGCATAGTGAAACTGATCCTGAGTGTTTTGATTATCTATATCTTTAAACACAATGCAAACGCCATCTAGATCGCTAAAATTTGAATGTACATAGTGTATGAAAGCTACTAAAATCCCAGGATTGTTGTTGCACTACAGAGTTAGGGGCTGTTTGTTTCAGCCTCTTAGTGGTTCAGATGTCTAAATGGTTCAGCACTTAATGATTCAGACTGTTTGTTTTACGAGCAAATGTCTGAATGGTTCAGACATTTGCCTCTGAATGATTAAGCATTATACTGAATCTGAATGGTTAAGAGCTATTATCTAAATTGGTCAGACATTTGCCTTTGGATAGTAAAGCAATATACTAGCTCTTAATGGTTCAGACCTCTTATTAATTCATCACTTAATGGTTCAGACCTCTTATTGGTTCAGCACTTATTCTTTCAGAAGCTGCCAAACAGCCCCTTTGTATCTTGACAATTTATGCCGTCTGCAAAAACTATAGGTTGACAACAGTTGCTTTGATTCAAATTAAGATGTTCCAAATTTTAAGCACTCGAGTCTTTTTGGTAGATATCTCAAGTAGTCAAGTTCGAATTCATGTTTCACCGGTTATGTACTTATGTGAGTTTTCAAGTACGGGTTTTTCACTATTGCCAAAGAAAATAAAATTTATATTTAGCTCACCAAGTTATGACTTATGACCGTTTTATCACCATTTTTGAAAAGTTTATAATATCATGTAGCTCATCGGTTGCCAATGAAGAACACAATCATCTTCCTAAGGATGAAGATTTGAAACATTTATGGCATCTTGTGGAGAAGAAAGATGGTGGTCCTCCATGGAAGCATATGATGAACTGTGCAACCTCTACAATGACGTACCAAGCATGGCAAAGAGATCTTGAGGTATAGCAACCGGCTTTAAATGAAACAGCAATGACAATCAACGCATGGCCATCTTTTAATTGTTGACATGTCACCAATTAGTGCCATGTCATCTCACATGTCACATATGATTTGATTGATTCGTTCATCTTTGTTATCGTAGAAGGGTCCTCCACAATATTGTAGCATGACTATTTATGAAGATGCTACACCTGAATTATTGAGGGATTTCTTTTGGGATGATGATTCAAGATTGAAATGGGATGATATGCTGTTACATGCAACAACCTTAGAAGAATTTCCCGCCATTGGAGCAAGTGTTGTACATTGGATACGCAAGGTGAGTCGTGTTTTAATTACATGTCGATTCAGTTCCCTGTCGTTTGTGTAACATATATATTTGTGTTCTTACTGGTCTTTACATGTCGATCCAGTTCCCTATCTGTTGCAGTGATAGAGAATACATAATTGGAAGACGGATTTGGGAATTAGAGGGAACATTTTATTGTGTGACAAAGGTACTACAATGTAACGCTTTTATTCTAATTAAAGGTGTCAGTATCAACTCATTTATTTTAAAGTAACCTGATATTATTAACAAAACGGGCTTTATTGAATCTCATTGTTTATTAGAGGCGTCACTTTCGACCCGTTTGTTTAAGAAGAAACATGTCAAAGCCCATTTCTCTTCTATCGTCTCAAATATAAAGTGTGACCATTTTGAAAATCATTTTTTTCTTGCTCTAGGGGGTGCCTTGTCCTTCGGTCCCAAGAAAGCAAAAACCACGGCGTGTTGATCTTTATTATTCAAGTTGGTTCATCCGACCAGGTATTATGTGTACTCATATTAAAAAACAAATGTGTAAACGCCTGACTAGATACAACGTTTTGTGTATGTTATTGACTATTTGACTTTATAAACGAACGATAACAGTGAAATCAAAGAAAGGGAACAACCAACCAGCGTGTGAAGTAACATTCTTCCATTACGAAGACATGGGCATCCCATGGGAAATTGCTAAATTTGGAGTAAGGCAAGGGATGTGGGGCACGGCCAAAAAGATCGAGCAAGGTTTTCGTTGGTACCAAAAGGAACGTGCTTGTTCAAATTCGATATCACATCATGTAGCCATGGCTCGGATGAGTACAAAAATCGATCAAGACTACTTGACCCGTTTAGAATCTGATGAACATGATGAAGATATGGGTCAGACCCATATGACGGTCCATCAAGAGAAACAAGGAGGGATAAACGTTACCATACCGAAGCTTTTTGCTATCGTTGGAATGGTTGTTCTTGCGTGCAGCCTTGACCGTGGGCAGTTGACCAAAGGAGTCATATTTGGGGTGGCAAAAAGATTTGGAAATTTAGGAAATATAGGTAGGAGGGGGTTTCCAGCAACACAATTGTGATGCATTTGTATATGATTGTGTTGGATGGGTCATTGTTGATATAATAAAAATAGTCTTGAAACAGGAACTTGAATTGTATCAAATACAGTTAACATAGTTACCAGTATATAGATCTTTATCTTCTTTATATGAAAACAGTTTGACAGTTTTTGACTTTTTGTTAGTATTGTGTAGGGATGCAAACGAGCCGGCTCGAGCCGAGCTAGGTTGGGCTCAGGCTCAGGGCTTAAAGATAACGAGCTCGGCTCGAGCCGGCATGTTTTATTTAACGAGCTTGAATTTTGGGCTCGGGCTCGGTCATAAAAAGCTCGAGCTCGGCTCATGGCTCATCGAGCCAACTTGGTTTTTTTCTTACACATAATTAGAACATTCATGCATTATGTTAAAAACTCCAAAAAATATAATCATTACCTGCTACGGAAGTAGTTGCATAAAAAGATAATGAAAAAGAAATTATGATTTGAACTTTGAAAGTTGAAAATTGATGTGAAAGATTAGATGATGCGACAATTAAAAGGGTGGAGTGACTGAAAAGTTAAATTGTTGAAAACGTAAAAGGATTAGGGCGACAAGTCTTTTATTTTTCGTATTGAACTATTTATAAAATGAAGTAATGAGTAATGATCTATATTTAAAAAATGGTAATTTAAATATATCTATATATCTTCTATATACATATATGTATATTATATCAAGCCACGAGTTGAGCCATGAGTTGAGCCAACGAGCCGAGCCCCGAACAAGCCACGAGCCGAACCTACCCTGGCTCAGGCTCGGCTCATTAAGATGTCGAGCCGAGCCGGCTCGACTCGTTTAGATACGAGCTTTTTTCGAGCCAGCTTTTTTCAAGCTTTTTTCGATTGAACCTCGAGCGAGTCATGAGCCACAGGCTTTTTAAACACCCCTAGTATTGTGCTACTACTATATTTCCATGCATGAAACTTAATCTGGTTATTAAACCAAATATGCATTTTGGGGTTCAGGTGTAGTGTTAATCAGGTTCGATAGATTCGTGCTTTTAACTAGAGATGGGTCGCTACAGTTCGCGTTCAAGTAGAAATAACACTAAAAATTAGCAGGTCGGATAGCTAAACATGTCAGTTCACTTGTTAACACAATATGCTCAACGTTGCATACATGAGGTGGAAGCTACCCTCACGTATGCTCTATTGAGGTGGTTCGCTTGTCCAAAAGGGCACAATCCGTCACTCTTGTATCTAATAAACATATTAATAAGGTGGTGTTTGTTTTTCAGAAAATGTCTTTTGTCAATGTAACTACGTTACATAGACCACATGCAGACATTTAGGTTTGCAGAGTGTGTTTTTTGGAAGACTCTTTATTAAAAAACATTTTCTCGTTCTCTTCTTGGTGCACACCTTAATACATATCTTCCCACAACTTTTCCTCACTTCACCCTAAAATAAAACCTCCGGCCGTTGTCCCACCTTTACGTAATTAATAGATCGTAAGTTTGAAGTAATTAATATGTTGTTTTCATACATGTAGCTAGCCATGCACAAAATACCCTGTTCAAGAACCGTGCCCAGCGTACCTGAACTGGACTCGGCGTACCCGAACCGTCGGGTATACATGGGTTCCTGTTCCTCCAAGAAAGTGGAACCAGACCCGGACCCAGAACCACCATAACTGGTTCCAACTCAATCCAATCATTACCCGGACCCGACCCTACCCAGAATCGAAAAAAACCAGTCAGACCGGTCAAATCCAGTCAAATACCTGATCATATCCGAAACTAGACCCGACCCTACGTGATTCTTGACTTTGTTATCAAAACCGGACCTGATTCTTAAGAAAAACTAGGGCTGGCAATTTTATACACGGACACGAATACACGACACGAACCTACACGGTCTTAACAGGTAACATGTACTAAACAGGTAGACACGAATCTACCTGTTAATTTTCGTGTATTTAACAGGTATTTACCTGTTTACCTGTTAGTACCTGTTAATACCTGTTATGATTTTTTAAAAATAAAAAATATAATTTAATATAACATATTTACCTTATTTACCCTTATACTTATCGACAATTTTTATTTCACTATATAGGTTTTTGAATACTTGTTTTTAAACAAGTCTTATCGTGTCTAATCGTGTCTTATCGTGTATACCTGTTATAAACAGATACAGGTACAGGTAATGGTAACAGGTACACGATAGCTTATCGTGTCGTGTACAGGTAATAGCTTAACAGGTTCGTGTCTTAACAGGTTCGTGTCTTAACAGGTACAGGTATACACGATTTGCCAGCCCTAAGAAAAACGATTTGTGCACCTCTTCGGCTCTTCATGTAGTTGAGTCATATTGGGCCAAGTTTCAAAATCTTATGACCCAATAGCTTAAAAGCCCAAATCCAAGTCGTTTCATTTTCATTCACTTTTCAAATTTCAAACCGTTATCATTCACTCTCAGGCGAAACACAAACTTCAAGGGTTTTGATTATCATCATCATCATCAATGGCGAATATTAAGCAACCAGATACACTTCAAACCCTCACCACACCCAAAAACAACAACAAAACAACACCCATTCAATTAAACGACGAAGACGACGACAACGATGTTTATGTCTACGACGACGATTCAACACCATTACGACCCATCTTCTGTTTGAAGCGAAAATCCGCCATTAAAGAGTATGATGACAAAGAAGATTGCTTTATTCTCGATTTCAATCCAGAAGATGATTCGATAGATCTTAATGTTCATCACAACAATCTTCAAGGCTCGCCTGATGTGTTCATGATCTCTGAAAAAGGACAAGTGAGTGCGATTGTTAAACTTAAACCCTTAAATCAAATTGAAGTTTTTAGGGTTTTGAATTTGAACTTTTGTTGTTAAATCTACAGGTGGCGTGTAGAGATTATCCTCATTCAAGACATTTGTGTGTTAAACATCCGTTTGATAAGACATCACATGATAGTTATTGTAAATTGGTAACTTCATTCAATTCTCATTGATTTGTGTATTGATTTATGAACATTTACTTTTGTTAGTTTTAGTCACTTATTATTGTTGAATTGTAACCAAGTTCTAGACTTGATTAGTGTCGTAGCTCTCGAAAAGATTGAGCCTTGGTCCTAGGGTTTAGGCGCTTGAAAAACGAGGGCCCGAGATAAGCAATGTGCATTACGTAAAGATACAATTTTTAGGGGCTTTAGACATGTTTTAGGCTTGGTTAGGTCTTGTTTAGGTTGGTTACGACCGAGACATCTTTTGATGTCTCAAATATGTTTTTGAAGAATTAAAAGATTTGGTTGTAATTTTTAGGGGCTTTGGACATGTTTTAGCCTTGCAGACGCGTTCCATGTGTCTCAAATAGTTGAATTTAGGATATTTATTTACTGATGACGGGTGAGTTTTTATAAGTTGTAATGTTTGAGGTTTGATGCTAATGTTGGTTGTTGTTTGATTGCAGTGCTACTGTTTTGTGTGTGATGTTGCAGCGCCTTGCGAGTCATGGTCTGTACATTGTCATGCGATTGACAATGAAGGTTGGAAGGGGGCTAGGAAAAGGTTCAAAAAAGGCTTAGATCCATGAACAAGTGTCAATTTTTGCACCTATTTTTTTGTTTAGATCTTCTCTTACTGACCCGATCAAACCTCAGTCGCTTGGTTTTGGATAGCAAAAAAGTTACTTGTCGGCGGTTTCTGGTATACCCATATATAATATTTCTTTATTTCTTTGGGATCAACTTTGTGAATGTTGATTAAGCAAGGTTATTAAAGATGAGAGAATATAAGCTTATTTTCTGCAAATTTGTATAAACAGTCTTATGTAAATGGTGGTTATTATGAAGATTAGATTATTTGTGTCATAGAATATGTTTTCTGTAATTGGAATGAAGGCCAAAGCTTGAATGTATGTGTAAGTGTAATGATGAAGGTGAAGGGTATGATGAAAAGATGATATGCAGACATTTTTAGCACCTTTAGATGTGTGGCAACTCATTTAGACCCAATGTTTTTGTTTTAAGGCAAGATGAGTGTAGTGTATCTACATAAGTAGGACCAAACTTTCAATCAATCCTATTTAGCACCTCATGTACAACATGTTTACATCTTGTTTACAACTTGACAACCTGTTTAACCTGATTAAATTTAACCTCCATCTCCATGAATAAGTCCCATAATGTAAATTGTGTCTTAATTAAGAACGTCAAATTTCAATGATTCTTACTCGTGGATAAATAAGATAAATAAAACTTTGTTACAACGTGTCAACTTATTTAGATCCTGTAGATAATTTAACACCTTAAAAAGTTTATAAGCGTCTTATACGAGTTGTATAGATCACTCGTATAGCTCTCTCACAACCCTTGAATCTTACTCATTTAGTGGAATTGTTGTTATACGACTCATTCAAATCAATACGAAACGTATACAACCGTCATTCAGTTTTTTATAATTAGTTTGTTATTTATCTGACTTTAGAGGTGCACAAATCGGTTTTTTTGAAGAACCGGTTCCGGTTCTTGTTGACGATAAAGGAACCGGTTCTTACAAGAACCGGTTCGGTTCTAGAACCGGTTTTTGGTGAAAAAACTAGAACCTAGTGACCGGTTCCGGTTCCTAAAGAACCGGTTCCGGTTCTCAAAGAACCGGTTCCTAAAAAACCGGTTCGGGTTCTTAAAAAAAGCGGTTTCTTTCAATGACATGGGCCGAAACGTTAGGTTGCTGCAAATTTTCACTCTTCATTGGGCTTTCATTTAGAGTTTATCGTCATAAATTTGTTATATTATTTTTAACTAAATAAGTAGTAACATTAAAAACTTTAAGTATTACAAGATATATAACTTTTAAAACATTAAATAAGTAACAACACTAAAACATACCGGTTTTTTTAGGAACCGGTTCTTCCAGGAACCGGTTTTTCCAGGAACCGGTTTTTCTAAGAACCGGTTTTTTAGGAACCGGTTCCGGTTCTTTTGGAACCTATAATTTGTAAAAAATAGTAGAACCTATTCATAACCTACGGTTCGGTTCCGGTTCGGTTCTACAAGAACCGGTTCTTCTAAGAACCGGTTTTCGGTTATTTGATCGTTTTCGGTTCCGGTTTTTTTTCACCTCTATTTGACTTTGTTTAATGATGAGATGGGCCAAAACTAGAGAAAGGCCCAATAACTAAAAGCCCATGAATGAAAAAAAACCCTAAAGGGAAAAAAACCCGCATCATCTTCTCTACATAACAAACCATCATATCTTTCAAAGTTTATCCACAGCAAAACACAGCTGCTCACTTCAACTTCATCTCCATCTCCATCTCAATCAAATCGAACCAAACATGCCAGGACCCGTCGTCGAAGAAATTGAATCAGAGAAGAAGATCGAGGTACTTTAATTTCATATCCAAATGTAATTGTAACCATTCAATCGTTCATATTTGTTACTGATGTTTTTACAGGATGAGGTTCCCGTGGTTGAAGGTGTTGTAGAGGATGTTAAGGAAGAAGATGACAACAACGATGATGATGTTGATGCTGACTCTGATGATGATGAGGATGATAAAGAAGATGGTGCACAAGGTACCTTTTTACTTCATCTTTTTCTAGGGTTTTGATTTTTGTAATTTGTTTATGTTGTGATTGTTTTAGTTTATTTAGTTATTATTGTTAGATTAAGGTATTGTAGTTAATGATTGTTTGGATTTGATAGTATGACTGTATGAGCTTGTGTTTATATGAGCTATGTTTCATTTAGTTATGAGATTTTAGATGTTTAAGATGTTGTATAATCACTTTAAATTTGAATGCTTAAACACCTCAAGGGTTGTATTTAATGTGTTTGCTTCATTCTTTAGTCAACACTATATTAAGCTGCTAGATGAAAGGGTGTTTGGATTATGTGATTTTAGTTATGCAAGATTATTATGAGATTTTAGTTATTCAAGATCTTATTTTGATATCAAATTTGGTTATTCAAAAACTCAAAATAGAGGTATATTTTTTTCGTGTTTGTTTGATTCATTTAGTCACTATTAAATGAAGGTGATGGAAGAAAGGGTGTCGTGTTTTACTGTTTTGGAACTAATTGTTTCCTAAACTTTATATTTCTATGTTCTGTCTGATCACGGTTGAATATGTGAGTTTAGATGTTCAAGATTGTGTAATCTCTTTTAATTCTCACATCCAAATATTACTATGTTTGGTTGTATAGTCTTTAATTATAAATAAATTGATACATTTTGTACTTTTCTGTTGCATTTTTATGCTCTCATTTGTCATTTATCTGCAAAGTTATTGTTTTCAATTAAACAAATTACAGGTGGGAGTGAAAGCTCAAAGCAAAGCAGGAGTGAGAAGAAGAGCCGAAAGGCAATGTTGAAACTGGGAATGAAACCTGTTCTTGGTGTTAGCAGGGTTACCATCAAAAGGGCTAAAAATGTAGGGACTTTTATTGTTCTATATATGCTTTTATTGCTGTGCCATTGACTAAAATCACATCTTTTTTTTATATGATACAGATCATGTTTTTCATCTCAAAACCTGATGTGTTCAAAAGCCCAAACTCTGAAACCTATGTCATATTTGGCGAGGCAAAGATTGAGGACCTAAGCTCACAACTGCAAACTCAAGCAGCCCAACAGTTCAGAATGCCTGACATGGGTTCCGTGATGAACAAACCAGAGATTTCAGCTGCAGCAGCTGCCGCTGCTCAGGCAGATGAAGAAGAAGAGGAAGTGGACGAGACAGGTGTCGAGCCACGTGACATTGATCTGGTCATGACTCAAGCTGGTGTGACAAGGCCCAAGGCAGTCAAGGCGCTCAAAACTTCCAATGGAGACATAGTCAGTGCCATCATGGAGCTCACCAATTAGGTAGAGAAATATTTTGTTTTGTGTTTTTTAAAATGAATTTTGGTATTTTCTTTGTCTGATTTGATTATGATGCATCATTTTAATTGGAAGAATATAATTATTAAAACTATTAGTTTTGTTGAGAATGATGGTTATTGATTGTTATGTGCTGTTTTTTTAATGTTAAGTTTTCTTTCTACACCTACTATGAAAGTGTGTATAGGAGTAGATGATATCTTCCATCATTTTGTTTGTTGTTATGTTTATGACCTTTGACTGCATTTAAATATGTAATTAGTGTCATTATAATGGCTGGGTTTTAGATAAGCGACAAGCTAGCTTATGTGCCAATGTTGCACTTCTGAGGTGATGCGCGTTTTGTGTACATGGGGAGAATATGCATGTTACATTAAAATGTCAAATGGTGAAAAATGATGGTTATCAAAGCTAAAGATAGCTTGGCATTAAGTCTTTAATCGTGAATTGCACGAAGAAATTTCGAGTGTCATTTTACAATTTGATCCAGAAAATTACAGTTTCCTTTTTGAGTTTTCATTTTTTTTATTGAACTATTTAGTTGTGTTCATAAATCAAAGACTTTTTTCATTATTCTGTAAACTATTTTTACATACAAAAAGAACACAGCTGCACAATCAAGTTAAGACAAGTGAATCACCATAAGTTTATTCTCATGTCTCACATATCGGGTCTCTTTATCTGTTGACCGCTCGACAATTTGATCGAACTTCCCCTTGCTGACCTGTAATAACACCAATCTTTCCCATCTTCACCATTGCATCTGCAAATTTTATCTTCCAAACCAATGGGTTCATAGCATGTTGTTGCACTTGGTTTGCAGTCGATGGGCTCGTGAGTAGAGATTGGTCTGATGTGAACAAGCCTCTGTTGTTCAAGACATCCACGTAGTAACCTGTGTCACTTATGGTTGGTGAACTCGGGTTCATGGCTACCACCACGTTCACATTGTTACTGTTCTTTGGGCATTCCTGTTTTAGCTTGCTAGCATATAGTGCGTTCAAACTCGGGTCCTGGTTTACTGTGGAGTTGAAACTGTATAGCCTGCTAGCAAAGGAAGTACAGTGTGATCGGCCGATTGTATGCGCTCCTGTCATTTATCCGATCAGTGTAAAACGGGTAGATTAATTTTACAGTGGGGTGAAATGATTCGGGTTAAGTTGGTTAACCTGAATCACTTCTTTGTCTAGTTTACAAGGTAAATTAGATTTTAACACTATAAACTATGAAGGATCGCTTACCGGATAGAGTAACCATTTCTTCTTGGGTCAACCCATGGGTCGAAAACATTTGAGTGAGTTGTGCAAGATTAGCTGTTGCAGGAGGCAATGCTTTTGTGTCTGCTATCAGTGATATTCTACCATCTCTTCTCCCAGCAGGGACATCATACCCAAGTCCACCAGTCTGCAATTACAACAGTTATATATACGCTTGTGGATGGCCGGATGAGCGTACGAGTCTCGAGTTTATAGTTTTGACCCAAAAGCCTGGTCCTTTTTGCCCGGTTACGCCCAAGAGTTTCATATTGGTCTTTGTATTTGATCAAAAGGCATATGTTGTGGGGTTGGGCTTAACCGGGGGTTGAGTCTAAGCAGCTCGTTTAGGACCGGGCTTTTGGGACATAAGTTATGATTTTCCTTACTATATGATTGCTATCTCTAGCTGCAAAAGCAATTATATCAGCACAAGAAACAATCCCTGGACACAAGGCTTCAAGTCTCGCTTTTGCATTATCAATGACATCAAATCCACGTAAGCTTGGGTTATTTGCTGGTGAATCTTTCTCGGCTTTGTTTGAAGAAGTTGAATCTATTAAGACCGACGCATCACAACCCTGTAAAGAGCAAGATCGGGCCAATTCAAGTTTTTAAGGTAAAACAGAAAAAGTTAGCATTAAATGGAAACGGGTCGAATGGGTTTGAAATCTTTTATTGTCATTGTATGCAATAAACTTTATTGTCAACAGTATCAAATGATAACACAATAAAAGTTTGTTACCTCAAAGGTAAAAAAAATGTTACCAAGCTTATCTTACCCTCACAAAACAATCGTGAAAATGTAGCCTCACGAGACCAGCAGCAAGGCCTCGGTCTTCAAAGTAGGCTTTAACCACCTCCTCTTTAACAATAAACTCAGCTGCAGGACATGAGCCCGAATAAAACCCGATTTGAAGCTGTGCTTCTGAGTGAACAAAACATGTTAATGAAACCAAAATGACAAATGTATGAATATGAGCCATGATTATGTAACTCATAATCAGTATGCAGACTAATGATGATGATAAACTTTGACATTATTTATAGTACAATGTGTGTGTATTATAGTGATAACTGTTTGCTGGCATGCTGTAATGCATCATCAAAGCTTAAATCATAATATTTGACTTGTTCAGCAAACATTTAATCAAGAAACTAATGTTTAGTGTTTATGGGGTCACTGGGTCAGGGTACATGAATTTTGTTATTGGCAGAGGTTGAGAGTTAGTAGTAGTAGATAAGCCCCAGTAATTGGTTGAAGTTGACATGTTGCATTAAATCCAAGAGAAGCAGGTAGCCATCAATGTTCCAAACCATATATATAAGATGCTCGAATTTGTCAAGGCCCGGGGGTGGACTGATACGTCCTGATCTTGAAAATCCCAGACCTGGTCCATTGCTAGCCTGGACTAAATGAAGCCTTGTAAGTGCTTCGTCTGTTATACGAAGCTCATCTGGGAGACGGCATAATGGCATATTCATACTTTGAGCAAATAGACAAGAGTAAAGAAGCTAGAAAAAGACCCAACTTAAAGTTGGCTGATAAGTTTTGTTTTGATGAGAGTTATGAGGCTCAGAAGTAATGGACGGAAATGTAATAACGAGCTGGATCATATGACAAACGCCATAGACCGTTTGCCCTGACCGTCGGACCCAAAGTCCATCATGGCATGATCTTGAACTGTGACGTTTTCTGTTAATTTTATATCAATTTCTCCCAAAGTTTTTTTCTTTTAGTATTTGTGCTTTCGTTCTGCGTTAGCATGTACAGTTATAATCTAAACCGCACTTTGGACAACACTGGTTAGACACGACATCGTGTGTCATTTTTTTAGTCTACATCTTTAAAGTTTTCCTAACTTGTCAAGCAATTTAGTTAAGGTCCGTGGGGCCTTAAACGGGGTTATGTCACTTGTAAGGGACCGGGTCGAAGAGAAAGGAGCCACACATTAGTTTTACAAGTTTCGAGTTGGACCGGGCCGGGATCACTATTAGAGTTGAAGAGGTAGAAGTCAAAGATGGGTCAGCATGTCACCATTTTTGGTGTCAGTTTATGTAGATTGATGTCACTTCAATAATGTCATATTTTTTATACATTATCAGTTTATGTTATTGCCTTCATCTGGACACCTTCAAACATGTTCTGTTTGCTTCAAATTGCAACATCACTTGTGCACATGTATTTTCAACTTCCAATTCATATTTAATCAACTATAATATATCCTACTTTTATAAAAAAAAAAAGCTTAAAACTTTTATTATATGATTTTCCAGGATCAAATAAGAAAGCAAAACTCCATATGAAGTTTTCTGTTCATAAAAAACTAACGATTTAGCCTGTTATCTGTTTGCCTTCTATTTCGATGTATGAAATTTGAAAACTAATGGATACGAAGTGTACTAAGCAAATTTTAGAGGGGCTAAGATTGAGGTGGTGGACAAAAACCTCTAAGTTATTAGAGGCTAAATGACATGCCGTCTTTTATCATTGAGGTGGTTAGTAATGGTCCCAACTTTTATCACTTTAACAACCAACATGTCGTCGTTAAATGACATTTCTAAAGATGTTGATACTCTATTTAATTTATTATAACGGTCCATCTAAACTAGCTACTAAAACACATCTAAATGCTCTAATTACAATGGCGTGTCTGAACAACTACAATTGTGTGTGAAAATGCGATGACAATGGTGCGTCTAAACCATTACAATTGTGCCTAAAAAGCATTTCGTAATAATACTTACACCAATAGAACTCACCCAAAATACACCTATCATGACATTTAGGATACTTCGCACGCTTTGCACGGAAAACATACTTTATATTAAAATAACAGCCCGTATTAATAAAATACGAGAGTTATATGAACGTTAAATATTTAACAAATTTTAAATAGAGAACCATGAAAAATGATTACATCTCTTTGTGTCTCACTATATGAAAAATATAAAAAAGATGAAGAAACACATTCTATGTTATTAAATGAAAACTTAATAAAATGTGTTTTGTGACATATACAATGATGATTTTCTCAATAATTGTTTTTAAGTCGGGTAAACAAAAATTGTAAGGGTTCTTAATACTTGCAACATGTGTTAAAACTGTGACGCGACGGTTTGTAACATGAGACAATACATATGAAGAGTGATCAATGTAATAAAAACTAATTTTTTCTTAGTCGGGTAAATAAAAATGGTAAAGGTTCTCACTACTTGTAACATGTATCAAAACTGTGATGATTCGGTTTGTAATATGAGACAATATGTATGAAGAGTGATCAATGTAATAAAAATTAAATTTTTCTTAGTCGGGTAAACAAATATGGTAAAGGTTCTCATTACTTGCAACATGTATCAAAACTGTGATGAGTCGGTTTGTAATATGAGACATTGAGACAATATGTATGAAGAGTGATCAATGTAATAAAAATTAAATTTTTCTTAGTCTGGTAAACAAATATGGCAAAGGTTCTCACTACTTGCAACATGTATCAAAACTGTGACGAGTCGGATTGTAATATAAAGACAATACGTATGAAGAGTGATCAATGTAATGAAAATTAATTGTTTTCTTAGTCGGGTAAACAAAAATGGTAAGGGCTCTCACTACTTTGTAACATAAAATATGACGAGTCGGTTTGCAACATGAGCCAATACGTGTGAAGAGTGTGATCAATGTAATGAAAATTTCCGCTAACAACTTTTTAATGCCAACGTTAGTCGATAAATATTTCAGCATGCTAATATGTGTTGAACACCAAACATGAAATACACCGATTAAAAGAAAACAAGAAACAAAGAAGAATCTATTGAAGATGATATTGATGATGATGATGATGATGATGATGATGATGATAATAGGGTACTAGTGGGCCTTAAGTGTGGCAACAATTGTTGTGTGTAGAAGCTGCACAAATCGGTTTTTTTGAAGAACCGGTTCCGGTTCTAGAACCGGTTCCGGTTCTTGTTGGTGTTAAAAGAACCGGTTCTTACAAGAACCGGTTCGGTTCTAGAACCGGTTTTTGGTGAAAAAACTAGAACCTAGTAACCGGTTCCGGTTCCTAAAGAACCAGTTCCGGTTCTCAAAGAACCGGTTCCGGTTCCTAAAAAACCGGTTCAGGTTCTTAAAAAATACCTTTTTTTCTACGATATGGGCCGGAAGTAACATTAAAAATTTAAAATATTACAAGATATATAGCTTTTAAAACATTAAATAAATAACAACACTAAAACATACCGGTTTTTCGAGAACCGGTTCTTCCAGGAACCGGTTTTTCCAAGAACCGGTTTTTTTAGGAACCGGTTCCGGTTCTTTTGGAACCTATAATTTGGAAAAAATAGTAGAACCTACGGTTCAGTTCCGGTTCGGTTCTTGTAGAACCGGTTCTTCGAAGAACCGGTTCTTCGAAGAACCGGTTTTCGGTTATTTGATCGGTTCCGGTTCCAGTTCCGGTTTTTTTGTGCACCTCTAGTTGTGTGATAATAACCATTATCACTTGAAGTTCTTCAAGAGTATCAACAATGGCACCTACTCTCAACATCTTGTTTGCTCTTGTTTGTATCAAGAGAATTAGATTTATCATGAGTGATGGTTCATAGCATATGCATGTACTATATATAGGGTGAGGTGAGGATACCCAACCCACAAAAGTATAAGAAGTGTGAGAAACAATGCCACATGTTCTAAAGTGTGGGGGCATGTGGTTTAAGTGACCCGGGTTTAAATCTTGTCATCAACACCTCTGTGACATCATGCTTAATAAAGAAAACTGACGGGGCTTTGGTCACCAGTTCGATCCTAAGTGTGACTGAGTTTTATCATTAGTGGGTCTTCAGGCAGGTGGATTTTCCTCGAACACATGGAGTTAAGTGGGCTAGGGGGTCTATGCGTCTGGGTTGGGCTAGTTTGTGCGTACAATAAACCATTGGGGCGCCATGTACAGAATACCCGACATTGTCTTGTTGGTCATTCAAAAAATATCTGACACAAAAGAACACGTTTTTTTGTTAAAACAAAATATAGTATAATAAGTTATATAAGTTAAAAATATATGAACGAATAAGATAAAAGTCAATAATTTTGGGTTTTGAAAGTGATTTTTGTATAATAAAATTTTATTTTGACTCTATCAAGTTTACCTAATTAAGTTTTAAAATTGTTATAAAGTCATTAATACTTTGACTTTTAATAAAACTATAGGGATTAAAAACCAAGTTATATTTTGATCCTCTCAAGTTAAAAGCTAATATCTACACTTTTTATATCTTATACTCACAATTTTTTCTTTATATTTGCTATTCTTTTAAAAATTATAAAATTCAATTTTCTATAAAAATCTGAAAGTTACAAAACCTCAAGTAGCTCAATAGTAAAAAATGCAGATAACACTGAGCAATAGCATGCAGCTGAGATAGATCTAATGGTGCTAATGAAGACCAGGGACAAAACCAAACCAAATGATGCAAGAGGTTCAAGATATCAACCAAGTCTAGTTGTCAACTTTCAAGTGGATGATAATCAAGAAACTTGAATTAACAAAAATCATCCCTTAAGAGATTCAAATGGGTGTAACTTTTTTTCTTATCGAAAAAAAATTATTAAACGAAGAAGCGGTTACAGTAAGAATGTAACTACAGATAAGAGTAACTACAAGATGCCAATCTTAACTTTTTTTTAACAACGAACCAATGTATTCTTAAATTACACACCAAAAATATGTACGTGCACAAATTTAAACCTAGAACCTCCCTCCTCGAGGCAAGCATCTCTCATTCGGCCACCAACCCCAAAAGTAAAACGTCAATTTCATGATGCTAACATTTGTTTATACACTCATTTTATTAAAAAAAAAAATTCATATTGAAACAAAAAGAAGGTTTAAAAAGCCTTGAAACAATACATAATGTAAAAACACAAAACACTTAAACAATACATGGTGTTGATCAAACTTGAAACCAGAAATGTTGAACACTAAAAGTCTAAATTAACAAAGACCAGTTTGGGATGTGATGTGAGTATGTGACTATACTAAGTAATGGAATATCCCTTTAGGATTAATAATTGTTACTTTTATAACTTTTTGCCTAATCTTATCTTCACAAAAGCCCAAAGTACCAATTTGCACTTTTTATAAATCTGCACAAGTTTTTTCTTTCTACCTTTATCATACAAACAAATAACACTAGAGTGTAAGCCAAGCAACTCAAATGAACACGGGTCGGGCAAGCCGGCTCGCAAAAAGTTCATATTTTTATTGATACTGACAAACAAGGCGAGCTCAAGGTTTATACATGACTCAAGAAAAACTTGGTCCGAAAAACCTCAGGCTCGACTCATTTACACCTAAAACACATACATCATATAAACATAATTAGCCCCCACTAATTGACATCAGTCATTTTTTCACTACAAAACTCCTCATTAAGTTAAACATTTCCACAAACTAGCAATTCCTACACACAGCCCTACAACAACAAGAACCTTACGCATATGCACGCGAATCCCGAGACGAAAATCAGCTTTCGGGTTTGAATCCGAAACAAAATCTTGATCAGATCCTTCATGAAACGTAGAGACAGCGTCACTTGCAGTTGGGTTTTCCTTCTCCTGCAAATCCCAGTTTCGAAATCAAAAATTTTTCGTGGGAAACTAAAATCTTTAAAAGATGAAAACTACCTTAATCGCGATTGGTTCTTGTTCGCTACGAGTGGTGACTGGGCCAACTTGTAGTCTCTTTTGCAAACGGATCCTTCTCGGTGCTGTTCCTTGAGTATGAACGTTTGCATCATTTGTGGCGCTTTGCGTAGACCGCTTCCTTATTTTGATTCCTATATCGGAATTATGTTCACTGCTGGATGCCAATGCATTGTTGCTATTGGTGCTGCTACAAGAATCATCTTTGACTGTGTTGCTTTGACCAAACTCGGTTACAAAATAAGGTTGCGGCTCATGGATGTAACTCGTAGGCTACCAAAAACAAGATGACAAAAGGTGAATTTTACTAACAACATTTCATGTGTATTATACTTTCTTTGAAAAGACACAGATAAGATTAACATGACCAACAATAACACCCTACGCAAATCCCACATTGGCCGTGAACACGGGAGATTTTTGGTTCATAAGGAATGCCATGCCTCAAATATCATCAACCCATTTTCGGCGCTTTGGCTTTGGAGCATATGAAAACTCCACGGTTAAAAAGGAATGCCATGCTCAAGCGAACAATATTGGTGGTATGAGAGGCTGCATGTTACATTCTTTGTCAACATGCTTTTAGTTATTACCATCGTATGCAAATTGGCAGGTAAAAAGACGACATGCATCTCGTTTAAAAAAGCACAAGACGCTCCAGACGTTGCTTATGTACAGCCAACGCTTCTCACATTTGTTTTACATATCAACCTTTTTATCATGTAAACTTTTTATACTTTGTTCATCCCTTTGTTTGTTTTTATCAGCCTCCTAGATAACTTAATTTTAACCCAAAAGTACACGACCAATTTTGACCCAAGAGTACATAACCCTGAGGCGTTTTCCATCTCACACCACGCCTCAGGCACGCCTTTTAAAGCCAAGCATGGCATGCTACCATGTCACAACAAATGGTATCGCGCTATAAAAGTTTACTTGCATAAAATGGTAAAACACAAGAGGGTGAAACTATGAAATAACTTGATATTGAACAAGAGAAATATTAATATACCTGTCTTTGCATAACTTCACCATCTGACTCGCCGCCGCTAAATTCATTTTCTTTAAGATTGTTGCCACAAACACCAACTGAGAGACCTTCAGGCATTGAAGTTTGAGCAACCGACCCGCCATTATAACCAGAATCATTGTAAGACATCTGTTCTGATTCAGCAAAAACTTTGCTCCAGAACTCGAAACCATTCGTCCCTTTTTGATCTTGGATATCATTTTGTTCATTTCCAGAGAACATAATCCCATTGTTACCAAAATACGCAGATCCAAATTCTAATTGCATCTGAGTATGCGTAGGGGAAAACATTTGGAAATCAAAATGTTCCGGTGATGCATCACAAAAACTTTTTAGCGCTTCTTCAACATCAAAATCTGCAGGCTAAATATAAATCCAAATACAAAACAGATACAAAAAAATTCAAAATTCAAAATCATGTAAACAATTAACTGACTCATGAACAAAGTATATGCACATACCATTGGATATTTTGAGGGATCAATGTCATGATCCGGAAAATCAAGATATTCAAGAATGTCGTTTTTTCTATCAGGATCTTCAACTTTTAACGTCACATTGCTTGAAGGCTGCACATTCGGTACCTCAGTCAAAGCTGGGGTCAAAGGCTCAGATTGAACATCTTCTATGGAAGATTTCACACCAGAAAGAGGAGATGCGGAACCGTGAGCAACATCAGCACCGTCCAAATCCAAACCTTCGCCGTTTTCATTCCCGTCATGCTTCTTGAACAAACGACATAGCACAAATGGACTCTGCAATATGACAACAAATAAACATGTAAACTGTAAACAACCCAAATCTTTATGCATATAGAACATTTTTATTTTCACTATTTTTAGTCCCACGCAAACATGCAACAAGCTGTGCTGCAACCCTTTTGGATAGCAAACACGATCCTACTGAAACTAAAGCTCTTGGACTTAAAAGCCAAAAACTACTATAAACAACCCGAAAAACAAAGCTTTAAGTATCAAACACCCAACTCCCATCATGTCCAACAATCAAAATCAAAACTTGAAAAAAGTTTACACACACCTGTCCAGGATGAGTACCATCAAGATCCTTATCAGTAGCACAATACTCATGAATCACCCAATGTGTTCGTTCCCCTTTCGGAGCCCGACCCGTATAGAACACAAGCGTCTTCTTCTTCCCAATAACATTATTCCCTCTGCTCGTCTTGATCGTCCTATCTTTTCCAGTAGCTTTCCAATACCCCGACACCGTTGCCCGATTAGATCTCTGTCCATTCTGATACTTCCGATCTTTTGGACAAAAAAAGAACCACTCATTGTCTATTGACTCTATCACTGACAAATCTGCACTCAATTCAGTTCAACAAATTAGTTTAGATCCTATTATTTACAATCCCAACATTACACACCCTCTATACACATCATATAGCCCTATATGACATATATATAACAAGTGCATGAATCATATAGCCCTACACCGGCCGTATCGACTGCACTGAATCCAATAAAATTCAGACCCTCGAATCTTGAATTCTTGTAGCATGGGGCGTAGAAAATCTTGGGAAGAGCTCAATATATATATATAATACACGTAATTTTTTAATTTTTTTTACATGGGAGCGAGTAATATATATATAAAAATTTAAGATATCTGTTAAAAATCGAAACTTTTAACAACAAAATAGGCAGAGCCGGCACGCATCCCGACCGCTTAAAGGATGCGCCTTCAAACGAGCTCAATATATATATAATACACGAAATTTTTTTTTACTTTTTTTTACATGGGACAAGTAATATATATATATATATATATAAATTTAAGATATCTCTTAAAAATCGAAACTTTTAACAACAAAATAGGCAGAGCCGGCGCGCATCCCGACCGCTTAAAGGATGCGCCTTCAGACGAGCTCAATATATATATAATACACGAAAATTTTTTTTACTTTTTTTTACATGGGACAAGTAATATATATATATATATATATATATAAATTTAAGATATCTCTTAAAAATCGAAACTTTTAACAACAAAATAGGCAGAGCCGGCGCGCATCCCGACCGCTTAAAGGATGCACCTTCAGACGAGCTCAATATATCTATAATACACGTAATTTTTTTTTACATTTTTTTACATGAGGCGAGTAATATATATACAAAATTTTAAGATATCTGTTAAAAATCAAAACTTTTAACAATAAAATAGGCAGAGCATGCGCACATCCCGACCGCTTAAAGGATGCGCCTTGGCTACTAAATCATATAAATTTATATTCACTCCTATAGCTCTATAAAATAATAAAGCTTCTATAAATGATAGAGCTACACTTTATATATAGCTCAGTTCCTATATGACCCATATATCAACCTAAAATAAAATCTTGGGTATATAAACTAGTAAACATTCATTGTGGTTAAAAACAAAAACTTGGGGTTTCTAAATAACAGGAATTAACAAGATTTAGAATTAGAACATGATCAAAAAAGGAAACAAAACAAGAACAAAAAAGGGAAAAAAAAACAAACCAGGCAAATCCCAAGGTTCTTTCTTGCAAACATCAACTTCACGGATACAGCTCACATCTTTATCAGCCCCATTGATCTTCAACCGTAAGTAATGATTAACAAGTTCTTCATCGGTGGGTCGAAAACGGTAACCAACCGGAAGTGATTTGACCGGCAAAACGTCCATTTCTTATGAACAAGATTTTGAATTGGGATCAAGAAAGTGATTTTTGAAGAAATTGAGACCGGTTTTAGCAACAATTGATTGGGAATTTTAATGGGTTTTTGTAAAGTTTGAATCTTTTTGAGAAATTTGGTGATTTTGCAGAGTGATTGATGAAAGAAAGAGGAAAGTGGATGATGGGTTTTGTTGGGATATAGAACCTTGTTTTAATTCTGTGTATATACCGCGTGTATGAATTGGACAGAAATGGGGTGGTAATTACGGTATTGCCATTGGGGTTTGGTGTTGAAAGAAGGGGATTTTGTGGTTTTGTATTTGGGGTGGGTAGGGGTAAGATGGGGAAAAGGTTTTGGAAGGCTTAGTGAGGAAGATAGAGAGGAGAAGTCATATGACCAATGAAAAGATGACATGTAGACATTGGTATTGATGATGACATAAGTATTTTTGGAGATGTGCAATGGTCATGGACTAAGTTAGATTTAAGGGTGATCCTTTGACTATTAAGTTATTGTACATTATGTAATTTGTAAATGAATCGAACGGTTTATTTGTTTTATGACGTGAAGTTTGTTTGTGTTCACTTAGCTAAATGAATAAATATGAATAAAAAATTATGTTTTTTAGTTAAAAGAATAAACATGAATATATGTTTTGTTCGTTCTTTTATGTTTGTATGTTTATGTTTTGTTCGTTCATTTATGTTTATGAACGTTTATTTATATTCGAGTAAATTCTCATTTGCATTCATGTGGTTTGTTGATTTTGACCATTTGCATCTCTATGGTTTCAAAATCTTATATTCACGCCTGACGTTTGTATTTTATTCCCATTTGCATCCAAAAAACTAACTTTGTTAGACTTTCCAGTTAACTTTTTTATTAATGACCAAAATACCCTCAGGGATGCAAATGGTTAAAAGAAAAACTTCATGGATGCAAATGGTAAAAAACTAATTTAAATTTTAACATATATATGGTAAAAAGACTATTATTTTTGTATATTTTAGAGAAAATATTTTTTTATCGGTAAATACATTGTTAGTTTTGTATATTTTATAAAAACTTTTTTATCTATTAAACTATTTATTACTGTTTTATTTTTTTATTATGTTATTGTTCTTGTTTTTTAAAACATGTTTTTAATACAAAAAAATAAATACTTATTCATTAAACCTGTTATAAACTTTTTTTTACATCGTTGATCTTCTAAACTTTACGAGCCCTCGTTTTGTAAACCAGTTCTATTTCTAACTGTTCATTTATTAAAAAAAATCATTCGTTTTATAAACATGTTTTATGTATACAAATAAGTATGTATTATATAAAACATTCATTTTTATAAATGTCTTTTTATATGTTTCATTTTTAACATAACCGTCACATTACACTTTGAGGCTCAAATATTGGTGGCATATGCTCATAAATTTGTTTGGTGGTCTCTTCTAAAAATAAGGTTTTAAAAAACCAACGATTAATGGTCTAAAAAAATAAGTAATGCATAGAAAAAGAAGTTTCGAAGACATGAGTTAGAAAGATAATAAAAAGTATTTGAAAATAACGGTTTGAAAATATGTATTTATTTGTATATTAAAAAATGTTTTATAAAATAATAATCTGAATAATAATAGAACTATAATAATAAACACTTTTAATTATAAAAACATTTTCTCTAAAATATACAAAAATAACCGTGTTTTTACCATATAAATAATATATATATGCACAAACACGCACATATACATATAAAATATACGTTAAAATTTCAAGTAGTTTTTACCATTTGCATCCCTGAAGTTTCTGTTTTGACCATTTGCATCCCTGGGGGTATTTTAGTCATTAATGAAAAAGTTAACTAGAAAATCCAACAGAGTTAGTTTTTTGGATGCAAATGGGAATAAAATACAAACGTCAGGGGTGAATATGAGATTTTGAAACCATAGGGATGCAAATGGTCAAAATCAACAAACCACAGGGATGCAAATGAGAATTTACTTTTTATATTCATTTACTTACATATATTAATATAATCCTTATATAATATAGCAAAACAAAAAAATCCTATGTGGCATCTTTTCATAGCTTTTAGCTTATGTGGCATTATTTGAGAGATTATATCACAATAATGATTTTTTTTATTTATAATATATATAATTTATTATAATAAAACTAATTACATTTTTGGCCCCTAATATTTTGGAGAATTCTGAAAAAGTTAAGAGTATTTATATTTTTAACCCTTTATTACAAGGGGTGTACGTGAGTCAGTTTATATTTGATAGGGTTTAAAAATGAAACTTATGCATAAAGTTAATAATAACATACAATTAAAGACCTCAGTGTTTTATAAATATACATAACATTTTTATATGATTTTAAAAAAAATAAACTACACCATAAAACTAAGCACTTTATTCTCTTTAATTTGAATATAATATTGCTATACTAAAAATCTAATTTTTAAAAATATATCAGGTGTTCCGTTTTACCATGGTTTTGTCTCAAAACTGAATGGAACATTCATGAACATCCTTAAAAGCATCATTTGAATTGTGTTCCCGAACGTAGCGCGGGCACTAAACTAGTTATATATATAAAGGGAATTACGTGTGAATATTTATATTGTATTATACTAAAACTAAGGAACCTAAGCTACGCGGGATTTCAATTTTTACTAATGCATTTGTTTGTTTGTACTCATTTATGTTTGTTCAAATATGTTCGTTTATTTTTATTTGTTTATGTTCATAAACTCTTCATTTTGCTAATCAATGAGCGAACATGAACATAAACATTTTCTAAAGAACGAACATAAACACAAAACCGTGTTAGTTTAAGTGTTCATATTCGTGTCCATGCTCAGCTAAAATTAAATGAAGAAACACAAACACACTGATATCCATGTTCGTTCAGTTTATTTACATGCTTACTTTTAATCGTTTTGATTTTTGGATGTTAGAACTTCTCACACGCATTATATCAAGAGTGAAGGGTTTTTTGGAAACAACATTATTATTTTATGAGATAAAGGTAATTTTTTATTTCATCTTATCATCCTTAAATCATACTATTACGTAGGACTTTGAAAAGGATGTTCATTTGTTATTTTCTCGTGAGGTGTTAAATCCCTCTAGATGCATGCATAAAAATTTGTTGTACGTCTCTTAACATCACAACCAATGTTTAGTGTTTTGATAAAAAATATATTTGTGTCTATGAGTAAAATAATACTACGTATACAAGTTATGTATACATAAAATCTAACAATTATACTAAATCCTAATAGCCGCTGAAATCTTCCTTCGCTTTGGTAGTTAGGCTTTTCGATGTTAATGCCATTTCATTATGTAAACTAGGTTTAGTACTCGTGTGTTACACGTGTTGAATAAAAACATTTTAAAAAATTTATAATTATCATATTTAAAAATTTATAAATAATTTTGTAAATTATTATTAATCACAAATTTTTGTCTTTATTAACTCTCCTACTCAATTTTCCCTCTCAACCTTCCTTTTATAAAACAAATTATGTTTTCCCCCAAAAAATTACCTCCTAAAAACTCTAATTTATTAAATAGACTAGGTTTAATACTCGTGTGTTACACACGGGTTAAATAGTAATATTTATAAAGAAATTATAACCATTATATTTAACAATTTGTAAATATATAACATTTAAGGAGTTGGCTCCATCAATTTGTATGGTGAAAAATTTAGCTAAATTTTACCTCCCAAACTTCCTATTATAGAAATAAAAATCCCTCCAAAAATTGTCCCCTAAAAGTTTGATTTATTAGATAGATTTATTTTTGAGTATCTAAGTTCAATAGTCGCCAATAAGCTCCAGATCAACCAGTTTAGGAGGAGGCATTTCATGGTCTTTTAATATGGAGGTCATGAGTTCAAGTCTCACTTGATTCAATATACTACTTGAATCCGTGGTGTTGGAAACCTCATCGAAGACATAGGGACAAGAGCAATGTAGCCACGCCACAATGATAGCCGCTCTCCACCTCTTCCACCTTAAACTGACTGTTGAGAAACTGATCTGGTTTACAAACGAAAGCTAATTACACACAGATCTTCTAAACTTACAAATAAAGCTAATAACACTCAAGACGCAACATATGACGTTATGCTAGCAGCATGTGATCTTATAGGCATCCCCTTATGGGGGTCGGGATGGGCGTCGGCCCCTGCGAGTCTTTTTGCCAGAAGTATCAGTTTTTACCCCGATACCTTAAATTTATATATATATATATATATATATATATATAATGATCTCGTCCCCTTTTTCAAAAATTACAGGTATTATATGTATATTGAGCTCGCCTCCGTTAATAATAAACGACATGTATTTTATATACTAGTTAGGTACATACCGTACATGGGCTAGCCTAAAATGTCAAAGTCCAAAGTTAAACTCATTACCTATTTAATTTGTTTAACCCAATTAACAAATTAAAACCATTAGTTAAATGAACCATTACAATTTACAAATTAAACCTAATAACCAATTACAAGTTTGATTCGGCCTCCATAATCCATGAATTCAAAGATTTTTAAGGTCGTCTGGTCGCATTGTAATTCTTTTTCAATGTACCCACCATTTCTCTCGCATCATCATATATTTTAGGTCTTTATTTGTTAAAAATTATCTAGTTTTGTATGTGTAAGATCCGTTATTTGTTTAAATAAAAAATATTAAATATTTAGAGTTATTATTGTTTGCTCAACCCAAATAGAATCATCAATCCAAAACATAGTGATCGGAAAAAAAAATTTATAACACATGTGATTTTTGTCTTTATACTATAAGAGTTCAGAATCCGTCATCGTAATATTTAGAGTTATTATTGTTTGCTCAACCCAAATAGAATCATCAATCCAAAACATAGTGATCGGAAAAAAAAAATTTATAACACATGTGATTTTTGTCTTTATACTATAAGAGTTCAGAATCCGTCATCGTATTGATCTTATATGTAAATTCTGACATATGAATATGATTTTTAAAAGTTTCAGATATGTGCAACCATACAAGCATGGTATAGGTTTCATTGTGAACTGAGCGTGACTTAAAAAAAGGTTGATGGTAGATGCACAATCAACCAAAGATCAACCCCTATTTTGTCTTGTTTTCATTATCTAGTTGATATATAATAATATCATATTATATAATGTTGTTGGTAAAGATGAAACCTTTTATTTATACACATGAGAGGACATGCAAAAGCAAGTTTGTCTTCTATTGTGAATAAGGTATATGTGCTCACTCTCTAGTGATCATCAACAAGTGGGCCCTATATATACATCCTATATGGCTATATACATACTCCTAACAGAAAATAACCAACAAGATAAACTTATAATATGACTTTTTGTTTAACCTTTTAATGGTTTGGTTTAATGCTTAATAATTTAGATTTAACATTCGAAATGTCTGTTTCATAAAAAGAGTCTCTGAATGGTTCAATTAAGTGTTGAATGGTTAATTGACAGAGAGATGCTAAATAGAGCATATACCAACATTACTCACATCTCCATATATACCTCAACATCGTTCTCATTAATAGAGCCTGTTAATGGTTCAGACGTCTTAAGTCTTAACCATTCAGCACTAATGATTAATATTTTGTCAAACAGCCCTTTAACTATCAGCTAAGGGTAGTTTCTACGTACTAAGGGCACACGGACTTGTTCCTCGATTCCCAATCAGGGGAGGAGTTGGAGGCTGGACGACGATGATGTGGCATTCAATCGAGAAAAATGAAACCAGAAACAACTAAAAGAACGATTTGAAACGAAGATTGATGATAAACTTAACACGGTTTATATTAACTTCTTAAAGATGTTTGAACAGTTGATATGAAGACAATGAGAAGAGATATGTATAACAGCACTACATGCATTTTTCCAGCTAACTTGCAGTGGCTAACGATAGCACTAGTACCATTTCCGCTAAACGTTACAGCAACAAAAGCAGGGTTCTTTCCTGCATCCCATGACATGGCGGGAACAACTATCTCCCGGGTCCCATCAGGATGAACGCGGTCCGAGAATGTTTGAGTGTGTGCACTGAAAATCATCCTGCAGATAGACCAAAAGCATACATTTTCCAAACTGATCAGGAAGAGAACAATGAAAATCATCCTACTATGTACTTAAAACTTTTTTGTCAGCGTGTGTAAAAATTTGCATATTCCACCATTATATGTAACATACGCTTCATCGTTCACCATTATATATAAGTAACTGAAATAAAAAGATATACAGTAAGAGAAGAAAATGTTATCACCTGGGCCTAAGAGCGTGGAATATATATTCCGTTGCATTTGATGGAAGCGTTTGTGTTAATTCATATGGTCCATCTCCAACAACTTGCCTAAAATATACACCTTATGTTAGATATGACATCACAAGCATTAACAATATCACAATGTGCAAATAAGCATAATAAGCATGAATGACATGATACTTATCTTCATTTATTTCATTAAACGGTTAATGTATTAAACCTGGTTTAATACATTAGCCGTTTAACGAAGTAAATGAAGATCACTATAATGTCATTCCTATTTATTATGATAACGCAAACAGTATCCTTAATGTGAATATCCTAAACATGTACAATTTATGTTAGATATGACATAATAAGCATTAACGCAAATGGCCAGTAGGCCATTTGCGTAGAAAACTAACTAACTTCGGTCCATATCTATCCTAAGCAAGCAGCCTTTTTACACTACAAAAAACCATCTTGCTTTCAAGAACGCCTTTAATAGTAATTACCTAAAACAAATCTCGACACTTAAGCTGCCATGCCATCATTTTGACCGATACTAGGTGAGATTAGCTTAGCTACGAAAATAAAAAAATCTTCGATGGAGCCTTCTGGCCTAAACAAAGTTGGTTTATCATTCATTCAGTTATCCCTGTTTTTTTATATAATTCGAGTTACCTCTTTTTCAACGGTTCTGCGCTTTCACGCATGCTTCCAGGGTTTTCATCTTGAACATTGTTTGTCGTTTGATGCAACGGAAAGTGAAGCAAGAGTACAGGACCCGACCCAGATAGCATCATGTTTTCTCTCCACTCAAACTCGCGTTTAAGAATCTTGATTCCAGAAGACTCATTGATCACATCCGACACTTGTTCATTCCCTGTTTGTAACTCGATCCGTTCTCTTTCCAATGCTTTCTCAACACTAAACCGTAAATCATTGTTCCCACATAACAACGCCACAGAATTAAGCGAAACAAAATTAACATTTCCAATATCAAAAGCACCACAACCAGCCGAATCCAAACCTGGGAAGCTTCTAATCATCTTATTAGCGGAAAATTCGTTCAAACTATTGCAGTCTCCAATGTCTCTATCTCCAGGAACAACATGATATGGCAGATCAAGAAATGGACCCAATAAACCATGAAACTGTTGCACCACATATGACCATTTTCTTTGACACAGATTTGAACCTTGAGAAGATACATCTCCTAACACAATCAGCATATCAGGCTTCAACAATTCAAATGATTTCTGGTTGAAATATTAACATCAATATGAAGCTTTAATGTCAGAGTCCTTCATATAAAAACATCAATATTATTAGAAACCAATGTTTTAACAACCGGTTTTTATGTCGTATCGGCTTGAGCTTAAAAACGGTTTAACTAGTTGAACCAGGTTAGACAACTTCAACTCCAAAAATAAATCAAAATTCTATAAAAAAAAATCCAAAAAAGTTTTTTTCTAATAAAAAAGTCTACATTATGTTTATGGCATTGGGGTGTTAAATGCATCAAATTCACGATTTCTTAATAGACAATATTCATTTTTTACTTATAATCTTTATTTTAATTCATTTTTCTAATTAAACACCAAGAAATTTACAACAAGGTGGCAGGTAAACGGGTAACAAGTTGCGCCGTCACCCCCTTTTTAATTACAAAACCTAGCGGTACTGAAGACAAAACCTTAGCCCTTAGGGGTCGAAACATTACTATGAATGACCCACTGAATCCTAGTCAACAAGTTCACTTGATCAGGTGAGAACATGGGTCAACGGGTTAAATAAACCTTAAGATTAAAGTCTAAACCAGCTAAATGCAAACCAGTTCACAGGTATAAACCGGCTGAACTGTAAACAAGTGCACTAGTTAAACCGGACAATATCGAACTGGCACACCGTCGGTAAACGGTGTAACTGGCCGGTATTTAAAACATTGTTAAAAACAAAATGGCACCCATTTTATATCAAACAATTGTAAAACTGAAAGAAGCATTTAATCAAACAGTTGGTGTGCAATAAAACAAGTGACATACTTTAAAAAATCTTGAAAAGTAGAAGTCTTTGAAGTGTAGATCCAAGTACCCAGATGCAGAATCACGACCCGATAACATTAAATCAGCAACCATCATAACTTTGAGATCATCTTCCACAGGTGATGGGTTGATTTGGTGATTGTTGGCATTGGGTATGATGGTGCAGGAGGGTGTAGGGAGCCAGTTTTCGTAGAAAGTGTAGAGGAAGATGAAGATGAAGAGAAGGATACGTTTCATAATCATCAAGTTAAAGATTGATGAGAGTGGAAATTTAGGGTTTTTTGAATCAAAGTAGTGATTTCAGTGTTGTTGGTCTAGTTTTCTACAATCAAATCTACCGCGGTCAGGTTTTTCTATTTGTATTTTCTGATTTTGTTTTAACCAAAATGATTAAACTTTTTTTTTACAGCGAAACGAATAAAACCCGACTATTTGTGGTAGTCCAATGGTGAAAGACGATCATAAACGCTCTATGAACACAGAAAGCACCGGGTAGCCGAAGCCCACCTATTTCGGGGAAAACCCGACTCCAATTCGAGGGAAACCCACTAACATGTCTGTCCGTAGGCACGACAACAAACTAGCGGTGAAACCCGTTTGGCTCAAAGATTGAACTTGTGTTGCCACAAGTCTCCCTTCATTGCCCCCATTTGCCCCTTCCAAAGTGGTGCTAGTGGAAATAGAACTTGGGTCTCTTTTGGTGAATCCAAGCCTCTTACCACTACATCACATTGGAAATTGCAAATGATTACAACTAATAATGTTAATTTTATTAAGAATGACAAGGAGTGCTATAATTTCGTCACCCAAGTAAACTCAATGGCAAAAGGTTAGTTATACCCGCGAACAAAGACAACGCTGGTGACAATGCCCATTATTCTAGAGGAAGCTCAAGGCCCAAAGGCCTATTATGATAAAACATTTGATTCACATGAAGCATATTACTCTAAGTTAGACTAACCCATGACCTCCATATTTAAATACCATAAGGTGACTCCTCTCAACCTAGTTGATCTGGAGCTCATTAGCATGCCTTTGGTCAATCACTAAATTGAGATTCAGAAAAACTATGGTCGGGGAGCAGAGGCCGGAACGTAGTCCGGCTACAAGCTTTTGGAGACAGAACGAAGACGTTGAAGATCTCAAAATAAGAAAGAAAGAAGAGCAGGATAATATAGAAAATGGATGGAATGTCAAAAAGAAGAAAAGAAGCAAAGCTAGTGAGGTTATCACTTCCTTCTACATTAGTAACTTCCCAACAGGTTGGTCAAATGCAGATTTCTGGAAACACTTCAAGGGTTTTGGAAAGATGGCAGATGCCTTCGTACCGAAGAAAAAAGATGCATATGGAAACCCTTTCGCGCTTATTAGATTTGTTAATGTGAAGGATGTCAAGGAGATTGAAGGGGTCTTAAACTCGGTGATGATTGGTAATAGTAAGGTTATGATGAATGTGGCGTTATTCAATCAGAGAAGACAAAATAGGGAGCATGCTTCCCATGCAAAGAACGTTTAGGAAGTGGTTCCGATGATTCGTTTTGAAGATGGGTGATAAGTTAGTATGTATGTTGAGGGACATAATCGCAATATATATGTCTTTTACAAGGACCTTATGTCTGGAAGGGTTGATAAAGTTAACAGATCGGTTGTGGTGGAACTTGAGTCTTCCAAATTAGTGTCATCTTGGAAAAATGCTGCCTTTTTTTGGAGTTACAAAGAGTTTAACTATCCTGGAGAACCTGATGTGAAGGATGTCAAGGAGATTGAAGAGGTCTTAAACTCGGTGATGATTGGTAATCGGTTTTTGGTGAATGTGATGTTATTCAATCGGGGAAGACAAATTGGGGAGCACGCTTCCCATGCAAAGAATGTTCATGAAGTGGTTCCGAGGATTCGTTTTGAAGATGGGCGTAAAGTTAGTACGCATGTTGAGGGACAGAATCGCAATATGTAAGTCTCTTACAAGGATTTTATGTCTGGAAGAGTTGATAACGTTAACAGATCATTTTTGGTGGGACTTGAGTCTCTAAATCATTGTCATTTTGGAAAATTGTTGCTCTTTTTGGAGTTGCAAAGAGTTTAAGGTGCTATTTGTTTTTTCTGCAGTCTGTAGGTCTGCGGACCACATCTGCAAACATTTGCAGAAGAAGAGGTGGACCACACCTCTGTAGTCTGCAAGAAGAAGACTGTTTGTTTTTAACTTCTGTAGACTACTAAAATAAACTGGTGGTGGTGTACTGACGGTGGTGTTGACGATGTATGTGTGGACGGTGGTAGACAATGGGTGGTGGTGGACGGTGGTAGACGATGGGTTGTGGTCGATAGTGGGTGGCAGTGGATGATAGTGGTGGTGGAAAGCTGGTGGTGGTGTTGGGTGGTGGAAAATGTGTGGTGGTATTAGATGGTAGTGGTGGACAGTGGGTGGTCGTATTGGGTGTTGTTTAACCCTCTGCAGACCTTAGAAGATCTTAGAAGTGGTTAGACCAAGTCTGCACCAGGATGAGCTCACACAGACGTTTTTAATGAAACGTTTTCGGAAAAACAAACAATCTGCAAACGACAATGTATGCGTGTGGTCTACATGGCGCAGACATGTTTTAAAAAAAAACAAACACCACCTTAATATCCTGGAGAACTTGAAAAAGAACTTGGAGTTAGATGGTTTTCCGAAGGTCGGTGTTAGGTATGTTAGGGGTCTTGCGGCGTTGTTAGTCTTTCCTAATTTGGAGGTCGTCAGTAAGTTTTTAGCTGAAATGAGAGATGCGCGGGCAGTGTGGCTCGAAACTCTTCAGTTTTGGAGGGGCAACCGGTGATGCATTTGAGCATGAATTATTAAATTTACAATACACACCCTTAAATTTAACTATACTTACCATTTACACCGTAAACATGAGTCAGTCATCGTATTATTGTTTTTTTTTCTTTTTCTCTTATTACTTCAACGTACGATGTTTTGTTAAATCTTAAATATGCCGTTCTGGCATGCTTATTTTTGGCTATGCTTCTATGTAAGTTTCATTTAAAACGGAGTTATGTGTGATGATGCACAACTTATCGAACCACAAACATACAACCTTTAAAACTGTTAAGATTTTCACTTTTTAGCCTTACCCATCTAACTTACCAGTTTGTTTGTACTCGAGACGGCTCGATACGGCTTGGTTTGTAAACAAGCTGAGCCTCGAGCGAAAGTAAACTCTACTCGCGGCTCACTTGTTTGACTCATTCAAATCAAATGCTAAATTAAATTATATATAAGTTATAAACCAAAATTGTTATGAATGATTACTTAAATTTATTATCACTCTAATAATCATGTTTCAAATACGGAGTAGATCATAACCATATCTACCTATATTAATAATTGAGTAATTAATCTATGTGTTAACATTTTAGATATGCCACATAGGAAAAATCCTATGTGGCAAACTCTTATTTCATTAAAACTATAGTATTCATGGATCCTATATGAGTCAAATATTACCCGTACATTTTTTTCTTCTAATAATTACATTTATCTTTTTATATATATCTATCTTTAGTTTATAACTAATAAGATAAATGTTGATAATATTTATCTTCTTTTGTATCTATCTTCTTAGTTTATAACTAATTAAATTTATCTCAAATTTAAATTTTAAAATATTCCATCATCCATACATATTAATTATAATCTTTGTACTATTCAAATTCCATATTATATCTATATTACATGTGTTTTTATATAAAAATATATAATTTAAAAGTGTTTTTAACCTAAACCCGTGTGTTACACGGGGTACTAATCTAGTGATCATATATCAACCTAATGATTGTGCCTTGTGAGTTCAAATCAGGACTACAGTAGTTAGTAGAGTGTGTGTTCGTCTGTCAAAGCAAACAATAAATGATCATAATCAATTAAATATGTTTATCGTATTATTGGTTCAACGAGTTAAGATAAATAAAAGTTACTTGATTAATTGATAATCAGTATTAACTTTGATCATCAATACTAAGTAACTTTTTTAATCGGTAGCGAACCTAATGATCAGTATTAACTTAGTCATTGTTAGCAAAACTACCCAGTAGGAGAGTTGATCAACAACTTTTGGTTGTTGAACAAGTTTTTAAGTGATAACAAAGTTACTAATAACAAAATTACTATCACGTAATATAACGACCAATCGTCACGTATTAACTTTGCTACCAAACCATAAGTCTCAATGTCACATTCTTCTTGTACACAAGCATCCTGCATTTGATTCACTTCTACCATCTCCTACCATTTCCTTTCGCCGCCTTGTTCATGCATAATCGAATACAACATCATCAAACAACATAACACATCCAAAAACCATCTATTACCACCCATTTTCATATGGTTGATTAAGTTATTTTAGTTGTTGAATATCATATTTACCATTTCGCAGTACCAAGGGGCAAGATTCGTACCTTTCGACATGATCAAGAATCACAAGACGTGGTCCGGGTGGGATTTTTACTTCTTTTAGAACACTGATTCATATATTACAAGACAACAAGTTAAAGTTAGAATAATGAGAAATTTATATTTATTTATATACTTACTAAATGGGAAGGTCGGTGCTTTGCACCGGCCTCTCCTGTCCTGCTGCGCCACGTTTTAACTTTTTCGTACTTTAACGTATTAACGGTTTTAATCCCCGACTTTTAACGCATTGACGGTTTTAGTCCCCGACTTTTACTAATTGTCGTTTGTGCTCCTGGTGAGTTTTTGACTTTGATCGCTTACTCCACTTTGACATATAGTACGACTTTTACTAATTGTCATTTTAGCCCCGGATAAGTTTTCGACTTTGTTTTCTTACTCTACTTTGACATATAGTACGACTTTCATCGTTTTTTAACATGTGACACATTACGTTTTTTCGTCGTGACTTACAGGGCATGATACTTTTTTTTTCAACACGTATGATGAAGTCAAATACGCAAGACCCGACTGCGTGACCTAGCCGCTGCAACGCGCGGCCTGGTGTTAAATCTAGTTAAACAAGGAAAATGCAACATGGGCAACTTTTGACCCGTTTGACCCATTTTCTTTTATTCTATATTTTCAACATTTTACTCATTTAACCCATTCTTGATAAAAGAGTAAACTGCAGTTTTGGTCTCTGTGTTTTGATACCATTAACAGTTTCAGTCTCACCTTAACAATTTTGGTCCTTGTGATTTTATTTTCTAACATAAATGGTCCGGATTCCAAAACACTAACTCCATCCAATTTTTCGTTAAATCTCTCACACACGCCCTGCATCTGAGGGGTGAAAATGTCATTTATCCCCCTCTTTTATCATGTAGGTTAACATGTTTATTAAGTCGCGTGCCAAAAAGATCGGAAGAAATGACATTTTTACTCCACATGTGAGGGAGACTTAATGGAAAATTTGATGGAGTTAGTGTTTGGGACTCTTTCTGTTAGAAAAGAAAATCACAAGGACCAAAACTTTAAGTGGAACGAAACTGTTAATGGTATCAAAACACATGGACCGAAACTTCAGTTTACCCAAATCGATCCATTCGTAAGTACACGGGTCAAAATTCCGACCATTTTTTCAGTTTATAAACTTGCCTTTCAGTAAGTAGGGGTAACGTGTTGTCGGTTAACAAGCCTTTTTTGAAGTTTTTCTCATACTTCTCAAGATTTAGTCTAGACAACATGGATTTAGTTTCCATGTACATTGATGGCCTTAACAACTTTTCCTTTACCTACAAAATCAGTAAAAAAAATTATCTTAGCTTTTTTTAACAACAATTTCTTATTTTTTTAGTATGAATCAATTCCAAAATCCAAATCCAAATCCAAATATCGCGTTAGTAACATAATCACCTTGAAGTATCCACCCTCAACAAGTGCAAAGAAAACGCCAAATGTGATTGCACGAGGACCCCGAGAAGGTCCACCCATGCCACTAACCAAAGAATACATCACTCCAGAACCAAAACCCGCTACCATCCTAAACTCACACATTAACAACATCAAAAAAACATGTTTCACATTACGTCGAAACAAATGAACATAATAAGGATTTACCTTGTCCGGACATCTATCTTGTCTGTTAACCTTCTCATGACACACAATATGCCCATGTTAGCGCCCTCTAGAACCGCGATATTACGAGCCCCTATCAAAGGCCCATCTCCAAAAACCTGCCATACAACACTTGGCTTAAAAAGACTGTATAGTGTTAGTCACAAAAGCATCCACTAAGGGATAGTGAAAAACAAGTATAGTGAGTATGTGATCACAGCAGCCCTTACATGGTGCAATCTGTGCTTTCGAACACTCGATGTCGGGGGCACTTATAAAAAAAATAGTTAACCTATTTGAGTTTAAAACAATCAAAGTTATTTGGGTTCATTTTTATTAAACAAAATTAAACTCACTGTGTATTTGACACCGCCTATTTCTTAAAAAATTAAAAGCCTAAAGGGTTTTATGTAGCATGGTTAATGGTTTCTCCCTGATTTTTCCCTGGAACAGTTGGTTGACGAGTTTTGACTCCGATCAACTTGGCCCGTATGGAGGGTTGTGGTGAGCTTCCAATGCATTCGCAGTAATGAGGGAGTCTTAATGCCGACGAAAAACACCTATCAATGTTAGAGACAGGGCTTCGAGCTCGGTCCTTGCACCTATGAATGCATCAGTCTATGGCCGTTGCACCAACCGTCGTTCTAAAAAATTGATAACTAAAAGCGAATTAACAAATTACATTGACTACTTTTTGCCTAACAAGAGTAAAGGACCCAAAAAAAATTAAAATCTGTATTGGTTGAGAGGCCTGTTTTCCTACAGTGCAACCTATTTTTTCCCGGCTCGCACCGGACACCAAATCATCAAGAGCTAGCGGCTTTGTACGTGACAGTTTTATAGTGAATGTGAGAGTTATTATTATTGTGGTAGGGACTTTTTTTCGACTCGCACTACGATCACGTGCTCTATCACGTCGCTATCACACAAGCGACTAACGACGCCGCATTACTTATACTCTCGATACAAAGCTTAGATCACAAATGTATACAGAACTGGACAAAAGCATGCAGTAGTAACCTGGGTGAATGAACCAACTAAGCCACCCATGGCCCCACCGCAGGCGGCGCTGGTGAGGGTGGCGACGACATCCTGAACACGTGAAGGTTGTTGTTTGCACTCGGTTTGCGAGTGTGCGGTTGGGTCATTAGAGACATTGTTTGGTGCTAATTCTCTTGGCTTTTCGGCCATCACTGTTGGTTTGATGAAGATGCTGAAATTTCGATAACAAGAAACAGAACCAATATGTTTGTTACGATGATTTTAAGATTGTTTTATATAAAAAAAGAAAATACAAGTGATTGTTCATCAATTTTATTATGCTCGATACTATTTTTTTTAAATGATGCATTTTATTTCTTTTTAACTGAATCTATCTATCTATCTATTCTAATAATTGAGTAACTCATCCACAGAGTTTTTAACCAAAATAGTGTTGGTGGAAAAATTATTTACCAAAATGGTGTTAGTGGAAAACTATTTACCAAAATAGTGTTTTTTAAGTTTTTTTTCTCTCTATATATTCATTTAGAGAAAACTACAAATAACGTCCTTTATGTTTATAGTAACCTGCAAGTTGCGTCCTTTAGTAAAAGTATCTACAAATAACATCCTTATTTTCATGGTTTTTTACCATTTACGACCTTTATACTAACTGGCGTTAGAAAATTCCGTTAAATCCAACCATGTGCTTATCATGTGAGGGTAAAACAGTCTTTTTATACATAAAGGACTATATATGTAATTTTATTTGTTTCTCAATCAATATATAATAATAATAGATACATACATACATACACACTTACACACACAATCACCATTCTTCTCCTTTGCCCTCACTCTCTCCCTCTTCACCACCCAAACCACTACCACCGCCACCCCCACCACCATCAAACACCCCTTACACACCCTCGTCTTCAACGCCCTCCTCTGAATCATAATCCTTATGTAACGATTTGTGTACAGAGACGTGTGATTGTAGTTGCAGAGAGAATTGAAGATGACTATGAGGAAGATGAAGTGTGAAAATTAGGTGATAAAAGCTCAGATTGTGAATTAGGGGAAAATGAGAGGGGATGAAAATGATCCGCATCTATCTAGACTGTTCATCATATCATCACACTCCAAACCCTAATTTCACCAAAACAAAACCAATTCAAATCAAAATCATACACAAATCATCCACAGATCACCGATTACTAACCTTATCGCTTAGATCCCCCATTTTCGAACAACTTCACTTTAAAACAGTAACGAAATAAATCGATCGATCAAACACTTGATCCGTATCACGATCACCGTCAAATCAGAGAAACATACAAAACGAGAGATAGAAATGAAGAACAAGCAGCAACCAGAAGGTAAATACAATGGATCAAGCAACGAACAGAACGAGAGACAAACATAACAGTGCCAAAGCTTCGAAATCACAACAAAGAAGATGAAAATCGATGGAGAGGGAAATGGGTGGAAGTGGGGGTTGGGTTTATATTTTGACTGAATCGGTAGAGTTAATAAAATATTGGAGATGAATTTGATTGGTAAAGCAACAGTAGAAGGAGGCGGTGTATAGTGCCCTATGCGCTAAAGGAATGTGAGTATTTATACTCAATTTTTATTTAATCACACAGGTATAGATGATAAGATGAATGATCCAAGATTCCATAATTAGCCCCTTAAATTTCTCATTCCAGCGCATATTTGGATTTGATTTTTGCTTGGTATGTTGGTGTTGATTTAATCAGATTCGATTGTTGATGAAATATGATCTATTGTAGGTGTGTGTATTTTGTTTTCACTGTATCAATTGATGTGTATGTTTGAGTTTAGTAGGCAGATTTGATTTTGATGAACTTGTTTGACTTCATAGTATATTGTTTTGATCGTACGTTTTGCATGCTCGTAGTTCTCAATCGATTGATAGATTTGCGGTTGGTAATTATGTGGCGATGGATCTGTGGCCGCGGTTGGGAAGTTTTAAAGATTGCAGATATGGAGGTGGTGATTGTTGATGGTTGGGGTGGAAGGTGGAGGGGGTGAGATTATATATGTGTATATATTATATAAACAATGAGGCAAAATAAATTACAAAAATAGTCCTTTACGTTTGAAAAGACTATTATACCCTCACATATGCTGCACATGGTTGAACTTAACTGAGTTTTCTAACGGTAGTTAGTCTAAAGGACGCGAATGGTAAAAAACTACAAAAATAAGGACGTTATTTGTAGATACTTTTGCTAAAGGACGCAACTTGCAGGTTACTATAAACATAAAGGACGTTATTTGTAGTTTTCTCATTCATTTATAAGCATTCATCGTTTCTTTTAACTTTGATTACTTTGAATTTTGAAAGTGAATTAATTTTGTTTTTAATTACATGTTTTAAAAGCTTACTTTTTCTGAACGTTTTTTAGTAACGAATGTTTTAGTCGATCAAATTTTATTTTACTTTTTTCATTAACAATAAATTTTATGAGAGTTTTTGTTTTTAAAAGCTTATTATTATTTTTATTATATTATAAATTAATCGTTTTTGAAAAATGATTTTAAAAAAATAAAAAAGAAACTGGATAACTCAAAATATTTTTTAAGAAAGCATATTAAATAAGTTCGATGAAGACAATTCTTACAGAATTTGAAATTAACACAAGTATTTGTAAATCAAACATTTACTTAAAAAAAACTAAATTAACGGTCATATTTAAAGAGGTTTAAAAAACGTTGAAGAAATTTTTTTTTAATTCTTTTGTAAAACTTTTTTCCAACAGTTTTCATATCAACATTTTTTAATGCAAAAATCTATATCCAATAAAGTTAGGAGTGAAAAACAAAAGGTTTTTAAAAAACACCAATTTAAGAAATAGTTTCTCACTAACACTATTTTGGTAAATAATTTTTTCACCAACACCATTTTAGTAAAAAACTCATCATCCACATGTCATTATTTTAAATACTTCACATAGGATTTTGCTTAGGTGTCATGTTCTAGATTAATTTGATGGGGAATTTTTAGACGGGTCATGGTATGCTCCATATTCGAAATAACTCGGTATGTTTAAATTAAAAATTCAAAAACTATCATCAATTATCTCCTAACTTCATATGTTTAAATACAAAATTTACCAATTATCATGATCTATATCTTAATCTGATATGTACCAATTATCATGAAGTATCTCTTAACGTGATATGTTCAAATAAAAAATTTATCAGTTATTATGATCTATCCTAACCCGATATGTTCAAATTAAAGTTTTACCAATTATCATTTGTTATCTCCTAACCCGATATGTTCAAATAAAAAAATTAACAATTATCATGAATTATCTCATAACCGGATATGTTCAAATAAAAATTTACTAACTATTATAAATTATCCATTATTGTAACATATGATTTTTTATATGAATATATTTGTAAACTAGTTTAGTGTCCGCGCTACGCTCGGGAACACAACATTCAAGTGATGCTTTTAAGGATATTCGTGAATGTTCCAATCAGTTTTGAAACAAAACCGTGGTAAACCAGAACACGAAATATATTTTTAAAAATTAAAATTTTAGTATAGCAATATTATACTCAAATTAAAGAGAATAAAATGCTCAGTTTTATGGTGTAGTTTATTTATTTTTTTTAAAAATCCATATAAAAAGGTTATGTATATTTATAAAACACTGAGGTCTTTAATTGTATGTTATTATTAATTTTATCCATAAGTTTCATTTTCAAACCCTATAAAATATAAATCAACTCATGTACACCCCTTGTAGTAGAGGGTTAAAAATATAAATACTCTTATATTTTTCAGAATTCTCCAAAATATTAGGGGACTAAAAATGTAATTAGTTTTATGATAATATATTTTCTATACATGTTTTAAATAAAAAATCATTATTATAAAATAAATTCTCAAATGATGACACATAACCCAGAAGCTTTAAAATGATGCCACATAAGTTTTTTTGGTTTTGCTATATTATATAAGGATATCCATATCGATTTAGTAATATGATTTTTGATATGAATATATTTGTAAATATACAAATCGATTTAGTAAGGGATATGTTAAAAATAAATTTGATATCTAAATTTAGTTAAACCTATAAAACTAAAATCCGTGTAGTACACGAGTACTAATCTAGTTATTTAAATAGTTTCTAATCTTGTATGTATAAGTTTTTTCTTTACAAGTTTACAAATTAAATACTTTTGTTTTTTTATATTAATTGTGCTTTACAACGAAGGGGCCTAGTCTTTACAACAAACTGTGTCGCTAGCATTTATTGGATAACAAGGGGCCTTGTCTTTTAAAAACTACATTCATGGATATTGGGCTTATTACTATGCATGACCTGTTGGACTTGATTGAGTAGCTCAACAACCTCGAGTGCTAGGAAACCAAATGTATCAAATGCAAATGGTATAAAGTATAAACATGTGTTGGTTGTCAATGCACACTTTCTCGTGTTTGGACACCTTACATGAAGCAGCTTGACCCACTATGAAAAAATTACTTCCCAAGTCCACAAGAGGGGAAACCACTATTAGATTCATACACATGTGTCTCCCTCTTATCCGTTAAAGACCAAAATGTCAGTTGGTATGAATGTGGATCTTCCTTTCAATGGGTTCATTAAGAAATTCACATATGCTTCTTTCTTAACAAATATCCTAACATGTCAGAATATGTCAAACTTGGAATAAGTTTGATCAGCGTTTCAGCGGAGGCGTAAATGCATGGAAAAATTGAGTTAAAACGGAAGTAAGTAGTTACAATTAGGTTTTGTTTTTTCCACCTATATGCTACTTTTGAGTTCCAGCTGATTTTACTTTGATTTGTGACATGGAATTTATAAACTAGTAACAGAGGAGCAGATTCTCTACTTTTGAGTCATCTATTTTTTTTTTGTCTTTTAGTGCAACTTCAGATGTTTAAGATTTTAGTCTATCAACATGATATATTTACAACTTTTACTATTTGACTTTAACTTAATTATGATTTTTGGACTCCTAAATCTGGATGTTTACACTTTAGAAATTTTTTTTTTCATAAATGTGTGGGACTAAGTCACATATGCGTGAAGAGGTTGAAAAACGACTTTGTCACCGCAACGCACGACACATGTCAAAGCCGAAACGGGCCAATTAAAACTTAACCGCCGCATCGCACGCCATATGAATTCTGGTTCTATTTTCACACAGATTTAGAAACTTGTTATTGAATAGTTGTCTTTCAAATAAGTATATTTTGGAATACACTAAATCATCTTTAATCTGAAAGTAATGGAAGGATTCAAATGTTATCAGATGTTCACACTGGAGACAAAACAAACTTTTTTTCATCAACGCGTGGGACTAAGTCACATACGTGTGAAGAGGTCGAAAAACGACTTCGTCGCCGCAACGCATGACACATGTCAAAGCTGAAAATAAGCCATTTAAGACTTCGCCGCCGCATCGCACAATTATGGTTCTATTTATACTAATTATGAAACCTATTCTTGAACACATGTAACAACTTTAATCTGAAAGTAATGGCACTAAAACAACTTATTCCTTAACACATGCCAATTCCCAATGCTAATTAACTACACAAGCACTATACGACTATTCTCGAATCTTTAATCAAACTAGATTTAATACCAGGCCGCGCGTTGCAGCCGCCGGGTCACGCAGTCAGGTCTTACGTATTTGACTTTGTCATATGTGTTTAAAAAAAGTCTCGTACGTCACGACGAAAAAACGTAATGTGTCACATGTTAAAAAACGATGAAATATCAAAAGTTAGAGGTCAACACGATAACAGTATTAAAGTCGTACTATATGTCAAAGTAGAGTAAGAGAGCAAAGTCGAAAACTTATAAGGGGCTAAAATGACAATCAGTAAAAGTCGTACTATGTGTCAAAGTGAAGTAAGAGATCAAAGTCAAAAACTCACCAGGAGCTCAAATGACGATTAGTAAAAGTCGGGGAGTAAAACCGTCAATGCGTTAAAAGTCGGGGATTAAAACCGTTAATACGTTAAAGTAAGAAAAAGTTAAAACACGAGGTGACAGGACGGGGGAGTCCGGTGCAAAGCACCGACCTTCCCTATTAGTAGTTATATAGATATAGATATTAAAAAAAATATCTCTCTTATCTTATCCTGTATACTAACTACCCCTAATCTATCTCTAAACATCTCGTTCCTTATCCGGTGCAATGTTTTCAGCCCATACCCATCCGGTGCAATTGCTAGAGCACGGGAGAACGAAGAGTAATGATTTGGTGTGCAATTTTAAGGCCCGTTTTCAACCGATAGCAGTAATAATCATAGTTGCCCAAATGCAAAAATCTTTCTAGACACGTCCATGGTTAAGGAAAGTTATAATTAATCTAATATTTGTAACTTGCAAATTGATGTCATGGTGTTAACATATGACACGACAAGGTTTAAAGCTTCACGGTGAACAAAAATCAGAGCATTGCAATTGTGACGGCCGACGAGTCAGTTGCTGAAACAAGAAGCAAGGTTTTGATTCCAAATTGAAAAGATGAGGACAAGATAAGATGCATTGAACCTGGACACTGAAAATGTATGCTTATAAATAACCCAACCAACTGACCAACAACATATCAGTGATCAGTCTAACCTTTACCAATGGAGGAACTGAAGACGAGAAACGAAGAACTCGAGAGAGAGCTAATCAAAAGCCTCCAAAGGGAAGAAAACATAAAGACGGAGCTGCAAAGATTGCGTGAAAGGGTGCGTGTGGCAGAGGAAGCAGAGGAGCGATTATGCTCACAGCTTGGTGACCTTGAGGCTGAGACAGTAGATCAGGCTCATGCATACCGAGCCCATCTGGTCGCCCTGATGGATCAGCTCGAAGCTGCTCACAAGTTCATTGAATCAGCATCCTAAATAAGAGCGTGTTCGTTCAATTTCTGTTTTCCCTTAGTTGTGTAAACCCTGTTTGTATCATCAATTATATGATAACAGACCTACCTTTAGAGATTGTTGATGTCATATATGGATAAAAATGTTCTTAATTATTGCATAATAAAAAGCACCATATGGTCATGCATATCATTACATGAAAAATAAAAACTGCTACCAAACCATAAGTCTCATGTCATAAGCATCCAGCATATAAATCACTCCTACCGCCTCCCCTTCGCCGCCTTGTTCCTGCATAATCGAAAAAACGTCTTCATACAACATAAGCACATCCAAACACAATCTCTTACCACCCATTTTATAACAGCTCCTATTGCAGTTGTACCTTTTGAAAGTGATCAACCTCGAACTAATTCATTTTAAACCTAAGAAACAAACATACCAAGTATACTCCTACTTATAACAAAGCTATTATGTGGTGGGTGTGTCGGGGCAAACCTTATCTCTTACTACCCATTTTAGAAGAGCATCCGATAACCTTTTTTTCTAACCTTTTAAACTAACGTTAATAATCAATATTACCATTTCAAAGTACCAAGGGGCAGGATCCATACCTTTCGACATGATCAAGAATCATAAGTCGTGGACCAGGTGGGATGCTTACATCTCTTAGAGCACTGATTCACATATTACGAGATGATTATTAAAAGAGAGAATAATGAGAAATTCTAAATGGCAAAAGAGCGGGTTCGACGATACAGGTAGGCTATGATCAATCTTAAAACATTTTTGAACGATTTTGAAGTTACTTGTATATAACTAGTGTGAGCTCTGATTAAAAAAAGCTACTTCGATAATATATTCTATTAATAGAACGATTTAAAGAGTAAAAAGTTTTATGCATAAAAAGTGCGATTTTACAACTTTTGGCACGTTTCCTTTTATGCTATCGTTTTAAATGTTACATGTTTGAATTGTTAGAGATAAAGCATACCCAAATCGACCCGTTCATAAGTAAATGGGTTAAATTGTAACATCCTTTTTCCTAAAAAGTTATGAACTTGCCTGTCGGTAAGCAGGGGCAAAGTGTTGTCGGTTAACAAGCCTTTTTTGAAGTTTTTCTCATAACTCTCAAGACCGAGTCTAGACAACATGGATTTAGTTTCACTGTACCTCACATCTTCAATTGGTGGCTTTGAGAACTTCTCTCCAACCTGCACAATGGGTAAAAAGATAATCATACTTTACCCTCATATAATCATCTGCTTCGTTGCAGTAGTATATAACCATTGTATAACTAATATAAAATCGATTAACCCTTTCACCCTCAATAACTAAAAGCAAAATACGTTTACTCAAACATTAAAAACTGACATGACGACTTGAAATCATAATATTCGGATAATCAGTTTTAATATGTGCCAGTGAGGCTTTTGCCCCTGGACACGTTGTTTCTTTGGTGTAACAACCGAGGTTCAATCCTGGTGCCATATAGGTGTAGGCTAGATTAACGTACCTTGAATAGTCCACCCTGAACAAGTGCAAAGAAAACGCCAGACGTGATTACATTAGTAGCCTGATTAGGACCTCCCATACCACTAACCAAAGAAAACATCACTCCAGAACCAAAAGCCGCTGCCATACTGCAATCAAGCAATAATAACATAAAAAAAAGTTTCACGTGCGTCTAAACAAACTTGAAAACTTAACATACAGTTATCATAATTCATAAAAATGAACTTAAAAAAGATTTACCTTGTTTGGACATCTTCCTTGCCTCTTAGTCTTTTCATGACACATGATATTCCAGCGTTAACACCCGTCATAACAGCAAAATTACGAGCCTGTATCAAGGGTCCACCTGCAAGAGCCTATAAGACAACAACTGGCTTAAAATTACTAAACAGAAATATTAGTTAGGTTTATTCTAGCTTACGTAGTTTCCTTTGTAATTGTCTCTATTATATTGATCAATGATATAATATAGCTTACGTAGTTTTCATTATTCTATATGATATCAAAGCCTTAAGGTTCTTGACGCGACGTTTGCCACCAAATATTGATTAGTCGTTTGCCTTCTTCCTCGTTGACACTCTTGCGTACTTACTTTATTACTCTTCTTCTCACTCTTGTGTGATGGCTTATATACATATATAGACTAGTTTAACTTTTTTTCAAGTGTCGCCTCATAGCTCTTGTCACCGAAACACATGTCGTTGCTATCATACCTCATCTCTTCCTTTTCTTTTTGCCATCACAGTTGTAGCTCCTACTGTTGTTGCAGTCGTAGCCTTGTTACCAACTTACCATAGCTCATTCGACATGCCTTTTTGCCGTTTTACCGTTCTTTTGGTTTTTCTCGTTGTTCAGGTTTGTACGTTCTTATACCAATCTATTCATTGTTTTTTTTTCTCCAGTCTAATTATTCAATTGAGTGTTAGAGATAAAATATTACTTAGTGGTTGTTTGTTTCAGCTTTTTAACGGTTCAGATGTCTGAATGATTCAGTACTTAATGGTTCAGAGTTCAGACTGTTTGTTTCACAAGTAGATGTCTGAATGGTTCAGACATTTACCTCTGAATGGTTAAGCATTATACAAAGTCTGAATGGTTAAGACCGGTCAGATATTTGTCTTTGAATAGTTAAGCAATATACTAGCTCTTAATAGTTAAGACCTCTTAATGATTCAGCACTTAATGGTTCAGACCTGTTATTGGTTCAGCACTTAACCATTCAGATGTTACCACACAGCCCCTTAGGACTTAGGGTTTATCATAGCAACCATTAACAAAAACAGAGCATATGACTTGATAATATTTTCCTTTGTATTTGTCTCAATTGTAGACCAATAAATAAATGATTAACTCACAATTAGATCACAAATACATAAACAACACAATTACATCAAATCCCCAAACCCTAAAATAACTAAAACAATTAAAACCAAGGCAAAAACTAGGGCAAAATGACGAACCTGAGCTTGTTGAAACGAAGCCATGGCCTGGGGATTAAGTGAAGCGCCGGACGGTGGAGTTGCCGGAAAAGTTGAAGCGGCGTCTTGAGTGAGTGAGCCCATCAAGCCACCAATAGCTGCACCTTGAGCGGCGCTAGTGAAGGTGACAACAGCAGCTTCAACAGGTAAAGATTGTTTAGCGAGCCAAGTCTTGAAGCCATGTTCTAATTCTTTGTATTTGGTTTGAAATTGAGCGACTGGGTTGTTGAAAACGTCTTTTGGTGTTGTTAATTGATCTTGATTGCCGGCCACCATTGCTGTTGTTGATGATGAAGATGATGAAGATGATGTTGAAATTCGGTGGATTGGGTTTTGATTGTTTGTTGGTATTTATATTGAAGGGGTTTTTTCAAGGTTTAATAATGTTGAAAACTAACACGTTTAGGTTAAAATGGAAAAAACATAATTGTGTATCCATCTTATTGTACTAAATTTTTTTTTTTAAAACACTAAAAGGTGGTGCAATGGTCTATGATCAATGCCCTCAGAAATGTAAAAATCGAGATTTAAATCAAGAATCTAAGATCAACATGTGTTTTCCGTCAGTATTGGGGCTCTCACATTACTTGGAATGTAAGGAAGGTTTACTACACCACTCTTTACGGCCAGGTTGATCGAAGTCGGGACTCGTCGACCAAGTGTTTTAAAGAATAAAAGGAAGAAAAAAATGTTTATTGAGTCGGATCCCTGAGGTCTTATTAAGTGTGATTTGTTGGAAAAAAAGAAATTTGTGTTCTTCTCTCCTTTAGTCTCTCGTGGATGAGATGAAAACAAATGATAATAGAAGTGTTTGTTATAAAGGCGAATGTATGTATGCCTGAGTGAGTCGTTGCCTTGGATATGGCTCAATTTAATTTCCTGTGTACTAAAATCTTCTATTTTTTAGTAAATTACACATCGTATTTTAAGTTATAACAAATTTCACATTTGATCCTTCAACTAAGGAAATAACAAAAAGAAACGTTCTTTATATTCTTGTTTTGTAACACGTTAGGTCCTTTGCCTAAAAGTAATTAAATATTTTTATTAAGTCCAATTATATACATTTCACATAGGGTATTTTAGCATTTTTAAGCACATTTTCAAGCCCTAATTATTTTTTATGAAAGTCATTCTCTCCACCTCCTTTATTTTCTCAACCATTTTTTATCTTCAAGGACCACTATCTCTAAAAGATGAAAGATTGTTTTAGGACAGCAATGAAGTAACTAAATTATTGGAAAAAACGGTCAACCAAACCCTTCGTATTTCAACGATGAAGTGACTAGACTTAACAAAAATATTTAACGCCCGTTAGTGGAATAGACTTGATATATTACAAAACATGAACAAAGAGGACATTTCTTGTTATCTCCTTAGTTAAATGACGAAAAGTAAAATTTGAGATAAACTTTAAGAATGAGAAGTTTACTTTACTCTTTAGCTTTATTTTTCGTTTATGTATACAATACCTCTAAGCAATAATATTTAAGATAATGATAATAAACTTTCGGATATTGCTAATAATATACATGAAAATGATGATTAATGTGATAAAAATGAGACGTTTTGTTATAAAGTTGTTTCATGAATATATGATATCTCTGATTAGAGTATATAGTATTGAAATAGAAAAAAGAATTTCACTACTGTATGAATTTACCATAATTTTTTCATTATTATATGAATGTACAAAAAAAATATTTTAGATACCCCTGTTTTTTGGGGCTAGCTCCGCCTCTGGTTTGTTACTTCAATTGGTTTGTTTTATAAATATTTAGGATTGTATAGATAATAACAATTTTGAATAACGATAAACCAAACGATCAGGTTAAGCTAGACCGATTGCTCTACATATTTGATACGTTGATGATTCGTTAGTCGTTACTACGGGTTGAATCAATTTTTTTATTTTTCAAATTTGTTATTTCTACTATTTTTTATTTTGGGGTAACTTTGTAGAAACATAACTAAGTTTCGATTTTGTTCCAATTAAGTCACTTAAACTTTGTTTTGTTTCAATTAGGTAACTTATCTTTAAGTTTTGTTTCAATTAAGTCATTCAAATTTTGTTTTGTTTCAAGTAGATAACTTATCTTTAAATTTTGTTTCAATTAAGTCACTCAAACTTTGTTTTGTTTTAATTAGATAATATAAATTTACTTTAATATTTCAATCCTATATATGTGAATATTATTTTTTTTTAAATTGTGAAACATTTTTAATAAATGAAAATTTATACAAATTCCAAAAAAATTAATAATGGCAAAAAATGTTTTTTTAATTATAATTTGTGTGTTAAAAATCAATTTTTACATGTTATACAAGTTAATTATTTATGATTAAAACATATTTCTAAAGTCAAGTTACTTAATTGAACCTAAATTGAAACAAAACTTAAAGATAAGTTACCTAATTGAAACGAAATAAAGCTTGAGTGACTTAGTTGAAATAAAATCAAAAGTTGGTTATGTTTCTGTGATATTTTCACTTTTATTTATTTATAAAGATTTTCATAAATTATATCCGAATGAAAGAAAACTATTATAACTTTTCTGGTCAATAAAAGGATGTTTATGCTCAACAAAGGTAGAGGTTGGTGACTTGGTGGTATGTTTATGGTCAACAATAGGGTGTTTAAAGAGCTTAACGGTAATTAACTAATCAATGTGGACCTTTGATTACAAAGAAACTTTAACATATGCATGTATGTGTACAATAATTGCTCTCAACAACATAACCCGGGTCGTGCGTGGCAAGATTTTTACTCAGTCTTAACAACTCGTCTTTTTTTAACACAAACGCTCTGAACCAGAGCGCAGTCTCTGAATCGCACAAATTCAGAGCTGATTCAGAGTTAAACAAACAGCCCCTAAACCAGCTAACAAGTGTTATATATGTACGAGGTATAACGACAGTAACGAAACTACAACAAGACACGTTGATACGTAAGCTTGTAAAATGGCATTTGACGTTGTGTTTGTCGGCTTATACCTTCCCGTCCTGCCATTTTTAATACGAGGGGATATCATCGGGTCGGGTTGGGGTGTTTGCTCCATGCTGCATTACAAATCAACAAGCAAAGATTTAGTCATTTAGATATTAGACATTTAGACGATATTAGTCACCACCTATGTATGATATATAGAAAGTTACCCGTTGTTAATGCCATTGGGGCAAAAGATAATAGCGTACTCATACGCGTTACACGTAAACGTGCTCGTGCCATCATCAAACGCGTAGCTATAAGCTCGTGGACACGCTCGTTTAAAGATACTAGAATAGTAAGACGGTTTGCATGTGGATGGATTCGCATATTGCCCGCTACAACAATATTGATCGATATTAAATGCACCACAAGCACTATTGCACGCAATAACTCCGCCTGCACCACCACCACCATCGCCACCCACCACCTGAAGCTCTTTCGGGCACCCCATGTTAATATCCGAAGCACAACCAGTGGCATTACATCCGCCTAATGTGGACCGTGGCACAACAATGAGTGGTAGATTGTAACCGTCTACAAAACTAACATCATAATAATCCAAATTGTTGTAACCACCGACGGTTATCTCGAAGAGGGATGCTGGAGGCGTCGCGCCCATGCCACCACATTCGATCTTGCCACCGCAGTCCGCAGTTTCACATTTACCTAGACAAGAAATTAGTTACATTTGGATACCAAAAAGTTAAAAAAAAATTATCAAAACCGACCCATGTACAGTCTTAAAAAACCAAAACGCTCAGTGTGACCCTGACCTGTACCAGATGCATCAAACGTGCAGCCAGTTCGAGCCCATACTCTCCCGGACCACTTAGGGGTAAAAGGGATTTGTGCGCTTTGGCCCGAATTCAGTTGGAACCCGGTGGTTGGAAGTGGTGTTGATCCTGCACCCGAAAGCGTTGCAGGCCATATTGTAAACGGGCAGTTGTTCGTTATAGTGAAGACAGAAGCCGATGAAAAACCAAATAAAAACGACACAAAACATAATAAAAAGGTGAATCTATAGGTTGTTGATGATGTTGTAAGCATGTTAAACCGTTAGAATTTTTGTTTTATTGTTTTTTTTTTCTTAAAATGCACTTGGTTTGTTCATATATGCCTATGAGAGCCGACATTAAGGTTGCTTTAACCAAAAGGATCTATAAATGGTGGCCTTTGAAGTAAGTGATACCTTTCTTTAACAAATGTGTGAGATCCAATCAGAAATTAACTCATGAAGGGTGCATGTGTTAAAATGTATATTATATTTGTGTTGAATCGGGTGAGTTGACTCAGTATCCTAGAGTGGGGTGTAGGTAATAGGTTGCATAAAGATGGATGTGAAAAGGGTCTAATTATCTAAAGATTCATAGGTTGCTTAGTATGTAGAAGTAAAAAACAATGTTTTCATAAAAAAGCAAACAAGATTCCATCTTATGATTATTAATAATTTAATATTAAAATAAGTTTTTTTATTCATTTATAATTTCGTTATACTAATTACATTAATGTGCACTAATTACATTAATGTGCAGTGACGAATTTAAAAGAAACGTTCAGGTAGTGAAAAACTGCATTTTTAAATTTAAAGGTATATTGTTACATAAAATAGAGAAAAATAAAATTTTACGCTAATTTTACACTTCGCTGGAAAAGTTGAGCCCCTCACTTATATCTGCCCCTGTTAACGTGTGATGTACGTGTGTAACGATGAATGACTTTGTTTATGATTTCATTACACACATAATGTATGTGATATTAACGTGATTAGACATATACATGAAATACTCTTTTGTATCGCACTTAGCGGTGTAAAATGATGTAGCATTCAAACAACAAACTTCAGCTCGATGCGACACATTTATGACTTTGTCACACATGTCAGTGGCAAAACTTAGGGTTGCTAACAAGCCGAACAGAGCCAAGGTGAGCTCGGGCTCGGCTCGTTTATAAACGAATTGAGCCCGAGCTGGCTTGCGAGCCAACTTTTTTATTTTATAAAAAAGTAATAATTATTTTTTATACATGTTGATATATATATATATAACAAATAATATATTTTATATTTATAACTATGATAACTTTTGTATTTTTATACTTATTTTTCCGGTTAAAATTTGTGAAAATGACCGTATGTTTATGTTTGTATGACATTTCTCATTTATTTAAATAATAATATGTCATAATGTTGGTGTATAATTTATATAATGTATAGTTAAGGTTTTAATATAAACGAGCCAAGGGGTCGGATAATGAGCGAGCCAACGAGCCGAATAACGAGCGAGCCACTAGCTGAACTAACCTCGGCTCCGGTTTGGCTCGTTTAGAAATAAAGCTGAGTCGTGTTCGTTTTAAACCATGCTTATTTCGACCGAGCCACAAGTTCAAGCTTTTTAAACACCTGTGTCGAAACCATACATTTTTCTTTCTTCTTCTCTAACTAAAAAACCAGATGAACATTTGGCCGGGAAAAACATTAACTATGTTATTAATGTTCCTCTTTCTTTCTTCATTTTAACACTCCACACAACTTAGAGGGTCTAACAGACATACAAAAACTTTGTTTGATACCCTAATTTTACATGATTATAGCCTAAATTTAGCAAACAGGAGGATCAATGGACCCCTTAAATCCGCCCATGACATGTGTTGTTTTAGTGGCACTGTCGTGACTAACCATAAAGAGAAATAATGTCATGTCTCACAAATTGCGATGTAGCACTTGACGTAACATTACAACAGAAAACTTGTTAATGGACTTAGTAAAATGAAAAACAAAACAATTTTAAAAACACAAAGAAAAGAACAAAAGAAACAAAATAAAAGAAAAAAAACTGAAAAACAGAATAATTTTTTTAGATCCAATGATTGAACCCGGATCAGTTATAAGCTGAAACAATGTAGTCACCATTGGGCTAGCACACTTTCTCCAAGACTAACAGAGAATGACAAAACAACCCGCCAGAAACTGATGGTAAAACGTGAAAAACTTATAAAAAGGTATTTGTGTAGAGGGTCGAGTATAACATAGTGGTAACACATAGTCAACCACAATCCCGGGCCAGGCAAACACAATCTAGCCCGACTAAAGATAAATTTGTTTGGGAAAGTTAGCCCAGCTTGAGGTCGACATCTCATGGCAAGGCTTGGGCCCCAAGTCACCACCTTGAGAAAGACTTCGTAATTCCCCTGCCATTACTAATCGGATTGCCCAACCCACAACGTCTAAAGTCCATTAGGGTTGTGAGGTTTCATTCCCTATAAATAGAGGAGGCTATCATATCACAACTCATCCCATTTACACCCAACGTGACATCTCATTTCGCTTTCTCTAGGGAATCTATTTCTCCTTCTTCCCATCTTCCTAATATAATAACTTACCCCAACTTGCCTTGGGAAACTCTTGTTTTCCTCCTGGTGGAATAATATCATCATTATCATTTAAAGTCTTCTTCTACTAGTAATTGTTTGCATAATCCTCATTTAAAACCTGGTTCTACTAACAACTATTCTCACAAAGTCGGATCCTCTCTAGTTAACATAACGTTTATAAGCTTGGTCATATCCAACCGCCTTTGGGTAGTGGGTTCCCCCTAAAATATTGAGCGGGCCAAGTCACCAGTGTTGTTTGTGTTAACGGGTGACGTTTCACCAATGAGTGTACGTGGGTGGCTGAGCTTATAGTACGCGTTGTTGTTCAAATGAAAACTACCAATGACAGTCTCATTAATATAATAGACATACATTATATAATACTTAATTTATAATTTCAGTCTACTTAATAATTTTCATTCTTTCACTCATAACGATAATTATGAACAAAATAAAAAAACATGAGAGCGAAATCAAATGTACATTAGGTGTAAATATATAATTGTAATAATATTGAAACTGTTTTGTAATAAAAAAAGAAAATGAAAATTATTATTAATTAAACTTTTGTATGAAATATTAACGATAACAACACCTTTATATATTAAGCAAAAAAGTTATATCACACAATGTGAGGTTTGAACCCAAGACTTAGAGGTGAGTTATTCTAGAAAGCCAAAAAATCCTAGAAAGTCTAAGAAGGCTCCCTGGTCATCGGATCATAAGAACAAAGGCCATGATTTCCGCGGTGGTAAACTTGCAAATACCAACAAGTTTTTATTAAGCAGAGGGGCACATTTGTAATTACACGCCCTTTACCCCATTTACCTTCCCGAAACACGTTTCTTTCTTCATTTGTCACAACAAACCGCCTAGTTTCACTCTCACACTAGATAACACAACCATATTCTCACCCAACTCACACGAACGCTTTCTAAAATCTTAGATCATCAACAAACAAATTGGATATAACATAATCAAAACCTACTAATCCACTAATTTCATCACAAATTGAAGAACAAACAACATCAAATAAACATTCGTGTTTATGAAGTTTGAGGAATAAGCAACATGAACTAAGAACGAAGAAGTGCAGAAAAACACGAAGAAGAAGCAAAAAGAACAAAATGACGGTAATTATTTTAAAAACCTAAGGTTTCTTTATCATTGTGTCACATTGTTTTAAACTAGAACATATTGTGTTATATTGTTTAATCATTGTGTTATAGGTGTGCTATATATTTTATTATCGTGTTATATTAGATCAATTTGGTGTGAAGTTCATCACTATCATTGTGTTATTGTTTTAAATATGATTTAGGTTGTGTGATTTTAACCGTCGTTGAGTTATTTTATTATAGTTGAATAGTTCCAGACTTTGAGTTGTTTGATTGTAAGGTACAAACAAGTATGGAGCTATTGTGTTATTGTGCTATGATAACTTGTAATACTATATATCATTTAGGTTGTGTGAGGTCTTAATAGTCATTGTGTTATTTTCTCATAGTTGTATAACAAAATGGATCTATTGTATTATAGTTAGTCTTGTACAATTTTGTAATTGTGTATATATAATTAAGGTTGTGAGATTTTAGATCAATTTTTAGTGAAGTTCATCACTATCATTGTGTTATTGTGTTATATATGATTTAGGTTGTGAGATTTTAACCGTCGTTGTGCTATATTCTTTTAGTTGAATAGTTTCAGACTTTAAGATGTTGGATTGTAGGGTGCAAACATATATGGAACTATTGTGATAGTGTGAGGATAACTTGTAATAATACGATATATCATATTATAGTTGTATAACAAAATGAAGCTATTGTGTTATAGTTAGGTCTTGTACGTATAATAAATGGAGCTATTGTGTTAAAGTTACTTTGAGTCATTTTTTCATGTGTTAAATTTTGTTCTATCAGGTGTTATACAGAGAAAAAAAGTGAGATTACAAAAGAAGTGCTTTATCCATATTAATAATGACAAGTTTAACTCAATAGAGATTGATGTTGAAGAAACTAAGAAAAAATGTTAGTGTACATAATTATTTAATGAATAATGAATGTGCATTGTGTTATTGTGTGATATGATTATTTTATTATTTCTTTGCATCTGAAGAGTAGATTGCTGAAGATAACACGACATTAAAATAGTTACAAGGACGGATAAAAGAAAAGGAAACAAAAAAAACACAACAAGTTGTAACTAAAAAGGAAAGATCTCGCGAAAGATAACAGGGAAAAAAAAAAGAAAGTTACATGAAGAATCAACAACTTCTAAGATAGATGGAGATCTTCAAGAAAAGAATATTCAACATTTCTCTTGCAATGGTGAATAGAAGTTGCAAGTAAGATGTTCACCAAAACTCCTTGTATTTTGATAGGTTCAATTGGATCGTTAATATCGCTCAATGATCAGAATAATTCGTACACAAACACAGTTCAATCACAAAACACAATTCATACTAATAATTCTCTTTTGTATATTGATGATCAAAGCAGATTTGTAGTACAAGTGCAGGAGAAAATAAATCACACACACTTAGTTCTCTCTCTAACGTGAATAGTGATCTAGCCTCTCTCCTCACACTCTCTCACTACATGCTTTAAAGCAACAATTACAAGTTTAAGGAATATAACAAAATAGACCCTAAACTATACATAAACATATAAACAAATACAAAGTAAATCTTAACTAGGAAATAGCCCTAACAGTACTCCCCCTAAGATTTATCTTTGAATCTTCAGCAAAAACTTCAACAGCTTTCGTCTTTTTCAGCTTCAATCTCTTTCACCAATCTTCTGGTTCTTCTTTTACATTCAGCAGTTCTCTTCCTTTAAATTCTTCTTGTTCCTTCAGTGCTTCTTCTATGCAAGACTTGAACTTTTCAGCTATCTTCGCTTGTCTCGGCTTTGACTCATTAGTAAGGATTGGGCAGGCATTCATGCGTCTCAGAGAATCAAGATTTAAACCTGCAAAATCATTGTTAGCGTAAAATTCATAAGGCATCTCCTTCCCCTTGACTTGTACTTCTAACGTTCCCTTTGTAGTCACTCTCATAAACTCTATCTCTGGTAAGTCAACCTTCACAAGATTAGAGTTGAGCAATGCCTTCCTTACTCGAATCTTCTCAGATGCAGCAGCTATCACCTCTATCATCACCACAAACAGTTTTCTATCGGCTTCAGCAAGCTTATCTTTGCACTTTTCAATTCTATAACTCCTCAAAAAATCGATGTATGATGGATGCAGTAACTTCAGGTCAAAGGTACTGAATAAAGTGATCATATCTTTATCCCAATCATCCAAATTTCGAACAAGCTTCAACTCAAAAGTTTCTTGATTGTAGAAAACTCTAAGTATTGGCTTTGTCATTTGAGAACCATCAATCACTTTCAGTCCCGGATTCGTTACTTTATCAAAATACTCATCAGAAAATTCTTCCAAGTACATGTCCTCACTAACAACCAACTTCTTTTTCTTTCTTTCTTTCTTCGCTTGCACATAAGCACTATCCTCCTGTTGACCTCTGAAGTCCAAATATTTCGGTGATCGGCTGAGTCCGGCATCAAGCAGTATTGCACATTTATCACCACGCTCAGCATGCGTGTGATTTATCAGTCTAAGTTTGTGCAATTCTTTCAGATCTTGAACTTCTAACTTAAAAATGCTAGAGTAGTAATGGTATACGTCACATAAACCATTAACTCTTTTGATCATGAATGCATCAAACACCTCGTCATATTTCCACGCTATAATCTTTACCTTCTTGGACTTTTCCGGTACGATCATCGAATCAAGAAGTTCAGCAATTGACTGACCCTTGCTCAGCAGTGATCTAACAACATCACCTGTTGTGGCTGATTTGTGCCATGATTCACGTACATCCATAGGTATGTTATATGACTTAGCTTCACTTGGGAACATGTCCATCAACTCATGCCTTTTCTTATGTGCATTCTCAGGTAACGCCATCACCGGTATCTCTTCTGGTCCGAGAACCTTGTATCTTTTGGTCAGCTCATAGTATTGAGGGTTGTTGTAGTCCAAATAAAACATACGATTGTACATTTTCTCCGTCTTCATGAAACTAACAACAATTTTCCTTAGCGACTCTTGTTTCAATCTCTTCAAAGTCTTATAAGGATGATTCCTTGAGCTCAACCAATCTCGCATATTTGTGCTGGACATCTCTTCAGGGTTTTGGTGATACAGTTCAGTTGGAGGCAAGTCTTCAATGTTCAAACTTTCTTGCAATGGTGTCCATTCTCCCATCTCAACGATAAAGTCTTTTTCATCAGCAGCAGCTTTGTCTTGAGCTATCAAACACTTTTCATATTCTTCATTGATTTGACTTACTGTCAGCCCATTCAGAAACACAGGATTATACTTCATCTTCTCAAGATACGCAAATCTTTCAGCTAAGTCGTCTGGAATCTCGTGATCAGGATTAGTTTCTGGTTCAGCTTCTGGTTCAGATTCAGTAAAGTCTATATCGTCCAAATCATCTAATGCCTCAATCATTGGTGCATTGTCAGTTTGAACCGGCTCAAACTGACTAGCGTCTTCTATTACAGTTTCTGGCTCAATTTCAACAATTTCAGCTACTACAGGCACTTCTTCAACTACAGCAGCTTCAGATTGAATCGGCTCAATCTGAACTGGTTTAGCAATTTCAGCTTCAGTTACAGTTTCATCTGCCTTAGTCAGCTCAACTACCTCAGTTTCAACTACAGTCACAGATTGAATCGGCTCAATCTGCACTGTCTCATCTAATCTCGCCTTTTTACTACAATCTTCATCACCAGTGATTTCCGGTACAGCATCTAACTTCCTTTTTCCCTCAGCCTTGTCATAAGTGACAGTTTCAGCAACAGCTTCATCGGGAATAATAATTGGAGATTCCACCCTTATACCCACATTGGTTGTACCACGTGCTCTTGTATAATAGACTTTTGCTTCTTGAGTTTTCTCAGTTACTTCCACTGCATCATCTGAAAAATCTTTATCGGACACAGAATCTGACTTTTTCGATTTGGTTTCTTCCAGCCATTTTTCCAGCATTTCTTTTTCATCCTCAAGTGTATTACATTCAGCCTTCAAATCTTTGAAGTCATACTTCAAATTTTCATGTTCCTCCTTCAACTTATCATACTCAGACTGTAACTTGTCATGTTCAATCTTCAAATTAACATGATCAGTATCCAAAGATTTGAAAGTTTCAAGGTTCTGATTGTGAATAGCCCAAAACTCTTCAAGTCTTTTCTTCTTTCTATCATTCGAAGCCTTCAACTGTTCATTTGCCTCTAAAAGCTTTTCCATCATCTCTTCTAATTCGACAATCCTTTTCTTGTCCTCATTCTCATCAATACTTGACACAACTTTTGGCGAAGACTCCAAAACTTGTTCAATATTTTCTGCAACAGGGGATGATGTGGTGGGTATATCAACAGAAATAGGATCAGTAACGCCAGCATCAGCTTCATCAACTATCTGTGCAATAGTCTCAACCTCGGCAATTACTTCCTTAGCTATCTGAACAACATCGATCTGTTCTGGCTCACTTAATACTTTCTCAACAACAGATTTAGATCTTCGAGATCTAACATACTGTTTTGTGATAGGCTTAGCAACTTCAATTGCCACCTCTTTTTCAACACAACTAACCTCAACAGGTTCTTCTATCACATCTTGTTCAATAACTTCAATATTTTATGTCTCCAATTCCATTACCATTGGTTCAGCTACCTCAATAATCTCTGCCTCCTCTGAATCAGATTCAGCATTTTCACCACCATCATTTCCACCTTCACTGTCACTATCTTCATCATCTTCATTGACATCTTCATTATCATCATTTTCATCATGTTCAGATTCATCTTCATCTTCTTCATCTTCTGCATGACGAGCAGTATACTCATCATCATCAAGTAAATTATCAGGCACCTCATCCACCAGGTCCTGAGGATTCACAATCTCACCGTGAGAAATATGATGATAAACTCCTTCAACATCTTCTTCATTATTTGCTATATCTCTCATATAGTCAAATAGCTCAACACTAGGCACATTACCGATACTCATCTTTCTGTAAGATAGATCGTTCATGTCCTCAGTGTACAATATACCTCCAACAACACCTTCTTCTCTGATGATAGGATAGGCAACATTTATCATCAACTGTAAGAATCTCGGGTACATGAGAAACTTAAATCTTTTTCCCTTAACCAGAGTAAACACAAACCCATTCATGATCCATCTTGACATGTTAAATGGTTTGTTTTCTGCTATGGCAACAATTGGAGATGCTATATCAGATGGCAAGTTGTCAAAACCTGCACTCCTCCTTGACATGCACTGTTGGACAACATAACACAATAACTTCCATTTCTTCTCCAACCTTGCTCTATAAAATTGTGACTTTGGAAATGCAGGAGGATGTCCCATATTAACAAAGCACGCTTGACATTCACCCATAGTCAACTCATCATTCGCTCCAACTTCATCCTCATCAATCCTTAGTGCTGTTCTGATTGCTTCTTCAGAAACAGTCAACACTAATTCTTTGGTTATGTTTCCTCTAACAACAGCAACTCCATCATCATTTCTGATCACTTCTGCTGTTCTCCAAAAGCTCTTTATCAACCTTGCATATATGACCGGTTTGGCACACATAGCATATACATACTTTGTTCTCTTTATGAACCTCATCATATCTCTGTAACCTTCAGTTTCAGGGATAGACTCATCTAAACATGCCACCAGATTGTGCTTAGGTTCAAACTTTAGATTCTCCATCTGTTAAAACAAAAACAAACACAAACAAGACAAATGTGTTAGATTCTTCATTAATACATATCAAATTTTTCATAAGTGTTTGAATAAAAGTTAAGAAGAAAAACATTCACATAATCATTTTAACCCTAAATTGATCTAACAAACTGATTTTCATCATTTTGATCAAAACAACTTTGAATTTTAATGATTATACAATATTATTCAATTTAACAGTTTAACACTTAAGACATAAATTTCACATTTGTATGATGAAGTTGTTTAACATGTTAATCTTAGTTTTAACAATGATTTGTTAATGTTCAACACATATTTTCTCAGTTTGAAGTTAACACTTAAGAATTTTCAAGGTTCATCAATGGCGGTTTTGACAGTTATGAGCAATTTTGATTGATTCAGTTGGTTTTAAGGTGTTTTGGTGCAAATGAGTGATTGATTGTTGATGATCGACAGATTTTATACTTAAAACAACATTCGATTTTGGTTTTAACACACACAATCAAAGTGTCAATTCAGTGATCAAAACACTGTTCATCATCGTTTTTCATTTTATCGGTCGATTTGCAGGTTTATCAAGAACAAAACACATAATCAATACCTTATTCAATCGATCAGACTTGTTATAGAACAAACGATTGAATATGATAATCAAAGGATTTAAGTACAGAGTGTTTGCTTGAATGTGTGAGTGAAAAATGATAAGTGTTTGTGAAGAGGCGGGTTTTTATATCGTTAAAAATTAGGTCAAACTTTGTGGTGCCGGGTCAACAATTTGGGACGGGTAAACATAACAAGCCCAATAAGCCTTGACGGGTCAAGCACTGTTGTGACGGGTCATGTACTGTAGTGACGGGTCATGTACTGTAGTGACGGGTCATGTGCTTGAGACAAGTCACAACATATGACGGGTCAACACATAACATGTGAAAAAACACTTGAAGGGGCAAACACTGTAGAGACGGGTAAGTCACTGTAGTGACGGGTAAAGGTTAGGAACAACTACACCTGATGGGTTTTATTCATCACCCGGCAGTATAGTAGTCTTCACAACATCACCCGGCATCCTTTCTTCATCACCCGGCAACACAGTTGCTTTTCTTCATTACCCGGCAACATAGTTGTTTACTTCATCACCCGGCATGCTGTTTCTTCTTTACACGGCAACACAGTTGTCTTTATCACCCGGCATGCTTTTCTTCTTCACCCGTCATGCTTTTCTTCATCACCCGGCATGCTTTTCTTCATCACCCGGCATGCTTTTCTTCATCACCCGGCAACATAGTTATTCATTTACACGGCAAGATAAAAGACTTTTACCCGGCTGTATAGTGAACACTTGTCACCCGGCAGATATCTATGACCTTCACCCGGCTGTATTTGACATGTTCATTGCCCGGCTGTACAGTGGTCATAATATCTTCACTTCTTTTTCTCAATCACCCGGCTCATATCAGACTCACAACTTTACCCGGCTGAACAATGTGTTCATTACCCGGCAAAATAGTGTTATCAAATTCTTTGCCCGGCTACAATCCTTGTGTGATTTTTCTTTACTTTTCTCGTCTGTTGACTTTTTCAACTGCATTTATTGCACCTGCAAACATTCTCGACATATTAATTAGACAAGATATCCTTAACAGAATTTGTCACATTAATTATCAACAACATAAGACAAGTCAATAACATTAATTCCAATTTAATTCATTTTTCTTTTTCTTTGATTTTCAAAAACAAATGTTTTTGCACAACCAAATTTTCTATATCCCGAAGCAATTTCTTAAACAACAATTCACAAGACCTTGGGTTTGTTTTTAACACATCCAAAACTTTTGCTTTTCATACCACATAATCTTGTTCATTCAAAACACACTTATTCAAAAATATTATATTTTTGGATTTTTGTAGATATTTTTCTTCTTCAATTTATTCTCCCCCTAAACTTGAAATTTCTTGAAATTTTTAAGTTTAACAAGGATGTCGATGTGTCAATAAAGATTCCATATGCCTGCACACATAAAGCACACACATTAAAATAAAGACATATGCAATGCAATGAATCAAAATATCGCAGTGAGATCATACCACACATTATCTGAACATGTTTTGCAAGTTTTGAATAGACATTTGACTTATGTTTGATTGAGTGATGATATGAAAACATACCAATTAGCTCGAGTTGACACACTTACTTTTTCAGTATCATGATGAGATTAAGGTTCGATTAGAATGACTTATGTGACCCACATGTATACATATGTCAACATATTTCCTTATCAACCAATACCTGAATGCTTATTGCACAAAATCTGGTCACTTACAGTCATACACAGTGTGGAATTTGGGTTCTATTCGGATTTGGTCCACTTTGGGACTTCTTTTTAATTCCATTTTGGAATTTTTCATTTCCTATTGTTCCCCTTGGGAATCTTCTGAATTCCTTTTTGGATTTTTGTTTGGTATTGGTCCACATTTGGGACTCTTTTTGTTCCATCTTTGGGAATCTTTTGCTGCACCTTGAAGCTCAAAAGAGACTTCGTGTGAGACTTCAGGTCTGTGGATACCACAACAAAGAAGCTCACGATGCGGTTCATCACACTGAATACACTGCATCGTTACCCGATCATGCACAACTATCATCACAAGCAAGGCATCAAAAGATATATATCTAGACATGTATAACAATGGAGCTTAACACAAAGATCATTAAGTTTATGTTTGTCAACAATGAACTTACTTTTTCAGTCTAATTGCCTGAGCCGTCTCGCACATCAATTAACATTCATCACTCTTTATTTTAAAAAAATGATGTATCAAATAATTGTCTAGTGTAACTATCATTTCTCACTTTGTGCAATATAGATTCTTATGACATGATATTTTCTTTTCTTTTGCTTTTATATTTTGTTTTTGCTTTTCTTTTTCTTTTTCATGCAAACACACAATGCAAACAAAAAATTAAAAGACAAAGGAATCAATACTTGACATCGACTTATTATATTTTTGGCTTTTATATTTTTCTGATTTTTGTTTTGTTTTAGAAAAATAGAATCAATCATGATTGATTAATCCTATGGATTGAATTAAAAATTCAAACCGTCCTGACAAAAATGATTTTGTGAAAAGATCTGCCAGTTGTTTGTCGGTATGAACTTTAATCAAAATTATTAAACCTTTTTCAGAGTTGTCTCTTAAAAAGTGATATCGAATTTCGATATGTTTGGTTTTTGAGTGTTGAACAGGATTAGCAGTAATGAACATAGCAGCAGTATTGTCTATGTGAATAGGAGTTTTGAGAAAGTTAAACCCGTAGTCAAGCAATTGGTTTTGTAACCACAAAACTTGAGAACATCCTGCAGATGCAGAGATATACTCTGCTTCAGCTGTGGATACAGAAACGTTGGTCTGCTTTTTGCATTGCCAAGAAACAAGTCTAGGACCCAGAAATTGACATCCACCAGTAGTCGATTTCCTGTCAAGAGCACACCCACCAAAATCACTGTCAGAATAACTATATAATTCAAAATTGCCTTCATAAGGATACCATAACCCAAGATTCGGTTTCCCTTAAGGTATCTGAAAATACGTTTAACAGCAACTAGATGCGACTCCTTTGGATCAGACTGATATCTTGCGCACACACATACAGCATACATGATGTCTGGCCTTGATGCAGTAAGATACATCAGTGAACCAATCATTGATATGTATAGTGTTTGATCCACGGATTTGCCTTTTGGATCTGGCTGTATCTTGCAATTCACATCAGATGGAGTTCGAATTGTCTGACAATCTTGCGTCTTGAACTTCTTCAACAACTTCTCAACAAATTTTGATTGATTGATGAAAATTTCGTCAACAGATTGTTTCACTTGTAATCCAAGAAAGAAGTTAATCTCCCCATTGAACTCATCTGGAATCTGCACTTCATGATTTCCTCAAATTCTTTGCACATTGACGCACTGGTTGATCCGAAGATAATATCGTCCACATAAACTTGAACACATAAGAGTTCTTCATTCTCCCTCTTCATAAACAAAGTTGGATCAATCTGTCCTCTTGTGAATCCATGTTCTAGTAAATGCTTAGATAATGTCTCATACCAGATTCTCGGAGCTTGGTGTAGACCATATAGAGCTTTACTCAACTTGTATACACGATGAGGATAGTCAGGATCTTCAAAACCCGGAGGTTGTCTGACATATACATCATCTGTAATCGGTCCATACAGAAAAGCGCCTTTAACGTCCATTTGGAATACTTTAAATTTCATGAAGGAAGCATATGCAAGAAAGACACGTATGGCTTCAAGTCTTGCGACTGGAGCGAACACCTCTTCATAATCAATGCCTTCTTCCTGAAGTCTCGCTTTTTTTCTCACAACAATACCACGTTCGTCTGGCTTGTTCTTGTACAACCATCTTGTACCAATCGCATTTTCTCCTTCAGGTAAGTCCACTAATTTCCAAACTTCTTGTTTGCGAAATTGAAGTAACTCCTCTTGCATGGCTTCAATCCAACTATTATCTTGTAACGCTTCTGAAATGTTCTTAGGCACCACTTGAGAAAGAAAACATGAATAAAGACAAACGTTTGCTTGCTCAGTCTGACTTCTTGTAGTTCTCTGATTCAACGGCCCAATAATCTAAGAGACAGGATGTTTCTTGTGAATTCGATGAGTTGGAATATCATCTCCTTGCACTTGACTCTCCAGATTAGACTGATTCAGATTTGGTAGATCTTGTAGAATGGAAGAAGTATGCGGAGTGAAATTAGGAACTTGATCCGGTGAATTGATGAAGTAGTCAAACGATTCTGGCACAACTTCAACATTCGGATCTGATGATGGTTGATTCTGAACAGATCCACCATCATTAGGAGAACTTTGCGGATTCACATCATCTTCAAGATTGTTTGATTCTTGATCGTCTTGAGAACCAGAAGGACCCGGAGCTTGACTAGATTTGACATGAGCAGGATTATGAAATGACATGAACGGATACTCAGAGTTGAGATTGCCATCCTCGTCATTATCAGAATCGTCACTAAAACATCCCAAGTCACCTGATTCTTTTCTCGCTTTTCCTGAAAAATCAAACAAGTTAGAATTGAAAGATTTTGATAACGAATCTAAATCAAAAAACCATTCGGGACCATGCGCCACTGACGGAAACGAATTTTCTAAAAACTTTACGTTAATAGTTTCAATAACAGTATTTGTTTTGCTATTAAAAACCCGATAAGCTTTAATAACAGACGAATAACCAAGGAAAAATCCATCGTCAGATTTTGACTCAAATTTCCCGAGATGATCATTTAAATTAAGAATCGTTACGGGACAACCAAATGCTTTCAAGTAAGAAATATTCGGTTTTCTTCCAAATAACAACTCATAAGATGTTTTCTGTTTATCTTGCACTAATAATGTCCTGTTTTGTACAAAACACGCAGTAGCAATAGCTTCGTCCCAGAATGTGATAGGGATTTTGGCATCTGCGAGCATGGATCTTGCTGCTTCAATCAGTGTCCGATTTTTCCGTTCCGCAACCCCATTTTGTTGAGGCGTTCTTGGAGCACTAAATTGTCGAGCAATTCCTTTTTCGATGCTTTGAACATTTGTTGGTCCGAAAAGATCCATATGTAGCATCTGCAAGGGTTTTGAAATGGAGTTTTCTGGCTTGGACTTAAAAGACATTCGGTGCTGTTTTCCTTTCAAACATGCTGGAAAGAGATCAGTTGTAGAGAATTTCTTTGACGGTATTCCCACAACTTGATTTCCAGTCACCAAACGATTCATGTTTCTGAAGTTTGAATGGCCCAGCCGTCTATGCCAAAGCTGACTCTCATCATTTGAAGCATGCGCAATGAGACAAGTAGTTTCGGTTTCGGCATCAATCTGCGACATATCAAGCTTGTATACATCACGATCTCTTGGAGCTTTAACCACTACCCATTCATTGTCAATCTTGAAACCTGGTTTGAGTATATAACAGAAAGAATCATCAAATAAAGTTGAATATGATTTGTCACAAATTTGAGATACACTTAGTAAATTAAAGTTCAACTGTGCACAGTAGTTGACTTTATCAAAACTAATGACCCCATTAGATACGGTTCCTTCTCCTGTTATTTTACCACCCGCATCTCCTCCAAATGCAACGTGTGTACCATTTTTCAGCTTAAAGTCTTGAAGCAAGGCATGGTTGCCTGTCATATGCCGGCTACACCCACTATCAACGAACCATGAGTTGATAGGTCTTCTTGGGCGTACCTGCATTTCAACAATCACTTAGTTAGTTTGGTCAACCCAGGCCCACACGGTCTTGGGTTTTCCGAATCTATCTGCAATAGTAACTTGTTGATATTGAACATTTTGAAAATTTGTTTCATTTAAGAGATTTTGATGCTGAAAACTGTTGTTTCGCCCATTGGCGTGAATTGGTTGCTTTCTTCTTGAAGCAAAGTTATTTTCAAACTTTTGATTTCTTACCATCAAAGCTCTTGGTTTAAAACTGTTAACCTGCACATTTCTTGATGAAACGTTAGAAACAAAATTGTTTCGATTAAAATTTCTCAAAACCGGAGAATGACTTTGATTCATATTTTGAAAACCAAATGATTTATTTCTTTGAAAATTTGGAAACGAAGTCATTTCTCTTGTTGAGTTTGATCGAAAGAAACAATCCTTTGTGTCATGGTTTCGTCTTTCACAAATATCACAAAATTTGTTATAAAAACATTCTTCTGAAGAATGATTTCTTTTGTCACAGAAACTGCAGTACCTGTTAAAGAAACATTCAGCAGTTGCATGATTATATCTATCACAAATTTCACAATGTTTCTTGCTAATCCTAAAGAGCCGATTGTTAACTTTTGATGTTGAACCCACTCGTGATTCATTATCAGTTTTGTTCGGTTTTAGATTAACTTGATTCTTTTGTGGAGACTTTGTTTGTGATTTTGATTGCATGGGACTTTGATTCGATTTTAAACCATTCTGTTTGGTTACCTTTTTGGTTTCAATTCTTTTATCATTGACAGCGGAAGACTTAGGACCTGAACCTGTTTTCAGACCAGAGTTAGATTTGATTGGAGAATTGATTTGGTTACCATAAGAACCGTTCATGTCGAAAGTTCCTGCAGACACAAACTTGATTGTTTTACCTTTTGACACTTTCTTCTTGACAGTTTTGACATTGTCAGTTTTAACACTTTGAGCTTTGGTATTGTCATTCGATTTTATGACACTTTTACCTTTTGATTCTTTTGTTTCAGATTGATTGGTCATTATTTTCGGTTTCTGCTTCTTTGCAGTTGAAACTTCATTCTTCTTCACTGCATTCTTCTTGATCAGTTGAGCAACAACTTTTGCCTTTTCTTCATTCTTCTTCCATTTGATGTAATTAGGATCATTGTATCCTGAAAATTCACCTTCTTCCTTCACCGTTTTTTCTGGTTCGGGATTAAGCTTTGGATACTCAACGAGTTGAATTAGAACAGGCTCCAATTTGTTGTCAGATTTGTTGCTTGCTTCATCATCAGCTTCAACTGTCACGTCATCTTCATCTTTCAAGCTTTCAATCAGCACCTCAGATCCTTCGGATTCGGATTTACTTCTTTGAATTTCTTTGAATTTTCGTTCATTTTCAGGTGAATGATCAAATTCATTGAAGTTATCAGGTAAGGTTTGAGTGATTGATTTAGGCATCGGTTCATGAGTAAAACCCAACCCGGTTTTGTTTTTGTTACCTCTTTCATTAACAAGTTGTTCGACCATTGTTTTACAACTTTTAACCTTCTTTAATTCAACTTGAGTGACTGCATGTGCAACTTTTTCTTGTTCAAAGTTCTTTGTCATTTCTTCAAGTTGTTTGGTAACAAGTTCCAGTTCTTTCAAAGTTTTGTTCCATGATTCGTTTAGTGACAAAATCTTCTCATCAGAAATTTTGTGATCAATTTTAAGTTGTTCATGAATTTTCTCATGTTTGCTTAATTTGTCACCAATTTTAAATGAATGAGTTCGATAATGTTCTACTTGTTGAATGCATTGTTCAGAACATAACCTTTCCTTCACATCAGCAGGTAATGGAACATAGTTAGGGGGTAAATCAGTACCAACCTTTGGTTGTTCAGTGGATGATGAAGATTCACTGGCTGTAGCCATTAGTGCAATTTCTGACTCAGATTCTTCAACAGGATCAGACTTTGCACTCCAGTCATAATCTTCAGAATCTTCACTCACATCCTCAATCACTTTTCCATCCCCTTCTTCAGACCAGTCTTCTTCGATTTCACACACCAGTGCCAAACTTGACGTAAGATCAGAAGTGAATTGTTCTGCATATGCACTCCAATCATAACCGTCTTTTACACTAACCACAAGTGCTTTAGTCTGATCTTCTGGTTTCTTTCCTTCATCCTTCAGTTCAGGCATGTGAAGGCTTTGATATGGTCTTTGATTGAAACGTTGATTCCTGTTTTGATAACTTGAGGACTGTTGTGAGCTTTGACCTTGACCTTGATTTTGTCCACTTGAACTAGCTTGATCATTGAAATTCTGATTCTTGGGAGCTTTACATTCTCTTGAAAAATGACCATAACAGTTACAATTGAAACATCTGGCCTTTGATTTGTCAAAACCAACAGTTTTGTTTGCATGAGGCTTGTAGCTTCGGTTAACATATGCATGTTTCTGCGTTCTGTATGCAACCATCACCATTTGCCAATTCAAATCCATTTCCTCAACGTCATCAGGATCCATCTCGAATAAATCTTGAAGGACAACATCCATTTGACTCAAGTGACTTCCTTGATATGCTTGAAAACTTGCCATAAAAGCAGTAAAGGCAGTTTTGGTCTCGTCATCTTGCAATAGAATGTTCATTACATCTTTCACCTTGGCTTGAACATTTGAACTTTGATTTTCTGATTGCGGTTTCACATTTTGACTCTGAACTTGATTTCTTGGTGGAGATTGAGGTTGAATATAAGTTGGTGAGTTTGGGATGTATGCAGAATCAGTATAAAAAGTTGCGCCAACAAATAAGTCACCCTCTTCTTCAAACTTAGTTGCATCTTGTGCAAGAAAGGCATTCTCCACTGTATTAGCAGGATTCACAACATATTTGTATTGTGTATGTGAACCAGTTCTATCAGTATTTCTAGAACTCTCATCAATCTCTACCTCTTCAATCTTTGCAATGAGCAAATCCAGATCCATCGGAAACTTTTCAGTGTGTTTCAGTAAAGTAACAGTCTGTTTCCATGATGATGGAAGTGCACATAACAATCTGTCATTTAAGTCTTGGAGATCTGTTTTTGCACCCACATTGGACATTTCAGTGGTCAGATGAACAAACCTGTTCATCATCTGGTGCACGGATTCTCCAGAAATGTGTTCGAATAACTCCAACTGTCTTTTCAATTTTTGTTTCTTCAGACTCCTGAGTTGTTCACCTCCTTCACATATCGATATTAAGGCTTTGAAAAGTGTATATCCTGTTTGATAAGTGTCCAACCTCGACAGAACTTGTAGTGGCAATCCCTTACACATCAGAGAATATGCTTTGCTATCATTCTTAACTTTCTTCAAATCTTCTGCTGACAGATTATCCTCTGGATAAGGTTCAGTAGAGTCTTTGGTGTAGGTACTTGCACTATCTGGAGCTGTTTGTGTAGGTATATGAGGACCCTTGTCAATTGATTTCCACAGATCATTGTCTATTGAGCAGAGATGATGCTTCAGTCTAATCGTCCAGTTCTTGAAATCTGCACGATTAACAAGTCTAGGAACACGGTTATCAGAATCATCATTAGGTGCCATTTTAAAAGACTTAAAAGAAAATATTTTTGGTTTTTTGATGATTTTTGAAAATAACATTTTAAAATACTAAAATAAAGACAAGTAATTAAAGACAAGATAAGAAAACAAGTATTAAAACAACTAAAATTGAGTCACACGGCTGAACAGTGAACAAACTTTCTTCACCCGGCTGAACAGTTTCTTTTGTTCTTCACACGGCAGAGAAAAAGTCTTCACCCGGCTAAACAGTCACACGGCTCAACAGTTGCAAATCTTGGATTCTTTACCCGGCAGAACAGTTACCCGGCAGAATAGTATCAACTTCACACGGCAATAACACTTGACCCGGCGGCTTAAATCTTGACACGGCAGAAATGGCTTTACCCGGCTGCACAGTTGTTGATCACACGGCAATGTTGTTTACCCGGCTACACAGTTGATGATCACCCGGCTGAAATTGTTAATCACCCGGCGAAACAGTGTATCACCCGGCACAACAGTGTTTGATCCGGCTGAACAGTAACACCTTTTCTTCGTCAAATTCTTTACCCGTCTAGAACAAATTCCCTTACACGGCTGCACAGGACCTAATTGTTCTTCAATCTAAGTCCAAAGGAAATTGTCTAAGTCAAATTTGTTACCCGACAAGTTAATCTTCAACCAAGTTCATACTGTTCATCATCTTCTTCATGAGAATTTTTCTGGGTTTATCAAAAACTTGTCCAATTTGTCCAAAATTCACACACAAGCAGTGAAATAGTCCGATTAACAATCCCTTATATCAATCAATCCAAAACATGATCAAATTTTGAGCAAAATTCGATTGAACAGTAACTTTTTCAATCTTCTTAATTCCTCAGATCTGATGATAATCTGATGGAATTTGCACAATCGTTGTGAATTAGGAGTGATTGCGATGATGAATCACAACTAAAAACACTAACAATTCATTCAGATCATGATATTTGAGCAATATTGATGTGTTTTGCTTGATGAATAGCGAAAAACACAGTACCAACAGCTCTGATACCAATTAATAGGTTCAATTGGATCGTTAATATCGCTCAATGATCATAATAATTTGTACACAAACACAGTTCAATCACAAAACACAATTCATACTAATAATTCTCTTTTGTATATTGATGATCAAAGCAGATTTGTAGTACAAGTGCAGGAGAAAATAAATCACACACACTTAGTTCTCCCACGTGAATAGTGATCTAGCCTCTCTCCTCACACTCTCTCACTATATGCTTTAAAGCAACAATTACAAGTTTAAGGAATATAACAAAATAGACCCTAAACTATACATAAACATATAAACAAATACAAAGTAAATCTTAACTAGGAAATAGCCCTAACATATTTGTTGTAACATTTGCCCCGAATCAAGCTCGTCCCGGTCGGATCATCTGTTAGGGCTTATTTCTGTTTAAGATTTACTTTGTATTTTGTTTATACATTTTGTATAGTTTAGGGTTAATTTTGTATTTTCCCTAATGTATTGTTGCATAAAGCATGTAGTAAGAGAATGTTAGAGAGAGAGTCTAGATCACAATTACACGTTAGAGAGAGATTTAACTGTGTGTGATTTACATTCTCCTGCATTTTGTACTACAATATTGCTTTGATCATCAATACAAAGAGAATTATTAGTAATCAATTGTGTTGCTGATTGAACTGTGTTTTGTGTACTTTAATCATTCTGATCATTGAGCGATATCGATCCAATTGAACCTATCAATTGGTATCAGAGTTGTTGGTACTGTGTTCTTCGCTATTCATCAAGCAAAACACATCAATATTGCTCAAAAATCATGATCTGAATGAATTGTTGCTGTTTTTAGCTGTGATTTATCATCGCAATCACTTCTAATTCACAACAATTGTGCAAATTCCATCTGATTATCATCAGATCTGAGGAATTAAGAAGAAAGAAAAAGTTACTGTTCGATCAAAATTTTGCTCAAATTCATCAAAATTTGATCATGTTTTGGATTGATTGAGATTAGGGATTGATAATCGGACTATTTCACTGATTGGGTGTGATTTTTGAAGAAATTGGACAAGTTTTTGTTAAACCCAGAAAAATTCTCATGACGAAGATGATGAACAGGATGAACAGGTTGAAGATTAACTAGCCGGGTGATAATTTTGACTTAGACAAATTTCCTTTGGACTTAGATTTGTGAACAAATTAGGTCCTGTGCAGCCGTGTAAAGGATTTTAGTCTAGACGGGTAAAGAATTTGTGAAGAAAAAGGTTGTATTGTTCAGCCGGATCAAGAACTGTTGTGCCGGGTCATAAACTGTTCAGCCGGGTGATTAACATTTCAGCCGGGTGACTGTCAACTGTTTAGCCGGGTAAACAAGTTTCCTGCCGTGTGATCAACTGTTCAGCCGGGTAAACCTTGTTGCCGTGTCAAGTTCTAGCCGGGTCAAGTTATCTGCCGTGTGAAGTGTTACTATTCAGCCGTGTAACTATTCTGCCGGGTGAAGATTGCAAGTTTGAAGCTTGACAACTGTTAAGCCGGGTCACTGTTTAGACGGGTGAAGAACATTCTCAGCCGGGTGAAGAAGAAAAGTCACTGTTCAGCCGGGTGAAGAAGAAATTTTCACTGTTCAGCCGTGTGATCCATTTTCAGTTGTTTCATACTTTGTTATCTTATCTTGTTATTATTTACTTGTCTTTATTTAGTTTTTTAACTATTTCTTTTCAAAAATCATTAAAAACACAAAAATATTTTCTTTAAAATTTTTCAAATGGCACCTAATGATGACTCTGACAACCGTGTTCCTAGATTAGTCAACCGTGCAGATTTCAAGAATTGGACGATTAGACTAAAGCATCATCTATGCTCGATTGACAATGATCTTTGGAAGTCAATTGATAAGGGTCCTCACATACCTACACAGACAGCTCCGGATAGTGCAAGTACCTACACCAAAGACTCTACTGAACCTTATCCAGAAGATAATTTATCAGCAGAAGACTTAAGGAAAGTGAAGAATGATAGCAAAGCCTACTCTTTGATGTGTAAAGGACTGCCACTACAAGTACTGTCAAGATTGGATGTTTATCAAATGGGCTATACACTGTTCAAAGCTTTGAAGTCAATCTGTGAAGGAGGTGAACAACTTAGAAGTCTCAAGAAACAAAAGCTGAAGAGACAATTGGAGTTATTCGAACATATTGCTGGAGAGTCTGTGCACCAGATGATGAATAGGTTTGTTCATCTGACTACTGAAATGACCAATGTGGGTGCAAAGACAGATCTCCAAGACCTGAATGACAGATTACTATGTGCTCTTCCATCATCATGGAAACAAACTGTGACACTACTGAAGCATACTGAAAAGTTTCCGATGGATTTGGATCTGCTCATTGCAAAGATAGAAGAAGTAGAGATTGATGAAAGTTCTAGAAATACTGATAGAACTGGTTCACATGCACAATACAAATATATTGTGAATCCTGCTAATACTGTGGAGAATGCCTTTCTGGCTCAAGAATCTGCAAAGATTGATGATGAGGGTGATCTATTTGTCGGTGCAAGTTTTTATACTGATTCTTCATACATTCCAAACTCACCAACTTATTCTCAACCTCAATCTCCACCAAGAGCTCAAAGTCAAAGTCAGAATGTGAAAAATCAATCAGAACATCAAAGTACTACTGTTCAAGCAAAAGTAAAGGATGTCATGAATATTTTGTTACAAGACGATGAGACAAAAGGTGCATTTACAGCTTTTATGGCAAGCTTTCAAGCATATCAAGGAAGTCACTTGAGTCAAATGGATGTTGTACTTCAAGATCTATTTGAAATGGATCCTGACGATGTTGAGGAAATGGATTTGAATTGGCAAATGGTGATGGTTGCATATCGAACGCAAAAACATGCGTATGTTAACCGAAGCTTCAAGCCACATGCAAACAAAACTGTTGGTTTTGACAAATCAAAGCCCAGATGTTTCAATTGTAACTGTTATGGTCATTTTTCAAGGGAATGCAAAGCTCCTAAGAATCAAAACTACAATGATCAAGCAAGTTCAAGTGGACAGAATCAAGGTCAAGGTCAAAGCTCGCAACAGTCTTCAAGCTATCAAAACAGGAATCAACGTTTCATGCAGAAACCATATCAAAGTCTTCCCATGCCAGAACTGAAAGATGAAGGCAAGAAACCAGAAGATCAGACTAAAGCACTGGTGGTTAGTGTGAAAGATTGATACGACTGGAGTGCTTATGCGGAACAGTTTAAATCTGATCTCACTTCTAGTTTGGCATTAGTTTGTGAAATTGAGGAAGATTGGTCTGAAGAAGGAGATGGTAAAGTGACTGATGATGTGAGTGAAGATTTTGAAGACTACGATTGGAGCGCAAAGGCAGATCCTGTTGAAGAATCTGAACCAGAAATTGCGCTGATGGCTACATTCAATGAGTCTTCATCATCTGCTGAACAACCAAAGGTTAGTATCGAATTACCCCCTAACTATGTTCCTTTACCTGATGATGTGAAAGAAAGGTTATGTTCTGAACAATGCATTAAACAAGTGGAACATTATCGAACTCATTCATTTAAAGTTGGTGACAAATTAAGCAAACATGAGAAAATTCATGAACAACTTAAAATTGATCACAAAATTGCTGATGAGAAGATATTGTCACTTAAAGAATCATGGAACAAAACCTTAAAGGAATTGGAACTAGTAACCAAACAACTTGATGAAATGACAAAGAATTTCGAACAAGAAAAGGTTGCTCATGCAGTCACTCAGGTTGAATTAACAAAGGTTAAGAGTTGTAAAACAATGGTTAGACAACTTGTGAATGAAAGAGGAAACAAAAGTAAAACAGGATTGGGTTTTACTCATGAACCAATGCTTATCAATCACACAAACTTTACCTGAAAACTTCAATGAATTTGATCATTCACCTGAAAATGAACGAAAATTCAAAGAAATTCAAAGAAGTAAATCCGAATCCGAAGGATCTGAAGTGTTGATTGAAAGTTTGAAAGAAGATGATGACGTGACAGTTGAAGCTGATGTTGAAGCTAGTAACAAATCTGATCCCATTCTGATCCAACTTGTTGAATATCCGGAACTGAATCCGAAGCCAGAAGAAAAGGTAAAGGATGAAGCTGAATTTTCAGGATACAATGATCCTGAATACATCAAGTGGAAGAATGAGCAGAAAGCAAAAGTTGCTGAGCAACTGATCAAGAAGAACGAAGTAAAAAAGGCTGAAGTTTCAAATGTGAAGATGCAGAAATCGAAAATAACAGTCAATCAATCTGAAACAAAACAATCAAAAGGTAAAAGTGTCATAACATCAAATGACAACACCAAAGCTCAAACTGTTAAAACTGACAATGTCAAACCTGTCAAGAAGAAAGTGTCAAAAAATAAAACAATCAAGTTTGTGTCTGTAGGAACTTTCGATATGAACGGATCTTATGGTAACCAAATCAATTCTTCAATCAAATCTAACTCTGGTCTGAAAACAGGTTCAGGTCCTAAGTCTTCCGTTGTCAATGATAAAAGAATTGAACCAAAGAAGGTGACCAGACAAGATGGTTTAAAATCGAATCAAGTTTCAAAGCAATCAAAATCACAAACAAAATCTCCACAAAAGAATCAAGTTAATCTAAAACCGAACAAAACTGATAATGAATCACGTGTGGGTTCAACTTCAAAAGTTAACAATCGGCTCTTTAGAATTAGCAAGAAACATTGTGAGATTTGTGATCGTTATAATCATGCTACTGCTGAATGTTTCTTTAACAGGTACTGCAGTTACTGTGACAAAAGAAATCATTCTTCAGAGGAATGTTTTTATAACAAATTTTGTGATATCTGTGAAAGAAGAAACCATGACACAAAAGATTGTTTCTTTCGGAAAAACTCATCAAGAGAAATGACTCCGTTTCCAAATTTTCAAAGAAATCAATCATTTGGTTTTCAAAAATTTAACCAAAGTCATTCTCCTGATTTGAGAAATTTCAATCGAAACAATTCTGGTTTTAATAACTTTTCATCAAGAAATGTGCAGGTTAACAGTTTTAAACCAAGAGCTTTGATGGTAAGAAATCAGAAATTTGAAAATAACCTTGATCCTAAGTTAGAGGAAAGGTTTACTGCTTTAAGAAGAAAGCAATTGATTCAAACCAATGGACGAAACAGTTTTCAACCAAATCTCTCGAATGAAACAAATTTTCAAAATCTTCATTATCAACAAGTTACTGTTGCAGATAGATTCAGAAAACCCAAGACCATGTGGGCCTGGGTTGACCAAACTAACTAGGTAATTGTTGATATGCAGGTACGCCCTCGAAGACCTATCAACTCATGGTTTGTTGATAGTGGGTGTAGCCGGCATATGACAGGCAACCATGCCTTGCTTCAAGATTTCAAGCTAAAGAATGGTACACATGTTGCATTTGGAGGAGATGCTGGTGGTAAAATTACTGGAGAAGGATCCGTGTCAAATGGGGTCATTAGCTTCGATAAAGTCAACTACTGTGCACAGTTGAACTTTAATTTGCTAAGTGTATCTCAAATTTGTGACAAATCTTATTCAACATTGTTTGATGATTCTTTTTGTTATATACTCAAACCAGGTTTCAAGATTGATAATGAGTGGGTGGTGGTTAAAGCTCCAAGAGATCGTGATGTATACAAACTTGATATGTCGCAGATTGACGCTGAAACCGAAACTACATGTCTCATTGCGCATGCATCAAATGATGAGAGTCAGCTTTGGCATAGACGGCTGGGCCATTCAAACTTCAGAAACATGAATCGACTGGTTACTGGAAATCATGCTGTGGGAATACCGTCAAAGAAATTCTCAACAACTGATCTCTGTCCAGCATGTTTGAAAGGAAAACAACACCGAATGTCTTTTATGTCCAAGCCAGAACACTCCATTTCAAAACCCTTGCAGATGCTACACATGGATCTATTCGGACCAACAAATGTTCAAAGCATCGGAAAGAAGTCTTATTGTTTTGTCATCATTGATGATTTTACTAGATTTTCTTGGGTTTATTTCTTGCATGTTAAATCTGAAACTGCTGAGTTGTTAAAAGAATTTATCATCAAAGTTGAAAATCAGTTGGATTGTAAAGTGAAAATCTTGAGAAGTGATAATGGAACCGAGTTTAAAAATTCTAATGTCGATTTTTTTTGTGCAGAAAAAGGAATTGTTCGTCAATTTAGTGCTCCAAGAACGCCTCAACAAAACGGGGTTGCGGAACGGAAAAATCGGACATTGATTGAAGCAGCAAGATCCATGCTCGCAGATGCCAAAATCCCTATCACTTTCTGGGACGAAGCCATTGCTACTGCGTGTTTTGTACAAAATAGGACATTATTGTTTCAGGATAAAAATAAAACATCTTATGAGTTATTGTTTGGAAGAAAACCGAATATTTCTTACTTGAAAGCATTTGGTTGTCCTGTATCGATTCTAAATTTAAGTGATCATCTCGGTAAATTTGAGTCAAAATCTGACGATGGTTTTTTCTATGGTTACTCATCTGTTTCTAAAGCTTTTCGGGTTTTTAATAGCAAAACAAACAATGTTATTGAAACTATTAACGTAAAGTTTTTAGAAAATTCGTTTCCGTTAGTGGCTCATGGTCCCGAATGGTTGTTTGATTTAGATTCGCTATCAAAATCTTTCAATTCTAACTTGTTTGATTTTTCAGGAAAAGCGAGAAAAGAATCAGGAGACTTGGGATGTTTCAGTGATGATTCTGATAATGACGATGATAGCAATCTCAATTCTGAGTATCCGTTCATGTCGTTTCATAATCCTGATCATGGTGTATCCAGTCAAGCTCCGGGTCCTTTTGGTTCTCAAGAAGATCAAGATTCAAATATTCTTGATAATGATGTGAATCCGCAAAATTCTCCTAATGATGGTGGATCTGTTCAAAATCAACCATCATCAGATCCGAATGTTGAAGCTGTTCCAGAATCGTTTGACTACTTCATCAATTCACCAGAACAAGTTCCTAATTTCACTCCGCATACGTCTACAATTCTACAAGATCTTCCGAATCTGAATCAGTCTAATCTGGAGAGTGAAGTACAAGGTGACGCTATACCAACTCAACGAGTTCACAGGAATCATCCTCTCTCTCTCAGATTATAGGTCCTTTGAATCAGAGAACTATGAGAAGTCAGACTGAACATGCAAACGTTTGTCTTTATTCATGTTTTCTTTCTCAAGTGGTGCCTAAGAACATTTCAGAAGCGTTACAAGACAACAGTTGGATTGAAGCTATGCAAGAGGAGTTACTTCAATTTCGCAAACAAGAGGTTTGGAAATTAGTGGACTTACCTGAAGGAGAAAATGCGATTGGTACAAGATGGTTGTACAAGAACAAGCCAGACGAACGTGGCATTGTGGTCAGAAACAAAGCCAGACTTATTGCACAAGGTTACACTCAAGAAGAAGGTATTGACTATGAAGAAGTGTTTGCTCCGGTCGCTCGACTTGAAGCTATTCGTGTTTTTCTAGCATATGCCTCTTTCATGAAGTTCAAAGTGTTTCAAATGGACGTTAAAGGCGCTTTTCTGTATGGACCCATTACCGATGATGTGTACGTTAGGCAACCTCCGGGTTTTGAAGATCCTGAGTATCCTCATCGTGTATACAAATTGAGCAAAGCTTTATATGGTCTACATCAAGCTCCAAGGATTTGGTACGAGACGTTATCTAAACATTTGCTAGAACATGGTTTTACAAGAGGTCAGATTGATCCAACTTTATTCATGAAGCGGGAAAATGAAGATCTTTTATGTGTTCAAGTGTATGTGGATGATATCATCTTTGGATCAACAAGTCCGTCCATGTGCAAAGAGTTTGAGGAAATTATGAAATCCAGATTTCAGATGAGTTCGATGGGGGAGATTAATTTCTTTCTCGGATTGCAAGTAAAACAGTCAGCGGACGGAATTTTTATCAACCAATCAAAGTTTGTTGAAAATTTGCTGAAAAAGTTCAAGATGCAAGATTGTCAGACTATTCGAACTCCATCTGATGTGAATTGCAAGATACAGCCGGATCCGAAAGGCAAATCTGTTAATCAAACACTGTACAGATCGATGATTGGTTCACTGATGTATCTTACTGCATCAAGACCAGACATCATGTATGTTGTATGTGTGTGTGCAAGATATCAGTCTGATCCAAAAGAGTCACACCTGGTTGCTGTTAAACGTATTTTCAGATACCTTAAAGGGAAACCGAATCTTGGGTTATGGTATCCTTATGAAGGCAATTTTGAATTATATAGTTATTCTGATAGTGACTTTGGTGGGTGTGCTCTTGACAGGAAATCGACCACGGGTGGATGTCAATTTCTGGGTCCTAGACTTGTTTCTTGGCAATGCAAAAAGCAGACCAACGTTTCTGTATCCACAGCTGAAGCAGAGTATATCGGTGCATCTGCAGGATGTTCTCAAGTTTTGTGGTTACAAAACCAATTGCTTGATTACGGGTTTAACTTTCTCAAAACTCCTATTTACATAGACAATACTGCTGTTATGTTCATTACTGCTAATCATGTTCAACACTCAAAAACCAAACATATCGAAATACGATATCACTTTCTCAGAGACAACTCTGAAAAATGTTTAATAATTTTGATTAAAGTTCATACCGACAAACAACTGGCAGATCTTTTCACAAAATCCTTTTTGTCAGGACGGTTTGAATTTTTAATTCAATCCATAGGGTTAATCAACCATGATTAATTCTAATTTTTGAAAACCAAACAAAAATCAGAAAATTATAAAAGTCAAAAATATAATAAGTCGATGTCAAGTATTGATTCCTTTGTCTTTTATTTTATTGTTTTGCATTGTGTGTATGCATGAAAAAGAAAAGCAAACAAAAAGAATAGAAAAAGCAAAAAGAAAAGAAAATATCATGTCATAAGAATCTATATTGCAAAAAGTGAGAAATGATAGTACACTAGACATTATTTGTTTCATCATTTTTAATAAAGACTGATAAATGTTAATTGATGTGCGAGACAGCTCAGGTAATTAGACTGAAAAAGTAAGTTCATTGTTGACAAATCTAAATTTAATGATCTTTGTGTTAAGTTCCTTTGTTATACATGTCTAGATATATCTCTTTTGATGCTCTTGCTTGTGATGATAGTTGTACATGATCGGGTAATGATGCAGTCTATTCAGTGTGATGAACCGCATCGTGAGCTTCTTTGTTGTGGTATCCACAGACCTGAAGTCTCACATGAAGTCTCTTTTGAGCTTCAAGGTGCAGCAAAAGATTCCCAAAGTTGGAACAAAAAGAGTCCCAAATGTGGACCATCACCAAATAAAAATTCCAAAAAGGAATTCAGAAGATTCCCAAGGGGAACGATAGGAAATGAAAATTCCAAAATGGAATTAAAAAGAAGTCCCAAAGTGGACCAAATCCGAATAGAACTCAGTTTCCACACTGTTTATGATTGTAATTGACCAGGTTTTTGTGCAATATGCATTCAAGTAGTGGTTGATAAAGAAATATGCTGACATATGTATACATGTGGGTCACATAAGTCATTTTAATCGAACCTTAATCTCATCATGATACTGAAAAAGTAAGTGTGTCAACTCGAGCTAATTGGTATGTTTTCATATCATCACTCAATCAAACATAAGTCAAATGTCTATTCTAAACTTGCAAAACATGTTCAGATAATGTGTGGTATGATCTCACTGTGATATTTTGATTCATTGCATTGCATATGTCTTTATTTTAATGTGTGTGCTTTGTGTGTGCAGGCATATGGAATCTTTATTGACACATCGACATCCTGTTTAAACTTAAAAATTTCAAGAAATTTCAAGTTTAGGGGGAGAAAATTAAAGAAGAAAAATATCTACAAAAATCCAAAAAATCTTTTGAATAAGTGTGTTTGAATGAACAAGATTATGTGGTATGAAACAGCAAATGTATTGGATATGTTAAAAACGAACCCAAGGTCTTGTGATTTATTTTTAAGAAAATGCTTCGGGATATAGAAATTTTGGTTGTGCAAAAACATTTTTGTGAGAAAAATCAAAGAAATTGAAAAAGGGAATTTAATGAGAATTAATTTGTTGCCCTAGTTAATATTGTTGATTATTAATTGTGACAAACCCTAATATGGATGTATTGTCTAATTAATATGTCAAGAATGTTTGCAGGTACAATAAATGCAGTTGGAAAAGTCAACAGACGGAAAAAGCGAAAAAATTATCAAAGTGTTGTCGCCGGGTGAAGATATCAGAAGCAACTATTTAGCCGGGTAATGAAGTCATTATTTAGCCGGGTAAAGTTGTTGTTGATTGATGTCAGCCGGGTGATTAAGTGAAAGAAGGTAGCCGGGTGAAAGAACAAATGAAGCCGGGTGACGTGTTGTATGTTACTATACAGCCGGGTGAAGAAGTGTGGACACTGTACAGCCGGGTAATAGAATGAAGATTCTATGCAGCCGTGTAAGTGAATAACACTATGCAGTCGGGTAAGTAAGACAACTGTGTTGCCGGGTGATGAAGAGAAGCTGTTTTCATACAGCCGGGTGATGAAGAGAAGCTGTTTCCATACAGCCGGGTGATGAAGTATATCACTATGCAGCCGGGTAATGAACAAAAGTTATTGTGCAAGCCGGGTGATGTTGAGAAGACAACTATGCAGCCGGGTGATGGGTAAAACCATAACAGGTGTAGTTGTTCCTAACCTTTACCCGTCTCTACAGTGCTTTACCCGTCTCTACAGTGGTTGACCCGTCCAAGTGTTTTACATGTTTTATGTTGACCCGTCCCATGTTGTGATCCGTCCCAAGTACTTGACCCGTCCCAACAGTGTTTGACGCGGCTCAACAGTGCATGACCCGTCAAGGCTTATTGGGCTTAATTGTTTACCCGTCCCATTAAGTTTGACCTAATTTTTCAACCATATAAATACCCGCTTTTTCACAACACTTATCATTTTTCACCAAGTGTTTCAAGCAAAAATCCCCTGTACTTAAAATCGCCATTATCATATTCAATCGATTGTTCTGTAACAAGTTATATTGATTGAATAAGGTATACTTGTCATGATTCGACCTTGATAAACCTGTTAAATGATCGTTAAAACGAAAAATGATGATGAACAGTACTTAGACCAATGAATCGACACTTTGATTTTGGGTGTTAAAACTTATATCGAACGTTGTTCTAGGTGTAAAAACTGTCGATCATCAACAATCAATCATTAATTTGCATCAAATTGCTTAAAATCAACAGAATCAACTCAAATTTGCTCATAACTGTCGAACCGCCATTGATGACCTGTTGAATGTTATTAAGTTTTAACTTCAAAATGATAAAATGTGTGTTAAAAATGACAAATCAATGTTAAAACTGAGCTAAAAACATGTTATTCAAATTCATCATACAAATTTCTGATTGGTGTTCTTAAGTGTTAAACTGTTAAATGTAAGATATTGTATGATTATTAATTTCCAAAAGTTATGTTAATCAAAATGGTGAAAATCTGATTGATAGTTTAACTTAGGAGATAAATTGATCATATGATTGTTCTACATTGTAACTTTATGCTTAAATACTTATGCAAATTTGTTATTTATGAATGAAAAATTCTAATTCATATGTCTTGTCTTTGTCAAATAGATGGAGAATCTGAAATATGAGCCCAAGCACAATCTAGTTGCTTGTTTGGATGAATCTATACCAGAAATAGAGGGATATAGATACATGATCAGATTCATTAGAAGAACCAAGTATGTGTATGCTATGTGTGCAAAGCCTGTCATATATGAAAGACTAATCAAGAGTTTCTGGAGAACAGCTGAGGTTGTTACTAATGAGGATGGTATGGCAGTGGTTAGAGAAAATATTACTAGAGAGTTGCAATTGACTGTATCTGAAGAAGCTATTAGAACTGCTCTAAGGATAGATGATGATGAGATAGGAGCAAATGATGAGTTAACAACTGCTGAATGTCAAGCTTGTTTCATTAATATGGGTCATCCTCCCATATTCCCAAAGCAGCAGTTTGTTAGAGCTAGATTGGGGAAGAAGTGGAAGCTGCTATGTTATGTGATTCAGCAGCGCATGTCTAGAAGGAGTGCTGGGTTTGATAACTTCCGTTCTGACATTGCATCCCCCATTGTTGCTATTGCTGAAAACAAGCCTTTCAACATGTCGAAGTGGATTATGAAAGGGTTTGTATTCAATCTCGTGAAAGGCAAGAGGTTCAAGTTTCTCATGTATCCGAGATTCTTGCAACTCATGATCAATGTTGCTTATCCAATTATTCGTGAAGAAGGATTTGCAGGAGGGATTTTATACACTGAGGACATGAATGATTTATCATACAGGAAGATGAGTATAGGAGGTGTAGAAAGTATTGAACTATTTGACTATATGCGGGATATAGCAAACTATGTTGAGGATATTGAGGTAGTATATCATCACATATCAAATGGAGAGATTGTTAATCCATCGGATCTAGTTGATGAAATGCCAGATAATTTGTTAGATGATGATGAGTACTTTGCTCGTCATCCAGAGGATGAGAATGAATCTGACAATGGTGAAGATGATAATGAAAGTGATGATGGTGGTAATGATGATAGTGGTAATGATGATAGTGGAAATGATGGTAATATTGAGGATGAAAGTGCTGAATCAGTTACTGAGGAGGCAGAGAATGTTGAGATTGATGAACCAATTGAGATTGAGACTGAAACTGTTGAGGTTGTAGAACCAATGGTGACTGATGAACCTGTTGAGGTTGAGAAAGCTGTAGAAGAAATTGTTGTTGAAGCTCGTAAGGATATCACAGTGCAGTATGTTAGATCACGAAGATCGAAACCTGTGATTGATTCTGTTGTTGTGGAGGAACCGAGTGTAATTGAAGATGTTAATGTGCCTGAGTTAGTGGACATTGTTTAGATTGCTAAAGAAGCTGCAGCAGAAGTGGAGATTGTGGCACAGACAGTCGATGATACTGATGACTGTATGATAGTTATTGCACCAGTCAATATTGCCACATCCTTCAAAACAACTGAAAACATTGATCAACCAAAGGAGTCTTCACCTAAGGTTGCATCAGATGTTAATCTAAATGAAGAAGAAAGTGAGATATATCATTTAGAAAGGATGGTAGCCAAACTCTTAGATGCAAATGCACAGTTAAAAACATCTAATGAAAGGAAGAAGAAGCGATTAGAAGAGTTTTGGGCTATTCATCAGAAGAACTTGGAAACATTCAAGGAATTAGATGCTGATCATGAAAAACTGAAGGATGATCATGAACAGTTAAAGGTTGACTATGAAGAGTTGCATGCAGAGTGCAACACTTTACGTGCTGAAAAAGAGGTATTAGAAAAGTGGATGAAAGAAGAGGAGCCTATCAGATCAGAATCAGACAAAGATTTTGTTGTTGAAGAGAGTGTTGGAGTGTCTGAGACTCCTAGGGACGTCAAAGTCTATCAAACCAGATCACAACGATCTAAGACTGTGACAGAACCAATTGTAGAATCTGTCCCTATTCCCGATGAAGCTGCTGATCCTGTCAATCTTGACAAAGCTGAGGGAAAACGCAAACTGGATGCTGTGCCTGAGATAATTGGAGAAGAGGTAAGTGCAAAGAAAGCTAGAATAGAAGAAACAGTTCAGATTGAGCCGATTCAATCTGAATCTGTGACTGAAACCGAAGTATCTGAGGTGGCGAAGGTGACTGAGACAGTAAAGGAAATTGAAACTGATAAAACAGTTCAGATTGAGCCGATTCAATCTGAATCTGTTGTGGCAGCTGAAGTGCCTGAAGTGGTTGAAGTGGTTGAGAATGTGAAGGAAGTTGTTACTGAAGAAGCATTTCAGTTTGATCCGGTTCAAACTGAAACTGCACCGATGATTGAGGCACTTGATGATTTGGATGATATAGATTTCACTGAGTCTGAACCTGAGGCTGAACCTAAGGCTAATCCTAAAGATGAAATACCTGTTGATCTTCCTGAACGATTTGCTTATTTAGAGAAAATGAAGTACAATCCTGTTTATTTGAATGGACTGACTCTGTCAGTCAAATAAACGAGGAATATGAGAAGTGCATAAATGCCCAAGACAAGGTGACGGCTGATGAGAAAGAGTTTGTGGTAGAAATGGGAGAATGGACACCTCTACAAGAAAGCTTAAATATTGATGATCTTCCTCCGGAAGAACTGTATCATCAAGATCCAGAGGTGATGTCAGTCAGAAACATGCGGGAATGGCTTAGTTCGAGGAACTATCCATACAAGACTCTGAAGAGATTGAAACGGGAATCTTTGAAAAAGATAGTGGTGAGCTTCATGAAGACGGAAAAGATGCATAATAGAATGTTTTTCTTGGATTATCACAATCCGCAGTATTATGAGTTGACTAAGAGATTCAAAGTGCTTGAACCCAAAGAAATAACTCTGATGGCCTTACCTGTTGATGCGCATAAGAAAAGAAAGGAGCTCATTGACATGTTTCCTAGCGAGATGAAATCTTACAACATACCGATGGATGTACGAGAATCATGGCACAAGTCTGCCACAGCAGGTGATGTCGTGAGATCACTGCTGAGTAAGGGTCAGTCTGTTGTTGAACTACTTGATTCAATGATCGTGCCGGCCAAGTCCAAAATTGTGAAGATTATCGCTTGGAAATATGATGAAGTGTTTGATGCGTTTTTTATAAAGAGAGTTAATGGTCTGTGTGATGTTTATCATTACTACTCTAGTATCTTCAAGTTGCAAGTACAAGATTTGAAGGAACTGCACAAACTGAGATTGATTAATCACACGCATGCTGAGCGTGATGATAAATGTGCGATGTTACTAGATGCTGGGATGAGCCGTTTGCCGAAGTTTTTGGAGTTTAGAGGACAACAAGAAGACAGTGAATATGTTCAGAAGAAGAAAACGAGGAAACCAAAGAAGTTGGTAGTGCGAGACATGTACTTGGAAGAATTCTCAGATGAATATTTTGATAAAGTCACAGATCCGGGATTGAAGGTGATAGATGGTTCTCAAGCTACAAAGCCCATTCTGAAAGTGTTTTACAATCAAGAGACTTATGAGCTGAAATTGGTTCGTAATTTGGATGATTGGGATCAGGACATGATTACCTTGTTTAGTACGTTTGAGCTTAAACTACTACATCCATCTTACATTGACTTTCTCCGAAATTACAAGATGGAAAAGTTGAAAGATCGTGTTGCAGAAGAAGATCGAAGATTGTTTGTTATTATGATTGAGGTGATTGGGGCTGCTACTGAGAAAATCAGATTAAGGAAGGCATTACTTAATTCTAACCTTGTGAAGATTGATATACCGGAGATCGAGTACATGAGGGTGACATCCAAGTGTACATTGGAGGTTAAAGTCAAAGGAAGGACGAAACCGCATGTGTTTTATGCTAACATTGACTTTGCAGGTATTTCCTTGGACACGCTGAAAAGAATGAAGGATTGTGACATTTTGACAAATGAATCAAAGCCGAGACAAGCCAAGATTGCTGAGAAGTTCAAATCCTGTATTGAGGAGGCTTTAAAAGAACAAGAAGAATATAAAGGGAAGCAGTTGCTGGATGTTAAAGACGAACCTGAAGATTGGTGAGAGATTGAAGCTGAAAGCAAAAGTTGAAAACTGTTGAAGATTTTTGAAGTCCAAAGATAAATCTTAGGGGGAGTACTGTTAGGGCTTATTTCTGTTTAAGATTTACTTTGTACTTTGTTTATACATTTTGTATAGTTTAGGGTTAATTTTGTATTTTCCCTAATGTATTGTTGCATAAAGCATGTAGTAAGAGAATGTTAGAGAGAGAATCTAGATCACAATTACACGTTAGAGAGAGACTTAACTGTGTGTGATTTACATTCTCCTGCATTTTGTATTACAATATTGCTTTGATCATCAATACAAAGAGAATTATTAGTAATGAATTGTGTTGCTGATTGAACTGTGTTTTGTGTACTTTAATCATTCTGATCATTGAGCGATATCGATCCAATTTAACCTATCATCATCCATGACTTTTCTCGTTATCAAGAAAATGAATGAAATTAATATCCATGGGTTATTACTTAAAATTAGTTATTTAAATATGCTAAATATAGTATTTCTGGTAATGATTAATAGAAAGTTACTTACGAAGTAAATTTATAAATTAAAGACAAGTTAAAAATCAAGAAATATGGAGTTCATCGTAAGGTTCGTTTTATAAAAGTTGCTAAAGTTTACAAGAACTAAAATAGTTGGTTAACTTAAAGCTAGATTAAAGTTTGGGCTAAAAATTTAAACTTTGAAACTAATATTAAAGTTTTTACTCAATAATAAACAGCATCAAACAACAGAGACTGAAAGTGTAAGAAATAAATAAACTTTAAACCAACCCATCCCCACACCTGTTCTCCTGGTTGTAATCTCCGGTGACTCCGGCAGCTAGTCCGGCGACCCCACAAAACAATAGTTCGAACATTTTAAGCTTAATCAAACCGTTTCTTAACACTGATCCATGAGAATCGAACCTAACGCTCCCGAAATTGGTGTTTATATCGTGCTTATCTTCAACAAAATCCAAACCGTCACCGAGACAATTTCAAATTCAAAACCCCACAAAATAAAAGGAAAAGTCAAATTAAACTAATCCTAATCATTCATGTGACCAATTAAAACGATATAAACCAATTCAATTGATGAAAATTATGCGAATTCGATCGAATTATGTTTAGGTAGATACGAAACCCACTCGAACTCGTTGAAAACCATTTACTCATTTAAATTGATATGAACCATTCAAAACATTCCCTAGACTTAACATTATCTATCTAAAACACCAATTTCATCTTTAACACACACACATAGACAATTCGATCTCTGTTCTTCGTCTACTCTGCTTGTTAATCGACAACACATTATGGACTATTGCAATCATCAATTCATTGGAGCTTTTACTCATCATCCATCATCAAGTGATTCTGGCTCATTAATTTCATTATCATCAACTACTTGTACAATCGATTGATTCTTGCGGATGTGTCTTCTTCTTTTCTTATTAATCCTCGTCGATTTATCAACAATTGAGATAATCAAATACATCTTTACAACCGTATTATCTTATAGATTGTAATTCTTGCATTTGTTTGATTTCAGTTACAATCCTTTATTCATAATCAATTTGTATGATTAGGTTTTAGGGTTTATATAGGAATATGGGGTTTAATGAAGTAACAATTTATAAAACTTTGTTTCTGATTTATTATCAAGTCAAGATTGGTCTGTTGGTTAGTGTTGTAGATAATAAACAAAAGGTCTAGGGTTTGGTCCTTGGACGACGTGTATATATTTTTAACCATTTTTATGATTTAAAAAGCTCTTTGATTACTAGTAACTAGTTTAATGCCCGTGTGTTACACGGGTAAGAACATGAAAAGCAGATAAATTTAAATAGTTATAAAAAATAGTAACTTTGTAAACAAAATAACCATGTTTCATTTTTGTTCTAGTCATGTCACTCAAACTTTTTTTTATTGTTTCAGTTACATAATTTAACTTTAAAAGGTGTTTTAAGCCTAAATAAATAACTTGTAGAACAGGTAAACGTTAACTTTTCAAGGGACAATTTCAAGAAACAATTGTTTCTACTTTCACACCACTAAATGTCATGAGAATTGACAAAACCTTTTAACATTCTATGTAAAATAAAATAAATATTCTTAAAATTTTTACAAAATGAAAAACAAAAGTTGTGAAAATTTTCCTAAATATGTAAAAAATCTTAAAGAGCGACAATCTCTTTTTAATAAATGCAAAAAAATTTAAAAATTGGGAAAAAAACTGTGAAAATTTTAAACAAATATGATGTATAAAAAGTAGGTCCCAAATTCACAAAACAGGTCCTCAGAAATTTAATGGTAGAAAAAACAGATAAAAAAAATTGTGAAATATAGCTGATGATAGAAAGAAACTCAAACGCGTCCTAAATTCACCTAAAAATAAGTTTTTATGTATTATACAAGTTAATACCTATGAGTATATTACATTCTGAACTTAAGTTATCTAATTGAAATAAACAAAGCTTGAATGATTTAATAAGAATAAAATATAAAATTCGTTATGTTTGTATAACATTTTCTATCTTAAAAAATAAGCATATAAAATAAGTTAGATGTTATTAAGTTAAATAAATGTTTGTTACAGCTCAAAAATAAATTACATACAACTTTAATCATCATCTTCAATGGACAAGATACATGTTTATATTTGGCAAGGATCTTGTGAAAATTTTGGTTTAGCAATGTAAACGCATTATCAATAACATTACATTTTGCAATGTTGAAAATTTTTGAAACAACTGAATGCAAACTGTTCAACTGGAATACATTATGAAAAAATAATAATTAAGGAAGTAAATGAAAACTAAAAGTTAATATGATTTTTATATTTTCAAAACAAATAATTTAAAATCGTAACATATTTTTGGGAAAAAAGTTCATTTGATTACCTTGTTAAATTTAAATTAATTAAAAGTTTATTTAATTATGGTATGTAAATCTTCACCTAATAAAAAGGTTATAAAAAATTAGAGCGGGAAAACTATTTTCTAAGTGCCTTTAGTGATTAACAAATGTCCTCCAAAACCCTCTTTTATTAGAAGGTATAGATTTGTGAGATGTTTTACAAGTTATTTTATAAAAATTTTATACAAGATTATATATAAATTATTAGATATAAGATTTCTTTTTATAATATAGATTTATGATATATAGAATCGTTTTAATTAATTTTTACATATAGGACCTCTTTTATAAAATATAGATTTATAATCAAATTATGTTTTACTTATCCTCAACTAGGATGATGATATTATTTAAAGATTAATTTTTGTAAATTAATTTCATAAAGAATTAGTTCATTTCATCATATCGGTTATGACGGTTATGGATCTCTTAATTCTAGTTAATTTCATAGTAGTTAAACTTCATATATACAATTTAATCAGAATATTACATATTTAATCATTTTTATAAAAAATCTAATACCAATACATTACTATCTCTTCTATTTTTATCCTTTAATTTACTTAAACATAGATTCCGATTAGAACCCTAGATCCCTAGATTCATTTTAGCTATCGTTCCATCATAGGACGTCATCCTTTAGGTGATCCTTAAGGAGTTACATGGTGCTTTTATTCAAGTCTTATTTCATTTTGTTTTCATGTAATCAGTTATTCTCTAAACTAGAGCGTTCCCTTAAAGAACTGGATATATAAAATCTAACCTAAGCTTTCTATATATAAAGAACAAGCAAGCACCTCAATTTACTTCCAGCGTCGACGTGGGATTGAAACATATTTGCCATGCTTGCTAGCTTAAATATAGGCAAATTGGCTTACAATAATCCCAACTAACACCTATTGAGTGAGAATAATCCAAACTCAGTTTATTCCCTCCAGTGGTCCCAAATCCAACTATTTGGCCTCTAGTGATCCCCCGTTAAGTGCACTTAACGGCCGTTAACTTTTTTTTTGATTTTTTTCGAATTTCAAAACAACGTTTTATGGATATTGATCGGAGGAGGATACGATTTAATTAATGGAAACCTTACCTCGAACCGGTGTTCCAAACAACAAAACGGTCTTCAATCGGGTGTTTAAACCCTAACGGTGCTTCAACCGGATGTCAAAATTAAATCATTTGAAGCAACAATTGGAGGTAAGGTTTACATTAACTGAATCCTATTCTTCTCCCGATTAAAGTCCCTAAACTATCGGTTTGAAATTCGAAATATAGTTAACAGCCGTTAAGTGCACTTAACGGCGGACCACTGTAGGCCAAAAAAGTTGGATTTGAGACCACTGGAGGGAATAAAATGAGTTGGGATTTATTTCGGCCAATAGGTATTAGTTGGGATTATTTTAGGCCAATTTGCCTTAAATATATTATTATTATCAATTAATTCAGCTGCTTCATTCGTGTTTTTCTCGTATAACTTCTAAAATATAGCGCTCTATAAAATTATAAATATACAGCTAGGACGAGCTCATCATTTTCTACGCGTCGACCTAAGTTTCGTTAAAACAGAGAAAGTTCAAGTATAATATAATTTTATTATTATTCGACGTTTTCTTATAACAATAATAATTCTTCGTCTAAACATTTCATATTTCTAAGAGCCATTTAATTCATTTCTTACTCGTTTGACAATATTTGAAATATGATTGTCATATATATACCAACTGTTTATTTTGTAACTACAAGGTCGAGCATCTTAACTGATAATTTGGATACGAAATATTTATGTGTTACATTCTCCCGACCTTTATTTAAATCTCGTCCTCGAGATTTACTAGAATAGGTGAGGGTAGTTCTTTTTCATCTCTGATTCTAACTCCCAAGTATATTCTGGACCACGCCGTGAGTTCCACCTTACTTTCACAAGAGTTAATGTTTTCTTCTTTAACCTTTTCACTTGTTTGTCTTCTATCTGCAAGGGTTGTTCTTTAAACTTTAAATTTTCATCAACCTATTTGTCCTCTAATGGCATTTTCAGTGTCTTGTCTGCCAGACATTTTCTTAGAATTAATACATGGAACACATCGTGTATTCCACTCATTTGTTCTGGTAGCTGCAATTGATAAGCCACTGATCCTACTCTTTTAATTATCTTGAAAGGTCCTACAAAACGTGGACTAAGTTTCCCTTTCTTTCCAAATCGGACAACACCTTTCCAAGGTGAAACTTTCAACAACACCTTATCATCTTTGGAAAATACTAACGGCTTCCTTCTTTTATCCGCATATTTCTTTTGTCATTCTCTAGCTAATTTCAAACGCTCTCGGATTTGGAGAACCTTATCAGTTGTCTCCTGGACAACTTCAGGTACCGATAACTGATTTTCACCAATTTTAGACCAACATACAGGGGTTTTGCATTTTCTTCCATACAAGGCTTCAAATGACGCTGCATCAATACTTGCATGATAACTGTTGTTATAAGAGAACTCCATTAATGGCAAATGATCATCCCAACTACCACCAAAGTCAAGCACGCACGCTCGAAGCATATCTTTTAAGGTTTGGATGGTTCTCTCACTTTGTCCATCAGTTTGTGGATGATATGCGGTACTAAGATTTAACTTTGTTCCCAAAGCTTTCTGGAAGCTTTTTCAAAATCGGGATGTATAACGACTATCTCGATTTGATACTATGGATAAAGGCACACCGTGCAAAGATACTATTTCATTAACATAAAGTCGTGCCAACTTATCCATAGAGTGTGTTTCTTTCATTGGAAGAAAATGGGCAGACTTTGTGAGTCTGTCAACGATGACCCAAATCGTATCATTCCCACGACTGGTTCGTGGAAGTTTAGTGATAAAGTCCATGGTTATCATTTCCCATTTCCATACTGGTAGCTCTAATTGTTGTAGTAGGCCAGATGGCTTCCGGTGTTCTGCTTTAACTTGTGAGCAAGTTAAACATTTTTCAACATATATAACAATATGTTTCTTCATGCCTATCCACCAGTAATTGCTTTTTAGAGTTTTATACATTTTGTCGCATCCTGGGTGCATTGAATATTTAGATTTGTGAGCCTCTTCCAGGATCCTTTCTATAAGATTACCAGTAATTGGCACCCGGATACGCTTATTCATTCTAAGAATTTTATCGTCTCCTTTAACCAGTTGGTTGAGCATTCCCTTCATTCCTTCTTTCTCAATATTTTTATTTTCCTGGGCCATCAATTGAGCATCCTTTAGTTGAACCATTAAAACAACTTGTAGTTCGAGTCGTAAAGCCCGAACTCTTTTAGGTTTTTCATGTTCTTTTCTGCTCAAAGCATCAGCCACAACGTTGGCTTTTCCCTCGTGATAATAGATTTCACAATCATAATCACTCAGGACTTCCATCCAACGTCTTTGTCTCATGTTTAACTCCTTCTGATCAAATATATGTTTTAAGCTCTTATGATCAGAGTATATAGTAAATCTAGCTTTATAGAGATAGTGCCTCCATAACTTTAGCGCAAAGATTATGACACCTAACTCTAAGTCATGAGTTGGATAACCTATTTCATTGACTTTAAGTTGATGAGATACATAAGCGATAAATTTATCTCGTTGCATTAACACACACCCAAAGCCGGTGTATGATGCATCACAGAATACAACAAAGTCTTCGTTACCTTCAGGCAATGCTAAGATTGGTACATTCGTCAACTTCTTTCTTAGGGTTTAGAAAGCTTCAGATTCTTCTGGTCCCCATTTGAAAGTTACTTTCTTTCGAGTTAATTTTGTCAAAGGGACAACAATTCGAGGGAAGTTTTTGATGAATCGTCGATAGTATCCGGCCAATCCTAAGAAGTTGCGTATTTCTGTAGGCGTTTCTGGATTTTTCCATTTAAAAATGGCTTCTATTTTTGCTGGATCTACTTGAATACCACTAGAATTAATGACATGTACAAGGAATTGTACCTTGAATAACCAAAATTCACATTTGGAGAATTTGACATACAATTTCTCTTGACTTAACAATTCAAGTAGAATTCTAAGATTAGTTTTATGCTCTTCCTCACTTTTGAAATATATAAGTATATCGTCGATAAAGACAATAATAAACTTATTCAGATATGGTCGACAAAGTCGATTCATCATATCCATGAATGCGACTGGGGCATTAGTGAGTCCAAAAGGCATTACTGTGAACTCATAATGTCCATATCTTGTTCGAAAAGCAGTTTTCGAAATATCTTCCTCTTTCAGTTGGTGATAGCCTGATCTAAGATCGATTTTCGAGAAATAACAGGCTCCTTGTAGTTGATCTAAAAGATCGTCAATTCAAGGAAGCGGATATCGATTCTTAATTGTAACCTTGTTAGCTCACGATAGTCAATGCACATTCTCATCGACCCATCCTTCTTCTTGACAAACAAAACTGGAGCTCCCTAAGGTGATGAGCTTGGTCGAATAAACCCTTTTTCTAACAACTCATCTAATTGCTTCTTTAATTCCTTCATTTCAGTAGGAGCTAAACGGTATGGAGCTTTGGCTATCAGAGCTGCACCCGAAACTAGATCTATTTTGAATTCTTATTCACGATCAGGAGGAATTCCGGGTAGTTCATTTGGAAAAACATCTGGATATTCAGACACGATAGGAACTTCTTCTATCTTTTTCGTCTTGCTATTATCTGACACGGAGATCAGATAGGCTTAGGGATGGCAATACAACCCGAGCTCGATGGGAAAACCGAATCCCGAAGTATTCGGGCCGGGTAATGGCCCGGATTTTCGGGTATGGGACCGGGTATGGGATTTGTTTTTTCAAAAATCCGGGTTCAGGTACGGGTATGGGATCATATGAACCCGTCCCATACCCGGCCCGAGTACACGGCCCGAAGATATATATGTATATATATATATATATTCCGGATTTAGTTTTAGCCTTTAAATAAATGAATTAGATTCAACTACAAAGTCTAAAATTCCTAGAAAGTCTAAGAAGGAATTTAGACCATTAGATCTAATATTAAATGAAGATCAATGACTCATAAACACAAGGTGGCATAATGGTAATTAATTAGAACTTTAAATGGTAGGCCAAGGCCCAAGGGTATATTAGGCTTGTCTCATTTTCAAATTCCACCATCTTTTTTAAACGTCCATAACTTTTACATACGACAATATTTTTTAATAAAAATTACACCAAAAAAACGAGCGTTTTTTTATCTTCAAAACGCATATAGTATTGATATATAAAAAAATGAATTTTTTTTTGAAGTTTCAGCTCATTGTGTTATATTTGTTAGGTCATTGTGTTATATTTTTCAGCTCATTGTGTTATATTAGTCAAGACATTGTGTTATATTTTTCAGATTGTGTTATATCCGTCAGATCATTGTGTTATATTTGTCAGGTCATTGTGTTATATTCGTCAGGTCGTTGTGTTATATTGTCATCAGGTCGTTGTGTTATATTTTCATCATGTCGTTGTGTTATATTTTCATCAGGTCGTTGTGTTATATTTTTCATCAGGTCGTTGTGTTATATTTTCATCAGGTCGTTGTGTTATATTTTCATCAGGTCGTTGTGTTATATTTTCATCAGGTCGTTGTGTTATTATTTCATCAGGTCGTTGTGTTATATTGTCATCAGGTCGTTGTGTTATATTTTCATCAGGTCGTTGTGTTATATTTTTCATCAGGTCGTTGTGTTATATTTTCATCAGGTCGTTGTATTATATTTTCATCAGGTCGTTGTGTTATATTTTCATCAGGTCGTTGTGTTATATTTTCATCAGGTCGTTGTGTTATATTTTCATCAGGTCGTTGTGTTATTTCAGATCATTGTGTTATTTCATTAGGTTATTGTGTTATAACACAATGACATGAATAAATAACACAATGACTTACAAATAACACAATGAGCTGAAAAACGTGAATTTTTTTTTGTTTTTTTTATATATGAATATTATACGCGTTTTAAAGATAAGAAAATGCTCGTTTTTATGGTGCAATTTTTTTAAAAAATAATATCGTATGTAAAAGTTATGAACGTTTAAAAAAATGGGGTGAAACTTAAAATATAGAGACATTTAGGGGTGTTCAAAGTCGGGTATCCGGATTTCGGATACCCGAATTTTCGGATATCCGAAAATTTCGGATAGTGATTTTCACTATCCGTATCCGAATCCGAATTTCGGATATCCGGATTTCGGATACCCGAAAGTTCGGATACGGATTCGGATAGTATCCAAATATCCGAAAATTTTGATTTTTTTTTTTTTTTTGTTTTTTTTGCATTTCATTCAATCCAAAATTAGCCTTAATGTTAAACAACTAACCAAAAAAGTCATAATACAATTATAGTCAAAGTACAAATATCTAAATAACAAGTTGTTTTAATCAAACATCAACTCCAAACATTTCAATACATTCAAATAATCGTCCACTCTATACATCTGACAAGTCCGCTACTTGTCTCATGACCAAGACTTTTAAGTCGACAACAAAAAAAACTAACTAAAAATCAAATATTGGACATGATTATGAAGTTTTTTTTTATTTCTCATACTTTTGAAAAACTAATAATGAAATTAAATATAAGTTATCTCTTGGTTATTTTAGAAAATAATATTAAAAAAGACTATAAAGAATACTATAAAAAAGTACAAATGCATTTACAAGGTAACAACATGATCGGAGGCGTGCACCGGTGGGTTTTCGACTTGTCGGGCGTGCGACAGTGGGTCGCCGGAGCGTGCACCGATTTGAGACCGGAGGATAGAGGGCGTGAATGTAATTGGAATACTAAATACATGTTAACTTTAAAGTTTATAAGCATAGTTTTATAAATATATTAAATACATAATCTAAAAAAATAAAAATAAAAAATTTGGATTTCGGATAATCGGATAATCCGAATATCCGAATTATGCCAAAATTACTATCCGAACCCGAATCCGAAATTTCGGGTATCCGAAGTTCAGATATCCGAATTTTCGGGTATCCGAAATTTCGGGTATTTCGGGTTCGGAATATCGGATTTTCGGAACGGGTTTTCGGATGCGGATATTTTTGAACACCCCTAGAGACATTACCATCTTTACCCTTCCTTTTAATTTTAAGGGAGTGTCACATGTCATCATCTCATGGCTTCTTAGACTTTCTAGGAAAATTAGACTTTGTAGTATAACTCCACTCTTAAATAAATTGGTTTTTTTAATATGTTTTATATTAGATGATCTAGTTTTTTAAATATGTTTTATATTATATATGAAAGAAAGTGAGTATCTTGGTTTTGAGTATTTTTTCATGGGTCTTTTTTTATAAACTAGAATGAGCTTGTTTAGAAGTTGAACTACTTACTCATTTTGATATTATTTAAAGAATGAATCACCTTTTGATATTTACCACTATTGCTTCTTTTAAATTCATATATCATGAGAATTTATTAATTTGGATTTGATACATTTTACTATGTACGTATGTATGTATCATTTTTATATTGTGGAAGTAATTGACGGGTATACCCGATACCCAACGGGTAATTACCCGATTGCTACCCGATGGGTATTGGGCCTAGGGGTGTTCATTCGAATCGAATGCGAATTGGGCGAATTAGGCGAATCGAATTGGTCGAATTGGGACTTTTAAAAACTGTATTCGTATTCGATCCACATTCGAATAAAAATCTATGTATTCGATTCGATTAAGTTATTCGAATTCGAATCGAATTCGAATAGATTCGAATGTATTCGCTTTAAAAAAAATATAAACAAACAAACACATCAAGTAACAATACAAATGTAGCACCAACATAATATAAGTCTACAACATCACCCAAACAATGTGCAAAACATCACCCAAACAATATGCAAAATACTAGCACATCGACAAGTCTAAAACATATTAGCAAAAGTCTAAAAGTGCTTTATTAAACACAAAAAAAGACTATAAACGAGTTTAAAACTTGTAGAAACAACAATTAAACAGCTGCCAAAGCACCAAATCATGTTCATATACAGAAACAACAATTAAGACTGAGTAATGGGTTGGGTTTGGGTGTTTTTAATTTACTTCAAACCCATTAAATCATATTCATATATAGATAATTAATTAAATATATTAAAAATATATATTAAAAAATATATAAATTTCTTATTCGAATTGGGCGAATCGAATGCGAATACAGAAAATCATATTCGTATTCGATCCACATTCGACAAAATTATTCGAATCGAATGCGAATCGAATTCGAATGACTGAAAGTGGATTTCGAATGGCCTTAATCGAATTCGATTCGAATCGAATTTCGAATAATTCGAATGGTATTCGAATAATGAACACCCTAATTGGGCCGTATGGGACTGGGTTTTACATTCGGGTACGGGCCTGGGATTACTAATACCTGGCCCATTTCGATCCCTAGATAGGCTGACAAACTTTGTTTAAACAACGCATTGTCTTTAAACAAGAGATAATCTTTACGGGTTTTATTGGCTTATCTCCATGGATAGTTATTCTTCGTCCTGTTGGGGCACGAAGTTCGATAATTTTCTTGTCACAAAGGATACGAGCTTGGTTAGTGGCTAACCAATCCATACCCAAAACAATATCGAAACCTGCTAAAGCCATTGGAAATAACTGGATTGGTATGATATGTCCAGAGGCGAGAGAGTCGGAAATTCGAATTATCTCCCAACTAGCCGTCTCAACTTCATACGTTCTTGATAACTTAGCTAAGGGTATATTAAGCAATGCACAAAACTTATTGTCAACAAAGCTTTGGTTTGCACCAGTATCAAATAATACCCTAGCATAAGAATCATTAACAAGAAATGTACAGGTAATGGCGTCCGTTAGTTGAGTTGCTTCTTTTTCATTCATCACAAATGCCCTCACATTTTTATTTCCATTGTTATCATTTTTGTTTCTGGCGTTCCCTAATTAAACCACCTGTTTTCAACTTAGGACAATCTGGTCGGAAATGTCCCTTCTCTCCTCAATTAAAACACCCACCATTTTCTTTCTGCAATTCTAAAGAGTGTGTCCCTCCATTTTACAGAAGTCACAAAATATCAATGTTTCAAATATGCATCTTCCAGAATGTCTTTTCTTACAAACACGACATTCTGGCTTTGAACCTATCCCATTATTATTTTTCCTCCCCAGATCCCTATTAGATTTCCTAACTTCTTGTTCTCCCTTCTGAACAACCTCTTTCTTCTTGTTTTTTTTCTCGGGTGCGAATCATTCCATCTGTCATCATTCCTGCAAGCTCGACTGCAGAATCAATCGTTGTAGGCATTGCTACCTTCACTGTATCACGAATCTCACTCACATGACCCCATATATAACGATTTATCATATTTTCCTATGGGTTACCAGGTGAGGTACGAATCGAGAGTATTCAAAGAACTTAGTATTATAATCCTTAATATTGGTAACAATCATTGAAAGGTCCAAGACTTTCCTTTCAATCTGTCCCTTCTCATTTCTGGGACAGAACCTCTTTAGCATAACTTTGGAAAATTCTTCCCAACTCATTTCATATGTTGCAGTTCTACCTTTTCTTTGAATCTGGTTGTTCCACCATTCCATTGCATTATCTTTCAGAGTGTTTGTGGCATAAAGAACTTTGTCGTCCTCGGAACACTTGCTTATTGAGTTATTGCCATGACTGCTTCTGTTTTCTCTAGCCATCTTAATGCAGCAATAACTCCTTCAGTTCCCGCAAACTCCACGGGTTTACATACCTGGAATGTTTTATAGCTACAACCTTCATATTGAGCCCTTATTCTTTTCTTGGGTTTGTTAACCTCATCTTCACTATTGTTAGAACTATTATGACTTTCAGTAGTTTTCCTCTTACTACCAGATAGTTCTTTTTCTTTATAACTTTCATGATTATTTTCTAGAGCTTCTAAAAATTTTGGTATAGCATTTGCAATAGCTTGACTAATCATATGTTGCACCTCATCTCTATTGATAGTTTGACCATCCAGATAATTATTTTCAATGGCCTTTTTCTTTCTTCATCGAGTATTATTTGAAGGTCCACTTATTCGTTTAGACATTCAACAGAAAATGAAATTCCAACTTTCTTCAGAAATATAGTTTGTTGTACAATTAAATACTTAATACAGATAGAAAACAAATTAATGTACTCTAATATGCTAGAAAGCAATTAACAACATGCATCTACCTACTTTTTCTAGTAGGCATCATTTCATAATACGGTTAAAGCCTAGATACTAAAGCAAGTATCTAATTCGCTGAAATGTGTGGCTCTGATACCAACTTGTCACACCCCGGGTTTGGAAAGCCCATACGTGTGACCATATTGGTACCTTCTTTGATTATTTTATTCTGAAAACACTGAGTTTAATACAGCGGAATAGTTTTCTCTCAAAACATTAGTTACTATATTTACAAAGAAACATTGTTTTCATATAACTGGGCTTAACTACCCGATATTTTACAAACATAGAAATTTCATATTACTATAATATTTAAAGCCACAAGATTTCTTCATCGAATGCGTCCATTCTTCCTTGATGTATCTTGTTCTTAATTAGCTAATGTGCACATGTAAAACATTATATGTACAACATGGCACTTAGCAATTCCATCCTTTTTATTCATTACCTGTAAAAGGTTTTAAAAATAAAACATCAGCAATATCGCTGGTGAATATCATTTGTAGACCCAAATCCTTTAAAAGCATGAAATCATTAATTTAGATTGACCATACTAGAGCCATGGATAAAATACACACAATGTTGCACACTGATAACAGTTTGTTGGCTATGAGTTATTTCATTATAACTCTGGTGCCTAGGGAATCTCACTCCTTTAGGCACACAAACTGTACCAGACACGCTTAGTTACAGAACTCACCGTATGAGTTCTGCCTAAACACGTGTATACCATTTCTGATCAGACCATACGTGCCAAGTGTCCGTCTCGTATTTTACTAGAATGCATTAATAAATTAACTACTTTTCATGCTGGTTTCGAAATAGCAAAGATTTTCGCAAAAGTATTTACAATACAAATGTATTCAACTTAATCAGAATAACTGCTCTTGGACAACCCTTCTTCTTAATTTCTAACCCTTTGAGATATCTGACCAAGATCCTTGTGCACTTTAAACTATATTGATGGCTTAAATAGTGCCACTGTAACACTTACGAAGTTTGGTTCTTGGTTAGCATTAGGGCAAGTCTTAGCTATTAATTATGTAAGGAGTGGGGTATCGGCTTGCCATTGTCGTGGTCAACTATGGATAACTCTATCTAGTGTAAACATGGTTGATCAGTCCATGTCTCGACCAGGGTCAAGTTACGCAATGTCTACCCCGACCCTGACCCTAAGCCGCACAAATATATACTAATAAATATAATTATTACATAAACATAACTGAAACAAGAATATACATCTTAAACTATTTACGGCAATTTGATGTAGAGTCTCTCTACTCGTGCTCCAAAAACGACTACTAACAATACTCAACATGTACTGTATGCTCGAGATTATCTAAACTAGAGCATTCCCGTTAAAGAACTGGATATATAAAATCTAACCTAAGCTTTCTATATATAAAGAACAAGCAAGCACCCCAATTTACTTCCTGCGTCGATGTGGGATTGAAACATATTTGACATGCTTGCTAGCTTAAATATATTATTATTATCAATTAATTCAGTCGCTTCATTCGTTTTTCTCGTATAACTTCTAAAATATAGCGTTCTATAAAATTATAAATATACCGCCAAGACGAGCTCATCATTCTCTACGCATCGACCTAAGTTTCGTTAAAACGGAAAAAGTTCAAATATAATATAATTTCATTATTATTTGACGTTTTCTTATAATAGTAATTGTTCGTCTAAACATTTCATATTTCTAAGAGCCATTTAATTCGTTTCTTACTCGTTTGACAATATTTGAAATATGATTGTCATATATATTAATATATACCAACTGTTTATTTTGTAACTACAAGGTCGAGCATCTTAACTAATAATTCGGATACGAAATATTTATAAGTGTTACAATTTTTATCCCTGATATATTGATGAAGTTATTAATTTTATTGCAGTTAAGGATAAGTTTTGTTGGATGTGATAAACTTTGATGATTCTTAATTGCAAAATTTTGATGATGATGTTGAATTTGAGAGTCTTTAAAAAAAACAAATGACAAGATTGTTGAAGGTGCCATGTTCATGAGGAAATACCAAACAAAGATAAATGAAACTAGTTATTGTATTTAATGTATATATTTTATTTCACATATTGTTTTCATAGGAGAATCTGCTCAACAAGATAACACAATAAAGAATGATGAAGGTAACAAATCACTTGCTGATGTTCATGAGGAATAACAAAACAAAGATGAAGCCATCAGACAAACAAAGATAGACCGAGTAGATATGTCTTGGAGAACAAGCAATAATGATATTGATTGTGGGTTATTTTTGATGAGGCATATGAAATCATACAAAGGAGAAGATATAAAAACGTGGAGCTCTGGATTTGCACGAGAGTCAGAACAGAGATCACAAATCAAGGATTTAAGAAGAAAATATGTAGCTAAATTCATGTTACATGACCTGAATTAGGAAAGAGATAATGTAATTGAAGATATGAAGAAATACATCTCTGCCTCCTTAGGAAAAATCTAAATTGCAGAGAACTTCAAATGATAGGATTTTGGTAAGGCCGAGATCTTAAGATGTGGATGGTTCGATGAAGAAGTTTTATTATAACACAATGCAGTTGGTCAAGATGTTTGACCTATGTTCTCAGGTTGGTACAATGATTTAAACTGTTTTAAGTTGTTTGGTAGTATAAATTAATTTAATTATAAAAATGGTTTTCACAATTCGGTTTTAAAATGAATGGTAATATACAACTCTGCTTTACACATACAGCAAGTGTACTGGTCGTGTGTAGTATAGCCGACCAGGTAAATCCGAGTATCGAACCTAAGGACACGTTAGACGTGTGACACCCCATCCGGCGGTGTAAACACCGAGTTGTCATAGAGATTGGATATCAATAGTAAACAAAACACATGATAATTGTTTATTAAGTCTAATAATGATTTAGTAAGTTTGGAAACACGGTCTTAAATAGAAAAGACAAAATGTAATAAAACCCAAAACAGTAAATGTAATTGTCTTTATTATTTTTAACTAGGTCCAAAGCAGTCCTATGTCTTGGCAAAAGCAGCAAAACACTAACAAGAACCACCTAAAATATGTGAAAATAAAGTTAGATATAAAAGCTAGTGAGCAAACCACAATTGGTAAATTACAGTATAGAAATCCGAGATCATCATAATATGCTGCGCAAACTTATGTGTATAGCAATTTCATCATATTACTCAACCATAACCATAGAATCTCACAGAAACAACAATCATAGACCCCGCATGGTAACCTTTAGCAACAAGTCATGAGGAACCACTCATGTTACAATTAGTGATAACTGTCATTTAACCGTCTCGATGTGTAAATTATCAAAAATTGTTTTAGCATCGAAGGGACATTGTAGCATAGCAATAAGCATCACAGTATAGTAACTAGTAACCAACCTATAGAATTAACCAAAGAATTGCCGGGTTTAAATCACCTATCGATGTTGTAAAGTGTAGGTGGGTTTGTCAGACCATTAGCGCTAACATTGTACTAGTGGAAATTACATAGTAATAAACTACTTTAAACTAGCACATAAGATTGCAGCTTGTCGCGAGTTAAGACTAACACATTTTACGATCTTTTTTAGAAAACAAATTGGAAATTGGAAAAACATAGTATAGTAATAGAACAAATTATTTCAGCCCCAAAACGTAAAAGTAAAAAGGGGAGTGAGTTTACTCACATTGAATTGAGCTCGAAATATATAGCAACTAGATTAAATAGAACCGAGGATTGTCCAAAATACTATAATCACCTAAGTAAATAACAATCCTAACTTAGTAAAATATAGGGTATAGAAAACTAAAATTGATACAATAGGAGTCTAAGGAAATTGGAATTATAGGGTTTTAAATTGGGATTTATACAAAATAATATTGTACTTTTATAATTGCATGTATTTTATAGAAATCATTTTTTAGCATTCCATTTTAAATATTTGTACAACTTAAAATACTCATTTTTAAGTATATAAAACATGTAATATCATCATTTGTATATAATAAAAATTAGGTGTTTTCAAATCCTTAAAATATATTCAACATAAAAGAATGTTATTTAGTTTATTTGAAAATATAATTTAATGTTTAAAATAAATGAAAAAAATGAAAATCAAAGAAAACAGGCCAAGGGACTCAAACCCAGGGCCATTTCGTCCACAGCATATACATGACACCACTTGACCAACTACTAATTTGTTATTCACTTTCTTCTTCATTTTGTTTTATCCTTTATGACTAGCAAACCCCATTTCCAATATAAACCCTAGAAACAACAATCCCAATTGACTTTGATTTTGTTAATCGATCCCCAATTGATCATAAGGCTTTTGATCCCCATAGAATCACGAGCAAAAAGATATATTACACTTACTTGATTTCGATCGAATTGGAACGAAGAAACTACGATGAACAGGAGCATTGATGGTGAAATCACTTTCAGACTTCTTGATGATTAAACAGGAAATTGATGTTACAGGGAGTAGGAGCGAGAAATGAGAGGTGTGAAGTTCGATTGAATTGTGTTTTGGTTACCAGGAAGTAGTCGTTTGAATTGAAGATTAGTTACGAATGAAATTGATTAATTGGATGAGTAATTGGGTATATTGAATTCAATTGATTGCTTCTAGTGAACTCAAAACGCCGAGATGATTATATTGGTTAATAAAATTTACTGATTGATGCGTTATGAGTCGATTTGGAAATGTGGGGTTTGAAACCGTTTCGAAAAATTGAATTAGAGCATGGATTTAGTCGATTAAAATGGAACTTAAGATTGATAGTGGGTTCGAATCTTGTCTAGCAACTTATTATAACTCGGATTTGATTGAAACGACTTAAAAATATATAAACACTTCGCCGGAAATGGAGATTTTCCGGCCAAATGGCCGGAGAAAGGGGCGCCGGATTTGCGGGAGTTCGAGAGGGAGGAGGTTGGATTATAAAATGTTACACGATCAGTCCCTATGGTTTTGAGTTGGTTTATTTTAGGTTAACAACTTTTAATTCAAGTTTCAAAAGTTACAGTTTTGGCACAAAGTTAGTGTAACATTTTTGAAATTTGCTTTTAATTATAATATCGAATACTTAAAGTTTATGAGACTTCTTTTATAAATAATTTAGCAAGTGAAAAAAACACTAACAATAATAATAATAATAGCAATAACTAAAACAAAATTTATCAAGGTAATAATAATAATGCTTGTTAACAACCAAAAAAAAGAAGAAACATGCAAAGATGGGGGACCAAAAGTGTCAAAAAGCCAAACCATCTTCTCCTCCTCCTCCCTCCCTTTCACGCAACAATAGTACCCCCACCCTTCTTCACCATACTTGAAATCTCCAACCAATTTTCAACCTAAAATCAGACCCATTTCGGGTAATAACGTGTTTAACCTGTCCATAGCTAACATCAAACGGGTATTTCGCGTGCAATTGAGCAAGAAATTGGTTTGAAACCATGCTTTTCTTGGTTTCGGCCGAATTCAAAAACCAAGACCAAAACCATATCTTGACTTCACCATTTTGCAATTAAACACACACACTCATAAATACACCGCGAACAAAACCTCATGCCCAGAAATCGCAAAAACAAAGTAAAAAATCATGTATCAAGGGCTCAAAGTGGCCGACCCGTTCGTTACTCGAACACATACTCAACCTGCACCATTTTGTAAGTTTTTTATACCATTGCACTCGCTTTTGGATGAGGATTAAAAGCCCTAACATTAATTTTGTCAAAAACTAAGAAAACGAGTTCAATTTGGGGGTGAAAGATCTAGGGCTCGTATGGGGAATGTGGGGAAATTTTCGAATCAGTTAGTTACAGAGGGGTTAAAACAAATAAAGGGGGATGGATTTACATGTTAGTCACCCAGCTCTAGTGGCTGGGTGTATTTGTTAAGGTGCTGCAGGTCATGGGTTTGAATCCCCTAACCCATTTTTTGTATATTTTGTATTTTGACCACTAATTCACATTTTTAAGTGTTTAAACTACCCACTAAACATGTAAAAATTATATTTTTATCATTTTTATGTCTTAAAAACCCAAAAGTTTTCATAAACAAATATTAACTCTAAAAACTTTATAGAACCAAGTAACGAAACATGTATATATTTTTTTAATAAAAATCTTGTGAATGTACACTTAACCAAAAATACTCATTTTTAACCCTTCTAAGTATCATTTATATAAAATTAGACACATAGACTTGTTTCGTCCACTATTTAAAAAAACTAAAAAAATCCACTCAAACGTCATACCGTATTTGTAAAAAATCAAGTAAACCACTTGTAATGACAACAATCTTTAAAGGTAGGTTATTTACAAATAAATAACATTTTAATTTTTTTATGAAAACTTTATAAATATACCAACGTTCATAACTATTTCGCAAACCAACTAAAAGTAAAAATTTGACTCGATCGTACGATCTCAAAACCACATATGGACTAAAATCATTATGTTCGATTAATAGGATAAGCTACAGGTCACGGGTTCGAATCCCAGCTCAAATGGTTGGGTGCATTTGTTAAGGTGCTGCAGGTCACGGGTTCGAATCCCCTAACCCATTTTTTTGTATATTTTGTATTTTGACCACTAATTCATATTTTTAAGTGTTTAAACTACCCACTAAACATGTAAAAATTATATTTTTATCATTTTTATGTCTTAAAAACCCAAAAGTTTTCATAAACAAATATTAACTCTAAAAGCTTTATAAAACCAAGTAACGAAACATGTATATATTTTTTTATAGAAATCTTGTGAATGTACACTTAACCAAAAGTACTCATTTTTAACCCTTCTAAGTATCATTTATATAAAATTAGACGCATAAACTTGTTTCGTCCACTATTTAAAAAAACTAAAAAAATTCACTTAAACGTCATACCGTATTTGTAAAAAATCAAGTAAACCACTTGTAATGACAACAATCTTTAAAGGTAGGTTATTTACAAATAAATAACATTTTAATTTTTTTTATGAAAACTTTATAAATATACCAACGTTCATAACTATTTAGCAAACCAACTAAAAGTAAAAATTCGACTCGTACGATCTCAAAACCATATATGGACTAAAATCATTATGTTCGATTAATAGGATAACCTACCGAGAGTTATTTCCGGCTTCCACCGTATATTTTCTTGAGTAGATTTTGGAGCCGATTAATGTGAGTTTAACTTTTGGGCTGAAACATGTTATATTATTCAAATACACCACATGCACTAAATCTATTTATTAACCATGTGTTTCTATTTATGTCTTGGTTGTGCTTTATGTATACGTGTGGTGTTCTATTTTATGATCGATACAATCATTAACTATTGCTAGCTCAACGACGTCTTAGATCTAAGGGCCTGACAAGCCTTTTTGGTGCTAAAGCCGATGCTAAGTCCGGCTCTTTAATGACGCATTCTAGTTCATTGAAGGAATCAAATTTCACTTAGCTGATCATATACTATATTTTATATTGTTGAGGCTTGATTGTACATTTGAGGCCGTACGTGTTGTTACATATTTACACTAACCATTGTGGACATGGAATCGCTTATCATTGTGATCTATAAACTATTATCTATGTATTTAACTATGTGAACTCACCAACATCTTTATGTTGACATTATTTTCTAACATGTTTCAGGGAATGCCAACGTTTAATGCTAGCTTTGTATCATGATCACCATAGGCTTTTGGACCTAGCTAAAATTTAAATCAATGAACAATTATTAGCTATGTCATTTGTGATTTCCCAAACTTGTGGACAAATTGTATTATTTAATTTGGTGATGCATGCTTATTTAAAACTTTAACTTGTAGCGTCATGTGGCTATGAGCAATCTCTAACACTCACGTCTCGACGATTATCCGCCTTTTATTTATTTAATTGGTCGGGGTGTGACAGTTAGTTTATAAATTATATTAACTAACTAACTTAACCGAGTTGAGACGTAACGTTTATATAAGTGACGTTCTTATATCTTTAGCTCGTTTATGACGTTGAAAGACCATTTCAAGACTTGATAGCATTTTTCTTTAATAAACTTTATAAACGTTCTTTTATAAAATATACTTTATATATATATATATATATTGGAGATTTATTCATTATAACTAGTAATTAGTATTAGTCGTTAGCTATTAAAGACGGGAAAATAACGTAACGTTTAACACACACACACACACACACACACACACACACACATATATATATATATATATATATATATATATATATCTTTAATAACCAAGCGTTACATTTAATGGAAAATAAATACGAATACATTTAAGATAAATAGCTTTGGGTACGAGTCGGGTATTCAGGTTCGGATTTGGGGTAGATGTCACAAGACGACTCTTACTAATAAACATTTGTCGAGTTCTAGACAGTTTTGAATTAAAGTTGATTTTTATTGACTAAAGAGATAAACTTAATTAAAAACTAAATTAAAGCAGAACCAAACTAAAGGCGCATGAGAGACGAAAATACCAAATATAGAGAAACGATTACCTAGGCTAGGAATCTTATTGATGACTCAACTACTATCGGTTTATCTAATTTACATGGTACCAGATTCTAAAAATACAAGTATCTCAAGAAATCACTCAAGTTCGCTAGATCTCCACTTGGACTCACTAACTCACCTGATCGACTCCTAATGGTTGTGTAAAGCTCATCGGGATAAATGTTTGGTTCTCCTTCTAGTCTCACCATCATATGAAATGCTAAGGTACCCCGAATATTATATCACCTTCCGGTCTTAATAACAGAATATCGTAGAACTGCTACTAACAACTCTAAAGATAAGGGTATTCTATTTAATATGATTAAAAACATGAAATCACAAGAATCTAAGCCAAAAAGGTAAAACTCACTCCCATGCAATTTTATCCTAACCGAACATAGAAGCTAGATATCCCGACACCCTATCATCTCCCAACCTCAAGGTTGGTAGAATACTAGTTTAGTCAATCCAAGACATCTAATCCTAAGATCAACTAGGCGTAGTCAAATCACAGCATAGAGTAAACAATCCTAACATGCAACCCTACTCGAATAATAACAAATCAAACATATAGGACAATACGAGGATCAAGCATGCAAAATATCGTATCCTTATATGATATAGCAAAATGTAATTTGCTTATGTGGCGGATTGAGAGTTAATTTTTCTTATGTGGCATCGTTTGAGAAAATATATCATAATAATAATTTTATATTCAATAATTACATTTTAGCACCCTAATATTTAGTAGAATCTTAAAATTTTTGAAAGTAATTACATATTCAGCTCTCTCCTATTAGGGGTGCGCATGACGGCTTATATTTAATAAGGTATAATAATGAAACTTATAGATAAAGTTGGTAATACCATACAATTAAATACCTAAGTATTTTATAAGCAAATATAACTTTTTATACAAAATTATATTTTTAAAAAACTACACCATAAAATCAAGCATTTAATTCTCTTTAATTTGACTATAATATTGTTATACTAAATTTTTTTTTAATAAATCTTGTGTTTCGGTTTTACCACAGGTTTGTCTTAAAACTAATTAAAATCGTTCGTACCCTTATGAATATCTTTAAAATCACCTCTTGAGTTTTGTTTACCCGAGCATAGCTTGGGCACTAAGCTAGTAACTAATATTCATATACATCTCTAATCAATAGTTAAATTTAGCTCTCAATAGCATTAAACCATATGATTAAACAAAACCAAAAAATAGTCAAATATCAATAATCAATCCATTAGATAAGTAGTTTTAATAATTCAGAGACTGTTTGGCAAAATATGAATCAATAAGTGTTGAATCATTAAAATGTCTGATCCATTAAGAAGCTATATCAATTGCAGAGAGGTTGTGGTAGAAATGCAGATGAGGGTAAAATTAGTATATGCACCATTAAGTTTCATTCAACATCTCTCTGTCACTTAACCATTCAATACTGAACTGAACCATTAAGAGGCTTTTTTTTAATGAACTAAACGCTCTGAATGTTGAATGATTCAGCACTGAACTAAACCATTAAGATGTAAACAAAAGCCCCTTAGCCAAGCATGAACATCAAATATGAATCAAACTGGATCTCATAGTAAACAAGTTCAAAACCAAAGTTAGAACTAAACCAAAACGAGCAACTAGATGATCGCTAACAAAATTAAGCTCATCCCTCTGATTACACCGCAACTTAAGAGAAATAACACATTAGTTTTATTAATGTTTAGTGACGTTATTGTCACGAACGTAACACACGTAATTGATAATGTTGGTAGATTTTGTTTTTTTGTTCTTACTTTTTTTATTCTTTTGTTGTCATTAAGTTTCCAAATTAATTTTACGACTTTACGTCCTAACGTTCGAGAGATAATACCACACCTCAACATGCGAAACATAATATTATACGACCATGCTTCAAATGATAAATAGTCGTTATTCTCGACGGGCTTCATATTTAAAACAAAACCCAATGGGCCGGCCCAATAGTAGTATAGTAAAACTCTTTCATTTCGATCGGTAAGCAAACCCTAATTTCATCCACCATTTTCTAATTGAAGTTAATTTCACCAATTGTTGATTTGTTCTTCACAGAGAGACGATTTCACTGTTGCAGGAGCAAAAATGGTGTCAGGAAAGAAGACGGTAATACATACATACATACATACATACATACGCATCTTTGTCTATTTATGTGTGTTTCGATTGATTTTGATTTGTGTTATTGTTGATGTAATTGCAGAAGAAGACTCATGAGAGCATTAACAACAGATTGGCTCTTGTTATGAAGAGTGGAAAATACACTCTTGGATACAAAACAGTCCTTGAATCTCTCAGGAGCTCAAAAGGTACCAAAAAAGAGATTTTTTTTTAACAATTTTGCAATGGTGTATTTGTGTTTATTATGTGTTGAACTTGTATCTTATTGGTCATTTGTAGATTAATGTTAAATATGCTATAATTTTACATGTAAATCACTAGTTTTTTTTGTCTATTTTTGAATTTGTTATCAAACATTGAACATAAGCAACAATTTGGATGTTAACAGTTGTGTATATGTATGCAGATAATCATATATTTGTCAATATGTAACTTATTGTGTTTGTATGTATGTGTGTAAGTGTATATAGTCAATTGATCCATATGCTGTTTAACATTAACAAGCCTTTTGATTGATATTGATTTATATTTTATACTGCATCACTGTTTTTGCAACTTATTGTTTAACATTAACCTTATATTGAATTAAATGAGCTAAAAGTTTTTGAGATTTGACACGCCTACATAGAGTGTTGATAAGTAGAGTTTTTTAGCAAGTACATGTAAGTGTATTGTGTAAACAGTTGAAAGCTTTATAAGCATCAACACGTTGTGAAGATGTAAAGTCATCTATTGTTGCATCCATGAAGTTTTTTTTGTCACTATGCTATGCTTGCCAAAGTTGTGGTTCATCATTACAATGGAAGTAAGTTTCTTTAATTTTCTCTTGTTCGTATGTTTTGCTTCTATTGTTGGTGTATGAAGATTAAGTTTTTTAACTTGTTATGTTTTTGTCGTTGCTTATTCACGGTGAGTTAAATGCACTTGCAGTGTCAAGAACTTTTAGAAATGGTTAAATGAAAATTTTCTCTTATTATACTCAGTTACATGATTATACTCATGATTATACTCAGTTACAGTATTGGCATTTGTCAGATAGATATTGTTAAATTAGTAACTATAACAAATATTTTTTTTGGAATTACATTTCAACCTGCCATCTTTTGTGAAGTTTTGTTTCACTTATAATAAAAAAATTTACAATTATGAACTAAAAATGTTTTTTATTTATTTGCAGACAATGATAATCTTGGAACCGCATGCGGGAAGTATTTCCGTGTGCCCTACCCGAACTACGATTCTACTTATGAACTTCCCACTCTTGATTGCTCCAACGAAAGGGCAATAGCCGCTCTCGCGGCAACCCAGTGTTCTACTTGGCGTGAAATGGAGATGTTAAGGGAGGAGCTACAGCAGTCCAGGCAAGCTCTGCAACTGTTGAATGAAAGGATCGCGACGCTGGAAGCAAGAGGCAGGGAGGATCGACACACCCTGTTGAACATCGTGGCACATCTGGACGTGCAGGTCGCGCATGCGGCACCGGCGGCGCAGGCGACGGAACCACCAGTGGAGCCCGAGTTGGAACCGCCAGTGGACCCCGGCAGTGTTGGTGAGGATAGCGCCTACCCGAACTACGATTCCACTTATGAACTTCCCACTCTTGATTGCTCCAACAAAAGGGCAATAGCCGCTCTCGCGGCAACCGTGTGTTCTACTCGGCGCGAATTGGAGATGTTAAGGGAGGAGCTACAGCAGTCCAGGCAAGCTCTACAACTGTCGAATGAAAGGATCGCGACGCTGGAAGTAAGACGCGCGGAGGATCGGCACACCCTGTTGAACATCATGGCACATCTGGACGTGCAGGTTGCGCAGGTGGCACCGGCGGCGCAGGCAGCGGAACCACCAGTGGAGCCCGAGTTGGAACCGCTAGTGGACCCCGGCAGTGATGGTGAGGATAGCGCCGGATCCGTGGTCTCACCTTAGTTTTCCCTATCCAGTTACATACTTATGTCTTGTTTTCTTTTATAATCTTTCTTATTCATTTCATGACTTAGTGGGAAGGGTTGTTTTCCACACAAAAAAATTTGAAAAATTTGGATTATGATGTTTGACAAGTATTTTGTGAGAAATTACAAATTATTTATCAAGTATTGTTATTTGAATTGGAATGTTTGGTTGTGTTAATTTCTTTGTTTACTTATACATGAATGATAGTAATTTGTTGGGTATTCATTGTTGTATCTTGTGAATTTGAAGAATGGCTGAAAATATCAATATGACACCTGCTGAGCTGACATAGACAAGAACAAAAAACCGGTTATGGACCCGAACCGGGTCCGGTTCGTACCTAGTGGGCCCAGTACCCTATGAACCCGGTTTTATACCTGCCGGTTCCTCACCGGTTTTTGATTTTGGAGCAGGAACCGGTTTGTACCCGGAACCGGTTTGGAACCGGCTTGACCCGGAACCGGTTTGTGTCGTTTTTTGTTTTGTTTTTTTACCTGGTTCGAAACTAGCCGTTGGCAATGGCAATATTACCGTTTTTTGGTCCTTTTTGACCGTTTTTTTGTGTTTTATTGCCCCCTAACACCCATTTAGCTACTATAAATATATGTTTGATGTTTGGGTTGATTACAACACTTGAAAACGCAAAAAACGCAACCAAAAAACTCAAAAAAAACTCTCTTTTCATCTCTTTCATTTTCGTTAATCTCGAAATGGCATCACAATCCGCAACCGGTTCTTCTCAAGCCCCCAATGTTGTTCAAGTTCTTCAACATAACCGAAGCCAAAGAGTGTGGCAACATTGGGATTTAGTTGAGATGAGTGACGGGTCACACAAAGCTCGTTGCAAGTATTGTGGAGCTTTGTTAGGGGCGGCTTCAAACTCGACTTTGGACAAGCATATTACAAAGAAGTTTTGTCCGGTGTTGAAAAATGCCCCCGAGTCCGATCAAGCCGATATGGGGGGTGGTGGCGAAATATTTCATTATAGCGTCGATATGGTCCAAGATCGTATGGCGAAGTTCGTGATACAAAATTGTTTGCCATTCAACCACTTCGACAACCCGCAATTGACGGCTTTGATTCGGGAAACACTTCAACCTCGTTACACCCATGTAAGTCGTATGACCCTTAGACGATATTGTTTGAAATTGTGGGGAGTTTGTAAAAAAGATTTAATTGTGTTTTTCCAAAACTTACAAACCGGTGTTGTGACACCCCGCCCGGCGCGCGGAAAACACCGGGCTGTCATTGGAATTGGATATCCATAGTAAACAAAGCACATGGTATTTATTTATTAAAGTCTAATAATGATTAATACATTTGGAACATGAGTCTTAAATAGAAACGGTAAAAGTAATAAAACAGAAACAATAATTGCAATCGTCTTTATTATTTAACTAGGTCCAAGGCAATCCTATGTTTTGGCAAAAGCAGCAAAACAATATCAAAGCATCACCTGAAATACGTGAAAATAATACGGTTAGCTATAAATAGCTAGTGAGTAAAAGCACGAGTTAATAAATAGTAATATGGAAATCCGAGATCAACAATATATGTTTCGCAATTTTACATACATAGTCATTTCGTTACATTGCCCTACCATGACCCCTTGTAAACATAGAACACAACCACAATAGAATGCACCATCAATTGTATAGCAACTTGTAATCATTTGTCATGAGGAACCAACTCATGTTGTAAATTAAAGATAACCTTTTTAGTAACCGTCACGTAACCGTCTCGATATAGGTTATCAATAATTATTTTTGCAACTTAGGGACATAGCATAGTATAGCAACACGTATAGCAACAACCGTCATAGCATAGCAAACATAGTAAACATAGAATTAGAATGGCCGATTTAAATCACCGATCGGTACTACATGCCGGTGGGTTTGTCAAACCATTAGCGCTAACATTGTTACGGTGGATTTACCAAAGCAATTAACTACTTTAAACTACCACATAAAATTGCATCAAGTAGCGAACAAGAATTAACACAATTGTATGATCTCATTTAGAAAACATAGCAAATAGAAAACAAGACGTATTTCAGCCCCAAAACGTAATTAGTAAAAAGGGGAGTGAGTTTACTCACCTTGAATACGAATCAGAAATGATATAGAAATAAATCAACTGGAACCGAGGATTTCCCAAATATTAGTATCACCTAAATAATGAGAATCCTAACTTAGAAAAACATATAGTATAGAAACTAGAATAGAAATAATAGGAATTTACGGAGATTTGGGATTTTTGGTACGAACCGTAACCGAGCGTTTTTATACGAAACCGATTTATTAGTCTTTAAAACTTTTTATTTTACAAGAATCCATTTTAGAAAACATTAGTAATATATTGGTATTAATACTTAGAATCTTTATTTAAACTTATACATTTTACATATTATTAACTTAATCATTTGATTAATAAAAGTTATATAATGTAAAAATAAATAAAAGTATAAAGATCTTAATTTAGAAATGGAACCGGAGTTAAGTCCGAAGTCAAATATTTCGGATTTAGAAATCAAGGTTTTTAAACGGGTTTGAACGTTCGAACGTTTCGTTTAAATATTTTATGAGGATATGTTTTTATATAAAAAAAAAATTAGAAACTTTAATCATTTTTAAAAACATGTTTTTGGTATGAAGATTAGGAATTTTAATCTTTGTTAAATAAAATACACCCATATATATTTTTAGCTTTTAAAAACTATTTTTAACAAATAATAGGTTATTAGATTGTATAATGGTGGTTTAAATGGTTAAAAATGAATATTAAAAAGAATGGTCCAAGTGGGTTTCGAACCCGTGACCAACACAACCAAACACACGCGCAACAACCACTGGACCAGGCGCGCTTTCGTTGTTTTATTTGGAACATTAATTGTTTTAACCTTTCTCCTGAACCATAACCCAAATCCTATTTGAGCCCTAGTTTACAAATCCATCAAATTCGTTCGAATTTGATAATCCCAGACAAATTAACCATGGGGCTTTTAATCCCCATGGATTTGCGGTTCTAATGGTACAAGAAACTTACGATTTGGTGAAGTTTTGGTATGGTTTTGGATGAAGAACGAGTTGCGGCTGTTCTTGGGTCAATTGGATGGATTCTGGACTGAATGAGATCAAATTAATGGGTTAGGGAGTTGTAGAATGTTGAGAGGGTCACAATGAATGTAAAATCTACCTGAAATGGTGCCGGAATGGGTGTAATCGGAGTCGCCGGAGCAAAATAAAAAGGAGAGGGGGTTCGAACGGGTTTGAGGGTGTTTGGGTGATATAAACTAGTCGATTGAGCGTGTAGCATTAAACGCAAATGGGTTAAACCCGCGTGGTGCAGGTAACGAGGGAGAAAAGAGCATGGAACATGGTGGTCGGAGTGGTCGGCCGGAAACATTGTGGTCGGGTTGCAGGGGGGGACGCGACAGGGGGGGGACAGGTTTGGGTAAAAGTTTCAGTTTTGGTCCCTAGCCATTATGTTTGTTTCATCTTGTTGTTGTTGAGTTTTAATTCAAGTTTTAGGAATTACAACTTTGGCCCATAAGTTAGTTTTTCATAAACTAACTAACTAAGTTAACCGAGTTGAGACGTAACGTTTTTATAGGAGACGTTGTAGCATCATTAGTTCGTTGATGACGTTAGGAGGTTATTACGAGACGTTTATAGTATTTGTTTTATATTTTTAATAGTTTTCTTTTACGAAGCACTATATATATATTTTTGGATTTAGATAATATAAATAGTGATTATTTAGTATACTTTGAATATTTTGAGATATAAAACGATTCATTAAATACGATTATAATTTAAAAGATAAACAACCTCGGGTTTGAATCGGGCATCCGGATTCGGGTTCGGGGCAGATGTCACAGGTGTTAATTTAACTAGCGACGTTTGGTCGGCTCCACACGGTTGCATTGAGTCTTATCTTTGTGTAACCGCTCATTGGGTGGATCCCGATTCGTGGCAAATGATGAAACGTACCATTGCTTTTGATCTTTTTCCGATTCCACATAGCGGAGATGATTTGTTTGAGCTAATAGATAACGTAATACAAACTTATGGTTTACAAAACAAAATATTTTCAATGGCTTTTGACAACGCTTCAAATAATACTAATGCGGTTGATAAACTTATGGTAAAATATAAACCGATTTGCAACGGTGATTTTTTTCATAGTCAATGTGTCGCACATATTATTAATTTGGTAATGAAAGACGGGCTAGGGTCCGAATTATGTTCCCAATATATATATAAGTTTAAATGTATGCTTTATTCGATTTTTAAAGCTAAAAGACAAATTTGTCAAGATTATAAACAATTTTGTAGAGATACGGATTCGATATATTTAGGTGCGAATTGGGATACACCTCACCGTTGGAACTCGACATGCGACATGTTTGAGAATGCCTTGAAACAACGGGATGGCTTGAAAGTTTTTCATAGTAGTCTTGTGTCGGCCGGGTTAGCCGACGTGTTTCAGGATTCGTGTTGGAAATTTATAAAAAAATTTGTTGATTTTCTTGGCGTTTTTAAAAATTCAACTAAAAACTTATCGGGGGTTTATTACCCGACTAGTAGTTTGGTGCTTTACGAATTATATTTAATGGCTCTTAATATTAAAACTTTTGAAAATAATTTTTTTTAAGAAATGATACCGGCGATGAAAGAAAAATTTAAAAAATATTTTTTAGAGCTCCCTTCGGTTTTTACTTGTGCCGCCGCTTTAAACCCGTTTTATAATATTACGGGAGTCGAATGTTTAAATCAAGAAATTTTTGACAATTTGGATATCCATATGGATAACCCAAATCACGCAACGGAAGCAAAAGCAAAATTTAATCACGATTTTTAAAGACTTTTTGATGTTTATCACTTAAGATACGGGCCAACAACGGTTACACCATTTTCACAATCGGAGGCTAGCTCAAGTAAGCCGATGAAGGACCCGAAGAAAAACTTTTTGAATGTCGTTCGGGAATCCGTGGCAAAAAAACAAAAGGGTGCCGCTCCGAGTAGCGAGCTCGGTAGATATAGTGGAACGGATTATACTTCCACTATGTCGGCCGATGACATTGAGTGTTTTGATATATTGGCTTGGTGGAAAGGAAGGGAAACGGAATTTCCGGTTCTTTCCGTCATGGCCCGTGATTTACTAAGCTCCCAAGCTTCTACGGTAGCTTCGGAATCGGCTTTTTCTACTTGTGGCAGGGTAATATCTTTAAGGAGGACCCGACTTTCTCCGGAGGCTGTGGAGATGTGCATTTGTCTCAAAGATCACTTGGACGCGATTGATCGCAAACAACACCTAACGAGCTTAGAAGACGACATCGAACCGGAGTAAAAAATACATGATGAAGAGGTTGAGGAGGGACTATCAACCGGAATATCCGATGAAGAACTCAAAGAAGACGAAAAAAGAAGAGGAAAAAAATAAAGAAGCTTAGATTTCAAAAATATATATATTGACTTTGTTTAAAATAGTACTTTTTTTGCATCGTAACCACAATATCTTGTATTTGGTTAACTCTTTTCAGTTGAAATAAATCGTATTTATTTAGTAACTTTATATTGTACACAAAACAAAAAAAATTAAAAAAAAGAAAAAATAAATAAATAACACTGCATACCAGGTTTGGACCCGACCCGGGTAGGAACCGGACCCGAACCCGACCCTACCCGGTTCCACAGGGTAGGGTTTTACCCCCACCCTACCCGTACCCGGTTCGTACCCGATTCCAGGGTGTACCCGGACCCGATCGGGTTTTGGCCTCCCGTACCCGGTTTGTACCCGGTTCCGGGTCCAAAAAAACCCGGTTTGTGCACGTCTAAGCTGACAGCTTTGATCTAACAGCATGTGGTCGCGACAATGACTAACCGGGCCCAACCTCAAGCTCAGGCCCAAGCCCAGGCCCAACCAGCACCTGATAAATCTGGAAAATCATGATTTTTTTATATCGTTTTATCCATTTTAGCCTATCATTTCTTTCTTAACTCGCAAGTATGATTTAATCTCATTGAGTATGGGTGTTCTAATTCATGTTTCAAAATTTTTTTGTACCAGCACCACCGGTCTGTACCTTTAAGACCTTTTTGGATTGCAAACCGCACCACTTCAATGGGACTGAAGGGCCGGTAGGATTGATTCGGTGGATCGAAAAGATTGAAGCAGTCTTTGCTAGGAGTGGTTGCGCTCCTGAGAACAATGTGAATTTTGCCACCGGGACCCTTAGTGAGCCTGCTTTAACTTGGTGGAACCGGGAGACACAACATATGGGGTTGGCGGCAGCTAATGCCTTAACATAGGAACAATTCAAACAGCTAATTAAGCGTGACTACTGTCCACGGGATGAAATTCAAAAACTTGAAACGGAATTCTATCATTTGAAAATGGAAGGGTCGGAGGCGGAGGCCTATACCACCAGGTCCCACGAACTTGCTACCTTGTGTCCGAATATGGTGGATCATGATTACAAGAGGATTGAATTGTACATCTCAGGTTTACCAGCAAAGATTCAGGGGTTAGTTACTTCATTCAGGCCCGCAACTATTCAAGATGCTATTCATCTCACGCATCAGTTAGTGGAACAGGTTATTGAACAAGGGACTTTACCTAAAAAGAAGGGGTCTACGTCGTCTGGGTCGGATGGAAAAAGGAAATGGAATGACAACAACAATAACAAATCGGCAACGAACTCCAGTTACTCACCACATCAACAAAATAGGAAATTTGATAAGTCAAGAAATTATCAACCCTCCTCGTCAACTGTGAGCCCGAGTAAGGGGGGATATCAGGGGGATTTGCCTAAGTGCAACAAGTGTAATCGGCATCACAACGGGGTTTGTAACATGACTACTTGTTTGCGCTTTGGTAAAACTGGTCATGAGGCGAAAGATTGTAGGGGGAATTGATGGCACGAGGAACATCAAAGAACAATAATAACGGGATTACTTGTTTCGAATGTGGGCAGAAGGGGCATTATCGGACTGAATATCCGAAACTGAAAACGGGGGGTAACGGTGGGGACAAGGATAAGGCCGAGGGCAGTGGTGCTGGTGCAAAGGGTCGTGCGTTCACCATCGGTAAAGGTCGGGCTATCAATGACTTAAACGTTGTTTCTGGAAAATTTCCTATAAATGATTGCTTTGCTAATGTTCTTTTTTATTCTGGAGCTGATAAAAGCTTTGTTTCCCACGAATTTAGTAAACTCCTAGGAGTCGCACAGATTGAACTTAATCAAAACTATACTGTTGAACTAGCAAATGGCAAGAAAATCGATGTTACTCATGTCCTACAACGTTGTAAGTTAGGTCTGTCAGGTCACGTTCTGGATATTGATCTTATTCCAATTTCACTTGGCAGTTTCAATGTCGTCATCGGCATGGATTGGTTATCCAAGAACCAAGCAGATATCATATGTAGCGAAAAAGTTATACGAATTCCTCTTCCTAGTGGAGAAACTCTGTCTGTTCAAGGTGAGAAAAGTGGCGCTGTTGTTGGCATCATTTCTCTCATGAAAGCCCAAAAGTGTGTATGCGTAAGGGTCACTTTGCGTCCTTGGCTCATATCACCCAAACTTCACCTGAACCGAAAAAGTTGGAAGAAATTCCAGTCGTTTGTAATTATCTGGACGTATTCCTTGAAGATTTACCTGGTTTACCTCCTCAACGTCAAGTTGAATTCCAAATCGAACCGTCTCCGGGAGCGTCACCGATTGCCAGAGCTCCGTACCGTCTCGCTCCGATTGAGTTGCAAGAACTGTCTAATCAGCTTCAAGAACTGTTTGAAAAGGGTTTTTTTAGACCCAGTTCATCTCCATGGGGAGCTCGTGTTCTTTTTGTCAAAAAGAAGGATGAGACTTTCCGCATGTGCATCGATTACCGGGAACTGAACAAAGTTACTGTTAAAAATCGATATCCTCTTCCTCGTATTGACGACTTGTTTGACCAGTTGCAAGGGTCAAGTTATTATTCCAAAATCGATCTCCGGTCTGGTTATTATCAGTTGAGAGTCCGCGAAGAGGACATCACAAAAACAACTTTCCTAACCCATTACGGTCACTACGAATTCGCTGTCATGCCATTTGGCTTAACGAATGCACCAGCGGTCTTTATGGATCTCATGAATCGTGTCTGTAAACCTTATCTTGGTCAATTTGTAATTGTTTTTATTGATGACATTTTAATATACTCTAAAAGCAAGGAGGACCACGCGGAACACTTGCGATTGATTCTCGAACTCCTGAAAAAGGAACAACTCTATGCAAAATTTTCTAAGTGTGATTTCTGGATACGTGAGGTCCAATTCCTTGGTCACGTAGTTAATGAAAGTGGCTTCCATGTCAATCCTTCAAAAATCTAGTCAATTAAAAATTGGGCAACTCCGAAAACTCGTACGGAAATCCGTCAATTTCTTGGTCTTGCGGGTTATTATCGTCGTTTCATCGAAGGGTTCTCAAAAATCGCACATCCATTGACTGCATTAACCCATAAGGGTACGATGTATCAGTGGGGTGGCCAGCAAGAAGCTGCATTCCAGTTACTCAAACAAAAACTCTGCAGTGCACCTATTTTGTCCTTACCAGAAGGGACGGAAGATTTTGTAGTGTACTGTGATGCCTCAGTTCAAGGCCTTGGTTGCGTTTTGATGCAACGTGGGAAGGTCATCGCGTATGCCTCACGCCAATTGAAAATCCATTTAACCAAAAAACAAACGTTTGATACATAAACATAAGAAAATCAAAGTATTCAAATTAGTGAATTACGTTTTTGGCAGCAGTGTCTAGCCTTCATTAATCCATAATCCATTTGATTGTGTGGACTTTTAGATGATTAGTTAATTAGTTGTAGTGAACTTTAGCCTTTAGGTGTGGGCTTTAAATCTTTACTTATTTGTTACATGACTATTGACTAAATATATAATAATTATATTTAAATTTGGCGCCCCCGTCAAACGAGTGCCATGTGCGGTCGCCCATGCCGCACACCCTTCTAAGCCCCCTATGGGCACTATCTGTACGATATACACTGACCATAAAAGTTTGCAACACATCTTTGATCAGAATGAGTTGAACATGCGTTAACGCCGATGGGTCGAACTCTTAAATGATTACGACTGCGCCATAAAATATCATCCGGGCAAGGCTAACGTGGTAGTTGACGCCCTCAGTCGTAAGGAAACCGTGAAACCTCGACGGGTCCAAGCTATTCAGCTTACAATTCATGCTAATCTACCTGACCAAATCCGTGATGCCTAACTTGAGGCAATCAAGGAGGAACATCTAAAATCCGAGTCCCTTCGAGGGATGGAAAAACGATTTGAAACGAAGCCTGATGGCATACGGTGTATGGAAAATCGGATGTGGATTCCTTTATTTGGTGGCCTGAGGGAATTCATCAGGATGAAGCTCATAAATCTTGATATTCCGTACATCCTGGTTCTGACAAGATGTATCATGATCTTAAACAATTATACAGGTGGCCGAATATGAAGGCCGACATTGCCACATACGTAAGCAAGTGTCTTACGTGCTCTAAGGTTATGGTGGAATACCAGAAACCAAAGGGTATGCTTCAACAACCCAAAATCCCTGTGTGGAAATAGGAACAAATTGTCATGGACTTTGTAACTAAGTTACCTCGAACACCTTCCGGTTGCGATGCCATTTGGGTAATCGTTGACTGCTTAACAAAATCTGCTCATTTCCTTCCTTACAAGGAATCCGATAAAATGGAAAAACTTGCTCGAATCTATATCAAAGAAATTGTATCTAGGTACGTGGTACCGGTGTCTATTATTTCTAACAGTGGGGCTCAATTCACATCTAAAATCTGGGGGTCTTTACAAAAGGCTTTCGGTACACGTCTTGATCTGAGTACGGCTTACCATCCTCAAACGGACGGTCAAAGTGAACGTACAATCCAAACCCTTGAGGACATGCTGAGAGCTTGTGTGATAGATTTTGGTGGTAGTTGGGAGAATCATTTGCCATTGGTAGAGTTCTCATACAATAATAGTTATCACACTAGCATCAAGGCAGCGCCATTTGAAGCCTTGTATGGGCGAAAATGTAGGTCTCCGATCTGTTGGGCCGAAGTTGGCGACAACCAGTTATTTAGGCCTGATCTCGGGTCAACAAAAAGTCAAACTTGGTCAAAAAGTCAAACTATCCCAATCTCGCACAAACTGTATGACTATTTAGATGCATAGGGTTCTATGACCCTACAGGAACACACATTAATAGACCTACTATTATTTAGGTTGCTGTATTACATTGTGTGCTTTTGAAACTGATTTGCTGTGCACCCTAAGGTGAGTTCACTAAACCAACTATTTACTATTCTACCCTTTTTGGGTTGGAACATGAACGAATACTTTTACGGATTTACAAATTTGGTATGTCGCATGTCTGGATTAGAGTTATTTTTACTGTTCATGAAAGACCTCATGAATACCTAGTTGACCGTTAGTATTTGTGAAATAGCTGGGGGATTTGAGTAGTACTACTGGGTTTGACAAACCTCACCCGGGCTAGTCGCGCTAGCACGACAGATGGACTTGTCGAACATGTGTTGAATTGACCTAACATACATACATGTGCATTCTGATGGGATGCACGGCAGGCAAAATGCACGTAATGTGTACATACGTCAGCTTCGATCAGATACATACGACTCTAAGGACATGTACTGTAGACTAGCTACCTACACTAGCATACTTAATTTATATATCTGCTTCCAACTGAACTTACTTGATTTTATACTTACTATGTGAACTCACCAGCCATCGTGTTGACACTTGTTAGCCTTTCACTGTTTCAGGTCACTAAGGTACACTGCACGTAGGACATGGCATGGCGTCCCTGCATTTCATTAAAACACTTATTTGCATTAAAGAAACTGTGTTTTGGGATTTAACAACTATTTAAACTGTGTGTCTTGTTTCGGGCGCGTGTTTTTGCGCATTGACTTACTGCATGGTTTGGGTTTGCTTTAATTACTTAATTATTACGCTTCCGCATAACACAAAACTATTTACTCTGGTTAACGTTTCAATTACCACAATTAATGAGTAAACGTTTGGTTTTCAAAACTCATATAGTTCGGTGTAATTAATGACTAGATCCTGGTTTGTCACGCCTCTAACGGTAAAACTCCGTTAGTGGATTTGGGGGTGTGACACAACCCTTAGCCAAGCATGAACATCAAGTATGAATCAAAATCAACCAAAACAATGGAAAATTAAAACGAGAAAGCATATGATTGCTAACCGAATTAAGCTCCTCACCCTGATTACACCGCAACTTCTGAGACATAACACATTAGTTTTATCAATGTTGACGTTATTGTCACGAAACACACGTAATTGATAATGTTGGTGGATTTGTTTTCTTACTTTTTTTGTATTCTTTTGTTATCATTAAATTTTCAAATTACTTTTATGACTTTACGCCCCAATGTTCGAGACATAATACCACACCTCAACATGCGAGACATAATATTATTTTTGTAACAAACTCACAAACACGTCACGTTTAGGGATGAGATCGGGACGGGTACCGGTACCGAGTTTTAAAAAAAGTGGGTACCGGTACATGTACCGAATTTAGCGGGACGATACCGGTTTTTCGGTACTGGTACCACGTTGTTACCGGTTTCATGTTTTATCTTTTTTTAATAAAATTTATTCGCTTATTTCGGTTTAATTTTATACTTTTTAATATAACTATACTATAATATACTTGAATATAAGCAAAAGAAATGAAATATGATATAAATTAATTAAAAATCATATCAACTTCATTAAATTTAAAAGTTGATAATCTAAAAAAATATTACAAAATGACTCAAAGTTGTAAAGAAAACACTTTATAACATTAAGCATGTAATACACAACATTCATAACATCTCAAATTATTTAAAATATACCAAAAAAACTAGTTTTTACTTAACCGGTACCAACGTGGTACTAACCGGTAAAGTACCGGTACCGGTACCGAATTTCAGGAAAAGTGGGCGTATCTGTACCGATATTATTAAGTCGGTACGGTACACGGTACAGGTACTCGGTACCAAAAGCTCATCTCTAGTCACGTTACATCATGCAAGCATCAAATGTTTTTGTGACCATCGTAACATAGCGACACAACACGTTAACAACACCATCATAACATATGTAACAAATTCACAAACGCAACACTTTAACCGCAACACACGAAACATGTCAAGGTAAAACCACAACAACTTGTACCCAGTCGCCGCATCAGCGTAATTATACGACCATGCTTCAAATGATAAGTACTCGTTATTCTCGACGGGCTTCATATTAAAAAAAAGCCTAATAGGCCGGCCCAATAGTAGTATTTGTAAAACCCTTATTATTCTTGGGTTTATTTAAAACCTAACAAACAAACTCAATCTCTTTCATTTCGATCGCCGCTGCGGGTAAGCAAACCCTAATTTCATCCACCATTTTCTAATTGAAGTTAATTTCACCAATTGTTGATTTGTTCTTAACAGAGAGACGATTTAACTGTTGCAGGAGCAAAAATGGTGTCAGGAAAGAAGACGGTAATAGATACATACATGCATACGCATCTTTGTTTATTTATGTGTGTTTTGATTGATTTTGATTTGTGTTATTTTTGATGTAATTGCAGAAGAAGACTCATGAGAGCATTAACAACAGATTGGCTCTTGTTATGAAGAGTGGAAAATACACTCTTGGATACAAAACAGTCCTTGAATCTCTCAGGAGCTCAAAAGGTACCAAAAAATAGATTTTTTTAGCAATTTTGCAATGGTGTAGATGTGTTTATGATGTGTTGAACTTGGATCTTGTTGGCCATTTGTAGATTGAAGTTAAATATGCTGTAATTTTACATGTAAATCACTAGCTTTTTTGTGTTTGTTTTTGAATGTGTTATCAAACATTGAACAAGGCATTTTTATGCTGCTTTTGATTGCAGTAATGTAGAGGCAATGAATATTAAAAGTTTGCTCCTATTTTGTTTGTTCAGGATATGTTGTTTGTGTATGTATATGTATGCAGATAATCACACTTTTGTCAGTATGTAACTATTTATGTTTTATGTATGTATGTAGTTACTTGATTCACTTGCTGTTTAATTTTAACTAATTTTGTCATTGATAAAATGCTTTTACTGAATCACTTTTTTACATCACAGTGTTAAAAAGATTTTTTTTTGTTAGCTTTTATTGGATCAGTTGAGCTGAAATCTGTGAGATTTTACGTGCTTACTTAGATTGTTGATAATTGAAGATGTTCTAGCAAATGTGTATAAATGTATTGTGTAAAACGTTAAAAGTTGTATAAGCATCAACACCTTGTAAAGATATAAAGTCTTTTATTGTTGCATCCATGAGGTTTTTTAGTCTGATATGTGTGGTTTGGTTTTGTTTTGATTGGATGCAAACTGCAGGCAAGCTCATTATTATATCGAACAATTGCCCCCCTTTGAGGAAATCTGAGATCGAGTACTATGCTATGCTTGCCAAAGTTGGTGTTCATCATTACAATGGAAGTAAGTTTCTTTCATCTTGTTCGTATGTTTTGCTTCTCTAGTTGGTGTATGAAGATTAAGTTTTTTAAGTTTTTGTCGTTGCTTATTCATGGTGAGTTAAATGCACTAGCAGTGTGAAGAGCTTTTAGAAATAGTTAAATGAAGTTTTGCTCTTTTATGGAGCATATAGTTGTAAAAATAACATATAGTTTATGATTATATTCAGCTACAATATTGGCATTTGTCAGATAGATATTGTTAAATTACTAAACTGTAAACAATTATATTATATCTGAAACTGAGTTCATTTTTATAGTCTGTTCAAACAAGTTGTGATGCCAACTTTTGTGAAGATTTGTTTTACTTACAATCAAAATCTTTACAGTTGTGAACTAAACATGTTTCTGTATATGTGCAGACAATGTTGATCTTGGAACCGCATGCGGGAAGTATTTCCGTGTTTCCTGCCTTAGCATCATTGATGCTGGTGATTCTGACATCATCAAGTCTCTCCCTGGTGACAGTTGAAAGACAAGATGACTCCATTGTTGAGTTTAAATTTCTATTTGTCATCTTAAATCTATGAATTTTTAGCAGACATGGATGCTTTTGGCATTTTGAGCCTCTAGTAGTTGATACAATTGTGCAATGAATGAAATTTTGGCAGTGGTTCTTGTGTTTTACTTATTGAGTTTTTTAAGTTTCGTCATCTATAAATTACTACTTCTATTGTTTTCGTTTCCTTACCAAACAAACGCCGAATAAAGTACTAAGCATACGAATTATCAGTAAACATACAAGAAAGTTTACTTCGAGTGTAATCTCCATCTTCATACTAAACCGAAGATGAAACGTCAATAGATTACACAAGCGTATAGAAATGCTTTGAAAGAAAGGTTAGTACTTTGGTACATTATATGATCTCTTGATACCAATGCACTTGAGCAATCTTGACCAAACGCCAACAGCCTCTTTCGTTTCGAGTACATTCACCGGCTCAGAAAATTTAGCCTTCTCACTAAGCTCTTGAAATGCACACACAAGATTTTGAAGTCTTGCAACAAATTCAATCAACAAAGAGGTAAAACCAACAATAGATAAAGTACTTGCACTTTCATAAGTTCTAACTTCGCGAATGTTTATAATCGTGTCACCAAGAATCGATAATCTTGAAGGCCAATGTGTTTGTTGTTTCAGCAGATCTTCAGTTGAACCCCAGTGCACCAGTGAAGGGTGGTTTGACAAATTGACGCCGTGGTGCTCTAACGTAAATGGCAGTTTTAGATTTGTTTCACTTAAAGATTTGATAACGTTCGGTTTAATCTCTTCTTCTTTCAGTTCTCGAAGAAGACGTTCAGCATCTTCGAAATCTTTTGGATGTGTTCCAACTGACCATTTTTCAGAGTTGACCAAGTGGTATGACTTTTGATCAATCTTCATTTGCAACTCTTCTGCAGCCTCATGCACTTTTTCAAGCAAGTTGATATCAGGGTTTAGTTTTTCCAATTTTTCTAATCTGCTTCCTAGCTCGCGTAGTACTTTTGCGCATTCAGTGCCAACTTTTTCGATCTCGTTTCTAAACATGTTTCTCAGTTCGGCAGGTGCCTATTGACATTGAAAAATAAAAATAAAATGCCTTACCAAACTGTATACAACATTTTTTTTCATACCTGTATTTCTGCAAGTATACAACCATGCATTGCCGCGACCATAAAAGCACAATGTCTAAGTGCACCACTAACTTTCACATAATGACTCCAAGGATAGTTTGATTTTCTGTAACGCCCATGTGGCGGTTCCCAAACAGCAAACCCAAACTGGAAAACTTATCGTTAAACTCGTTAGCTTCCAATAAACAACATTCCCTCATAATGCCTTTTTAACATTATACAAAAAAGATAGAGTAAACTGCAGTTTTGGTCCCTGTGTTTTGATATCATTAATAGTTTCAGTCCTACTTACATGATGACCTAGATAAAAGAGGGTAAGAAATGACATTTTTGCCCCTCAGATGCGGGGCGCAAGTGAGAGACTTAACGGAAAATTGGATGGAGTTAGTGTTCAGGACCATTTCTGTTAGAAAATAAAAACACAGGGACCAAAACTGTTAAGGTGAGACTAAAACTGTTAATGGTATGAAAACATAGGGACCAAAACTGCAGTTTACTAAAAAAGAAAAAAGAAAGCATACGAGAGCGTCTTCTTGACTTGTCGACTGTACTACCGATCTATATCCATTATAAAGCGGGTCGTCATCCGCTTGATACAAAAGAATTTTGGAAGGTATCCTTTCATATCCAAAATGCTGAAGGTAGTTATTAACACAACCTATAAAAAAGAACTTAAGGTTATTAAAGGAACTATAACATAATGCTAATGTGCAGATACAAAAAAAGTTATCTTACCTTCTAAAGAAGTAGCAATGCCTGTAAAATTATTAACAACCAGTTTATGGAGATCATCACCAGCCCAAATCGGATAAACGCATACATTTACAACCAAACACACGCCGGTACCAAGTGCAATCAACAGCACTCGAGAAACTGCTGTTCGAACAACATGTGAAGTGCCTTGTCCGAGTACTATACAAAAGGTCAACATTAAGACCCTGAACCCGTATTCGTAAGCTTTAATTGACGGGTGTAGTTTCACATAACTTGTAATAGAACCTGTAAACAACATCCTAATTATCAGCATAGTATATGAGGTGTTTTGTTATGAAGCATATTAGAAAAGTGGTTGGTTGATAATGTTGACCTGCTATAAAGATGCTGACCACAATTACAACCCCTTGTAACTTGCCAGCCCACACAGATAGTTGTGCAATGCCCACCGCAAGAATGACGGCGGAAATCGTCCCCAAAGCTCGGTTGGAAAATTTGCTTAGTGTTGCTCCTATACAAGTTCAAGATCAACAAAGTTTAGTACTTGTTTCCAATGTTACAAACCACATAGTAATTTTCTTGAAATGTGAAAACACTTATGGGAATTATAGAGGATTGATAATGAGAAACGTAGGCGAAAACGACACTCAAATCCGAGTTGTAACGTAGCGGAAAATGTGAAAACAAGTTTGAACGAATTTTGGCCGACTGTGGACGATGACGCCCGTGCCCAAAAATTTTATAAAGGCCTTCGTCAGGCTACGTGCCACGCATCCAAAAGCTTGATCAAGGGCGCATCACTAACAGCTTTCGACGCGTGGGTGTGGCACATCCTTAACCCGATGCGAGGCACATCTACATCCATATCAGCCTATAATACCACACCCCTTCAAACCTCTTTGCTTAACAGCATGTTCCCAATTGCTTTCGCTTGTTTTTTTGTTTTTTTTTCAGGCAAGCAACATACTTTTTAATACGGATTTTTTAACAAGCGTTGTTCGTTACAATGCCACATCACACGTCACATAATCAGAAATAAATGAAGTTTACTTTTGGTTAGACCAAGATTGTTATTGCTAACAAAAATGAAAGCTGGATTATCACTATCAAATTATTAAATAGGATTAATACGCGTCGTCAATAATTTGCATTAAAAAAACTAAATTTTTCACTTTAAAACCAAATTTATAATCACTCTAAACTGAAAACCAAACCATGAACACCCCTATAATACACTGGTTGAGTGTTGTATAACAATAAAATAAAAAAGATGAAGTAAGAATAAGTTACCAACACTAAACTCAAAAATGAGTATGACAGTGAGAATTGCCCAGATGATATTATCACTTATCATATGAACAGGTTGTGTGACATAAGTTAGTCCAGAAACAATAGCAAATGCCAAACCAGATTTGACACCAAACTTCAACTTTCTCGGATCCGTTCGACCCATCTTGTAAACATCAACAGCCAACAATCCAACATTAGTCCACCACTTCTTGATTCCGTCAAAAACCGAACCATCGTCGTCGTGTTCAGACTCAGAAAAAGAAGCTAGTTCTGGAGCTAACAATGTTTCTCTTCTTTTGTTAGGAAACATTGTTCTAAAAACTGTGGGGTGGTGATGAGTGGAGGGTTTTGAGCCTTATTTGATATTATCCAAACCAAAGCAAAGCAAACCATTGTTGTTGTTGTTGTTGTTTACCGTTGGTGTTAATCAGTTAACCAATCAATTACAGTTAGGACCACAATATGATGTTTCAATGTTGACACTTGACAAGAAATGTGTTTAAACAATTAAACATTTTCATGATATTTTTCAAAGCTATTATCATAATAACTTAATAACTTTCACTAGTTAGTTTAGTTTAGGTGTGTTGTAAATATCGGTGGCGGAGGCGGAAGCTTTTTTGTATGGGGTCGGATTGTTGGTTTGTGTATTTCAACAACTTAGATAGCTAGTTGTCATTATTATTCAGGTCGGTGAACTGTAGGGTCGGGTAGGATCATGAAATAAAAACATGAGTAAACTGCAGTTTTGGTCTCTGTGTTTTGAAACCATTAACAGTTTCAGTCCTAGCTTAACAGTTTTGGTCCCTGTGTGTTATTGTTTTCTAACAGAAATGGTTCCGAACACTAACTTCATCCAATTTTCCGTTAAGTCTCCATCATATATCATATATTTAGTTACAAAAGAAAGGTTAGCGGTAACCAATGTCTTGTTGTGTAGCTTAACTAAGTTGACACATACAATAATAGTGCTCCATGAAACTCAAATAAAACAACACGTATCATTGTATCAAGCAAAAAAGGCATGTGTTCCATAAAAACTACACATGTATCAAATACAAATAATATATATGTATATATATAGGATATGGTTCAAGAGAGAACTCATTTTAAGTTGAGAACTACCAAAAAGACAAGGGATGAAAATTTAAAGAGGAGGGGTAAAATTGGATTTTTAAATATACAAATTTTTAAATATTTCTATCTTTTGCATATTATTTTAAAAAAATTGCACCATTAGATCAAGAATTTTTTTATCTTTCATTTGAGTATAAATAACGTTAAAAAATATTTTTTTCTTGTTTTTAATTTTCATACTACATATATGTATTACGATATTGTATTTGCTTATATTTTTCTTTAAACATTAATAACTTTCTCATACGTTATTTATATTAAAAAAATTTAAAAATCATCGTTTTGGTTTTTTTGATACTGCATATATGTAGTATCATTGTACTTAATGCATTTCTTGAAGTGGCCAAATGGCTCTAAAGTCTAATAATTATTTAAAGTGTACATATGATCTCAAATGACCAATAACAAAGTTCATAATATTCCATATTAAAAAAACTTATTACAAATGAAAACAAACCAATACTTATACTATGTCTAAACATATAGATAATAATAAACTAATAAACAAACGATATATCATAACAAAATAAAATAAACCTGAAATTCAAACTATAAGATAGCAATGCATCAATACTGCATATACTGCATACATGTAGTAGTAAGATACTACATATATGTAGTATACGATACTACATATATATGCAATACTATAAAATTTAAAAGGGGATAGTGAATACAGTGGTGTTATGCACTTAAGTTATATGCAAAACCATTAAAACTACGTAGCTTTGGTAAATTAACTTAAATTATATTTATTGGAAACTTAACTTATTGATCATTATTCAATTTTAATGGACGACTCGGTTTTCTCCTCTTAGATCGTAATTCTTCTATTTCCCATTTACTCAATAATTGTCATTCATTTTAATAAAAGATTACCCGCCCATTAAAAATCAATCGTACCTCAATTTAGCTTCTTAATTCCAACTAACAGATTAATTATAACATGACTCATATAATTGATATTGTGATATGCCTCTGCAACACATACTCATACCACATCACATAACGTGGACCAAGTAATCCAAATTGGAATTAAGGCATGACGGTGTTGTTTTTTTTGTGATGGCATCATCGAATCATATCGGGAAACTTTTGTTATTTTATCAAAGTACGTAATTTTGATGGGTTCTCATGTAATTTAGGTTCATAACAGCACCGTATTCACTTTCCCCAATTTAAAAACATACGGTATCGTATACTACATATATGCAGTGTTGAAATTAAAAAAAATGAGAAAATTTGTATTTTTTGTAATGTTATTTATACTCAAATAAAAGATAATGAAATTCTTGATCCAATAGTGCGAAAAAAATTTAAAAACTTAACGTATGCAAAAGATAGATATGTTTAACGATTTATAAATTTAAAGTTCTAATTTTACATTTCCTTTTTAAAATTTCACCCATGTCTTTTTGGTAGTTCTCAAGTTCTCAGCTTAATATGACATGAGAGCTCAAACCCACACAAACAACATAAAACACAGAACCAAATCAATTATAAACACATACTACATATATACCAACAAACAAATACAAAATACACAAACTGCAACAAACACAAAAGGAAAAAAACAACCACATCAAAAACATTTAAGCACCAATCCACCATAAACCAATAAAACAACAACACCCAAACTAAATAAACAAAATTATCAAAATGCTTAAAAACACTATTCATCAAGTTTATAAAATAGTAAAGTATAGTATAATATAATATAAAAATCTTTAAATGAGAAAGACTTAAACAACCTTGAATATTAATGATAAGAGTAAATTGTCAGTTTAAGAGTAAATTGTCAGTTGTGTCCCTGTGTTTTGTCATTTATAGCGATTTGCGTCCCTACGTTTTCAAAATTGTAAATCGCACCCTAACTTTTGGATTTTGTCTCCATTTGAACCCAAAACACTAACTCCGTTAACTTTTCCCGTTAACTTTTTATAAAATGACAAAAATACCCTTGATAAAAAAGGGTGCAAATGGCTATAAATGGCAAAACACATGGACGCAAATGACAAATTACTCATAAAATAAAAACTCACCAAATTTTTACCACAACAATCTCTCTATTTTTTTTCTCTGCCCTATCATCTCTCTATAGCGCCATCTCCATGAACCTCACCCACCACCCCATCAACGTTTCAATCGACGGCCACCACCAGAAAATCACAACCATCATCTCCCCAAATCACAACTATTTTCTCATATAATATATGTATAATGTACTTTAAAATTATATTTTTTTAGTTCTATTGATTTTTGATTGAAATTTTGATCTAGGTATTAAATTGTTAATTTGTTTTCAAACTTTGTTATGTATTAAATTATCAATGAGGTTAGTGAAGAGACAATTAAAGTTTGATGCTTGACTTGTACAAAGTTTCTCAAGACTCATAATACTTTTGCTTTAAAAGCAATTCTAGATTTTCTAATATAAGTTCATCACAATGATCTATTCATTGTAGAATTTTAACCTATTTAGCGTTTTAAATACAAAAATATTATCAAAAATTCACTAAGCTCATTGATAGTTCAATACATAACGAAGTTTATAAACAAATTAATAATTTAATAACTAGATCAAAATTTCAATCAAAAATCAATATAACTAAAAAATATAATGTTAAACTAATTTAAACATACATAAAAGTATTATATATAATAAGTTATATATATATAAGTTTTATATTTTTCGAAAGCTAATTCAAATTAGTAAATAAATAAATTTAAATCAACATTTAGCATCTATACTAGGCTTGGCTAGGTTACATAAGTATTGCAACACATTATTTTATTTCACATAAATAAAAAACAATATGGTGATGGTGGGCGGTGAACTAGGTTGTTGGTGGAGTTGTTACAGGCAGTGAACAATGGTTGTGTAGTGGCGGGTGTGATTTAGGGAGACGATGGATATGATTTTCTGGTGGTGACCATCGATTGAAACGTTGGTGGGGTGGTGGGTGGGGTTCATGGAGAATTTGAGATGGTGTTCTAGAGAGATGATAGGGTAGAAAAAAAAGAATAGAGAGATTGTGGTGGTAAGAATTCATTGAGTTTTTATTTTATGAGTAATTTATCATTTGCGCCCCTGTGTTTTGACATCAATAGCCATTTGCACCCTTTTTATCAAGGGTATTTTTGTCTTTTAACAAAAAGTTAACGTGAAAAGTTAACAGGGTTAGTGTTTTGGGTTCAAATGGAGGCAAAATCCAAAAGTTATGGTGCAATTTACAATTTTGAAAACGTAGGGACGCAAATCGCTATAAATGACAAAACACAAGGACGCAAATGACAATTTATTCTAATGATAATTTGAATTGATAATAATTGAATAAACAAATAACGTTAAAATGTATAATCATGTTATAAATATATATTATTATGGTTATCAACGCCTAAAATAGATTAGGCTTATTCACCAAGTTTTCATCTCCTATATATTGATTGTATCTCAATGTATATTGCACACACTTGAATAATGAAATACGTCTATTCCTCTCAATTATTCTTCTATTGTTCTTATGCTATTAGGCTAGTTTTACAACACGTTATCAGCACGAGACTCTGCATAAAGAAGCGATAGAACATCAATCTTGCTAAGTGACACCTTCTAACTATCGTAGGATGTCAAGGTGTAAGATAACTATCTTACTATTCTGTAATATTGTAAATTGATTGAAATTACCAAAAACAAAAAAAAGGAAGAACATAATAATTTAATCTAGTTTATATGAAAGTTCTGATGTCGGTAATTATTCACACAACAAAGTTTGTAAAACTAATTAATATTCGTGTTATTCAAAACCAAACAGTTAAATTGTTTTATAAAATAATTTATGCGTGCCGACTACGAATCTCGTTCTTGTTGTATTGTACTAGAAATAATTTATTTTGTGCTCCATATATATACACTAGTTTAGTGCCCGCGCTACGCTCGGGAACACAACATTCAAGTGATGCTTTTAAAGATATTCATGAATGTTCCAATAAGTTTTGAAACAAAACCGTGGTAAACCGAAACACGAAATATATTTTTAAAAATTAAATTTTTAGTATAACAATATTATACTCAAATTAAAGAGAATAAAATGCTCAGTTTTATGGTGTAGTTTATTTTTTTTTAAAAATCCATATAAAAAAGTTATGTATATTTATAAAACACTGAGGTCTTTAATTGTATATTATTATTACTTTTATCCATAAATTTCATTTTCACACCCTATCAAATATAAACCGACTCATGTACACCCCTTGTAGTAGAGGGTTAAAAGTATAAATACTTTTAAATTTTTATAGAATTCTCCAAAATATTAGGGGACCAAAATGTAATTAGTTTTATTATAATATATTTTATATACATATTTTAAATAAAAAAATCATTATTATGAGATAAACTCTCAAATGATGCCACATAAGCCAAAAGCTTTAAAATAGTGCCACATAAGCTTTTTTGGTTTTGCTATATTATATAAAGATACAAAAAAGAATTTTATTTTTATGATGTGATTGTATATATTATGTAGATGATAAGTTTCGGATATGAATTTTAAGACACGAGGACTATAGTTTCAAAATGATATGAGTAGTTAGTTAAAAATAACATATTATAATTATAAATGATTCATAAAAATATACAAGATTTTGAGTAATTGATTATTGATTTTATAAGAGTATTTTAAGTTATCAACATCTACGATCTCAAAAAAAATTTATAAGAATATGAAAATAACATAGATTTAAAGGTCATACAGTTATTCTATTGATTTTCTTTCTTTGATTTGGAAATATGCATAAATAATTGGTCCATAAACTATGAATCTTTTTATAAGAAAATAAATACGTAGTTTATATTTTTATTTATAATATCTTGTCTTAATATGGGTGTATATGGCATTGAAATCTATCTAATAAATAAGAGTTTTTACGGGAAATTTTTTGGGGAAAAAACGTAATTTATTTTATAAAAGGAAGGTTGAGAGGGAAAATTAAGTATGAGAGTTAATAAAGACGAAACTTTGCGATTAATAATAATTTACGAAATTATTTATAAATTTTTAAATATAATATTTATAATTTTTTAAAAATATTTTTATTTAACCCGTGTGTAATACACGGGTGTTAAACCTAGTATACAATAGAACGAACTTGCATATTTTCATATCTTGTAAAAGGAAATATGGTTCTTTTTTTAGTGAGTTCTTTAAACGATATATATACATTGTTCTCGTTACATTTTCTGTCATGAATACATTATATGCTTATTGATGAAATGTTGAGTTTTAATGAAAATAAAAGTATTAAAAGTGATCTAGATATATTGGTTATTTAATCTTCGATTGTAAAATCATCATTATTGTAGTTTTATGGAGGATATTATATAGTTGTGATTAATATGGCACCTGAAGTGTCATTCTCCATAGATCTCGTTGTTCTTTATAGAAGGTCGTGAGATCAAGACCTATTAGTCGAGTAAGACTCGGAAAAATGTGCTTATTATCATTCTCATGAAAGAGTACAACTATGCTTACATATGACACCCGAAGTGTCATACTTCTCAGTTGATGTTATGTGAAGACAATGCCAAGTCATTAATAAAAGGTCGTAGGATCAAGACCTATTAGTCGAGAAAGCACTAGAAGGTATATAACTTCTCAGTTGATGTTATGTGAAGACAATGCCAAGTCATGTTGTGTAAAGAGAAGATTACTTCATAAATCTCATTTATTTACAGAATTTCAAGATTTAAGACTAATAAGTCATGTATGCTCTTGAAGAGCAATATGATGAAAAAAGGGTATTGAAGGATTTTAAATCCTTATGTCCAAGAATATAATGAAAAAACGTTAAACTTGTATGGTTCTACTTCATCCTCTAAAAGAGTATTCTTATAGGATGATTGTTATAAATGTCATGATTATGGACATTGTGATGATAAAAATGAGATTAGCCACAAAAGTGGTAAAAGAGATTAAACATCTGATAACACTATGAAATTGTGTTGTTCTCTTGTATTAAAAATTTCATATACCTATGTGAAGAGAAGATTATTTGTCAATAAAATATGGCTAAAACCATTATCATTTGGCACACATTTAATATGTTTTTGAAGAAGCAGTATGATGAAAAGTTTTGAATGTATTTCATATTTGTATATCCAGGAATCTAATGTAAAAAGTGTTTGGTTTTACTCCATTCCCTGAAGTGAATGTGATTATATATGCATTGAGTAAATATTGTGTCTATGGATAAAGTTCAAAAAATTGTAATGATGTCCATTTTAATAATGAGATAAACAAAAGAAGTCATTACATGAGAGCAAAATGTGAAAAAGATAAAAGGTATTATCTATGATAGCATGAGATGATAATATGTTGTTTCCTTCTATCTTCTACATTGTAAGCATATGTGCAACAAAATGCATAAACGATCATAAACTAGTAGTTTACAGATCATGATTATATTTATTGGCATGACCGGTTAGACCACGCCGAGTCAATGATGATGTGAAATGAATTGAAGAACCAGAGATTCTTCATGATTAACAAAATACAATGTTTGCTCTTAAAGAGATAAATATATACCAATTACAGTGTGGTGTGAATTCCTATACTCTGGAAGTGATAAATGATACACATAACCTAATGGGTATACCATTTAGAGTTTTAAAACCGATGCATCGTCTAAGTGGTTTAAATTCACAACTTGAAGTTTGTGTATATAAGTGGCTTAGCTAATGAGATAGCAAGCATATTAATCCAGATTATCATATTAATTTTGGTATTAATTCTCAAAATACTAATGATCATTGGAGTAGGTGTTGAACTTTTATTGCTTATGTCCATACACAAATTGCTTTTGTTGAGTTGGCCACTCAATTGATTGCAAAACCAATGATCATGAGAGCAACGTCATGTTTGTGAACATGTTATTTTATATGAAAGAACATTCATTCACATCAAGCAAGTTATATCAATTTCTCCCCATTATAATTGGTTTTTGGTCAGGAACCAAATATCTACCATCTAAGGTTTGGGTTGTACGGTATATTTTGTAATTGTTCCACCACAATGCACAAAGATGGAACCTCAAAGGATGTTGTAAATACATGTTGGGTATGAATCTTATTCCCAACATGAGGGGGAGATAAAAAGCAGCTAGAAAGTGAAATAAGTTTGAACGAATTATCTTTGTATCATATTGATCCTCAAACTGATAATGTGAACTAGAAGTTCGAAGGATAATTCGTCGATTACCAGACATATTCACTAACCTTAAAAGAGTACTAATTCACATATATTAGCTGCTAATGCTCCGGTTAAGTTAGTGTCCTAGAAGGACAACTACATATATGAAGTGAGTCTATGGCACGTCTGAAGCGTGATAGACTAGTCGATTCCAAGAATAAATTCCTCAAAAATGGAGCAAATATTAAGATGGTTAAGTTGAGGTATAGTATAAGGGTCTCCTGAAGAGACAATAGACATTATGGTTCCAGATGAACCTCAGGTACCTGAATATGAAGAGATCTCAGTAAATTATATGATGTCTAAAAGAATTGTATGGAATCGACAGAAAATCGACGTCGATGATACTTTATGTATTATTATTTAGCGCTTGAAAATATGAAAACAATGAGGATCAAGAACTAAGGCTTGCCTATGAATGAATGGTTATTAATGATTGGCCAAAACGGAAAGACGCAGATAAGGCAAAGTTTATTCTCTAATATGTTGGATATGAAATGGTCTTTTATATGAAAGCATTAAGCAAAAAATGTTGGCACAAGAATTTTCGCAATGACATTAATTGATTATAAGGAGACAGATTCTCCAGTGGTGGATGTGATGTCATTCCAACATCTTGTTAGTCTGGTAGCACAAAGAGAATCAATGTGTGTCGTATGAATGTTGTAATTCACTTGATACATGTAAAGTGATGTAATGTAAGTTCTCGGGAACATTTTGATTGTTCAATACATTATGGTATTACACTTCACTGAATTGATATAATTGAAAATTCGGATGAGTTTCCCATATCCGTTGAGTGCTTACTATTTGATTGTGAAACATCTTAAGGATGTAATTCTTGTGCCCAATAAGAATTCACGAAAAAAACTATGGTTATGATATCTCAACAATATTATGTACAAGAATAGTACATTATAGAATTTGGAAATGAAAAATATATTTTTGATGAGATGTTTACATATGATTCGAAAATCAATGCACGAATTTGAAAAGTTTATGCGCCAAAATTATTGATGATTGTACGCAAATAAATAATTAGTCAAACTGAAAGAAGTTTGTGAAAGATTATAAATGTCGGAAGCATTGATATCAAAACCTCAAAAGTCTATTCTATTGAGTTAACAAGACGAGTATGGACTAATATAGTTGAGTCGAATGTGGTATAATCGACCTAGTGATTGAGTCATATGTAAGATATATATATATGATATAAATGGTCCATAAGTTCTTACTAAAAGAACAAATGAGGTTTATATAAATTGTATATCATATGTTGAAAATACCATCATATCTAGTGAAATGATGGAAAATAATTCAAATTGTTGAAGAAAGAATTTTAAATTAAAGATGGTAGTACAAATATTTATGTCTCGATTGGCATGTCGAGCATTTGTATAATGTTAAGTTTATCCATCGTTCAAGTTACATCAAAAGGATATCAAAACTTACGGGCATCATATCTTATCAATATGGTAGAAACTATTGGTCAAGATATACCATAGTTGAATGCAATTGATGTGTTAGTATTAAACACGATTACACATATGAATTATTGGTAAGATATAACTTATGTCCAACTAGAAGACGCTGGATTATGGTAAAACATATATTTTGGTTAAATCTTCGAGGTATAAATTTTGGGTTCATGTTTTACTAACCCATCGAAACAAGTTTACTAAGTTTTTGCAGATTAAATGAATATGGAAAATTTTACGACATTTGCTTATGAGATGAGGCATTACATGAAGATTATAGAGTATTGCTCAACCTAGAAGAATTACACATCAAGGGTTCAAGCGGAAACCATTAACAACAGAAGTTTTGGTCCATTTCATAGAAGATCAACACAAATCGTTTGACGGATATTTAAATGAGGGGGAGTCTTACGCGCTGCACTCTTTTTCCCTTAGCTATGGTTTTGTCCCACTGGGTTTTCCTGGCAAGGTTTTTAACGAGGCAGCATCCACGAGCGTAAGAGGTTGATAACCAATGGGGAGTGTTATAAATATATATTATTATGGTTATCAACGCCTAAAATAGATTAGGCTTATTCACCAAGTTTTCATCTCCTATATATTGATTGTATCTCAATGTATATTACACACACTTGAATAATGAAATACGTCTATTCCTCTCAATTATTCTTCTATTGTTCTTATGCTATTAGGCTAGTTTTACAACAAATTATACTATGTTAGTGTTATAATAATAATATGTGTGTATAATAACTTACCTAAATACTAAATAGTTAATGTGAGATAAATAGAAAATTAGATTATATATGAATGAAATAATTCAAATAATAATAATAGATATTACATGATGCTAGTTATATATTTCATAAAAAATTGATTGAATTTATAATAAAAAATTTATTAAATAACTCTTAGTAGATTCATTTATTTACATAAACAAATATGTGTTATACACAATTTATAAGTGGGGTGGAATTATCCTACAAAATGTATATTTCAATCTTGTTATTTCCAAATTAACTTTTTTCAAATGACAAATAAGGCCCCTTAAAGTCTACTTAGTTGTACTTTAAACACAACCCAACATTTAAAGTTTTAACCTTTAGTTTGACATTGTATATGACATTTTAGTCTAATTTTCATAATCATTAAAACTGACCAAATGAAACAATGACTTCATCATTATTCTAAATTTCTAATAAGTAAAATATTCTTAAGATTTGTGTTGTTAAAAAGCTCTTAGCTTTTACAGGCATTTTAAGCAGTTTGTTACAAGCTAAAGCAAGGATCTTGCAGCATATTTGAATCATATACAAACAACAATCAGTCACAAAAATCTTCGCCTTTTCGGCTGATAAACTTATCATATAAAACGTAAGTGCAGTATATGAGCGAATATACAAAGAACGTTATATCTCCCGTGTTATCTGTCTCTATACCAAACAAACGACGAATACTAAACAGACAACAAAAATCACACAAACAAGTACAAATTCTTCAAAAAATAATAACATTTTAGGTACACGAAACAATCACTTGATCCCAATGCACTTGAGCAATCTTGACCAAACACCAACCGTCTCCTTTGTTTCGAGTACATTCACAGGCTCTGAAAACTTAGCCAATTCGCTTAGCTCTTCAAACGCACTCACAAGATTTTGAAGTCTTGCAACAAATTCAATCAACAAAGAAGTAAAAGTAGCAAGAGATAAAGCACTTGCACTTTCATAGGTTTTAACTTCGCGCACATTTAAAATCGTGTCACCAAGAATTGATAATCTTGAAGGCCAATTTGTTTGTTGTTTCAGCACGTCTTCAGATGATCCCCAGTGCGCCATTGAAGGATGGTTTGACAAAGTGGTGATGTTACGCTCTAAGGCTTTGCCAGGAAGTGGTGGTTTTAGATTTGCTTCGCTTAAAGAGTTGATAACGTTAGGCTTAATCTCTTCTTCTTTAAGTTCTTGAAGACGTTCAGCGTCTTCAAAATCTTTTGGATGTCTTCCAGCTGCCCATTTTTCAGAGTTGACCAAATGATATGACTTTTGGTCAATCATCATTTGTAACTCTTCTGCAGCCTCGTGTATTTTTTCAAGCAAGTCGATATCGGGGTTTAGTTTTTCTAATTTTTCTACTTTGTTTCCTAGCTCGCGTAATATTTTCGCGCCTTCGGTACCTACTTTTTGGATCTCGTTTTTGAACATGTTTCTTAGTTCCGCTGGTGCCTATCGTGACATTGAAAAAAAATTATAAGCTTTTGCATAATATGAAACAAGATTTTTAACAAAATGTAAGTTACTTTCAACCTTTTGTGAACATATGTAACATTTTTTCATTGTATGTTACATTGTGACATACGTACGTAATCTTCTATAGAAGGTAAAAGTGACGTGGCACATCACCACGCGCATAAAACTAGTGCCACGTCAGCAAAAACCTGCTATAAAAGATTACTTACACACGATGAAACCAGATACTGCAAATCTATAAAAACTAGATCCTTGAATACGCAAACGAAAACTAAAAAGTACCTGTATTTCTGCAAGTATACAACCATGCATTGCCATGACCATAAAAGCACAATGCCTAAGTGCGCCGCTAACTTTCACATAATTACTCCAAGGATAGTTTAACATTTTATAACGCCCATGTGGCGGCTCCCAAACAGCAAAACTCATCTACACAATTAAAGTTAAACTCATTAGCTACCCATTAATCGCATTCCCTAATCATTAGATCAAAATCTACACAAAAACGCCATGTTAACATGACGTGCCGATAATCGACCTAGCAATTTGTCCCAAACATATGCAACTCATATGGCATGTCAACATACGCAACAGGGTAACACAGGTCGCAAGTAAATTTTGAGACAGCGTTTAGAACATTGAAATAAAAACGAAACTTGATTACTAGTTAGTGACATATGCCTTATTATACGAAACAAGAAAAAGAAAAGTGAAAACATACGAGAGCATCTTCTTGACTTGTTGACTGTACTGCGGATCTATATCCGCTATAAAGAGGGTCATCAGACGCTTGATATACAAGTATTTTAGAAGGTATCCTTTCATATCCAAAATGCTGAAGATAATTATTAACACAACCTAAAAGAAAAATTTAGATTATTAAAAAAAACTAGAACATAATCCAAATGTATTGATACAAAAAAGTTATCTTACCTTCTAAGGAAGTAGCAACACCCCTAAAGTTCTTAACAACTAATTTATGTAGATCTTCACCAGCCCAAATTGGATAAACACATATATTTACAACTAAACACACACCAGCACCAACTGCAATCAACAGCAATCGAGAAACTGCCGTTTGAACAAAATGCGAAGTACCCGATACAAGTACTATACAAAAAGTCAACATAAAGACCCTGAACCCGTATTCATACGCCTTCATTGACGGGTATAGTTTCACATAACTTGAAATAGAACCTGAAAACAACATCAAAATTCTGATCATTTAAACTGATTATTGACCCGAAAATAATCAGACGACCAGAATCAGTTTCAATACAAGGGCTGGCAATTTCGTACACGGACACAGATACACGACACGAACCTACACGGTCTTAACAGGTAACAGATAACAGGTACTAAACAGGTAGACACGAATCAACCTATTAATTTTCATGTATTTAACAGGTATTTACCTGTTAGTACCTGTTATGATTTTTTAAAAATTAAAAATATAATTTAATATAACATATTTACCTTATTTACCCTTTTACTTATCGGCAATTTTTATTTCACTAAACAAGTTCTTGAATACTTGTTTTTAAACAAGTCTTATCGTGTCTTACCGTGTATACCTGTTATAAACAGGTACAGGTAATGGTAACAAGTACACGATACCTGTTATTATTTCACGATAGCTTACATGTATCCACGATTTGCCAGCCCTAAATATGATTATCTACAACTTGTAAATGCATTAAAGAGGTAGCAACGCTAACCTGCCGTAAAGATGCTGACCACGATAACAACCTCTTGCCACCGGCCAGCCCACAACGACAACTGAGCGATACCCAATGCAAGTATACCAGCCGAAAACGTCCCTAAAGCGCGGTTAAACCCTTTACTAAGTGTTGCACCTAAAAATTCAAGATTCAAGATCAAGATCAATAAAGGTCAAAACTTTCCAACAGTAAACAAACTTGTTAACTAATCACAATCCTACAAAACCTTAAACTAACAATGAAACAATCAAACAATGCTCACCTACGCTGAATTCGAAGACAACAATGACAGTAAGTATACCCCAAATTGAATATTGGCTCATATAATTAAGTGGTTCTTTAAAGAAAATAAGAACAGAAACAATTGCAAGTGCAAGGCCAGATTTAGCAGCAAATATAAACTGTCTAGGATCTGCAAGACCCATTTGATAAACATTAACAAGAAACAACCAAACACTGTTCCACCACTTTTTAATTCGATCAGACAATGAAACATCTTCATTGTTGCTAATAACACTATACCCTGATTCAGGAAAAAACCCTGATTCGGTATACCCTTTTCGAGATAACAACCGTTCTTTGCTTCTGTCGGTGAAATTGCGTGACATGGATCCAAAGTTGGTAGCCATGATGTTAGTGAATCAAGAAACGAATTGGGTTGGTGTTGTGGTTTTTATTTTAAAGATTGGTGATTTGAGAAGTGGAGTAGTGGGGGAGCATGATTTGGTTTTAAAAGGAAGATGACAAATTGATGAAGATCTCTGACTTTGTAGATCTATGATCCAACACCACTCAACGGATGATATGTGGTTTCATTTTAATCTTGTTATCTTTTTGGGGTTTATGGTTTATATTAGTTAATCCATGGTATGATAGAGTTAGGTTATTCTATAAAGGATAAAAATGGTACAAAGTGTAAGAAGGATTTTTAACCATTAGATTAATTTTTAATGGTTGAAATCAATTTGTGGTAATACATGTTGGTGGAGGGGTATTTTTGTCATAGCCACTTTTGTTGACTTTCTCTCTCCACATGCAAGGCACATGTCAATTCCCCCATTTTTTTGAAACGTTAATAACTTTTACATACGACGTTATTTTTTGATAAAAATTACACCAAAAAAACAAGCGTTTTTTTATCTTCGAAACGCGTATAATATTAATATATAAAAAAGAAATTTTTTTTTCCGATTTTTCAGCTCATTGTGTAATATCATTGTGTTATATTATAAGTTGTGTAAAACCATGTTTTTTCAGCTTATTGTGTTATATTATGACACAATGAGCTGAAAAACATGGTTTTACACAACTTATAATATAACACAATGATATTACACAATGAGCTGACAAAACTAAAAAAAATTCTTTTTTTATACGTCACAATGATATTATAATATAACACAATAATATTACACAACTTATAATATAACACAATGATATTACACAACTTATAATATAACACAATGATATTACACAACTTATAATATAACACAATGATATTACACAATGAGCTGAAAATTTTGAAATTTTTTTTCTTTTTTTATATATCAATACTATACGCGTTTCAAAGATAAAAAAACGCTTGTTTTTTTGGTGTAATTTTCATTAAAAAATAATATCGTATGTAAAAGTTATTAAGGTTTAAAAAAAGTGGAGGAATTGACATGTGCCTTGCATGTGGAGAGAGAAAAAGTCAACAAAAGTGGCTATGACAAAAATACCCCTCCACCAATTGATTTATCTTAATCTTTAAAAGTAGATCTAATGGCTATAAATCCTTCTTACACTTTGTACCAAAATCAAACTTTGTATATGAACCTTTCTCTGGTATGATATACGGTAAGTTTAGTTATCTTTGTGTTGACTTTGTTTAGAGTTTAGAGATGTGTTTAGTGTGGACGGAGTCGTTGTGGGGTGGGTGCGGCCCCGAATCGGCCCCGCACGGGCACACCGCCCCACCCCCCTTCGGCCCCGAGTTTCGGTGTCCCATTTGGTGACTCTTCCCCGAGTCACACCCCGAGTTTTTTTGACTGTTTGAGGTGGTCCCCCCTCCCTCCAACGGCTAAAAATCCTTTTTTTTAATTAAAAAAGTGGTGTGGGGTGGTGTGGGGTGGATACCGGGTGATTTGGGGTGAATGTGGGGTGAATGTGGGATGAAGAAAAAAGTGTGGGGTGGTGTGGGGTGGTGAGGGGTGGACTCCCCTCACCCTTAGAGATGTAATCTAATGATCGAGTTTGGAGATTCGGTCTGTTTTTGTTATGGGTGTTTATAAGCGGTTTAGTAGGATTCTTTTAAAACTGAAATCGTGGCGGAGACTCATCCTAATTTTTCTTTTGGGCTAAGTTGGTTGGAGTCGAATACTTGTCAACCAATCGTTTCAAGGAAAAAATCATGGTTGCAACCTTTAACCTTTTCATGTAAAATTCTTCGGCTTAGTCTTGAACCCGGGTCACCTCAAGTTTAAGCCTAGAGGGTGAGATTTGAACTTAGACCCCTAAGAATTAAAAGTTTCACCCCAACTACTCTACCAAATAAACATTGGCTGATGATTTAGTTTTTTTAAGCATAATTTTTTTGTTTATAATGGAACTAGAACTTTGAGTCATGTTGCGTTTGTAATTTTCTTATATGTGTTATGATGCTGATATTAATGTGTGGTGGCTGCACGTAACACACGTTTTTTTTACGTTGTTACACATGTTATGTTTATGACACTAATATTGTTAGACATAGATAAAAAAAGGTGTAATGTGTTGATCATTACAGTGTAAAGTTGTAGAAGTCATTAGATGACGATGTAAATCTGTAAAAGTAATTTATGCATCGGTTATGCATAGATAAAAAAAGGTTTCGGATGTCGCGGTGTCGTAAAATTAATTTAGGCAAAATGAAGTGTCATGTTATCAAGTAGAAACACTAGAGGGGTCGAAGTTATCAATTACCAAAAGTTATGGGTAAATGTGTAACTTACAAAAAGATTAGGGTTGAGAGTGTAAACTGTCAAAGTTAACTGTGGTATTTAACCATGGTTACATGAAAATTTATTTTTTAACATTATTTAGAACTACCTTAATATCCGAGTGAGACTTCTTAAGACAGGATGATAACTGTCCATAATGATTTTGACGCTCTAGGTGTAACTTATCACTGAGTGAAAACTCCATTAAATCAAGATTTAAACCTGATACCTCAAGAACACCAAGCTTTATTCATCACCCTCTTTCCATTAGACCAGAAGGCCAATTACACATGAAACTAACTATCATTTTATACTTATTAAGTATATGTTGACTTTGAACTAAGGGTGCTTATTCGAATTGAATCAGATTATTTAGATTACTCGAATAAGATTATTCATACTTAGAAATTTAAAAATTAGATTTGAAATCGAATCAGATTCACATTATTCAAATAAAATAATATAAAAACTCTAAACTAAATAACTATCTTTATAAAGTTTTAACAATCTAATTCATATATGATTCCATAAAACACAAAAGAGCATAAAAGTACAAACTAAACAACATCAAAATAGTCTCCAAATAGGGTTAGTAAATAGTTATATTGTAACATTATTATACAAACAATATAATATGAGATCAATCGCATATTTCCTCATTTAAACTCACTATAATCACATATTTATCTAACATAAAAATTAAATTGTATATTTCTCCTTCTAAGCTCTTCATAATTACATATTTACATAATTTAAAATTTTAATTGCATATTTCTCCTTTCAAACTTTCTTAATAAGTGAGATTATTCGTTATTGTATAAATTATTTTTTCTAGAAAGTGTAAGAAGTAATTTGAGTTATTAGATTTTGGATCCAATGCATGCTAAAGTTTGATAGCATAATTGTAAATTTTTATAGCATAATTGTAAATTTTTATAACTTTAAATGATAAAGTAATGATATTTTAGTTTTAGCACTTTTGTTGAAGAACTCTCTTCAAATGCAAGACACATATCAATTTCTCGACTCATTTTAAACGTTCATAAATTTATATACGACATTTTTTAAATACATCATAAAAATGAGCGTTTTTCATATCTTTAAAATGGGTACTATTGTCGTTATATAAAAAATAAATTTTTAACGCTTTTCAGCTTGTCATTGTCTTATTTAAACGTGCAGTGCTGAACAAAAGATACAATGATGAGTAGAAATATACAATGACGTACAAAAGACATAATGTCGAGTTCAAAAAATGCTTATTAAATTATATTTATTATACAACGACAATGGTATTCTTTTAAAGATATTAAAATGCTCATTTTTTGACGTAATTTAAAAAATGTCATATTAAAAGTCATGACGTTTAAAAAAGTGGCATCTCACATTTTAATATCAACCATTAACGACAATGGTTGCATATAAAAAGAGAAAGTCAATAAAAATGACTTTGACTAAAATACTTTTCTACCACATTGATATCTCACATCTTAATATCAATCATTAACGTTGTGTTCCTGAGTACATTAAATTAACGATACATGCCAAAACCATCAAAATCAACCAAACATTATTTAAAACTCTTGATGCAACTTAAACTTAGCTTAGTCACCACCCATCATCCTTTATCCCCAACCTTATTTAACTTAAAAAACACTATTTTTTAATTATATCTTTTATTTTTAACATATCATGTTTTGCCAATCATCAAATGAGGGATGTGGTTGGAGAGAGAAGATGAGTTGAGACTTGAGAATAATGTTAAGAAGAGTTGAAATAAGGAGGTTACCCTTAGCATAAGGCAATGGTTCAATCGTCACAAAAGCTATATTTTAAAAGGGTCAATGGGATATTTTACTAATTCAACCATAATATTTTATCTATAATCTCTAATATATTTTAAAGGTTTAATTTAGAAAACAACAATTTTTCTTTGGTGGTTGACAACTTAACATTTCGTTCACAAAGTTTTTGTGTCCCAAACTCAACCCTTAAATTTGAATTAAATTTCGTTCACAAGTAATGTTAACAAAATAATATCAATATCATCACTAGTCGTACACAAAAAAACCGGTTCCGGAACCGAAACGGTGTACCCAAACCGGAACCGGTCGTATCCGAACCGTAGGGTACACATGGGTTCCGGTTTCTCCAAAAAAGTGGAACCGTACCTGGAACTGAACCGAAACCGTCGGAACCGGTTCCACTTCAACCCGGCCAAACCCGGACCCGACCCTACCCGGAACCGAAAGAAACCCGGTTAAACCGGTCAAAACCTGGTCAAATACCCGATCATACTCGGAACCGAACCCGACCCTACCTGGTTCTTGACTTTGTTGACCAAAACCGGACCCGATTCCTACCTGGAACTGATTCCTAAAAAAACCCGGTTTATGCATGGCTAATCATCACTTCATGTCTTCATCACCACCTAGTGGATTGCTTGGCATCTGGACACGACTAGGGCCCAAAATGCATCCAAGATAGGAAGACCAGGCCAATTCTTAATTCATCTACACCGCTACACGGTTTTTATGTTGCGTCGTGGGTGAGTAAAAATCCTAGACTTCGTGTATAAGAGGCTTCTTCGAACTGTTAATCTATTTATATATTTTAATAAAGAAAGATTTTGAATGTCACATGAAATTCAATGAAGTCACTCTTGACATTTGATTCTCGCTCAAAAGTATACAATCTCGTATTTACGTCCACATTTATTTATTCATCGATGCTTATTTTTTAAGGATCTATCAAATATAGTTTCCATTTTATTTTTTATTAATCCTAAATGATTAACGAATTTTTAAAGTTTTAAATGATTTTCAATATTCTCTATGATTCATTCGGTGTCATAAGTAATTTGTCATCGTGCCATAAGCTTTTTGTAGTTTTCATTTGAATAGTACATTGATGATGCCATCTTAATGTAAGCAATTTGTTGTTTCATTTTTTGCACTAAACTTGGGTTTTATAGTTTTCAATGAGTTAGACTCGTAATATGATTTCATAGTTTCTAATGAGCCGGACCCATAACAACCAAAATAAGTTTGGTATTTTAAAATTGGTTTTTTTACATATTTCTCCTTTTTAAGTCCATCAATTACATATTTACCCAAGCCTAAAGTTTAATTACACATATCCTATTTGACATAATAAATTACTCATTTACACATTCTTTTACACAAACCATAAGAAAATATAATAATATATTTATGAAGATCATTAAAGGTAAAATAGTAAATCAAAAGACTATTTTAAAGAAATTGGGTAAATATGTAATATATATGGTTTAGAAGGGAAAATATGTAATTGAATTTAAGGAGTGGGTAAATACGTAATAAATGATCTTATGAAGAGGATATATGTAAATGCCACTTTAAAATTTACTCACGAACTTTCCTTTTATGGTTTCCAATGAGCCAGACCGATAACAACCAAATTAATACAATTTTATTTCGGTTGTGTCACCGGACTTTGAAGGTACCAATTACACTTGAAAGTGAATTTTTTGTTTGCCATATTTTTTTTTCATTAACCCGTATTTAATGTTTATCAATACTTAATGCTGCTTTGTATGATGCTAAAGTACATGGTATCACTTGGTGCACTAATGTTTATCTAACGAGCAAGACCTTTGCCACATATTCTTTCCCTAATAAATATGATTAGATATTTTTGATACTCGACATATGCAAATAATTGTCAGGAAATTAAATGACTCATGTCTAGCCTCACTTTTTATCACCTATTTCCCATTGTCATGTGACATGATCATAACAATGTGACCCAGAACATTTATACTCCAACTAGTCCTCTACTTGTATCTTTATTGGCATGCAACTAGTGATGTCTAGCTAGACGGGTCCCCACGCACGAACCATCGTCCAGATGATTTAGCTTGTTTGAAAAAATCTGAACCATAAGTTTTGTATCATAAAGAGATCTGAATCATTAAAACACTCTATCGATGGGATAGATGTTGGGATAGAAGTGCAGATGAAGATAAAGTTCAAACCATTTAACTGTGAACTAAACCATAAAAGAGTCTCTTTATGCTGAATGTTAAATGATTCAACACTAAACTAAATCATTCAGAGGTGAAACAAACAATCTGAATGCTGAATGAATGAACACTGAACTGAACCATTCATAGGCGAAACAAACGATCTAAATGCTGAATGAATGAGCACTGAACTGAACCATTCAGAGGTGAAACAAACGATCTGAATGCTGAATGAATGAGGAGCACTGAACTGAACCACTCAGAGGTGAAACAAACGATCTGAATGATCTGAATACTGAATGAATGAGCACCGAACTGAACCATTCAGAGGTAAAACAAACAATCTGAATACTGAATGAATGAACACTAAACTGAACCATTCAGAGGCGAAACAAACGATCTGAATGCTAAATGATGAGCACTGAACTTAACTCAACCATTCAAAAGTGAAACAAACGCTCTTAACTGTGTCTAGCTGGTCGGACAACGCGTGGTCCTATCAGCTAGAATATTTGAAGGTGTTAGAACCATTTCTGGTCTGCATATTCAATGCTGTCATGGTCCAAATACTTTCAACCAATTGAGATGTCACCCATCACCCATCACTCATCTTATAATTCACATAATAACATCCTAACTCAAAACTATACCACATTTACAACAAATTGCAACAAACCAACAATGCCAATTATGATCTCAATGAACAAGTTAACTAAAAAGATTAAGTTAGTATCACGTACCGACGTTAAACTCGAAGATGAGGATGACTGTAAGAATAGCCCAGATGATATTTTCACTGATCAACTGAACAGGTTCTGTTACATAAGTAAGTGCTGAAACAATAGCAAATGCCAAACCAGATTTGACACCAAACTTCCACTTTCTCGGATCCCTTCGACCCATATTGTAAGCGTCGACAACATACCATAAAACACTAATCCACCATTTCTTAAACCCGTCAAAAACCGACCCCTCCTCGTTCTCAACCGTGCTACCCGACTCAGAATAATATCCAAGTTCCGGATACCCTTTTCGAAATAACAATCTTTCCCTGCTTCTGTCCGCGAAATTACGCGACATTTGTTCTAGTGTTTATGACTTATGAGTCTTGATCATAAAAATGGTGAAGCATAAATGTGGTGAGTGTTAATTTATCAGAACATTATTTGATCATGTTATCCAAACAATTTGCTGTATTGCGTTGTTTTTAATAAGTGGTTCAATCAATCACAATTATTCAATATTGTTGTCCACAATTTCGGATGTGGGGTCAAGTGATGATATAATGATATATGTACACTTGGCATTGAGGTTAATTGTTTTTTTTATTATGAGTTGCATGTGAAGATTGAAGATGATAATAAAAAAAGATAGATGAAATAATGCAATAGATGATATTTCATATGTGGGTCGTTTATCATGAACATATGTTTGTTTGTTATAGGCCAAAGGTCATGATACGTTACTCTGCGTCACATTGAAACATAATCATATCCACGTGTAGTGTTTACAAAATGTCATGTCTACGTGGCAAGTACCATCTAAAAGTATGTGATTAACTCAAAGGATTGAGTGGTAGGCTTGTAACAACGAGATTGTTGTTGAGATAAGTGGTTTAGATAAATTTTATAAAATTTTCTTCCAACATTATGTTTCATGTTATATATTTGGATCGGCGGTTTAGGTCAGTCAAACAGTAAAGGTTCAGAGTATCTAAATTTTCTTCATGAATTCTAAACGTCGTTCTTACACAAAAATAAAAATAGATAGTTTATTTTAACAAATAAAGACTTCAAATATTTATGATAATATAAAAGGAAGGTGAGAACAGAGTATCTGGAAGAAGAATTGCTACTCAGCCAGCCCATTGAAATAAATAAAACCCTAAAATCTTAATTGAACAAAAACCAACTTGGTGGTGGATGCGGCAGTGGAGACAATCCGGTGGTGGGGGTGGACAGAGCGGATGTGGGGTGGTTCGATGGAAGGCAACAAAATTGAAGGGGTGAAAGGAAATAGACCGAAGTGAGCAAAAGTACAACAGTAGATTGAATTTTTTAGTGGAATTATGGGAGGGGTCGACCGATTAAATTGAAAAAAAAACTCAATTTGTGGACTTAGAATTATGAGTTTGGTCTTATTGCTTATTTTATGAAGCTGAACCATGGTTGTTTAAAACAAGGTTGAAAAAAATTTATCATAGTCGAGATCAAAATGACAAAAGGCTTGAAACAAGCAGAGCCTTATCGAGCTTGAGCTGAGCCCGAGCCTAAAAAACACATTAAGTTATCGAGCTCAAGCTTGAGTTTCACACATAGAGGATGAGTAGGCTCACGAGCATTAACGATTTTTTTATTTATATGTGTTTTGATTAATTTATCTACCTAATAAATCAAGGTTTTAGGGGGCCATTTTTTGGGGGAAATTTTTTGTTCTATAATAGGAAGCTTTAGAGGGAAAATTAAGTGTTTTTAACCATGCATGAGTTGATGAGCTAACTTAAATAATAATATTTATAAATCCATAAACATAATAGTTATAATTTTCTTTAAAAATATTATAATTAACCCGTGTGTAACACACGGGTATTAGACCTAGTTAGATATATATATCTAATATAATAAAGGAAAACATAAAAAGCTTACGTGACATATTTTAAAAGCTTCTGTCTTGTGTGACATCATTTGATGGTTTATCTCACAATAATGATTATTTATTTAAAACATGTATATCAAATATATTATAATAATATTATTTGAGGGTTTATCTCATAATAGTAACACTATTTACATTTTGGTCCCCTAATATTTAAGAGAACTTTAAAAAGTTTAAGAGTAGTTACATTTTCAGCCCTTTGCTATGCCTACTAGGGGTGCATACGAGTCTATTTGTATTTAATAGAGTAAATTACAATTTTAGGCCTTTATAATAAGCCAAATTACAGATCGTGGCCTTTATTTTAAATTATTGCACTGGTTGGCCTTTATATAAATTTTTCTCACGGTTTAGGGCCTTTAAGTTAACGTCCGTTAACTTTTCCAGTTAACTCCCCTCATGTGCAATGCACATGAGGGCATTTTAGTCATTTCACAGCTAAAGGACCATCTATGTAGCTTCTTCATCTTCTTCATCAACATCTTCATCTTCATCTTCTTCATATTCATCATCTTCATCATCATCATCATCATCATCATCATCATCTTCATCTGCATCTTCATCTTCATCTTCATCTTCATCTTCATCTTCATCTTCATCATCATCTTCATCTTCATCTTCATCTTCATCTTCATCATCATCTTCATCTTCCCCAAATCACAACCACCACACCACCATCATTGTCGATCTCCGATCATTTTCCAGCGAGCTTTCTAGATCTGATATACAAGACAATGAAGAAGTTTTTTCCAGATCTGACAACACAATCCATATATATATATATATATTATATATATATACATACATACATACACAATCCATATATATACATTCGCAGTATTATATATACATACATACATACATACATACATACATACATACATACATACATACATACATACATACATACATGAAGATGAAGATGATGAAAATGAAGAAGATGAAGATGGATGATGAAGAAGATGAAAAAGTTACACTGATGGTCCTTTAGCTGTGAAATGATTAAAATGCCCTCACGTGCATTGCACATGAGGGGAGTTAACTTGAAAAGTTAACGGACGTTAACTTAAAGGCCCTAAACCGTGAGAAAAATTTATATAAAGGCCAACCAGTGCAATAATTTAAAATAAAGGCCACGATCCGTAATTTGAGTTATTATAAAGGCCAAAAATTGTAATTTACTCTATTTAATATGGTATAAATATAAAACTTATGGATAAAGGTGTTAATAACATACAATAAAAAACTTCATTGTTTTACAAACATATATAATTATTTTATACAAACATATATTTAAAAATAAATTACACCATAAAACAGAACACTTAATTCTCTTTAATTTGAGTATAATATTGTTATACTAGTTAATGATTTTTAAAAAATAAATCTTTTATTATGGTTTACTACGGTTTTGTTTTCAAACTGACTGAAACCATCATTAATATTATAAAATCACCACTTGAGTTTGTGTTTTTGAGCGTAACTCGGGCTTTAAACTAGTATATATATATATATTTAATATTATGAAAAATCGATTAAATTATATATAACTTGTTATATATAAAATGTATAATTATAAATATGTTAAAATTTATACATTAAATTTATAAATAAAATAACTAAATCATAAACAAGTCGAGCCCGAGTCGAACTTGAACTTGTTAAGTTTCTGACGAGCAGATCCCATGCTCAAACTCTATTAAGTTAAAACAAACCAAGCCCGAACTTAGACAAGCTTAAGCTCGACCGGCTCATTTACATATCTACTTATTTTAATCAGTTACCGATTTCTTTACAAATAAGAATTTTAATTTATAACGATTTTGAAAGTTCATTGTATTACATTGAAATAATGAAAGCCGAATATTCGTTTGCATTTAATAATGGAAGATGAATATTTATACGTTAACAGTATATACGATTCTCCCTCAATTATAAGTGACTTAAAAAATATTGAGATGTTAACGTGTAACCTATATTAGAAAATTTAAACGTATTAACTTATTATACATATTTGGCAAATGCATGCTCCACATGAAAGTATTTATTATTTATGGTGTATGATTGACAAAACATGTATAATCTTTATTCTTTCTTTATTTTATTACTAGATTTATACGATATTTTTTTAAAAAATACGACACTATAAACATTTAATTTTCTTTAATTTATGAATATCTGATTTTAAGTTTGTAACTGTCTGTGTCTTTATGAACATCATTATAATCACCACTAGTGTTGTGTTTTTGAGCCTATCGCAGACGCAAATCTATTAATATTCTAAATCAAAACATATTTCTCTTTTTTAACATCGTTTGAAATTTTTTATCCAAATAATAGTTGATATTTAAAATATTTTGTGTGTATATATATTAAATTCTTAAATGATGACTTTTTTTAATGTATCAATCAAACAACCACTTAGTTAATTAGTTATTATTATACTACTCAATTATGGCTACTAATTTAACACGACACATCCTATGAGTTATTATTAAAAAAAATAAAAAATACAGTGGGTGACGTCCTTTCCTAGCCTTTAGTTTCTATAAAATATTTATATTTTTAAAAAGTGAATAAACAAATTTCATATTAAGTTCCTTCTAATAATCTTTGATTTATGTTTAAAATTTGTTATTCAATATTACTCTTTAAAATCATCCTAAATAAACTTATTTCCAACGAGTATATCAGTGATGTCAGGAATATTTTGTAAAAAATACAAATAGTTTTAACTTTGTAGTCAATATAGACTTTCAATTATGAGCGTTTGAAATTTTAACTTAGTAGTTAACTAGTAGTTAATATGGTGTTACAAATCATGCATTTATGAAGAATGTGATGTAACAATTGATTGTCACATATGAATACCAAGGTCAACATTAGTTGAAGACTCAAAATCTCATGCTTGAGAGTTTTTTCCCGTCAGTACTGCTACGGGTATCGTACCCTGGCTGACAGATAATCTCCTTTAAAGACTCGAAATCTTTTTAAGAGATCGTATTAAATATGTGCCTAAACAATAACCATCAACAATTTGTTTGCTCTAATAAGTTTTAATCAAGGAGCATAACTGAAAAATTCAACGTAACGAAGTCACAAGCCAAAAATACTACAAGAAGGCTCGCTAAAGTCTTCGCTAAACTAGACAATTGTTTGAATCAAAGTCAGTATATAAATAAGTTATAATATATATTTAATTTTATTCGGTTTTATAAATGGTACTCCGTATTATAGTAAGTTAATTTCTCATATATGACAAAAGTACCGTTATAATTTTATTTCATTATTTGTTATATTAAAAGTGATTAATGTTGCTATAATAAATTCCTAATCTATAGTTTTATCATAACACACTTTGTAAGAATGGCTATTAAAATATTTTAGCAAAAGTTAGGGCAGCTTCCGTCGCACCAATTATAAGATCCAAGGTGGATGAATATTTGATTATTTATATAAGCACGTTTAAAAATCTTTATTTATTTGTAAAATATAACGTGTCACGTTAGAGTTGACCGATGTTTTAAAACTGGACCGGAAATTGAATCGGTATTATAATTTTACTGGTTGGTTGGACCGGAGTCGAACCGGAGTTGGATGAAATATATATTTATCAAAGTAATTCCATAAGGATTCTAATTTAAACACAATATAAGTTCAATAATATTAAGTTATACCATAAAAGTAATAATTCAAACAAGTGCTAACGTCAATAATCACCAAAAAAATAATTTAAACAAGTTTAACGCTAAAATAAAGCGAGCTTTTCATTTTAATCACTTAAAAAACATCAACATATTGACTTTCATTACAAAAAACACAAAAATAAATAGATGTAATTAAACATAAAATAAAAAAAACAAACAAAAAATATATATTTTAATACTAAACAGGTTCAAACCCAGTTCAACTACGGTCCAGTTTCAGTCTGACTGGACCGGTTCGAGCGGTTCAATCCGGTTTATAAACACGTATCAAACAGTGTCTAATTGAACCGAGAATCTTAAAAAAACGGTCCAACCGTGGTCGGGCCGGCTGATTTAATAACATTGGAGTTGACTACAACTCAATAACGAATTAAACTGGTATAGAGGACGTAGTATAGGGCTATAAGTCTATAGCGCCTCTAACAACGACACTGATATGGGGTAAAATTCACCCTAACGTGTTATAAGCAATTCGGGTATCCGAATTTCGGATACCCGAATTTTCGGATATCCAAAAATTTTGGATAGTGTTTTCACTATGCATATTCGAATCCGGATTTCGGATACGGATTCAGATAGTATCCAAATATATGAAAATTTTACTTTTTTTTTCTTTTGTATTTGCATTACATTCAATCCAACATTAGCCTTAATGTTAAGCTACTAACTAAAAAAGTCTTAAGACAATTAAAGTCAAAGTACAAATATCTAAATAACCAATTGTTTTAATCAAACATCAACCCTATACGTTTCAAGACATTCAAATAATCATTCATTCTTCACATCCAACAAGTCCGCTACTTGTATCATTACCACGACCTATAAGTCGACAACAAAAAAAACTAACTGGAAATCAAATATTGAAATTTAAACATGAGTACATGATTATGAAGTTTTTTTTGGAATTCCTCACACTTTTAAAAAACTAATAATGAAATCAAATTTAAGTTATGTCTTGATTATTCAAGATACTAATAATATATAAAAAACTATAAAGAATACTACATAAAAAAGTACAAATGTGTTTGCAAGGTAAAAACGTGATCGGAGGGGTGCACCGGTGGGTTGTCGACTTTTCGAAGCGTGCGACAGTGGGTCTGAAGTTCGGAGGCCGGAGGGTGGAGGTTGTGAAGCGTGAATGTAATTAAAATGCTAAATACATGTTAATTTAAGAGTTTACAAACATAGTTTTACAAATATATATTAAATACAAATTTTTTAAATTTTTTTTTTGTAGTTTTCGGATAATTGGATAATCTGAATATCAGAATTAGTTCAAAATCACTATCTGAAACTTCGGGTATCTGAAGTTCGGATATCCGAATTTTCGGGTATCCGAAATTTCGAGTATTTCAGATTTGGAATGTCGGGTTTTCGGATTGGATTTTCAGATGCGGATATTTTTGAACACCCCTAATAAGCATAATCTTCAACAATTGCTCCATTAAAGAAATTCGACCGTTGTAAAATGATAAAGACAATAAAATTACAACATAAAACCCATTTAATTCTTTATTTAACCCATAATCTTTCGACTTATATGTTATAAACATACACTCCTCTTCAACAACACATTCGTTTTCAACTTCAAAGAAGTTATGGCAGACAATCCTGCATCATGGACACCTCAAGAAGAAGAAGCGTTGGTAATTTCTTTGATGCTAGTTAAGAGATGTTCGAGTCCGGGCACTATTTTTCATAATTTTCACAACAGTCATGTACGCACCTCCGACAAGAGTCGTTCAATTGAACAATGTAGCAAATTGACGTGATATCTTATTTAAAGCAAGAACATTTGATATATACTACGAGAGAACCTGTTGCAACTGACCTCTAAATTGGTCGCGCCATCAACTTGGGAACGAGGCTTTGGCCGACTTTGAATATGCCATCGGTCGCCCTTTCCCATATGTTCCGGCATGGAAGATTTTAAAACAAAATGGTTATTGTAATTTGTTTCCACAGTTTGTAGTTGAGCTTTTAATGTTTCATTTAAGATGAAAAAACACATTCTTCTTTTTATTGATAAAGAGAAGGTTTTGAAAAAAAAGATGTTTTGGTAACTTCTTGTGACATGTAAGGGTATTTTAGTTTGGACATGTGTATATTAGTTATATATTGCTATGTTTTTTTGTTTGTGGGAAAATCATTTTTGTTGTTGCTTTTTTCGTGGAACTCTCTCTCACCAACACTTTCAAACGTCACAACTGCCAAACGATGACGTTGTCATCGCAGTTGTTAGGCAAACAACGACAACAACTTTGGAGGTTGTTGTCGTTGTTTAGCCGATGGTGGTTTGCAAAGGTTTTTTTAATGGTGGTTGAAGGTCTGGTCATTAGAATTGATGTCGGTTCTTTGGATTTCAACATATCTGTAGAGAGAATTTGTACATGGGTTAAACCCTCTGTCTATTGAGACAATTTAGTCGCCTTCGTCATCGTTGATTGGTGGTGGATGGTGGCGATCGTCAGTGGCACTATAGAGGGGTGAAACCATGTGTTGATTTTGTCGACTTTTTTATACTTTGGCTCTCGCAACGCACGAGCGACAAACACAACTAGTTTGTATAAAAAACATTCAAGTTAAAATAGAAAAATAATTACTAAGCTATCTCTGAGTCCTTATTTTTTTTGTTATTGGTGTAAAGACGTACAACGTCCTTCATGTTTATATGAAATTATATGTTTTGTCATTTATACTTAAAAGTTGCAAAACGTCCCTGTGTAAACTTTTGTAACAAATTTCTTCTTATAGACTAACCGGTCTAAGTTTTGTCCGTTAAGTCAAGGACAATTTTGTCTTGTTTGCTTCTTAAAAGACTATTTTTGTGATTTTAACTAAAACAAGGACATTTTTTCAATTTTAATATCTTTTCGTTTCGAAACTAGTTTATTTATGTGTTTTTTTGATGTTTTTGTTTATTATTTTTTAGTTAAAATGTTGACAATTTTTATTTATGCACATAGTGTATTTATGTATTTATTACATTTTTAGTATATTTGTATAAAGTAATATGTGGTTATAACTTACATTTTTAGTATATTTTTTTGTGATTGATTAATATTTTCTAGAGTTAAGTGTAAATATTTTTGAACAACGAAATTTTTGACTGATTTTAGAAAGGTTTTCAAAACTTTTGGAGATTTTCAATATATTATGACAAAAACAAGGTTTCAACTTTCATGGTTTAAAACATGTATTTAATTAAACTCACATTACTTTAAATAAATATACATATATATAAAGTAAAAGAAAAAAATACATGTGACATCCACTAGATTCAAACATGTGTTGTCATTCAATTATTATTCAAAAAAAAACCCAGGCACCTCATACAAACACCAAAATCAACATAACAAATATGTACATATACAAAGATTACCTGAATATTACATCTTCGTAATCCCAAGTTTTGGGTTTTGTACTCACCTCTATCAATTGTAGGCGAGTTTTTTACACTTGTTTCAATCCACAAAATGTCATACCTTTTATGTTTTCCATTAAAGATTCCACTGACTTTCTTGTTCTGTTAAAAATGTAATCATTTCGATATAGCCAAATATGCCAGAGGATCGCATATATTACCACCATTATGTGAAACCTCACCCGGCGGCAGAAACATCGGGTTGTCATAGAAATGGATATCCTAGTAAACAAAGCACATGGCACACTTTGTTAAAGTCTAATAATGAATAACATAAGTTTTGGAACATAAAATTTAAATAGAAAATGACAAAAGCAATAACTAAAATAGTAAAAGCAATAGTCTGTTATTTTTCTCTAAATCCAAAGCATCCTATGTCTTGATTAAATAACAATAACATCATCACATGAAATATGTTAAGTTAGCTATTAAAAGCTAGTGAGTAAAACCACAATTTGTAAATAATAGTATGGAAATCCGAGATCATCATAATATGTTGCGCAAGCTTATGCGTGTAGTAATTTAATCATATTACTCAACCATGACCATAGAAATACATAGAAACAACAACCATAGACCCGGCAGGGTAACCTTTAGCAACAAGTCATTAGGAACCACTCATATTACAATTAGTGTTAGCATCGAAGGGACATATTAGCATAACAACAAGCATCATCGTATAGCAACTAGTAACCATTGTATAGAATCAAACATATAGAATCGCCGGGTTTAAATCACATATCGTTGTTGTAAAGTGTAGGTGGCTTTGTCAGACCATTAGCGCTAACATTGTACGTGTGGAAATTACATAGTAATAAACTACTTTAAACTACCTGATATATAGTAAAATATATATATTTCCCGTGTATAGTTTGTAGTTATTTTAATTGTTTTTCGTCTAGTTTTAATTAGAATTTGTATACTATTGAGTCAAGTTGAATTTTGTAGGCTTCGGTGCTGATTTATGTTGAAACGGGCTAAAAATGGAGTTATATGACTAAAGACTTGAAAGCCGGAGCGAAGCAAAGGATACGTGAAGGAAAAGATCAACGTATGGGACGTAAATGATGTCGCCGCGTCACGCGGCCATGGAAGGAAGAGTCACCGCGCTACGCGGTGACAACTCAAGATAGTCGAGATTTAGTAGCACGCCGCGCTACGCGGCCACAGACACACTCCTCACCGCGCGACGCGGTGAGGAAATTTTAACAGAAAGTTTCGTGTTTCTGTTGAGTCTTTTTGCATAAGTAGGGTTTCAACTCATAACCCTAAACACTTACGAACGGAGAGCAATTGTGGGCGATTTTCGGAGCTGAATCAAGAGTTTTTGCATCATTCAAGAGCACGGGAAAGCGTTTTGCTAGTGAAGTAATTGGAAGTTAGGAGGAGTCTACGGGTTTTGTCATCCGATTCTCTTTTCTTTACATTCTTTTTCTCAAACTATGAACTTGTTTCCTTGTTTCTTGTTTATTTGCACTATGTTAGGCTAAACTAACTAGAATCACCTAGGTTTACGATGAACTAATGGTTTGGTTTGATGGTTGTTTGGGATTTTTGTGAAGTTATGGTATTTGATTAAAGTAACTATTTAATGTTCTTTTCAATTGATGCAATTTATATGCTTTGGTTGATTTGGTTGATTGCTTTGTTTTACTAGACTTTAGGTGAATGTCTTTCACATAATAAGGTTTAGTTGAGTTAATTGTGTTGCCATGATTACCTCTTATGATTGATTTGCAATAAGGTCATAAAAACAGTGTTTTGAATCAATAAAACAAAAGTGTGTAGCTTTCCTAGAAACCGTGAGGTGAATAGGGAATTGATTTGTCTTGCTTGGTAAATTAGCTAAGTTAGGTCTTCGTGAGGAGTCCGTTTAGATTAAATTGGTCAAGTTTGCTTATCAAGTCAATTGAATCCGTTAAATAGTCATTTGATGTTTAGACCGTGAGGTAAATCGTCAAGTTAGTTACTTTATCATTATTTTGTTAGCAACTGTGAAGGAGCGTAACAACTTAACTAGTGTTCTTAAAACTTGTTAGAAATTGATAGGTTTCTTCTCGAGAAGGGTCGAGGGTCCTAACGGGTTTTTAATAGGTGACGATCATAAGATCCTAGTTCCATAACTTGCACAAGTCTTAAATAACTAATAACTAAACTATTGGGGATTCGGGCCTAGGTGGTTTTACTTGTTCTCATTTGAAAATCGTTTCTAAAATTACCTTCTGTTTGAATTGCTTTTATTTTAATTTCATTTTCAATTTAGTTAAATCAACTCCCCCCTTTTGTGTCACATTTTAATTATTAAAGTCGTGTCTTTAATTGAGTCTTGTTTGCTAGTAACTGTAATCAAAAGAGTCTCGTGGGTTCGATAACCGGACTTACTTAGCTTTACTAGAGTCGATCGGTACACTTGCCGGTTTTTTAGTTAAGTTTTAAGAGTCTAGATTTATTACTAAGTGTCTAGAATAGTTGTTTTTAGTTTAATTAAAACATAACTACTTTTTGCACATCAAGTTTTTGGCGCCGTTGCCGGGGACTCTTGGCGATTGCGTTATTAGCTTTTGTTAGGCTTAATTGTCACACACGTGCTATTTGATAGTTATATTGTGTCGTAGGAGTCTAAAGTTTGCATTTATTATTTTATTTTATTTTATTTTCATTTTAAGTATTTCCATTTATTTGCTTTTCAACTTTAAAGTGAGGTTCACTCACTTCGTCTCGTGCCCCATCTTGCAGGTTTATGCCACATCTTAGATCGCACGGACCACCACCGAAGAATCGCGGAGACACACCGGTCAAGGTTGAGACGGACTCATCTTCAGAATCAGAGCAGGACTCGCAGCTTCTGGAAGGTAAGTCTCTAAACTTTGATTTTACACCTTTTCCGACACCACAGCACTCTCCTTTTAGTTCAGCACCTAGCAGCCCTAGGAACGTCCAAATGGAGAATAACCAAACTGTGCATGAGCAATCAATTGATGGTTTCACCGGGAACCATTCACCAATCACTGTGCCTGCCATTAACAACCAAAATTCTTGGCAAATCCCGTCCTACATTATGACTGCTATCGCTAGTAACCAATTCCATGGACGGGATGATGAAGATGCACCCGGTCATATCTCTAGTTTGTCGCGAATCGTGGGTACTTTCAATCTCCAGGGTGCATCGCCTGATGCCATTTTTCTCCACCTTTTTCCCTTCTCACTTGCGGGGCGAGCCATCACTTGGCTAAACTCGCAAGCTGCTGGCTCGTTCACCACATGGGAAGCACTGCGTTCTGCATTCTTGAACAAGTACTTCCCGCCTGCTAAGGCCGCCCGCCTCCGTGAACAGATTCACTCGTTCCGAATGGAACCCGATGAGCCCTACTACATGGCTTGGGAGCGTTTTCAAAACTTGTTATCTCGCTGCTCCCAGCATGGGCTCACTCCATGGGCTTTAGTTGAAAAATTCTACAATGGGTTAACTTACGAAACTAGAGCTAGGTTCGATACTTCAGCGGGGGGGCATTTAATGGGTAAAAGGAATGTGAATCAGTGTAATGAGCTCTTTGAAAGTTTTGCTCAAGCCGAGTTCGAGCAAAGGTCTGTTAACAGGAATTCTACTCCTGTCACTAGCGCACCCTCATCCACTCGAGGCGTGCACCATGTCACCATGGACACTAGTGTTGCTGCTGCTCTCGAGAATCTTACCCGAGAGGTGAAAGATCTGAAAGCTAAAGTCGATAAGTGTGAGTATTGTAGGGGTGGGCATAGTACTTTGGAGTGTCCGGTAATGAATCAGGAACAGGTAGAGTTCATAGGTGGTCAGAATAGGTTCCAGAATTCATATAATAATAATAACTCGAATTGGAACAACTTTAAGAACTCTAATACAAATTCCAACTGGCGTTCTTCCGGTGCACCCCCTGGTTTCCAATCCAATTTCAATTCCAATCGGGGGCAGGGTCAGTTTTCTGGTAACAGTCAAGGTGGTCAGAATTCCGGTAGTGGTCAAGGGTCAGGTAGTGGTCTAGAGCGTATAGAGGAGTTGTTATCACAGTTAGTTGTTAAGGACCAGGTGACCCAGAAATCTTTGGCTGATCATGAAGCGATATTGAAAAATCAGGATCTCCTTTTGAAAAATCAGCAGTCCACTCTCCTTGATCTTCAGCGGAGTGTAGGCGACATTGCTCGTCGCCTAGATGAGAGGCCTCAAGGCCAATTCTCAGCCACCACTCAACCAAATCCCGCCGCTCATCTTAAAGCAATTTCCACTCGTAGCGGTAGAGTTCTAGGTCCTATAGTGAGGGAGAGAGAGGTAGAGGTTGAGGAGGATGAGTTAGTTGACGAAGAGATAGAGCTAGAGTCTCCTGGGAGGGTGCAAAATAGGTTAAGCCCAGAAATTACCGCACCTACCAGTGAGCCAGAGTTAGAAGGAAGTAAGGGAAGGAAACCCGTAGAGGTCAGACCGTCACCCTTAGTTGATCACTCTCGTGTCCCATACCCCGCCCGCCTTAAGCATCAGAAGTTCACTAGGGAGTATGGCCATTTCCTCGACATATTTAAGCAGTTGAAAATCAACCTTCCGTTCATCGAGGCCCTCCAGCATATGCCTAAGTATGCTAAGTTTCTGAAAGACCTTTTGAAGCGAAAGGATAAGCTGGGGGAGATCTCGACCGTTCCTCTAAACGGGGACTGTTCTGCGGTAGTTCTCAATAAGCTACCCGAGAAGTTGACTGATCCCGGGGTTTTCACAATCCCGTGTCTGTTTGGTAGTGATACAAAAAGCCAAGCATTGGCTGACCTAGGGGCTAGCATCAATCTTATGCCGTTCTCTCTTTACGAACAGCTAGACCTAGGCGAACTCACCCCCACCCGAATGACCTTGTCCTTAGCCGATCGTTCCATCAAGCACCCACGGGGGATCATTGAAAATCTGCTCGTCAAAGTTGACAAATTTGTCTTCCCTGTGGACTTCGTCATTCTCGACATGGAGGCCGATGACAAGATCCCCATCATTCTTGGTCGTCCTTTTCTACGTACCGCGAAGGCACTCATTGATGTCTTTGACGGGAAAATCACTCTTCGGGTGGGAGAAGAGAACATCACATACGATGTCACGAGGGCTATGCGACATCCTGGTGATCAAGATGATTTCAGTGGACCATGCCATTCTGTGTACTTCCTGAACTCGTTTATTTCTAGCATGGACACTTGTCTTGATTACATCTGTGGGAATGATTTAGTGGGGATGGTTGACGATGAAGTTGAAGAAGAAGAAGAGTCGGAGGAGGCTTCGTTTACCCCTGAAGTGATGGAAGTTAGTGAGATTGAGTGCGAGAAAGAGGGTCAGTCTACTGAAGCAGCTACTCCTTTAGAACTTAAGGTCCTTCCTTCCCATTTAGAGTATGCTTATCTAGGAGAGGGGTCTAGTTTTCCGGTCATAGTTTCGTCGAAGTTGAGTGAGGAGGAGAAGTCTAGGCTTTTAGAGGTGTTGAAGGTGAATAAGAACGCCATAGCTTGGAGGTTGTCGGATATTCAGGGCATAAGTCCCGCTTTCTGCACTCACCGGATTCTAATGGAGGATGAGTATAAACCGGTGGTGCAACCGCAGAGGCGTCTGAATCCAAACATGCAGGAGGTGGTGACGAAAGAGGTGCTGAAGTTGTTGGACGCCGGGATGATCTATCCCATTTCTGATTCTCAATGGGTGAGTCCGACCCAAGTTGTCCCGAAAAAAGGGGGCATGACTGTCGTTATGAACGAGAAGAACGAACTCATTCCTTCGCGTACGGTCACCGGGTGGCGTGTGTGCATCGATTATCGCAGATTAAACGATGCCACCCGAAAGGACCATTTCCCTCTTCCGTTCATCGATCAGATGTTGGAGCGTCTAGCGGGGCAACAATTTTATTGTTTCCTCGATGGATTCTCGGGTTATTTCCAGATCCCCATCGCACCAGAGGATCAGGAAAAGACCACGTTTACATGTCCCAATGGCACGTTTGCGTACCGCCGCATGCCATTTGGGTTATGTAATGCTCCAGCCACTTTTCAGCGGTGCATGGTTGCCATATTCCAAGACATGCTCGAGACATCCATGGAAGTCTTCATGGATGATTTTTCTGTGTATGGCAACTCGTTTGATCAGTGTCTGTCCAACTTAGATCGAATGTTGAAACGTTGTGTTGAAACGAAGTTGATGCTTAACTGGGAGAAGTGTCACTTCATGGTTAGTGAAGGGATAGTGCTAGGTCATAAGATCTCTAGGAAAGGGATAGAGGTGGATAGAGCTAAGATTGACACCATTAGTAGGCTTCCCCCACCCACCAATGTCAAGGCCATTCGTAGTTTTTTAGGTCATGCGGGTTTTTATAGGCGTTTCATTAAGGATTTTTCTAAAATCACCCGACCAATGACTCGACTCCTCGAAAAAGACGTCCCTTTTGTCTTTGATGAGGAATGTCTTCAGGCCTTTGTTTTCTTAAAGGATCAACTCGTTAGCGCACCTATTCTTATTTCACCCGATTGGAGTCTACCATTCGAGCTCATGTGCGATGCGAGCGACTATGCAGTCGGAGCAGTTTTGGGGCAGAGACGGGACAAGTATTTCCACCCGATCTACTATGCCAGCAAAACTCTCAATGATGCCCAAGAGAACTACACCACCACCGAGAAGGAACTGTTAGCTGTTGTGTTTGCATTTGATAAATTCCGTTCCTATCTCGTGCTTTCTAAGACCACTGTATTCACCGATCATTCTGCTTTGCGTTTTCTTTTCCAAAAGAAAGACGCTAAGCCTCGTCTCATACGGTGGATTCTCTTGCTCTCTGAATTTGATATCGAGATCAAAGATAAGAAAGGAGCAGAGAATGTGGCAGCCGATCACCTTTCCCGGTTGGAAGATCCGGGAAGAGAGGAGATTCGTGAGGAGGAGATTGGAGATAAGTTCCCTCACGAATCGATCGATTTTGTTCATGCTGAGGAGCAAGGAATGCCGTGGTTCACTGACATAGCAAACTACCTTGCCGATGGATTCGTTTTGAAAGGAATGACTACTCAGCAAAAGAAAAAGTTCTTCCGAGATGTGAGTCGGTTTGTGTGGGATGACCCGTACCTCTTTAGGATAGGAGGAGATAGGATTCTTAGAAGGTGTGTGACTAGAGAGGATGGCTTAGGAATCCTTAGGCATGTCCATGAAGGTTTAACGGGGGGTCACCATGGACCTCACGTCACAGCTCAAAAAGTGTTTGATTCCGGATTCTATTGGCCATCGGTCGTGAAGGATGCGTTAGAGTTTGTTAGGAATTGTGATGCATGTCAACGCACCGGCAACATCTCGTCGAAGAACGAAATGCCCCAAAACCCAATCCAAATTCTTGAAATCTTTGATGTTTGGGGCATTGACTTCATGGGACCGTTCCCGCTCTCCAACGGGAATAGGTATATACTCGTGGCAATCGACTATGTTTCAAAGTGGGTGGAGGCGCAAGCTCTACCCACTAACGACTCACGAGTTGTTGTGAAGTTTCTGAAGAAGTTGTTCACTCGTTTCGGTACCCCTAGAGCGTTAATCAGTGACCGTGGTACTCATTTTTGCAATGCCGTCATGGAACGAGCATTAGCACGCTACGGTGTCACTCATCGTATTTCCACCGCTTACCATCCCCAAACAAATGGTCAGGTTGAAAATGCTAACCGGGGAATCAAAAAGATCCTCGAAAAGACCGTTGGGAAAAGTCGAAAGGATTGGTCCGAAAAGCTTGATGACGCATTGTGGGCATTTAGAACCGCCCACAAGACACCTTTAGGGACCACCCCTTTCATGATCGTTTATGGTAAAGCATGTCACCTCCCTGTTGAATTAGAGCATCGCGCGCTTTGGGCGTTGAAAACCGTTAATTTAGATCTCACCGAAGCGGCTAGGAAGCGGTTCTTTCAAATCCACGAGTTAGAAGAACTTAGGGAGGCCGCATATTCGAGGTCGTTAGGCATAAAGGAGAAAACTAAAGTGTTGCATGACCGGAGGTTGAAAGGTGGGAAGGAATTTAGTGAGGGGGATAGGGTCCTACTTTATAATTCTCGTTTGAAGCTGTTTGCGGGTAAGTTGAAATCGAAATGGACGGGACCCTATGTAGTGAGCAAAGTTTTCCCCTATGGCACGATTGAGTTAGAGAATCCCGCTGATGGGAGTAGGTGGAAAGTGAATGGCCACAGGTTGAAACACTACTTAGGAGGACCTTTAGAGTCGACCGAGACGGAGGAAACTCGTCTCGAATCTCCACCTAAGAGTGTGCTTCACAATACTTGAGCGAATTTTAGCTCAAGTGTAGAGTTTGTATAATTTTTGTATTTATTTCGTTTTTGTTTTATTTTATATTTTTGTCGGTTTACTAACTTGTGTTCGTTTGGGTTTTGTAGTTTTGTGTGTCAAGTATTTTTGCAGGAATCATCACCGGGTGGAAGGAGCAGAGGAAAGGGAGAGACCGCCAGGTAAGTTTTAATGGGTACACGAAGTGATTCGTTTTGGTTTTAAAACACTAATTAAAGTTGAAAAATTTTTCTAAGTGTTGAAACACCCTAAAAAACGAAGAAACTTTCTGTTAAAATCACCTCACCGCGTCGCGCGGTGAGGGAGAGGGTTCTTGGCCGCGTAGCGCGACCACATCTCAAACTGTAGCATCTTAGATTCACGCCGCGCTACGCGGTGACGGAAGGAATTGTGGCCGCGTGACGCGACCACGTTACGAACCAAATGCACAACAAAAGCACGCCGCGTTACGCGGTGAGCCCACTGAACGTGGCCGCGTGACGCGGTGGTAACCCTGACACGCGTTTTACCTTTTACCCACCTGCAACATCTTCTCAACCACAAATTCCCCTTTCTTTTACCCTACCCTCACGAACCCTAACCCCATTTTTTTCATTTTTCCAACTCCAAACCACAAAACCCACACCAAAAACCCCCATTTTTCACCCTCTTTCACCATAACCATCCATCATTGTGCTTTAATTGTATGGTTCTTCACAAAAGTTTAAAGCTTTGTTGAAGGTCTTAACTTTCAATTTTTCTTCCATCACTTTCCAACCACAAGGTATGTCTTCTTGCAACAATGCTTCTAATGCTTTGTATTTTTGTTTTCTGTTTTGGTTATAAAGTGTTCATCTTTTAGGCTAGATCAATTGCTAGACTAAATTAGGTTTTAGGTAACAAAAGTAGGATGTGGATTGGTTTGATTTACTATGTCATCTTGCTTGTAGCTTATTTACCTGATCTAGGAAACAATTGCTAGTTGGTATGAATGGGTTGACATAAACATTGGGTGTTATAGCCATATTTTCAAGTGAATTAGGGACATATGTTTTGGTTAAAGAATATGTTATCTAGATTCAAGGCTTTTGCACTATAATGCTGAATGTTTGATGTTATGTAGCACTTAGGCTTAATTGGGGACAATTAAAGTGCTAGGAGGGGGTAGTGTACAATGAGTCTTTGTTTGGTTATTTTTTGTGTCAAAATTTTTGTCAGTCCTTTTTGTTGGTCGATCTATACTAAGGTGTTTCCGTACTCAATCTCCATTCGGAAGCACTTTAGAATAAATCTAGTCTCGAGTCTTCTTTTCTTTTTTATACTTTAATTTTTAAGTAGTTATTTATCTAACCTATTTTCTTTTTGAGTTTTTCCTCCCTTGTTGCTCACATCCCAGTTTTATGTGCAGAATGTCAGGTGTAGGACCGTCACGAAAACGACGAGGCCCGGTTCCACATCCTAGGGGTATTATTGTGGAGAACGAAGAACCGTTTGATCCCAGGAGACGAAGAAGAATAGACTATGAGGAGCAAGAGATTGTGCCGACATACCGAATTCAAGATGTTAGACGACACCCATTGTTGAGATTTCGATTGGGTACCGAGCCGTATGGTAAATTGGATAATCTGTGGAATGCAGATTTATTGGAGTTCAGGGGGATAGATTGGGATTTACTGGAGAGGTTGGGTTCTAGGCACAGGGTGATGGAATTGTTGGGTCCAAAGCTGCGGAGTATTTTGAGTGTTAGGGACCCACAATACAAGGAGCTTGTCTTAGAGTTCCACTGCACTTTTAAGTTCAAGGACGGGAATTTTGACCAATGGAATGCAGTTTCCTTCTCACTGGGAAGGCGGGTGCATGAGATGTCGATAGCACAATTTGGGGTGATTAGCGGGTTTTATACACAAGAGGAAGTGGAAGCTGAGGAGTTTAGCACAAGCTGCAGGGGCGTATTCAAGAATAGGTATGAACGTTGTATGGTTAAGGAGGACTTAGCGGGGTTTTGGAGGACGATATCGAATGCACCATGGTCTGGTAACCTGGTGAATTCGGATATCAGAGACCCGGTGTTGAGGTACCTGCACAAGGTACTTACTACGACTTTTGTAGGTCGGGGGTCAGGTGAGAATAAGGTGAACTGGAAGGACCTATGCTGTTTGATGTACATGGTGGAGAAACGGCCAATGAATTGGGCTAGTATTCTGGCAATGTGTTTTCACCGACAGAGGCGAGGAGGACCGAGGTCGGCATTGGATATGGGTCCGTACATCACGGTTATTGCTGAGAACTTGGGGGTATTTGAGAGGTATAGACGGGACCTTTTGACGGTGGGACCACCAGTTTCGGTTGTTAGTATTCAAGATCTGAGATTGATGGGGGTGTTATCACAGTACGACCCGGTGCAATGGGCGTACACACGAGAGGGACCACAAGAGCAGCCACCCCCGGACTCAGATGCTGCCAGATCTATGCAGTCGGCTATCCCAAGTCGTTATCAGAGGCCATTGCATAGATCTGAGAGGGTTGCGCCAGTTCATCCATTGAGAGAACCTCGTCCTGAGGTTCTTACATTGGATTCTTTATATAACAGGATGGACACTGGCTTTAATTTTTTGCAGGGATATGTTAGTGAGCAGATTGGCGAGGTGAGGCAGACGATGCGCGAGAGCTTTGACAGACAGAATCAGGGGCTGACTTACATGATGGAGCAGATGAATATCAGGGTACCAGAGTACTACAGTCAGTATCAGCATCAGAATATGAACACCGCCAACTACGCCCAGCAGTCGAACATGGGGAGCTCGAGTTATTATCAGCATCAACAGTACATGCCCGGTTCTGGTGGTTGGGACAGTGCTCAACCGTACCAGACATTTGAGGAGGAGGACGATGAAGATGATGAGGAGGATGACGAGTGAAGGAGTAGCAGGGGAGGCTTTTGTTGTATCTTTTTCTTGTGTTTTTCTTTTTCTTTATTTAGTTTGTCTAACTTGAATCTGTGTTTGAACTGACTTGGTGAACAAGTGTAATGGGTAGGTTGGCGGATTGGGTTGTCATGACTTCATATTGCTACTTTGTATTTGCTTGTGATGTTTCCAAACTAGATATGTTGCTTGTTTGGTTGTTTGTTTTACCTAGGTTTGGAACATGGAAGCAGGAATTTATTGGGTCATAATGGACGTGGTTTAGCAGAGAACAAGCAGGTTAAGCTATCCATTAGAAGCAGACTGGCACTTGACAGTCTGGCAACACTATCAGCTAAGTCGTGGCCTTTTTACTTGTTTTTTTTATTTTTTCTATTTTCTTTATTTTTTCGTTTTAGTTTTTAGTTTTAAGTGTGTTTGTCGTTTTTTATTTCTAGTTAGTTTGTCGAGTTGTGTTCTATGCCTACATTGGGGACAATGTGTCGTTTAAGTGTGGGGATGGGAGACAGTTGTCTAGTTGAGTCAAAAAGAGTCATAAAAAAAAAAAAATGAAAAAATTGGAAAATGTCTTTGAATAAGTTTTGCATTAAATGGAAAATGATAGGAAATTAGGACTTGGGTTTTCAAAACAAGAAGAAAATGTGTGTTTTGTAATGAGAATGGATCATGTAGTAGTTTGTGGGTGACTCAACTGGCTTTGAAAGGATCCTTGAGTGTTTTAATCGAACCATTAAAAGTCAAAAATCTTGTGGGTTGTCATCCTAGGAGAAGTATGAAAGCCTTAACTAAATTAAATTAGGCACCATTGTAGGCTTTAGAACTTAAATAGGTTAAGGGGTAGTGCCATTTTAGGATTATAACACACTTCTTGTGAAAGAAGTGGCGCATCCGCAAATGAAATGTCCACCGGGTATAGTACTGAAAAGCGCTCAAAGTAGCTGCTAAATAAAAGAGCTCAAAGAAGCCAAATCAAAAAAAAAAAAAAAAAAAAAAAATTTATAAGGCGAGTGATCCAAGACCTCATGTGCTCTACCTCCGGGATAGCGACTTGGATACGACACCCCTGGGTGAGGTGATCTTGTCTTATGAAAAAAAAAAAAAAAAAAAAAAAGAATAAACAGTCTATACCCACAAAATTCATCCATCAAAATCCAACCTAAATTGGCACTAGTCTTTAGCTTTAGTTAAGTTCTTTAGGTTATTTTGGTAGGAAAACCTTTGTGGTTTATCCGGTGCCTCGTCAAGCAATCAATTAAATGGGCTGGAATATGGTTTCCTAGGTGTGAGATCCTTAGATAAGTTGATATCACATAAATTTAATCAAGCACGAAGGGAAACTCAACGAGCTAGTGTTAGAGTTGAAATGGAAACATTATTGACAATTACTTTGATCCATTGCTTATTATGAAGTTCATGTTTTAAATCTTAATTTGAAAGCTTAAGTTTTGATTATGATTCCATTGCGAAGCTTTTTCGAGGACGAAAAAAGATAAGTGTGGGGATGTTTGATATATAGTAAAATATATATATTTCCCGTGTATAGTTTGTAGTTATTTTAATTGTTTTTCGTCTAGTTTTAATTAGAATTTGTATACTATTGAGTCAAGTTGAATTTTGTAGGCTTCGGTGCTGATTTATGTTGAAACGGGCTAAAAATGGAGTTATATGACTAAAGACTTGAAAGCCGGAGCGAAGCAAAGGATACGTGAAGGAAAAGATCAACGTATGGGACGTAAATGATGTCGCCGCGTCACGCGGCCATGGAAGGAAGAGTCACCGCGCTACGCGGTGACAACTCAAGATAGTCGAGATTTAGTAGCACGCCGCGCTACGCGGCCACAGACACACTCCTCACCGCGCGACGCGGTGAGGCAATTTTAACAGAAAGTTTCGTGTTTCTGTTGAGTCTTTTTGCATAAGTAGGGTTTCAACTCATAACCCTAAACACTTACGAACGGAGAGCAATTGTGGGCGATTTTCGGAGCTGAATCAAGAGTTTTTGCATCATTCAAGAGCACGGGAAAGCGTTTTGCTAGTGAAGTAATTGGAAGTTAGGAGGAGTCTACGGGTTTTGTCATCCGATTCTCTTTTCTTTACATTCTTTTTCTCAAACTATGAACTTGTTTCCTTGTTTCTTGTTTATTTGCACTATGTTAGGCTAAACTAACTAGAATCACCTAGGTTTACGATGAACTAATGGTTTGGTTTGATGGTTGTTTGGGATTTTTGTGAAGTTATGGTATTTGATTAAAGTAACTATTTAATGTTTTTTTCAATTGATGCAATTTATATGCTTTGGTTGATTTGGTTGATTGCTTTGTTTTACTAGACTTTAGGTGAATGTCTTTCACATAATAAGGTTTAGTTGAGTTAATTGTGTTGCCATGATTACCTCTTATGATTGATTTGCAATAAGGTCATAAAAACAGTGTTTTGAATCAATAAAACAAAAGTGTGTAGCTTTCCTAGAAACCGTGAGGTGAATAGGGAATTGATTTGTCTTGCTTGGTAAATTAGCTAAGTTAGGTCTTCGTGAGGAGTCCGTTTAGATTAAATTGGTCAAGTTTGCTTATCAAGTCAATTGAATCCGTTAAATAGTCATTTGATGTTTAGACCGTGAGGTAAATCGTCAAGTTAGTTACTTTATCATTATTTTGTTAGCAACTGTGAAGGAGCGTAACAACTTAACTAGTGTTCTTAAAACTTGTTAGAAATTGATAGGTTTCTTCTCGAGAAGGGTCGAGGGTCCTAACGGGTTTTTAATAGGTGACGATCATAAGATCCTAGTTCCATAACTTGCACAAGTCTTAAATAACTAATAACTAAACTATTGGGGATTCGGGCCTAGGTGGTTTTACTTGTTCTCATTTGAAAATCGTTTCTAAAATTACCTTCTGTTTGAATTGCTTTTATTTTAATTTCATTTTCAATTTAGTTAAATCAACTCCCCCCTTTTGTGTCACATTTTAATTATTAAAGTCGTGTCTTTAATTGAGTCTTGTTTGCTAGTAACTGTAATCAAAAGAGTCTCGTGGGTTCGATAACCGGACTTACTTAGCTTTACTAGAGTCGATCGGTACACTTGCCGGTTTTTTAGTTAAGTTTTAAGAGTCTAGATTTATTACTAAGTGTCTAGAATAGTTGTTTTTAGTTTAATTAAAACATAACTACTTTTTGCACATCACTACCACACAAGATTGCATCTTGTCGCGAGTCAAGACTAACACATTTTATGATCTCTTTTAGAAAACAATTGGAAATTGGAAAAAACATAGTCTAGTAATAGAACACATTATTTCAGCCCAAAACGTAAAAGTTAAAAGGGGAGTGAGTTTACTCACCTTGAAACTGAGGCTCAAAATAAATAGCAGACCAACTAGATAGAAATCATGAAACGTCCAAATACTAGGATCACCTAAGTAAATGACAATTCTAACTTAACAAAGCATACGGTATAGAAACTAGAATAGAAACAGTAGAAATCTAAGGAAATTTGGAATTCTAGGGTTTCAGATTGGGGCTTGAGATTTCTCGTTAAATGACAAAAAATATATAAAATCATTTATTCGCAACGACGGGAAAAATAATAGTGATAGTAATAATAATAATTTTGGTAAACGATAGCAACTCAGATTTTATATTTTTAACAACTTATATAATGTCAAAAAAATATGTTATATACGTTAGTAATACTTTAAAACATCTACCACAATTTTTAAAGTATATAAAAGTCCATATAAAAGTCTTATTTGTAGAGAGTGGAGTTATACTACAAAGTTCAATTTTCCTAGAAAGTCTAAGAAGCCATGAGATGATGACATGTGGCACTCCCTTAAAATTAGAAGGAATGGTAAAGATGGTAATGTCTCTATATTTTAAGTTTCACCCATTTTTTTAAACGTCCATAACTTTTACATACGATATTATTTTTTAAAAAAAATTGCACCATAAAAACGAGCATTTTCTTATCTTTAAAACGCGTATAATATTCATATATAAAAAACAATTTTTTTTTTCACGTTTTTCGCTTGTTGTGTTATTTGTCAACTCATTGTGTTATTTCTTCAGATCATTGTGTTATAACACAATAACCTAATGAAATAACACAATGATCTGAAATAACACAATAACCTAATGAAATAACACAATGATTTGAAATAACACAATGACCTGATGAAAATATAACACAATGACTTGATGAAAATATAACACAATGACCTGATGAAAATATAACACAACGACCTGATGAAAATATAACACAACGGCCTGATGAAAATATAACACAACGACCTGATGAAATTATAACACAACGACCTGATGAAAATCGACCTGATGAAATTATAACACAACGACCTGATGAAATTATAACACAACGACCTGATGAAAATATAACACAATGACCTGACAAATATAACACAATCTGAAAAATATAACACAATGTCTTGACTAATATAACACAATGAGTTGAAAAATATAACCCAATGACCTAACGAATATAACACAATGAGCTGAAACTTCAAAAAATAATTTATTTTTTATATATCAATATTATATGCGTTTTGAAGATAAAAAAAGCTCATTTTTTTGGTGTAATTTTTATTAAAAAATATTGTCGTATGTAAAAGTTATGGACGTTTAAAAAACAGAGTGAAATTTGAAAGTGAGACAAGACTAATATAACCTTATCCTATCATTTAAAATTTTAACTATTTACCATTATGTCACCTTGTGCTTATGAGCCATTGATCTTCATTTAATATTAGATCTAGTGGTCCAAATTACTTCTTAGACTTTATAGGAAATTTAGACTTTATAGTTGAACCTAACCAATTATTCATAAAACTTTGTATGTATTTAAAAGTATTAAAATAAATTTTTATAGTATTTTTAAAGTTTTTAAAAGTATTGGTAATAACTAAATTTATAAAACTAAGTTTATATAAAATAACGGTTTTGATATATTTTATAAGATTTTAGTATTTTATTTAGGGTTGGTAAGATTGATAAAAATAGTAAATTATGTAGTTGAAACAATTTATTTCAACTATTTTTTTATTGATATCAGTATTGATATCAATACTATATATATAGTATTGATATCAAATATAAACCAAGCCTTAAAATGTTAACTATTAAACCAATTCTGAGCCACTCATTTATTTCAACTATTTTTTTATTAGTTTATTGATTGAAGGGTAATTAAGTAAATTTACTCATACCCTATTATTATAATTATATAATACTAGTAGGTACTCGCGCGATGCAGCGAGACGATATTATAGACAGTACTTGCTTTTGTGTTTCTTGTTGATTTTGGAAAAAGAATTCCTAAAGTTTATTTTGTTTGTTTTTCTGAAACATTTTAAGCTGATATCATCAATAGTAATAAACATATGTGATGTGTTTTAGACATGTCAAATAACTAATCATTCGGTATGAAATATTTTTGGGCACCCACACGATTTCATACCTTCATTAATAATACAGTTTCATATTTTGTCAAAAAAATTACCATTAAACGACAAATTTCCAACGCCAAAAATGATATGATTGATTTTACGAATTTAACATCAACAATTTTAAAACTTAACTTACGTTATTTAAAGTTAAATTCTTGGCCAACTTTGTATGTCGAACTGAAGATTTTCAAATTACCATATGCATAATAAACCAATAAAAGACTAAATTGTAGGAAATAACTCCAATAGTACTTAGTGAAACTAAGTTTTTTAATGGAGTATTGGCTCTAACTAAATTTAGCATGGTACAACTAATATCGTTTGGGCATGTCATACAAAAAGATTATATAAGCATCAAATAATATATCCGAATTTAAGAAAGATTTATGAAAACAAAATAAAAAATCATGTACATTCTACTCTGCAACTTCACGTCCATCACCATCTGATACCATTCCATCCAGTTTAATTAGCTTCTTATCATATCTCTAACATTGCTATGAAAAAAATTTAGGGAACAAATAGTTAACAAAGCATCCATAAGTACAAAACTTAAGCAATTCAAATTTAAATTATGAAATTACTAATTAGCAAAGTAAATGATTACCTTAATACAAAGACAATATCAAGCTATGCTTTGAGATGATTATCCATGATGCATAAAATGTGTTGAATGTCACAGTCACCTGCATTTTGTATAGTTTAAACAAAGAATAATTTACATTATCATAGTTGTGCAACATGATTCCTAAATATTGACTAACATTAGGATTTAAAATAATAAATGAGTTTAGGGGCAATGAGATAAGTTCAAATCTTTCAAACAACTAATTTTAAGAAAGGTTATGTGTACAGTATCTGAAATATATATGTGAGTTACTTATTAAAGTTATAACTTAAGATAAAGTTCACATGAACTCTCTCCAACATACAATCCAAAACAACATCTGGAAAAAGCCCCCGCATTTCTCATATGTTTTAGCAAAGGATTCTTCATCTACATGCGAATGAGAAATACAATGAGAATTGAATTAGATGAGAATAAGGGACCATACTAAGTTTGGCAGGTTTGTTTTTTAGCATCAAAATCATTAAAAAAATGCAATCAAGAGAATATAAAATCATTAAACCATATTACCTTTGTCAATTTTTATTACAAATTACAACAAACATGTTTAATCATATCAAATTACAAGTGAAGAATACAACAAACATCTTAATAGGTCGATTCAAAAAATGTTTAATCTCTAACGGGTCAAATAGGTAAACAAAAAGGATTAACTAAAACAAATAGGTCATACAAATTACAACTTTCGTACAATGTATATTTATTGCATGCATAAAACCCCCAAACACATTCACTTTTAGTACAATCATAATTGAAAGTATAACAATAAAGTGTAACGCATTGGACACTCAGACCATGCCTGATTTTAGTTGTACCTAAATGACACATTTAGTAGAAACTCATTTTACCACCTCTAGCTCTATAAACAAAAAAATATTTATAACTTGCAGATTTTAACAACACTCACAGTTTCTAAGATTGCAAATTACTCTTTTTTTCCTTGAAGAAAAAGTCGTAGGTGATAGATTATAAAAATATCACCATAATCACAGTATTAGGGCGTTAAATAATCAGAATAAAAGAAAGTTAAATACTAAAATGCTACATGCTCAACACAAATCTTTTTAAATATAAAAAGAATCAAGGATTTCACACAAGTTTTGGAGCTGAAATCAATCAATTACACACTTTTGATTCATACTGATTTATGAAGTTAAAACTTTGTCTAATTGTGTAAACATGAACAATGAATAGAATAACCAAAAAACAGACAACATATTACAAGCCTTTACTAATTTAATGACAAATCTGTCAGCAACACAACCCAAAACAAAAGCCTAGTTAATGACAAATCTAACTCAAAAACAGATTGAAACACTTCAAAAAATTCATCTAATTAAATCCTCAAATGTATACAAATAAAACATGCACCTAGGAACACAAACACAACAAATTTAGCTATATAAACCCGCAAATGTAGCCATGATCAACATATAAAATTTCCCTTATACCAAACAACACATAAGCAAATTCACTTAATTAAACACTCAAACATATCCAAAATTCACAGGTTTAAAATATGCCAGTTCTATTAGAGTGCATACAATTAGTATAGACTACTAAGTGCATAAGAAGCTCTAGCTTATGGTAAAAAAATCAACAATGAAATTGTATCATTCTTTCATCATCTTCATATCTACTCATTATTAAATCCAAAAACCTCTTATATGCCTATTGTATGTTAGATAAAATTTCACAAATAGTTATATTGGATAACAAAGCTTTCAAGTATGAGCATAGCTAAGTACCATGTAGACACGTTGAATGACCAGTCATGAGAGGTGCAGAATAAACATACCTTCATTATGCTCAAAAGCATGATCCTAATGATGAAAGGAACCACGTTTTTATACATATCATTGTCATGAAAAGATGCACTTACATATGTATCCTCCTGTATACATCTACATGAGACTCATAGCCCTACTACAGATTGCACACCAATAGTTTATGGCTGCTCCATAGCAGATCATCATCATGAGAAACATGATGATCGTCATATTCTTGATGCATCTATGGATCTTTATAGGAATTGTCATCCCAAGAAATCAACTCATAATGTGTTGATGTTGGTTGCCCATTTCCACAATGTTAGTCATCAACTTTTGACCAAGTACATCCAACTAAGCAGACTAAGGCCGGAAAATGTTGGTTGTGAGACCGTTGCAGTACCATCAGCTAACAACACCACTGCAGTCAGTAAGTAGAAAAAAATTAAGTCTTTACACAAATAATCAAGTCCAATTTCGTAACGTTGGTACATGTAGGTTGAACGAGCTTAATTTGTATTAGCTAGTCCACCTCAATAAGCTGGTGCAAATGATTTTATGTAGGAACTTTCCATTTTGAATTTTCCATGAAAACCACCAAAATCTTTAAAATGATGAAGAAAAAAATAATAAGAATTAATAGTTCAAGTTTTTATAAAACCAGATATATACAGTTTGTAAAAGGGTAACATACCAGAAGAGCTAAACTGAAATGAATCACCACGCCCAAAATAACGATATGTACCAATCCTGTCACCACGGTTTAATGTGCTCCCATCGCCACGAAACCTGGAGTCTATAGCATCCTTAAACAGTTGCAAATAACAATCTTGATACATTGTATCTACTTTGAAGAGAAAGTGCACACAAGAACAAGATAGACAAACCAAATATTGATACATATGAGAAATTTTCAATTCATACAAACATTACTGGTGGTGGAACTTGTTAGTAGCCGGATCCTTGAACCTCCAAAGTGAGTAAAAAAACCTCAGTGAGATGATAAACAAAAGTCATGCCTTTGCAAGATTAGCACTCAAATCAAATTCATAATAACTTAAAAATGTGATATGATTGAAGAATCAAACAAATTAGTCTACAAATTTGTATATTAGGTATTTTATAGTTGGATCTGATGTGATATGAAATGCCAACCATCAACCTGCAAAATGCAAATGCAAACAACAATCTAAACTTGAACTCATAATCACCGAAGAAATAAGTTACATTGATGATACCAACCATAAGCAATTGCAATAGCAACTATTAAGAAGAAACAGAATAAATGGAACAAAAAAATAACAAATAGAGAGGGCAGACCCATGGTGGTGTTTGAATTGTTGGTCGACTGGTGGTGCGAAGGCGAACACGGTGGTGGTGTACAATAGAAAGGGTAGACCCCATGGGGTGTGATTACCGATGCGGAAAAGAGACACCAAACAAAGAAGAAAGATGATTATGAACTTGAAACAATTGAGATGTAAACGGAGATTTTCATTTTGAATGGTAGTTTATTGCCTTTGAAAGGGGAGAAAAAAAGGAATTGCATGTTAACTTCCTCAGTAGATCATGCAAGTGTTTGACTTTAAGATTCATGGTGTTAAGTTGGACTTTGGTTTAAAATTATATAGTGAGTTTGTTAGTTTTCAGCAAAGTCAAAATCACAAAACATAATAGTTTTTTTTAACCCAACACAAAAAATGAGCTTTGCAAATGTAGTTGTACTTTCTTGCATTGATTGCTTGTACATATAAAATACATATCGGTTTTGTAAAATTTTTACATCAAATCGTTCGTAAAATCATGCCGATTACAATGATGGTTTCAACAATTTTTACAGCAAAACAAATTAGAACTAACAAGCCCAAGACAAATAAAATCACAATTTTTCTTGTTTAGGGGTGTAGTGTGTAAAAAATATTGGCAGTTTGCGTAAACTTAAGGATTAAAGTATAACTAATTGTAAGGGTTAAAATGAAAATAGTGTTAAAAAGTCCATAATACCCTTATTTTTTGTTGTACATCATGCACTAAAATTTGTATGTGTTCTTATAATTTGGGTATCTTAAAATACCTTTCTAATTTGCTTTATAGATAGTATATATTTTCAGAATTTGAAAATTTAAAATCTCCCTCCTACCTATATGAACTTAAAATTTTGAAATTTTAAAATCTTCCTTTATATAAATTTCATCCACCAAATTCTAAGATCCTTAACAATCTCATTACACTTACCAAAACCTGATCAATCTACTCACATACTCTTATTCCTCACGTAGAAAGTCAGTCAACACTAAAAATCGCTTACTTTCGTCTCTTTCCGTTGAAGAAGATGTAGAAATCGGTACCAACGATTTAATGTTTTCAAGCTCTGGTTTGGATGTTGATATAACGAATAGCTATGTTTGTTTCAATGTTTGTATTTCTATGTTCGCTTCTTCAATTTGGATGTGGCGAGAAGAAACGTGGTTTATCATTGTCCATACTTGTTGAACCTACTTTTAATCTTCACGTCCAACTTTGAGAAAACGAGGTACATTCCATGGTCTTTTTTTAGTTATTTGTGATTGGGTTCCTATATTCTCAGCATACAAACAAGTCTTTAGTGTAAGGGTCTTTAATGGAGAGTATAAGAAAGATACAAAAAGAATTGGTTATTAAATTAAATGGTTTTTTTTATTAAAGTGAAAGGAATAATGATTGTTTCTGTTTGGGTTTTTATTATATATTGGAGCAATAAAAGAACAAAAGCAAACTTAAAAAAGGTACATGTCAAAATGTTGCATTTATTTGTATGTGAGGTTCTTTAACATAAATATTTTATACGTGATTGAAGGTTATAGTGTGAGGGTCTTTAACATAAATGTCTTATGGATTTATATGTGATTTAAGGTTATACGCTTATATGACATGTACAGATATTTGATGACTTATTTTTTCATATATTAATACATTTGAGTTGTTCACATGTAGTAGTAATGTTTTTTTTTCTAAGTTGTTGTACTTTGTGTATTAAAAGCTGTACATAAGTTGGTTTTTAAATATACACATGTGTAACTGAGTTGTATACATGTGTTACTCTTTGTTTTTGCTTTTAACTAGTCGTACTAAGTGTATAAACAGATGTATCTAACTATATATGCGTGTAAACTACACTTTACTGTGGATTTTTCTACTAAGTGTATAAATAGTTGACATATTTTATTTGGTTATTCAAATGCACCAAAAGACGCATGTGTAAAATCAAAATACACATGTATTTACTTTTAAAGGTTGTACCAGGTGCATAAACATGTGTATCTAAATTAGTTTTTTTTAATACACATGTGTAATTAAGTTTGTACGCATATATTAGATTCACTAACACGTTAGTTTGGCACTAACATGTAACTAAATGGCTAAAATGTACAGATACGCATATACTATTTTTGATTTGTCATTTTTAATGTTCCTTTTGTCGGTTCATTAAAAAACACATGTGTAACTGAGTTGATAGCCTCCCAACAAAATATGTCACTTTAGAGGGGATCCACCTAAGCCAAGTAACATTGGTAACAGGTTCAAGAGATGGACAATCGAGAATCCACTTCCTGTAGGAGGCAATGGAAAATTTATAGCTAGCATCTCCTTGCCAAATCCATGAGTCTTCCTCTTGTTTGAAACTATAGCATGCAATTAGCTCCTCAAGGTCAGCTATGTCTTGTAAATGGTCGTTCGTTATACGAACCTGGTTCCATTTCCAAGTGAATGATATAACGCCATTTCCATCCTACTTAACTCGCTGAGATATGTAGCAGTTTTTGACAGCTTCAAGGTTATACAAGTTTGGGAATAAACTTTTTAATGGGGTGAGGCCGAACCAGGGGTGCTTCTATAGAAGAGTACTATTACCATTACCAACTTGTTTCCTCAAAAGATTCAGGATGTGCTTGCCTATACCATGAGTTCATTACTAACGTTTGTGATGGATGACCATGCGCTCCTAAGGCTCTTCTTCCTCATATCGTCCAAACCCCTGCAGGAAACACCATGAATAGCACGGATGCCCATGGCCCAAAGTTAAGAGGGTCCGTTCAAGGCTCGCCACCACCATTTGGAGATGAAGGCAAGGTTAATCGAGTTCAAACTCCCAACCCCGAGCCCACCATCCTTCTTTTCCTTTGAAACCTTGGGCCACCCTATGCAATGAATATTTTTTTGGTTCCAGTTACCTCCTCTAAAGAAAAGATCTTTGAATAGCTTCAAGGTCAGTAAAGACCTTTTTAGGGGCCCTAAACATCAAGAAGTAATAAAGAGGAAGGCTCCCTAGCACTGCTTTAATCAAGGTTAGTCTGCCAGCGAACGAGAGATTTTTAGCTTTCTAGGAGCTTAGATTCTCATTAAATCGGTTAACAATGGTGCCTAGTGTTTAGCCAATCGAATGTTCGCACCAATTGGTAATCCGAGTTGTGTTGTTGGTAGGGTATAATGTTGACAGCCTATAAAATTTGCCATAATGTTGCTCTTCGATTCAGGAACACCAATGCCAAACAATCTAGTTTTTTGAAAGTTTATTTTATGTCCGGAGACCAAATAAAAGCACCGTAGCAATCTTTTTAGATTGACAGCATTGTTTGAAGATCATTCCCCACAGATGAAGACGTCGGCAGCATACATTGAATGAGTAACAAGTGGCCCGTTGTTGGGCAGCTTAATACGTTGAAACCTTCCTTTGTGCGTTGCGGATTTCAACGTGGCGGTTAACCCTTCCATTGCAGTTATAAATAGGAACGAAGTAATAGGGTCCCCTTGCCTTACACCCTGTGTTATTTCAAATTCCTCCGTTGGCGAACCGTTGACCAAAACCGAGGTTCTGCCTGAATCGAGATACCCCTTAATCCATTTCAACCAATTCGGACCGAACCCGATTTGAGCCATGACTACGTTGAAACCTTCCTTTGTGCGTTGTGGATTTCAACGTGGCGGTTAACCCTTCCATTGCAGTTATAAATAGGAACGAAGAAATGGGTCCCCCTGCCTTACACCCCGTGTTATTTCAAATTCCTCCTTTGGCGAACTGTTGACCAAAACCGAGGTTCTTCCTGAATCGAGATACCCCTTAATCCATTTCAACCAATTCGGACCGAACCCCATTTGAGCCATGACTGACAGCAAATAATTCCACTTAATCGAGTCAAATGCTTTTACGAAGTCTATTTTAGCAGCATTATCTTTTTACCAGCTCTTTTAATCCAGATTTGAAGTTCATTTATTAGTGTGCGGCTGATGTGCGTGAAAGTATATATATTTTTAATAAATATTTTTCACACAAATTTAGTTTCAAAAAGGGTTTTCACCAAAAAATACTAAATCACACACAATAGGCAAGTGTACCTATCGATTAGTAATATAGTAAAAAGGTAAGAACCGGATATCAATCCGTGGACCGATGGCTCTCGATACTAAACGTTTGTTGATGTTCAACCGATAAAATAAGAAGTTAAATTTGTTAAACTAAACTAACATGCAAACACTAAATATTAAACTAAGGAAATAAAACAAGTGAAATGAGATATTATCTACACTAGGAATCCACTTAACTAAAATAATGAAGAACACTAATGATGAAGTCAATTTCTTAAAAGTCTAACTAGTGACTCCGGTTACAGATATCTAACTAAAATGATTCTTCGGAAAACTAGAACGATAAACACATCCTAATCACCTAAAATCATGCACTTAAGCTCAATTGATTTCTTTTCATGTCAAGAACTAAAGGTAAACTAGTCATCCGTTAAGACATCCTAATTTCATAATTTAAGGAAAACTAGAACGATAAACACATACTAATCACCCTAAATTACGTAAAGTAGACAAAGTTATGAAATGTTCCAACTTACAATTCTTAGAACTAAGTCATGTAAATCTAGTTATTGTGGCCACAATTCCAAATCTACAATCCTAATGTGTTCAAGAAATTATAACATCACAATTATCTTTTCAAACATCTTGTGAAGGAAAGCATATTTGTCTAATTTCATGTCATCTAACATTCCAATCATCATTTCTAATATCATGGCATAAATCCTACAAAATTCATTTATAAGATTTACAAACAAATATCAAGAAGATGGGTTTTTCAACATGTCAACTTCCTAATATTCATCAACATCACATGACAATAAAATTTAGACAAACATACAACATCATTGAAACATCACCATAACTTCATCATTGAACTTGACATAAAAACATCACCAAATATTCATATGTAATTCATCATCAAAGCATAAGTTTAATCCTAATCTAGATAATATAAGTGTTTAACCCATAAGGCTTACAAAAAACTACAACAAAGATGACACAATTACCTAAAAACATAATTAAAAACTACTACTCCCTCCGTCCCATTTTAAATGTCCAAATTTCCTTTTTTGGTTGTCCCAATTTAAATGTCCATTCTAAAAATAAAAATATCATTTCCAATTTTACCCCTAATTATTTAACATAAAAACTACTTTATGACTAAAAGACAAAATACTTTAATGGTATTTTTGTCATTTTATAAGTTAAAATAATATAATAATCCACTTTTTCTTAATCTTTGTGTTGTGGGTCCCATGACATCTAAATTGGGACGGAGGGAGTAATATACAAACCACTAGCAAGCAAGGAGAAGGATAGATGATTCTTGAATCTTCTATGGCTTCCAAGGGCTCAAAAAATACTTTAAAATGGTTGGTATTGAGTGAAAATGGCTCCCCACTCTCCACAACACGAAATGGATGAAAATGAGGCTTTTTATACAATTCTGCAGATGTGCACTACATGGTGCACGACCGTGCTCCAGGTGGTGCTCGTAGCTACAGTACTAACTTTCTTGCCCAGACACTTTACAGTTTCCTTTTTTAGCTAAATCTCGATTCCCGTCTCGAGGTTGGAAGAGCACGGTCGTGCTTAGACCAAGCACGGTAGTGCTTGGGTCAAAATGTGCAGCACTACCTGGTGCACTACCTGGTTTGGTCTGAGCACTGCCTGTGCTTGGTCTGAGCACAACCGTGCTCAGACCAAAATGTGCAGCACTACCTGGTGCACTGCCTGTGCTTCCGGGCTCGAAGATCTGAGCACGACCGTGCTTGGTCTGAGCATGACCGTGCTTGGTCTGAGCATGACCATGCTCAGACCAAAATGTGCAGCACTACCTGGTGCACTACCTGTGCTTGGTCTGAGCACTGCCTGTGCTTGGTATGAGCATGACCATGCTCAAATCTGAACTTTGTTAATTTTTGCACCGAAACTCGTTTTTTCTTCATTCTTTTCATCAGTAGGTTATAGGGGTGTGCATGGGTCGGTTTGGGTCGGTTTTTGACTCAATCCGAACCCAAACCCAAAAAGTCGGTTTTTGTGTTTTTAAAACCCATGGGTTTTGGGTTTTTCGGTTTTGGGTTTGCGGATTGGGTTTGGGTTTGGGTTCGGTTTTTTCAACTTGGCTTTAAATTTATTGTTTTTTAGTACTAAATGATTCAAGAAAACATGTTATAATACTAAAGTTTAAATTTATGTTTCCATAAGTTTAAACATGTTATAATACTAAAGTTTAAATACTAAAGTTTAAATTTATGTTTCCATAAGTTTAAACATTAAAAATCAACCACATTTCAAAAGAAATTTTACTCAGGAAACAATAACCATAAACAAAATTTTGAATGTTATTTTGCTTTGACAAAAAACCACCAAAAAATCATAGATAAAATGTAATATGATCAAATAATAATGTATTACAATATAGGCTTTTACATAATATAGGTCATGGGTCTTACATATATGAAATTTAGCATATACATAAACATTATTGGGTCGGTTCGGTTTTTACGGATCGGTTTTTTAACAAAACCCAAACCCAACCCAAAAGTTCGGTTTTTTTATAAATTAAACCCAAAACCCACGGTTTCTATTTGGGTTCGGTTTTTTGGGTTTGGGTTTTCGGTTTTTTCGGTTTCGGATCGGTTTTTTCGGTTTCATGCTCACCCCTAGTAGGTTACATTGGCTGTAAAATCACAAAAACCACAAATAAGTACTTAAACTAATGAATTTACAACCGATTAATAACCTTTTTTGGGTTAAATGTGAAGAGCAAATATGTATATTTTTCTACATATCAGCGGCCATCGAAAATAGTTATCAAGAAACTTGGTAATAAGATAATGGAGGGCGACGGGTGCTCTCATGAAGGCCAAGATTTGGAAGAAGGTGAATGGATTAACCAACACGCATGAACAATGGCGAAGGGTTATGGAGATCAAAGGGGGTTAAGGCCCTCCCTTTTTTTGTCATAAGCATTAATTTTTCGGTCTGCAGTTAATTTATATAAATATATATATATATATATATATATTAACTTAAAAAACAATGATAGAAATGCAACATTTATTAATTAACTTTGATATTCAATAAATAAAATTTAATAAATTTCGTTTATTTGTTAAACCTACACATGTGGAAGTCATGTGTATGTTAGGTTACTTACACATAACCTACACGTGTGTAGGTAAATTTAAAACGCTAAATATACATACGTAAAAAATATTTTAATGATTTTTTTTAGTTTATACCTTACACATTTGTATGTAGGAAGTGAATTTATTTAAAAAAATTAAACAAATGAAAAGTGTTTTTAGTGATTTAGGTTTCTTCTTTTTCTTCTCGCAATATATGAGTCTTCTCAAATGAACCTCCACCTATATATATATATATATATATATAAAAAAAATTTAGGTCCCTTGAAAATATTATATATACTAAGTTTGCCCCCCTTATTTTTAAAATTTCCAACTTAAATTTAATGAGCTTTATTTGTTTAATTAGTCCATAAAACAAACAACAAGACTAAACTCATAATGTACAAGTCCACAAATTGAGTTTACTTTTCAATTTAACCGGTCAACACTTCCTACAATCCTACTCAAAAATTCAATCTAGTGTTGTACTTCTGCTCACACCGATTTTGTTGCCTTCCATCAGACCACCACACATTCGCTCTATCCACCACCACTAAATTATATACACTCTTGCCTCCACCACCAAGTATGTTTTTAGTTCAATTAGGGTTTTATTTCTTTCAATTGTAAATATTCAGTTTTCTGGTTGAGTTGTAATTCTTCTTCCAGGTACTATGTACTTGCATTCTTCTTGCATTATTATAAATATTTTAAGTTTTTGTTAGTTAACCTACCTAGTTTATTTTTGTGTAAAATAGGTCTTTAGAATAATAAAGAAATATTATATATTTAGAGTTTTTACTATTTGACCCAACCCGGGCCAAATCGCCGACCTGAATATATAACCCGAAACAACGCGTTAGGAGAAACATTTATGGGTCTTGTGAGTCCGTGACTGTCGGCCCCTCTTATATAAAATTGTTGGCTTCGCTACTGCGCAGGAACAAAGACCACAGGAAACATCAGCAACAGCATCCCAAGGACCATAATGGTCCCAGCCGTAGAAGAAGGCAACCATCAAGGACATCCAGGGGTGGCGGTGGTGGTGGGCATTTGAATGTCTTCGCCTCTGTTCGACCTTCGGTAGATCCTACGCTAATGTGTTACATCCTCAATCTGCTGGTTCCCCTGTTAAAATGGTTAGCTTGGTTAACCTAGTAACTTGGTGACCCCGACGGCTGTCTTATGGAGCAAGAAGACCTTATTTGGTTATGTTTCTGGTTATCATATATTATGCAATATTAAATTCCTTTTCCATTCGGCTAGATTCCCTCTCTACAGCTCTATAGTATCTTTGTGGCTTCCAGATTCTTGTTAGTTTTCCTACTTATGATGCCCTACAACTGTTTCTCAAGGATAAGGCCACGTGGAACTCATGGTTTAAATGCCTTGAGCCTTGGTCTGGACAACACATTGAGTTTGAAAGAATTGCATGGATTAAGATACATGGGTCCCTCCACAACTTTGGGACAAAAATGTTTTCAATAGTATAGACAGATCATTTGGAACAATTGTACAACAATCGGAGGTGTCTCTAGATGACATACACCTTAACCAAACTTCCCAAATGCAACTATAATTCTTCCACACTAATAAATCAATTTAATGATAATCTTAAGCTTATGCAATTCCTTATGGACCAACCTCTTGGAACCAATATTCTTTTTAAAGAACCCTTACCTTCATTCAAAAGTGTGTTTTCTATTATCTTAGCTGAGGAATCACATTGATCTTCCCATACCACATCATCTATTAATCATTGACCTCGTCTCTAAATTCAATGAACAGAAAAAAAAGGTTAAATAGAAACCAAGCTCCTAGGTGCACTCATTGAAATCACACTCGTCATACTAATGATAAATGCTTTGAGATAATTGGCTATCCTTCAAATTATAAGAAGAAATCTAATATCCAAAGGGCACAAAGTTAAAGCCAATGCTACAACTGAAAACTCAATTCAACTACTCATAAGATAACAATCTTTAATACCTAAAACTGATCTGATCCTCAAGCTTCTGCTCCAATAGAAACAAAGACATCAATGAAAATAACACATGGATAGATGATTCAGGAGCTAATCAACATATTACTGATTTAAATTTAAATGTTGGACATGCAAATGGAACTGAATCTCAAATTACTAAACTTGAATATCTTAAGTTGGCAGACAACATCATATTAAAAGATGTTGTAGTCATTCGTGACTATTATGTCAACTTAATTTTTATGAATAAAATGGTTAGAGATGATAAACTTTACTCAATGTTCATTGGATCTCATCTTTTTGTTCAGGACTTAGTGAAACAGAAAGTAGTGATGACGGGTAACATATCAAATGGTTATGTCGTAGTTGGTAAGGTGAAATATGGAATTCAACGTGTAGTTAGTTATTCCAAACTATCATCTATTGCAAATGCTACATATCATCTCTTGTTATATATGTTGAACCTGAGTCTTATACAGAAGCTTCCCTTGATCCTAATTGGGTAATTGCAAATAAAAATGAAATGAAAGCATTATATAGAAAAACACATGGTTTCTGTGACACCCAATCCGGCGGCAGAAACATCGGGTTGTCATAAAAATTGGATATCAATAGTTTTGGCACACTTTTTACTAAATTCTAATAATTGTCATAACATAAGTTTTGAAACATGAGTCTTAAATAGAAACGAAAAAAGTAATAAAACCGAAACAGTAAATGCAGTTTTCTTTATTATTTTAACTAGGTCCAAGACAATCCTATGTCTTGGTAAAGCAGCAAAATAACATCAACACCACATGAAATATGTGAAAAATAAAACTAGTTATTTAAATTTGGTGCGTAAACCACAATTGATAAATAATAGTATAGAAATCCGAGATCGTGATAAATATGTTGCGCAATCTTACATGTATAGATATTTCATACTATTCTCAACCATGACTCATTGCACACACATTGAAAACATCATTGTAATATAACTTGTAGCCATTTATCATGAGGAACCAACTCATGTATTAATTAAAGATAATTTTTCAAGCAACCGTCACGTAACTGTCTTGATGTATTAGTTATCAATAATTATTTTACAACTTAGGGACATGACATAGCGACACAGTAGAGCAATTTGCCGCATTTTGCAGTAACTTGTAATATTGTAATTGTAATTGAATGACCGAATTTAAATCATCTATCGTTGTTGTACATGTAGGTGGGTTTGTCAAACCATTAGCGCTAACATTGTACCGGTGGGATTACCAAGTAATAATACTACTTTAAATTATCACATAAGACTGCATCATACTGCAGCAAGACTAACACATTTGTATGATCTCTTTTGAAAATTGATAGAAAATTAGAAAAAAGTTTCATTGTAATAGAACACATATTTAGGCCCAAAACGTAAAAGTAAAAAGGGAAGTGAATTTACTCATCTTGAAACTCGGGCTCAAAACAAATTGTAAACAATTTAGATTGAACCGAAGATTGCCCAATCCTAAGTAAATGACCTAAGTAAATGACAATCATAATTTAGTAAAACATATTGTATATAAAACTAGAATATGAACAATAGGAATCTAAAAAAATTAAAATTCTAGGGTTTTGAATTGGAATTTGGGTTTTTTTTATAAAAGATTAAATATATATAAAACTACTTAATCATTACGACGGAAAATAATAGTATTATTTTTTTTAAATAATAGCAATCAGTTTAAAAGATAGATAAACCTCATGATCCAATTTGTTTATAAGAAGTTTATCAAGTTCATAACATAGTTTAAAATAAAATGTATTTAGCGATTTTAGAATGGTTTATATTTTTAAATGTAAATAATTAATATATATATATATACATAAAACTATCCTTTTTTATAAACTCTAACTCTCGCAAACTTTATAAAATAGCCTCCTTGGAACATAATTTTTTAAAAATATTTTTGGATTTAAAAAATACTAACAATTGGTTTTAAATAAATGTTGTATATAAAAAACATCAAAATATTGTATGAAAATAAAATGGGGGAGACCAGATCCGCGCCTTAGCTCAATATTGTTTAGAAATGGAACATAAATGATTTTAACATGTTTGAAACAAAATCCTCAAATCCAAACCAAGAAACCTAACCCTAATTCCTAAATTCCTTCGAATTGGATCAACGAAACATGAAATGATTGAGGGCTATTGATCTATACAAGATAACGAGTATTTTAACATAATTAACATACCTAATTACTGTTGAATTCGATAAAAAAAATGAAGAACAAAGACGTCTTTGCTTGAGAATCAAAGTGACATCTAGAAGCCATTACAGTCCAGTTACACTTCTAGATTCCTTCAACGTGATGGGACTTGATGTTGACCCGCTTTGCTTGCAATTTCTTTGTTGCAATTTAAGAGGGTCAACACCCCATCTTTGCTTGAGATTTAATTATTGTAAATAGTAATCATTTAGTATCTTAGATATTATACGACATAATTTGATCGATTATTTAAGACGGAAATAACGTAAAAGCCGACATATATATTCATGTTAAAAATAACGAAACGTTACATTTTCAGAAATTAAATACGAATACAAGAAGATAGGTAACTTTGGGTTCAAGTCGGGTATTCGAGTTCGGGTTTGGGGCAGATGTCACAATTTCTAACTGAACTTCCTCCCAGAAGAAAAACAACTGGGTGTAAATGGTTGTACAAAATTAAACACAATGTCGATGGGCAAATAACAAGATATAAAGCACGTCTTGTTGCCAAATCCTACCGTCAACAACGTGAAGGGTTGGATTTTGATGAAACATTTTCACATGTGGTTAAGATGGAAACTATAAGATGTGTTGTACGTATTGTAGTTCAAAGTGATTGGCCTTCCCTTTCAGTTAGATGTAGATAATGTTTTTTTACAAAGGGATCTTTATGAGGATGTTTATATGTCTCTACCCGAAGGCTATCATGATGAAACTGAGACCAAGGTATGTAATCTTGTGAGTTGTGAAGTCTCTTTATGGACTTAAATAAGCTTTCAGAAATTGGAATGAGAAGTTAACTAACACACTTAATCTTATAAGGGGTTTGAACAAAGTAAAAGTGATTATTCTTTGTTTGTGAAGTCAAATGGTAATGCTGTTATTATATTACTTGTATATGCTGATAACATTATGTTGACTGGGAATGACCCAACTGAATTGGAAATGATAAGAAAACATATTAAAATCTGAATTTCAAAATAAAGATTTAGGGCACTTAAAATATTTTTTGGTAGAAGTGATGTAGTAAATCTAGTCTATAAAAATGAAACTAAATTATTAGCATAGACTCGACCTAGACACTCGAGTTAAAATTCTGAACAACCTAAACTTAAATCACACAACATGCAAATGTACATGTCAATGTAGTATAACTCTAAGAAGTCCATATATTGAACCCACGAGACACTGCAAATACAATACTAGATTCAACGAGGACTTTAAATTGATTTGTATTAAAGATGGAAGGGACTCTATGTGACCTAATGAAACTTCAATTAAATATAAATAAAATAAACACCTAATAAAATGGGCGACTTTGACGAACTCATGAATGAGAGAATACCTAAGGAAATCTTAATGGGCGTGTGTAGTGGTAGAGCTAGCCTGAAATGTGAGGGGTATGACCTAAAAGGAATCTTAATGGGCGTGTACAAATTTCTTTTGCCGTACACTCATACACAACATCATTTTCTTGCTTATCGTTAACACGAGTTTTATCATTATTTTTCTTGAAAATAGTTAGCAATATTTGGACCATTTTAACCAATATTATAATTTTCTTGACACTTTTTCAAAAAGTGGTGCCAATAAAAACTTGTTTAGAGGTATCGTTTTAATTGCTCAGGTGAATCATAATCATAATCATACAAATTGTTTTGAATGTTTTTTACAAGGAAAAGACTCCAAGAAATCTACAATCAAGAAAAATATCAATGGGCATTTAATCTAAATCTATATCTCACATATTATGATACCATCCAGCTTCTTTTAGCTTTCTTTAATGGCAAAATTGTATCTCAAGGAGCACAGTGATGAAAGTTTACAAACAACCTAAAATTTTATCTTTTGTTTTGTAGGTAAAACATGATCTTTAAATTTTGCAAAATGTGCCGGTGAATACAACTATACAAGGTTAATAAGGATTATGCCTTAGCTTCTTTGTTACATAATAGTATGAATATATTAAAGACACACAAAGCAAATGAAACATATCATACACAAGGTTAATATAGCAAAATTTGTTTCACTTCATATTCTTAAAATTTAATATGTTTCATTTGCTCTGTGTGTGTTTTTTTATCAACTATGAACAAAGTAGTGACCTTTAATATGGCATCATCGCGTAGGTAGAAGCGATATACCCACATGTCACCATCAAGCTCTTCCATCACCACCATAGTCGCCAGAAACACACAGAGCAAATGAAACATAATAAACACACATAGATTCATAACCGATGATGAAATGAATAAAAAAACACGAATGATGAAAGAATATGTAATTACATGTGTGATAGATTCATGCGAAGAAGATGATCAATTCACTTTTGGATTCAAAGTTTCAAATAGAGAGAGAGAGAGAGTAGAGAGGCATGATGGAGAGAGATACAAAGAGAAGAAGAAATAAATATTAGGTTTATTAAAGATTCATGTGAAAACACTTGACATAATAAATTCCATCGTAAACTGTTAGGATTAATTTCATATATAGACCTTACAAAGTTGCATAATATCTCGTGCCAAAACTACAAATCATGATTCTTAAATTACTTTAAAATCATGCAAAAACTATCAATGCAAAACTTAATTCAACATTGGCAAGATTGTCAATTTCCAAATAATTTCAACAATTCAACATACAAATCCATACCATAGCTAACTGATCATATAATAAAATCCCCATTTGTGAACAATCATTATTCAAAATTTTATGACAAACAGCAAACAATTAACTGAACAAAAAAAGTGATGAATTAAATGATGAAAGTAAAGAGAATTAAACATACCGAAATCTTATCAGCAAGGTGAGCAAGTTTACAGAAACCCGAATCACTGTCGCTACTACACTGTGAATCGCCACCACAACTGCTTACATTTTCCAAAAAATCACTCACCATTGCTGCTAAATCATGTTCATTTTCTTGCTCACAACGATTTCAGATCTTAAGGTTTGAAAATTTTTAATAGCATATTTGAAATCTGAAACAAAAAGGGGATAAAATGTGATAAAAGCTCTTAAAAATTGAAAATAACAACCAAGCAACACAAACAACTCCGATCATCAATTAAAAACCACCATCACTAACCCAGACACCTGTGACGTCTGCCCCAAACCATACCCGAATACCCGACTCCGTATATGTCCCGATTATCGCGAATTCGATGAAACTTTCAGTAAAAATAAATAAAATAAAAATCGTTATCTTTTGCCACCTAACGATGATCTCTTCGCATTGTTTTCAAATACCGTTTGTTGCTGCAAATTTCGGGACGAAATTTCTATAAGGAGGGGAGACTGTGACGTCTGCCCCAAACCATACCCGAATACCCGACTCGAACCCGGAGATTATCTATCTTAACGTATCTGTATTTATTTTCTTTCAGTGTAACGCTTTATTATTAAAGACATATATATAAATGTGTCGAACGTTACGTTATTTCCCGTCGCTATTATCTATCGATTCAATTATAATTCAACGGATGCCAATCAATTACTAAAGTTATGTCTCGAAACTATGTATACAATATATATAAAAAAAATGATTTTATAAAAATATTGTCAAAGAAGACTGATTCCAAGTGCAAATATAACTCCCAAACGTTAAAACCGAGCTAAGGTTATAAAAACGTCACGTATATAATTATTACGTTTCAAATTAGTTTTAGTTAGTTAGTTAAAATACATATATAATTAACTTTGGGCCAAAATTGTCAATTTACAAACTGTTATTAAACTTATAATAACTAATTTAAAACAACTCAAACTGCAAGGGCTGGTTATGTAAATAATTAAGTTACACTTTTAACCCAACCCCCCCTGCGTGAACCCGTGTTTCCGGCCAACATAACTCCGGCCACTTTGGCCGGAAAATGCCGACTTCCGGCGAGATCGTTTTGGGTGATTTAACAAGTGTTAACTCAATTAAACCCACAAAAACGATCGTGAGCATGATTCGAACACGTTACCACTTTCAATTCATTGTTCAATCCACTCAAATCCATGTGTAATTACAAAATTAAAAACGGATTCAACACCCACATATACAAATCGTTTATAACGCACCAAATCAATGATTTTCATTAACTAAAGCAGTGTCTCCTGCGATTCGAATTCATTAGTAACGACCAAGTGAATTAAACATATCAATTCAACACCCAACTAATCGTTTTTCATTCGAAACCAACGCATAACCCAGTCGTCAACTTACGGACTGAAACAACACAATTAAATCAACCAGAACACTCCTACGACATCTATCTCACTTCCTATTCATCCAATTTCAAGCAGAAACATCAATTCTCAATCTTTGATTCACAAAAACCGTCGTGTATTGTTCTTCCTTTCATCAACTCGTTTCTTCATCAATCAAGTAAGTATGTTATATCAAAATGATCACGATACAATGTAGATTAAAAGCCCTCTGTTTGATTTGGATTTGATTAACAAGATTAAACGAATTTGGACGATCTTGAATCTAGGGTTTGAATGTGAAATGGGTGTTCTTGGATTATAAACGTTAAAACAATTTAAAAACGAGTTTAATCAACAAAAAGCTTTCTGGTCTGGTGGTTTGTATACTTGCTGTGAACCTTTAGGTCACGGGTTCGAACCTCGCTGACCCCATTTCTTTAATTTTCATATTTTTCACCTTTAAATCATTTAATTATACTTTTCTAATAACCTAATAATATATTTAAGATGAAACTATTTTATTAGCTTAAAAACATAAGTTAATATTTCAAGAGAACAAAAAAATGGTTTCGTATAAAATATATTTAATACCAAATACTACCACGTTTCGTATAAAACCCTAAATCCCCAAATTGTATTTCAAAACCCTAAATCCCCAAATTGTATTACAAAACCCTAAATCCCCAAATTGGACTTTAAAACCCTAAATTCTCAAATTATATTTTGAAACCCTAATTTTCAATTTATAATTCAAAACCCTAAAACCCCAAATCCAAAACCCTAGAATTTCTAAGTTCTTGATTCTAGTTACTATATTATTTGTCTCGTTTCTAAATTAGGTTTTCCCGGTTAATTAGGTGATTCTAATATCTGGGCGATCCTCGATTCTATTTAGTTACTTTCTTGCGTTTGCTAGCATCTATATTATTCAGGTGAGTAAACTCACCCCCCTTTTTCCATTTTACTATTTTGGGGCTGAAATACGTCTTTTACTATATTGCGGTTTCTATTCGTTTTCTAAAAGAGATCATACAAATATGTTAATCTAGTTTGGCCGCTTGATGCAATCTTATGTGTTAGTTAAAAGTAGTTTTATTGCTTGGTAAACCCACCGGTACAATGTTAGCGCTAATGGTTTGACAAACCCACCTGCTTGTACAACATCGATATGTGATTTAAACCCGACCTTTCTAATTCCATGTTTACTATGTCGAGATGCTATGTTGCTATACTATGTTGCTATACTATGTTGCTATGCTATGATGCTATACTATGCCATGTCCCTAAATTGCTAAATGATGACTTATATATCGAGACGGTAAACGACGGTTATTAAAAGTCATCATTATTTCTTACATGAGTGGTTCTCATGACAAATGGCTAAACGAGATACTATGGTTTCTATTGTGGTTGGTGTGCTATTCTATTCTAGGGGTCCTGGTAGGGTGATATTACGAAATTACTATACATATGGGATTGCGCAGCATATCTTGTTGATCTCGGATTTCAATACTATTACTATTCAATTGGGTTTTACTCACTAGCTTGTGTAGCTAACTTTATTTTCGCGTATTTCAGGTGGCGCGTGATTTTGGCTTGTTTCTTTGCTATTCAAGACATAGGGACTTGGACCTAGAAATAATACTAAACATGACTATTTCATTTACTGCTGTTATGAATTTGTCGTTTCGCATTTAAGACTTGGGTTTTGCCAAATTTATGACAATAACTATTAGACTTTAATAAAAGTAACACCATGTGCTTTGTTTACTACGGATATCCAATTCTATAACAGCCCGGTGTTTTCCGCCACCGGGCGGGGTGTCACAGTTGGTATCAGAGCCATGGTTATAGAGAACTAGGATAGGGTATTAGAAACACACCGACCTAGACTATAACCTAAGAGTCCTTAGTGCAAATTAATGTGCTTAGAGAACTCTTCAGAATTTATTTATTCATTTATTTATTATTTCTATGAACTATTCTATGTCTTTTCTTTACCTCAATTCTTAACCGATTTCGCGAAGGAGCTACAAGAGACTCGTCTGTAAGATTAGGATCTTTCTCTTTGTGGAATCTCGTCATCGTCTTAAGCGAGTTTGAAAACGTGGGAAACGTGTGCAATCTGGAAGGGGGAACGCCTGTATCACGGACATCCTGTCTAAGGCAAGCATTTCGTATAAATCTCTTTAAGAGACCTGTATGCTTACCTGGGGATGTTCGAGATGAGTGTGAACCTATAGGCTAAAGCACGCTTTCTCGAATACGTTGAGAACGAACTTAACACTTTGATAAGTCTTGAGTGTCCAAACCCAGACACATTCCTAAGCCTTCAAATTCCATTTAATCATTTTTTTTCTAATACTATCATTTTTCTATGAATTCTAATTATTTCTATGGGTTCTTTGTGATTTTAAAATGTCACCCTAAACTATTTGATTGTGTTTCTATGGTTTCTAAATGTTTACTATGAAGTGTTTTCTAAGGAGATTCTATGATATTTCTAAATACCATTCAAATTCAATAAGTGTTTACTATGAACTATGTTTTAAAAAGAATGTTCCATGTCTCACGAAATCATTTTCTATCTTGTAGAATGGCGGGTAGAAATCAACGACTTGCTAATGTTATCGCGACCCAAATGGCTAATATTTTGCCTAATCTCGTGAACCAACTTAATAATTCTAATCAAAACAATGAGCCTAAGTGTACTCTTAAGTACTTCAACTCGTGTGGTCCAACCAAATTTATCGGTAACGAAGGGGCTACGGGACTTCTCCAATGGTTTGAAAGCATGGAGAGTACGTTTGTTAATTGTGATTGCCCTGAAAATCTCAAAGTCCGATATGCAACAAGTGTTCTTCAAAAGGGTGCTTTGACTTGGTGGAATGATGAAAAGCGTAGGCTCGGTGAAGCCGCTGTAACAGCTTTAACCTGGACCGTGTTCAAAACCAACATGACTAATAAGTATTGTCCTCCTAGCGAGATTCGTAAACTCGAGGGCGAATTATGGGGTCTTAAGCAAGATAGTGGTGATAATGTGGCTTATAATGATCGTTTCTCCCAGCTCAGTACTTTGTGCCCTAATATGGTTACTCCTGATTCTCGTGGCATTGAGCAATATATCGGAGGTCTGCCAATGACTATCCAAGATGCGGTTTGGGGTAGTAAGCCAGCTACTGTAGGTGAGGCAATGACTTTAGCCGGTCGCCTTACTGAAAATCATGTGCAAGCTGGCTCTCTGTTTCGTAAGGGTAACAAAAAGTCTAAAGGTTCTTCTAGTGATGACTCTAAATCATCTGAGGATGATTCTTATAAGGGTTTTAAGCCCGAATCCTCATTCAATTCCAAGAAGCGTAAGAACAATGCCACCAACTATGCTATTGCTGCTCCTGCCCCTCCTATGGCACCGCAAAAGGGTAACGATAACCGTAAACCTTATACGGGGTTCTTGCCCAAATGCAACCAATGTCCTTTTCATCATGCTCCCGAAACTCCATGTTTTAAATGTTCTGTTTGTCAACGTTATGGGCATCTGGCTAAAGATTGTTGGAATAATAATAATCGGGGTGATCAAGGTCGTGCTTGTTTCAACTGTGGTGATCCAACTCATTTCCGCAACGATTGTCCTCAACCTATCAATGTCAACGTGAACACCAACGCTAATGCTAACCAAGCTGGTCGTGCTAGAACCTTCAATATCATCGCTAATCAAGCTCAAGCTAACAATGACGTGGTGAACGATATGATTCCCAAATGATTTCTACGTTTCTATCTTATTTGGGAGGCCGATAAGACTTTTGTTTCATTAGATTGTGTTTCATCATTTGCTAATAATTGTGTTAGACTCGATAATCTTTATGTGGTAGTCGAAGCGAAAAAAAATGTTTCTATTGGTTTTTATATTTATGGTGCGAACTTACATTTCAAGGTCACATTTCCTCCATGTTTATCTTTTGTCTATGACTCTCAGTAGTTTCGACGGTTGAAACTTTTGCCTTGCGTTGAAACTCAAAAGCATATGCGTTAGAGTTATGTCGCGTTTTGGCTCGTGCTGATGTAAAGAAAAAGAAAGATGACCCATTCCGTATATGTCCCGATTATCGCGAATTCGATGAAACTTTCAGTAAAAATAAATAAAATAAAAATCGTTATCTTTTGCCACCTAACGATGATCTCTTCGCATTGTTTTCAAATACCGTTTGTTGCTGCAAATTTCGGGACGAAATTTCTATAAGGAGGGGAGACTGTGACGTCTGCCCCAAACCATACCCGAATACCCGACTCGAACACGGAGATTATCTATCTTAACGTATCTGTATTTATTTTCTTTCAGTGTAACGCTTTATTATTAAAGACATATATATAAATGTGTCGAACGTTACGTTATTTCCCGTCGCTATTATCTATCGATTCAATTATAATTCAACGGATGCCAATCAATTACTAAAGTTATGTCTCGAAACTATGTATACAATATATATAAAAAAAATGATTTTATAAAAATATTGTCAAAGAAGACTGATTCCAAGTGCAAATATAACTCCCAAACGTTAAAACCGAGCTAAGGTTATAAAAACGTCACGTATATAATTATTACGTTTCAAATTAGTTTTAGTTAGTTAGTTAAAATACATATATAATTAACTTTGGGCCAAAATTGTCAATTTACAAACTGTTATTAAACTTATAATAACTAATTTAAAACAACTCAAACTGCAAGGGCTGGTTATGTAAATAATTAAGTTACACTTTTAACCCAACCCCCCCCCCTGCGTGAACCCGTGTTTCCGGCCAACATAACTCCGGCCACTTTGGCCGGAAAATGCCGACTTCCGGCGAGATCGTTTTGGGTGATTTAACAAGTGTTAACTCAATTAAACCCACAAAAACGATCGTGAGCATGATTCGAACACGTTACCACTTTCAATTCATTGTTCAATCCACTCAAATCCATGTGTAATTACAAAATTAAAAACGGATTCAACACCCACATATACAAATCGTTTATAACGCACCAAATCAATGATTTTCATTAACTAAAGCAGTGTCTCCTGCGATTCGAATTCATTAGTAACGACCAAGTGAATTAAACATATCAATTCAACACCCAACTAATCGTTTTTCATTCGAAACCAACGCATAACCCAGTCGTCAACTTACGGACTGAAACAACACAATTAAATCAACCAGAACACTCCTACGACATCTATCTCACTTCCTATTCATCCAATTTCAAGCAGAAACATCAATTCTCAATCTTTGATTCACAAAAACCGTCATGTATTGTTCTTCCTTTCATCAACTCGTTTCTTCATCAATCAAGTAAGTATGTTATATCAAAATGATCACGATACAATGTAGATTAAAAGCCCTCTGTTTGATTTGGATTTGATTAACAAGATTAAACGAATTTGGACGATCTTGAATCTAGGGTTTGAATGTAAAATGGGTGTTCTTGGATTATAAACGTTAAAACAATTTAAAAACGAGTTTAATCAACAAAAAGCTTTCTGGTCTGGTGGTTTGTATACTTGTTGTGAACCTTTAGGTCACGGGTTCGAACCTCGCTGACCCCATTTCTTTAATTTTCATATTTTTCACCTTTAAATCATTTAATTATACTTTTCTAATAACCTAATAATATATTTAAGATGAAACTATTTTATTAGCTTAAAAACATAAGTTAATATTTCAAGAGAACAAAAAAATGGTTTCGTATAAAATATATTTAATACCAAATACTACCACGTTTCGTATAAAACCCTAAATCCCCAAATTGTATTTCAAAACCCTAAATCCCCAAATTGTATTACAAAACCCTAAATCCCCAAATTGGACTTTAAAACCCTAAATTCCCAAATTATATTTTGAAACCCTAATTTTCAATTTATAATTCAAAACCCTAAAACCCCAAATCCAAAACCCTAGAATTTCTAAGTTCTTGATTCTAGTTACTATATTATTTGTCTCGTTTCTAAATTAGGTTTTCCCGGTTAATTAGGTGATTCTAATATCTGGGCGATCCTCGATTCTATTTAGTTACTTTCTTGCGTTTGCTAGCATCTATATTATTCAGGTGAGTAAACTCACCCCCCTTTTTCCATTTTACTATTTTGGGGCTGAAATACGTCTTTTACTATATTGCGGTTTCTATTCGTTTTCTAAAAGAGATCATACAAATATGTTAATCTAGTTTGGCCGCTTGATGCAATCTTATGTGTTAGTTAAAAGTAGTTTTATTGCTTGGTAAACCCACCGGTACAATGTTAGCGCTAATGGTTTGACAAACCCACCTGCTTGTACAACATCGATAGGTGATTTAAACCCGGCCTTTCTAATTCCATGTTTACTATGTCGAGATGCTATGTTGCTATACTATGTTGCTATACTATGTTGCTATGCTATGATGCTATACTATGCCATGTCCCTAAATTGCTAAATGATGACTTATATATCGAGACGGTAAACGACGGTTATTAAAAGTCATCATTATTTCTTACATGAGTGGTTCTCATGACAAATGGCTAAACGAGATACTATGGTTTCTATTGTGGTTGGTGTGCTATTCTATTCTAGGGGTCCTGGTAGGGTGATATTGCGAAATTACTATACATATGGGATTGCGCAGCATATCTTGTTGATCTCGGATTTCAATACTATTACTATTCAATTGGGTTTTACTCACTAGCTTGTGTAGTTAACTTTATTTTCGCGTATTTCAGGTGGCGCGTGATTTTGGCTTGTTTCTTTGCTATTCAAGACATAGGGACTTGGACCTAGAAATAATACTAAACATGACTATTTCATTTACTGCTGTTATGAATTTGTCGTTTCGCATTTAAGACTTGGGTTTTGCCAAATTTATGACAATAACTATTAGACTTTAATAAAAGTAACACCATGTGCTTTGTTTACTACGGATATCCAATTCTATGACAGCCCGGTGTTTTCCGCCACCGGGCGGGGTGTCACAACACCAATCGCACACCTCAAAGGATAAGAACTAGAAGAAATCGAAGAACATGCACTACTTGTCACTAATAAACAACCGTACCACAACAAAAACCAGAAACTCCTTCGATCAACAGCCCACTACAGGAAAAAAATGTCATCATCGCAAACCAAGAAATCGCTTGTAAAAAGACAGAATAAAATGACAACCAAAAACACAACAACCAGGATTTCAAACAACCTATTAAACCTGAACGATTTCAAACAACGATTTCAGATAAACGATTAAACCGAAAAACGATTTCAGATCTTAAGGTTTGAAAACATTTAACAGGATATATGAGATCTGAAACACAAAGAGGATAAAAAGTGATAAAAACTCTTAAAAGATCAAAAATAACCAAAGAATCATACCTTGTTAGAAGAAAATATGGCTTGGAAATGACTTTCATTCAGACTCGAAAAAGAATAGATTCATGCGAAGAAGATGATGAAAATTGTTTTTGGATTCAAAGTTACAGAGAGAGATAGTAGAGATCCCTTATGGAGAGAGACACATAATGAAAGAGAAGAAGAAATAAATAATATGTTTATTGGATGGTATTTTGAGATTTGAATTTGAAACATTGAAGGGTATTTTGAATTTTGAAATTGAAATATTAATGAATTACTTAATTTAATAATAATACTATTATTACATCATCTTTTCATCATTAATCATATGTGGCATAGCTAATATTTTGACAAATTAGCATTGCTGACATCATCAGAAACTCTCCTTTAGTAATATAGTAGATGAAGGTATTGTTTTGTCCTAAAGAAAATATTGTCTTGAGTTATTAATGGAATTTGATATGCTAGCTTCTAAACCTGTTGGGAATCTTATTGAATAAAATATTGTTACAAAAACAAAAGTCTTATAAAGATGATTTTGAGTTCGATAATGTAACCGAGTACCAAAAATTAAATGTGAAGCTAGTTTATCTTACTCTTATCAGATCTTATATTTCATATACTGTGAATAGTCTCAGTCAATTTTATACAACAACCTTTAAACTCACATTTAAAGGTTGCAATGAGACTCTTAAAGTATTTGAAAGATTGTCTTGGAAAAGGAAATCTATTTTGTAAAAGTGACAATTTTGTCTTGAGGTTACACTGATTTTGATTACGGTAAGTGTTTGGCTACCCGTAGATGTGTGTCGGGTTAATGTGTGTACCTTGGTAATTGTTTAGTTTCATGTAAAAGTAAGAAGTATAAAGTCATATCAAGATCTTCTGCTGAAGCTGAATTTTATGGAATGGCTAATTTGACATGTGAAATTATGTGGTTAGTCAAGTTATTAAATTAAATGATTTAAATGTAAAGCAAAACCTCCTTGTTAATATGTTTTGCGATAGCAAGGCTGATATACTTATTGCAGCAAATCTTGTCCATGATCGAACCAAGCATTTTGAAATGGATTTTTATTTTGTTCGTGAAAAGGCGGGTGCTGGTCTAATGAATTTTGTTATGATTCATACAAAGTACAAATGAGCAACCGGCGGACTAGTTTACTAATTAAAGGTTAATCTTGAAATAATAGTAAAGTTGATGGTTTATTTTTAATATGTACTATTTAAGTAAAGTAGGCTTATTTTAGTTAATTGGATCCTAATAGGTTTAGAAAAGGTTTTAGGTATCTTGGAGAGAAAGTTTAATATTAACTATAAATAGGGATCTAGGTCTTTAGTTTTATTTGTCTCTTTTCTTTGTAAATTCGTTTGATTATAAAAAAAGAGTCGCGGGTTGTCTTCCCAAATATCTTGTGTTCGTGTTTGCTTGTTTGTTAGATCTGATTGCTTGATCAGAAAGAACTAAAGAAGGAGAAAGAAAGTTAGTGGCGTTTGCTTATTTATTAGACAATTGTTTTGGGCGCAGGAATCAATTCTACACTAAAACGAGTAACCCATAGAAACTAAAGATAAGAGAGACACGTTGATTATTGGGGGACTTCTAGTATTGACAAAATCAAACTACCAAGAATGGCCGACCAAGATAGAAGGATATCTGAAAGAGTATGGATTTTGGGATGTTATTGAACCTATAGTCGGCGTAGCTGTATATGAAAGAAAGATGTGCATAGCTTTAGGGTGTATATGTCAAACCCTACGGAAGATGTTCTGCTACAAGTTGGCATACTCATGGACACTAAGGAAGTATGACGTGCTTTGAGGATCCAATTTCTTGGAGTTGATCAAGTACGAAAGGAAGAAGAGGAAAAAGCATCTCAAGAAGCCGTTGGGAAAGAAAGGTTAGATGAGATCATTGAGAAAAAAAGAATGGATGTGATTGTTCAAGTAGAACAAGCACGTAAGAAGGAAGTTCAGGAAACTGCAGAGAAAGAAGAGGCTTTGCAAATTGTTTTGGAAAGTGAAGAAAATGAAAGGTTGAATACAAGAGAAAGAATATATTGCTTTGGAAGAAGAGAAGATGGTGAATCTTCAAGCATGTTTTTCTGACTCAAACCACTTTGAAGGTGAAGAAACTGTTAAGATCAGCAATCAACATCGAAGCAAGAAGCTTGCTAATAGTCTTGATGATGAAAGAAAGAATCGATTAATGAGTGAAAGGAACGATGGAATTGATAAATTTGAACATGTAGAAACATATGTGAAAGTTAGCGATCAAGCATTAGTTGACGAAAAATTTGAACCGAATGAAAGGTTTAAAAGAACATTTAGATAGAAAAGCCCAATAATGTCTGGTAAAGAAAGAAATTTTAACCCACTTGTGAATTTTGGGTCAAAGTTGGATTGTCAAGTATGTTTGTATAGGCAACGAAAAAAAAGAAAAGTGAGAAAGAAGAACATAAAGAATGCGCATATTAGATGAATGTGGATGGTTTGAATGATGAGTGTGAGAAACCTATTAAACAAATTTGTTACAGCCAATTGAAAAGAGAATAAAGACAGACCAATTATTAGAGTTGAAGAGTTGAGAGTGCTATTAGCAATTCAAGACCTTGACGGGACAATTCAAGATTAAGAAGGTGAATAAAGGTTAATCTTTGGTTTTATTTGTTTATTTCTTTTTAAATTCGTTTGATTATATAAAAAGAGTCGTGGGTTGTCTTCCCAAATATCTTTGCAACAAGCTCTCTTTCTTTTTCTAACACGTGAGTAAATCTTTTACATTTTTTATGTTTGGTTACTATTTTGGATTCTATATATATTGCAGTTTTGGGCTGGAGATATTAAGATGAACCGTTAGTTACTTATGGTTTGTTGCTGATTGGGTTTTGCACATAATGGACCTTAAGATGAACCGGTAGCAATTGTATTGATATTAGGATCTATGTTAGTTGTTAAGTTTATACTATATTCAAGACCAGGTCGCGTATTGCAACGACCGGATCACGCAGTCGGGTCTTATGTCTCGTACGTCATGGCGCAAAACCGTAATGGTCACATTTTACAAAGCGATGAAATATCAATAGTTAGAGGTCAAAACGATTACAATATTGAAATCGTACTATATGTCAATGTAGAGTAAGAGATCAAAGTTAAAAACTTATCAGGAGCTAAAATGACAATTAGTAAAAGTCGTGGATTAAAACCGTAACGCAGTCCGGTCTTGCGTATGTGGCTTTGTCACATTCGTTGATAAAAAAGTCTCATGTCCCGTACGTCATGGCACAAAACCGTAATGTGTCAAATATTAAAATGCGATGAAATATCAAAAAGTCAAAACGATAACAATATTGAAGTCGTACTATATGTCAAACTAGAGTAAGAGATCAAATTCAAAAACTTATCAGGAGCTAAAATAACAGCTAGTAAAAGTCGGAATTTAAAACCGTAAATACGCCAAAAGTCGGAGATAAAACCGTAAATACGTTAAAGTAAAAAAAAGTTGAAACGTCACGTAACTGGCCGGTGCAAAAGCACTGACCTTGATAATTAGGTAGTATATAAATATAAATGTTAAGTTTTTATTTTATTTGTTCCTAACTATGGTTCAGACTGTTTGTTTTGCGAGCAGATGTCTGAATGGTTCAGACATTTGCCTATGAATGGTTAACTATTATACCGAGTCAGAATGGTTAAGAATTCTTATATGAATGGGCCAGACATTTCCCTTTGAATAATTAAACAATACACTAGCTCTTAATGGTTCAAACATCTTACTGGCTCAGCACTTAATGATTCAGACTTCTTATTTATTCAACGCTTATCCATTCAAAAGTTGCTAAACAACCCTTAGTTGTTTTATTCAATCAAGTTTGCAAGTTACGAATAAAAGTATCGTTGAGTATTGTTTCTTTTGTGGTATATCCGGCTCAATAGCTTATTACAAATCAGAAACGGGTATACAATCCTCAAACTCACAAACATGAAGGGTGATGATATAGAAATTATAAGAGTAAACTGCAGTTTTGGTCCTTGTGTTTTAGCCTCATTAACAGTTTTGGTCTCATCTTAACAGTTTTGGTCCCTGTGTTTTTATTTTCTAACACAATTGGTCCTGAGCTCTAACGATGTTAATTAGTTTGTTAAACCTCCCCCGCGTGCCTAGCACGTGAGGGGCAATGTTGTCTTTTTCATTTTCTGTTGTAACTACTTCTATACACAAAGCTAATATGATAAATAAATACACATTAGCTCACTCCATTACTTGTATACACAAACAACTAAGCTAGTGTGATAAACACCACCCAACAAATAAAAACCAACTAAAACATATGACAAACTTCAATCTTCTAGCTTGTTTAGCACTTGTAGTAACTACTTCTTGATATTTATTCCTTCATAAAGAAACTTCATTAGCACTTGTAGTAGCAATCCAGGGTCTAACCATTCCCCAAAACACATCTTGAACTCTGTTGCAAACATATACATTATAAAGCAAATCAGAAAAATGTGATTCAATATCTATTGAAAAACCAATATGTACAAAACAAATTTGATATACAGTTGCATGAATTAACCATTTTGACCCATACCAAATCTGTTTCACTATTCAAAATGACTTCAAAATCTTACAAAATACACAGTAACATGTGAAATTAAAAATGCAAATCTACACACCAAATAAGTTAAGCATTAGGGTTCTTACACAACAGTGAAAGCGACGACCAGGATTTGCTTCAGTCCATGAAGTTCGTATAGTCGTACCAGACCCACAAGAACAAATTGGAGGCTCACAATTCAGTCCATGATTACGATTGGAGGCTGAAATCGAACCTCTTGAGGCCGAGTTCGAACCTGTTGAATCCATCTTTGTCTTGTAATCGACGAGTAGAGAAGATTAAGGTATTTGGTTCAAAAGATTAAAAGGGATTTGGTTGAAGATCTCTTAGTTTAGGGCATTTTATGAATGTGAAGATTTTGAAGGTTGGGGATTTTCTTTTGTTTAGTATGCTTAAAAATCACATGGAAAAGACAACATCGCCCCTCACGTGCTAGGCACGTGGGGGAGGTTTAATGGAATTATTAACACCGTTAGAGCACGGGACCAATAGTGTTAGAAAATAAAAACACAAGGACCAAAACTGTTAAGATGGGACCAAAACTGTTAGTGAGACTAAAACACAGGGACCAAAACTGCAGTTTACTCAAATTATAATAAAGGCATGAAGAACGCATATATGAAGATTAGAGATGACAAAACTCATGAAATGCTCAAATAGCATTAAAATTCATAAATATGTAAAACACTCGAACGACCGCAGATCTGAAGATTAATTGTCCATAAATTAAATTTAAAGTATGAAGATTGAAATATCAAAAACACGTGAAACGCTCTATTGAAAACAGATTTGAAGGTAATGATCTACCAATTAGATGTAAAACCCCCGAAAAACTAATTTGAGGGGTCAAGACGCTCTGGTGCTCAAGTCAAGTGAGGTATAAGTTTGTCTCTTATTAGAGAGAAATTTAATCTTCTTGATATAAAATGATACTTTTATTTATAGAATGAACTAGAAATATAACCCGCGTGTTGCGGCGGGGTGCAAAATGATCGCCAAAGTTAAGTATGACTCAAGCATTGCAACACAAAGTGGTAGATGAAACAAATATCGGAACTGACCCTTTGAAGGAAAAGAAAATAAGGTTCAGAGGATGTTCATGGCTGCAACAAATGCCTCGCCAAGATGAGATCAACATTCCATCATCACCTTAGTCCAAAAGAAAATAAGGCTCAGAGGATGTTCATGGCTGCAAGAAATGCCTCGCCAAGATGAGATCAACACCCCATCATCATTACCTTAATCCTAGCACAAATGTTTTAGTATACACCCTACAGGTCAGCAAATTCGACCAAAAGAAATATACTTTTTTTACAAAACTTTTGCACAAACAGGAACCAAACATATATCATAATCATCACTGCCATAGATCACCAACAAATATGACCACACCAACAGTCATAACCAATGAAGAGGCGGTACAAATGAAGCGGCAACATATATATAGATCAGAATATATAATCAAAAAAATGGTAACATATGCAGCTCAAAAAGTACCATATGCTATAAACTAAGTACCAAACACAATAAAAGTTATACAACTCTGTTGACACCAACAAATATGACCACACCAACAGTCATAAACAAAATCCGGCCAGATTCGAAAAATCCGCCATAACATACCACATCGTTAAAAGTCTCAGATGATACAATCATCTTCATCGACAACCAGCACTATCAGAAATTACCACCAAGGGCTTCCGACAACGATGGCCAGATCCAGATCTCCAAAGAGTCTTCGATGAGACAATCATCCTCATCGACCATAGATCTGAATAGAAAAGACACATGCAATGGGTTTAGTGGCAACGATCAGGTCGCGAAACGGCGAACCAAAAGCCTAACAGAGGCTCGCACACCACCACCACGAAAGTTAGGATCTCAGATGAAGTCATCGTCATCGACCCAAACACAAAAAAACTTATGTATCCCCTTCCAGATCTCAAGAACAATAAACCCACACACACGTTGTGGCTGCAAACAGTGCTACCACACGATTGCCTCGCCGAACAACGGAAACCAAACATCGAACCGTTGTCGCCGCCATGAAAAGGCGACCTCCGACAACTACGTTCGGTCCACCTCTGTCTCTCTCTCGCCAACAAAAGACATGCATCTATCCCTCTAATGAGAGATCTAAAAGACGGAGTAGCAACGCAGTCACAAGCGACCGGAAAAGGTCGGTATTGCCGGCGAGAAAGAAACAATAGAGAGAAAGAGTACAAATGAAGAGGCAGGGGTAAAATGAAGTGGAAGCTACATATATGCTTTCAGATATAGAATCAAATATATGGTACTATATGCAGGTCAAGATGTACCACACGCTCAAAACCAAGTACCAAATGAATAATACTTGTACAACACGCTCAAAACCAAGTACCAAATGCAATAAAACTTATACAACCCTGTTGACATCAATTGTAAATGTAGGTTATATAATAATAAACTCTAATGATCCTTCTAATTTGGCTAATTAAGATGTGTCTTTACACTATTTTGGTGGCATCCTTGTACACACTATGGGGCTGTTTGGATGAGCGCTGAACGCCTCTGAATGGGAGGTAGGCGCTGATTCGGTCAGCGGTGAGGTTGTTTGGCTGCGCGCTGAACTGAATGAAGTGCCTGAATGGGGCGCTGAACGAATCAGCGTTTCAGCAATGCTGAATGGTTCAGCAGCCGGGTGAGGGTGAGAAAATGGACGGGTGAGGGGTTGACGCGACCAAGGAAAAAAAAACCGAGATTCAAAAACCACCATCGCACGGACCTGGGTTTTCGGAGTTGCATTCGTGTCCGCAGGTCGTGCGGGTGTCGCATTGAGACAAGGATTTCGAACCAAATTTGCACCCCCCCCTGCGCGCGGGTAGGTGCTAGAGTAAAATGTAACATAAGAACTTAATAGTGAATTAAGATTTGAATATATAAAGGCAACTATGGTTTGTCTCCACTCCTATGTGGGACAAGTGAAAAAAAAATTAATCTCATTCAGATGTCCAACCAAACAGCTTCAGCACTTAACCATTCAGTAACCATTCAGACCTCTTAACCATTCAGCACTTAATCATTCAGCACTTGCCAAACAGCCCCTATGATTATTATAAATGTTTTCTAGCTAAAATCAATGTCTTTTAGAATGTATGAGATAGCCTGTCGTTGACCGATCAACATGTCGACTGACCATGTTTGTTTTAGCATATACACCAATGAACATACATGTAAGAGTTAAGTGTAAAATGCACCACTATGATTTACACCCAATAGCAAATTAACCACGCTTGAATATTTATACCTTTTACAACCATAGCTTTCTAAAGTAAGTCATTTGCATCCTCTGGTTAGTTTGACTGTTAGTTGGCCGTTATTTTTAAGGGTAAATAGTCTATTTACTAAAGAAGAAACATATTAATATTTTATGAGATCTAAAAAATATTTAAGGGAGTGGATATGTCGGCGGCGGCGATGGTTGTCCGGCAATGAGCTATTATGATTTTGTTTTTTATCGTCTCTAGGTATATTTTCTTATTTTTTTAATGTATTTCACTCAAAAATAAATATTTTTTAGACCTCATACGAGATTACTTTGTTTCTTTTTAATGTAAATAGTCTATTTTACCGTTAAAAATAACGGTCAACTAACAGTCAAACTAACCAGGGGATGCAAATGACTCACTTTAGAAAACATAGGGTTGCAAAATATCTAAATATTCAAATGAGGTTACAAAGTGCTATTGGGTGTAAACCACAAATTTGCATTTTACACTTAACTTGTTTTTAATGTACTTCTCCCCTTGCCGTTGAGCTTGAGTTTGCAAGTTATTAACTAACTAATTTAACTTATCATCTAATATTTGTTACATATATGTAGCAAATTAATCATCTATACAACCTTATAAAAAGTGAATCCCACATATCATAAACCATAGCCTTACTACACAACACAACCACAAGTGTCTTTTATTCCTTATTGCACAACACCAAACCTTACATAGACCGACCCCGACTCACACTACTCATCAAGCCCGGATCAAGGGTGAGTAGGTTTCTCCAAGTTCTCGAGTGGACGGAAGAATGTCTTCTCCTCCAACACCGAACCATCCATTGTTGTTGGCTCAGACCCACCTGACTTTTGCTCATCAACTGGCCCGAAGACTCCGGTCTTTGGGTGTGGTGCCCAATATTTTTCTGGTTCGGGTTGGTTTGTAACCGCTTCTTCTGGGACCGACGATGGACGAACCTGATAATCTATGTCCTTGTCGTATGATGCATGCACTGCCCTCCTGAACAAATGAGACATGTTGCAAGAGTTTGTATAATAAGCATGTAGCAAAAGTTATACATGACACTTTTTACTAAATATACACAATTAATTTCTATTTTAAATTCATAAACCAAACCGTTAAATCTAACCATTTTTTTATCATACACCATGAATCAATCAGACAATATAAATCTCATAACACTCGATCAAATCTAAAGATTAATGAAATCACAAACCTCCTGTTTCTATTAAGGCTATGTGTTACCATCACTTGAATAAGCACTTAACCACTAAAAAATACATGTCACGTAAGATCCACCTAGACAAGGGCATCAAACCCCACTAAAACATATGTTACCATCAGTTGATATGAGCATGTAACAACTCAAATTTACTCCCTCGTCTCGATGTTGTAGCTTGAAACAGCGTGACCACAATCACTTTGTTTGGATCATGCCCCGAGGGCTGATCAAACGTTCAAGCTAGCTCTCGTTAAACCCGTAACACATGATGTAAAAATTAAGTAACCTAGGATATAAAGTTATAACCCCCTTTAAAAAGATGTAGGGCTAAATGCATGTTTCATCCTCCAAAACACTTTAAATACATATTTACACAGTCAAAAAAATAAGTTGCATATTTTCCCTTATAAACAACTTTAACTTGCAAATATGTCCATTTTTAATAAGGTCATTTAGTTAACATTGGGTATATATACAATTGATTTTTTGAATTAAAGAAATATGCAATTAGAATATTTATAAGGATAAATATGCCATTATTCTGAAAAAATGTAAAAAAATTAAAAAAGGTGTTAATGTAGTAGGTGTGTTGTGGACTTGTGGTTGAAAAACCAACGGCCCATATCTTATCCAACACTAATATACATATATGACAATTGGCAACCATTATCTTCCGTTCCGGTAGCTTAAAAAATAATCCGATAGCTTAAAACTATATGCCCAAAAGATTTTTCAACTCGAATTGAATCAGTAGACCAATAGATCCAATCAAACAAGCAAGGATTTGGAAGAAAGATAATATATAATCAAACAAGAAGTGACCATTTTATGACTTTATTGATAAAAAGCCACATGTAAATGATAAAAAGCTAGTAGTGAATAAATACCTTAGAATGAGAGTGGGATTAATGGAAGATGAGGTGCGGATAAATCGCCAGATTTGTGAATTGGTGGCCATACAATTGCTATACTATGCTTTTTTTTCCCAAATGAACAAGATGTATATTATTGCAAATGACAAAATTATGGTAGTAGGTGGTGACTTGGTGCTAGTGTTTTGTTATTTCTTTATTATTAAATATATATATATATACATACATAGATGGTAGGTAAGTTTTGTTATTTTTCATTTCATGCACCTTAAGTTCTTTATTTTGTAATATATGTCAGTATAAGTGTGGTGTTCATCGGATCAGATATCAGATTATTCAAATTTAAAAATTTTAGAACCGCATTCAATTTAAATCCAATCCAAATACGGAATTATCCAATAAGATCCAAATTCATCCTAATTCAATCCGGATTGGATTTGTATATATCCAAATATTTGAATAAAACCGAGCAATACTGTTTTATAAACTTATCTTCCTATTTTTTTCAACTATTTAATCCTAATGTGTACTAATTTAGTAGTTTATATTTATGATAGTAAAACATACAAACAGAAAATTAATTAAAATACAAACATAGTCTTGACCACATATTCATTGTTCAACCTTCAAAAACCAGTCTAAAATAACGATAACAATTCATAAAAATTAAGTTTTCATGTTTTTAACAAATACGCCAAACATGTCACCAATTCTTTTCACATATTTCTCATATTTACATGCTTTGAGCTAGTATATACGAATAATCCAAATTCAAAAATTTTGTCATCCGAATCCGATCCGAATAAGGAATTTGGATTCGGATGAGATCCGACACAAAATCCGAATAAGGAATTTGGTTCGGTTGTTTTGAATTCGGATACAGTTCAGATTACGGTTTTTTTTTTCAGATTTTGGATTTTTTGAGCAACCTAACTATAGGTTGTTGTAAATCAATTAATCAACACTAAAGAAGATGAGAATCGAAGACAAATCAAGACTTTTATAATTTATTGTTGTGAATGAATTGTAACATAAATAGTTATATAAATAGTAGCAAACCATATAACACAATTTATGAGTTGGTTATAAAAGCTATGATTTGATAATAATTCTAACTAAAGTTAGAAATAATAATGTAGATAGAAACCCAAGGTTGGTTATACATTAGAACAAGTTTGCAATATTTTGGGTGTAAATTGAACATGTTGAAAGGATTGTGAAGAAGTTATTAAAGACAAAAACTAAAGAGAAAAAAGTGTAAAGTTATAATAAAGAGAAATAAATGTAAAAATGTGTCTGACATTTGGGGGAGGTGGTGTTGTCAACAAAATAAATAAATAAATCAAATGGAAGAGGGTTAACGAGTTGACCCGACCCACTCGACCTGACCCGACCCGACTTGATGTTTGACTTTAGCCTTTTGGGTATTCGATGGACATAAATATGCCACCGCATATTCCATTGTAGTCTCTCAAAAAAATGGAAGGTGACAATGGCGACTTTTAAAATAAAGAAATGTCATAAAAGTCTAAAAAAAATATTTAGAAGAACACATATTTTTTTTTAAAAAAACCTGCAAGGAACACGAAAGTCGTAATATGTTAAAAGGAACATAAAAGTCGCAATTAATAGTCGGTTACACGTTTCCGTGTTCATTAAAGTTAATAGTTATTATGAGTTCGAGCTTTGTTTGTAACGTATTAGTTTAACTAGTTGTGTAAATTTAGACTACTTCCATCCATGATCTATAGAAGTTTTGGGTTGGTATATGAAAAAAGGAGATTTTATTATCTTTTTCTTTTATCTTGTTGACACAAATCGTTTTATCTCTTCACGCGGAAAAGGATCCAATAACTTCGAAAGAATTGAACGAGGAGCCGTATGAGGTGAAAATCTCATGTATGGTTCTGTAGAGTGGCAGTAAGGGTGACTTATTTGTCAACTTTTCCACTATCACCCAAAAAAACCAAACGCTGCCTTACATAAAGTTACTGCTTATATACCCGGTATTGGCCATAATTCACAAGAACATTTTGTAGTCTTAGTAAGAGGGGGGAGGGTTAAGGATTTACCCGGTGTGAGATATCACATTGTTCGAGGAACCCTAGATGTTGTCGGAGTAAAGGATCGTCAACAAGGGCGTTCTAGTGCGTTGTAGATTCTTATCCAAGACTTGTATCATTTAATGATGCCATGTGAATCACTAGAAACATGCATAAATTTATTTTGATAAAACTTATCGTATATAAAATGTAAACATTATCTTATACTGTGTAGATGGAAGAGAAAGTTCCTATTTTTTTTAATGATAGAATGAGTTGGGTTATGTCATGGATGAGAGTAGTGTTATGAATAGATTTAATGTGTGTATGATTTTACTGCTAAAAAAGAGTAAATTAGAGTTTTATCTTTGAGTTTTGCTAGTATTAACATGTTTAGTTCAAGTTTAACACATTAAGTCTCAAACATTCCATATTTTAACAGAAATCATCTCTAATCTAACTTCCATCCATGATTCCGTTAGTTTCCTCCCACGTGCCCCACAGACCGTCTCGAATCTAACCAACATATATGCTCTCTAAGTTTGGATGTATCTCCGTTTTTTAATATGTAAAAATTTTATATTTATGCGTGTGAAAAAGTCCACTAACTTTTCACATAACTAATTTTATGAGTGTTAAAATCCACATGATCTTTAAACATTATAACATACAATAAAACTAGTTAGATACGTTGCTCGCGCGATGCGCGAGCGTTTTTTATGCAGTCTACCAAACAAATAAGCAAAACAAATATACCGGGGCTCAAAATCAACGGCTGCATTGCGACTCCAATGCAGCTCAGTGTTGGTCATCATAACCCAACGAAAAAAACTAAAGAACTTAAGTTTATAAGGGGCTCAGAGTGTTTTGTAACCCGAGACCACATCGTGATGACACCGTGGCTGCAGTGGGGTTTCAAGTATAAACCGACCATCCGCCAAATCTGCCACGCCAACTGAGCATCACTGTCTCGGCCGGACCTCATCACAGCCCGACACAAATCTGTTATGAATCGATTAATCAAAAACAAATCTGCCATGTAGTTCACGGTTCTGGTTCTCTCATCACATTACAACAGATCTGTAACACAATAGATTGGAAAAGAAAGGGGTTTCCCCAAACCATTGTACAAATGCCATCATTGGCCATGAACAACTAATATAAAACCACACGTAAAACACATGTACAACTCTATGCACCAGTGTTCATTTTCCAACCCTTTATCAGTATAAACATGATTATAAACAAAAAAATGAAGTTGTATATACAACTTAATGTATAAATCCGGTGAGGCTAACAACCAACGCCACCATCCACCATTAATTTTTTATGGTGAAGGCGACTGAAGGGTCGGAATCAAGAAAGGGTCTCACCCCTCTACAGATCTGCTAACATGCAGATGGAAACCACATCATCAACAACTCATTAAACCACTGCAAGCCACCATCGACCACCACAACCCACCATCGGCTAACAATAACCAAAATACACAAACGCAGTGGTGATAGGTGACTCCGGTAACAAAAACAACTAACAAATACCACCGCAATCTACCGTCCACCACCAAAAACCACCATCCGTCAAAATCGCACAGCCGCCGGCGTGGTGGTGGACTCCGGTAAAAAACAATGAGTGAGAGAAAACCAATCACAAACCCATCAAAAATAATAGAAGAGAGCCTTATATTCACCAACACACACATGAAACACTTGTACTATCATGAACAAGACACTTGTACAACTAACACATGCATAAAAACTTGTACAATCACGCACAACTACATGTACAACCCTGTGCAACACTGTTCATTTTCAAGAATCTCCAACCCTTTATCAATATAAAGGGGAATATGCTACATTAAAAAATCATAGCATGCCAGGTGATAACATAATATATAACTTCTGACAAATCCAAATCCAAATCCAAATCCAAATCAGATTCAAACACAAAACTTAAACCATTCATCTATAAACCAAAACCAAACTAACAACTTTTCAAATCACAAGTTAAAAACTAAAACTAATAAGCAAACTACTAAAATATTCACATCCTCCATCAAATGCCTTCACTTCATCACCATCTAAAGATCAACTGAATTGGTATGCTCAATTTCATCTTCTTCAACATGGATCTGATATGCGCAAAATTCGTATGATTGGTGTCCATATTATAACTATAAATACCATACAAACATAAGAGTTACTCTTCTATTTTGGCATCAAGTTTTAGGTAATAACTTAATGGCACGTCGACGGTTCAATAAAACATGTCCGGCTCAAGACTTGTCTACAATGACTTCCTAAAAAGAGATTGCAGGCTCATTATTCTTTCAATCATAATTTGAAATATTCTATCTACAATGACTACATAAAGTTGCTAAGATAATCATTTCTCTCTATATTATAGCGGTTTTTTGGTTAACATCAACGACATAAAGAAAGTAGAACGGACAGAAGGATGTTAGGAATATCAGAAGTGAGGCTAAACTTGAAATGAAAAGATTGGATAGTATTGTCGTGTCACTCTAAGCTTCGTAAGGCATAATGAGTTTGATTCTTATAGAAGGTCATGAGTAGGATACGTACCTCGTATGATTGCTACCGCAGTTCTTATTTAAGGATCTTCGTGTCCTCATTCAGATGTTGTGTTAACATTCTGTTGCAACAAGAAGTTGATCCTAGTGGAAATTCAGAAACAACAATATAAAAAAATTAGATTTTTTATTCTTTCAGATTAGGACATTGATACTGAACAAAATTGATGAAAAAAATGGGCCTCAATAAGATGATATTACCCAAAGGGATCAATAAATTTAGGTATTTTAGAAACTAGAAAACTTAATAATAACAATTTCAACCTATAAAACATAACTCGTCAACTAATCGAACAAACCAGAGATGAAAAAACCCGAATCAAGGAACTAGTTTACTCTACACAACACCAAATAATAACTTATGATTAAGCCCTTTAATAACTAATGAGGATAACTTTTATAAGTATATGCATGCATTGATGCACAAGGATAAACAATTATACCCAAACCACAAAGTTTTCATATGAACAAATAATCAAACCCCTAGCATGTGACATAAAACACAGACAAAAAATATGCTTTATCATTGTAATAGTAATGGACTTATGGTTGCATAAAGCACGAGAAGCAATATTACCCATGGAACGTACCAGAAGAGAAAGCGTAAAACTTGGTCACAAATATCGCCTCTCGATGTCACAAGAATCACCTTTTCAGCTAGAACCCGATCAAATAAGATAGGAACCTGATTGGAGAATCGCAGCAGCATTGTTAGGGAACTACGGGTCAATCAGTTTATGACCATAATGTCCAGATAAAATTCTTGATGAAGAGAGAAAATCGAATGCGTAGTTGGGACTTGGCATTAACTAATGAATGCTAGGATCAACACTAAACATGACATTAACTACTATGGTTGTGGATAAACATTGGATAAACATAATGAATCAGAAGTCAAAACAATGAACTAACTAACGTATATGGTTATAGTGAGCAAATGGCTCGATGGAGGTTGTTGGGGTAGCTTTAGCAGCCACGTTGGAGCTTCCAAAAGCATTCCAAAACCTCAACGTCTCATCCATGTCTCCTGCTGCAGATGCAACTCTACATCCATCCGGGCTCTGCAACAACATATTCATTCAATAGTTACAGAAAAAAACATTTTCAAATCACTACACACAAAATGGTTTTTACTTTTGCACCTGTGCCATGAAAAGAACTCTTGATCTATGACCGTAAAGGTCTGCCATTTTAACCATTGACGGGTACTTCCATAAAGTCAACTGGTTTTGACTAGACCCATGTGAGCTCAGCAGCTCACGCTCGTTTTTGTTCCATAAAAGTGCGCACACTTGGGATCCAGTGTCTACTGAGTTCAAGCAAGCACCAGTGTTTGTGTTCCAAAATTTTATACACGTGTCACCTTCACCATCTCCATTGCCACCACCGCCACCACCAGAAGCAAGAAGATTACTTTGAAACGGACACCAAGCAAGTGCTTTCACAACCGCAGTGTGATCCTCGAGTCTATGAAGCCACTGAGTTCGAGAATTAACAGAAGCTCGTGATCTGTCCCAGATATGAAGAAGATTATCCATGCCACCACTCGCTAACAGTTGACCAGAATCACACCATTTCAACCCACAAACATCTTGATGGTGACCAGAGTATGTTTCGACTAAATGTGATCTTATCCTGACATCGTTGTTCACGATCTTGCCATCCATTCCTCCAGTTGTCAGAATGCGATTGTTCCAATCCAATGATCCAACTCCCGATTGATGGCATCCTCTCATTGTTCTCAACTGTTCCAAACAAAAAGTTTTATTCAAAAACCATTCGTCAAAAACACAAGGCGATAATCTCACTAGCGTTACAAAATTTATACCAATCTTAAAGTGCTACAATCCCAAATTTGGACATCAGAGTTATTTAGTCCAACTGAGATGTGATGACCGTCTGGTGCCCATTTCACACTCGTCACTGGACCAATGTCATCATCTACAGTTAAAAGTTCTATAGTGTCAACATCATCCCACAGATACACTGCATTTCCTAGCGCAATCGCAATCACATCGTTGATCCCCCAATCCAACAAGTTCAAGCAGTAATCATCAAGAAGACCAGGCGCATCCAACGTCTTTTCATATGTCTGTAACCAAACAAAACTACATTTATATTCTTGACAACAAAACACAACTTTAAATCTACTAACGAATGAAACTCGTTGGTTACCTGAGGAATGTATCTACATGTCTTCACTCGTTTCAACTGCGGGGCTAAAGACCAATCGTTAACACCTTCATCTGTTGACGTATGAACCTTGTTCTTGAAAGCTAAAATCCTGCTTCTGTTCATGTTAAAAGTCTCCAGCAAAATCTTCTGGTACGCTTCACTAGACGGTGATCGAGCAACCGCGTTCTCCTTCTCCTCTTTAACCTTTGTTGTTAACATGTAATGAGCATAATCAAAATCCATAGCTGATCGATTCGGTATAAACCTATCCAACTACACACATAACCAATCAAACAAAGAACAAACCCTAATTCAGTAAATAACAAAAATCATAAAACTGTATAAGAAAGAAAAACTTACATATTCTCTAGCAGTTTTTCTTTGAAATCGTGATTGTGATTTGGTGATTGAAGAAGTTAAAGATCCTGCATCCATAATGTGAGTAACAGTGAAAGATAAATGTATATATAAACAATTAAACAAACATATAAAAAGATGAACAAATCCTGCAAAAAAAAGAGATTAGTTATAACGTGCAATGAATGGAAATGAGATTAAACAATAAAACTGAAGATCGTTCACTGGCAGAGTATTTTGATTGTGGTTTATGAAAAGATGATGATGATGATGATGATGATGATGATGATGATGATGATGTTGAAGATGAGAAATTTTGTTGTGATCGAACAAGTAAACAACGAACCACAAGAATGAAATGGCGGGTCGGAGCCAACGTCTCTTATTTTGTGTTTTTTTAGAATAACATAGTCGGGATTCGGTTAAATTCACGGTTTTAGTTTTATACTCCGTAATAGTTTTTAAGCAACTTGTTTTAGTCTGGCTAATTGATGACATTCGTTCTACTCTGTTAATATAGAGTAAAATGAGTATTGTAACTTGTCACACCGCTAATACTTTAGCTTAGACATATCTCTTTGCCTCATATCTCTTTTGATACTGTTTGATTTTTACCGTCAGTTGTCTAAGTTAGTTGGTGTTGTTGAGAACCGGACATTGAATTGATAGAGAATTTGGCTCTTTTGTCACGTTACTCGTTCCGTCAAGAACTGAAAAAATGTTGGTGAGTGTTTGTTTCTATTTTAGTAATCCAACTTCCAGTTGACAGATTATAATCTCAATTGATAATTTGTATCCAGTCAACTTTTACACTATTTTTTTCATTAAAAAACTTCGTTAAGTTTATTTAAATTTTAACCTAGTTTTTTTTTATCGAAAGTAGATTAATATAAAAAGTTTTGATTACTAACTAGTGTTTCTTTTTGTCAGATTTGATATAACTTTTCAAATTTGATATCCGGTCTCAACTTTTACACTCACCAACTTTTTTTTCATCAAAAAAACTCCGTTAAATTTATTTAAATTTAACCTGCTATTTTTTATCGAAAGATTTGATATAACTTTTCACAACATTAACCACAAAAGTCCTCTGTTATTTTAACACTTATTGTTGTTAACACAATATTCATATTAAAAAAAATCATAATCAATTTCATAATTGTGGATCAACAAGAAATTTCTCCCCACCATTTACAGAAATAAAAACTTCAAATACAAGTGACAAAAGTCAAAATTTCATAACAAGTCAAAGTCAAAATCTTCTGTCAAAGGTCAAAACTCAAAAACTATCTAATCCTGTTCAAATGAGCAAATGGCTCAGTTGCTGCTTTAGGTGTAGCTTTAGCAGCCACCACAGGGCTCCCAAACACATTCCAAAACCTCAACGTCTCGTCTCCGGCAGCCGACGCAACGGTACATCCATCGGGACTCTGCGACATAAACAAAACTCGAGACGTATGCCCCGTAAGCTCCGCCATTTTAACCATCGACGGATACTTCCATAACGTCAACTGGTTTTGACTAAAACCGTGTGAGCTCAACAACTCGCGCTCATTCGGGTTCCATAAAAGCGCGCACACTTGCGAACCAGTATCGACCGAGTTCAAACACGCACCCGTATGCGTGTTCCAAAACTTTATACACTTGTCACCACCACCACCACCCGAAGCGAGTAGATTGCTTTGGAACGGACACCAAGCGAGTGCTTTAACCGCTGCGGTGTGATCCTCGAGTCTGTGAAGATACTGAGTTGGCGAGTTTGATGACGCCACTGATCTGTCCCAAATGTGAAGAAGATTGTCGTTGCCCCCGGACGCTAGTTGTTGACCCGAAGCTGACCATTTCAACCCGCATACTTCTTGTTGGTGGCCTGTGTATGTTTCGACTATGTGTGATCGTATTCTCACGTCGTTGTTCACGATCCGTCCGTCCATTCCTCCGGTTGTCAGAATGTGGTTGTTCCAGTCGAGTGATCCGACTCGTGATTGATGGCATCCTCTCATCGTTCGCAACTGTTCGAATCACGAAAACGACGTATTTTGTTAAATGATACTTTTTAACAAATATGACATGACAGAAGTAGCAAATTGATATATAAATAAAGGACGATTTATGTAATTTTACAAAAACACAACATATGAATAATGGAAATTAGGGTTTTGACGAATTAGTACCAATTTGTTGGACGTCGAATCCCAAAGCTGGACGTCGGAGTTGTTTAACCCGACGGAGATATGACGTCCGTCCGGTGCCCATTTAACACTGGTCACCGGACCGACTTCATCATCTACCGTAACCAACTCGGACGTGTTACCGTCTGTAGCGTCCCACAAATACACGGTGCTTCCTAACGCGATCGCAAGCACATTTCCGCTTCCCCAATCCAAAAGATTCAAATAATAATCATCTACAAGATCTGGTGCATCCAATGTCCTCTCAGACGTCTGCAACAAACGTCTCCGGTCTTAATAACAAATCACAAATTTGTATCGAATAACAACTAATCGGAATGTGCTACATTACCTGAGGGATGTATCTACGGGCCTTTACGGGTTTCGAGTGATGAACGGATGAACAATCGGATAGAACCGTCTCTGCAGGCGTTGGCGGCTTGTTTTTAAAAGCTAAAATCCTTGTTCTGTTCATGTTAAAAGTCTCAGCCAAATGCTTCCTGTAAGCTTCCCTTGCAGGCGAGCTTGTGATCGGGTTTTCTTTACCTTTTTTCGGATCTGTTGTGAGCATGTAATGCGCGTAATCGAAGTCCATAGCTGATCTGTTTGGGATAAACCGATCCAACTGCATATACATACAATCAATCAATCAAATTAGATACAAGAAACAAGACGCCCCTGTTTTGGGTGAATTAAAAAACTTGAAATTGAGAGAATTGGGGTTACGTTTTCTTTCGATTTCTTTCGTTGAAGCGGGGATCGGGATTGGGGTTTAATGGGTGAATAAGAAGAAGATACTGATCCTGCATCCATAATGTTAGTGGTAACAGAGAAATATATGTATATGTATATGAAGAAAAATAAAGATTGAAAAACCTGCAAAACAGAGATTAGTAATGAATTATGAAAGTAAATGAGATTAAAGAGGAATTAAATTGCAAAGAGTGATTAGATCGTTGATTGCGATTGAAGATGATAAGATAAGAGAGATTGTGTGATGAAACAGAGTGTTTTTAGGGGTTTATATATGTGTTGAACTAGGGTTTTGTTGGTGATGATGTGATGTAACGGTTAGTGAGTTTAGAAAATATAGCCGTTGGAAACGTTGTTACGCATATACCCTTTTAGTTTGAAAAGCAATAAAAAAGTATAAAAACAATTTTGTTTGATTTGAAAGTTTGGCATGCTAACAAAATCTTTATGTACATTAACAATATTATGCACACAAAAATTAACACACTTCATAAGAATTAACACACTTATTTTCTCACAAAATTTATAAGATTTTTTATTTTTGTAGTACAATAAATATGTTAATAAATTAAGATCTTGGTTTTTTTAAACGACGATTGACGTAACGCTAAGACAATTGCACTTAAGAGGTGCCGTGAAATGACCGAGTTCGAAGTCTTAGCATGCCCCCGTAATAGGCACTTATAAGCGGTCTGATAGGACTCTCCAAAACTACAATCGAAACGAAGACTCATATCAACCCTCCTTTCAGACTAAGTTAACCGGAGTCGAAACAACCTTTATATAAGGTTTATTCTCAAAAGGATATGATTTTATAAAAGAAATTACATATTCATATCAAAACTAATTTTTATAAAAATAATATAAAGTTAGAAGGTCCTATTATTATTTATTTAATAAATTTAATTTAAACTATTAAACCCAAAATGTAAACCATGTAATACACCATACACCAAACTATAAATACATGACCCTCCTTTTCCTAACCCGACTTTTCAAGTTCCAACCCTCATCTTCGGCACGTTTCCGGCGTTGCTCCGGCAACACCCTTAACACGATTTTAAACACCTTTAACAAACTTAAATTATGCCAATCTTTCCTTATACAAGTTTTGAACCTCTATACATATTTAAATCGATTTTTCACATTGTTTCTCAATCACGGAAATCTTCCAAACTCCACAACCCAAATCAAACCTCTAACAAATCACGCGTTAAACCCCAATTACAAAACGTGGGAGGGCCTAAACCCAATATATATATAAAAAATAACTAAATACCAACAAGTTTTTACTTCTAATGGAAAAATGTAGGAGGGCCGTGACCCTTCCTCGCCTCAGTGAAGTTGCGCCCCTGCTAACCGGGTTTGAGTGTTATGCGAACGTTGGGTTAATTCTTGCTCCTTTGGTTGAGGGTGACCTATGAGCTGATTGCTTCCTATGTCTTACTCTTATGACGTGGGTGTCACAGGCCGGTTAACGAGTCTAATATAGCCGTTTTTATGTATATCTACTTAGTACTTACACTAAAATAACCATATTAATCATTACCCAACTCTAGCTCAATTTTTTTTAATAGCAAACAAATAAACCAACTCAATGCTAGCCTAATGCGAACTCAAACAAACAATTAATAAACTAATAATACTCAAAGAACATTTTAAGCTAAATTAAGAAAAAAGCAAATCCCTTCATACACAAAGCTAAAAACACATTGATATTCATTTAAAAATATAATATGTTTACTAGCATTGATAAACTTTGATGATACAAACGTTGCTATCATATTTTATACACATGAATGAAACAGCTGACCAGGTCAAAGTTCCTTCATATGACCTATATATGCATCACTTAGTATAATGACAAGAAATTGCTCCAAATTCAAATCCTAAAATCAATGGACATCATGCAAATCATATGAACACAACACATACCTCAACTTGTTATCTTCTTTAAATTGAAACCAATCATTTTGACCATAAAAAGTCAACCAATGCCTCCATTTTGATTAAGGTGTCATCACTTCAAGAGGCAGACTCTTCTTCATAAGTTCAAAGCAATCATTTTGACCATAAAAGTCAACCCATATGTTAGCGTTTGACCACTTCCCGCCTCACATATTTTCTTTTATGAAACGACGTCTTTTTTGTACTCCCAAATCTTTTCATTTTCTCTAACTTCTCTTTTCGGCCATCAATATCCGCCTGAATAGCCTTATCTCTTTTTTCGTCTGACATCAAAGCCAACCTAGCAAACTTCTTCGGTCTCACAATCCCAAGTCTCTGGGTTATATCTTGAAAAGCAGGAACAATCCCACTACGTATATAACATCCTTCAACTAGCTCCATTGAGTTTGTTTCCTGGAGATTAACACTGTTCTTTAGTTCAAGATCCAAACAAAAAGGCGAGTCTTTTAACCACATTCTTAAAGAATGAGCTTTTGCAATAAGTAACCCGCTTCTGGTTTTACATGGTAAAAATGGCGAACCCATTTCCCATAAATAAGCTTTTATTGTACTGTTTAACGAGACATTGTTATATTCTGAAACCCCTGTGATTAAAACAACCGATTTTGGAGATAGTGGGAAACCCTCTAAAGATGCATCTTGCATCTCGTCAAGCCATAACGTAAGACCTACAAGCGCAGCACCAGCAGATAGTTTTCTAAAATCAGCTCCCCAATCTTTATCGTCAACCCTGCATTAAAAAAAGTGTTTATTTTAATTTTATTCATTTTTAAGACGTTTCGTTGAAAAACAAGAACATCGCAGGATTTGTATTTTGGAAATTGGAACAAACTATTTGATTACCTGAAAACATCATGTCGATATATATCTTTTTTGACTGCCATTTGAAACACCCATGAAGCTGTGGCGCGAAGTTCAAAGGCCCATAAAAGATCTTCCACAGCATTAACAAAGTTAAGCGCTGCATTATCTTCTAATTGTTTCAGTTCTTCCATAACCTGATCCATTTCCAAAACTATGGATTCGGAGTTTTGCAAAAGCCTGTAAAACACAATTCGAAGATATAAAGTTCAAAACTTTCAGAACTGAAGGGCACGAATGGCATATACATGGTAAAAAGCTAGAAGTTACCGAATCTGACCCGTTTATTCGTTGACGGGTCAAATGGGTTAAGCTAAAATGTTTAACTAGAAAAAAAAAGGTCGAGAGTCGTCTACAATGCTTCGAATGCAAAAAAAACCTCTTTATTAAAAAGCTTAGATCCACAAAATGACCAAACTAGTCCATACAATATAATCTAACTAGTCCATTTTATGATGAGGTGGCTTGCCATGTCATCTTTTTGGAAAACACATGTCTACTGAATTACCAAAATTGTTTTGACCCTGACCCATTTGACTTGTAACCCAGCATGCCCATTTCACCAACCCTAATGAAAGTAGTAAAGATGATTACTTGATTGGTAGATCAAAACCAGCTTCTTTAGCGGCATTCAAGATCATCATTGCTTCACTCATAGTCTTGCACAAACTCGCAGCCCTAACAAAGACGGTCCATATCCTGTGATCTGGCTCTAAACCTTCATTCCTCATCTCCACAAACTTTTGAATTCCAATATTATAATCCCGATTCTTGAAATAAGAATCTAAAACCGAGCTATAAGTTAACGTACTTAACTCCTCCCCTTTCGACTTCAAACTATTAAGCACTTTTTCGGCTTCCAACGGATTTCCCGAGCTTCCATAAGAAATCATAAGCAAATGCATTGTAGCAACATTAGGCTCAATTCCGTCCTCTTTCATTATTTGAAGTAAATCTTCACATTTAGAATGGTGGCCCGTGCTTCTATATGTCTTCATCATCAAATGATAAAATGAACGGTCCAGATTATACCCTTCACGTCTCATCTTCTCAAATATTTCCTCCGATTTCTCCACCATTTGTTGCTTACCGAATGCAGCGATTAAACTTTTGTAAGTGGTCAACTTAGCATCTAAACCTTCTTTGACCATTTCTTGCATTAATAACATCCCGTCTTCTGGTTTATGGTCTCGACAATACATAACTATCAAAGTATTGTACGTATCCTCATCTGGTTTAAATCCATTTTCTTTTATCTTGTGGTATACTTCAACCGTTTTTCTATAATCTTCTATTTTTGTATATAATTTGAGCAAAGAATTATATATAAAAAGATCAGGTTTAAATCCAACTTCCAACATTTCATCAACCATTGCTTCAACATCCCGCACGTGTCTCACCTTACAAAATAAACTGATCATTATTCTACAAAGATGCATAGTGGGAAAATAACCTGCAGCCTTCATTCCATGATAAATCTTTTTTACCTCAAACACATCCCCATTTTGTGCAAATGCATCAAGCATTAACACAATGGAACTTTTACTGATTTTAAATCCCATATCTTGAAGTTCTTGAACCACAACATACATCTCGCTTAATCTCCCATCATTAATTAAAGCTTGCATAAGCCCGTTTACAGATTCAACAGTAGGAGTTGGCCCTTCTCTCATCATGGTATTAAAAGCAGCCCGTGCGTTCTCATACCGACCTTTTGAAGCATAAGTCTGTATTAACGCATTCCACGCCTTTCGGTCAACAACAGGAAATTTTGACCGAAGATTCCCCACTACACTTTCCGCCTTTTCTAGTAAGTTTGAGTTTCCGTAAGACTCGATAAGGTCCACATAAACTGAAACCTCATCAATATCAACCCCATTTAATTCGGCCCGGTTGATTAAACCATGAGCCGTTTCTGGAAAGCCCATTTTACAATACATGGAAGCAACATTTACGTAAATCAATTTAGAAATGTGTACTCCATTAAACATCATATCAGAGACGACCTGAAAAGCTTCATGAAAAAGTCCATCTTCCTCACATTTCTTAATAAGAGATTCATACATCTTCGAGCTCCCACTAAACGAAGTAAAATGCCTAACCTTCATGTATTCATCTAACGCAGCCTCTAACTTATTCGACTCGCAAAGAATCATAATTAGAGCTTCTGTAACAATATGGTGAGACCCAAGTGCGTGTCCTTTTAAAAATTCAAGTAAATCCAATGCTTCTGAATGCCTTCCGGATGAACTATACGAACTCAAAATGGATAACATGTTCTCATGATCCAAATCATAACCCTCTGAAATGCCGAGTTTAACCATTTTGGATGCATGATCATAACACTCACTCTTGATTAAGCTACGCGAAATGACTTGTGGGTCCAAATCACATAACTTTTGCATATCGTTAATTATCTTTTCAATATCATCCTCTTTGTTTTCGTGGTTAAGAGCTTGGATTAGCATCTCATAAAGAGATAAATCAGGCGTGAGCCCATCACGAACCATATTATTATACAAAATCATAGCTTTATGCACATCAAACCTCAGATAAATATCTAACATAACCGAATACGCAAGAAAATCAGGTTTGATACCTGATTTCACCATGCAATTAAAAGTTTCTTCAGCTTCAAGTCTCTTCCCGGCTTTTCCATATCCACAAATCAAAGCACTATAAGTTCTTAAAGTCGGTTTAATCCCAACATCCATCATTTCCGACATCACATTTGCAGCTTCTGAAATCTTGTTAGCTTTCCCTAAAGAATCAACAAGAACAGTGTACGTAACAACATCAGGATCACAACCACGAGATTTCATTTCTTTATAGAGTTTAAGTGCCAAATCATGTTGACCTAACTTCCCATACATATGAATAACAGTATTATAAGTCATTTCATCCTCACCAAACCCTAATTTCACCATTTCATCACAAAGTTTCTCTACTTTATCTACATATCCTTCTTTAGCATATGCATATAGCAAAGAATTATACGTTACTGCATCCGGGTCAAACCCTTTTGACTTTATGTCAAAAAACAGGGATTCAGCTTCATTTATCAATCCACATCTACCATAAACCGACAACATGGCATTATAAGTCCATAAATCAGGTTGACATTTATTTTCCTCCATGTCTTTATAGACCTTGACCGCCTCTTGTAAATTCGAATCACGAGAACACGCGCTCAAAAGTGTGTTGTATGTGATAATATCCGGTTGAAGCCCGGCCCGTTTAACTTCATTTAACAGATCAAACGCCATGTTTGGTTCCATCTTAGTAGACCTAAAACGAGCGTTTATCAACGTATTGAAACTAACAAGATCGGGCTCACATCCCCTTTCCTGCATCAGTTCAAGAATTTCTTGAACTTTAACAAACTGCCCGGTTCTCGCATAAACCCCCATCATTGCATTGTAAACTTGTACAGTACTATCAATCCCTTCTTCTGATCTTTCAAAAATCTCAACAGCTAAATTTTCTTGATTTGCTTTACCAAGAACAGATAATATAGTAGCAAGCATTCGCGCATTCGGTGAGTACCAATTTCGCAAATTCAACCATTCATAAACCTCTAAAGCCCTTTGCCAATTTAATTTCCCAACCCCTTTTACCAAAAAACAAAAATCAGTAGGTGTCATTTGTACCTTTCTATCATCCAACACATCAGCCACAAATTCATTAGCTTTCAACCCTAATATCCTATCACTCAAAAACTGAACCCTTTCTCTCCAATCTTTAGCTCTTTTCAATGCTAATTTAGTCATCTTCTTAGCCACTTTACCACTTAACTGACCTAGGGTTTCATCAGTTTTCAAGATTTCATCTTCCAAGACATCAACTTTAGGGTTTTGTGGCAAAATTAACAACTGGGTTTGCAAAGATTTATGATCATCAGTGATGGGTTGTTTGAGATTAGGGTATCTGATTGATGGAGATGCTCTGCTGTAGCTAAATTTGTTAGGAGATGTTTGTTGTTGTTCAGTTGTTGTAATGTTATTGGGAAGTGAAGAAGATGAAGTTGAGGAGCAAATATGAGAAGAATTGATGGTTTTGTGTACCTTTAATGGTGTTGATGATGCAAATGTTAAGATGCCTGAAGTGAAAGTCATAATTGAGTTTGGGGTTTTGGAAGATTTTAGAGAGATGATGAAATTGATATTTTGATTTGGGTATATGAACAAAACAACTATGAAATGAAATGAAATGAAATACAATCATAATTTAATTTGGCGGGTTGTGACAAGGATATAATATCATGTTTTCTATTGATACAAGATAATTTTACTCACTCTTATCTAAAAATTGTTCAAAGTTGGTTATGGTGGTATGAAACTATGAACCCTAATTAGTATTGTTTTCAACAACAAAAAAATGTGAACTTTGATTCACAAATGCTTTAGATAGGTTTTGAAGGTGGTACCACAGTCAACTCAACCCGTCGTTTGTTAGCTCGTTTATAATTAAGGCTTAGTTTATAATTTAAGCCCTTAACATAAACGAGTTGGGTCTAAACTCACCCTGACTTGGCTTGGCGTATACCGGTTACGACCCTAGGCAGAGTATTGTTTAGATAAAACCTCGAACTTATTGTATTTGTTTTGTTTTACCTTAGTTGAATCTGTAACTTTTAGAGTGATCATGAAAGCCTATTTAGAAAATTCTTCAAAAATTGTTTGTTCTTTAGAACGTGCTAGAGCTAAATCTTGCGGTTCAGCCAAATCAGAAATAATACAACACGTTTTACGGCTTGAAAAGTTGAGTTTTATGGTTTGATGTACAGCATTGAAACAATCAAATCCATTTGGTCAGTTTCGCCATCGCCATACCCAGCCAGTTTGGTTTAGCATATTCCAAAACTGTCTAAACCGAGCCGGAACTGGCCTACCTAGCCATGCTTGTTTAGCATATCCCTAAATTGTAGTTACTGATACACAGCCCAAAAATCCTGTCAAACACGTCTAAACCTAGCCGAAACTAGCCAGTTTGGTTTAGTATACACGGCCAAAAAATCAAGCCAAATCGGTCAAAAACGAGCCCTGGACGTCCCTGAAAACTCACAAAGCCTCACTTATGCTGAGCAGGTGAGATCCTCAATGTCATTGGATTTATAAATTATACCAAACTATTCATCAACTCCTAATCTGTACATGCTTTTCATACATGTTATTATGTTAATATCACCTTTTCTTTCCCATGTAAAATTTTCTCTATAAAACACAAACATACAAAGCTAAAGTAAAATCTTGAATAAACAAAAATCAGACTCAACAACTAGGCCACACTCACCTAAGTCCAAAAACTCGAAAAACAACCGAATTAGTTATCATCCCACTCTGCTTTTTCACAACACTTACATATAGAGATATGAATCAAACACCCAAACAGCAGTGATCAATTTTTACATTATGCCAAAAGTACTACTACATAGGGTGCCATGCACAACAGCTATCCAAGATTCATCTGTTCTCAATATACATTGAAATAAAAAAAAGTTGGGTTATTGATAAACATGGGTTGGTTCATAGAACTTGACCACTTGGTTAATCAGAAAGATGAGGTGCTAGCCGCTTTCATGTCCTTTAAGGTGCTGGCTAGCCAGTCTAACCCTTCATATAGCCCATCTCCCTTAAGTGCACACGTCCCTTGTATATGCCATTTTCGGTTTTTCAGTTCAAACAGTCCAAGACCTTCACATACCTCCATCGGTGCCATCGCTCCTTTCTGTATATATATATTTGCAAATCAAAGATCCATAAAGATTTCATCTTGTGGAATATTTAAAGATGTAAATATAAAATCTTATTTATTTTCGACAGCAATAAGACAAACAAAAAGGATATGCGGGAACGTTTTTGAAAATGATTATATGATATGGAATAATCAGAATGAGATTATGTATTTTAGTGTTTTGCGAATTGTAAACTATTTAGCGATTTACAAGTGAAATGACTCTTAAATAATCAGAAAATGAGTTTTGTTGTAGCTGCTACTCAACTGGTTGTCCAAAATTGTTCATCTGGCTTGTAAACAATCATATAATCATAATCAGCTTCACTATAGCAAAACACTAGGAATTGCCCCTTTCTGTATATAAATAGTTAAATCGTTTATCGAAGGCACGTAAACATTTCATTTTGAGAGCATTAGTAGACTATAAAGCCAAATATCTTTATGCTAAAAACTCTGTTGTCAAAAGCGCTCGCCTTTGCGCCTAGGCGAGGAAAAAAAGCCCAGTAAGCCATTGCGCCTTGAGTGCGCCTATCGCTTTTTCTAGTTATATGCTATTGGTTTTGAATGTTTGGTATGGTTTTTACTTTTTGGTATTGATTTTGTTGTTGGTTTTGAATGTTTAGTATTGGTATTGGTTTTGGCATTAATTTCTATTGCATAAATGCTTTAAAAAAAATTTCTTTGTGCGCTTTTTTTGTCTCAGGCGAGACCATTGCGCCTTGAGTGCGCCTATTGCCTTTGACAACATAGGCTAAAATAAATACAGGGTCAGGTTTAAGAAAGTGTTGGGGACTGTTCATTAAAACTATTTAGCTTATTCAAAAGAAGTTATTTCACACACAATAATCAGATAAGCAATTTGGATGAACAATCACAAACACCCTCAGTTAACTGCTGCTGCATCAAAAGTTAAAGATGCAATCTTGTCTAGGTTCAAAAAGGAAGAGGTCGTTTACCAAGTCTGGTTAGAAGATTTATTAATACGGGTATTGTCTTAGTTTTTCGTATGGAGTCATATACTTTGTAAGTTTGGTCAATGTTTTTATGGTAAGTGTCCTAGAATAGGTTATAGGTTTCTGACTTTTATAAATAGAGGATAAGATTATTGCATTTTGCAAGCCTCGTATTATTAATCAATAAAACTCTAGAGCCTGAGCAGTTGCTCTAAACCGTCTGTTTTTGGTTTTTTCTGTTCGGTTCTGGGATCAAAAGCCTTAAAAATAAGCAATTTCAAAGATGGGAATTAAGTTTTCAAGATGCATTTGTATGACTAGAAACTAACTTTTTTCCTAAACAAGATGTTGACTCATGCACTCATTACACAACCTCAGAAGACAGAAACACAGCAAGCAGCCTTTAAAAACAACCCGAAATGACCTATCTTAGTAAGAAGATTACAGCTTAAAGTAAAATTAAAAGATCCAACTTCTTAGAGGACGTCCAACAAGTGACTAATCGTCTCAATGGCTCAATAATGTAGTAATGATGGTCGAGAACTTGCAAAATCGCATAAAGATGCTAAACGTATTGATGACAGATGGATGTATAAAACTAAACCGGGTCTTATAATCTGAATAGCAACATTAAAAAATACCTATATATGTTGTATAAGACCAAAAGCTCTCTTTCAGGGGAACTAAAAATTGCAGGTTATTAGCATCTATTTTGTAATAGTACAAGAACACGAAATCTAGTTTGCTATCATGTGCCATTGTGCAATGACCTAAATGAACATTTCATTAGTTATATATTGGCTACCATCACGTTATGCACGAAATTTATACGATCGATTGTTCAATTAGTGGCTGTAGTAGTGTTTATGTTAAACCCATAAACTGATAAACTTGATAAAGTTGTATATAACTGACAGAATAGACCCTTTGACGGGAAATATTGTGATGGTCGATCTTCCCCTTATTCATGGTAATATAAGGAGTTGGTTGGCTATCGTATCAAGATATCTTCTAAAACTTTTAGAAGACAATAACTTTGATTTTCCATCAAAGGAAGAGATCGACTTGATAGATCTTTCCAAAAGACGAGTTAAAGTAAAGCATGTCATCAATTATGTATGCAAAAAGACCTTATCCTATTGAAATGATTTTACAACAATCTGATTCACAAAATCTTATTAGAAGTGTAAACATACCATGTCCTGTTTGTTAGCAAACACCAAGATGACGCAATTCATCATGAAAGGGTCATTGATAATAGCCTGAAAATAAATCGAAAAAAAGAGTGAAGGTGAGAATAAAATATCTGAGCAAATATATTTCTCTAAATTAAAATATTTTACATACAAAATACAATTAAAATACCTGAAACTCTGCCTTTGCTTTGCTTATTCTCTCTCGGTCCAACGAGTCAACAACATAAATCTGGACATGACAATGTCACTATAGCACATAACTTATAATAGATTAAAGAACAAATTTATCTCACGACTCAGGAAACGTCAAATCGTTTTAAATAAACAGTAACCACTATAAAACATTGAACTTGTTAAAAAAAACCCATAACGATAACCGAACCCAGTAAATCCCATATGTAGGCAAACCTTACCCTTATTCTAGCGAATAGAGAGGCTGCTTCCAAACTTTATAAAAAAATATAAAAAACCGAATGTTAAACACAAAAAAACTTTGTGGCAAATGGCGATACTTACCAATCCATTTGTGTCATTAAAGTAATGCCTCCACAAGGGTCGCAACTTTTCTTGGCCACCAACATCCCAAACCGTGAATATCACATTCTTATACTGAACTTTTTCCACATTAAAACCTGCCTCAAAAGAAAAAAAAAAAGAAAAAACTCAAATCTTGACCAATTCCTTAACCCGAAAAGAGCCCATAATACACAACTTAAAAAGTAATATAAATACCAATAGTAGGGACAGTTGATAAAACTTCTCCAATGTGCAGCTTGTAAAGTATGGTTGTTTTCCCTGCTGCATCTAGACCCAGCATAACAACCTAATTGTGTTACAAAAAAAAATTAAACAACTTAAACTAAAGAAAGACATGCGTTCTAAACTTCTAATCAAATCCCACAATCGTAACCAAAATAACTTATTTTTTTGGCGTTTGGCACTACCCCCATACCCGAATGAACCTTCCTAACACATAATGTCAACCGTCCATACTGATTTTGACCATGAAACTCACCATAGTGCGAAAGACATGTGTTCTAAACTTCTAATCAAATCTCACAACCGTAACCAAAATAACTTATTTTTTCGGCGTTTGGCACTACCCCAATATCCGAATGAACCTTCCTAACACAGAATGTCAACCGTTCATACTGATTTTGACAGATCACCATGAAACTCACCATAGGGCAAAAGACATATGTTCTAAACTTCTAATCAAATCTCACAACCGTAACCAAAATAACTTATTTTTTCAGCGTTTGGCACTACCCTCATACCCGAATGAACCTTCTTAACACAGAATGTCAACCGTCCATACTGATTTTGACAGATCACCATGAAACTCACCATAGTGCAAAAAAAACCCTCGAGTCCGGTTTGAACACGAGACCATAAAGATCCCAAGCCCTTACCTTCAACCCATTCCATTAGACCAAAATAAGCAAACAAAAATAACTAACATGGGAAAGTGTTGCATAAGTTGAAGCAGCTGGTATATGGTCCAATGATTAACAACTAGCCTAATAAAGTCAATATCATCCATACCCATAAATTTATTTACAGATGAAACACAAGTTCAAAACCCTAGATTATTATCTTTATAAATAAAGAACAAATTGAATAATAACAAAAAAAGAAAGAAAAAAATACCCGCATCTCACTGTTGCCAAAGAATGTATCAAACAGCTTGCGAAACACTTGTCCCATGATTTTCAAAATCTAATAAGTTTCTTGTTATTGAATTTCGTCTTCACTTTTTGAGATGATTGTAATGATCAAAACCCTTTTGTTTAGAGAACAAATGGGTTGAGTGGATCTTGAAAAATAGAGAAAAAATCAAGATTTGGACCAAAGATGGGTCACGTTGCTTCAGAGCATCTTCTTACTGTCGAGAATTTGGAATTGGCAAACGAACATATCAATACAATTATGATATCATATCATCTTTTTTTATATTTTTAATAAATTGAAACAATTGGGTTATACTTGTGTTTGTGTTTTGGCAGCCCATTTGATAAAAATCGAGTCTTTTTTGGCTCCTATAATATTTTCTTGAATATATAATTTTCTTGTTACATAAGTTAACATCATACAAAAGTTAAATAAGAAATTATAATTTTTTTAATGATAGTTTGACGGTATCCTTAATATCTACTGAAAATTTAAGAGATCAGAGGGACGTTAACTATTTATATTTGTTTTGACGTTTCTGTCATAATAAGAAAAAAATGTTTGAAGTCAGGTTTTAACATGTAGCCGATAATGATTTTAAACTCTTGTCACTACTCTTATGTTATTGAACATTGGAACAAGAATATGAAAATCAATAAACTAGGGTAATTATCATATAAAGGGTAAAAATTAACAATCAACATAGTATATCATTTTTTTATAAAAGTTTCTAAATAATTTTTTCACATCAAACACCAATATACTTTTTGATTTAAAACGAACCAAGGGTGGCTCAATGTGTTAAAACTTAAAAATAAGCACCATTTTAATCCACAAAACCTTTTAGGCATTATATTTAAATAAAATAATTTTACATAATGCATATATTATATGTATTTTCGTAGGTTATAGATAATGAGATTTTACTGCAATGTAATCTTTAGTTGAGGCTTCTAAAACGGTTGAACTATTGCGTCTGAACATGACACGTTTAGTAAAAACGTTGAATCGTTCTATATTTAAGTTCAAGAGCTTTGAGAAAGGTTCGTATAGAATCCAAATTAACTTATTTAGAAATTGTTAACATTCTTAGGTATATTCTTTGATTTTAATATTTTGGTTTTTCTTCAAACTCTTTACAACGATTAATTATTACGGTTTTACTATAACTACTCATTGTCACTTATTTTTCTATTATTTGGCAGAATATAAAAACTTTTAATAACTGGGGAAGAAAGTAAGAAAAAAAAACATGTAGAAAGATACATACTACAAAAAGGTTCAGTTACACTCAAATTAAGAGCAAGTGTAAATAAATAGTAACTTTTTGGTTTCCTATGTGGTATGGTATGGTTGATTTGTTTTTTGTGTGTTGGGAGTTTAGTGTGTTTGACGTGCTGGTTTTGATATATGTTGTCTATGTGGTGACATGAGTTCAAATCCCTTATGAGTTTTCTATTGTGTTGACACGTGGTATATTTTTGTGATATAATTTTATGAAACGTTTAAATTATTAGTATACTAGGTTTAACACCCGTGTGTTACACACGGGTTGAATAATTTTTTTTTTAAATTATAACTATTATATTTAAAAAATTATAAATAATTTTGTAAATTATTATTAATCACAAAATTTTGTCTACTCAATTTTCCCTCTCAACATTCCTTTTATAAAACAAATTATATATTCCCCCCAAAAAATTACCCCCTAAAAACTCTAATTTATTAGATAGATACGAAGCAACATCTATATCTACCTTCGAACCTAAAGCTCACCCGTTCAAAAATCTGTTGATTGATTAAATTGTTACTAGGTCATGAATATAACTCATATTTCGTAAAATTAACACTAAATAAATCAACCCAAAACACAACACACACCGGTTCAGCATGTCTAGGCTAGAGTTGCTTTTTTAATAGAGAGATGGGCAAGTATACAAGTAGTGCTTGAGTTCTACTAGACATTCAGATTTCAGCTGATAATTATACTTTTTTGTTATAATATAAATAATCAAAACACATTATAACAATGCATTACATTTTATATCAAATAGATATATATTTCTTATGTTAAAAGGCATAACCAAGTTTTAATAAGCAATAAGTGACTAACACCACCTAAAAACAGGCAAGATGAACTATTAATTTAATGTTAAAATGAGGGCAACACAAAAACTTCAGTTTATTTGTGTACAAGAGAAAACCGAAAACTATTATCACATAACTTTTTATAAAAAATAAATGGAAGTAATCATGTTTTTTCCTTGGCTATAAAATATAAATAGCCTAAAGACATTTAGAAATGTTCTTTTTTGGCTATTTTACCTATTTTACCTTTACTAATGTGCATATTTATACTTTTTATTTCAATAACCTTGAAACAAATGTTAACAAAACCATAAGTTTTTCATCAAATTTGGTAAACCATTCATGATAGGTAGCTATAGTCAAATTTTCAAGTAGAAATCAACACACGTCTAGCTAAATAAGGAGCCCTCAATCGGCGATATGTAGACATAGATCCTTTAAAGAACATATACAAACTCAAATCAATGCTAGTTTCAAAACTCAATCATCAAACATAACAAAACAAAGAAACAATGTTCTCAACCAATACTAGTCATTGACCAATGTGTTTGAAAATGATTCCCATACATTACAAGTATTTGAGAGCACAACCCACAAACATGTTTCTCATCAACTACAACGTCTATGCTCGATCAATCCCCCTATATGTTCCTACATAACCAACAATCAACTACAGTTAATACTGCTATTACTATTACTGTTCTGCTCCATGACACCGATCAAGATGCCAAACACCCACCCGTTTTGTACCCTTCACAAACCCCTAAAAAAGCTCACAATTAAAGAAAATTTTGAGCTGAAGATTTAACCAACAGAAAACCATGTAATGCTAGTTGTTTTTTTTGGGAATGGGAGGATGGAAACTAGGGATCTCCACAAATGTATTGTATAAAGAACAGAAAAACGGATGCGAATTAGCTACAACCTTCCTTGATATATATTTTTTATGAGTCAACCATTTCGTCTTGAATCTCATTGGGTGCAATAAGACCAGGAATGCTAAGCATTCTTTGTCTCTCTCTCTCTTTTTGAGCAGCCGCTTCTTCTGCGTATAAATCTTTGTTATCCTGCACAAAGTATATAAAACTCAGATTCTTTTTATACTCACTATTAACACCAATTAAAATGCTCCAAGGGAGATGTTTGGTTGTTTTTCTTTCAACAAATAACTTGAATTTGATCTTAAAATAAATAGTTCGCTAAAAATTTGTTTAAATTACATTAAATTTCCTTACTCCTTAAGAGAAACAAACAGCTCAACCTGGTGAAATCCCACACGACAAGTAGGGTCCGGGAGAGTGAAAGAAAGATGGGATCCTACTCTTTACGATATAAATATACAAAAGTTTCCAAAGATTACAAATTTTTTTAATCCATAATAGGAAGTTTGAGAGGGAAAATATTAAGTGTCATGCAATAAGTTGATGGAGCTCCTTAAATATTAAATATTTACAAATTACAAATCTTTAAACATAATAATTATTATTTTCTTTATAAATATTATTATTTAACCCGTGTGTAACACACAAGTGTTAAACCTAGTGAAAAGATAAAAATGAGATGTGTTTTGGAAACAAAAAACCTAAAAAAGCTAAAAAAGTAACTTGCCCTCAAGGCAGTATGTATAAACCTATGCAAACCTATTTTAAAAAACTGATAATCAAAAGTAGGTACCAAATACCGCCTAAAAAGCTAAGGTACCAAACAATGATATTTTAGCACTTACCTGTGCTGAAAATTCTTTTGACTGGACAAGAAAGTCCCTTATGTGGTTCTTGAATGTTGAAAGATCTGCTCTTGACTCAAAAAGCCCATTCACAAATTTTGTAACCTGAAAAAATGGTGTCCAATAGATGAGTGTCAAAACTGCAAAGAAAGAAAAAGACTAAATTATTCACATACCTCAGATGCAGGAATATTTGGGAAAGACGCACCCAAAAGCTTAATAGTGTACTCTCTTACAAACATCCCATTGTTTGGATATGGATAAGGAACAGTGGCTGCATCCCATAATGGCTCCGTTAATGCACCAGATTCCACCTGAAAATGTCACCATAACTATAAAAACAGGCGTCGGCATGTTCAAGGTATTTACTCATAAATGGTTCGACTCAGTTTGGATTGTATTTCAAACATTACCTAGAGTCTAATAACTGAGGCATACGACATCCTAAAGTGCTTCTATTCATTGATCATTATTTATGTAATAGTATTGTTTTGTATTCATTATTACGGCATTCAATATATAGAGAAAAGCAAACTACATAAATCCAGTCTAATATATAGTCTATACATAAATCGCATGTGGCATGTGATGTAACAACTGGTAAATATTATTAAAATAAAGTTTCAAAACCAACTTTTCAAAACTTTAACAGGAAAGTAAGTAAGAAGTTAGAGCTCAAAAGTGAGAACTAGCAAACATACCAGGCAGAATAAATGTTGCAATACTAAAACATGCAACTTGAATCCTGGTTTATGAAACGTGTCAGTCAATACAGCAAAAATTTCTTGCACAATCAGCACAAAATATGATCGATAGAATTGATTGCAAAACTCAGAGTTCTGCAAAAAACAAAAAATAATAAATACATATGCAATACATACAAAAAATTAAAACCAAATAACGAAGCCAAAGGGTCTCAAAATCATATACCTGAAAGTTCTTGAGCATCTCCAACAGAAGAATAAGCCCGGTTTCAGCAATGTTTCTCTCGGTGTGTCGAAAAGCCCACATTACAGAATCCATTACAAGTTTTAATTGCTGATGTAAAAAAAATAGATATGCATATAAAACCATTAGCTGAAAACCAGGTATAAATCATATTAACAGAATGGTCAAAAAAACAAAAAACAAACCTCCGGCGACAACAGAATTAAAGCTTGAAAACAATATGTAGCAATAGCACGAAGTAGAGAAAAAAATTTGAGGCGGTGTTCAGGGTAATCTTCAAAATTCTTGGTTATCATCTGTTAAACAAATAGCAATTAAAAAAATTGTTAAGCTGCTTTTTAAAAGCCATGCATTTGTCAAATACATAAACCAAAAGATTATAACCTCAAGAGTGCACTGGAAAACAGCCTCAAATATACGGGGAACATCATCGATCATTGCACCCTTGTACCTACATTTTATAGGCAAAGTTCAAAAAAGTTAATCAAAATGTTAGAAGGGCATGTTTGCCAATGATATCAATAAGTTGACTAGATACTTTCAATTCATTTACTTAGGAATATGGTCAGACCGTCAGATCATGTCAAACAGTCCAAAACATATCTATGATGTAACATTAGTGTGTAACACCTATTAAAGCATTTTATTCAACATACTAGAATGATCTTGAGAGAGAATAAATTTAAATTCATATTTGTTACATTGAGTTTGTTACAGTGAGTCTACAATGAAAAAAGTACACTTTTTTTACCAAAGGTGATTCAGAAGAACCCAACCCGTTCGACTGCTTACCCAAATTGACCCATCCATTTTGCCATCTATATCCATAAGTTTTGCCTCAGTGCTAACAGAGGACCACTAATGCCCATAGGTATGTGATAGCCTCAACAAGTTTAAGCACAAAAAGGTCGAAAATTCACCCAGAATGAACTGTAGTGCATAAAACCACCAAAATTACTTATTTAAAAAACTGTGGCAATTGCATAATATCCCCCTCTAAACTTGCAAAATTTCATATCTACCCAAATCATGTTTCAAGAGCATTGTACATTGAAAACTTGTATTTTGGAAACATATGCAATTTACAAGTTTAGAGGGAAATATATGCAATTCCCCCTAGGAAACTTGAGTAACATCAAAGTTATACTATCAGTAATTATCACAATCTTTTATTTAAAAGATCAAACTGTACCAAAAAGATTCTGAGTCAACCCAACCTGATCTGTTTAACCCATTACCCAGCTTAACCCACACATTTAATAATCAGCAGATAACATACTTGTTTATGATCGTAGCAAATAAAGACAAAACTTCTGATTCTCTAGCATCAGGCAAGTTTCTAGCATAGTCACCAAGCACAGGATCCATCATTGGAGGGACAAATTGCTTTCCAATTTGTGGTTGATCTTCAGCTTTATCCAAAAAAGTTTCAATGAGCTTAAGGGTTTCCCTCTTTACAGATCTGTTAAAACATAAAACTGAATTAAAAAGGTTTATCCCAACTTTAAATGCAACTCATAAAAAATATATGAAATTACCTCAAAAGCTTCACATAGGAGGTCCTAGAAGCATAAGGCCCCCCTTCAGCAATGCCAGCTGATATAAGTTCGCTGTACATTCTGTTCAATGCAATTATATATTTACTTATATGAGAGAAACGAAGATTTAAGACAAAAAATGAACCAAAAACAAACTTACTTATAAACATTAAGCATGTCCAAAAAGATAAGCGTTATCTGTGGTAAAAAATATGTTCCAAGTGCACTGGCGGCACTTGTATTTGTCTGTAAACAATGAAGGATACACAGTTAAATTTATAAATTTATAATACTAAAGCAAATTAAACACGCTATTTAGTATTGGAAACACACCTGCAATATGTTAAGCACGGTCCTAATAACATCTTGATCCTTCAAAAAATCCACATTACCACGTGCATGTCCAATAATCTCAGCCCATTTCTGCATAAACAAAAATTGTAAGCGGTGATAATCACCTACTTAAAATACATATATACTTTAACAAAAAACATGCCTGATTGGGAAGATTCATCAGCCTCTGCAAATATTCTTCCCGTTTTAATGCCTCAGATTCTGCTTGAATCATATGACCAACCTACCAATATGTTCACAAGCTATAATGCCCAGTAAAATGATGCAACTTAATAAAAAGAAATTAAAAGCTTCAAATTGGAAATCTTGGGCATACAGATTCATAAAATGAATGTATTTGGTGGGGCTCAAGGTCTGCAATAGTGGTTGGAAGAGTTGTAAGGAGCTCGGAGACAAACGGCTCATTTTCTCCAACCTGTAACCAGAGAAAAAGGTTTATAACAATTATGTATATAACTATCATATAAAAACCCATCAGAATTAATACGAAACATTTAAATTAAGATCGTAGGACGCATTGCCTGCACAATAACAAATTTGCGCTTGCATTTTTGTACAATCTTCAAAAATGTGTCACAAGCCATATCCTGAAATCGAAATTCAACCTCCAATTAGTGACTTGAATGCAGTACTTGCTAGAAGAATAAAAAATGCTACAAAGAAGAAACTTAAATGTACACAAGACGTAATAACATATACCTGAACCCCTGGATGTGTTTCATGCATGAACTCAAACAGCTTGTTTATAACAGTTTTTAGAAACTTCCAGTGGGCGCGCAAAAATCTCGGATACTGTCCAACAACATACCTGCAAGTGCACAAAAGGATAACAATAACAGCCTTGACTAAAACAGCTCAGAAGTTATTGAGACTAAAGCCGATCCATACATGATATTACTAGCGATAACAGCTTTGTTATCTTTTCCTTTTGTAATTTCACAAAGATTCAGTAGATCACGAATAACCATAACAAGAAACCTGTTTTCCTGCCAAACAAAAAGAAAACACAAATTATAATGTATCAATACAGTACATAAGATTTAAATAAATACAGTGTAGTACTCACTTCTTTAAATGAAAAACAAATGCAGGATGAACATATAACAATTTTTAAAAGATCAAAAAGTGTGGATAACCTGGTCTTCCATCATGGACCCAGAAATGGATCCTATGGCCCAGCATAGTGTGTTCAAGTTATTCCACGTCCAATCCTCACCATTCAGTTGTTTACTCAATTTCTTCAGCATCTGGTGACACCCAAATATAAAAAACATATATATTTATATTGAAAAAAGTCGCAACACTTTCATTTGAAAGCTAGATATGAAAATGGCAAGTTACACATTGAGTTCATGAAAACAGAACATAGAATAACATGATAAACAAAAGAAACACATATACCAGAACCATACCTGCTTCTCAGTATCATCATGATCAAGATGTGCTAAGTAGATAAGTGTTTCCCTCATAATCTGCAAAATTTAGTTTCTTCAGCAACAGATGATACAAACAAACAGACTAAGCAAAGTCACACTCATGAGTAGGGTCCGGGGAGGGTAAGATGAGGGAGATCCACCAAATACATAATCTTCAGTTAGTTGTGGATATCTGGTCTATTTAACACTTCTATCTTTAACATAACGAAAATACATCAGAAAATTACCTTATATTGAACAAGAACATCATTATCTTTCAAGGTTTCACGAACAATATTCCCATTTTCATCTTCCACAATCAAAACCTCTTCAGGCTTTGCCATGCGGGATATCATAAGAAGTCTTAATTTTGACATGGGCCCTGCATAAAGTTGTCGTCTTTGCAGCAATTGTGTGCCAAGACCATCACCCATACCAGGAAGCAGTGGCATCTGAATTGCAAACAAAAAAACAAAATGATGTCTTCAAAGTGCTTAAATAATGGAATCAAAGTGAAATTTTATAATGGTTAAGCGATTAACTAACTACTTGTACAGTAAAAATAGAAGGAAAAAGACATCATGCCCTACCTGCAAACCCATCATATTTGCAGTTGCCGCAGGATTATCAAGATTGTGTTTTGCCTCAAAAAGTTCTAACACTAAAGAATTCCAGTAGTCCAGGCAAACCTGTGGACAAAAAGTGAAAAATTAAACAAACTGTATCTTAGATATTATAAACAAAAAACTGAACAGCAACATACCTTGAAAACCTCTGTATCATCAACATAAGAAATGTTGATGAGATACTCAAGGCCAATCAAAAGGGAATTGATGTTTTCTTGTGAGGATTCCAGTACACGAATATGAAACTGCACGCAAAACACAATATCAGACGCTTAACTTATTAAAAGTTATAAAAGTGTATGTGTTAAGTGTTAACACAAACCTTAAACTATGTACAAATATAGAAGACTAGCTGACTACAATTAATGAACCTATTAAAACCAAAGTAGCATTGAAAAAAACATGCCTTGTAAAATGAAGTAAAAAACAATGCCAGATTCTGAATGAACGCCTGAGAGTGGAAAAAAAATAAGAAACTTAGTTGGATCAGACACAAGAAATAAACATGATAATAACACTAAGAAATAGAGTATACCTGTTCCTCGCTAGAGCCATTAGTGTATGCATTGGGTATATTTGTATTTGTTGGAAGAACAGTCTAAACATAAAACCGACAGCATTTATTACTTCAGCTCCAAAGGACTAGAATATATATATTAAGCCTTAAAATTAGACTTTCATTTACCTGGAGTTGGACCATGAATATGTTATACATCTTAACATATTGAACATCATAGAAATCCCCAAAATTAAGGGCTGCAACCTGCGCCAATATCGAAGAATTTTAATTACATCCACAGCTTCATGAAAATGCAAAAAAGTTCATTTAAAAAACCAATACCTCTGTTAAGCACTGAAGAGTCAAATTACGATATGATGGCACAGGAAAAAATTTAAGGAGTGTTTCCAGCTGCAATATATACAAATAACATCAATTTCAATTTCATGAGAATTACAACAGAAATCATTTAACAAACATAAAGATAATACACACCAGTGGAGATTCAAATATATAACCCAAAGGAATCCATGAGAGAAAAGCATGCAATGTCGCCAAAGTAGCCCTAATGAGCTCAGTTCTTTGAGATGCTGATAGAACATATAAGCATAACTCATGAATGAGTTGAAACTCGCTGTGCCCACCAAAAAATAGCACTTTAGTCCCACTATACGATATTACATACAAAAAAAAACTGAAGATATAAAATTTTACCTGTTCAAAGATTGTTTAAGCTCTTTTATTTTCTGTTGGGTCATTTCACCCCTTGAAAAATCAAACACTTCCTCACTTAAAAGCTGGAAACCAAAAATCAATACTTAACAACATAGTACTAAAGGTAAGTAATTAGCAATAACTTAAATGAAATAAGATAACTCAAACATACTTTTAGTATAGCCATGCAGTTCTCACAAATTGTTTCACTAGTTTTTGCTGCTGTAACCAGATCAGGAATGAAGCTACGCCACCTAGCAGGCCACTCATGCTTCAAAATCTGTATTAGTATTCACAAGTCAATAAATCAACCATCAAGTCAACAAAATCTAGAATAGTGCAACTTACAAAAAAACACAATAGCTGACCTGGACTAGTATAATGTTGAGTTTATTGACATACAACCTTTCTTGACGGAAAGAAGCCTCATTGCTTGAAAGCTAAAAACAGCAAAAAGATTTAAAAATTTAAGAAAAATGTGATATTGAAAATTAAAAACAGCATCAACAAAAACAAAAGCTACAGCACCCACACCTTCACAATAACATCAGATATGTAATTTTTCATTCCATCACGTTGCTCAACAGGTAAAACATTCCACCTGTACTTGATAACACCTTCAAGAACCTGTACAACAATAATATCAGAACTACGCTCGCAAGAACCTGTAACTACCATCAGAACTACGCTCGCAATGCTAGTGTACCATTTATTTCGTTTTATCGTATTTAAAACTATTTGAACATGACAAGGTTCGCCCACAAAAACCTGAGAAACAAGGAACTAATCTAGGACCTTAGATCCCTAGCTTTCATGTTTTGTGTAGTGCTCAAACAAACCTACCACTATTTGAACTACTCAAAATATAAAATATAGAGTGCAGATTCAGCCTTCATTTTTTTAGTAGCATGTATTAGAAATGGAATGCTTCAAGAACCATTAAGCTTTTTCTACAAACCTTATCTTCTAACTACCTTTTAATTCGTTCATAGTTTATTTTTCATCATTTTAATGTCACTTTGACCAAAAAAAGGTAATTTGTATTTCAAAAATACCAAGACAAGAATTCAGTGACAATTTTTTCAGCATACTAAAACAAGTTGTATTTCAAAAATACCAAGTACCAAAAAACCAGTTATCTAGGTCTATTGGAATATATAAGTACCTCTCCAGCTACAAAACTACTGAATGAAATCAATATGTGAATGCCATTCTTCCTCCAACTATCTTAACTTAAAACGTAAAAATAAACATCAAACTGAAAAATGCTACCCGTCCCAAAAGAATACAAGTCTATTCCAACATACGCAAGAGTGACAACCACAAACCTCAACCAACAACAAAACTTCAAATGCATCAATCTCCTTATGCTTAAACATAAAGCAACATCCAAAACTCACAACTAGTGCATATTGCATTACATAAGACATAAAACAATAACCTGTAAAGCAAAGAACTTGGTATTCAAGTTCTGTGTGTTTGACAAAATGTGAACCACTTGAAGCCACATGTCTGGATTATTTTGCAACTCGCGCAATATCTGATCAGCAGCAGCCCTCTGTATTGTCAAAACACAATATAATTGCAATTTAGTAAATAGCTATTAACTAAGTAAGCACTAATAACAAATATTAACCAGAACATGTTCTGCAAACATTAACCTAAAACACAAACTACAAATTTTCAAAAAAAACAAACAAACCTAATCACAAACTAATACGTACGGACAATAAGCAAAAAAGGAGCAAACCTCTTGTTTAGATCCAGTGCCATAAAAGGCAGCAACAGTAGCATCAAGTACAGCAACATCAATCGGGTGAGTTAAATCCCTAAGCTTCTCGGCCGCCATGTAAGTAATGAAAGAAGAAAAACAAACAAACCCTAGGTGGTGATTGAAACCCTAGAATGAAGAAAAAGGAGGAATTGGAGAAGAGGAAAAAGAGAGCTTTAGATTGAAGCAGAAGAGAGTGTTTGAAATTGATATAGTTCCCTCTCTTTTTATAGTATGCGTTCAACTGAGGTTTATCAGTTTAGGCTTAAATCAATCGCCATTGAAGTTGAGGTTGAAGTTGAGGGTTTTGAATGTCAAGTGAAAGAAATGTGTCTCTTGAAAACCCCCCCCTCTCTCAATTAAGTTAGGGGTTTTTTCAAGTTTCAACAAGCTACCTACTCTTTTCTCACTTTTCATTTTTTTTCGAAACTACGTGTAGTTAAGGACGGATGAGCGTAACCGAGAATCTTTGAAAATTCATAGGTCAATGGTGAAATAAAAAAAGAGTACCTATCATGTAGCGATGAGTATGGGAGCGTCTATGAGAATCCCTGAAAATCCATGGGTCAATGATGAGATAGAAAAGACGAAACTACACTTTTAGTCATTTGTGTTTATATAAGCTTTTATTCTTTATGAAACAAACGCTCTGAATGTCGAATGCTGAATGATTAATAAGCACTGAACTGAACCATTAAGAGGTAAAACAAACAACCCCTAAAAGTTTGGTTTTGTCTAAAAATATTAGTATCTATAGATCTATAATGTAATCTCGATTTATAACAAAAAGCTAGTGTAAATAGAACTTAAATATGACGATGAGTGTTATATAGATTAAATAACAAAAGAAGTGTAGCAAAATGGCTCCTTAAAAAATGAAACGCGTACACTTTATTCTTGAGTATATTTAATGACATAAAAGAAAGGAAATGGGAGGAAAGAAAAATTTGGTTGTGTTCCTGAGTTTCAATAAAGGAAGGAAAGAAGGGAAATAAAATAAGTTGTGTTCTCAAGACTCGAGTTTAGTTAAAGGAATGAAAAGAAAAAGAAAAGAAGAGAGGAAGAGGAAATTGTGTCGTTCAAAAATGGAAGGAAATGAAGATAATAGAAATGAAGACAAAAGGAATGAAAGGATTCCCTTCACTTTTTTTCCTTCGTTTGGTGAACTTGGGAACACAACGCTACAGCCTTGAGCCTTCCATCGTTAAAGTCCAATCTCTAGTATTTGACTTAAAGTCATCCTCAACTTCCTTCGACTCATCACTAACATCTGATCAAAGTTCTAAACTCAATGATGGCAACTAAACACGAGGGTTGCGCTTGTTGGGAAACTTAACCCAACACCTTACGACACAAGCTAACGACAACAATGCACCACATGTGTCTTTGTTCCTAAAGTACTCCTCTATTTCAATAGGATACACGACCTGCCAAGGCCTGGTAAGGTTCTTCTTTTTGCACCGAATTAAACCACATGCTCCACCGCTTGTGCAAACCCCCATCAATTCCTTTGAGTTCATTCTTGTGAATGTACTCCCAGGTGGGATACTTAACGTGTTAGCTACAACACTGCACGGGTCGATACGTGTAGCGGTTAGTATCCATCACTTACTGATAAGACTACTAGGGTATCTAATCCCATTTGCTCCCCTAGTTTTCGTCTCTTAGTATCGACCTAGTAGAGTGATTTCGTCGTTGTTGTTTTCAAATCACTACGCATTTCACCTATCCGCTGGAAATTCCCTCTGCCCCTACCATACTCCAACGTGGTAGTTTCCAGTGCATGTTCATACTTGAGCCTTAGGATTTGACAATGGACTTCAAAAGTTAGCACGATAACTCTTGCATTCTCTATATTACCGTGGCTGTTGGCACAAAGTTAGTCGATGCTTATTCCCTGGATGCTCATTTTAATGAAGTATCTTGTTCCTCATCTCAACCACATGGGTTAGGATCATTCGCTATAAACTTTTATTACAATACATATTATATTATATTGTACTATATTGTACTATATTGTATTATATTGTATTATATTGTATTATATTGTATTATATTACATTACATTACATTACATTACATTACATTACATTACATTACATTACATTACATTACATTACATTACATTACATTACATTACATTACATACACACGTATATATATATATGAAAATTCTTTATATATTAATAAAGGACACAAAAGAAGCACTATTATTTGTGGGTATTTAGTTTGACCACAAGTGTGACACCTCATCCGGCGGCGGAAACGTCGGGTTGTCATTGAAATTGGATATCAATAGTAAACAAAGCATATGGTAATTATTTATTAAGTCTAATAATGATTAATAAGTTTGGAACATGAGTCTTAAATGGAAACGACAAAAGGTAGTAAAACTGAAACAATACATGCAATTGTCTTACTTAATTTAACTAGGTCCAATGCAATCCTATGTCTTGGCAAAAGCAGCAAAACTATATCAAGAACCACCTGAAATATGTGAAAATAAAGTTAGCTATTGAAAGCTAGTGAGTAAAACCACTGATGCGTGCAATATATATATAAAATAAACACCTAAAAACTGTGACACCCCACCCGGTGGCGGAAACACCGGGTTGTCAAGTGGATTGGATATCAAAAGTACAAAGCACATGGCATCTAAGAAGTATATTTTAGTATTATTAAGCATTTAATGTTGTGACGTAACAAGAAATAAATAGTCTTAAAACAGTAATTATATCCGAAAACAGAAACGTCATTGTTTATTATTTTCTAGGTCCATAGCATCCTACGTGTCACGCAAACGAAACGACTTCAAATACCACCTGAAATATGAGTAAAATAAGTTAGCTACGGGAATAGCTAGTGAGTAAAAACACAGTAAATAATACATAGTATAAAATCCGAGATCAATGTAAATATGTTGCGCAAGCTCATGTGTATAGCAATTTCGTTATATTACTCAACCATGACCAATAGAATCACATAGAAACAAGAACCATTGACCCCGCAGGGTAACCTTTAGCAACAAGCCATGAAAACCACTCATGTTACAATTAATGATAACTGTTATTGAACCGTCATTTAACCGTCTCGATGTGTAAGTTGATATAATGATAAATATACATAAATCCCGCGTTAAGTTTGTTTACATTTTGTGTCGTTTCGGTTACGTTTATATATCATTTTTGGCACAACTAATGTTTTTGTGTTTCGTAGGTCCCATGTTGATAAAGAAACGAAAAGATCGTGAAAAATCGAATCCGTAGGCGAAAACGGGACGCGAAACGGAGTTACGAGCGAGCCGGTACGTGAAAACGAAGAAAGTTTGGGCTTTTTTGGGCCCGGTTCGCTATATAAACATATCATATGAAACCCTAGCCTCCCATGCTCGACTAAGGGACGAATTTCAGCAGATTTCAAGGGTTTTTGAGCTTAGTAAGACGGAAACAAAGTGCTAGAAGCAGATTGGATCGTGGATTGCTTCTCGGTTTAATCGGGTTTCATTGTTTCTTCACTTTTGTCTTTATTACTACCATGTTTGCTACTTCTAAACTTGTGTTTTTATTAGTGAATATGATTGTTGGCTAAACTTATTGAATCACCTAGGCCAATGATAACTTAGTTACTCGTTTTTGCATGTTTGTTGGATTGGTTTTGACGTTGGTTCAATTTATGACTTAGTAAAGTGTTTTGTTTGATTGATTGATGCTTGAATATATGTTTGGTTTGGTTTGAATTGATTAAATTGTTCCATTTAATTCTTGATGAATGTCTTTCATATAATAGAATTAAATTAGGTTACGGACTGTGTGTTAGTAACTAGTTTATGGTTTAGGTGCACTAAAACCATAGGAATAATTGGTTGTGTCAAAGTAATAAGAATGTGTAGCTAAAATTGGATCCGTGAGGTGAGGGTTTAACGAGTATGTCTATGTGATTAATTAACTAGGTTCATATCTGTGAAGAATGGTCTAGGTTTAGTTTAATTACATTGTTTACTTGTGTTAATTAAATCATATAAGATTACCTTAGTTTATTATACTGTGAGGTAGATAGACGCTATAGGTACTAAGTCATAAACTTCGGGTAACTGTGAGGAAGTCCGATAATTAAACTGGTTCAACTATTACCTTGATAAAAACCCGTAGGTTTCTTCTCGAGAAGGGTCGAGGGTCTTATTGGTGTTTGGGTCAAGCGAGTATCTTACGATCCCAGTCCAACGTCTAAGCATTTTCCAACAAACTAGTAATTCGAGTAACTAGGGAGTCAGGTCTAGGTGGTTTATCTCTTCTCATCTGATTTTACTTCGTTTTTCGTGTCAGTTTCTATATTTATTAAGTTTCCAGTTTTAGTAACTTTCTATTTTTAGCAGGTTACTATTTTTAGCAATAAAACCCCCCCTTTTAAATAATCTTTCTTTTAAGTCGTGTCTAGTCAGTCGAGTCTCTATTAGTTAATTTAGCGTGGTATATAGAGTCTGTGGGTCGACACCCGGACTTACGTTTCACCGTACTGCATTCGACCGGTCCACTGCCGGTTGTGTGTAGTTTAGTAGTGTCACACCCCCAAAATCCACTAACGGAGTTTTACCGTTAAGTGTGTGACAAACCAGGATCTCAGTCATTAGTTACACCAAACGACACTATATGAATTTAAAACATACATGTCTCATTACACCCCCAAAATCCACTAACGGAGTTTTACCGTTAAGTGTGTGACAAACCAGGATCTCAGTCATTAGTTACACCAAACGACACTATATGAATTTAAAACATACGTGTCTCATTAAATGAGAAAATTTTAATACAGAGTTAACGTTTAAAAGTTTGCGGAAGCGTAATCGAAATGTAATGTCAAAATATTAAATGTAAACTAAATGCGCAGAACACGCGCCCAACACGAGATACACAGTCTAAATAGTCATTAAACTCAAAACATGATTTTTAATGCAAGAAAGTGTTTAAATGAAAAGCCGTGACTCCATGCCATGTCCTAGGTGTGTGGTACCCCAATGACCTGTAAAAGTGAAAGGCTAACAAGTGTCAACACGACGTGTTAAAGGTAAGTACTGTGAAATTCGATTTTACACCGCACCCGTCACCACATCACTCACCGCACAGCTCAACACCTAGCAGTCCTAGGTTCACAATGGCTGATAATCGCACTGTGCACGAGCAAGCCGTCGATGGTTTCACCGGGAACCGTTCATCTATCACAGTGCCTGCGATTGATAACCCTAACTCTTGGCAGATCCCATCCTACATCATGACCGCCATCACAAATAGTCAGTTCCATGGGCGGGATGATGAGGACGCACCTGCACACTTATCACGCCTCACGCGAATAGTGAGCACTTTCAAACTCCAGGGTGCGTCCGATGATGCGATCTACCTCCATCTGTTCCCCTTTTCTTTGGCGGATCGGGCACTCATTTGGCTCGATTCGCAAGCTGCTGGGACGTTCACGACGTGGGCGGAACTTCGTTCAGCTTTCCTGAACAAGTACTTCCCACCTGCTAAGGCATCTCGCCTTCGTGATCAGATCCATTCGTTCCGCATGGAACATGATGAGCCCTATTACCAAGCTCGGGAGCGATTCCAAAACTTGTTATCTCGCTGCTCCCAGCATGGGCTCACACCTTGGGCCCTGGTTGAAAAGTTTTATAATGGGCTGACTTATGAGGTTAGGTCTAGGTTCGATACGTCTGCGGGGGGCACTTAATGGGTAAAATGAATGTGACACAATGTAACGAGCTTTTTGAAAGTTTTGCCCAAGCTGAACATGAGCAGCAGTCCACTAACAGGAATTCCAGTCCTGTCACTAGTACACCCTCTTCCACTCGGGGTGTGCACCATGTTAGCATGGAAACTAGTGTGGCTGCTGCGTTAGGAAACCTAACCCGTGAGGTGAAGGAGCTTAGGTCGAAAGAAGAGAAGTGTGAGCTATGTCGGGAAGGGCATGGTACGTCCGAGTGTCCTTTGATGTCGAGAGAGGAGCAGGTTGAGTTTGTGGCCAATCAGAGTAGGTTCCCTAATTCTAGTAATGGTAATTCAAATTGGAACCGTAACTCAAACTTTAATAACAACTCGAATTGGCGTTCGTCAGGTGCCCCACCTGGTTATCAATCTAACCATAATAACAATAATAATCAGGGGGCAGGTAGTTCTTTTAATGGAAATGGTAGTGAACAGGCTAGTGGACAGGGGTCTAGTGATAGCATACATAGGATTGAACAGATGCTAGTTCAGTTAGTCGCTAGGGATAAGATTACCGAGGAAACCCTAGCAAAACATGAGCTTCAATTACAGAACCAACATGCTATCATATTAGATATCCAGAGAGCTGTAGGAGAGTTAATTAAGCAGTCACCTGCCCAGAGGCCACAGGGCCAGTTCTCTGGATCCACTCAAACGAACCCATCGGCTCAGTTGAATGCGATCTCAACCCGTAGTGGTAGAGTATTAGAGCCTATTAGGAAGAAGGTGTCGTTTAGTGAGCCATTAGTGAGTGAGAAGGTAGTTAGTGATGATGATGAGGAAGTTGATGAGGAATTGGTTTTAGAGGGTCCGGGTAGTGATCAGGATCAGTTTAGTAAACCAAAACCCGTGAGCGACCCTGAGTTAGAGTTAAGTGTGGGGAGGAAGCCGGTGGATGTTAGACCCTCCCCTGTGATTGATCATGCTAGAGTGCCATATCCCGCTCGTTTGAAGCAGCAGAAGTATACACGGGATTATGGCCACTTTTTAGATCTATTTAAGCAATTGAAGATCAATTTGCCATTTATAGAAGTTCTCCAGCATATGCCTAAGTATGCTAAGTTCTTAAAGGACATCCTTAAGAACAAATGCAAGCTTGGAGAACTATCTTCTGTCCCATTGAGTGGCGAGTGCTCGGCAGTACTCACGAATACACTGCCCGAAAAGCTATCTGATCCAGGAGTCTTCACGATTCCTTGTCTTTTCGGCAGTAACACTGCGAGCACTACTTTAGCTGACCTAGGCGCTAGTATAAATCTCATGCCGTATTCCTTATACGAGAAGCTAGGTTTAGGTGATCTTACACCCACTCGTATGTCTTTGTCGTTAGCAGATCGTTCTGTGATCTATCCACGGGGAATTGTGGAGAATCTTTTAGTGAAAGTCGATAAGTTTGTTTTCCCCGTGGATTTCATTGTTCTTAATATGGAGGCTGACGCCAAAGTCCCCATTATCCTCGGTCGTCCCTTCCTGCGAACTGCTCGTGCTCTGATCGATGTCTTCAACGGTCAGATCACTCTGCAAGTAGGAGACGAAACTGCTGTTTTCAAAATTCCTGATCCGTTGATCGAAACTAAGCGCTGGGATAATAGGGTTCAGGTAATTAATGGAGAGGATAGGTGGGAAAAGGCAGGGACGATAGCGAGTTTTTTAGTGAGTACTGGGCCAGTGTTAAGCGGATGCTTAGAGCTAAGTGTGGGGATCCTAGCAGGTTTGAGGATACCCCAGATGATGCAGGTTGAGCCATAGGATTGAGTGATGGTTTGTAGAGTTTGTATAAGTGTCTTCTATCGAGTCAGTTTTATTTTTATTTAGTTTTTATTAAATTTTATTTTTATTTTATTTTAGTTTTGTCGAGTCAGTTTTACGCTCGGGTATTCTTTTGTTTGTTTTTGCAGGTTTAAATCATTCTCACCCGTACTCTATCTCCATTCGGGTGAGTTTGTATTTGTGAAGACGAAGATGGAGCTCGAGAGTGTCGGTGAAGCTCGATCGCGACCGAAATGCTATACGATCGGAGCCGAATTTGGAATGAAGACTTGGAGCATACGCGTTCGGCATATTACCAGCTAAGTCTTTTCCAATTCACCTTTTTAATTTGTTTATTTATGCATTTTATTTTTATTTTTAGCTGTTTTCTATTTCTACATTAGGGACAATGTAGAACTTAAGTGTGGGGATGAGAAATAGTCATTTCTGAGTCTTAGGTTTGTTTAGTTGTTTGTTTTGAGTCATACAGTGTCATAAAAAATAAAAAAATTGAAAAAAATCGAAAAATGTCTTTGTTTGAGTTGTGCACGTTAATAGAAAATGATAGTGAACTAATTTTGGTTTTCAAATGAGTTGTGGTTTCTAAAACAAAGATGAATTTGGATAAACATTTGGTAACCCAATTAGTTGAGATAGTTTCCCTAAGTGTACTAATAGAAAGTTAATTGTTGTGAATCTCGTGGGTCATCATCTTAGGAGGAATAGAAAGGCCTTAACTAAATTAAATTAGGCACCATTGTAGGCTTTAGAACTTAAATAGGTTAAGGGGTAGTGCCATTTTAGGATTTATAACACACTTCTTGTGAAAGAAGTGGCGCATCCGCAAAATCAAATGTCCACCGGGTATAGTACTGAAAAGCGCTCAAAGTAGCTGCTAAATAAAAGAGCTCAAAGAGCCAATTCAAATGAAAAAAAAAAAAGAAAAAAAATGAAAATATAAGGCAAGTGATCCAAGACCTCTTGTGCTCTACCTCCGGGATAGCGACTTGGATACGACACCCCTAGGTGAGGTGATCTTGTTTTATGAAAAAAAAAGAAGAGAATAACAGTTTATACCCACAAAATTCATCCATCAAAATCCACCCTAATATGGCACTAGTTCTTAGCTTAGTTAAGTTTTTAGGTTATTTTGGTAGGAAAACCTTTTTGGTTTATCCTGTGCCTCGTCAAGCAACACTTAATCGGGCTAACTTATTTTTCCTCTGTGTGAGACCTCATAGATAAATGATTTAATTAAATTTAAATTAAACATAAGGGGAAATTTAATTGGCTAGTGTTAGGGTGTTTAATTAAACACACTGTTGTTTATCTGGATTCGGTTCTTGTTTGAGAAACTGTAACGAAATGTTGAATGCTTTAGTTAGTTGTGATTCTATGTGCATGCTTTTTCAGGGACGAAAAAGGTTAAGTGTGGGGATATTTGATATAATGATAAATATACATAAATCCCGCGTTAAGTTTGTTTACATTTGTGTCGTTTCGGTTACGTTTATATATCATTTTTGGCACAACTAATGTTTTTGTGTTTCGTAGGTCCCATGTTGATAAAGAAATGGAAAGATCGTGAAAAATCGAATCCGTAGGCGAAAACGGGACGCGAAACGGAGTTACGAGTGAGCCGGTACGTGAAAACGAAGAAAGTTTGGGCTTTTTTGGGCCCGGTTCGCTATATAAACATATCATATGAAACCCTAGCGATCATATAGCGAACCGGGCCTAGAAAAGCCCAAACTTTCTTCGTTTTCGCGTACCGGCTCGCTCGTAACTCTGTTTCGCGTCCCGTTTTCGCCTACGGATCCGATTTTTCACGATCTTTCCGTTTCTTTATCAACATGGGACCTACGAAACACAAAAACATTAGTTGTGCCAAAAATGATATATAAACGTAACCGAAACGACACAAATGTAAACAAACTTAACGCGGGATTTATGTATATTTATCATTATATCAAATATCCTCACACTTAACCTTTTTCGTCCCTGAAAAAGCATGCACATAGAATCACACTAATTAAGGATTCAACATTTCGTTACAATTTTTAAACAAGAAACAAATCAGATAAACATCGGTACGTTTAATTTAAACACCCTAACACTAGCCAATTAAGTTTCCCCTTATGTTTAATTTAAATTTAATTAAATCATTTATCTACAAGGTCTCACACAAAGGAAAAATAAGTTAGCCCGATTATTGTTGCTTAACGAGGCACCGGATAAACCACAAAGGTTTTCCTACCAAAATAACCTAAAGAACTTAACTAAGCTAAAGACTAGTGCCATATTAGGGTGGATTTTGATGGATGAATTTTGTGGGTATAGACTGTTTATTCATTTTTTTTCATAAAACAAGATCACCTCACCCAGAGGTGTCGTATCCAAGTCGTTATCCCGGAGGTAGAGCACATGAGGTCTTGGATCACTTGTCTTATATTTTTCATTTCTTTTTTTCTTTTTTTTTTCATTTGAATTGGCTCTTTGAGCTCTTTTATTTAGCAGCTACTTTGAGCGCTTTTCAGTACTATACCCGGTGGATATTTTATTTGCGGATGCGCCACTTCTTTTACAAGAAGTGTGTTATAAATCCTAAAATGGCACTACCCCTTAACTTCTTCAAAAGCCTATAATGGTGCCTAATTTAATTTAGTTAAGGCCTTCTTATTCCTCCAAGATGATGACCCACGAGATTCACGACAATTACTTTTCAATTAAAAACACTTAGGGAAACTATCTCAGCTAATTGGGTTACCAAAAGTTTATCCAAATTCATCTTTGTTTTAAAAACCACAACTCATTTGAAAGCCAAAATCAATTTCCTATCATTTTCTATTAACGTGCACAACTCAAACAAAGACATTTTTCGATTTTTTCAACTTTTTTTTTGGATTTTTTTAAGACTCTATAAGACTCAAAACAAACAACTAAGACTCAGAAATGACTATTTCACATCCCCACACTTAAGTTTTACATTGTCCCTAATGTAGAGATAGAAAACATCTAAAAATAAAATAAAAATGCAAAAATAAATAAATAAATAAATAAATAATAAAAAAAGAAGAAAAAGAAAAATAAAACAAAATAAAAGAGATAGAAAGGTGAATTGGAAAAGACTTAGCTGGTATTTTGCAGAACGCATATGCTCAAAGTCTTTGTTCCAATCTTCAGCTTCGATCGTATAGCATTTCGGTCGCGATCGAGCTTCCACCGACTCTCTCGAGCTCCTCCTTCATCTTCACAAATACAAACTCACCCGAATGGAGATTGAGTACGGGTGAGAATGATTTTTAAACCTGCAAAAATAAAACAAAATACCCAAGCATAAAACTGACTCGACACAACTAAATGACAAATAAAAAAATAATAAAATAAAATAAAATAAAATGAAAGATAAATAACTAAACTCTACAAACTATATAAACCAATGAAAAACCTCCCCACACTTGAACTTAATCAGGAGGTTTCTCTTTGATCTGGACCCTATCTAACTCGTTCAATTCCACTCGGTCCACAAAAACGTTTAGAAAGTCAGAAGCAGAATTGAAAATAATTTTGAAAATAAAGTTAAAAGCTTCAAACGGGTCAGACCACCAAAATTTGTACTTACCTGGCATGACCCGAATGCGCTGCATGTATCGTGAAGATTGTTCGTTCTTAAACTTCAACGACTTCTTCCTCCCTGTAGACCATCTTCTACCCTGCAAAAGGTTTCGGTTCACAGGCTTCTTTCTTGCTTCCTCCCGAGGTTTTGAGGATTCCTCATCATTTACTTCTTCCTCAGGCTCATTCAGCTTTTGACTCATCCCTACACTTGGCGTTTGATTGTATACAAGGTCTTCAAGAATCTTCAAATCGCCAAGTGGGTCAAATTCCACTTCCTCACAAATAGGCAGGTCCATCAGTTCATTAGCAAACTCATCCTCTCAGGATGGGACTGGTACCTCCTTCACAACTCCCTCATGCTCAAATTTAACTTGTAATTCCTGCACACCATCATTCTCAACAAACAAACATGAAAAATTAGATGAACCCGATGACTCGAGTTCATCCTCAATTAAGTCAACTGATGCAGGAATATTGAAATCAAAAGACTCAGATTGGAGTTCGGAAAACTTACCTGACTCAGGATCATGATGCATATCTTCACAATTGAATTCCCACTCATCTTCATCATCACTAGACGAATCATCTTGGACGGAAAAATCATAAATTCCGGCAGGTGGTAAATCCTCATCATCTTTAACCACATATCTCTCCATGATTTCTGGCTGTTTAGGTACAACTGGTTGAACTATCTTGTATTTCAAAATCTCCTCCGTAAGGAATCCATAAAGCTCTAGGAGATTCGATTTATCCTCTGGAGTACACTCATTCCAGCGATTCAAAATCATGTCCTGCAGTCCTGCACCATCGCAAATTTATCCCTGAGTTTTTCTTCCTCCTTTCTTCTCTTTCGAATCCTCTCTAGCTCCTCTGAATACCTTATTTGAGCTATCCTACATGTCATCTTCTCCTCATTAGTCATATCATCCCAACGCGTAGCAAATAACCGATTGATCAGCTTTATATCTCTTGTTAGGGTTTCCTCAGAAATTGGTCCCTGCATCACATCCATCTCAAAAGAAAATAAACAAATAAATAAAACTGATAAACTGAAACTTGCACAACACAAATACAAAAACAAAACAAAATCTAAACACTAACTAGACTTAAAATCAAATATAAATAAAAACTAGACCCCTATGACTCAAACAAAACAAAATACGGCACGTGTATAGCAAGTAAAATCTCAACAAAGTTAATTAACGCAATTACCAAGAGTCCCCGGCAACGACGCCAAAAACTTGATGCGTGAAATATATATATAAAATAAACACCTAAAAACACCTAGTTTTAAATTTATAAAAACCTAGAAGAACTACTAAATCACACACAACCGGCAGTGGACCGGTCGAATGTAATATAGTGAAACGTAAGTCCGGGTGTCGACCCACAGACTCTATATACTACGCTAAATTAACTAACTAAGACTCAACTGACATGACACGAACTTTAATTAGAAAGATTATTTGGAAGGGGGTTTACTGCTAAAAATAGAAAGTTAATAAAAATGGAAACTTTCTAAAAATAGTAACTTACTAATAATAGAAACTGACGAGATTAAAGACGGATGTAAAACAGAAGAATGGAGACAAACCACCTAGGCTAGAATCATCATTAACTTCAGTTATCGCTCACGTTGGACTAATGGTTATGGAACCGGGATCTAAACGTATTCACTTAAAGGCAACCCTAATTAAGACCCTCGACCCTTTTCGAGAAGAAACCTAAAGGGTTACTATCAAGTTATTAGCACACCGGTTATGGGATTAAGTTTCCTCACAGTTACCTAATCATATTACGCTTAATTGACCTACGCTAAAGATCTATCTCACGATACAATCCTTAAAGCCATTTAAACCCAACCATTTGATTCAACAGACAAAGTTAATAAATAATACTAAGCCGGAATTTTCACAAAAACCTAAACCTAGCAAATTAATCAACCAAGACTTGTTAATAACCTATCACCTCACGGATATCTAGGTTAGCTACATATTATTATCGATTTCACAAATATATTTAATCCTATGGTTTTATTGCAAATCAACCATAATTAATCACAACGTAAGTTAATGACTAAAACGAATCCTATTACGTGACATAGACAATCACCAAGAACACGTGGATTAAAAATACCAATTCTATCAATTCAAACATATATAATGCATCAAACAATTATAAAGATTCAAACTTTAATTAAACGTAAACCATAAACCAAAAGTTAATCCAACACAAGTTCAAAACAAAGTTAACGAATCATCACAACGCCTAGGTAATTCTAAAAAGGTTTAGCTAAGCATAATCAACATGAAAAACACAAGTTTAAACATAATTGACATGATAGAAAAAAGAAGAAAACAATAGATCGAAAGAACCCGGAACGTCTAGATGAATATCTTCAATCCCGTGCTCTCCCGTAGCTTCGTTTTCGTCTCTCTAGCCTTAAAAACTCTTATTTTTCGTCCAAAACCGTCCCCTAGGGTTTCTTGGAGGCTAGGGTTTCATAAGGAGTGTTTATATATCGAACCGGGCCTAGAAAAGCCCAAACTTTCTTCGTTTTCGCGTACCGGCTCGCTCGTAACTCCGTTTCGCGTCCTGTTTTCGCCTACGGATCCGATTTTTCACGATCTTTCCGTTTCTTTATCAACATGGGACCTAAGAAACATAAAAACATTAGTTGTGTCAAAATTGCTATAAAACCGTATTGAAACAACTAAAAACGTAAACAAACACAACTAGGGATTTATGTATATTTATCACTTTATCAACCACACTTTGTAAATAATAGTATGGAAATCCGAGATCATCATAATATGTTGCGCAAGCTTATGTGTATAGTCATTTCGTAAATAATACTCAACCATGACCATAGAAACGTACATAGAAACATCAACCATACACCCCGCATGGTAACCTTTAGCAACAAGTCATGAGGAACCACTCATGTTACAATTAGTGATAACTGTCATTTAACCGTCTCGATGTATAAGTTATCAAAAATTGTTTTAGCATCGAAGGGACATAGTAGCATAGCAACAAGCACAAACAATAGCAACTAGTAACCATTGTATAAAATCAAACATATAAAATAGTCGGGTTTAAATCACCTATCGTTGTTGTAAAGTGTAGGTGAGTTTGTCAGACCATTAGCGTTAACATTATACCGGTGGAAATTACATAGCAATAAACTACTTTAAACTACCACATAAGATTGCATCTTGTCGCGAGTCAAGACTAGCACATTTTTGACCTTTTTTAGAAAACAGATTGGAAAATGGAAAAACACAGTATAGTAAAAGAACACATATTTCAGCCCCAAAACGTAAAAGTAAAAAGGGAAGTGAGTTTACTCACCTTGTAATACAAAGATAATAGTAACACTAGAATTGCAACTAGAGAGAACCGAAGATTGCTCAAATATTAGAATCACCTAATTAATTGTGAAAACCTAATTTAGAAACGAAACAAATAGTATAGCAACTAGAATCAAGAACTAGAAATCTAGGGTTCGAATTTGGGAATCAGGGTGTTCGATAAACGATTTAAAAATATATAATTTATTTAATCGTTACGATGGAGAATAATAATAATAACATTTTTTGATAAACGACAGCATTTCAAATAATATATATTTACAAATATTTATATAATGTCCAAGAGCACTTTCTATATTTTCTTTAGAAACACTTTATAATTTTTACCATAATAAAGATCCATAAAAAGTCCTATTTGTACAAACTATTATTTATATAACTTTGTATATGTTTATAACTATTAAAATGCATCTTTAAACATATTAACATGTTTGTAATAATAAATTGGCAAATTGGCATAAAATAATCCCAACTAACACATATTGGCTGAAAATAATCTCAGCTCAGTTTATTCCCTTCAGTGGTCCGTCGTTAAGTGCACTTAACGGCCGTTAACTTTTTTTTATATTTTTTTCGAATTTCAAACCGATATTTTAGGAATTTTGATCGAGAGAAGAATACGATTTAGTTTGATGTAAACCTTACCTCCAACTGTTGCTTCAAATGTTTTAATTTTGACATCCGGTTGAAGCACCGTTAGGGTTTAAACACCCTATTGAAGACCGTTTTGTCGTTTGGAACACCGATTCGTGATACGGTTTACATCAACTGAATCGTATCCTCCTCCCGATCAATATCCATAAAACGTTGTTTTGAAATTCGAAAAAAAAAGTTAACGGCCGTTAAGTGCACTTAACGGCGAACCACTGGAGGCCAAAAAAGTTGGATTTGGGACCATTGGAGGGAATAAACTGAGTTGGGATTATTCTCGACTAATAGGTGTTAGTTGGGATTATTTTAAGCCAATTTGCCTAATAAATATTATAAGACTAAGTTAGATAAAATCATGTTTTACCTATATTTTATAAGATCTTTGCAATTTCATAAAACATATAATATGGTATTAATATTAGGTTTAATATAAATGGTAACAATGTTTAATAAGAAGGTTAAACAAAAAGATTTAAAAAAATGGATCCATGTCCCTGGTTTCGAACCAGGGACCTCCTGGTTATAACCAAATGACTTATCCAGCCGCACCAAATGGACTTTTTGATTGAAAATGGATCATAAATGGTTCTAACGTGTTTTAAATAAAAACCTCAAATTCCTATAAACCCTAGATCACAAATTCACAATTACATCACATTGAAACAATGAAATGAGGAATTGATTAAGGGCTTTTAATCAGGGCATGATAAGGATCATTTTAACATAAAATACTTACTTGATTTCGAACGAATTAGAAGGAAGAACAACGATGAACAAGGACGGTTGGAGGTGAAATCAAAATGGTATGCGGAGGTTGTTAGAATTTGGTTCCTCTTGCAAAAACACTCCTTGTGATGCAACAATGGAAAGTCCTAAAACAATTTTGAATTAAATTGATGTTTAGATGGTGATTGAAGATGGAACAAAGTCGAGTAAAAGGTGGATCACTTTCAGATCAAAATGGTATACAGAGGTTGTTACAATTTGATTCCTCTTGCAAAAACACTCCTTGTGATGCAACAATGGAAAGTCCTAAAACAATTTTGAATTAAATTGATGTTTAGATGATGATTGAAGATGGAACAGAGTCGAGTAAAAGGTGGATCACTTTACAAATTATTGAAGAAGCTGTCATAGCCTATTTCACCTATTGATCTCTTAGTGGATAAGGGAATGCAACTGAATTTAGTTTTGAATTGAGATTTCAGGGAGCAATTGCGAGCAAAGGAGAGTGAATGTGACGAATGAATTGGATTATTATGACCAATAGCGATACAAACGGGTTCGAGTTTGAAGACAAGTTAATTGGATTAATTTGATGATTAATTCGTTGATTAAAGACCAATTAATTACTACCAATCGATTCAAAACGCCGAGGTGATCCTTTTCTTTAATTCAATTTACTATTTTGGTACGTTTTGGGTCGATTGAGGAAATGGGTTTTAATGGCCGATCATTAAAATGGTTTTAGCACTTTGATTAGATCGATTATAGGTAATTAAGAATGGTAGTGGGTCGAGACTTGTGTCTAGATGTTTTATATAGATTGGATTGAGTTAAAAGGCCCAAAATCGCATGTGATGAAGTCGTCGGAAAAACAGAACATTCCGGCCAAATGGCCGGAATTGCAAACCACCGGAAACACAGGATCAATTGGGTTTGGGGGGCTAGGTTTTAACTTTAACACAATAAGTCCCTGTAGTTTTGAGTTGTTAACTAAATATGCTTTAAACTTTATTATAAGTTTTAAATTTGATAGTTTTGGCCCAAAGTTAGTTAAATACTTACTTTAACTAACTAACTTAACCGAGTTGAAACATAACGTTTATATAATTGACGTTTTTATATTTTTAGCTCGTTTTTTTACGTTGGAAGGTTATTTTGAGACTTTAATAGTTCTTATATTTATTAAATCTCTTTCATAATATATATATATATATATTGGATATATAATTTACTATGATTAGTAATTAATTAATATTCACTGGTTAATAATTCGGTCGATAGATATTAAAGACGAGACATAACGTAACGCTCAACATATATATATATATATATATATATATATTAATAACAACGCATTACATTTAAAAGAAAAATAAATATGAATACATTAAAGATAGATAACATCGGGTTCGAGTTGGGCATTCGGGTTCGGGTTTGGGGAAGATGTCACAGTCTCCCCTCCTTAAAGAAATTTCGTCCCGAAAGTTGCTCACACCAAAGTAGAAGATGAAATGAAAAGATGCGATTATTTAGCTTTCCATTATAAATGTACTTACGTTATTTAGTTTTTCTGATTTAAACAAGAATACGTTAGTCTCGAGGAGTTGAATAGAATACACCAACTTCAGCATTGGATGATGATGATAACAAATGGTAACATGCGAAAACAATGGTTAAACTTTTATTTCTATGTGATAAGAATTGATTTATGATTTATGCATATGTTCAAATGGTAATAGGTTTGTTATTTTAGATCATCTTAGAATATATACAGTTTATCTTACTCGATGATGTACGTAAGACATGTTGTGTTTTAAGTAGAGAGTTTATGCGTAAGACATTGTTGTGTTTGGATGAGTTTATAGAAACACGATGTATAGAATTTCATTAGTGGTTATTTATACAAATGAAATATATTAGTTCAATGAACTTAGGAATAGTTGTGTGTTGAGTTCACGTTAAGTTTTGGAAAACAAATTTATGAATAGCATCATTTAATGGTGGATTAGAAGTTGGATTAGAATCTTTTGATTAGATGAGTAGTTTAGATAACATTTGAGTATTGAGATCAAGTTGAGATAATCTCAACTGTATTTTCCTTACAACGGTTTAAATTTTTAATTATTTTTCCTACAATTGCCCCTCGTTTAAGAAACACATCGTCGTTAAACTTTTTTTGAATTTCAAGCTAATGTTTTACGGATTTTTATCAGGAGAGAGATACGAATCGATTGATGTAAATTTACATTGAAATGGTGCTCCAAACAATGAAATGGTTTTACGAAATGTTAACTTACACTATTTGAAGCACCATTTCATCATTTAGAGCATCGGTTCAAGGTAAGTTTTACATCATTGACTTGTAACCTCCTCCCAATTAAAAGGCCTAAAACATCAGTTTGAAGTTTGAAAAAAACTTAACGTCGTTATGTTTTTTTAACACAAGACCATTGTAGGAAAAATAGTTAAAGTTGGGAACGCTATAGAGAAAAACGAAATTAAGATTATTTTCGGCCAACAGGTCGCAATAGAGATTATTTAAGGCCAATTGTCTTTCTCATAAATACGTTACAACAAAAGAGTCATAAATAACAAAAAAAACTTTGATTATTTTATTAAAACTGTGAGAAAATGCATAGAAAAAACCATTATACCCAATGTTTCACTTCCAACACGATGAAACAAAGGAGTTCTGAAAAATTTCAATATCTTTATGTGAAAACTTGTTCTTAACTTTAAAAATATAAAATATATATAACAAAGGTTTTGATATTTCTTTCATCATGTAAACTTTTTGTATGAATGAGATTAAAACTTTGGAGCCTTATTTGCTACCTTACATATCGCAAAATGGGCTTGAAGGTTGTTTTCATTATGGTTGAGAACACACTGCTATTAGAGGATATAAATTAGTTATATTTGAAATAGATTTGTTATTATTTGTCACTATCTCTTCCTTATTTTATGATGTACTCATGACCTATCTAAGTGGTTGTTAATAAATGAGAATTCATGAAAAATTAGATATCATAAACACTTTTATGATATCAGAGCCTAAAAACCCAAAACCCTAAAAACTCATTATCTCTTCCAGCAATCTTACGATCGGCAACCACCCACTTTTCCACCAATTACATATCTTTATCACAGCAAACCTTCTTGAGTTTGTTTAATTCTTTTTTAAAGAAACTTGTGGCCAATTTCATCTCCAGGTACCTCCCTCACATTTAAACCCAATTTTATTTAATTTCTAAAGGAGCAAAGTGGAGACTGAAAAATACTCGTGACGACAGAAAAGGAATTTGACAACAATTGGAGAAGACAACATTTGTTACGGCAGACACCAATTAAATGAGAATGGGAGGCTACGACAATTATTTTGTGTGAGTTGAAGCACAAGCTTTGGAGAAAGAGCATTATTTGAAGATTTTTTTGACACTATATCATTTGGTTTTGTTTGTTTTTGTTTTAGTACAAACCATTCCAGATAGCCCACTGATGCGTGAAATACTATATATAAAAATAAACACTAAAAACACCTAAGCTTTAAATTTATAAAACCAAGACAAACTACTAAATCACACACAACCGGCAGTGGACCGGTCGAATGTAATATAGCTAAAGTAAGTCCGGGTGTCGACCCACAGACTCTATATACTACATTTAATTAACTAGACATGACTCAACTAAACTAGACACGAACTTTAATTAAAAGATTATTTAAGAAGGGGGGTTTTGCTAAAAATAGAAACTTACTAAAAATAGAAACTTTCTAAATTAGGAAACTTACTAAAAATGGAAACAGACGATTTAAAGACGGGTTTAAAACAGATGAGAGAAAACAAACCGCCTAGGCTAGAATCATTGTTAACGTTAACTATCAATCATGTTTGGATTAATGTTTATGGAACCGGGATCTAAAAGTAGTCACTTAAAGGCAACACTAACTAGGACCCTCGACCCTTCTCGAGAAGAAACCTAAAGTATCACTATCAAGTTATTACCACACCGGTTACGGGATTAAGCTTCCTCACAGTTACCTAATCGAATTACGCTTAATTGACTTAAATTAAAGACCTATCTCACGATACGGACTCTAAAGTCATTTCAACCTAACTAATTGATTTAACGAGCAAGTGTGTTAATATAAACTAAGCCGGACTTCTCACAAAGACCTACACCTAGCAAATTAACCAACTTTACTAGTTAACAACCTATCCACCTCACGGATTTCTAGGTTGGTTACACGTTTTTATTAATTTAACTGATAGTATTAATCCTATGGTTTTACTGCAGGTTAACCATAAACAACCACAACGCAAGTCAATGGCTATAACGTACCCTATTCCGTGACATAGACAATCACCAAGAACACATAGACTAATAATATTAATTTAAACCAACATCAACATGCAAAAACACATCAATTAGCCATAAAGGTTAAAACTTTAATCAAGCATAATAAACCAGAAACAAAAGTATCCAAACACGAAATTAAAATATCGTCAACAATTCATCATAACGCCTAGGTAGTTATAAACGACTAGCCTACCATAATCAAAGCAAGACAAACAAGTTTTAATGTAATTGACATGATGGAAATAAAGGTAAAAACAAAGAAACGACAAACACCCGGAAGAACCACGACGCAACCGTTGATCCTACGCGTTCCCGTTGTCTTTGTTTCGCCTCTCTAGCCGTCCGGAACTCTCAAATCTGCCTAAAATCGCCTCAAATTCGTCTCCAATGAAGTCTAGGAGGCTAGGGTTTAAGTTAGAGGAGTTTATATAGTGAAACGGGCCAAAAACGCGTCAAAAGAACCCTTCCACGCCACGCCACGCGGTGAGAAAAGGGGTTCTGGCCGCGTAGCGTCTTGAGCCCCTTTTTCAGATCCAATTTTTCGTTTTCGCGCTCCGGTTCGCTCGTAACTCCGTTTCGCTCCCCGTTTTTTCCTACGGATTCGATTTTTCACGATCTATCCGTTTCTTTATCAACATGGGACCTACAAAACACAAAAACATTAGTTGTGCCAAAAATGATATAAAACGTAACCGAAACAACACAAAATGCAATCAAACACAACTAGGGATTTATGTATAATTTATCCTTTATCACCCACTTTTATAAATACAATACAAACTTAACAAACTTTGTTTGACCTCCATTACTCTTTTACTTCTTTGTTTCAAAAGAAAAAAAATAGCGATGACAAAAGGAGAAAAGCCAAGCAACAGTAGAAGTCGACGTAGGGGCCAACCATCTCAGTCGCAAAACAACAATAATAATCATCAACAATGGCACCAAGCGAATTGGCCTACACCCCCGTCACCATATCCAACAACAAATGGTTATAATAGTGGGCCTAAATCTCAGCAACTAAATGGATGGAACTACCCTGTTTGGCACAACAGAAAGCTTCGGGCGATCAGGCTAATGTTATGAACGTGAATTTGACTGGCAATGATTTAAATTGGTACATGTACATTGGAGCCTCTGCGTATTTCACAAATGATCCAGGTATGATATCCACACCTTTGTTTGTTTCTCCTGTAAAATTTATTTTTGTTGGTAATGACAATTCTATACCAATTAACGGTTCCGCCCACAACCACCATACCACACCCACGCACACTTTGCCTTTATGAAATGTATTCTTCGATATTTGAGTGGCACAATTGATTTTGGTTTATGGTTGGTCCCTTCTCATTCATCATCGCTCACAGCCTACTCGAACGCCGATTGAGGTGGATGCCCGGATTCGAGACGATCGACTTCTGGGTATTGTGTTTTCTTGGGGGATAATTTGATCTCTTGGTCCTTAAAACGTCATGCACTATTTCTCATTCTAGTACAGAGGTTGAATATAGAGGGATGACAAATGCTGTTGCTGAAACTACATGGCTGCAAAATCTATTATTTGAGTTGCATGTTCTGTTACAGAAGGCTAGTATAGTATATTGTGATAATGTTTCAACCGTTTATTTATCCCATAATCTGGTACAACATCAGCGTACCAAACATGTTGAGACTGATGTCCATTTTTTTTAGAAAAGGTTCAGTTAGGTCATATTCTAGTTTTACACGTTCCATCTTCTGCATAGTATGCTGATATCTTCAGTCTTCACCAAGGGGTTACCACACCAGTTATTTCAAGAATTTCGGGATAGTCTACGCGTTCGTTCTACCGCCTCTTCAACTACGGTGGAGTATTAAAGGATATAGATTAGTTATATTTGAAATAGGTTTGTTATTATTTATCATTCTCTCTTATTTATTTTATGATGTACTCATGACCTATTTACGTGGTTGTTAATGAATGAGAATGCATGGAAAATTAGATATCATAAAAACTTTTACACACGTCCAATAATTTTGAAGCCGTTAGAGACGACTTTGTTTTTTTAACAATAAAATCGTGACTGTCAAAGAGAAATACACCACAACCTACTCACAACAAGATTCAAACCATAACCTAGTGCTCCAAACACAAATGTTTAACTAATGAGCCACTAACCTCATTGGACAACAAAGATGACTAACCGGATCAATTCGTTACAAAAAAAATTGGTGTTAAATTGTTTTTTGAAAAGTTAAAAAGACACTCAAGTAAAACAATCTCAAACTTCAGGGTTCAAAAACGTATATTTCACAAAAACGCTTCGTACATTGTTTCAATTCAATCAGATCGGATGCTACAAAAATTCAAACCCTAATCTTCGATCTTCATTTCTGAATCAAAATTCAATGGCAATGAATGGGGCAAAACGAGGATTTGCCTTGGCTTCAAACCTAATGAAATCACTAAACTCATCATCTTCTTCTTCAACGACGTTAAGATCCTTCAGCGGCCTTGTTAACAGCGAAATCACAACCTCACACACAGCCAAATGGATGCAGGTTTGTTAATTTTTTCAAAAAAATGTAACCTTGTAGGTTTAACTTGATTAGGTTTTATGCGTTAATCATATTCATCTAGCTTGTTTTAGGTTATACATGTTCAATGTGCGTAGATTGTTACAATCAGGGCATAGATGCAACAGTAATTTAGTCAAGTTTTATTTAGTTGAGAGAATTAGATGGAGCTGTTTGGGCAAGTTTTATTTAGTTATTATATTTTGTTGTATAAAAATGTGATTAGCAATAGCGAATGTGCCAATAATCTTTTGGTCTAGTGGTGCAACAAGGAGGTTACACTAACATTTATTTACTAACTTGGCGTTACTAACTTCGAACATTTAAACGGTTAGTTGTTCAAAAAAAAAATAGAAAAAAAAGCAATGGCTAACGCGTATGGCATTTCAGCATTTGTAGTATGATTTAACGATTGAAGATTTAAGCTTCTTGTGCCCCATGTTTTTTTTGTATTATGATTTAGCGAAAGAAGATGTAAGCTTCTTAGAGGTACAACATTGGAGTTTGTAGTAGATTGTCTTTGTAATAGGTGTTAGGAAGTGGTTTGACGTAATATAACTGTCATTTGATTTTATATTAGTTTGGGGATTTTATGTTTACTGATATAGTTGATGTAAGATTGCATACATTGATTTGATGTGCTTTTTGCGTACAAAACACGAGCATATACTCTCTGCATAATTGTATCGGTTTCCATCTCTTGAATGCCGTTGGAACTTTTTTTTTCATTTGAAGAATTCTACTTGTTGATTGTCATTTTGATATTACTTTCTGTATTCTATTAAGTATGCAATGAAAAGCATTGTGTGCGTGTGTATGTTGAATATGCTTTTTGTTGCATTTTTCACCCTTCACTAATGAGCAAAAACATTGGTTCTGATAACTATAATTTGAAATAAGTGTACTGATCTGTTATTCTGAGTCTATGAGTGTTATGCTAACATAATGATCAGAACAAACTTCCAAAACCCAATTCTGCTTATATCTAATCGAGGTGGCAAGATGGGTGGGTCGGTGGGGTTGGATAATGGGTAAAAATGTGTTTATCTTGAAAGTTAGACTGTGTTGCCTGGATTTACTCGTTAATGGTTCCATCCTTAATGTTTTTCTATATGCAACAAATATCTAAAATAAACCACAACCCAAATTACTCCATTCACATAAATTGGGTTGAATTTTCCACCTATAATTCAGCTCTGTCTAGAGACTTGATAGGTAAATTTATGCACATAGGGTTGAACGGAATTGCTTGTTACAGATGACCTGTTTCGAGGTGTTTGGGATATCTTATCCATGCTGTATGACTGATTATAGAAATAAAAATAAGCTGTTTTAAATAAGCAGTTTGAATTTGTTTATTCCAAAGCAATAAGCAGATGAGCAATCCTACAATCAATTAATCAATCATACTTAGTTAAAATAGTTCTTTAATAAATGATTTCACCCTAGCTACTCTCTGGACAAAGCCCTGGAGTATTATGATTTTTTTTTGCTTTCTGGATCATGCCTGAACAATGTTTCATGAGAATTTATTAAATTGTCACTCTAGTGGTATATCTAATATGGGGTCCCTAACTAATTTTCGACAGGACACAACCAAGAAATCTCCAATGGAATTAATCAATGAAGTCCCACCCATTAAAGTTGAAGGAAGGATTGCAGCTTGTGAAGGAGGTATATATATCTCTCTCTCTGTTTTTATAATTTTATGTAGGATTAGAGGTGGCGTGATAGTGCTAGTTGAAATGGGCTGGGCGGGGCTGGATCACCTAACATTGTTTTTTCATTATACACTAATGATTTTTACAAATAGTTGTCGGGTTGATTCTTTGAGTGAGTTTTATTGCACTAAAATATAGCCAACTTGTCACCAGATTGTCATTGTCTTGGTTTTAAAAAGCGCGCATTAAGCGCGCTTAAGCGCAAAGCGCAGCTAAGCGCAATCCTCTGCGCTTCGCTTACCCAAAGCGCGCTTTTTTCTGAAAAGCGTACGCTTTTCACGCTTTTTTCACGCTTTTCCGCTTTACCGCTTTCTCGCTTTTGGAAAATAAGCAGTTTTTCAACTATTATCTGGGCTTGTTAAAATTTTAACATGTTAATGGGCATACAAAGCCCATAAAAGATCCCGATATAGCTGTTGGTGGCAAAAGTTAGCAAGATTTTACCCTAAATTGTCAAATTGAAGGTAGTTTACACTTTACAAAGCCAAGAAGGAAGACTTAAACTTTGGGATTTTACCTTAAACCTTAGTTGTTATATATATTATTGATTTATTTGTAATATAATTAGATTATATATAATATATATAATTTATATATTATTTTTAAACATGTGCGCTTCGCGTATGAAAAGCGCACCGCTTTTTCGCTTTACGCTTTGCGCTTTGATTTTGGACCTTGTCGCTTTTGTGCGCTTAACGCTTTTTAAAACCAAGGTCATTGTATGTAACGAACTATGATTTACCTTTTGGTGTAACAAACTTTGATTTCATAACCTTTGATGCAAATTATAACATGTAAAACTTGGATAAAGTCGCAACAGTATTTTGCTGACATGTCAGTTTATGTGGCTGGCATGTCATTGGTTACCAAGTGGCAACTAGATTAATGTTTTTTTAAATCAAAAGGTTATAGTAATAGTTTATTACATACAATGACAGTTTGGGGGAAATTTGACATTTCAGTGCTGTAAACACATTCCTTACTTCTCTGATTACAAGAAAAGTGATAGTACGATAATCTCCTTATTTACATGAAATGATTTAGCAAGTTGTATTGTGTATGCATACAAAATTGACTTTGTTGGAATTTGAACCCTTTTGACATGTCTCCTTGTAGCTAATTTTATTTTACTGTCACCTTTGCCATAAAGCCTCAATTTATAAAGCAAATGGGTTGAAACTTGAAACCATCACCACTATAAATAAGCAATTTGAAACACTATTAGTCGAATTCGAAAATCGACCTTTGGCTTGTGTGTACCAGACCTTGTTAAATTTGATGTTTTAATGATTGCAGACACCAATCCTGCACTTGGCCATCCTATTGAATTCATATGCCTTGACAAGAGCGAGCCGGCTGTTTGCAAGTACTGTGGTTTACGTTACGTTCAAGATCATCATCATTAAAGTCGTCTTGTCATTCCAGTGATGATGTGGCATGTTCATGTCTTTTGTGTTCCAATTTCAATGTTAGCAAACATGATGTTCTTCTAAACCTCTATAATGTTTCTTCACATGCTTGCAAATAAAAATACATTGGTGTAACATTTTGATATCTAAATTACATTGTGTCATTGTGTTCCTTTTCAATTTCTGTTGGCTAAATTGGATGATCGAGACGGGGAGAAAAAAAGGCAAGTCGATGTTGGTATGAAAAGGCAAAACCATGAAAGGATGACAAAGTACTACACATCTCTTTTTCTATAGTCTACAATGGTAGGTTCGAATCTTGCTTGCGCTAGCTTCTATCTCATAATCTTTTTAAGGTCATTAGCGTAAAACTGTATGACCGAAAAAACAAGTTAAACACGTGTGTAGAACACGAACATGAATTAATTGATAAGCAATAATTGTGTATTTTGTTCAAATATGAACCTCTTAATAAGAGTATCATCACATGACATGATTAATATCACTTGTTTAATAAACATTTATACAATTAACTAATAACAAGATAAAATTAATATCATAATTGAAAATTATGATAATAGTAATATTGTATTGTCGGGGCTTGAGGCTAGGGTTAAAGAAAAGCTGAAAAGGGCATTTTATCGTTTAAAAAAATAAAATATATAAGCAGATTTAAACGTGACGAGCCTTCGATTCCAAAAAAAAGGGTTGAGTGAGCCTCCATTAGGAGGAAACCCCGAAATCTTCGCTCTTAAGCGCCCACTAAATGGAGACAAACCGTGGCTTCAAACTCAATCATTACACTTCATCTGAATACAACGGTCTGATCTTTTCGTTGTACCAACCGCCACTATAAAATTTAAGGTGTCATAAACATGATTAACCAATTTAGACACGAATTAAACATGTCAATCTAGTAAAGACATGAAGCATGTTAAGATCCAACCCAAGTATGTTCAACTCCGTGGCAATTTAACAAGTTTTTATGGTTAAAAAATATAAAAAGTCAAAGATAGTCAATGCAAGGACACAAAATCAGCACTACTAACAGCTGACATTGTACATTTGTACTTAAGTGAGAATATCCATAATGTTTCTCATTAGATTTTGCTTAATTACACCAGTTATGTCAGTTGAAAAACAAATCTGATCTTATTGCAATAAATCTTTGCCTGCAAACCAAAGACAAGTCTTCGGTATAACATCAAGTCATCAATTCTTAAAACTAATACAATAACTGTTAACCAATGAATAACACCTCCTAATTGGCTATTTGTATATCAATCAAAATCTGTATCAGATGCCAAATTAACATCTTCAAAGTTATCAGGTACCATTTCAATCTAATTTGACCGAATGGGTTGACCGTTGACCACCAAAATGACACAAAAGCAGAGTAACTCACCTGCCCGCCCCAAAATGCCACCCAAACACCAACTAATCACCACCAACACCAACACCGACACCATCAGCACCTGCCAGTATCCGCCTCTGCTGATGTTCTGCAACTTTATAATCGACAACTTCACGAAACAAAACCGGATCAAGAACACAATTTTCGCTTCCATAAACGGCCGCCTGTACACTTGCCATAAGTTTGGCAATCTCTCTTCCGGAAAATCCATCAGTTTTTGCAGCAGCTTCTTGAAACATGTCATTATTTAAACCCTTGATCTCTATCCGCTGCTGTTGTTTTTGAAAGAACTTAGAGAATAAACCTGGTTTTCTTGCACCCGCTTTAGCAATGTATTTATCTAGATATAATTTCAAAAGTTTATATCTTTCTTCTTCACCAGGTAATGGGAATTCTAAAACTTCATCAATACGGTCTGCAACTGCTGAGTCAAGATCACCAGGTCGGTTTGTTGCTAAAGCCAAGACTATATCTTTTGATTGGTCACCGGTTCGAAACAGGAGGGCGTTTAGGGCACTCCTTTGAGCTTCACTCATATAAGTTTTGTTCCGCCTTCAAAATTAACAGATAAATAAAATCTTGTGTTAGTTGTAACATTCAGGTCACTCTCCAATGTACATACCAGAACACCAAAAAGATAGTGCAAAGTTGCAAACTTATCCACCATACCAAATATCAATATTTCTTATTTTAACCATTTTGATTAATGCCGTTTTAGTTTATACTCCCTTTCTTCATACGTTGACTAATTCACATGACTATTAAATAGTTCACAACTTCACATAAACACTAATTTCTTTTTATGCCTATGAAATCAGTCGAATGCAGCTTATGATACCTGAAATTTTACAACAATTGCATTGAATATGAAATCTTCCTTGTACCTCTTTTACTGATAGTTGCTATGCTACTAGTTATCATGTTAGATATTTTTAATTTGATATACATTAATATATTTTATAATTATCGTTTTTGAACTTCATAATTAAAGTAAAATCATTTAAATAAATTTACTCCTCTTCGGCTATCAACATCGAAAATTTTAACAGATACAAATTACTGTGTAAACTGTAAAGAGAAACTACCAAGTTTAGAATTTAGTGAAAAACTTGGTGTGAGCACATTCTCAAAAGATGCCCTCGGTCAGTAATTATTGAATAACATATGCCAGCAATGTAATGGGATTAGTTACTTACTCGCACAAAAATGCATCTGCTTCATCAATAAAAAGCAACAGGCCCCTATTGGATTTTTTGGCCCAATCAAATAACTGATGTATTTTTGTAACAGCTTGGGAACCTAACGGTGCCACATCTCCACCAGTCATCAATGCATAATCCAGCCCCTGAGACATTTCAAACCATTAAAGATAGAGAAACATGAACATGTGGGTGGTCAAGTGAGTTGGGAAACAGGTCAAAACAGGGCATATTTTAGTATAGGTCAAAACACCACATGTCAGGTTGGGTCTAACGACAAACACATCATTTCCTTTCCTTATATTTGACAGTGTGTTTGCACAAGAAAACTTTGTAGAGTTTTGTGAGTTTGCAAGTAAGGCCTTAGACTTTATTTTTGCACGACAAAATACCTGTACTTTTAAAACTTACAAAGAAGTTTTTTTTATAAAGGTTAGGGACTTATTCATGCAAAGAGGGACCTTTTATTGAATTTTGAAAAGTAAAAGAATTTAGTCATGCGTATAAGGACTTCTATCTTGATAATAAAACGCAGGACTTTATCATTAACTTTTAAAAGGGATTTAATAAAACAAATATAAGACACCTGCCATAACTATTTTTCAACAATTGCCCCCTTTTCTATAATTGTGTAATGCATCAGTAATGAATGGAGAACAATAATAATCCAATTCTTTACATGAAACAACTTAGGAGGTTGTATGCAGTAAAAACAAACTTTAGGCGACTTTCAACCCATTTTACCCATTACCCTTTTAGCTATATTTATTCAACCTGTTTGAGATACAACATAACAATACGCGGAGACCTGCTACGTGTATCTATAATGAAAATAGAAGAGGCAGGAAAGTATAAAATTCATACAGATTTTTTTGCTAGTTCTCGTGCTGCCATTGTTTTCCCTGTTCCTGGTGGGCCATATAAGAGCATATTCCTAAAAGGTGCCTGATGAATTTTTGTATTGGCGGTTGCACCAGCCAACTGTTGAATTCTCTTCTGTAGAGATGGATTAAGAATCACTTCACCAAATGCATTCCCATTTTTCAAAGTTGATCCGTTTTGACCATCACGTGATAGAGTGCTACGTGAAAAAAAGCCCGACCATGGATATCTCCCTCTAGAAGATTCCCTTATCAGTGATGGTTGTCCCAATACTCTGTCCACATAGCTCCAGACCACCCTAGCACCTTCTCTGCATTTTAAAAAGATAATAAATAAGAAAATTAGCCAACAATGCATAAAAGAAGCTTGATGCTAAGTTATAAGCTACAAACAAAAAATAATAAAGTGTTAAAAGGAGCACCAAGAATATATCAGATTGTATACCTTGTTGTGTAGATTCCTGCAGCAAGAGCTGTGACACCACCAACAGCTACTACCAGCTTATTTTGATCAGTTAATATTGCACGCAGACCCCCTAAAATAACCCATTTACTTGTCTCATTAATAAAAAAGCAGATAACAATCAGCAAACTGAAGTTATCAGCTAGAGGTTGGGTGACATGTCACAAAACACATAATTATTGGTACTGGTCCAAGCCGCATTGACCAGAAACACTTTTATGGTTTTGTCCCTATATGTACTTAATTTTAACAATTACCAAGAAAAAAAAGAGCTAAGATTATTATATAAATTCAATAAAAATCAAATATCTCAAACAAAATGGTTTACAAGTGTTTATGCATGGAAACACACTTTGGGCTGCTACTACTAGCTCAAACCATTTCTTTTGTGGCCAATTATTTGGTTTGGCCCATCTGACATTCATAAAAAAATGGATTAAAATGCCACCCTTGTATCCTTTTTAATCTTTTTAGGTCGTCAATGCACGAACTCAGTTTTTTATATAAAAATAAGTACCTCCAATGTGCTCAAAAGTAGTGTTAATTGCAGAAACCCATTTCTCTCTTTCTGCATTTGCACGTTCTATCAGCATCCGTTTGTTCACGTCTTCTGCCAATTTAGCTTCATGGGCTCTTCCTTCGGCTTCAGCTATAGCCCTAATCCTAATTGTTTCTCTATCAATTTCAGCTTTCTCTCTTTCTGTTTGTCTTTTTTGTGCTTGAATTTGCTCTTCTGTTGCACGTCTAGCTTGTTCTTGTCTAATTGATGATTCTTCTTGCATTTTTACCAGCTCTTGATTTCTTGTTCTATGATGCTCATTTTCTGTCTGCAAATTTAAATGTCATTTAAACCATGATAGTATGAACAACTACTTGAAAAATAAAAACTACTCCGTATAATAATAAAAAAGCGGCGTGCCTGCATTCTTTTCCTTGCTAGCTCATCCTCATAGCGAGCCATCTGTGATTTTACTTGTGCTTGTTGTTGTGCTAGCTTTTTCTGTTCATCATATATTACTTTTTGCCTCTCCTGGGAAAGAATAATAGAAAAAAACATTCAATACAAACATAGCGTTTACATGGACAATTATGTGTTACGTACGAACAATAAAATAAAAAAGATCAATCTTTAATCTGTTCTTTCTAACTACAACAATGCTATTAATGATCATCGTTATACATAATAGTATCTTGCCTTCCATTTTCAAATTTAACAGAATCACAAAAGAGCTAATTTCCAAATCAAGTTTCTAAATGACATAAAATTACATCAAAATTGTATCTTTGTTGTTTCCTTGAACATCTCAATTTCCCATGGGACAAAATTTGGAGTTCAATATGTGCTGCCTAAATTGTAATATTCAAATCCTCAAGCATGTATCCATGTCACACATAAGAAAGGACAAAAGCTATCAAGTTAATGATAACTATTATGCGTAGTCACGCACAAAAAGATTACACTCTAAGTGACAATTAAACTTCACATAAATCATAATTAATCAAAACAAAAAAACATAGCAAAACCAATTAATCAAATACTTGATTCAGCTTACAAATAAACAAAAACTGTATACAATCAAACATGAAAGTTAAAACCAGTGCCAGTGCAAAAACTTACAGTTTCTGACTGAGCTTGCATTGCTTTAAACTCAGCCAATTTCACCGCTAACTCCGTCTGTCTAGTCTCTTCCTGCTTCTTCATCAATTCAAAAACCTAAAAAACACCACCAACCACATATTAGTTAATACTATCTCACAGCAGTCACAATTGCAGAAACAAATAACCTTAAAAGAGCTCAATTTATTGCAAATACAAAATCTAGATCAACAAATGAACCTTTTTAGCGTCCTTAGATGTGGCAATTTTTTTAACAGCAGCAGCACCTCTTTCCAATGCCTCTGGATCAAATCCAGAAGATGTTGTTCTCGGATTGTCGTTACGAACACGCGGAGGTGCCGGTGCTGGTTCATCGTTCTGCGGCGGAGATGATTTAGGATCAATTGCAGCATCAACAACCGGCGATGGTGAAGAGTAGAAGGAAGGAAAGTTAAATAAGCCTGAAGCAGAAGCTTTTGCCATTGATGTATAGTAATAGTAATGGCTTTGAAGAGATATGTATGTATGTTTGAGTGATTGATTTGGTTAGGTTTGAAGAGCTTGATTTTAATGGTGAATTGAAGCTTGAAGAAGAAGAAATGTGTATACAGGGTTTATTCTTGGCGTTTTTCAGGGTTTATGTAGGGTTTTCGAATAAGAAAACATCTTAACGACCCGACCCGCTTTCATAAACGAATCATTTGTGATTTGTCTAATAAGTAATAACAATGTTCATGAAGTGATATTTTTTGTTTGTTTTTGTTTATTAAGGAAACAAATGTGTTTATAAGCACTTGTTTAATGTTCGTGTGTTATACGAGTAGTGACATGAAAAATAAAGAAGTTTAAATAGTTTAGCAAATGGGTAAGTAAACTTGTAGAAAAATAACAAAGTTTTAATTTTGTGCTAATTATATCTCTTAAACATTGTTTTGTTTCAATTAAATAACTTTAAAATATGTCTTAATCCTATGTAATTAACTTGTGTAATATGTAAATATTAATTTTAACATTAGTTTTAAAATAAAGTAAAATAAATGTTCGCGAAAACTTTTTAAAAATTAAACAAAAACTATGAAACTTTTCACAAATTTGTAAAAAGTAAAAAAAATTGAAAAATTTTTACAAATTGCAAAACATATAAAATAAAACGTGAAATTATTAAAAACTTTGTAAGAATATTTAGTTGATGTGAGAGAAAAATACAAAACGGTTATCAAATTAATCTAAAAATCAATGTTTACTTATTATACAAATTAATTTACCTAGAGTGGAACACCTTTTAAACTTAATTTATGTAATTGAAACAAAACAAATTTAAGTAACATAACTGGAACAAAATATAAAGTTTGTTATGTTTCTATGTGATTTTCACTTTATAAAAGAAATATTTTGAAATAACTTACATATTATTACATTAAATAAATGTTTCTTAAAGCTTGAAAATTAATTACATACAACATTGAAACCATATTTAATGGACAATAGACATGCTTATATTTGACAAGAATCTCGTCAAGACTTGACTTAGCAATATAAACATATTGATAAAAAAAATTACATTTTGCAATGCTGAACAAGTTTTAACAGCTGAATGCAATTTGCTAGATTAAAATAACATTATCGAAAAACAATAATCATGAAGCAAACGAATTCAAAAGGTAATATGATTTTTATATTTTCAATACTATATTTTTTTTATCGATATTGGATTTTAATAATCCGAATGTTTGCACATTGGCCTATATTAATCCCAACTTAAAAAATTCTATGTGGCAATCCCAACTTGTAACTTATTTTCTACAATGATCCTCCGTTAAAGTTAACTTAACGCCATTAATTTTTTTTGAATTTCATACCGATGCTTTAAGGCTTTTGATCTAGAAGAGGATACGAGTCTATTGATGTAAAACTTACATTGAGCTGGTGCACCAAACGACTAAACGGTCTTTAATCAGGTCTTTAAACCTAATGGTGCTTAAATCGAATGTTAAAATTTATTCGTTTAGAGCACCGGCTCAAGGTAAGTTTTACATCAATAGACTCGTATCTTCCTCCCGATAAAACCCCTAAAACTTTGGTCTGAAATTAAAAAAAAGTAACGCCATTAAGTTAACTTTAACGGATGATCATTGTAGGAAAATAAGTTACACGTTGAGATTGTCACAAGAAATGTTTTAAGTTGGGATTAATATCGGTCAATATAAAAAAGTTCAGATTATTAAAATCTGATAACCCTATATTTTAAAAAAGTTTCATTTGATTATCTTGTTAAATTTGAATTAATTAAAAATGATTAACTATGGAATGAAAATCTTCATCTAATAAAAATGTTATCAGCATTTTGAGTGGAAAAATAATTCTCTAAGTGCCTTAAATGATTGACAAGTGTCCTCTAAAACCTTCTTTTATTAGAAGGTATATAGATTCACAACACTTAACAAATGTTATGAATGTAAACAGACAGAATCAAACGTTCATGAACATGAATACACACTCGTGAACACAACAAACAATTACAAGTGAACATATATTTATTTTGGGGAAATTAGATTTTATTAATCCCAACTTTTACTTATTGGTCATTATTAATCCTAACTGTGCTGTTGACTATTATTAATTCCAACTTTCATTTAAGTGGTCACCATTGAGCCTTTCTTTATACTTGACTAACTCCGTCTGAAATTGCTGACATGACATCCACATGACAGTTGACATGGCTTTTTTAGACGGAGTTAGTCAAGGTTAACGGAAGGCTCAATGGTGACTACTTAAGTAAAAGTATAGATTAATAATAGTCGATAATAAAGTTGAGATTAATAATGGCCGATAGGTGAAAGTTATGATTAATAAAATCTAATTTCCCTTTATTTTATAATAAAATCTGCATTTTGCATTTCAAACTTTCTAAAGAATCCATGCAAAATAAAAACATTTAAATGAACAAACGCAAATGAACATAAACGAACACATTACCGAACGTTTACGATAATAAACGAGTGTGACCTATGTTCATGTTTATTCGTTTAACTTAACTGACGAAACTTCTTGTCTGTGTTAATTTGTATATTAAATGAACGAATATAAACGAATTTCCACCCGAATGATTCATGAACTGTTCGCTGAAAGTTTGGTTTGTTTACAGCCTTGTTAACACGTATTAAAATTAAGGGTAAATTATATTTTAGTCCCTGATGTTTGGCTAAATTTACAGGTTTAGTCCAATAGTTCATTTTATACGTGTACAATCCAATAGTTTCAAGATTTCTTTCGGTTCTGTCCACGTTACTAGCATCGTTAGTATTATTCAGTTAACTCCTATGAATTAACGATAATACCTTGTTAAATAAATAAAATAAACAAATACTAAAACTTGAAAATAGTACCCCTTGAATTGATCCTACCCCCACCCCATCCTCCCTTTCTACTTTTCTCACTCATGGCTCTCTTTCTTCTCTCTATTTTCCAAGGATTAGGTCAATGGAGTAGTTAGAGCAAGAGAGAAATATTAGCAAAAGCTCTCCTACAACTTTCGAAAAACACGTTCATGATATCGACACATGACACATACACAATGTAATGATTACATATGACAACAAACAAAAATTTCTTTCTAAACGATCATACAAAAGCAAACCGCACACTGTCGTTAACAAAGAATCGAGCCTTTTGCTTTTTAGTTAGAACCGGACTCAACCCGGTTCACATTGGTAAGTTACATTGATACGTACTTGTACATGTCACAATGCAACATGTACAAGTGATCCTTTGATACATACCCACGATCACACTTCACAAGAACTCACCCCATGATTTGTGTTTGTTAAATATTATTAAGTTTTATGTTTCTTTTAGCAGTATCCCACGATAGTTTCCCTTTTTCAAGTTTATCTATTTGTATTTAAGCATTGTGTTTGAAGTAAGAAATTAGAGAAGAAAATCGTTGCAAAGTTCTAGTTTTTCGAATCTATTATTCTTGGGAGTTTGTAGGTTTTCTCCGTAAACCTATCATACATAGTCTAATCATACAAAAACTATAATCTACAAACACTATAAAAAAAAGCTGTTTTTTAGTTGTCAAAAGTCAAAACTACAAAACGATATAGAATGAAGTATGCAAAATGGTGTTATCTTCTATGATTCTATCCACCATATCACAAGTCCATAACCATAATGAACAATAAAATACAAGTAAAAATATTATGTAACATAAATAATAATAAATAAACAAATCTTCAAGGGAACTGAAATGATCCCCCAATCTGGTTTTGACCTTGAGGAGGATTAACAGCAACCCACAGTAACGAAATTGTGATCGCAATAAGCCCGGACCAGACAAACACAATCGTCGGCGTTCTCCCTCTTCTTCCCATCAACCCTTTCGCAAACGGGTACAAATGAGCCAACACCCAGAAACTAAAAAACACACCACCCAAAAGCCGACTCCATTGCGGTATTGTACTATAAATCGTCCTACTAAATCCCACAGCTATAGCAATCAAATTCACCATCATAATAGTTAAAGGTGGTATCATGAGTGATGTCCATTTTACTATATATAAATCTGCAAACTCATCATCTTCATCTTCTCCTGAGGATTTTGATGTTAATGTGAAGGAGATTTCGATACCCGCGATGACTTTTAACAGTCCTTGAAGAACTGCAGCTAAATGTGCACTTGTACCTCCTATTAACCAAAACTGTTCGTTTCTCCACCATTCTTCTAACTCAATTCCTGACCATTTTACTTCGAGAACCGCAAGCATGACGATTGTTAGTGTTGTGATTAGGAGGTAAATAAGGAATGTGACGTTTAGTGTTTGAACGATGAATTGGCCGGAGAAGAGGGAAAGTGCAGGGAGGAAGCAGTAAACGATGAGGAAGATTGAAGTGAATGGATATATTCCGACGTTAAGATACGCGATACGTTGTAAAAGCTTCATCTTCGTGCTTGCTAGAAGTGCATTGTTACGTGAAAAGAAGATTTCTACTGATCCTGTAGCCCACCGGAGGACTTGATGAAGTCTGTCTGTCATGTTGATTGGAGCTGTTCCGCGGAATGCGTCTCGTTTTGTTACGCAGTATACTGATTTCCATCCTCTGTTGTGCATTCTGTACCCGGTGACCACGTCTTCTGTAACTGAACCGTAAATCCACCCGACGCGATGACCCCACTCGGTTTTATCCTCGTACCAGCATGAGATTACGCTTATAGCCTCTGCTACGGTGGATGCGTCCAGGAGCTCACGAGGAATGGTGAGAGCTCCTGGAGGTCGCCCGTTCTTGACAGCTGGATGGTCGGCAAGCGGGCGGCCTTGGAACTCTGCTACCGGGATTGAATCGATTAAAAGAGTCGAGTTTCCGAATTTTTTTGGAGCGAGGGAAAGATTCATGTCTTCATCGTCCGAATCGCCCATTCTTAAAGCCCGATTTTCTTCGGGTGTGCTGAATTTGGCCTTGTTTCGGCCCGTACAGCAGCAGCTACAGAAGCTCGGGTGGCGTTCTTTGGTTCTTGGTGGGTCAAACCCGTAAAGAGCGATTCTTCGGAACAGACATCCTGTTCCGACATATACGGGCCCTTGAAGCCCGTCAAGGGCTCGCATGTTTCCATCAAAGAAAACAGTGTTGTGGTTGGCGTAACGATCAGATGGATCAATACCCTCGAACCTTTGAGGAAACTGGACATAACAGATTCGGTCACCGCCTCTGTCCATCATGAAACACATGCCTTCTCTCATGGCTTGGGAGTTGTAGATGTAATGATCACAGTCGAGATTTAGGATGAATGGCCCGTTTGACATGATCGCAGAGGCCCGGACTAGTGCATTCATGGCTCCTGCTTTTTTGTTGTGGTCATAACCGGGTCGTTTTTCACGTGATACGTATACAAGCATTGGAAGACGGATGTCAACATCTGTGAAATCAAGCATTCCAGAATCCTCTTCACTGCCATGTAATGGATCTTCACTTGGAGGTTTTAACATTACCTGTATTAGTCATGAACACATAATTAAGAAATTTGAGTACATTAAATTAACAAGAAGTTTTAGGGGTGCTAACGAAATAAGATGGTAAGTTGTAACAGAACTTCTTGTGTGTTTGCAATAACTCTAAGTGTTGTAAACAAAGTATTAGAGGTTATATTTTAACCTCCAAACTAGTGTTGTTTATATGCTGCTGAAACTGACGAAATCATCCTAAACGTCTGCTCAAAGCCAATCGGCCAGTTCAGTCGGTTTGAGATTTATGCTCTTCAGTGCATGGTTTAAGGTTTGAAAAATCTGGTCTAAAGGTCTGGTTCATTGTTTAAAAATTGAAACATATCGTATAAACCGAACTGTCCGTTTACTTTGATTATTTAACCTTTTCTTTTCTTTTTTGGAACATCCATTTTCAATATAATTATATAAAAAACCAAAGACTTAAAAATTTAGTTCAGAAAACTGGTTTAAAACCTTAACCAACCTGTCCAGTTTGGTTTGTCATTTTCAAAACTGTAGTTGACAATTTGACCAATAATTTTTACTAAAACAGGCTGAACCAGACCAATAGACCATGATGATTGATGAGATAACCAGTTTCATATCCTGCATTGGCACGCCAATTATTACTAGAAAATGAAATGCTTACCTGAATAATTCCAGAATGATCTCCTTTTGAGTGTTCTGGTGCAGGATTTAACCAGGTTCCAGGCCAATGAGTTCCATCAGCCATCCATGTAGCTTTTTGAACCTTAATAGGCTCTATAGGTTCATCATCTCTCTTCTGTCTCTGTTGTTTCATGGCCTTAATTTCCTCGCGTGCATGATATGCATCAGACCGTCTACGTATCGAATCAGGAAGACCATTGATCCTAACCTTGAACTCATCATATTCTCGTTTTACCCGTCTACGGTCCTTCACAAAGTCAGGCTTCACCTTGTTTTTATAAGGATCCCTCTTTAGATTAAAGTAAGATTCTGGATTCCTCGGTTCGATATTATGTTTTCTACAGAATGGGACCCACATGTTAGCAAAACTTGCAGCCTCTGCCATGGCTTCAAAGGTTAAAAGGGCACCACCATCATCAGAAACATAACAAGCAAGCTTTTCAACAGGATAATCAGCAGCTAAAATTGATAAAATGGTGTTTGCAGTAACAAGTGGAGGTTCTTTTTCTGGATCTGCAGTTGAAACAAAAATATCGATTCCTGGTAGATCTGATTTTCCGGTAGGGTTGTTCAGTGTTGGTAATTCGAATTTTTCTTTTAAAACGTTAAGATCAGTGGCACGGTTGACTGGGTTGATTTTAGGTAATTGATCAAGGACCCAAGAAAAGGCAAACCACAGTTCACAGACAATTGACATTCCCCATAGCCAGATTGCATCATTGTTCGGATGGTTGATTCTCCAAGCCATGAATAATACAAGAACAACCATTCGAACAAGAATTAGAAGCCTGCATATCAAATAATAGAATTCATTAGCATGCTTGAAACACATACCACAAAACAACATTTTTGGTTATTGTGAAATAGATGGATTACTAAGGAAAGATAAAAACTGAAAAAATATAAGGGTGCTTGAATTTCTGTTTTGAAGTGATTATGTGATAATGCATAATAAAAATCACATAAGGAGCTATAACAAAAATGTTATAGGAGATAGCTTTTGGATGTGGTTTTGATGATTAAAGTTCTAAAAGCAGTTGTTTAAGAGTTTGGAAAATTCATATTATTTTAGGAACAAATGCATCCTAAGTGTCTTCAATAACAAGGGCATTCTTGTGGAGAAGATGAAGGTAAAAAGGCTCTTAAATCAGCTTAAGAGTATGTAAGTAACCATGTATATTTTACCCTTCGTCCCTTCTACAATCAACACTAATTATTTGACTGTCCAATCCGTTTATCCAAACACCAACAACTGATTATTGAACCTTTGCATCAAAACAGTATTATCAAAATCTAAAGAATGCCTATAATTTATAACAAGATTCCTAGGTTATAGAGGACGGTACGATTCACAGCCTACATAAAATCTTAGAGTTAGCATATGATTTACTGAATTCTACTTCTAAATGGTTAAGAATCATGAACAATGCACAATAACGAAACATAAAACAAAGATAAAAGCAACAAATGTACCTATATGGGCTCAGGACAGCAGCTGGGATCCTTAACTTACGAGTCAGCGGTCTCCAAGGTTTGTTCATCAACTCCAAAGATTCAACATGATCAACATCTTTACCATTCTCCACCACTCCCTCTTTTGGCCAAATAGCATTGCCATAGCCATAAGTCCCACTGGTTTCAAACAGCCATCTGTTATGATCAAAGTCTCCTGTTTGACTTCTCATAAGCACAGACTTAGTTGATTTCATCAACGACAACCTCCTCTCCATTTTCGACATTCCTGCCGGTGGAAGCAACGGAAGCGGCCTGCCACCACCACCACCACCATTGTTCTCCAATTCATCCACATCAGTGTTCTTATACGACTCCTTACAACCAGGACATATACCATCACCTGTCTTGATAGCATCCAAATAACAATCCCTACATATTTTAAAATCACATTCACACGGAAGAATATCTACTCCCCTCTCATCACTCATAACTTTAGCATCACATCCAGGAACAGAACACGAAGATCCTTTCGCTCCCGCCATCTGAGGATGATTAATCTCAGAATCAATCACCTTATCCATCAAATGAGCTCGAGTAACAGCGTTAAATCCACCAGTAAACAACGAACTGGAAACATACTGTTCTTCGACCTTCTGCGAAATCGCATCCATTGGCTGATTATCAGGAGTTGGTGGTAGATGAACAGTATAGTTCATAAAATCCTGACTACTAAGCTCACTATCAAGATCATCTCGTGAATAATTAACATATCTTCCCGATGAAGTCCGACGAGCAAACGTTACAGTCGGCGGCAATGGAGGTTTGTTATGCTGTGAATCCGTCGCATCAGAGCTTATAGATAGATTAGATCGAGTAGCTTTAAATGACTTATTATTTGACGCCATATTCACCAGATCCTAAAACGATTTAACAATAAACAACAGATTGTTAAGTTAACACACAGATTTAACTAGAAATTTGATTGATTGCATTTATTCAATGAATCAATGACGATTCAACAATAAACACACAAATTAGACAAGGAATTAGAGCAATTGAAGTTGAAAACAGTAGAATGAATCGATGATAATACCTTTTAGAAAAACAGAATTTAACTAATAACTACAGTTTTGTTCAATTGAAGTTCATAACAGCATTTTAGGGTGAATAGATGACGATTTAACGAAAAACAACAGACTGTTAAGTTAAAAAACAGATTCAACTACAAATTTGTTCAACTGAAGTTCAAAACAGTGTATAATGATGAATCGATGACGTGTTGACGATAAACAAAAAAATGTTAGGTAAAACACAGATTTAACTACAAAATTGTTCAATTGAAGTTCAAAACAGCATATTATGACGAATCGATGACGATTTGACGATAAACAACAAACTGTTTAGTTAAAACATAGATTCAACTGAAGTTGAAAACAGTGTATAATGATGAATCGATGACGATTTGAAGATAAAAAGCAGACTGTTAAGTTAAAACACAGATTTGAGTAGGAATTTGTTCAATTGAAGTTCAAAACAGCATATTAGGATGAATCGATGACGATTTGACGATAAACAACAGTTTGTTTAGCTAAAACACAGATTTAACAACAAATTTGTTCAAATGAAGTTGAAAACAGTGTATAATGATGAATCGATGATGATTTGAAGATAAACAACAAATTGTTTAGTTAAAACACAGATTTAACTACAAATTTGTTCAATTGAAATTTGAAACAGTGTATTCGAATGGATCGATGATGATGATGATGATGATGATGATACCTGTTAGAAGAAGAACATGGATGAAGGAAGCAATGCAGATGAGCTAACGGTAGATGTTGATGAAGAGCGATGAAAATATAGGCGTTGAATGGAATGAAAATGAGGCAATTATAGTAGTAGTAGTAGGAGTAGATCTAATAATAAGCTGTCATGGATAATGGCGTTTGGACATGACATGTGAACGTGAAGCCCTGTAATTACGCGTAAAGGAAAGAGAAGAGGAAAATAGATACTTTTCGATGTATGTTTCATCCCACGATCACCGCCATATTTATTTATTCAAATTGGCTAGTGATTCACACTAATTTCAATCGAACAATTATTTTGACACTTTAAAAATCATCAAGTTTATTTTTGGTTTATATTTGGTTTTTATTGGTTTGATATCTTATATGTCTTCTATTCATGATCATAAATAAATAACATACACAACCAGGCTACGGGTCGGGTTGGGTCATATTAATATGTGCGTTGTGATGGTATTGTTATATTTTTTACTTCGTTACATGTATTATAATTGAGGTATTACGTATTTACGTGTGTTACTTGTATTTCATATTAATAAACATTTTGACATTTTAAAAGTCTCAAATTTATTTTTGGTTTATATTGGTTTGATATGGTACATGTCTTTCTATTCATTCACCATAACTAACTAGCATATACAATGGGCTATATGTGGGTCTTAGACTCTTAGTTGAGTAATTTTTTATTTTGACATGTGTTGTGCGTTGCATTGGCATCTTTACGTTTTTTACTTTATTACATATGTTACGATTGGAACATTAACGTGTTGTGTCCTCATGTTACGCTGGTGACGTTAACATGTCACATGTGATGTGACACGACTCGTTTTTTACTTTGTTACTTACATGTGTTATGGTCGTGAGAGTAATGCCGTTGGATATAGACAAAAAAAATAAAAGTATATCTCGCACGTAGTGGCATAAAATTGTAAAAGTAACTATGAAAAAATTAATAAAAAAAGCTTAAAACAAAATTAAAAAAATAAAATAAGACATTTAAAATATCTTTTTATCAATGTTTACAAGAGTATTTTGAGCATTTCACTATAAAGCACTTAGAAAAACTTAACTTCATTAAAAAAATACTGAAAAACTTAACTTTATAACTTGAATTGACATAAATCCTTACATAATATAGCAAAACATAAAAAGCTTATGTGACATCTTTTTAAAGCTTTTAGCTTATAAGGCATTATTTGAGAGTTTAATTATCTCACAATAATGATTTTTTTATTTAAAGTATGTATATAAAATATTTTATAATAAAACTAATTATAAAATATTTGTTATTAAAATATAATTAGATTAATACCATATCTAAAATTTAATTTTATGAATCCTTACTTCTTAGGTTATAATAATCTATCTAATAAATTAAGGTTTTAGGGGGTAACTTTTGGTAGGAGTGTTCAAAAATATCCGCATCCGAAAACCCGATCCGAAAATCCGATATTCCGAACCCGAAATACCCGAAATTTCGGATACCCGAAAATTCGGATATCCGAACTTCGGATACCCGAAATTTCGGATTCGGGTTCGGATAGTGATTTTGGCATAATTCGGATATTCGGATTATCCGATTATCCGAAATCCATTTTTTTTAAATTTTTTTTTAAGATTATGTATTTAATATATTTATAAAACTATGCTTATAAACTTTAAAGTTAACATGTATTTAGTATTCCAATTACATTCACGCCCTCTACCCTCCGGCCTCAAATCGGTGCACGCTCCGACAAGTCAAAAACCCACCGGTGCACGCCTTCGATCATGTTGTTACCTTGTAAATGCATTTGTACTTTTTTATAGTATTCTTTATAGTCTTTTTAATATTATTTTCTAAAATAACCAAGACATAACTTATATTTAATTTCATTATTAGTTTTTCAAAAGTATGAGAAATTACAAAAAAAAACTTCATAATCATGTACTCATGTTTACGAAATTCCAATATTTGATTTTTAGTTAGTTTTTTTTTTGTTGTCGACTTATAAGTCGTGGTCATGAGACAAGTAGCGGACTTGTCAGATGTATAGAGTGGACGATTATTTGAATGTATTGAAATGTTTGGAGTTGATGTTTGATTAAAACAACTTGTTATTTAGATATTTGTACTATGACTATAATTGTCTTAAGACTTTTTTGGTTAGTTGTTTAACATTAAGGCTAATTTTGGATTGAATGAAATGCAAATACAAATGCAAAAAAAAAAAAAAATTCAAAATTTTCGGATATTTGGATACTATCCGAATCCGTATCCGAACTTTCGGGTATCCGAAATCCGGATATCCGAAATTTCGGATTCGGATAGTGAAAATCACTATCCGAAAATTCGGGTATCCGAAATCCGGATACCCGACTTTGAACACCCCTAACTTTTGGGGGGAAACTTTTTTTGTTTTATAATAGGAAGTTTACCATGCATTAGTTGATAGAGTTAAAAATATAGAAGATGAATGTATTTTTTTTATAATACATTTATAATCATTTTTTTTGTTTCTCATTCAAGTTTTAAATTTAAAATATTTTAAAAAAATTGCTTACATAAAAGTATAGAAGATGAATGTATTTTTTAATGTATTATCAAATTATTTTTATCTACTCAATAATGCGTAATTTAGATAATCTGTGTATGAATCAACATGTGTATAATTAAATTAACCTGTGTGTATACACGGGTATTAAACCTAGTCTATCTAATAAATCAAAGTTTTAGGAGGGTAAATTTTTGGGGGGAAAAATTATTGGCTTTATAATAGGAAGTTTAGGAGGGAAATTAAGAAAAAAATTTTCACCACCATACATGAGTTGATGAAACTAAATCTTTAAATACTAAATATTCACAAATCATTAAGTATAATGGTTATAATTTCTTTATAAATGTTTTTATTTAACCCGTGTGTAACACACGGGTATTAAACCTAGTCTATTTAATAAATCAAGGTTTTAGGTGGTAATTTTTTGTGGGCAATTTTGTTCTATAATAGGAAGTTTGAGAGGAAAAAATAGTGAAATTTTACACAATGCATAAGTTGATGGAGCCAAAACCTTAAATATTAAATGTTTAAAATTTTTTAAACATAATGATTATGATTTTTTTTATAAATATTATTATATAACCCGTGTGTAACACACGGGTATTAAACCTAATCTATCTAATAAATCAAAGTTTTAAGGGAGCTACCAAGGCCTATTTAATTTGAGGGGGGAAAATGAGGGAGAAACTATCTAGGAGCTGTTGCAGCCGGTTGTTCCATTTAACATCATATTTAAAAACTATTTGTATAAGGCATGATGCTATTTTCAGAATGATGAGATTGGGAGTTGTTGCAGCCGGTTGTTTTGAACTTTAATGTTCTAAAGTCAATGGTTACCACAATATTAGCACATATGGGCTATAATCCATCGGGAGGTTCTGCATGTAAGTAATTGCCACTCCCGGAAAATGAGTAATATATGAATATTAGTATGAAACTATGAATGTATTTTTTAACTTAATCTTCTTTTGTTAGGTATTAAAAACTCGAAAGAGTTTTTAGAAGTTCACAGTGTGATTAATGTATGTTGTTATGCCCCATTGATACGTAAGTAAAAGATGCACAAAAGATTAGGTTTTTATATATTTTAGGTAACTTTTCAAGTGTTTGCATATGTTGCTTCAATGCTTCTTCTTGCATGTTTGGATATAAAGTATATATTTTTATAGTCATTATCTATCTAATAAATCAAACTTTTAGGGGGCAATTTTTAGAGGGAAATTTTTTTAATCTATAATAGGAAGTTTAAGAGAGAAAATATTAAGTTTCATGCAATGAGTTGATGGAACTCCTTAAATATTAAATATTTACAAATTACAAATTTTTAAACATAATAATTCTAATTTCTTTATAAATATTATTATTTAACCCGTGTGTAACACACGGGTGTTAAACCTAGTCTGTGTATAAATTAACATGGGTATAAATCACTCCGTGTGTATACACGGGTATTAAACCTAGTTCAAGAATAAATAAGAGAAAGTTAAATGTTGTATAAGAAGTTTTTGAATATTTATAAATTATATTTTTTCTTAGAGATTATTCATTTTATATCAAATTTTTGTCACATCTAATGTGATATGGTATTTAATTTATTTTGAATCCTTAAATATCAATTAAGTTATTACTATTTTTTATTAAGTCCGTGTGTATACACGGGTGTTAAACCTAGTTTTATAATAAAACTAATTACATTTTTTATCCCCTAATATTTTGGAGAATTCTGAAAAATTTAAGAGCATTTATATTTTTAACCCTTTACTATAAGGGGTGTGCATGAGTCGGTTTATATTTGACAGGGTTTAAAAATGAAAATTATGGATAAAGTTAATAATAACATAAAATTAAATACCACAGTGTTTTTATAAATATACATAACATTTTTATACGATTGTTTTTTAAATATAAACTCACCATAAAACTGAGCACTTATTATCTTTAATTTGAGTATAATATTGCTATACTAAAAATTTAATTTTTAAAAATATATCACGCGTTCCGGTTTACCACGGTTTTGTCGCAAAACTGAATGAAACATTCATGAACATCCTTAAAAACATCACTTGAATGTCGTGTTCCCGAGCGTAACACAGGCACTAAACTAGTATATTATATATGACAACCTAATAACACAAGATAGGTGTACAAATAAACTAAAAATGTTACATGAGAAAAAAATAACAATCCCAAAACACCTCATCATATTATATTGGTTACCAATATAGTGGATATTTGATGGTTGGAATAACATTACGTCCAACATTTGACTACTAAAACTTCAAATAAAACACAACAAAATAATATTTTATGGTATATTTTATTAATAGAATGGATCTTGTAAAACAAAATCTTAGAATAACAATAATAATAATTTAATATATTATATTATAAAAAAGTATGAAAATGATGTTTTCAATCATGGCATGCATATGCTTTGCACGTCCCATGTTGCTTCATCACCCCTTTTTGATACATCATTTTATTCCCATCTAACACACATTAACCTCCATCATTCTATAACCATATTGGAAACAAACAAAATCTTGTACAAAGTTACAAACACATCAATGATTTAAAAAACAAATCTTTTGATGTTTAGAAATGGAACAACATTGTAAAGAATTTGATTTCTAAACAACCTCATTAGGGATCAAGGGGGTAAGTGACGTTGGGACGTTTGCAGTCGCACATGCATATGCTTCTCGACTCTTTCACGACACGTTGTGATCTTCTGGTGTGAAGTTTGATGTTTATTAATTTACCCGCCATCTGTTCATACGCACAAAAAACAGATAAAAAAAGATTCAGACAGGAAAATGAATCAAAGTAAAGATGTTAAAAATATGCTCCAATTTACTTGGTAGGTGTATTGTTTAAGGCATAAAACCTCTCAAAACATTTCATTCAGAAAATCCAATTACTACGATCGTATATGGCGATCTATATATTCACAAAAAAAATCTATATTTCTTGGGAAAAAGATGTTTCAGGTAAACCCAACCCGACCTATTTTAGCTAGTTACACACCCACCTAACCCACCGATTTCCACCACTATTTAAAAAAACTTCAGGTCTAGTCTACACTGAAAGAGAGAGAAGCACACCATTCTCCAAACTAAGTCTTCTGGCCCCAACGGTTGAGCAGGATGAGAATACAAGAAATGCCGAGCATACTGTCACACATACAGAAATATAATCAAGATTCAGAAACATGGGCAGATAAATATTGTTAAAGATTATTTTTTAAGATGGGATTAGCATAACAATAATTTAAAATTTAATTGACCAACAGGTTTCATGAAAAGACTGATAATTACTAAGCAGGCTCACTAAATCTTTAATTCCCACAAAACAAAGTTATGATCAGTTATCAGTGATCTAAGATATATAAGCGACGGCAAAAATGAAACAGATGTTACAGCATGCTTTTAAACTAGCATATGCATTGTCACAAACCTTGGCTAAATTATCTTGCATTTCTCTTATCTGGTTAGGTTTAATCCTTCTCAGGTATGCTAAAAGCCAGCCAGGCTGCACAGCATCACTTGAAGAAACAAATAAAGCAATCTGCAATAAATGATGGATATAAGCATTAATTATAGAGGTTTGACTTAAGTGTTTCAGATTAAGATTAAATTATGATGAATGAACATTTCTGGTTAACAAACTTACAATGTTACGAAAACTATTGCACTTAAGTTACATTAATATTGAGATCCGTGTTACCTTACGATAATCAAGGATTCCTTCAAAGGGAAGCTCAAGTTCATCACTAACTATAACAGGTATGCAACCACTAACAATGGCATCAAACAGTCGAGCAGATGATGGGGTGTCGCCAGCTGGACTCAGGCAAAACACGGACCTGCACTTCAAAGAAAGACAAATTTAAAAGAAGATACAGTCTTACAGGCACCGCCCATGTAAAAGTGTAAAACTAAGGTTTGGATGTGCAAACTGAAAGTGATTATGTGATTTTGATTAGTAAGATCAAGATCAAATGAGTTGTGGGAGAGAGTGTTTGGTTGTCCGAGTGCTTGGCATATTGTGATGATCTAAAAACCCAAAATAAAAAATGAAAAATAAAAAAAATCCTTGCTAAAAATGAGAAGCTTCTTGTGAAACACGAGTAAAAACTCTCAAATCGGGGACAAATACGTGATTTCATTTTACCATTTGATTCTCAAGAACTTGTTCTTTGAAGATGACCAGACAATCAAAACAAAATTTGTTTATTTAAATGTTAAATAATCATTACTGCAGCTTAAAGCCACAATGATCAAATTTCCAATTTTAAAACACAAATCCAAACATACTGTAAATGATTCAGAAACAAAAATTTACTTGCGCATGCCAGCTTGTGCTGCTATTTTCCCTGCCTCTCCAGCACTTCCCTCTTCAATGATGACATCATCCGCATTACCAAGCTCGGTCCCAAGTTTAGAACGTATTTTTCCTCCCTGAAAATAAGATATTATACTTGAACATCAAATATTCACATGTAAACTCTTTTTGATAAAGGGACAATTTCATATATACCCTTCTAATTCATCCTTTCCAATTTAAAAAAATATCATATTCACCCTCTCAAAATGCTAAAACTATCATATTTACACAAATCATATGAATAAACTAATACTAGTTACTTGTAATAAATGAACAGGACATGATTCTCAGTAATAAAATTGTTTTCATACTTGTTTATTTACTTCAATACACTATTTAAGTAATTTATTTCATTTCATTCGATGAGAAATAGGTAAACATAATTTATTGTGTTTTAAAAGGGGAAATATAGAATTGTAGGTAGATATAGGCATATGGGGTTTTGAACTTATAAAAGGGTTTATATGATATTAATAAAAAAATAAACAAAAGTAACTTCTGCTAAAAATCATACAGCATTTCTTTTAAGCCTTCCACGAAAGTATAGCAGTGTAGTTCTTCTTGAAGCACTTTCTGATAAGCAGTTGGCATCACATAAATCAAGATTTGGAACATAAGGAAGTATTAAATCTTTTTCAAGTGACACTTGGCCGGGCTTGTACCTGAAATTATAAAATAAATTATAGATCAATTATTGTAAAGTCAAAAATTAAATTGCATTTTGGAGGTTGTTATCTGATGATCAGTTTCTAAATTTTGGATATAGTGAAGCTGATATAGATTGTTATCATTATTTAGGTGTCAAATCAGCAGCTGCAACAAAACTGATTCTGACTATTTAAGAGTCATTTTACATGTTAACCCTTAAAAAGCCAGAATACAAACAACCCTTTATGACAACTTCAAACAACATAAGCATTAAGCACATCCAATCCGCTTTGTTACAAGTTACAACTATCATTTGATCCTGATTAATCCATATCACATAACCACTGTCAAAATGCCATTTCAATTGTCAAACGCCCTTATAATGTTAAGATTGAAAAACATACCAGTTTCCCGTGGAGTCCATATCTGGTAACAACCATATTGCGTTTTTCACGAACTTACGAACAGATTTGAAAGACCATGGATGATGAATTGGAAATATATGATCTCTTCCTTCAGAGCGTTTCCATGCAGGTTGATCAGTAACCCACTTCAACGCTTCCTGGAATCATAAGAAGCATGTCTTGATTAACTGTCAAAGTTTATGTACAGTAGGTGCTATAACTAATTGCATGGTCATTCTAATCCTGATTTTACTATTCAAGACAATTAAACTTTGCATTCCATATATATATGCGTGCGTGTATTAAAAAAATCAACGTGTACATGGAACTTTTAACTATACGTTATGGCTTATGGGGTTTATCATACCAAAATGCAATCTTTTTTCACCTTTTTTGTTGTATACAAAAAAACAATGTTTCCTTTTCCATTGTATGTAAAGTAGAACTAATTTTTACCATTGAATGCATATAACCTCCTATAGTGTTTTTATAACGACATGGCAATGCTCCAAGTAACTACTTTACCTGCCAGAAGGTTACTTATATTCAATAGAAAGACACATTTTTTACGTACAACGAAAAAAAGGTGAAAATAAGTTACATTTTAGTGTAATAAACCGATAAGTTTTGCATGCCCACAAATAATTTTACAGGAAGTAAAGTGGTATCCACTCACACCCTGTAAAGCGCCTTGCATTGTTGTTTTTCCAACAAGAAGAAACTAATAGTTGTGAAAAATGGAACATAAAACAAGTCAGCCTCCTCTTGTCGATGAACGCGTACAACACTTTTTAAAAGTCTTTCAGATTCTGGTGCAATTAAATCTGCCCATAGCCAGTAGTCAACTGAATGCTGCAAAGAAAAAAGTAAACTAATTTGTAAGCTAACATACAGGATTTTTTCATTTAGTTTCACTGTGATATAAATCACCCAAAACCACTTAATCAACTATAACAAAAATAGGCTGCACAAATACTCAAACAGTGTTTGGATGTGTTTCTGCTCTTTAAAGCAATTACAATTACATAATCAATGCTTTTAACCGTTCTGAAAATTCTGAATATTCAACCATATACATGTACAATGAACCCTAAATAATCTGTTTTTTATTTAAACAGAAGCGTTATCGAGCTCAGTGGCATGCCTCTTTATAGCCCGAGCATACTTCCACACCTCATACAGAGTTACAACCGTCCACTATTAGTTCAATGCTCGGTAATAGCTCGACTAGCTCGTAAAACCCACCCGATTGTTTAAATCCCAACTAATCACACAATCATACTCACATTTTTCGAATTTTAACCTCAAAACATCACCAATCAAGACCAAAAAAAGTATAAACACTGTAAAATTGATGATTTTAACAAACCTGTTCGATAAGCCGATGAACAGGGCTGCCATTAGAGGTGAGATTAGACGTTTCCTTATACGTATTATGAAACAACCAAAGCATATCATAAGTAAACTTCGCTGGCATATCATAAACATAAACCCTAACCGGTGAATTAGCCAACAAACTGCGTTCATCATCAACAAGCCTCGAAGTCTCCGTTCTCCAAACGAGATCATCTAATCTCCTCACTCGTTGCTGTTGTTGATCTTCATTCTCCGGATCACGAACTGTATCGTCGGAAACATGAGGTTTGTTGCGTTTTAAGAACAGTTCAAGTGATTGGACGAATGAGTAATGAACGTTAGGGTTTAGATAGGGTTGATTTGAGTTGAGAGTGTGTAAGGAGATGTGTTTGGTTGGGGATGAAGGAGAGAAAATGTAGAAGAGGAGAGAGAAACAAGTGAGGGAGATGATGAGTAGAAGTAACGGAGATCTGGTTATTCGAGTGAAATAGTTCATTGAAGAAGAAGAAGATAAAGAAGAGTGTTGTCTGGATATTTTGCCCATCAAAGAGATGATGATTGAATTGATGTTAAAATAGTGTGATCATGGATGATTGATTATGAAATGAAATTGAAGTTGCAGAGATGAGGAAGAAGATGATACAGATTACAGATCTTGTGATTGAGTGAGGAACTAGACACTAGTTGATTACTTAGTATTAAGTTTTTCGGTTTCGCAGTCGGTTTTTATCACGCTCAATCGGTCGGTTGGTCGGTTTTAAAGTTTATAAACGGTTGTTGTGAACAGTTTGATTTACGGTTTAAAAAACAAACAGGATGTATAAATCACTTTTTCAACGTATAACTATACTCTGCGAACCGCGTATGCAAACATTTGTAAAAAAAAAGTATATCAAACCTCTACAGTCTGCAAAAAAAAGACTTCTGTCTACGTGGGTTGAACGATAAAAATGAAAATTTCATACAATCATGGTTTTTAATAATTATTAATTATATGATTAATAATTTATCTTTAAAATAAATGGCGTCCGGATAATAGTTCGTCAATTGACACCTCCACTCTATTGGTTGTTCCTTCTATTTACATCCGACCGTTAAAAAGCTGAATCAAGTATGAGCTTTAAATATTACTCACAAACTGAGCTTCAACAATAAAAATAGTAAACCATGCACAAATTCAAGTTGTCTTACTTAGGACCGTTTGTTTCACATCTTAATGATTCAGTTTAGTGCTTAATCATTCAGATTCAGCAGTCAGAGCGTTTGTTTTATAAAAAAAAAACTCAGAATGGTTCAGTTAAGTGCTAAATGGTTAAGAGACAGAGAGATGCTGAATGGAACTGAATGGAGCATATACTAACTTTACTCTCATCTGCATTTTTACCTCAACATCCCTCTCATTGATAGAGCCTCTTAATGGTTCAAACTTTTTAACCATTCAACACTTAATATTTCAGATTTTATCAAACAGCCTCTAACAAGCTGACCAAAGTTAACCTTACGTGGATCTACAAGAGCAACCATGCCTAGTAAATCCAACCTATAGCAAAGCTATCGATAGAGTCTGAGAAAACTAGGATACGTCAAAGCAACTACAGACATAGAAAACCATTGTTCTCCTGAATTTATGAACACTAGATGATTTTCAATTGCATCTATTCACTTGAGTTTTATGCTTTCATTCAAGAAACACATGTAAAATGTTCAAATATCATAAAATCATGTCAATGGCCATAAGAGCTGCAGGCCTGCAATATACCCTCACAAGCATGCAAAATATAATCTCCCCACACCAAAAAAAAGTTTTAAAAAAGAACAAGAACATAGAAGAGCCTAAATTCATGTTCATCACAATCCAAGTAACAACTTGATGTGCTATAAAGTCCTAAAAACTAATAAGATCATCATTAGATGATTTATATTTTTTGGGTTCAGACGAGCTATTGCGTTTCTTCCCAAATATCATGTCATCATTAATGTAGCCGCTGCCACGTGAACCAACCGGCTTTCTGATCAACGACTCTTCTTTCACGTCTTGTGGTGGTTCATCAACGTCTGCAGTCACGGGTATCATAGCTGGTTCTAGCTCACGTTGCACACGACTCGCTTTCTTCATTAGTTCATACTTTGATAAAACTTTCTGGAGTTCATCATTCACACTCAAAGCCTCAAACAGCAGGACTTCGTCGTCTCCACACGTGTCCACTATTCTCTGGACGCTCAACTGAGACTGACGGCATTGTTGTACAAGAGTCGCCGTCAAGTCGTCCTGAAATATAAAATGTTAGCACATGACATAAGTTGGCAAACCAAATGATATTTGTAGAATGAAAGTTACTGACTAAAAGATAGGTGGATCATGGATGAGTTAAAAACAGGCAATGGATGAAATATGTTGTTTTTTTGTAGGTCAAAACAGACTTGGACGGGTCGTGTTGACCCGAAAATTAATGTATTAATTATGATTACGAAAAAACAGAATATTTTAGTTCTAGTAAAAATCTTTGAATAAAAACGATTTAGGAGGCTGCGAGCGTATTATAAATAGGTTTGGGGTCCCTTTTATCCGGTTCGACCCATAACCCTTTTAGCTAAAACTTTTTATTTGATCTACTAGACCTTCATAATGGGTTGGAACTGCCACCTCTATTACTGATATATATAACAAGACTATAAACACTAAACAATGGACTAAAGTTGAGTAACAATGCAAGATTTGATAAATGCAAGATTTGATAAGCCTCAAACGCCAAACCAACTGCCTCTAGATTTCTCAGACGATTTAACGTTGGTTTTCAGACGAAGGATCTCTACGCCAGCAAATAAATGGGATGGGTTTTAAGATTTTATCTGACTTATTTGATCCATCTGAGATAAAACACAGTGCGCTGTGTATACTCGAACATTAAACTAACTACCTCTAAACTTGATTTCACAGAAAATTATACATACAAAATGCTTATCATTTTCCCCTCATACATCATTACTAATTGTTACAAATCAATATTTCTACTTAATCAAGTGACCAATCGACTCCATTGTAAATCACGTGTTTCACATCAACTAATGATAGCAGAACAGTGGCCACGAATCCATGACTTGTGCTAACAACGAACTTTTGTGGAATGTGCACATATAATTATGATTAGAAGTATAGCTCAGGAAGATTGGGTAACGGGTTATAACGGATTGGGGTTGAAATGGTTGACTTTTTAGTATGGGTCGAAACGGTTCATGTTGGTTGACCTACAAGCACTTTTTTGCCCATTTTTTTTAACTAGCAATGACTACAATAACAATCTTACTACAACCATACTCTAAAATATTGTAATAAAGCGCATTAGGAAGTTTTAAGCGTTAAAAATACTTAAGGTAACTTTCAACGTGTTTGTACCTATCAACCCGTTTGACATGCTCCATTTTTTAGATAAGCATTTTATTTGACCCGTTTGAGATAAACCCGCCCATATAGACTCCTTCATAAGTAAGCGGGTCAAAACCAACACATATGGTAGAAATACCTGCAAAGCATCCTGTTGGGGTGAAGAAGATAAAACAGTTGACAAGAGATCAAGACTGTTCCTTGCCACATCAAAGGCTTCTTTTGTTTGTTCTGCTGACATGCGTTGAACTAGAACTGGAATCGCTTGACCAACATTCTGTGGATGAACATGATACACCTCGGAAGGTGGAATTGAACGAGATGGCGTGAATATAGGAGCCAAACTCTCAGAATCACGGCCCGGGAAACGTACTCCTCTTGATTTTAAACTCTATAATCACATATTAACAAAAACTTAACCACATAAAAAATAACATAAAAAAAAGATTACAAAACAATACCTTGTATGTCTCTTCATAAACAGGAAGATACCGAAGCTCGTCAGTTGACTCGCCCCAAGCTTCAATCAAAATAAGAGCTTTATTACGATTACTAACAACGGTTTTAGGATCATCAACCATTTTAACCATCTCATCAAGCACTCTTTGTGCAGCAACTTCAGAAAAACCTTTCTCGCAGTTCTTGATCACACTCTCGAGCAACACCAAACTCAAGTACTGAACTCTAGCATTTTTCAGCATAATTCTATTCTTTATAGCACGAATCATGTCAACGCAACTTATCCTTTCGTCATTAATCATATCACATAATTCAACATTTGTCGCCCAATCAGGCTCATCTAAAGTTTCTGCAGTCGCGTCTTCCACAAGATTATCAGCTTGGTTGCCTTGAAATAACTCTTTCATCTTGAAACTCATGGAGCTCATGCCTGCCGAAATCTTCTGACCGACCTCAGATCCCTTAAACCGATCAATGAAGTCGTCTACCTTTTCCATTAGATTATCACCCATGTTTCGTAGATTATCATTCATGTTACTGTCTATCAAACTGAACCTAGTTTTCGACTGTCAAAATAAGCCAAATCCGAGAACACATTAGCCGACTCGATCAGTAAGTACATAACACAACAAATCAGCATTACAATCATACAAAAATCTTAAGTAATCAACAATAAGTTCAAGAAATGCATGCAACTTCCAATGATGAAACAAGTATTTGTAATAACTCGAGTAAAATGATAACTACTGTAACATACGGCCTCTCCTACCACTAATACTGTCTGCTTTGCCATGCTCACGGATTTGCTTTTGGTCGCAACAGTGAAAACTTCCTAGGAGATCACTCATCATGGATTGCTGCCACCCAAGCACGTTCAACTGTGCAAATCTCCTGGCTCGCAGAGGCCACCGCCCCCGCATATTTTCGCCAGCAGTGTTAATTTTTACCTCAGTAGCTTAAACTTTTTTATAAGTATTTTTTTACATGTAATATATGTATAAAATTTTTTTCCACCCCCAATACAAAAGTTCAAGATCCGTCACTGCTCTCACCCACAGTCAAGGCACCCAAAACACGTTTGTATAAAAGCACGATATCTCTCCAAGGTGAGTCGATGCATCCAAAACGCGTTTGTGGTGAGGCACATTATACTATCTATCCGGTGGACAAAATAAAACAGAACAGAACGATGTGAGATTTGTTTAAGGTGTCACAACTACCAAACACAAATAGGTTTAATATGGTGAAGAAAAGATGATGAGGAGATTGGATCATGCATTGCAATAGATGATAAAATAGGTAATTATAAACAAATTGTACAACAATCATAACATGGATCAACGAGTACCTTTAATGCTAGAATTGAGAGAATATGGAACCTGATGCGTTGTAATTGTAAGCTTGAAGTTGCAGCAAAATGGTTATATACCTTTGTAAACAAATGTTACAACAACAGTCCCTGCAGTTAATGTATATTAACACTTTTTTCCTCTACTAATAACTATACATATTCTATCACTAGATTTAACACCCGTGTATTACACACGGGTTGAATAAAAATATTTTAAAAAATTATAACTATTATATTTAAAAATTTATAAATAGTTTTATAAATTACTCCGTATTATTAATCACAAAATTTTGTCTTTATTAATTCCCCTACTCAATTTTCCCTCTCAACCTTCCTTTTATAAAATAAACTATGTTTTCCCCCCAAAAAATTACCCGCTAAAAACTCTAGTTTATTAGATAGATTAATGACATAATAGGGGAGCATTCAAATGTTAACCCATGTATGTGTAGTGGCTAGAGCCCATATGAGGGCATTACGCGTCTTGTGGCGCCATGTGTGTATGAATCAAACATTAAGAACCTGGTCTGATAGGCTGATGCATCGTGTTTAGTTTTTTTCGAGTTCTCGAGTATTAGCACTGTCTACGAGTTCTTGAGTATTAGAACTCTTTGTGAGTTCTCAAGTATAAGTACTGAGTTCTTGAGTATTAGCACTGTCTATGAGTTCTCATAATTTGTACTTCAATCTCTATTTCCGCCATTAATAGTTTACCTATAAGGTGCCTAACACACAAGTCTGACTTAACCCCCTATGGATTTTTTTAACGGCAAATTTCATTAGAAAACTAGTCTAAGGTTAGAAGGAAAAACAAGTTGATAATAGTTTAAATAGAAAATTTACACAAATCATTCCATTTAATAACTCAAAATGGGGAGCAGTTTTTTACCCAAAGATATGAGTTGAATTTTATGTCTTCGATGAGCTTGATGATTCTGATAGGATCAGAGTTGAAAATCAGGTCATTGTGGGCATTTCAAACAAACAAACAAACATAATTAATATATGACAAATCATGTAATTACTTGCACTGTTAAAAAACAAACAAACATACCCAGTAAAATCTTACATAACTTTTAAATTCTAAACGTACCAAAAACAAAAGCATTTTGATCATCCCTTATGATTGGATATAACAAACCCCACTTGATTGGTCCACTAAGTACAAAAAGTAAGTTAAAAAAAGTACAAGAAATATATACATTTTTTGCAAAAAAAAGCACAAAACTAAATAAATAACCATGGAAAATGAAATCATATTAAAACATCAACACAAGCCATATTATCTTGTCAGCCAAATGCAATTGACCTTCAACAAAAACACTAAGTAAACAAGATGAACAAACATCAACCTCAAATCATTGTTTTCAAATGTGATCTAGGGAGCACAAAACCAGCTCTTCTTTCCTCAAAAGAGTACTCAATAACCTCCTCTTCTTCAGGAATCATCGCCTTGATCGCAGGCGTCATTGCTGTTTGCATTTGAGCAGAAGGTGTGAATGGTGGTAGCATTGGAATTATGCTTTTCGCGGGAATTTTGTTTTCTTCCCCTAAGGCCACTGGTTTGGAAGGAGTTACAAACGGTAGCGTATGGTTTTGAAATGTTTTTTGTAATGTTTCGTGTTTTACGCCAACTTCGGTCACTTTAACTTTTGATGCATCCTTGCAAGAAATAGGTGAAAATGGCTTCCTTTGCTCTAATTCACTCATATTATGTTTCTTGTGCCCAACTGTGTCTAAACCACTCCTCCCTAATAACAAATGCAAATTAATGCAACTTTAAAAAATATAGACTATGATGATGGATGATAATAATAACAATAACAACTATTGTTATTGTTATTATTATTATTATAATGTAACTTTTATAGTCATATTTGTACAAAAACTCTAGGACACATTTTTTGAGTCAGCTGTAGCTGATACAATCTTAGAGTGCATTGCATGTTTAATGAAGTTAAATGCTTTTTAGATATAAAATGACTTGACGGTTTAAAGAATTTACCAGTGAAGTGAGACCCGAATCCATCATCTTTGTTACTTAACCCACGATCAATCTTTTTGGCAGGACGTGTACTAGGAGTAACCGCAGCAGCTCTTACAGAATGAACATCTCTTTTGGGAGTTGCATGGGCTGCTGCCCCACCAATTGATAATCTTCTGTTGCTTGAACCACCAATTGATAATCTTGCCCCTTTTTTAGCACTTTGTGGCTTTATTGGGCTTGGTTTTGATCCAAAGAGTGCTTCTTGTTCTGCTATCAACTGTCCCTCAAGTTTCTTCTGGTCCTAAATAACAATAAAAACAGTTTTTTAGTTGCAGATTTTGCTCTTTAAAGCCATTATATCATTTATTAAATATATCTATATACCCTTTTTCTTTTTCGCTCTTCTTCCTTTTGTTGTCTTAGGATCTTATAGTCTTCGAGCATTGAAAGAAGCCGAACCTGCATGTAAACATATTAGATTTCAAGAAAACACTAGATCCAGTAAAATTCAAGCTGAATAAAAGATGTAATTTCAACCCATTGACTTATAAATAGGTCAGCTCCTGATATAATTTATTCAAAAGGAGCTGTTGACACACTAACTGTTTATAGAAGCTTAACACTTTCGATAAAATACTTCAGGTGATCCCAACCCAACCTTTTTCAACCCTGACAAAAAGTGTATGTTTTTACTTTTTACCCGTCTAATGTGTCACATATTTGAAAAACCATTTGTAAATCAGCTAGAAACAAGCTATTACCCCATCATAGGTGAACTCAACACCCCTTTCATTCTCCCATGTTATTGTTTTCACAGCTAAAGCTTCCACCATTCCTGTTGCAAAATCATGCATGAAAATATTTAAGTAGATGAACAACTATAATTAAGCTATACTTGGGACTCATTTTAAACAATTATAGTTTTATTGATCAAGGATATGTGTGGGAATCACCTGGAAGCTTATTTACCAATGCACGTGCTTTCTCTGCACGCTTCAAAGTAAGATGAGCACCTCTTCCAGCATTATATCTGTTATCATCCTACAAAGAGAAAGTTGATAGAAGCCAATAAGAAGCAATTAAAAATATAAGTGGCAAGATGAGCGGTTCAGGTGAATTGGGTTACAAGTTTTAGTTTAAACAAGTTAACGTAACAAAAATTGTAGGACTTCTCTGGTTGGAGGTTGACATGTTTCATGCTAGAGATTAAAGTAAAAGGTTCAAGTCAAAAACTAGTATTTTTATATGGTCCTGGCCGGATTGACCGAATTTTCTCAACCTGGTCTTTTAGTTATACCTATTTGATCCGTCAGAAATAAACAGAGCTCACATTGTCCCATTCATAAGTAAGTGGATTGAAATTGATATTTATATTAGAAATAGCACAAAAAAGTAAACTGACCCTATTATACTCCTCTAGCCAGCATTCTTCTTCACAAGCACCCATCCATTTCTCCACCTTTTCCAATATTTCTTTTCTGCTAAATGCTTCCTCTTTCACTTTCCCTATTAAAATCTCTATTTGTTCAAGAAGACTACCAGCATCAACAGCTCCTTTATTAAGATATAAGATAGAAAAAACACCAGTCAATATTTCATAATATTTGGCTTCAAGATATCACACTTTAATAACTTATCACAAATATACCGGATTCAATAGCTTCAATAGCAACTTCTAGCGACGTATCAGACTCTGGAAGAATATGTGTCTTCCTGCAAATATCTTCCAGTTCTGATCTTTTCTTGAAAACAAGTTCTTTCATTTTGCTTGACTTTAAACTTTCTAGCCTGGAAACTTCTGCCTCAACCTTTAATGCAACACACATGTTAGATCTTTTAAGAATCAGTTATGTTCCAAATCTAAACAATGACAAATTAGAGAGCAACTAAAACTTACATAGTTTATGGAATCCACAGATAGCATATTGGACTCGGTTATTTCCTGCTCTGAAGCAGCTATTTTACATGTAACACTTTGAAACATTTGTTGTTCTTCAATTGGTGTATCCATTAAATTCCATAGTTCAATCAAAGATGTTGCAAGATCTTGGATCTAACAAAATAATTCACATTATCAAGCCAGAAGTTGTGAACATTGTAGAGGTGGCAAGATGTGTGGATAAGTTGGGTCAGATTGGTATGAGTCAAAGACGGTCTGAACGTGTTAATTAGAATACAAAAACAATATTAACAAAATGATATAGGGGGCTGTAAATAAAAAGTAGACTTTGGACGGCTTCCGGTGAGACCCATTTGACCCACCTGGGATTAAACACAACCCAATTGACCCACTCATAAATAAATGGGCTAAAATATCCTGCTTTCAACTTACTCTTTGCATTCTTTGTATTTTAAGCTCCAGCAAATTTGTTATGGCAGTTGCAAGCCTTGAAATTGTATCATTACTGATACTTTTTGTTGCTTCTGCTTCAGATAAACTAGGATGAACTTCATTAATTGTTTGCTTAAAATCCATCCCCAGCACCAAACAGAGTGAATTCAAGGAATTCAAGTGCTCTAAAACTTGCTTCAGACGGTCACTCTGGATATTAAAAACCATTAAGAAGATTGTTAGCATTAAATCTTATGATTTTAGTACATCTTGTGGTGATAAAATAAGATTTACCTTTTCCTTTTGGAGCGTTTGCAGCTTTGCATGAAGCTCTTCAAGCTTTCTTAAAGAAAGATCAGTTTCATCCAAGACTATGTTTGCAGTAGTTGTGTATATCTCTTTTTGTATTTTCTCTATCTGTTCTAAGACTTCAAGAAATTGATTTTTTCTATCAGATTTTCTTCTTTTCATCTCTTCCAATTCCGGAAGGATGGCTCTCAGTTCTGCCTTTAGACTTCCAGGGGTTTGATCCGACTGAAAAGTAATACATATTAAGCCAATTGCAAAAAGACATGCCAGCATTGCCAATTCTCATGGTTGCACAAGATTTCTTTTTTCTGTCTTGTTACTTAAAGGGTATTTTATATATTTGGGTAGTCAAAAGGATTTACAAGTCTGATGTTAAAGCGGTTTAATCCCATTATAGTCATTACAGAAACAGTCAAACATTTTTCTTAAACGTCATTTTTAAAAGTACTTATTCAACCATATGGTTACACCAGATTCTTTTATATTGTTTTTGTTCAAGGGTGTTTAGATATACGAAAAATAGTCAGATAATTTCTTTAACGTGCTAACTATTAATAAGTCACGTAAATTTTTTACCAAATTAAGAGGATAGAAATTTTAACAACATCATCTAGACATGTTAACTAGCTACCTGTCTAATATGGACAGGTCTTTCCCCCATTGCAGAACAAATGGCTGCTAGTTCTGCTTCAGAATCAGCAATTGCTTGTCTAAGTTGAGCTCTGCACTTATTTGCCAAATCTACTTTCCTTCTGTACACTTCAAGACATTCACGTTCTAGCTCTAGCAACATCTTATCTCTTTCATCATCAGTCTCACCAACTTCATCCCATATAATCTATTTTTCCCCATACAGAAACAAACAAGCATGCAAACCAAATGATAAATACCATAATATTCTTGGCTGTAAATAAAATACAAGGATTAATGGGTACCTTAAGCTCATATAGAAGGGATCCACAATTTGTTTCGACTTGTGAAAGCGGATCTTTGGAGGGAGTAGACATTTTGAGAGTAGCTTTACCTAAAAAAATAACCAACTATTCAATAGAACATTGATGATCTAATGCAAGCTTTACACTAGTGGCATTATTACATCACACACTAGTAAGCTTAGATTTTCTTAACATTTTCTAATGCTTTCAAAAAAGTATCACATTTCTTTTGTAAAAGATCTCACATGTAGCGTGTAAAGAAAAAAAGAGACGCGTTAAAAAGTTGACAAACATACTCAATATATTATAACCTGGATAATAAATTTGCACTTTTAACCTTTGATTATTCTGTAAACAATTAACAAACATAATCATAATAAGTATTGACAAGCCTAATAACTGATTTAGTGTGATTGTGTGACTGCAAATAGCAATAATCAGTTTAACCACATACAGGTTTTAACTTCTAGGTCAAATTAGCGTGCTCAAGATCAAGCTATGATTTACATCAAATGATACTGAAATTGAGTCGACTTGATTTAACCTAAACGGTGAAAACACATAACTATAAGATCATCAAATTGCTCCATGAATAGATCTAGCTAGATTTAAACATAACCAAACCCTAACACAAACTTATATAAACACAAAAACCTCACGAATCACTTAAACCGAAACTTAATTAACATACACCGTTGTTGTACATAACATATTATACTGTAGAATGTAGATCGAACAATAAATTCGTAAAATTGACATAAACAACAGATAAAATATTAATACAGATCTATAAAAATCAAACCTGAATAAGTGTATTGCACTGGATAGATGAAGTGATTAGTAAAATGTATGAAATATGAAAGTGAGATCAAATAATGATGAACACAAACCGAAGAGAAAAATGATGAAGTCGACCGTTGAAGAGGAGATTTATAAATAAAATAGGAGATAGGAGATTGTGTGTGAGGATTTGAATTTCAAAAAGTGAAAAGGCTTAGCCCACTGGTTTTTTTTAATTGTAGCCCAATATTTATATGGAAGAAGATGGGCCAAAGCACTTAAGGTGGGTTGGTGTAAATTAGATTTTTTTGGAACGACAGTTGCACCACCAGCTAACCGGTGGTTCTGGGGAGTGCAATAAAGTAGCGGCGTGGGATTAGAACTTTAGAAGTAGCTATGAACAAAAAATATCGGTTCCCAATCCAACCCGTCGGGATGTATCCAGAACCGGTTCATACCCCATGGACCCCATACCCGCAAGACCCGGTTTCATACCCAGCGGTTCCGCCCCAGTTCCAACGTTTGATGCAAGAACCGGTTTCTACCTGGAACCGGTGTTGACCCGCCAAGAACTGGACCTGGTTCGAATTGGTTCGTACCGTTTTTTTTTTGGATTTTTTCCCCTGATTTGAATCTGGCCGCCGGCAAACGGCTATATGGCCATTTGGGGCTATTTTTTGATATTTTTTTTTGGTTTTTTTTATCACCCCTAGACTCCATTTGAGGTATGTAAATATATGTTTGATGTTTGGGTTGATTACACCACTCAAAAGCGAAAAAACGCAAGCAAAAAACGCAAAAAAACTCTCTTTTTCATCATTTCGTTACTCTCGATATGGCATCACAATCCGCAATCGGTTCTTCTCAAGTTGGGGTTCTTTAACATACCCGAAGCCAAAGAATTTGGCAACATGGAGATTTAGTGGATGAGTGATAGGTCACACAAGGCTCGTTGCAAGTATTGTAGAGCTTTGTTGGGGACAGATTCAAACTCGACTTTGGAAAAGCATATCACAAAGAAGCTTTGTCCTGTGTTGAAAAATGCCCCCGAGTCCGATCAAGCCGATATGGGGGGCCGATGGCGAAATATTTCATTATAGCGTCGATATGGTCCAAGATCGTATGGCGAAGTTCGTGATTCAAAATTGTTTGTCATTCAACCACTTTGCCAACCTGCAATTGAAGGCTTTGATTCGAGAAACGCTTCAACCTCGTTACACCCACGTAAGTCGTATGACCCCTAGGCGATGTTGTTTGAAATTGTTGAAAGTTTCTAAAAAAGAGTTAATTGTATTTTTTTCAAAACTTACAAACCATTGTTACTTTAACTAGTGATGCTTGGTCGTCTCCACACAGTTGCATTAAGAATCTTTGTGTAACCGCTCATTGGGTGGATCCCGATGATATGGTTGAACTTATTGCTTTTGAACTTTTTCTGATTCCACATTCCGGAGATGATATGGTTGAACTTATAGATAACGTAATACAAACTTATGGTTTACAAAACAAAATATTTTCAATAGCTTTTGACAACACTTATGGTAGTCGAATGTTTAATTCAAGAAATTTTTGACAATTTGGATATCCAAGTGGATAACCCAAATCACATAACGGAAGCAAAAGCAAAATTTAATCACGATTTTCGAAGACTTTTTGATGCTTATCACTTAAGATACGGGCCAACAACGGTACAAAATTTTCACAATTGGAGGCTAGCTCAAGTAAGCTGATAAAGGGCTCGAAGAAAAACTTTTTGAATGTCGTTCGGGAATCCGTGACAAAAAAACATAAGGGTGCCGCTCCGAGTAACGAGCTCGGTAGATATAGTGGAACGGATTATACTTCCACTATGTCGGCCGATGACATTGATAGTTTTAATATATTGGCTTGGTGGAAAGGAAGGAAAGAGGAATTTCCGGTTCTTTCCGCCATGGCCCTATTTACTAAGCTCCTAAGCTTCTACAGTAGCTTCAGAATCGCATTTTTCTACTTATGGCAAGGTAATATCTTTAAGAAGGACCCGACTTTCTCCGGAGGCGTTGGAGATGTGCATTTGTCTCAAAGATCACTTGGACACGGTGGATCGCATACAACACCTAACGAACTTAGAAGACGACATCGAACCAGAGTAAAAAATATATGATAACGAGGTTGAGGATGGACTATCCTCCGGAATATCCGAGGAAGGACTATCCTCTGGAATATCCTATGAATGACTCAAAGAAGATGCAAAAAGAAGAGAATAAAAATGAAGAGTATTAAATTTCAAAAAAAAAGATATTTTCTTTATTTTTTAAAAATAATAGTTTTTTTACATCGTAACGTCAATATCTTGTATGTGGTTAACTCTTTTAAGTTCTAATAAATCATATTTATTTAGTATTTTTATATTGTACACAAGACACAAAAAAAAGTCAAAAAATAAAAATATAAGATAACTGAATACCTAGTTTGTACCCGACCCGGGTAGGAACCAAACCCGAACCCTACTCGGTTCCACAGGGTAGAGTTTTACCCCCGTCAAACCCGTACCCGATCGGGTCTTTTAGGTTCGTACCCGGTTCGTACTCGGTTCCGGTACGAAAAAAACCGGTTTGTGCATGGCTATTTTTAAATAGTAGGGTTGGTAGTTGGAACACCGTTAGTAGAGGTGCACATAATAACCGTTTTCGGATCCATACCCATGAACCCGACCCGAAACCACATGGTTGCATTGAATTGTGTTCTTGTATCACCGCTCGTTGGGTATATCTTAATTCGTAGCAAATAATGAAACGTACAATTGCATTGATCTTTTTGTGTATCCACATAAAGGGGTTTTTTACCCGACTAGAAGTTTGATGCAATACAAATTATATTTAACTAAAATAAAAATGGGATGTTCAAACAAACGACAACACAAATGAAAAAATAGTTTAAAACATATTTCTTGGGAATTACCCCCCTCCCCTTCCTTTTTTTTTTTTACTTGTGACGTTCTTTAAACTCGTTTCTAAATATTATATGGGGTTATATGTTTAAATGAACAAATATTTGACATTTAAATATCCACATGTACAACCCAACCTATTCTTCAGAAGCAAAAGATAAATGTAATCATGATATAATTTTTATATAGTTTTTTATTGACTAAAATACAGACTAAACACAAATCCGTTGTCAATAGGTAGGAGCTCAAGTAGTAGTAGGCCGATGAAAGACATGATTGTTTTATGTTGAATGTTATTCGGCAAAATACAACTAAACGTCAAAAATAACACCCAGTTAACGAGCTTGGTAGATATATTGGAACGGATTTTACATCCAATATACCTAGGAGTATGGAGATTTTCATACTTTAGCTTAGTGGAAAGGAAAGGTAGTAGAAGTTTCGGTTTTCTTTGCATCATGGTCCGCGATTTACTAACCACACCCAAGCTTATATAGTAGCTTCAGAATGTGGTTTTTCTCTTGGTGGTAGGATATTACCGTTAAAAATGACCCAACTTTCTCTGGAGGCAGTAGAGATGTGCATTTGCCTAAAGGATTGCTTGGACGCGATGGATTGTATACAAGACAAAGAGAGCACCCGATGAAGAAATCGCACAATGAACACCAAAGATGAAGATGAAAGACCGTGATGAAGACAACGAACACAATTAAATAAAATCATCAGTATTTAATTCATGATGTCTTATTTTAAAAAAAATGTATTTGTTACTCGTAAACTATTGGACTTTAATAGTTGAAAACAAATTATTCGACTAAAATTGAAATTTTGCGCCAAACCTCATGGACCAAATAGTACTTTACTCCTTTTCATAAATATAAAACGCACAAATATAACGAAATATAAGTCTTCACAACATTGTAATTGTAAGCACATCCGAAACCTCTCTCCTCACTCTCCAACTCTAAATTCTATCTCCTTATGATGAAATCTATACCCCCTAATTAACCCGAGTCTAGTTTTCATTGTAGCAATAATAGCAGATCGTAAAAAAATAAGCCATGCGCAAGCATGGCTAGACACTCTAGGTATAACTAGAGTGATCCCAAATACTTAATGCTATGTACAACCATATGTGGATGCCTTAGGTAAAACTTGACATATCTTAAATGTTCTTTTATTATTTAAGTTACGTACGACTATGACTAGACGCTCTAGATCTAATTGGTGTGATACCAAAAACTTTAAAGCTATGACAACCATTACAAGACGAACCACAACAATCTAAATAAAAAACTCAGTAAAGTGTATGCAAAAAAATCATGTCATAAAAAGCATCATCATTATGCAAAGCTCCAAATAGAAGACTATTTGTATACTTCCAAGTTTTATGTTCATGAATTATGCTCACCTATACTGAAGCATATAGGCGAATATGGACAATCCCTTATGATAAATGTAGAACTGTAGAAGACTCCGACGGTAATGAATGAAGAGCCTAGCTTATTGTAGCTAAGGCTACGTCATATTTGCCTAGGGGACTAGTACAAGATACCCCTAGACGAGCCGACCCAAATGGTTTAGGATATCAGCCGACCCAAAGGCTTTCGTCTCATCCCCTTCTAACTGTTTTTATTGAGGCTTACAGATTCACTAGAACATTGGAGAAGACGATATATGGCCCGATTCAAAAGAACAATAATACATATCCTGTCTGGTTTGATTCATTTTTGTACCATAAATAACCAATCTAACACACCACATGCAACTCTAACCAAATTGTAGTTTGATGACAGATTATACCCCAACTTCACCTGCATAATCTTTCACATCATTTTGCCACTAAAAATAGCAATTTCAACCAATTTACCTATGAACAGCTTTGATTTGGGTTATATCTTTTAACAGTCAAATTAATAAATCAGGTCACAAGTTGCCTGAAGTCTATTTTTGTTGCAGAAAATGTCCAAAATCAAACTATTACTGAAATAATAATATACTTATGTTTGACCCGCCTAATTTACCCTTTTTTTTCATGTCAACCCAAATAAATATTTGACACGTTACTCAATATGTTTGACCGAATAATTTACCCTTTTCTTCTTCGCTTTGCCCCCTAAATCTACCTTCTTCAAAAAAGCCGAGAAGGTTTACGCTGCATACAGAATGGTACATGACCAGAATCCATCAATGGCAATTGTTTCAGGTAGGGACATGTTAATCGTGGAGCAAAAACGGGTTGTATTTATACTTTTGAACCCAAGAATGTAAAAGCAACAATAACTGATTATTCCCTACATTTAAATTGATGATTTTCTCTACACATGAAACAAAACCAAATATTATCACACAGTAATGAAACTAGCAATCTTTTCAATAACTAACCTTGCCAGGCAATCAACAACCCCGAGCATTCAAGAACAGAAATGCCATCATCAGCGAAAGCGGCTCGGTTCATTTTCAGTTTTAACTTCCATTTTGTTCTTACTTTGACCCAATAACATCATGGTTGATTATGACGCGATCCAGCGATCCAATCAACATTCAAGCAATTTCTATTCATTTTCCTGGACTTCAATCATTTCAAGAAGGGGATTTACAAGTTTCAACAACTAAACGGATTCGTTCTATAACTACAGGAATATCGCTTTCATCTAAAGTGGTAAAACAACATCTGAACCATCCAGGTTCAATGCAGTGACAGGCTGAACCAGGGGTTACATTAATCTTAGCTACATTCAAAAGCTTATCCCATAAATCAAGTTCCCCTCTTTCATTATAAGGGCGGATTAATCCACTCATATCACACCAACAGTACAACCCTCCACTGCTCTTAGTACAACCAATTCCTAGTTCTTTAAGACCTTCCACAAACAAGTCATACATAGTCCTTAATCTTTCCCTGTTTCTTTCAGTATAATTCTTGATAAATATTGTATCTGAAAGCATAGAAGTCACTAACCGTTGAGTTGGAGCTGAAACTGGGGAAAATCTTGTCATTTTTCGAGAAACGGTCAAAACATTTTCGTTATATGAATAGATAACCCCAACCCGAAAGCCTGGAAGAGATAGATCTTTGGATAGTCCATAAACAATATGGACCCGGTCTTTATCTATATCTTCTGAGTCAATTATTTCTGCCATACTTACAAATTCTTCATCACCAAAGGTTGAAGCAGCAAATATTTCATCAGATATGATGTGAATGTTCTTTTCTCTAGCAAAATCTAGAAGACTAGAAAGTGTTTCACGGGTCATCAAGTTCCCAACCGGGTTAGAAGGGTTTGACAATAGGATTCCTTTGACTTTTTGGCCTCGTTTTCTAGCTTGATTAAAAGCTTGATCAAGTACGGGAATGCTTAAAGTAAAATTATCGGAGCTACGACAATGGACCGGTATCAACTCCACTCCTGTTCGCCATCTCATATCCCTGTCAAACCTGCATAGAAAGGGCAACAGGGGTGATCATATGAAATTGGCCAAACCTCTTGTCTAAAATTTGAACATTTTTTAGAAACTCTTGAGCCATAGGAGAGAGGTAAATTTACCCTCGTCTCACCCTCCCGACATTTAGATAAAATGGATTAGTAGGTTAAATACAGCTTGATTTACTTTTGACCCATTTGACATGTTTCCCTTTTGCTGATTTCTTATGATACTAAAAGTTATAACGCTAGAGGTATAACATAAGTACATAACCTGAATTGACTCGTTCATAAGTAAATGAGTCAAACTGCCACCTTTAATTGAAGGGTTTCAACAGAATGACACTGGCAAATGAACTTTTAAGGTGTTACAATGAAAAATTTTAACAAACGAAATGAAATTACCCAGGGTAGTATGGAGCAGGTATAAGAAACGCATTTCCTTGGTCTGCCAAAGCAAAACAAAGAATCTCAATAGCCGAAGTTGCACCAGATGTTAACACTATTTGCGATGGGTCAAATGTCACGGTTCTTCCTACTACTTGTGACATAAAACCAGCCATGGCCTGGAAGAAAACAAAAGATAAAATTAAAAAACCAGCCAGCTATTGTACCTTCATAGATCATAATCATTCAGGAAAAAACCTAACAATTATAGCATCCAAGATGAAATATAAACATCTAAAATAATAGAAAGCAAAGTCCACAATCATGCAAAATACATAGATAGCGATTAGAAAGTAGGCGGCTACACGCTTGCAAATCCTCTACTTATTACAACATAGATAGTGATTAGAGAGTACATACCTACCTGTCACAGGTTCTATGATCAACATGGTAAACAATACAATTATACAAAAAAAGCCTTGAAATTCGAAATCAAAGTATAGTTCTTCAAATCTCATGTGAGGTCATAATCTACATATTATCCCCATCCACATTTCATAATCATAAGATAAACATGTCACATGATAAGGATTGCGACTACATGACAATATTAAGTATTTAAGTTCAATTCAAACCAAGCCTTTCTAGGCACATGCACATACATTAGGCCCAAAACTAAGCACATCTTCGGTACGCTTCAAAAGCAACAATATTTCTAAGCATTATCACTACACAACAATCTTACCAACCATAGATAATCACAAAATTCAATTTCTGATAATCACATTACTCCAATCCTTAAATGTAAAGAAACAGTCTTAAAAATTACCACTTTTAACTCTGTCATTCCATCAAATGGCTGATAAGTAGCAATGCCACTAACACTCAAACCGAGCATCGACTCGTTTAGTTTCTCAGTAATCCAATTTTCAATCAAATCCAGTGTCAGCTGCAACAGTCAAAATGGTAAACAATCAACAATCATATCATAAATTAGCAAGATAACACATTAACACACAACTAAACATAATTAAAGCATTTAACCACCACATAAACACAAAAGCTACCCGATTTTCTGCCAATCCAAGCTGAATAACACCATTAGGATTATTCAATCCATCATACGGATCAACAGAAACTTTATCCAATCCAATGTAATAAGGCGAATCATTCGATTTCGCAATCGAATGAACTCGATTCGATACTCCCGGTCGACCAATCGAGCCACGCGAAAGCAACAAATTAGACCTAGAAGCAGACCTAGAAAGCTCCGTCAAATTCGACGACGAAGCTGCCGGAGACGTAGGGTTTGATGTTTGTTCCTCCGGAGGAGACGGCGGCGAACGGCGACGTTTGAGGTAAAATTGAAGAAAATAGAACATAGCACAGGGAATAACTGAACCGAGAATTAATCCACCTCTGCCTTGAACAATTCCTTGTAGTGGTACAATGAGCCTCATACCTGATGAAGAAGATTGAGATTGGGATTGAGATTGTGGTTGATCGTCGATGGTAGGGTTTTGAAGTCTCCGGTGACCTGTTTGGGTCATTTGAGCCACCGGAATTGTACCGGCGGTGTGTGGAAGAAGAGTATCGAAAATCGCTAAAGCGATTTTGTTGCTTGGTTGAGTTGTGTTGTGATGCTTTTTTTTTGGTTTATGTTAAAGAAACACTCTTGTTATTGTTATATTTGTGTTTATGCTCCTTTTGGAATATGAAGTTTTACATTTTTAGTGCTTGGAGTATAATGGGAACTCTATTTTTATATGAGTGGACACAAAACTAAATTGAATGATAAAGGATGGGGTGTTGATTAGGGATGAGCGTTTGGTACCGAAATACCGAACCGATACCCGTACCGTACCGGTACCGTACCGAACCGGTACCGTACCGATATATTCGGTACCGGTATCGGTACCCACTTTTACATGTTTTCGGTATCGGTATTTTCGGTATCGGTACCGGTTCGGTACCAATACCTTAAATTTACCTAAAAGTACTTGTTCCGTACCTATACCGTACCGGTACCGTACCGAACCGGTACCGTACCGATAGATTCGGTATCGGTACCGGTACCCACTTTTCTATGTTTTCGGTATCGGTATTTTCGGTATCGGTACCGGTTCGGTACCGGTACAGTACCAATCTCATCCCTAGTGTTGATCGGGTAATTTAATCAGGCGTTTGTAAGGTTAACTAGGGTTTTAGAATGTGTTATTTTTTAAATTTCGTTGTAAATTGGGTGGCGGAAATAGTTGAGTTTGTTAAGATACCAACTAAGTGTGTTTGTTTAAGAAACATACACTAAATGAGTTGGGAATCATCATTATAGTATACAATGTATACTATACATACACTAATAGAGTTTGTTCATAAAATGAAGTTGTAAATATAACATACATATATAAACAAACTATATACATATAAATCGAATGTGATGCAGATGCATGAGATCAACACTATCTTTAAGTTTAATTTTAAATCTTTTATTTATAGTTATCATACCTTTTATTTTTGGTGTTTATATTTGAAGGTTAATCTTGAAATAATAGTAAAGTTGAGGGTTTATTTTTAATATGTTTTATTTAAGTAAAGTATGTTTATTTTAGTTAATTGAATCCTAGTAGGTTTATAAAAGGTTTTAGGTATCTTGGAGAGGAAGTTTAGTATTAACTATAAATAGGGGTCTAGGTTATTGTTTTTATATGTCTCTTCTTTGTAAGTTCGTTTGATTATATAAAAAGAGTCGCAGGTTGTCTCCCCAAATATCTTGTGTTCGTGTTTGTTCGTTTGTTAGATCTGATTGTTTGATCCGTCTAGGCCAACAATTGGTATCAGAGCTAGCTTTGGCTCGTCGAACATATGTTTGCATAGAAAAAAACTAAAGAAGGAGAAAGAAAGTTGGTGGCGTTTGCTTATTTTTTAGAGATTTGTTTCGGGCGCGGGAATAAATTCTAAAACTAAAAAGAGCAATCCATAGAAAGTAAAAGATAAGAGGGACACGATGATGAATGGGGGACTTCTAGTATTGACAAAATCAAACTACAAAGAATGGGCGACCAGGATAGAGAGATATCTGAAAGAGTATGGATTTTGGGATGTTATTGAACCTACAGTGGGCATAGCTATAGATGAAAGAAAGATGTACACAACTTTGGGGTGCATATGTCAAACCCTACCGGAGGATGTTCTGGTACAAGTTGGCATACTCATGGACGCTAAGGAAGTATGGCGTGCTTTGAGGATCCGATTTCTTGGAGTTGATCAAGTACGAAAGGAAGAAGAGGAAAAAGCATCTCAAGAAGCCGTTGGAAAAGAAAGGTTAGATGAGATCATTGAGAAAGAAAGGTTGGATGTGAATGTTCAAGTGGAACAAGCACGTAATAAGGAAGTTCAGGAAAGTGCAGAGAAAGAAGAAGCTTTGCAAATCGTTTTGGAAAGTGAAGAAAAGGAAATGTTGAATCAAGAGAAAGAATATATTGCTTTGGAAGAAGAGAAGATGGTGAATCTTCAGAACTCAATCGTCTTTGAAGGTAAAGAAACTGTTAAGATCAGCAAGCAACATCGAAGCAAGAAGCTTGATACTGATCTTGATGATGAAAGAAAGAATCGAGTAATGAATAAAAGGAACGATGCAATTGACAAATCTACACATGTAGAAACGTATGTGAAAGTTAACGATCAAGCAATAGTTAACAAAAATTTTGAACCGAATGAAAGGTTTGAAAGAATAGTTGGAAAGAAAAGCCCAATAATGTCCGGTAAAAAAAAATTCTAACCCAGTTGTGAATTTTAGGTCAAAGTTGGATTGTCAAGTATGTTTGTATATGCAAAGAAAGAAAAGAAAAGTGAGAAAGAAGAACGTAAAGACTGAATGTGCATCTGAGATGAATGTTGATTGTTTGAATGATGAGTGTGAGAAACGTATCAAACAAGTTTGTAACAGACAATTGAAAAGAAAGAATAAAGACGAACCAATGATTAGAGTTGAAGAGTTGAGAGTGCTATTAGGAATTCAAGACCTTAGCGGGACAATTCAAGATTAAGGGGGTGAATGAAGGTTAATCTTGAAATAATAGTAAAGTTGAGGGTTTATTTTTAATATGTTTTATTTAAGTAAAGTATGTTTATTTTAGTTAATTGAATCCTAGTAGGTTTATGAAAGGTTTTGGGTATTTTGGAGAGGAAGTTTAGTATTAACTATAAATAGAGGTCTAGGTTATTGTTTTTATATGTCTCTTCTTTGTAAGTTCGTTTGATTATATAAAAAGAGTCGCGGGTTGTCTCCCCAAATATCTTGTGTTCGTGTTTGTTCGTTTGTTAGATCTGATTGTTTGATCCGTCTGGGCCAACAATATTATAGGGTCTGATATAAGTATTAGTTTTCTATTCATTTGTAATCAGTTTTTGTTGATTGAATATTATTGAACCTTTGTTCATGAACTTTTAGTTCATTTTCGGGACTTTTGATTACAAAGAATATTTGAGCCATTTGATCACTTTTCATTTTCAAACTGCATCAGAATGACCTATTAAGTTTTGTCTGTGTTGTAAGTCAATAGCGTAATGATGAACATTATTTATCTAGAAGAAATAAATATGCTTTTGAAATCATAATTAATGATGCTAAATGAATTATGGAAACTAAAAGAAATCACAAAATGATTTTCCTCTTATTTTGGTTAATCGGGTTGAACTAATTCTTCAAAAATAGTATTCAATTACCGACTAAGAGTAAATAATATTGAGCTTAATCATGTGACGGTCAATGTCACGGTCGTAGTGATTGACTGTGTGCAGTGGTAGATTTTCATTTTTAAGTTTATAGATTGTGTTCTAACATCTCAAGTCCCATTCTTTTCTCTTTTCATTGGTTTGGTAAATATGACGATTATATTTTCTTCGGATGGAATATTTTCTAATGCAATATTATTTTTTTGATAGGGATGGTAATGAGGCGAGTATGAGTAACTAGATGTTAAAAAGAAAAAAGTTTTCGTCGTTAAAAAACGTATATGTTAGTAAAAAATATTTACGTCATATTACATAGGTGTAATAAATTACACCAACGTTTTTTGTTGTAAATATTTTTTTGTTACAAATATTTTTTTAATGACGAGAACTTTTTATAAAATTTATTTTTTCAAGTTCTAGTTTTTAATATACGCAACATTTAAGCAAAAAATAATATGAAAAAACTCGGGAAGTGAGGTTCTCACCGGTTCACACAACTAGAGGGTGTTCTCAAAATATCTCATTTATATATATATGTATATATATATGTATATATATATAATATATATGTATAAAATATGAGCCAGGATCATTACAGAACATTTTTTTATTGCAAGAACAAAAAGAACCATTATTTGCACTGGATAAAGTTATTGATTATTCTAATATCACTGATTTACATAAATGTAAATTTAAATCAAGCCTTATGAAATTTAAGCCCTTTATATATGTATATATTTGACATAACTAAAAAGTTGTTGTGTTTATATAGTTAAATATTTTTGTCTAATTTACACAGATGTAAAGACAGCTTAAGGATCCTAACCCTATAATATATATATAATATTGGGTAAATTACTATTTTGTTCCCTGAGGTTTGGTCAAAATCACGCTTTTAGTCCAATAGTTCATTTTCTACTTTTTTAGTCCAATAGTTTCAACTTTTCTTTCACTTTCAGTACACACCACTAACACAGTTAATTTTTGCTGTTAATTTTATGTGAAACGACTATAATGCGCTTCTCATTAAAATACAAAATCATAAAAATACAAAGCATAAAAGATTAACGCTATGTTCCCGAGTTTAGTAAACGAGGGAAAAGAAAGGAAAGAAAATCTTTTCTTTTCTCTTCCCTTCTTTTCTTCTCCTCTTTTCTTTTCCTTTTCCGTCCTTCCATTTCCTTCCGATTTGGAAGGAAAGAATTTTCTTCCTTTTTTCTCTTGCTTTCCTTCCATTTCCTTTCTTTTCTTTCCTTTAATGAAACTCGGGAACACAACTCCTTTTTATTTCTTTTCTTTTCCTTCCTTTAATTAAACTCGGGAACACACCTAGTTTTTTCTTTCCTCTCATTTCTTTTCTTTTCTTCTCTTAAAGTAAACTCGGGAACTAAGCCTAAAACCCCTCTCTCCACCCTCTACCCGATCCCTTTGTTCCTTTCCAATCCATCTCCGACCACCCACGCTTCCGCCACCGCACATCTCCGACCATCACCGTCTTGTGCTTACTCCCTTGCACCACCAAAAGTTGCGACAACCACCCTGTTTTCAGATCCAACCCCCTTTACAAATTGGCACCATCATAATCAATTTTTGAATAAAATACAGATCTGTGCGACTAGGGTTCGAAGGGGTGCGATGGTGTTTTTTAAACCATCGATTAGGGGATGGGGGTCTGTTTAGGTTGACGAAGCTTCCTTTTTGCAAATCTTGACACCATTGTAATCGATCGGGTTGGGTTTCTTTGTAGAACTATGATATACCATAGGTAAATGTGAGTGGGTGTTGGTGAAGCTCATTGTTACAGGTGTGCGGCGGTGGTACGTTATGGCATACGACGAAGATCTGTGATGGTGGTTGGGCAAGGTAATTGCAGCAGGTGATGATAGTTGGTCAAGGTAATGTAGTGATGATGATGAGTATTTAATGGTGTAGGTGGCAATGTGTTCTTGAAGATTATATAGAAAAAGACAAAAGCCTTAAAAATAGGAGAAAGCAGGAGCCAGGAGGGAGAGAGATATGAGAGAGAGTAATAAAATGATGTATTTTATTTAATCATAGGGGCAAAATCGTCAGTTCTTATAAGTTTAACGGAGAAACTTAACAGTGTTAAACATTTGGACTAAAACAACAAGTATGTGTGAAACTAGTGGACTAAAAGAGTAGAAAATGAACTATTGGACTCAAAACGTGATTTTGACCAAACCTTAGGGACCAAAATAGTAATTTACCCTATAATATTAACAACGAAACTTGATAAAAAGTTAGCTTTTTTGTTTTAGAATTTTGATAGAAGTGCTTTGCTACCTTTTCAACTTTAGTCTTTGTTAATAAGTGTTGGTGTTTTATATTTATGTAGAAAAGAATGTTTTTTTAACTGCACTTCTATTTTGTAGAGAGAGAAAAATCGTTATGAGATAGAGAGAGAAACATTGTCAGAGAGTCGCTGACAACCATTTACGGTCGTCTTGGGTGGCCTCTATGTGGTGGTGTCTTTTCTCTTTGTTCTCCGATTAGTGTTTTACAACTTCAAATCTTTTCATTTGTTCATGTTGGTTTAGGGGTTTCAGATTTGGTCCGATGATGAAGAGTTGAGATAGAGACAGATTAGAGACGTCACCAAATGTTGTTTTCGGGGCCGCTCGGTACAGTGACCTGTGTTGTTTCGTCTCTGTTGGGGTTTTCAGATTCGATGGTCTCTTTTGGGTATTATAGTTATTTCAATCATGTGTTCACTGAATCTGTGAGTTGTTTTTGGTAATGTGACTTATAAGTTGTCATTATACTTCTATTGAAAAACCATCAATTTTGAAAAGTAATATGAAGGGCTTTGTGAAATTGTGGTTATAGTTTTTTTTTCCTCTCATTTTGGTTTAGGGTTCGTTGGGTATTAACGTTGCATATATCACCAAACTTGGCTATGATGATGATGGGGTTTGAAGTCCTTATGGTTTGGCATTCTTTAATAGAAGTCGTGGTAGTCTCATTCTTTCTTTGACACCCCTTAGCCAACTAAAGATGTTGTTGCAATAAGTTTTTATTGTTTATTTGTTGAACTTGATATTTTTAGAATTTATTTTGGGTTTATTAAGTGGGTTTAAAACGATTCCACTGGCATGTGTTTTGGATTTTTTTATTGTGGGTTCTTTGACTGTAACATGATGCTAGATTGATATTGGGTTTTTTTTGTGGTTGATTGCAATTGGGTTTTTTGATTATGAGTTCTTCATTCTAGTTTAATGTTGGATTGACAATGGGTTTTGGTGGTTTGTTTAGTATTATTTAAAGGTGCTTAAGTTTCATTTTGGTTGGATGGTGGCTAGAGATGAATGCTATAATATTGGAACCTAGGCTTGGCATTTTGCATAACATTGTGTAGAATGAGAATTTGATTATGTGTGCGGTTATGGCAATGTTTTAAAAACTCGGCTTAGCTGGATGAACAAGGATGGTAAGTAGGCTTTACCCTACTTGCAACATGTATCACAACAATGATGATTCTGTTTGAAATCTGAGCCAATATGTATTAGCATAACTATTGAATAAGAAATTTTCATTAAGACATGAAACCAGATCCAATTGTAAAAAATGGGTCACACGTTTGTTTTTTGGTATTGCATTTAGTCCACTACTATTTTACATTTTGACCCTCAAAATTGTTTGTACAACCGTGATAATCGAACGAAATCTACTCGCCCAACACGCAAGAGACTGAAAATACCTAGTTAAAAGAACTAATGAATGAGATGGAAATAAAATTAAGGATTTGAAGATAATGTAATATAATTAAAGCAAATAAAAGAAATATCATATCTTCTATATAATATAAGAAAATGAATTTTGCTTATGTGTCAACCATTTAGGGTTGGTTTGCTTACTTGGCATTATTTGAGAGTTTCTCTCATAATAATAATTTTATAATTAAAATATGTATACATAATCTATAATAATATTATTATAATAAAACGAATTACGTTTTAAATAAAAAAATCATTATTATGAGATAAACTCTCAAATAATGCCACAAAAGCTAAATGCTTTAAAAAGATGCCATATAAGCTTTTTTTTTTGTTTTGGTATATTATATAAGGATAAGGATTATTATTTTTTTAATTTACATCATAAAACTGAACATTTAATTCTCTTTAATTTGAGTATAATATTGATATATTAAAAAAATCAGTTTTTAAATAAATCTTGTTTTTCGGTTTTATAACGGCTTTATCTAAAAATTGATTGGAACCTTCCACGCCCCCATGAATATCGTTAAAATCATCTGGTTATTATGTTACCGAGCATAGCGCGGACACTAAACTAGTAACTAAAATAAACAAAAAGTAAAATTAATTCTGGTATATAATCGGGTAAATGGGTGTGCCTAATCGGGTCGGGTAAACGAGTATTTCATGTAATCTCATACATGTCCCAAACCCGCGAAAAAAAGGTAATTCCATACCCGACCCCGTACTTGAACTAAATGTCTCGGGTTTTGCGTTTTTTCATCGAGTTAGGGTGTGATTGCCATCCCTGCTTTTTGATCATTATCTTTGAGAAAATGGTGTTTAAGATCTATATGCTTAGTTCTACTAGATTTTACTTAGATCTATTGCATTTTTGTTAGACAAAACTGCACTTTTGGTCCTTTATGTTTATACAAACATGCACTTTCAGTCCTTTAAGTACAAAAGTCATAATTAACATCCTTTGTCTTTAAATTTGTTGTATTATTGGTCCTTTATCACTAACAGAGTTAAATATTCCAGTTAAGTCAAGGGCAAATTAGTCTTTTTACTCTTAAAGGACTATTTCTGTAATTTAAACTTAAAGGACTATTTCTGTAATTAACTTAAAGAACTATTTTTGTAATATTAATATTTTTTAACTAAAAAATTAGTTTATTATTTTTTTAAAACTTTTTAGAATATTATCATATAATTAAAATGTAGACTATTTATATATATATATATTAATGTATTTATTATCATAAACTTGAGAGAACAATTACGAAAAGAAATTAGTTCGTTCATCATAATTTATGTTCAACATACGCATATGTTTATACAATTGCTATAACCGATAGTATATTAAGCATGTTGTTTACTCAACATAATGGAGTTATTATGTCTTTACTAAGTACACGATCTATAACATTTATGTATTTACATATTTTTTTGTATATTTTAGTATAAAACGTTAAAGTAATGTGAAGTTAACGATTACATTTTTTATAAATTTAATTTTTGTGTTTGATTAAATATGTCTCATGATACGGATGTAATATTGTTAATGTCATTATAATCTACAAATACATTTAAAAATCAACGCGATTTTTTGAGAATTTTCGAAACTTTTCGGTTAGTTCAAAATTTTATGAACAACGTAAACAGTATTGTAAAATTTTTGTTACTAAAAAATGTACACATATGTTACTTTAATATGTACATTTTAATTATATGATAATATTTTTGTCATTCGAAAAATATACACATATGTTAATTCAAAGTTTTGGTTATTCAAATATATATATATATATATATTATAAATAGTCTACATTTTAATTATATGATAATAATATTCATAAAAGTTTTAGAAAAAATAATAAACTAATATTTTAGTTAAAATATATTAATATTACAAAAATAGTCCTTTAAGTTTAAAATTACAGAAATAGTCCTTTAAGGGTAAAAAGGCTAATTTACCCTTGACTTAACTGGAATATTTAACTCCGTTAGTGATAAAGGACCAATAATACAACAAATTTAAAGACAAAGGATGTTAATTATGACTTTTATACTTAAAGGACTGAAAGTGCATGTTTTTATAAACATAAAGGACCAAAAGTGCAGTTTTGTCATTTTTGTTATTCCAAAATATTGAATAACTCACCCCCCTTGTTAACATTTTAGATGTCAGATACGAAAATCCTATTGGCAAACTCTTATTTCATTAAGAGTGGAAGGACCATGCAATGTTACTAGTTTCACTAATAATCAACATGGCCGGTCTTAAGTCTCATGATTTTCCGTTGGGCCTTGGGTGAAGTTTTTTTTACCCTTAGAGTCTAAAACTAATAACTCGTAACAAAATATAACAAGTGGCAAAAATATATGAGACGACGATACATGTCATAACAATAAATAAAGCAAAGTTATTGTAACCGAATGTTTTAGTTTACTCACCTAATCGAATTAGATCACTCTCTTAACGTTTTTGGAGGCAAAGTTCTCGATTAACCTTTGAATCAATGAATCAAATATCTAATTACTATCAAAGTATCTATTCAGCATTTCAACAGCAAACATTCAAAATTTCAAACCCTAGTTGGATGAATCTTACCTTAATTCATCTTTTGATTGTCTAACTAATTCAATGGTTTTGGTTTGACGGGTGGCATTGACGTTTCCTATTTCCAAATCCAAATCCCAGACAAAAAACTTATCAACTGTTGCTTGTCGTTGTTGCTTGTTGTCTTATTGAGTTGTTGATGCAAGTGGCTAGTCTGTTGCCGTTTCCAATTTCCAAATCCTAGACAAAAACCTTATTTTTGTTTTATTTGAAATGCATTTATCCATAAAGGTGGATTGAGCTTATGAGTTAATAGCATAATGAGCTTGAGAGCTTCTTTATTTATGAAACTCAAGGTGTATTTCTCTTTGAAAATCAAGATGCGACTGTTAAAAAAAACCAAAAAAGCAAAAAACTAAGCAAGAGAATTACTTAAACTATTTTTTTCGTTTGCTTGTATAAAACAATCTACAGCTTTTGCTTCTTCAAACATTTTAAATAAAAATTTCGCAGCATTATTTTTATTTATTTATTTTATTTTCGTTTTCCAACTTTGTTTTTTTATTCGTTTTGTTTTATTTAGTTATTATGATTTAACATTGTAACGTGCGATCCATAATACTATTTCTTATCTATATACTTAACGATTTTTTTAATGACATGTTTGAAGAAGTAACAAACGTGTCACGTCACGTCGTAAGGTGTGGGCAACACACGTAAATAGGTGGTACCGGTACAGTCCCTCTCTCATCCCTACACGAAACGTGTCAACGTAAAATATGTATTAATTAATACCTGACCGTCGTATCATGCAGCCCGGTGGCAAAACTAGTTGTTGTATAGTGATGAGTTTTTGTAAATCTTATATTTAGTTTATTTTGCCGATTTTTATTTGAAAATTTTGAAGAAAGAAACCGAAATTTACTGATTGCTTTGCACTACGAAATACGATGACGCAAACGACCAAAAAATAGAGTAAACACTATTCTTGTTTATTTTTATGTTTTCTAAGTTTTGGTTTGGTTGAAAAAAGGAACAATATCGATAAAATAAATAAACTACCCATATTATTAAATATTTTTTACTACATTAAAATAGTAAATATTTTTTCTAGGTACATTAATTTGAAACAAAAACTCGAAAAATATTGTTACTAGTAAAAATAGGTATATTGGTTTTCACTGATCTCAACTATCACTTTTTGTCTTCTACCGGTCGCAACTATTGAATTAATTGTCAACGGTCCCAACTTTTATCACTTTGAAAACCACCGGTCCGTCGTTAATTTTTTTAACGCCGTTAAATTTTTTCTAAATTCAATACGATGTTTTAAGTTTTTTGATCGGAAAGATAATACAAGTCGTTTAATGGAAAAGTTACATCGAAACGGTGCTCCGAATAACGAAATAGTGCTTCAATCAGGTGTTTAAACCTAACGGTAATGCTTCAATCGGATGTAAAAAATTTATCGCTCAGAGAGCCTTTTCGAGAAAACATTTACATCAATCGATTCGTATTATCTTTCCGATTAAAAGGCGTAAAACATCGGTCTTGAATTTGAAAAAATCTTATCGGCGTTAAAAAATATTAACGATTGACCATTAGTTGCCAAAGTGATTAAAGTTAGGACCGTTGACAGCCAATTTAATAGTTGGGACCGGTAAAAAATTAAAAATGAGTCTAATGATTCCAGCCTAGCTGTTTGAAGGCACTCGGTTTTACAGTGATGGTCCAGGGTTCTATCCCTGTATGTAAGATTTTCCAGGAAAAGCCTCATTGGTTTTCCCTGTTGAACGCCTAGCCAAACTCCGATATCAAATGGGCCCGGTTAAGACAACATATTGACCGGAGTGGGGTGGTGGGTTCTCCATTGCGGGGGATACGACCGACTGGTTATATAAATTAAAAGTCGCCGTTCAAAAAAATTAAAAATGATAGTTACGACCAGTGAAACTAATTTAAAGTAAAAATATGCGTAATGATTGGCTTTAAAGTTGTTTAATTTTTATGGTTGTAAAAAGGAATAATGATGAAAAAAAATCAAGCAATGATGGGGACCACTTTGAAGCTTTAAACTATACTTGTTTTGTCATTACACAAAAGCTTTGTTTCTTGCCCTTTTTTTACGCCCGTACCACCAGGAGCGTTTCTCACTCTCTTCTTTTTCTTTATGTTTTTTAGTTTTTCTCCATCATTTTTTATTACTTAAATACTTATATTATTAAATACATAAAATACTATTAATCTCTAATATAATATATGTATTTTTTTAAAGCTTCTAGCTTATGTGGTATTATTTGAGATTTTTTTTTCAAAATAATGATTTTTATTTAAAATATATATGTAAAATATAGTATAATAACACTAATTACATTTTGTTCTCCTAATATCTAGGAGAATTTTAAAAAATTTAAAAGTAATTACATTTTTAACCATCTACTACTAGGGATATATATACATGAGTTTGTTTTATTTGATATGGTATAAAAATTGTCACAATAATGATTTTTTATTTATAATATGTATATAAATGTATTATAATAACAACATTAATTACATTTTGGTCCCCTAATATCTAGGAGAACTTTAAAAAATTTAAAAGTACATACATTTTCAACCCTCTGCTACTAGAGATATACATGAGTCTGTTTTTATTTGATGAGTGGAGTTATACTACAAAGTCCAACTTTCCTAGAAAGTCTAAGAAGCCATGAGACGATGACATGTGGCACTCCCTTAAAATTAGAAGGAAGGGTAAAGATGATAATGTCTCTATATTTTAAGTTTCATCCCATGTTTTTAAACGTCCATAACTTTTACATACGATATTACTTTTTTAAAAAAATTGCACCATAAAAACGAGCATTTTCTTATATTTAAAACGCGTATAATATTCATACATAAAAAACAAAAAAAATTCACGTTTTTTTAGCTCATTGTGTTATTTGTCAAGTCATTGTGTTATTTGTCAAGTCATTGTGTTATTTCTTCAGGTCATTGTGTTATAACACAATAACCTAATGAAATAACACAATGACCTGACGAATAACACAATGACCTGACGAATAACACAATGACCTGACAAATAACACAACGAGTTGAAACATGAATATAACACAATGACCTGATGAAAATATAACACAATGATCTGATGAAAATATAACACAATGACTGATGAAAATATAACACAATGACCTGATTGAAATATAACACAATGACCTGATGAAAATATAACACAATGACCTGATAAAAATATAACGCAATGACCTGATGAAAATATAACACAATGACCTGATTAAAATATATTACAATGACCTGATGAAAATATAACACAATGACCTGACGAATATAACACAATGACCAGATAAATTTAACACAATGACCATATGCATATAACACAATGGCCCGACGAATATAACACAATGACCTGACGAATATAACACAATGACGAATATAACACACTGACCTGACGGATATAACACAATGACCTGAGGAATATAACACAATTGCGGACGAATATAACACAATGACCTGAAGAATATAACACAATGAACTGACGAATATAACACAATGAAAAATATAACACAATGTCTTGACTAATATAACACAATAAGCTGAAAAATATAACACAATGACCTAACGAATATAACACAATGAGCTGAAACTTCAAAAAAAAAAATTCATTTTTTATATATCAATATTATATGCGTTTTGAAGATAAAAAAACGCTCGTTTTTTTGGTGTAATTTTTATTAAAAAGTATTGTCGTATGTAAAAGTTATGGACGTTTAAAAAAGAGGGTGACATTTGAAAATGAGACAAGACTAATATACCATTGGCCTACTATTTAAAGTTCTAACTATTTACCATTATGCCACCTTGTGTTTATGAGCCATTGATCTTCATTTAATATTAGATCTAATGTTTCAAATTCCTTCTTAGACTTTCTACGAAATTTAGACTTTCTACGAAATTTAGACTTTCTAGTTGAACCTAATTCTTTATTTGATAGGGTATGAAAATGAAAGTTAAAAATAAAGTTGGTAATAATATATAATTAAAGACCTAAGTGTTTTATAAACTTTATATACCAACAATTTTTAAAATAAACTACACCATAAAACTAAACATTTAATTCTTTTTAATTTGAGTATAACATTGTTATACTAATTAAAAATTTTTAAAAAATAAATCTTTTGTTCTGGTTTACCACAGTTTTGTCTCAAAACTGATTGGAATCGTAATAAATATCCTTAAAATCACCTCTTAAGTTTGTGTTCCCGAGCGTAGCGCAGACACTAAACTAGTATGTTTCTAAACAAAATGAATTCTTAGATTCAATAAAAGCCATTTTCTAACTTATTACGTCACATGCCATTGAATCAGTGAGGGAGGTTATTCTACAAAGTTGAAAAAGGCTACAAAGTCTAAGAAGCCATTTCAGTCGTCGGATCAGTAAATCAATGGCTTAGATTTACGCGGTGGCATTATCGTAAATACGGATAATGTTTTTTAAAAGCGGAGGGTACATATGTAATTACGCACACAAACCCTCCTCTATACCTTCTTCTTCGCAAATAAAAAACCCTCCTCATTTCACTGCAATAATCAATTAATCGTGGCGATAACAAAGAACAAAAATGGATCTGGAAGAACAATCAATATCTGGAAATCTTTGAATTTCAGAAATCGAAGAACAAGCTTCGCCATCACACAACGATGAGGTGGAAAAAAACACTAAGAATAAACGAAAAAGAAACAAAGAGGGTAAAATTTGTTGTGTTATATATGATTTAGAAACCTGCTGTGTTAAATTCCTGTTGTGTTATACATGTATAATCGTTTGGCTTGGTTAATGTTTTATATTCATTTTGTGTCATATTCCTGTTGTGTTATACATGTATAATAGGTTGTTCAGCCGTGTTATATACCTGTTGTGTTATATTATTGGCTAATGTGTTATTCTCTTAAGTACACTATGTGTTACATTCTTTTTTTTTTGTGTAACACAACACAATCTGTTATTTTGTGTTTTATTTCTGTTGTGTTATACTTGTATAATCCTTTGGCTTGGTTAATGTGTTATATTCATTTTGTGTTAAATTCCTGTTGTGTTATACCTGTATAATAGGTTGTTCAGCTGTGTTATATACCTGTTGTGTTATATTATTGGCTAATGTGTTATTCTCTTAAGTACACTATGTGTTATATTCTTTTTTTTTTGTGTAACACAACACTAATCTGTTATTTTGTGTTTTATTCCTGTTGTGTTATACTTGTATAATCGTTTGGCTTGGTTAATGTGTTATATTCATTTTGTGTCATATTCCTGTTGTGTTATACCTGTATAATAGGTTGTTCAGCTGTGTTATATTCTTGTTGTGTTATATTATTGGCTAATGTGTTATTCTCTTAAGTACACTATGTGTTATATTCTTTTTTTTGTGTAACACAACACCAATCTGTTATTTTGTGTTAAATTCCTGTTGTGTTATATTATTGGCTATTGTGTTATTGTCTTAAATACACTTTTGTGTTATATTTATGTTGTGTTGTACTTGATTTTAACAGTCCTTGTGTTATATTATATTAGGTCTAAAACCAAGAAAAAAGAGTCAGAGATTACAACTAAAATGCTTTAGTAGATTTAAAAACGACAAGTCTTCACCAAATGAGATTGATAACGGCGATACTGAAGAAAAATGTTAGTTTACATATATATTCAATGATTAATGCATTTACGTTGTGCTAATGTTTAATGTGTTATTTTGATTTTTATTTTGCAGCTGAAGCAAATTCTGAAAAGGATATTATAGTCAAAAAAAGGAATAGTCAAAAAAAGAAAAGAAAATTTCATGAAAAGTCAGCAACTCCATATTTCCCTTACAATTTTGAAAAGAAGCTGCATTTAAGATGCTCTCCAAAACTTCTAGTATCGGTTTTGTCAAATTTGACAAAAAAACAAAAGGAGGCAGTAACTGAAATGTGTTTTGGAAAGTCGTTGTGTCTATCTATACACTTCATACCAAGTTGTCTTGGATATTGATTGTTAAAAAACAATGAACACACAACTGACATTTTTAATGATGGTATTTTCCAGTTCAAAGTTACTGATTTTTTAGTGAATGAGGTATTGGGTATACCTAATGGAGAAAAAACTGTTGAATACAAGTTGAAGCCAAATGCATGTGATCCAGTTGTTGCTGATTGGAGAAGTCAATATGGTCAAAACCTTTCCAAGAAACTCTTTATTAAAGAATTTTTTGATTCTATGCTCTTACAAAAAGAATGTGAAAGGATCTGGAAGTTGAATTTTCTGGTATCATATATGACTACTATTGCAGAATCGATGTTGAGCAACACTGTAAACCAAAGGTTTTTAAGATCAATAACAAAGAATGCAGATGTTTCAAAGCTTAATTGGTGTGAGTATATCATTTCCTGTCTTAGAAGAACAAAAATAGCATGGATTCGTCATGAGAATGAACTCTATAGTGGCCCTCTTCTTGTGCTGGCGGTAAGAATATATAGTTGTATTTCAATATAACACTTCAAATTTTTGTAGATTTCTGTTGTGTTTTTGTTTACAAGAATATAACACAAAATAACATAATTCTGTTGTGTTAAATTATACATTAGAAATCTTATAATATAACACAACACACGATAGAATTCTGTTGTGTTAGTACTCAATATACTATGTTTTTTTGTTTTCTTAAAGTATAACACAACAGAACAGTTTTCTTATGTAGAATATAACCCAACATATTTATTATGTAATATTGTGTTTTTTATGTTTAATGTTGCTTGTATATGCCCACCAACTTGAAAAAAGGAAAGTCAATTATAACAAGTCTAAAGAAGGAAACATTCTTGAAAAGTTTGATCACACATATTTTGTTGAATTGGAAAAAACAATTAAGTTAAATCTGAACAATGAGAAAGAGGAAATGGTGAAGGGAAAAACCAAAAAATTTGAAGTGAAGAAAAAGAAAACAAAGAATGAAGGCATTTGCAAATCTGAAGTGAAGGAAGTTACAATGAAGAAGAATAACACAATTAAGGAACATAAAATGAAGAAAGCTGATTTTTATGTTCAGGAAGTAAGTGGAACGAAGATAAAAGAAACAAAAACATATGCTGGAAGGAAAGGTGCAAAAGACACAAAAGGTATTCTTTCATGTTCTTCTTATCCCTATGTTTATATTAATTGTGCAAAAGACACAACAAGTATTCTTTTATGTTCTTTTGTTTTTATTAATATTAATGTTATTGCAGAAAAGGATAATGTTTTGATGTATGTTGAATCTGATAATGATGTTGATTTTGAGAGCACTTTACAAAAAACAATTGAAAAGATAGCTGAACATGTTGATATAGGAGAATCTGGTGTTCATGAGTTGTTAGATGATGGTGGTGAAGGTAATGAGTTGCCAAAAACAGATAACAAAATGAAGAATGAAGAGGTATGATTAATAATTATTTTGCTTTAACATCTCCTCTTCTAATAATTTACTAACCCTTGCCTCCACACAATGCCACTTGTCACCACCATATTCATCCTCATCTTTTTTCATATCTATCATACTTTATTTGATGTTTTGCTATTACTAATTTTTTCATTATAAAACAATATAAATATTTTTTACCGATCAATTCCGCGGGTACCCACGGGGTCTAACCTAGTTTAGTATAATACAATATAGTATAACACAACAAATAAAAACACAGTAAGATATAACACATCAGAACAGATTTCTGATGTGTTATATTCATGTACAAATACAACATAAGACAAAAAAAATCTGTTCTTTTGTGTTATATTTTTCAAAACAGATTATGTTGTGTTATATTCCTGTACAAATAAAACATAAGACAACAGAAATCTATTCTTTTGTGTTATATTTTTCAAAACAGATTATGTTGTGTTATATTCCCGTTTACAAATATAACATAACACAACAGGCATATAGCACAAACATATTTATAACACATTAGGAATAGGACTTTTTGCATATATCCCCCTATAAACTAATGTATTTGCGTATTTACCCAACTCAAATTTAATATTACATATATACCCATCCTTTATGATAATTATTATGTTGACCAAACTACCCTTTCAAATACTAAAAACCCTACTACTAATCATCTAAAAAACACCATATAACCAAATGTCAAAGTCTCCTCCATCTTTATCGTCTTCTATGTATCACGCATACGCATCCATCCTTTAATTAGTATTAGTGTGTACTTGAAATTAATATTTTGGATGTTTTTGTTGTATGGTGGTTTTCAATATCTAATTATGATTTAATATGCAATATTATATAAGCTAATTAAGTAAGGGTAAAATAGTCAATGTATAATTTAGTTTTTCCTAAAATATATCAAAAAGGGTAAATATGCAATATTATTTCCTAATAAGGGGAAATTTGCAATAAATTTTTTTTATTGGGTAAATATGCAATTAATAAGGTTTAGAAGGGGATATATGCAAATGCCCCTTAGGAATATAACCCAATGATATATAACACAACAGAAATCTGTTCTTTTGTGTTATATTTTTCAAAACAGATTTATGTTGTGTTATATTCCTGTTTACAAATATAACATAACACAACAGGAATATAGCACAAACATATTTATAACACATCAGGAATATAACCCAATGATATATAACACAACAGGAATTACAGAATAGGAATTTAATAAAGGTATATTGGTTTTCACTGGTCCCAACTATCACATGTTGTCTTCTACCGGTCCCAACTATTGAATTGGCTGTCAACGGTCCCAACTTTTATCACTTTGGTAACCACTGATCCCGTCGTTAAAATTATTTTAACGCCGTTAAGTTTTTTTCCAAATTCAATACTGATGTTATAAGCATTTTGATCGGAACGATAATATAAGTCGATTGATGGAAAAGTTACCTCAAAACGGCGCTTCGAACAACAAAATAGTGCTTCGATCGGGTGTTTAAACCTAATAGTGCATCAATCAAATGTAAAAATTTTATCGTTCAGAAGCCTTTTCGAGAAAACTTTTACATTAATCGACAAGTATTATCCTTCCGATCAAAAGGTCTAAAACATCGGTCTTGAATTTGGAAAAAACTTAACGGCGTTAAAAAAATTTAACGACGGGACCAGTGCTTACCAAAGTGATAAAAGTTGGGACCGTTGACAACCAATTTAATAGTTGGGACCAGTAGAAGACAAAAGGTAATAGTTGGGACCAGTGAAAACTAATATACCTTTAATAAACTATACTTGTTTCTTAGGTTACTGCAAAGTTGTTGGATAAAGAGTTGGTTGAGTTTGATGAACATGGAAAAAGGATACAACAGTTGTTAGAGAAGGCAATACGTGATTTTCCAGAAAGCAAAACAACTAAGGAACAATAAGAAAAATGGATATCAGTGATAAGGAAATATAACACAACAGAAAAACATGGCAGTGTTATTAGCAACACTCCAGTCATTGTGACAAATTCATTAATGCAAGATATTGATAATGCATTTCAAGCACAATCAATGATGTCAAAAGAGCAACCAGTAAAGGATAAACAGTTATTTGAAGGACCAACTTTTGATTTCTTCACACCAACACAAGAAACATTAGAAACAGTTGAAGAACAATGTTTGGAACAACCTGGGGCTGAAGGAGTTGAAATGGGTCAAAAAAAGGTTAAGGGAGAAATACACCAACATCAGAAAACTGGGCCTGAAGGAGATGACGAACCAAGATTTGATTTACTAACACCAACTTGATGCGTGCAATATATATATATATATATATATATATATATATATATATATAATAAATACCTAAAAACACCTAGTTTTAATATTTATAAAACCTAGACGAACTACTAAATCACACATAACTGGCAGTGGACCGATCAGATGTAATATAGTGAAACGTAAGTCCGGGTGTCGACCCACAAACTCTATATATTACGCTAATTAACTAACTAAGACTCAACTGACAAGACACGAACTTTAATTAGAAAGATTATTTGATTGGGGGGTATTGCTAAAAATAGTAACTTACTAAAAATGGAAACTTTCTAAATTTGGAAACTTACTAAAAATAGAAACCGACGAAATTAAAGACCGACGTAAAACAGAAGAATGAAGACAAACCACCTAGGCTAGAATCATTGCCAACTTCAGTTATCACTCATGTTTGGTTTAATGTTTATGGAACCGGGATCTAAAAATATTCACTTAAATGCGACGCTAACTAGGACCCTCGACCATTTTCGAGAAGAAACCTAAAGTATCACCATTAAGTTATTATCACACCAGTTACAAGATTAAATTTCCTCAGAGTTACCTAATCTGATTATGCTTAATTGACTTAAATTAAAGGCCTATCTCACGATACGGACTCTAAAGCCATTTCAACCTAGTTAATTAATTAATTTAACAAGCAAAGTTGATAATTAATACTAAGACGGACTTTTCACAAAGACCTAAACCTAGCAAATCATTCAACCAAGACTTATTAATAATCTATCACCTCACGGTTATCTAGATTAGCTACACGCTTTTTACCCGTTTAACTAATAATATTAATCCTATGGTTTTACTGCAGGTTAACCATAAAAAACCACAACGCAAGTTAATGGCTAAAACGCACCCTATTATGTGACATAGACAATCACCAAGAATGCGTGGACTAATGATATCAATCAAACAAATATAAACATGTAATACACATCAATCAACAATAAAGATTAAAACTTTAATCATGCATAACAATCCATAAGCAAAAATCAACCAAACATGAAATCCAACGTAGCGTTAACAAATCATCACAACGCCTAGGTAGTTCAACATAAACAGAGTTACCGTTCATGAAAAAAGAACATAAATAATTCAGCAGCCTGTCTGCTAGCTTAAATTAATTCAGCAGCCTGCTAGCCTGCTTAATTAATTCAATCAAACATTTTTTTGACGTGCTTGCCTGCTTCTTTTCTTTTTTCTTCTTTTCGAACGACGGCATCTCCTTTTTCTTTCTTTTTTTTCACGGCCAACTATCTCTTTTTTTTCTTTTTCCTCTAGGGTTTTTATTGTAGTTAGATTTATTTCTCACGTGGGCTTCTACACAAGAGTACCGGGCCCATTTGAATTAGAATTTCAAGGCATATGGCATTTAACTTCAAACATGCATTTTTTCAATCATCCTTTTCGGTTATCTGCAAACGAATTAAACATATAAATCAATTAGTTACTTCAGTAATATAACACTAAGGGTCTGTATGGTATGGGGTAATGGAATGGACGAGAGAATGGAATGAATGATGGAAAGGAATAGGCAAAGGAATGAAATGGACTATTCCATTCCATTATTATGTTTGGTTACCTTATAATAATAAAATGAATCAGTACTTGTTGTTTGGTTGGAAGGAAAAAAGCGAAAAAAATACAAATCTCTAAAAGTAACAAAAATATTTTGTCATGGTTATGGGTCAGGTCTTGATTCGAGCCATGAATCGGCGCATGGTTCGATACATAGATAAGTACATCAATTAGGACATGGATCAAGACATGGGTCGGGCCACGGTTCGAGGAATTGGTCGCCACATTCGTCGGTTCATGGTTCGGTTCATGGGTCGGGTCATGAGTCAGTTCATGGACCAAGTCATTAGTTGGTTCATGGATTGGTTCATGTGTTGGGTCTTGGATCGGGACATGGGTCGGTCATGGTACGAGACACTGTTAGGCCATGAGTCGGATTTATGGTTGGGGTCATGGTTCAGGGCATAGATCGACATGGGTCGGCTCACGGGCCAATTGATGGCTCGGGTGATGAGTCAGTTCATGGGTTAGACCCTGGTTCGGTTCATGGGTTGGGTCATGGTTCAAGCCGTGGGTTAGGACATGGGTCGGTTCAAGGGTACTTGTGTGTCAGGTTAAGGTTTGGGTCATGGGTCGGGTCATGGTTCTTGTCATGAATTAAAAAATTATTTCATACCTTGAGGGAATGAAAAAAAACAAGGGGGATGGATGGAATGAAAAGTGGGGTTTTTTCATTCCTTTGTAATGGTTCATTCCATTACATTGAGCAACCAAACACGTTTTTTTCCATTCCCTCACAATGGTCCATTCCATTCCACCTCTCATTCCTTCATACCAAACACTACCTAAGCTCTAGTTCGTCTCAAATTTAAATAAAACACATCATTTTTGCTCCTAGACTCCTATAAGAAAATCTATACCTACTAATAAAAGAGGGTTTTAGGGGACACATGTCATTCATTGGAGAGGGTGTTGGAACAATTTTCCCGCTCAAAACTAAGAATCTTTTTTCTAAGCTATGTATGGAAACAAATCGAAAACATAAATCACCCATAATTTTTTTTCCAAAGTTTTAATATACCTTACTTGCATCCCTTAAATCACTGTGGAATCGGAAATAAATAACTTAAAAAAATAACTCATCGTAATACCTAGACCCATGCATGACGACCTGCGCGCTCAACCCGGTACATATGAGTGTCACCGTGAATTTTGCCGGAAATCTATCATCTGGATTATTTATATGTCTGTTTTTCTTAATTTTTTTTAATAAGATTTATAAGTCATCCAGTTTAGAAGCATAAATATCTAATTTGGTTCTAATAGAGTAATAATATATTTGTAGTTTAAATCTATTTGTTTAAGGCTCAAATTACAATTTGAATGCAATTTTTGTTTTTATTTCATATATATTTTTCTTCTAATGTATAGTTTATTTTCAAATGTTATTTTTTCGTAAAGTTTTAAAATTATGTTTTTTAAATATTTTTATTCGTGTAACACACGGGGTATAATCTAGTAAAATAATAATATGAATTAATTAGAAGTAAAACTCAATCAAAAGTAACAAAAAAGTGAGAGGAGTGTTAATATAAAATATATATAGTTTATACCACATCACAACTCCAGAAAATTTAGAAGGTGGTTCAGGAAAAAAGTTTGTGGAAGAAGAAAAGAAGGCTGAGGGAGCTGGGGATGAAGGAGATGAAGCACCAAGATTTGATTTACTAACACCAACTCCAGAAAATTTAGAAGGTGGGTCAGGAAAAAAAAGGTTGTAGAAGAAGAAAAGAAGGCTGAGGGAGCTGGGGATGAAGGAGATGAAGCACCAAGATTTGCTTTACTAACACCAACTCCAGAAAATTTAGAAGGTGGGTCAGGAAAAAAGGTTGTAGAAGAAGAAAAGAAGGCTGGGGGAGCTGGGGATGAAGGAGATGAAGCACCAAGATTTGCTTTACTAACACCAACTCCAGAAAATTTAGAAGGTGGGTCAGGAAAAAAGGTTATAGAAGAAGAAAAGAAGGCTGAGGGAGCTGGGGCTGAAGGAGATGAAGGACCAAGTTTTGATTTACTAACACCAACTCCAGAAAACTTAGAATGTGGGTCAGGAAAAAAGGTTGTAGAAGAAGAAAATAAGGCTGAGGGAGCTGGGGCTGAAAGAGAGAAGGCTGAAGACGTATTGGAAGCTGAAAAAAAAAAGAAACAGTTGACAACAATGACACAACATCACAAGGAGAAAATGATTTTTCAACTCCAGCTTCAAAGATTGTGTTAAATGCAGTTCCAATATCAATAGTAAAACCCCCACAAGCGAAAGAAAAAAAGGCCAGCAAGAAATAAACTTCCGTCAAATGCATGTTGTTCCCCTTATGTTCAAAGGGAAGTTGTGATGAAAACAAGAAGGAAAACTTCAGAAAATAATGTTTCTCAATACTTGTTTGCATCCACCGGAGATATTTGGTAAAATATTCGTATATACATTATAACACAACAGGAAGATAACACAACATTGATGTATTTTTAATTTTTTTTATCAGGGACAATCTGTTTGAAATAAGTGATATTGTATATATTCCAAGAGGGGTGCTGGAGTCCCTAAAACCCGAAGTTGAAATTGAAGTGGAACTCATCAAATCATGGGCTTGTTTACTTAATGTAGAAGAGAAGAAGAACAAGACCTCAATGAACAGGCTATATTGTATTCCTGAAGTTATTGTAAGTTATTATATAATTGGATAATCAAATAATTAAATAATGGGCATTATAACACAACAGGAAGATAACACAACAGATTTATAATATGACATCTGCCTCAAAACCCGCACCCGAATACCTGACTCGAATCGGAAGTTATCTATTTTTAATATATTTGTATTTATTTTCCGTTAAATCTAACGCTTTGTTATTAAAACTGAATATATAAATTCGATGGAACGTTACGTTATTCTCGTTTTTAATATCTTATCGACCAAGTTATTATTTAATGTTTACCAATTAGTTACTAAGACGTGAAAAATTATATTTTTAAAAATATATATAGTTTATATAAGAGATTCTATAAAAATTGTTAAACAAAACCGCTTCTAAGTCTAAATATAGTTCATTAACATCATAAGCGTGCTAATGATACAAAAACGTCACTTCTATAACGTTACAACTGATTTAGTTAAGTGAGTTAGTTAAAATAAACGACTTATTAACTTTGGGCCAAACTTGTAACTTTTAAAACTTGATTTAGAAGTTTATAACACAAAAATTAACAAACTGAAAACACAGGGACTGAATGTGTAACATTTTATAAAACCCAAACCTCCCCCCTCGTTGACCCGTGAATCCGGCGAGACTGTTTCCGGCAGAAATTGTTTTCCGGCGACACCTTTTATGCGTATTTACCATTTCCAAATCAACTGAAACTTTCCAAAATCTTCTACCAATCTATTTCGAACCCCCTTTTATGTTAATTAACGCGTTTCACAGCAAGTTCTAGGGCCGGATTGATTGTGAGATTTCAATTCAAATTCTCATTTCCGTTTATAGACCCGTAATCGTAAATTAAGTCATACCATAATACTCCATAACACTCGACAAACACCTTACCATAACCAAAACACTTTGTTTTTGTCTGCTTTACTCAAATCAATCGACCAACAATATCGTTCCGGCGACCTTATGGTTCTTCCTCTTTAAGGCACCAATTCTGGTAATTTCTATATTCGTTTTAATCCTCTAAATCATCTACAACTCCTCAATCCATTAATTTTATCTTTTTCGTTCCAGATTTCATACAAATCGATCAAATCGGTCGAGTTCTTGTTCCTATTCAAACCTGTAACAAGTCTCCGTAATCGGGTAAGTGTTATATATCAAAATGATCTTTATTCAATGGGGATTAAAAGCCCTATGATCGTTATGGATTAGTTATCAATATCAGATTCAATTTGGAGATTTCTTGTTCTAGGGCTTATATTGAAAATGGTGGGCACTTGTTAATCTTGTACAAAATAATTGAAAGATGGATCTGAATAACAAAAACAAACTTGGTTCAGCGGTTAAGACTTTGTATTTGGACGTGTTGGTCCTGGGTTCGAAACCCACTTCTCCCGGTTTTCATTAAATTTTTATTGTTTACTTATTTTACACATTTAACTATATTTTTCCAATTAAATTAAATAACATTCTTTTGTACTAAATATATTTTAAGGATTTAAAACTTATAATTTCAATTATATATACAAAGAACAATATTATATGTTTATGATTATTTAATACAAATATTAGTTTAAAAAAAACATAAAAACTACAAATGGATTCGTATAAAGTATAATACGAAAATACTATTACGTTTCGTACCAAAACCTCAATTAGTAATTTCAAAACCTTAATTCCCAAATTGTATATTAAAACCCTAATTCCCAATTTGTATTTCAAAACCCTAGTTCTCAATTGGTAATTTTAAAACCCTAATTGTCAATTTGTGATTTAAAACCCTAAATCCCAAATCTAAAACCCTAGATCTCGGACTTTTGATTCTTGTTACTATTTCTTCGTTTCTAAGTTAGGTTTTTCCCAATTAATTAGGTGGTACTAATATTTGGGCAACCCTTGGTTCGTTATAGCTGCGTTTCTAACGGTTCGATTGTATTTACTTTTCAAGGTGAGTAAATTCACTCCCCTTTTTACTTTTATATTTTGGGGCTGAAATATGTTCAATTACTATACAATGTTTTCAATTTTCTATTTGTTTCAAAAAGAGATCATAAAATATGTTAGTCTTGACTCGCGACAAGATGCAATCCTTATGTGGTAGTTTAAAGTAGTATTGTTACTTAGTAATCCCACCGGTACAATGTTAGCGCTAATGGTTTGACAAACCCACTTGCATTTATTTCAAAACTTGTGATTTAAACCCGGCCATTCAATTTCAATGTTACGAGTTACTATGTTACAAGTTACTATGTTACAAGTTGCTATACGATGTTACAAGTTGCTATGTCCCTAAGTTGCTAAATTAATTATTGATAACTTATATCGAGACGGTTACGTGACGATTGCTAAAAAGGTTATCTTTAATTAATGACATGAGTTGGTTCCTCATGACAAATGATTACAAGTTGCTATACAATGATGGTGTTCAATGTGTGTTCAATGTGTGTTCAAGGTGTCATGGTCGAGAATGATATGAAATAGCTATGCATGTAAGATTGCGCAGCATATTATGATGATCTCGGATTTCTATATTACTATGTATTCAAATTGTGGTTTACTCACTAGCTTTAAATAGCTAACTTTATTTTTACATATTTCAGGTGTTGTTTTGAGACGTTTATGCTTTCGAGACATTTAGGATGCTTATTGGACCTAGAATAAATCGGAATTAAACGCTATTAATTGTTGGCTTTCATTTCTGTTTTAATGCTAATTACTTCTCATTTATGTCACGACATTGATGCTTTAATGATATTAAAATATGCTTTTAGTGTGCCATGTGCTTTGTACTATTGATATCCAATTCCCTTGACGCGCCCGGTGATTTCCGCCGCCGGCCGGGGTGTCACATATAACACAATTGGATAATCAACAATACACTATAACACAACATGAAGATAAGACAACAGATTTATAACACAATAGGCTATTAGACAATACGACATAACACAGTCAGAATTTTGTTTTGTAACACAACAGAAGTCTGGTCTGTTGTGTTATATTCTACATAAGAAAACTGTTGTGTTATATTATACATTACAAATCTAATGTGTTATAACACAACATAATATAACACAACATGAATATAACACAATAGGTTTTATTACAAGTTATATATTTTGTGTTAAATTCCTGTTGTGTTATACCCATAATAGGTTGTTCAGCTGTGTTATATTTCTGTTGTGTTATATTATGGCTAATGTGTTATTCTCTTAAGTACACTATGTGTTATACTCTTTTTTTTTATGTAACACAACACCAATCTGTTATTTTGTGTTAAATTCCTGTTGTGTTATACTTGTATAATAGGTTGGCTTGGTTATTGTGTTATATTTATTTTGTGTTAAATTCCTGTTGTGTTATACATGTATAATAGGTTGTTCAGCTGTGTTATATTCCTGTTGTGTTATATTATAGATTACAAATCTAATGTATTATAACACAACATAATATAAAACAAAATGAATATAACACAATAGGTTCTACTACAAGTTATATAATTGTTTTATTTGTTTTACAGATTGATGATGAATTCTGGGAAACTGAGCAAGTTGTAAATAATGGTTTTTCAATGGAATTTGAAATGCTTCTACAAAAGTTAAAAATAAAGGATATAAAAACCTTTGATCTTTTTTTCGTTCCAATTTATAGAAGTTCACACTTCTACCTCATATGTTTCAATTTAAAAGATGAAAAGGTTCTAGTGATTGATAATAGTGCTGCTGGAGAATATAATGCTAAATATCTTGGATTTCCAGAAAAAGTTGTAAGTACATGAAATCGATATGCGTATTTATAACACAATCTGAAGTTTAACACAATTTATTAACAGAATGCACTTTTTTTCAGAGAACATTATTTGCAGATTATCTTCATACCTCTTCACATCCAAAAGCTGAAACTATAAGAAACACAAAGATAGATTGAGCATAAATGACTTTGAGAACAACTGAAAATGATACAAATTGTGGGTTATATTTAATGAGGCATATGGAATCATATAAGGGTGAAGAGATAAAAAAAATGGAACTGTGGATTTAGTACAAATCAGTCAGAACATACAAAACAAATTGAGGATTTAAGGAGGAAATATGCAGCCAAAATTCTGTTGCATGACATGAATGAGGTAAGAGACAATGTAATTGAATATATGAAGAAATACAACTCTTTACCTGCTGCAGAAAAATCAAAATTACAGAGAACTTCAAAGCAATGGATTTTGAATAGGCTAAGTTCTTAATATGTGTCATGGTTTGATGATATGTTTGGTACAATGGTACAATGTTGTCATGGTTTAATGATATGTTTGGTACAATGGTAAAATGTTGTCATGGTTTGATGAAATGTTTGGTACAATGCTACAATATTGTCTTGTTTAATGATATGAAGTTGCTGTTATCACAATGTTGTAGTTGGTTTGAATCACCAGTGCATACACAATATAATAACACAATGATGCAAATAACAAAACGTAACAATGTCAAATTGTTATTTAGACATATTGATGTATTGTGAAGTTTTTTGACAGGTACATTCTATTTGAAACAAGTAATATTATTATGGACAACCTGTTTGAAATATGTAAAATAACAAACGAAGTTTTCTTGAACAGAAAAGACACAATGAAATAAGGAATATAACACAAAATGAATCAAAACACAAAATCAATATAACACAATAGGCTGTATTACAAAGTTATATAATTTGTTTATTTGTTTTAAAGATTGTTGTAGCATCCTAGACAAATAGGAAGTCAAAAAAGAATTGACACAATAAATAGATTTCAACTGTGAAATAAGACACTATAGTGTAAATAACACAAAGAATAAAATCACACTGAACTAAGGTGATGAACTTATGTTTAAAAACTAATCAAGCAACTTAAACTTACTCAATGACAATAGGACTTTAATAAACTATACTTATTTCTTAGGTTACAGCAAAATTAATAACACAACAGGAATATAACACAACAGGAATTTAACACAAAAGAAATCTCTGTTGTGTTATATTTTACTGAATAGATTTCTGAATCAAAGTAGAAAATCAATGTAACACAATAGGTTGTATAACAAAGTTATATAATTGGTTTGTTTGTTTACGGATTATAGTAGCATTCTGCAAAAATACGAAGTCAAAAGAGACTTGACACAGTAAATAAATTTCAACTGTGAAATATAACACAACAAATAACATAACACAATGAATAAAATCACACTGAACTAAGGTGATAAACTTCTGTCGAATAAAACAATGTGATAAAAGATCTAGACAATAAATAGAAAAGACACCATTTGTCTAATAACACATTGAAACAAATGACATAATAAACTGTTAAGAAAGTGCTGAACTACTTGATGGGTGCGGTGCTGAACTGCTTGATGGTTGACATTGTTGAGCTGCTACAGTTCTCATCCTTTTTGCCTTTTTACCTGTTTGACTAATTGCCCTATCACGAGTTGTAATTACACGTTTAGGATGAATACCAGAACCTTTTTTCCTTGTTTTAACAGGAACACGGAATGTAAGATCACATGGTTCAGTCCTTCCCGGCACAGATGCAAATTTGCTTTTCCTACTTGGAGGTGGTGCAACAACTTGAGACTCATCAACCTTTTTCATGTAAGCTTTCAAACTATCTCTATACTCACACAAGCCTTCTTTGTTCGTAACCAAATGATTTATGATATAATCATTTGAAAACCTACATTCACGAACAACAACTTCATTATCAAACCAACTCTTATCACAGCCATCAATTGTATTAGAAGACTGTATTGGACTATTTGGTGCAGCTTCCCTTGTCTAACGTCTACAAATATATTTCTTTGGAAACTCTCTTATTTCAAAAATTCTAAGAACATAGAAACTATGCTGACATAATAACCCAAACTGTTCAAACCGATTACAATTGCACGAAATTGTCAAATCTTGTTCTCGAAACATAACCTGACATATAAAAACAAAAGACAAATTTAGTACAGAAAAAGACACAATTGAACAAAAAAACACAAAAAGACACAATACAAGAAAAAAACACAATACAAAAAGACAATGTAAAAAAGAACAGCTAATTCTTACCTTAAAATACGAAGTACATGGTTGCAAGAAATCTTTAATTTCAACCAATACAAAATCATCAACCTTACTGGTGCTCATAGCTAAACAATTGTTAATCGCATAATCTATTTCCAATTGTTGGTCCAAAAATATTGTACGTGTATAAATTTGTGCAGCTTGTCGTTCAAGATGAAAAGTACTCCACAGTTGTGCGTCCGTGTATCTAGTATCATGATCATTTTTTCTATGATCATACCTTTGAACTTCTATTGCAGAATCAAAATGACTTAAAAACTCAACCAAATTAGATTTTCGATTGCAAAATTTCTTGAAAAAATGATTCTCACTCTTGCATCTTGATGTGGTACGCATAAGCCCAGACAACTTCTCATCCTTATAACATGCAGGAATCCAATCGTGCCTAATATTATAGATGTCACCTAACCATTCATGCTCACTTAAATTGAAATCAGAAAGTATTATAGGCCATTGCCTTTCAAACTCACCAGGAAATATAGAATCATCCCATACTATTCTACCCAACCTCTTTTTGAAATCTGTAGTACCACACAGATTTGCACCAACCTATAATATATCAAAAAAGCAACAGAGTATATTACAAAAGACACAAATACTTAAGAACATATAAAAAATAACACAATATATTACCTTGCTAGTAATTTTGTCCCATATATGCCACATACACAACCTGTGTCGGCTACGTGGTAAAACATCTTTAATAGCCATCTTCATTGCCACATCTTGATCAGTTACAACCACTTGAGGTGGAGCACCAAATGTGCTAAGAAATGTTAACAACATCCACCGTTATGAATCAGCAGTCTCATTACCAAGAAGCGCAACACCAACTGTAACATTCCTATTGTGGTTATCTATGCAAGTGAAAGGAACAAACACCATTTCATACCTGAGAAAACACAATGATGAATATAACACAATAGAATTTAACACAATGAAAAATATAACACAATAGAATATAACACAATGATAAATAAAACACAATAGAATATAACACAATGATACATATAACACAAATAGAATATAACACAATGATAAATAACATAATAGAATATAAAAAATTATAAAAATAATAGATTGGAAATTTTAATCTCACTTATTTGATTTATATGTCGCATCAAATCCTAGCACATCACCAAATACAAGGTAGTTTCTCTTTGCCTCTTCATCAACCCAGAACAAGTTACCTAACCTTCCATCCTCTTTAATAGTATAATGACATGTAAAATTGGGCAAGAACTCCATCTTATTCAAAGACGTTTCAACATCATATCTGCATCATGCTCACCAATATATTCATGAAAATCCCTTTTATAATTCTTAAAATCATACTTTGTAGCACCTACATCCTCAAAACCACCATACAAACATTTCCAAATGTTATACGTTTTTACCGGACCAATATTGATAGCAGACAAAGCATCAATTGCATTTGCTTGAAGATGGGTAACTTTTCTCGCAGCAGTCAAAAAATGAAAATCTTCATCACCAACAAAAACGTGGTTATGTCGTTCATCGAACTCATATATCTCATATTTCATATCTAAAGTTAGCTGCAATTTAATATTTGCTTCACAACCACATCTCTTAGAAGGTTTCCTACGCCTTGCCTTCCCTTTACCAGACTCAGAATTTAAGGTATCAAAAGCTTTACCCTTATTAAAACCTTCCCTACTGCAACAAAAATACTTGAGTTTAAGATCACCACCAAATTTATATCCTGTATGTCTCCTAATAGAAAAAGCAGAAGAACGAGCATATTGCTTGTAAAACTCAAGAGCTTCATCAATTGAATCAAAACACATTCCGACCACTAGTTTACTTGAACTATTTGCGACAGGTTTGTAATACTTTATCCCAGTACGTGGTGACACAAGCTCAATACCAATTTCTTTATATGTTGAAAAATCTACAACAATAAACACAATGTCAGAAACACTTTAAAATCAGTAACAAAATTAGTATATATATATTTAACACAATATATAAAGACACAAAGATGATACACTGATTATTATTCAATAAAATAACACAATGACATTAAAAGAGCATACGTATAAAAAAACACAATACAGTAAAGACACAATGACATATTACTAACAAATTTTACTGTATAACTATAACACAATGTATAAAAACACAATAATTATAGACAACATACATAAAAGACACAATGATGATGTTTACACAATGACACTAAAAGACATAATGTTGTAAAATAACACGATACACAATATATTAGTAACAAACTTAGTATATATCTTTAACACAATAAATAAAAGACACAATACAAAAAGACACAAAGATGATGTTTACACAATGACACAAAAAGACACAATGTTGTAAAATAACACAATACTGTAAATACACAATGACATATTACTAACAAAATTACTGCTTATCTTTAACACAAAAAGGAAAAACACAATGATCTAAAAGACACGATAACATATTAGTAACAAATTTAGTATATATCTTTCAATAAAACTGAAAGACACAAAGATAATATGAAAAACACAAACATGATAGAAAAGGCACAATTACAATCTTACCAGTCCCAGCTGCATCATCCATGGCGACTACGTTAAACGCAAACTGTGATTAATAAAAATTAACAAATCGAAATTATTGATTCATAATCGTCGACAGTTGAAGCGAAAAACTTCGATGAACTTCGTCCGCTTCCGTCTCTCCTCAACAAACGCTAAACCCTAATAGCCAAAACCCGTTATGTGCAGATTCCCTAAAATACCCCTCCGTGTATTTTCCAACCTTGGACACGTGTAAGAAAACTATGGCTTCTTAGCCTTTCTAGCTTTTGTACCTTTTCTAGCCGAACCTTTTTCTTGAATCAGTCGTTCTAAAATAACACTCTTAAAACTTTATACTGTGAAATGATTTTTTATTATAATATTTTTAAATAACTATTTAAAATCTTTGATATTCAATTTTTTTATGAGTAAATTACATTTTGCGTCCTTTATGTTTATACGAAATTTCAGATTTTGTCCTTAAACTAAATAAATAACAAAACCCATCATTTATGTATGGCTTTTGTAACATTTTAGGTCCTTTAGCTTAATTTGGGTTACTTTTTCTGTTAAATTTTTTAAAAATAACTAAAATGCCCTTTTTTATATAAAGTACCCATCTTTCATTTTTTTAAAGATTAAAAAACAATATAATCAATAAATTATGTGTTACATTTGTAACGGTGATGGTTAAAAATAAAAATCAATCAAGTGTTATTAGATTGCCATTAGAAAATGCAATTTCCACTCTTCTTCTTTCGCATGCATTAGTCAAGTAGAATGAATCTCAAGAGAAAAATAAGCAAATACGGTATACATGTGAAGCTTCAATGGAAATGGCAGTAAACCTTTAAGAACCCATTTGTCCCTCTTCTCTCTCGGTGCAAATATCTCCGACAAACTCTGAGTTTAATTTCGGTGAATCTTCTTTTGGGGAAGGAAGGAGATAGGTCCATGTCATCATCCTCAACCTCCCTTAATGTTCTCTTCACCTCATCCATCTCACGTGTTTGTATATGCATCCATCGATTATTACACTAGAATTGAGGTAAAATCTCATAATTTAGTTTGTGGAAGAAGGCCGCCTAGAGATAAGCAACAATGGTCGTCAGAGCCGAGGGTTGTGAGATTTCATGAGTAGAGGTTTGATTTAGTGGTTTGATGTTTTGGTTGCCGGAGGTAGTCGATAGTGGTTGTTGGTGTTCTTGGTAGCCGGAGAAAAGAGAATGAACATGTTTATGTGTAGGGTTAAATTTTCAACATTGAAAGGGTATAATGGTAATATATCTATCAACTCATAATTTGATTTAATTGTTCCATAATGATAACATGAAGGTTTATATATATTCTACTAGTTACAATAATAACCCTCTAACTTATGACAATAAAACATTTGGCTTAACATTCCCCCGCAAGTTGAGGGCGGGTAACGACCTGCAACATGGATCTTAAGAATTCAAATCTTTGAGTTGATAACGGCTTCGTGAAGATGTCGGTAATTTGATCATCTATTTTAATAAATTGAACCTTCAGATTTCCTTGACTAACTTGCTCATGAAGAAAATGGAAATCTACCTCCACATGTTTAGTTCTAGCACGAAACATCGGATTTGCTGAAAGATACGTAGCTCCAAGATTTAGGACTGTAAACAAACCGGACGGACACGGACGAGGCTTGTCCGTGTTCGTTTGTTAAGGTTTTAAGTTGTTCGCGAACTGTTCGTGAACAAGTTCCGAACAGAAAATTTTGTCCGTGTTCGTTTGTTAAGGTTTTAAAGTTGTTCGCGAACGGTTCGTGAACTTTATTCATGGACACAAATGGACACAAACGTACAAAACGAACACAAACGAACGTTTGATTATAAAATATTAACAAAAAATTGTTAAAGTTTAACATTCACCACCAAAATAATAAATTAAGACTGACCAAATTAGAAATTTATACAAAGTTAATTAACATGACAACCAATCAACAGACCAAGATCAACACCCAACAGACCAAGATCTTTGATTTACTAGGATTGTTTACAATAAAGAAAAGTTAAGTAAATAAAAAAAAAGGATATAAAACACACACAAAAATAATAATAAAACCTCATAACCTCGATTAAGCCAATATATCAAATTAGTATCCTAATAAGCCATTGTTTCTTGATTAAGCTTATTGCAAATTAAAATTCATATACAACAAAACCAAATAAACCTTAAGAAGCAAATAAAACTTATAATCACACATTTAAACCATGAGACATGGTCATAATATGCTTCAAAAACAGTAAAAGGAATGTAACCATGACTATATTTGTCTCTATAAGAGTAAAGTATTCAGCTAAATGATAAATATAAATTTAAAAACATAATGTACTACCAAACTTAAACGAACGGACGTAAACGAACAAGTTACCGAACGTTCACGAACGTAAACGAACGAACGCAACCTCTGTTCATGTCCGTTCGTTTAGCTTAACGAACAGATTTTTTTGTCCGTGTTCGTTTGTTTATTAAACGAACGAACACAAACGAACTTCCCGCCAAACGGTTCACAAATAGTTTGCTGAAAGTTCGGTTCGTTTACAGCCCTATTCCATAATGATAACATGAAGGTTTATATATATTCTACTAGTTACAATAATAACCCTCTAACTTATGACAATAAAACATTTGGCTTAACATTCCCCCGCAAGTTGAGGGCGGGTAATGACCTGCAACATGGATCTTAAGAATTCAAATCTTTGAGTTGTGATATGTGAATAAATATACATGTTAAAGATGCATATTATCCCTCATTTTAAACGTTTTTGGTTACAAATTCATCCGGATAGTCACTTAATTGTGTTTAATTTGGATTTTGTAGTTTTTGATGACAACTTGGTGATTTTGGTGGAAAACTCAAGAAAAAAGTGAAGGTTTTCAAGTTCTCAAGTTTCATACATGGTTGTGTAGCTTTTCTACATGCCTGTGTAGCTTTTCTACATGCTTGTGTAGCTACACACCCGGAAGACTGATCTACACGGCCGTGTACGCATCAGATACAGCCTTTATAACCTAAATTAACCCTCATTTTTGGGGAGATCACTTAGAACGAAAAACCCTAATTCCTCCCCACCATTGAGGTCGTTTTGAAGGTGATTTCACGAGACAAGTAGCAAGGATTGAAGATCAAGCATCTCGAGGGAAGATTCATCACTACACAACCCACCTCTACTCATTTTGGTTTGAAAATCTCTAGATCTAGTATGTTTTCTTCCATTTCTATGAGTGTGGTTGTGGTTTTTGTAAGCTCCATGAGCTAAATACTCTATATCACTTAGATTAGATGAAGTTTAGCATACTTTGACAACTCGTATGCAACATTTGGTGATGATTATGTTAATGTTTATTACAAAGCTATGAAAATTCTTCAATGACTATGTGTGCTTGTTTGGCTTGATGAAATATTGAATCTTGTGGGTGTTGTAACCATATTATGTTGGAAAACCGTATGTGTTATGACATTTATTCATGAATTGCATATGCTAGTATGTAATTTATGGCATTTGACTAGGAATGGTGAATGAGGGTTGAATGTTTAGGAAAGTTGAACAAGTGTGCATCCTTATACATATGTTTGGGAAAACCATTGTGTTTGTTATGGATATCTCCTAATTTTGTGTACGTGTAGCTATTGATAATGCGCAAATCTATGGTTCATGTATTCGTGTTAGGCCATTCATAAGTTGAAGAAGTTGAATAGCTATTGTTACATTACGTGGATTGAGGTGGTTATCATGTGTTCATCGTGTTAACTTTCCAAAGATTTATGGGTTTGGATAGCCTTGACGGGAGTTCAAACCACATTTCACATTGACTTAATAGTATCATTAGTTCTTCATGGCATAACTTTAGGTGGCTATTGTGTGTTTATCGTTCTAGCTTTCCGAATGGTTATATGATTAGATAACCTTGACAGGAGTCTAATTTACTTCCATGTATCATGTGTAGAAAATGATCTCACCAAAGGTTCGTACATGTTGTCATTGTTTTGCTAAACGGATTCGAAATCTAAGTGATACCTTCCTTTGATTGATTATCTTCATTTGTGTTAACTTGCCTCAATTAGATTAATTATTAGCTAATTTAGTTAATTAAAATATTTACAACTCATCCTTATTTGACCGGTTAAATAGTAATGAAGGTTTAGTATTGGGAGACATTGTGTCCACGGATCGATATTCGGTTCTTGCCTAAAGCTATACTACTATACGATAGGTACACTTGCCTATTGTGTGTAGTTAGTCTTAAAGTAATTGTCGTCTTTTATAAATTTAAAACCCAATTGTGTGAAAAATCATTGTTAAAAATCTATACACTTTACACACATCAAGTTGATAACGGCTTCGTGAAGATGTCGGCAATTTGATCATCTATTTTAATAAATTGAACCTTCAGATTTCCTTGACTAACTTGCTCATGAACAAAATGGAAATCTACCTCCACATGTTTAGTTCTAGCACGAAACATCGGATTTGCTGAAAGATACGTAGCTCCAAGATTATCACACCAAAGAGTGGGTTTATTCAACTTAACTCCCAGTTCTTGTAGAAGAGACTTTAACCAAATTAGTTCAGCAACTATATCGGCAATAGCCTTGTATTCGGATTCAGTAGACGACCTAGAGACAGTTTTCTGCTTACGAGCTGACCATGATACTAAGTTCGAACCCAAGAAGAGAGCATAGCCCCCTGTGGATCGACAGGCGATCGGGCAACCAGCCCAATCAGAATCCGAATATGCTGTAATAGGAACCAACCGCTCACCCTAATGTGAATCAGTAAAGGCATGTAATGCAGACGTTGAGTTTGACATAAAACGAAGGCCCAGTTGAGACGTTCCTTTGAGATAGCGAATTATACGTTGACCGCCGTCCAATGGGACTTGTGAGGTTCATGCATGAACTGACATACCCTGTTGACAGCGTAGGCAATATCGGGCCTAAATAAAGTGGCATACTGAAGTGCTCCAACACAATGGAGATATCTCGTAGGATCGGACATAAGTGGGTCGTCCTTGGTTATCATGTCTGTTTTGGAATTTGTAGGTGTTGCAAGCGGTTTCGATTCTTTTAACCCGGCTCGATCAATAAGTTCCTGAATATACTTCCGTTGAGATAGGATAAGACCCGAAGAGGTGTGAAGAACTTCAATACCAAGAAAGTAAGTAAGACGACCCATGTCAGTGAGAGATACCTGCTGACCAAGTGAAGTAATAATACGATTAACTGTGTTGGGATCGTTGCCCGTAATAATGATGTCGTCCACGTAAACTAGTAGGTAAACCTGTGTACCCGAGCGGTTAAGGATAAACAATGATGGATCAGTTTTAGAACCATGAAAACCAAGATGCTATAAGACATTTGAGAGTTTGGTGAACCATGCCCTGGGCGACTGTTTTAAGCCATAAAGGGATTTGTGCAACTTGCAAACATGATTAGGATGTGTAGGATCCTCGAAGCCCGGTGGTTGATGCATATAGATCGTTTCATGTAAATCACCGTGTAAAAACGCATTTTGCACATCAAGTTGTTTGAGAGACCAATTCTTAGAGACGGCAAGAGAAAGAACCGTGCGGATGGTGGTTGGTTTGACCACAGGGCTGAACGTCTCATGATAATCAATGCCAGATTGCTGTAAAAAACCCTTTGCTACCAATCGAGCCTTGTGTCTAGTCAGGTTCCCATGCTGATCAGTTTTCAACCTGTAAACCTACTTGCAGTCAATAACATTAGAATTTGGTACCGGAGGAACTAACGACCATGTTCCGTTTCTGTGTAGTGCATGCAACTCAACTGCCATGGCTTGACGCCACTCCGCTGATTCGTTGGCAACAGTAATGGAAGTCGGCTCAGAAGGAACGGTAGCGGTGGTGGCGATATTGGCTGAAGGGTCAAAAAATTTTTGGGGTTTAGGATGTGGCCGAAGGTGAGGAGGTTGGTAACGAGGCGTGGTTGGTTGTGAAGAAGAGGAAGTAGGTTGGGTGGTGTTGGTCTGAGGAATAGGGACGGTTTGCACGGGTTCGAAAAAAGTAGGGGTGGGTGGCGATGGTTCGGTTGTAGGAATGGATGGGTTATCGAAAATGGTTAATGAAGGATCAGGAATTGTAGAAAAGGAAGTAGCGGCTGTGGAGGTTTGTTTAGGGTTTACAAGTTGATATGCTCTGATACCATATAAACTCATAATTTGATTTAATTGTTTCATAATGATAACATGAAGGTTTATATATATTCTACTAGTTACAATAATAACCCTCTAACTTATGACAATAAAACATTTGGCTTAACAATATCATGACATTTAACATAAAAATTAACCTTAGTTAGGCTAAAGGACGTAAATTGTTACAAAAGTCATATATAAATGACGATTTATGTTATTTCTTTAGTTTAAGGACGAAAACTGAAATTTTGTATAAACATAAAGGACTTAAAGTGTAATTTACTCTTTTTTTATTATTACAAATGCATGGATGTTAGCATTGTCTATGACAGTTTTCAGTTTATTTCCTTTACTTTAGTGAAAAAATGAAATACCATCGTTTCTTATGTATCACAAACAAAGCCGTAATGTGTCATAGGTAAAACGATAACTCAGTCAAATTCGAATCTTGAAGTCGTAATACATGTCAAAGTAGAGTAAAAGACCAAAGTCGAAAGGTCATCAAGGGCTAAAATGACAATTAGTAAAAATCAATGACTAAAACCATAAATATATCAAAGTAAAGTTTTTTTAATATCATCATATGGAAGGCCGGTGATAACCTACCTTCCATATTAGAAGGTATATAAATATCGATTATATATATTGAAACACAAATGTGATCCCTGGATTTTATATTTGGTTTCAAAAGTATCACCATGTATATTTTTTTTTGTTTTAGCTTTTCACTTTAACCAAAAAAATTTATTTGTGTGCATTTTTACTTTAAAGTTCTACTACTTTTTTTTTTGGTTTTTGTTGTTAAACAAAGAAGACGATGATGGTGGTGTAGTTAGTGACGACAGTTTTGCAGTGGTCGTGAGTGTTTAGTCAAGGGATGGTGATGGTGGTGGTATTGCGATAATGATTTGTTCTATTGTGAAATAAGAAAGATGATGATGGTGGTTGCTGGTGTGAATAAAAGAAGACGATGATGGTTGTGAGCTATAGAGAGCATGTAGGTTGTTGTGGTGGTTGTCCACATGGCGATGGTGTTACGAGCATGGTGATGGTGCGCATTGATGTGGTGTGTCGTGAAGTGATGGAAGGACTGATTTGATTGTAACAATAAAATGTCTCGCTCAATAAGTATAATCCTAGTTATAATAAAAATTAAACATTTATTCATGAAATCCTATTAAAATAATATTATTAGTATAATAATAGACATGAGTATATAACACTTATGATAGTTTGACTGGCCGGTATAGTGGTATGCAATACTGTTTTCCATTGTGAGCATTGTGCATTACGTAATACAAAATTATTTTATAAGAACTATTCTAAAACCTATATAATTAAATATATTCTTTAGCTGAGAGCCTAAGATCATTATTTTATGTGAATTTAAATATAATTGCAACTTAATATTTCATTTCAAAATTTAAACTCACAATTGACAAATTCATGCTTTGACCCATGAAATTATTTATTGTGACTATTCACGTTTGAAAACAAATATGTATTTATTTGTATCATGAGAACAAGCACACATCATTATATATATCCTTGTTTATTATTATTCTATTTATTTTAAAATATATAACATCTATCATAACTGTTAAAAAACTAGAAATTATAATATTTTACGTACGAACGTTATGAGTCAAGATGAAATATAAATGTCTCGTCGTTTCCTTGCGAGCCGCAAGTTAATTTTGTGTTTAACTTGTCTTAAGCTCACATGTTATACAACGAGTTGGCTTGTTGTTTCCGTCCTTTAATTTGTATCCTTTTTACAGAAGTCACGGTCAATAAGTTAACAAACTCTAATTACAAATACGACACCAAATTGAACAAAAAAACTAATTCATACATTTCAACAAACGAGTTTCTTAAAACAAATAAGCTACTACAAGCAATCTATTTTCGACTTGAACTTGACTTGAACATAGCAAACTGATTTTAGTCTAACGATATAATTGTTCTTTAGTAATTTCAAGAAGCAATCTACGTTGATGTAATAAAATGAAGGGTGTCTTAAATAACCAAACCAGCTTACTAAGCATAACTCATACATTTAACTATCATTTATGTTTTTTTAAACCACTTCCTCCCTCGTCGATAACACGTGAACCCCTCTAACCAACCATACCCGCATTAAAACCACTGTCTTCCATATCAGTCCATCCGTTTTACGAACCTCAAACTTATTACTAAACTCAAACCGCATACCACTAAAAACCCAATTAACCCGAAAAAACCCCCGACCTACGTATGCAACGTTTCAAACCCCTAACCTTTCATACGAAATACCAAAGAGTAATCAATCGTCAAACCAACCCAATCTCTTTTGATTATTTATTTAATTATTTTAACATAAGTTAAAAGCTAAGACCATGTGTAGTGGGGCGTTTTTGTCCGTGTATAGCGCCCCATAGCGCCCCAAAGCGCCCCCCATCCCATTACACAGGGGCGTTATGGGCAAGAAACAAGGTTGGGGCGTTGCCTACAAAACGCCCATTTTTTTTATTTTTCCCATGTTTGCCGTTGAATAACGGCTATATTTGACCAATAACAAAAAAAAAAATTAATTTTAAAATCTATTATTAATTTTCTATATAAACCAACCATTTTTTACAAATTCTTCACACCATACACAAACACACTCTTTTTCAAATCCTTTCCAATCTATACTTTATAAAATGTCTTCATCTTCTTCACAACTATACAACCGTTTGTTGAACGATGACGATGATACGTCATCGGACGAGTACGAGGAGGAGATGGCGGTTACAAGTGCGATGTCCTTTGTTGTGAGGGGGTTGTTTGAAGAAACGGAGAATCCAATTAGAAAAAGAGTTAGTTTGGAACGTGATCGTGCTAAAGCTAATGAGAACCTTATGAAAGATTATTTTGTAGAGAGCCCAACGTACCCCGATCCTAACACTTTTAGGCGTCGTTTTCGGATGAGCAAAAGACTATTTTTAAGAATAGTGAATGATTTAGAGTCCGACGATTCTTACTTCAAACAAAAGCGTGATGCAAGAGGATTACTAGGATTTACGGGTATACAAAAGTGCACTTCGGCGTTACGTGTTCTTGCATACGGCAACACTACAGACATTAACGACGAATACCTTAAAATGAGCGAAAAAACAACGAGGGACACGCTCGAACATTTTACCAAAGGTAACTTATTTATTATTATGTTATTTCTAAGTAGTTTATTTTTTATTGATCTTGCCATTTATATTTTATAATTGTAGGAATAATTAAAATATACGGCCAGCGTTACCTAAGAAAGCCAACATGGAACGATCTGCAGCGTATTTATGAAGTGCATCAAGAAGTGCACGGTTTACCCGGTATGATTGGCAGCATAGATTGCATGCACTGGGAATGGTTTAACTGTCCAACTGCATGGCGAGGCCAACACACTCGGGGTGACCAAGGGGTACCAACTCTCATGCTTCAAGCCGTAGCGTCATATGATCTTTGGATATGGCACGCCCACTTTGGTACCGCAGGATCGAACAATGACCTTAATGTTTTAGAAGAGTCTAGTATTATCGAGGATGTCGTATCAGGAGGCGCACCGATTGCTTGTTTTTATGCTAATGGGAACTACCACCCGCATGGATATTATTTGGGTGATGGGATATATCCGGAGTATCCAATATTTGCAGTCACATATAGAGATCCAATTGATGAAAAACGAGCATACTTTAAGAAAGTCCAGGAGTCATCAAGAAAGGATATAGAGAGGTGTTTTGGTGTGCTTCAGCAACGGTGGCATATTATACAACATCCTTGTCGACTATGGACAAAGGATAAAATTAGAGATGTTATGTACGCTTGTATTATTCTACACAACATGATTTTGGAGGATGATGGCAATGCTATTTGTCAAAATTACATACCGGACCAAGTAGAAGAAGAAATTACTCAAGCAACCTTTGAGGAAAGGGTTGCAAATGACGCGTACTTACGTAACAAGCACGAACACTACGCTTTAATGGCGGATTTGATCGAACATGCTTGGTCGGTTCGAACCATTCCGGACAACGACGATGATGCATCATGAATGAATTCTTGTTTTATTTTTTTTTTCAATAAATGTAGTTTTTTATGTTTAATAAAATATTTGTTTTTTTATTTAAATATTTAAAATTAATATTAAATAAAGTAATGATGGGGTGATGATTAAAAAGGGCTTTTTGGGGCTCTTTCCATTACACATTTTTTGGGCAAAAAGCCCCTAGATGACTTGACATCCACATGTCACACAAAGCCCCTTAAGGGGCTTTGTCCACTACACATGATCTAATATGTTTAAATCTAGCCTCTATGGCTCTATGTCCACAATTTAAAAAAATAAAAAATTCCAATGGATGTATATATAAAAACAAACAAAGACATACATACGACGAAAATTTCGCCGATCACTTCGAAAAACAACCAAATAATATTCTCCGGTGTCTCCAATTTCACAATTTGGGGATACAAATCAATCGGAGATATTTTTCTCCGACCGATGGCTTAATCTGCATTTTTCCTCAGCCGTCGTCTCCATTGGTTACCGTTAATCAATGGACGAAGATATGGAAATAATCCAGGATATGGCACCAGATGATGCATCGTTTTCGGATGATTTTGATCCCGAATATGAGTTTGATGCTTATCAGTTTTTTGATTTTACACGACAGGAGACGAAATGTGAGGCGGAACATGCCGAGACCTGGTTTCGATATGCTCATGAATATCCGCCTTCTCGTAAGCTTTTCGATTCATTCGTTTATGCTATTGCTATGTTATTTGTTTAGGTTTTGGTTTATTATGATGTGAGAGGTATGTATTGATGTTTGTTGTTTCATTGTTGTGATCTGTTAACGAATTAAGCATCTGATGGTTTCATTCACGAGCTATAAGCTCTTGTGTATGTTATTAATTCGTTGTTTGAGAAGTTTTTCGTTTAAGTGTTGATTGTGTTAGAGATACTTACAAATTTAGCAATCAGGATTTGTGATTTGAAGTTGTGTTGAGTTTTTTTTTAATTTATGTCGTGTAATAGGTAATACGTAATAGCGTTTTGACTACGTGGTTTAGCCATTAGGCCTACGAATCACCTATACCTGAGTTCGAGACTTGAGACTGAATTTTGTCCGTCCATTATTAGTTTAACGCTCCAGAGAGCTGAAGCTAGGACCATTTGGTAGGCCCGGATTTAATTAATTGATTTATGACTCTACTACTATAGTCCTTTTTGTCAACAGAGTACAGAATTTGGGTGATTAGTCAAACATCAACAGTTCAACTTCAAATGGTATGAAAAGGAGGGTTTTTTGGTTGTTTTCAGCTGCCATCATGTTAGATTTTAACTGAGTTGTGTTTATTTGATTTAGAATAAAGTTGTGAAGAGATAAAATATGGTTCGTGGCTATTCCTTTTTCACTTGATGTTTAAAGAATAAACTTTGCATTACAAGTATACAACTTTTTTCATTAAATGTATGCTAAGGCGTCACAACTTTTTCATTATATCGAGGTCATTTTCGTCATTTGACATGGCGTGCATGATAGTTTTGATGCATGGGGGGTCTTAAGTAAAAAAGTTGAATACTTGGATGTCCTTTCACATATATGATTACAATATGTACTGTTCTTGTGATGAAAAAAATTTAATTGTTAATATGTAGTTTGATATCGTATTATTATTATTATCTATGCTGTGTTATGAAAATTTTAATGTAAATGTTGATTTAAATATTTAATGGTATTTGCCTTTAGTTTTATCTTTGGCAAATATATTCTGGCCTTATTCTGTTTCTGATCTTTACTAAAGACACACTAAGTTGAAGATTTATATTAATCTCCCCATATAATTTTATCTGGATTTTTCAGCCTTCATTGTGAAGCTAAAGCTGATGACGGCAGCCAAAATCAATCCTCTGAAAGTTCACCAAACCAGCTCCAGAAAAATAGAAGCTAATAAAAAAACCAGTGCATCCACCATTTCAGAAGGTGACATTGATCATAAAGCTGCCTCAAGAGAGGCTAAAATCAAAGGTACGAATCACTTAATGCTAATGATAAAAAAGGTTGAATCTCAGACATTGAATTTACTATTGTTATGCACATTATAATTAAAGATACAGGTTTTCTTAGAGAAATTTGATTATTTATGCATTTGTTCGGTTTTTCCTTGTTAAACTAATTTAGGAGTGAAGAATCATAACCATATTCCTCAAGATAATTTAAAGGCTAAACCAAAGTCCACTGTCACCTTATCTAAACCAAGTGGTTCATCGTTCATGAAACCTACTGCTAGTCATTTGGCAAAGCAAAATAAAGAGTGTGACATACATTCAGGCGGCTTTGGAAGGTGTTAATAATTAACTAGATCCTTTTCTATATATAATACCTTAGTATTTTAAGTCATTGTTTATATTCTTCTACTTCCCTTAATCCACATTTTTTTTATCAACGTTTAGGTTGCAGAAGCCAGTAGTTAGTGCAGTTGAAAAGCTGCGATCTCCTATCAGAATTCAAAACCAAACCACCAAAAGACAAAAGCTAGAAATTGGTTATTTGCGTAAGGTGCACATGGTTGTCATTCATCTTTTAAATTCCATTTAAGCTGCATATCTTAAAAAAGTGGTTACAAAAGCTAATATTGACTGCCTCAAAGCGGTATAATATACATTAAAAAACAACATAAACCCGCATCGTTTTTGTCTTGTTATCAGGCTGCACAATTGAAGCACCGGGCTTCATTTTTGCACAAGGTTTCCAAGAAGGTAGACTGCTTATGTTTACTTCTTGTCATGAACATTAAGAATAGAAAAACAAAAATCATGCGTCTATATAATGAAACAAACTGTTTATTTTCACAGGCTGTACAGTTAGAAAGCAGCTCAAATTCTAAAGTTAAAACTACTATTCCCAAAAAACCTGCACTGGTAACAGAAGAGAGAGCTCAAAGGCGCATGTACTAGTTTTCAACATTTGTGCTATTATGTTATTATATGCCATATTTGTGAATAAATTAGCAGTGATTAACTACTTTTTGTTGATATTTAGGTCCCAGAACAAATATGAATCCCTTCAACGACCACTGAACAGAAAAGTTGGTACCTGCAATGAATTAGTGTCTTATTTAAGTATCATTTCCACGTGTAATCTATATTTACTCAAAGTTTATATGTGTGGCAGATCCTTGATGCACCTAAATTGCCACAACATAAGAAGAACATAACCCAATACAATGAGTTTCAAGTAAGTTTTCTAGATTAAAATAGCTTTGACTTTTTAACTTATGAACGGGTCAATTTGGGTTGTATTTTTATCTGAAACGAGTCAGCTCGAAACTATTAGCCCGATGTAAAGCTTAACGTGCTTCTTTTCGTTGCACATTTGAAAGAGTTTTATATGATCAACAACATACATTTCTATATGAATATTTAGATTATTAGTGTAATATTTTTTGTAATCATATTATCATAATAATAATAATTAGTTAAAAAGTGGTCAAAAGGTGTTTGCGGGTCACCCTGAAGACCACCTGCAAGGCTGCAATGCAAGTTCAATCCGCTAATGTATACTTTCGCCGTTTCAGGTACTCTATAAGCAGAATCCAGCTTCTCCTGTGAGTGAAGATATACTGGCCAACAGGTGAGAGCTCGTGAACGGTCTTTGTGTGATGTTAATTTTCTTTATTTTGCACGTGGAGTGAACAGTTTGAAAGTTTTCCAATGTATAATGCATACAACATCCTCAATCATTTTATCAAAAAACAATTATACTAATATTGTGCTAATATAATTTTTGTTAGTCATATCTAACACAGTAACAGGCTGATTATGGGGTCCAATTTAAGATTAATTTTTTCTCGTTCTTATGCGATATTGCAGACAAAGCTCTGGAAATGCCGGAAAGAAGGATCAATGCAGATCACCAAATAATTTAAAGTCTTGCACATCTGACAAGGTTTAATCATCTTCACCAATTTATTTTTCGAGTCTATATATACACTCTTATTGTAATTCAATTATAATATAACACAGGTACATCCAATTAAAGATGGTGGATTCAAATTAAACTCAAAACACAACTCTCATCTACCACCAATAGAATTATTTAAAAAGGTAAAAGATTCAATAATTATAGCACCAAAAATCCGAAAATATAAACTCTTTTGTCATCATGTGTCATTATTTATGCAGCTCTCTTTGAAACCCGAACCCGAGACAAAAGGTTTATCTTCATTAAAACAACCTCATTTAACTAAGGTTAGTCTCATATAACCTCCGGCCAACTTACACAAAAAGTTAGTTATATGCTGTGCATCATTTAATTAAAATTTACGCTGATTTGTGTATGTGTGTGCTTTAGGGGCTGAAGGAGAATGTGCCTGGATCTTATCAGCAGGAATTTAGGGTATATTTTTTAAGCTCATTTGTTTAACACTTTAACCACTTACATACTTTTTAGTCCTAAACCTTATCATCTGGCTAAAGAGATGTGTCGGGAAGCCAAATCATCGTGGAACCGATAGAAGGGTCGCTGAAGTTAAGATATAGCCCTGCATTAACAGGTAAACAAAGTTATAATCTGAAACACCATTTATGAAACATAATTTCAGTCTTGTATCTACGTAACCTTCTACAGTAGGTAAAAGTAACGACGTGGCACCTGTTTTTGCTGATGTGGTTTTATGCCACGCCACCATTTTACCTGTTATAGAAGGTTACATACAAAGATGGTTACCCAAACCATGATTTAGGTGAAAGTTAGCTTTTTGTGCAATAAACACCCTGTTAACTTGCTATTAATCTTCGCTTTGTTTTTCCTAATATGTTAATGCTGCAGGAGCGTGGACGTCGTTTGAAAATGTACGGAGAAAGACACGATGCGGAAAAATTATTTTGTATTTTGACTTTAAATATAAAAAAACACTAACAGCATACAGCGGAAGCTTTAACTATAGCTTATTGTCATGTATAGGAATATCAAAAACAAATGAGAGATGGATCCCATAAAGTGGGTCATTCATCTAGCATGCAATGGTTCAATTGTTATTCATCGATATATATATGTAATAAAAGACGTTTATAATTATTTATATCCCTACGGAACTGCTACACTTCAATATTTAAAATGAAGAGTGTGGCATATAAATGGCACAAATGCACAATACAGGAATAATGTTGGATATATTTGGTTGTGACATGTGATAATAATTATTGAAGCCTGGGTCCAAGTAAAACATGTTGAAGATGGCATAAGCTCGGCCATAGGCCAAGGGCTTGACCACAAGACGGAATATGACCAGGAAAATAAAACGGCCCGGTATCATGCCAACAACCACATGACTTTATCGATAAAGCATGATAAACCTAAAGTCTTGAATGTTCTTAAATAAAACAAGAACTCAAAAGAACAAGAAAATGTATGGCCTATTAGCTAGCTTGGGATAAAGTGCTACTCCACTTTTATCACCAACATGGAATGCCATCAAAAAGACAACTACGTCACATTTTTTTTGACGGCAAATAATCGGGCGAAGAACTGCCTAGATGGGGCCATTGCGAAACCCCATCCCACGCAGCTGGGCTGGACATGTTGGGCTCAGTTCTTCGACCAAATAGTTACACACCCCCCGGAGAAAACCCCCACCTCCTGGGCCACTGACCCAGTTTGACGCGAAGCGACAAGGATAAGGTAAAACCGGTTTGCTCAGGACTCGAACCCTAGTGGGTCACATATTATACCAATAAGGTAAAAACATCATAAAAAAGACAACAACGTGACATGGCTGAGCCTCTTTAGAAATGGCAAGCCAACATATTATACCAACAAGGTAAAAACATCACCATCAAGAAGGTCGAGCGAAAATCAAGAAGAACAAGGTTTAGCAGGCAAGGCAAGAAGTCGTTGTCTTAAGTATCTTAAGTGAGGTCATTTCTCTTATAAAAGGAAGATCCCACTCCACAATTAAGGGCACTCTACATCCCATTTTCTCAACACTTGATTCTCTCTCACTTGTTCACATACATTCCGACTACTTTCCAACCCATCCTGTCTCTAATTCTCACAATGGAGGTGGATAGTAGTGGGTAAAGTGTGAAACCCGACTCGGCTTGAAACCCGGTTTTAACTCAACTTGAAGCCTGGTAATTGGCTCAGTATAAAAAAATGGGCTTTAGGTTTAAATCATTAATAAGCTTCGGGCTTAGATCAAAGACCCGTAACCCGTTTTTAACTGTGGATCAACACCAGATCTAATTGAATGGAAACCCATTTTTCTGCTCAATTCAACCATCAATCTGTTGTATATCTTGGTTCTTCTTTAATTAATTCAAGTTAATGTTGATTTGGTAAGGTTTCTCAATCCGTATTTTAAAAAAAATGATGGTATTGGGTTTGATTTACTCTTCATCATCATCTAGGGTTCTAAGTTTGCATAGACAATTTAATCATGACAATTTTATAATCATAACACTCTGCTTTATCATCTCCTATCATCATACTTTCCCGTGTCTCATAGTATAGGATTCAACACTCTATCTTATCTCCACCGTGTATGTAAATTGTAATACAACCTGCAACCTCAATTTTGTAATCGCTTTAACTTTTATGTGTGATTGACAAATTGCCATGACTACCTAAAACTTATGATTCGCAACTTCATAATCCAAATACCAGATAACATGCTAATCCAAATCTTAAACTTACCGGTATTTTATTTTGAGTTTGATATGGAATTTAGTTGGGAGTTATATTGGCAAAAGTGTTTAGTTGGGAGTTATATTGGCAAAAGTGATACTTGAAGGTGACAGCGGCCAATAATCAATAGTTGAAGGTGATTAAATCCAATAATCCTTTTTTTTATTTTGTGATGGACCCGACACGAAACTGGTTTTTAGAATAAATCAAAGCCTGAAGCCCATTTGTATTAAAAAAATACACTCCAAGTTTTATGCAAGTTACAGGTTGGATTTCGGGTTTTCCAGGTCCAACCCGAATTATCCTCATTCCTAGAGGTGGATCTCATGAGGCCTCCTCTTGTTTTTCCTTTTGCAGGGTCCGAGTTGTTCATCACTTAAGTCAAGATGTCTTATTCTCCCACATGTGACTAATGGTTAGTACTCATACTTATACACAATGTTTGAACGAGTGACGACCACCGTGGGGCAGATATAAGTGAAAATCACTTAAACTTACGCCTCATGTCTTAAGTTTCAGTATAGGTCTTGTCCATACTAAACTCTATCTTTGTTTTGTTGATACACATGTGTGAAAGTATGGCTGGAAGCAACAAATCCTCCGCCAGTCATCTCTGACATGATTGAGCTCATCCTGGAAGGAGTAAGAGAACTTCTCATACTTCTAAGACCTTATTGATGATTATGTACATGAGAAACGTCTAAGAGGAGCTAGGGTACGTCTGGCCTATGACGAAGACCCCAATGTAACTTTAACTCCAAGGCCCCAACATGGCGTAAGTCACAACCCCGAGCTCCAGAAAACAAACCAAGTGTCAATGGCAATTCCAAACATACTTTAAACTGACTAATATGTCTCCGTGGCTATACGATTCTTCCATTGACCATCCACACTATCATTAGTTATCCACACGTGCCTCCCACATGAGGAGGTAAAATCCTCTTCTTTTACTCTCCAGCGATGTAAAGCCTTGACAAATCCCCCTAAAGGTGAAGATACGTGTTAGGTTTTTTTAGTATTGAATGTTACCAGTCCCTATTAATTGTTATTGGCCCCTATTGGTCTCAACCATTGAAATTTTTGTCAGCGATCCCAACTTTTATCCCTTTGTCATCAATGGACCGTCGTTAATTTTTTAACGGAGTTAAGGTTTTTTTTAATTGAAGACTGACATTTTAAGACTTTCGATTGGAAGGGAGAATACGAGTCAATTGATGTAAAATACATTAAAATAATACCCCAAACGATGATTTTTTACATCTGATTAAAACACCGTTAGGTTTAACATCTGGTGGAAGCACCTTTTCGTCGTTTTTTCGAGGTAATTTTTATATCAGCCGACTCATTCTTTTTCGATTAAAAACCCTAAAGCGTCGGTTTGGATTTTAAAACAACTTAACACCACTAAAACTTTAAACGACGGTCCGTTAGTGACAAAAACGTTAAAAGTTGGGACCAACAACACACATTTCGATAGTTGGGTCCATAGTAGTCAATTGCAAATACTTAAGAGTCTTAAAATCTAATACTCTTATTTTTTCATAGATTTAGATCACTAGAGAGTAAAAGAAGAGAAGAAAAGACTATTTTATCTCTCACGTGAGAGACACATGATAGTAAGTCACAACAACTTGAATGATTAGTGAATTTATGAACTGAAACTACTAAAACTACATATTATAGGAATGTAACTATTAAGATTATACCGAAATTGTTATGCATGCGCAACCCAAATACAAAAACTACAATTTACTCAATTCAAAATTAAAAGTGAGCATACTTTAGAGCTACATCTGGTCATAGAAGTTTGATCTAGTTAAAAAAAATATGCAAATGTCTCCTACTCATTAATACCACACCTTAATTTGCATCAAACACAAACGTGAAGTAACAGTATTGGCAAATCCCAAGATTATCACTGTAGCTTCGTGACTAAATATAGCTGAATTGGAGAAACCAAACGAGTAAATTCAGAATGTCCTCTTCTAGATATCAATCGATTCCAGCTTCTAATGATGTTGCACAAGTAACAACACCGTTAATGCAATACAAGGAACAAAAAGGGGGGGGGGTGTTCCTTGTATTAACTATCCGGTGTGTGAATTATCGTGATCAAGTGAAGAAAAAGTATATGTGTGTGTTTGTAGGTGAAATAGTATAATTTTAAAGCATACATGAATCAGGAGATTTATGTGAGTATTTATATGGAATGTTGTGATGTGACTTTTTGGAAAAGGGCCTTTGTGGGGCCCAACCTTTCATCATGAGTTTGTTACATTTTCAAATTATCATATCTTTTGTGCCAAGTGTCATATGGTGTAACAACTTTTTATTCCTTTTGTCAAATAGATATTCTTGGGTTGGGTAATGACCCGAGGTTTCGGGTCATTAGTCTTTTATGTCCCTCAAGTCTTTGAATAGAAGTTTCAACTCATAATTATGTTGAATAGGTGTTTCAACTCATGTTTATGGATGGGTTTGGTTTTCAAAAATATTTAGGCGGGAAAAAAGTTCTAAAATATGAATCCGGTATATATATATTTTTATCTCTCTTACGCAATCATAACCGTATATTTTATCTAAATAGGTTTTCGTGCAGCCGTCACATATATGTATGTGTGTTGGCTTCGACTCTTAACATACTTCTCGACTTCTTTTCTCTCAGTCTATTCATCCTTTTCTTTCTTTTTGTTCCATTTTCATGGCTTATTCTTCTGAGATTCCTCTCAAGAAAGTAGAATCGAGAAAAGGACCGAAAGCTCTTGGTCCTACAATTTTTGAGATTGCTTCTTCCTTAAAGCAAACAGATCTTGATTCTCTACTTTATGATTATTGCATTTTATCGTCTTGGAACCCAGTGCTTCCTGGCCTGGATGATCGCGCTATCTCTCCCCCCTAGAAAATATCTCTTTATACCGATTTTTTTCGATTTTGTCACTTTCGATTACCCATAACTCGATTATGTTTGCATGTGTTGGAATCTTTGCAATTACATATCTCTCAATTGCATCCACTGGGCTTGGTGAAGTTGATGCATTATGATTTTGCCATGAGGAGTTTAAACAAGGCTCACTGTTTTGATATGTTCAAAGGGTTTTTTCACATGACTAGGAAAGCGGGAGGTTGGTATTCTTTTGACAAGTGCGATGCATCAACGAACACGATCGATGCGCTCCCCTAAAGCTCTAAAGATAAAGACTGGAAGTCTAAGTTCTTCTTTGTGGATGCGAGTGTCATTCTCGGGCGGATGGTGTATAGAAGGAATGGTGAAGAGCTGGTGGACAGCGTTGGAGGCGCGGAAGTGAAGCTCTGCGCCGGAATATCAATTTTGAGGGAGAACCCGACTGATATACAGGTGATTCCTGAGAGCGTGCTGGTGGCAGTGGGAATGAGTTGACTGTGGTTCAAAGCTGGATTTCGTCCTGGATTCCGACATTTGAGGAATGGTAAAATATGTGAAACAAGCATCTTTTATTAGCTTTCCTTAGTTTATGTATTAATTGGTAGTTTTTCTTTGTATAGAAATTTAGTCTTTATGAGCTGTTGCTAGAAGAGAAGAAGAAGGACCTGAGGTCGGCCGACTTAATAGTCGCGCGTGATGAGCCAGGTGTGTTGGCCAGGACTAAGGATAATTTCTTGGCTCCTGTTCTGGGTGGTAATTACGATGTGACGGTGGTCAACGAGCTTACTATATGTGTTTCTGTACCTTGGATGTGTATGTATATAGATTCTTTTATATCTACATTTTTTTAGACTGACTTGCGGATGGGGGGCGTAGCGATGCCCAAGCTTCTAGTGTTTGAAGTGGGAACCAAAATAGTGGAATTTTCCGGCTCTGCACGGGGTTCATTGTTGGTGGAGCCCAAACTGAAGGAGAAATTTGTGGCGGAAGTTGCAGCGCCAGAAGTTGTCGTTATTGCTGATGACGACGCGGGGAAGGTCCGCAGAAAAAAGAGTATCGGCGTCAAGAAATTTGGGGGCATGAAAGTGGATTCGGCCTAGTTCAAGAAAGGCTTCCGCGAAAACAGAAAGCGTAAGTTCCTTATCACCTTTTTTATTTTTATTTTTTAAGGTTATTATGCTAAAAAAACTAACTCTTTTTGTGGTTTTAGTTGGGAGTCCGGACGCTGAAATTGGGAAAATGTCTGCGGAGCGCCCTGTAAAAAGGCGGGTTGTGATAAGACCCTTCACGACTCTTGGGTTATCCATAGCTGAGGGGGTGGCTCAAACATGTAACATCCGTCCCCTCATACCACCAATATTGTCCGCTTTGCTACATTAGAGCTCACGGATTTGCTTTTGGTTGCCCGGGTGAAACCTTCACAGGATGGTCACCCATCCTGAGATTGCTGTCATGCGAGCACGCTTAACTGTGGAGTTTTCCACTCATCTACTAACATTAAGCCCCAAAACGCGTTGTTGGTATTTGAGGTCGGACATCCCTTATAAATCCCAGATCTCTCCTGCCCACGGCCGATGTGGGATTTGCCTAGGGTGTTACAAACACCCCCCCTTTTGGACTCATCGTCCTCGATGAGGTTTGCCCCACCATCCCATTCTTGGATGTGGGATTTGCCTAAGGTGCCCCTCTGAACACCCCCGGGGCCTCACCAACCTCGATGAGGTTTGCCCCACCATCCCGAACGGCACAGGAGTTACTCTGATACCACTTGTAACATCCGGCCCCTCATACCACAAATATTGTTCGCTTTGCTACATTAGAGCTCACGGATTTGCTTTTGGTTGCCCGGGTGAAACCTTCACAGGATGGTCACCCATCCTGAGATTGCTGTCATCCGAGCACGCTTAACTGTGGAGTTTTCCACTCATCCACTAACATTAAGCCCCAAAACGCGTTGTTGGTATTTGAGGTCGGACATCCCTTATAAATCCCAGATCTCTCCTGCCCACGGCCGATGTGGGATTTGCCTAGGGTGTTACAAAACATCTCCTGAAGTTGCATTAAAAGGGTAGGAGGCGAGTGAAGAGCTTGCTAATATTGATATGGGTGTCGATCCGTCCAAAGTCGCTTTTTCTGAAAAATCCCCCAAGTTGTCCAAGGAGCAACATCTCCTCGATAAGCATGCAGAGTCCGTAGAGATGAAGACGGGGGAAGGATCAGCGAGGTCGGATGATTTAAAAGGTGAGAACCTACCCGTAAGTGAGGATTTGAGCTTTCTTGGTCTTATTTTATCCCGACTTGACTTGGATTCCTCTCGGGATGACGAGTTATTTGTTCCTGAATGGAGCTTAAAGTGGGGGACGAGGCTTTTTTACCCCACTGTTTGTAAGAATTGGCTGATGAGCGCCCCTCCGCCGACGGAAATTTCAAGCGCACAACATACCGACTCTGCCATTCTTCATGATAACATCACGATGGCCCTTACAGCTTTAGCGATGAATGTTTCAGAGATATGCCGGTGGGAGGCCCATTATTAAGAGAAATTCGATGTTCTTTTAAAGGAGAGGGAAGCTCTGAAGGCGGAGAATTCAAAGTTGGGAGTTAAGGTGTGGGCTGTTAGTTTTTGGCAATAGGAGAAGGATGATTATAAAAAGAAATATGACGAGTTGGTGGCGAGGTCTGTGATGGAGGTGTCGGCAAAGGCCTCGGTGACACAGGAGTTAGTGACAATGAAAAATAATTTGATTAAGGAGAGTGAAGCGCGACTAGTGGATTTGTCAAGAAACAAAACACTATTGATGGTAAAATTTCTCAGTAAAACAGCTCAGAGTGGATTTGGAGAAAAAAGAGGGTGAATTGTCTGATCGTGTATAGGAGTTGGTAAACGCTTAGCGTGAAACTGAAGAATTACAGGAAGTTGTGAAGGAGATCAATTTAAAAATAAGCGCGCAAAAAAGAGTGTTTCGCGCTTCCGCGATGATAAAGTGAAGAAATAGTATATCTAACCCAAAATCCATCAATCCCATCTTAATTACTCGTACATCAATTCATTACAACTTCATTGAACCTGCACTCTTCAATAAAAAAAATGTCTAGGATACAACTAAAATGGTACCTATTTCTATCACTAAATCTACTAAATCACCTTACTATCAACTCTTTCCAACCTCTAAAACCTTCATTATTCACATGAACAAGTTATCCATGCCTACACCCTTCACCAATCATGTCCACTGGTACTCATCACTTATACTCTCAGCAACACTTACACCACAAGGCCATCATTTTGATACCCAACAATAGCCAAGACTCATTTACACATACCAATATGCTTTTCACGGTTATGCAGCTCGATTAACCGACGATGAAGCCGAAAAGTTACTGACCCAAAACGGAGTCGTAAGAATCCTACCAGACACTAAATATGAATTGCATACCACAAAAAGCCTCACGTTTCTAGGACTCAATAACAAAAAAATGTCAAAACTCGATAAAACAATCGAGCAAAATGTCGTGGTTGGAGTTGTCAACACTGGAATTTGGCCAGAGAGTGAAAGCATCAACGACGAGGGGTTCACACCCCCGCCACTTCATTGGAAAGGAACGTGTGAAATCGGTCACGGTTTCAAAAAACGACATTGTAACAACAAAATCATTGGTGCGAGATCGTTTTGTAGGAACCGTTCGTACAAAACTAAAAATTCCTAGATAAATTCAATTACAATATAAAGAAATAAAGAACACAAGTAAATTACAATATGATTACAACCGAAATAAAACAAGATAACAAGAAATGAGTGGAAGCAGAAGCATAATCGTGGCTGAGGATTCGTGTTCAACACGGGTCCCTTAAAACAAATTTCTAGTCTCCCAAGAGAACTTGTTTGTTTCCCAAGGTACAACAGCCGAAGCAGTATGTACTTCAGGGATTGACTCACAACCCAAATTATACTTTAAAGAAAAAGATGATGAAGAAGATCAACTACATGTTGGAAAAATTAGAAGAGAAAGAATGAGAGAATTTTAGAGAGTTGGTTCTTTGGTATTGTCATTGGTGTAGATTAGTGTGTTTTTATCCAATGTTCACCTTGGTATTTATAGGATAAGAATGAGTTGAAACTCATCATTCATTGTCCATAAACATGAGTTGAAACACCTATTCAACATAATTATGAGTTGAAACTTCTATTCAACATAAGTAATTAGTTGAAACCCATAATATCTTCAAACTTATAACACCAATTAATTTATTATTTTGTATTTTTCACAAAGTATTTTTGTGGTATTACAAAATATTCCAACACGTTTTATCTCGGATATGAAGCAGCAAACGGTGAGATTAATGAAGAAGAGTATAAATCCGCAGTTGATCAAGATGGCCACGGGACACATACCGCAGCCACAACCGCGGGGTCGAGTGTGCATGGGACGAATGTTTTTGGATACAGGAACTGTATGGGTCGTGGGATGTCACCGGGTGCGAGAATTGCTATTTATAAAGGGTGTTGGAGTGGTGGTTGTTTAAGTTCTGATATACAATTTGCTATTGATAATGCAGTAAATGTTGGTGTTAATGTGCTGTCGATTTCGTTAGGGAGTGCTCGAGCGACATCGTATTATGACGATAGTTTGTCGGTTGCGACATTTGGTGCTATGGAGTTAGGAGTGTTTGTTTCTTGTGCTGCTGGAAATGATGGTCCGGAAGCTGTGAGTGTGAAGAATGTTTCGCCATGGATGATGACTGTCGGAGTGAGTACGATTGACCGGGATTTTTCGGTGATGGTGAGGTTGGGTGATAGAAGGATGGTTGATGGAGTTGCGGTTTATAAAGGGCGAAGGCATTTGTTACCGGAAAAGATTTATTCTTTGGTTTATGTTGGGAGTAATTTAAGCAATCCTGTTTTGGGTTCATTATGCATGGAGGGAATGTCTAAATAGGAACAAGATAATTACAAATCAATTCAAATATACTAATATCTTATAATATCTATCTCTAATATCCTCCCGTAGTTGGAGCGGCCTTTTGAAGAACGCACAAACTAGAACGAAACTCTTGAAACATCGGACGAGATAGACCTTTTGTAAAAATATCTGCATACTGAGACGAAGAGGGAACATGTAGCACACGAGTTTGTCCCAATCGAACCTTTTCTCGAACAAAATGAATATCAATCTCCACATGTTTTGTTCGTTGATGCTGAATCGGGTTATGCGAGAGGTAGACAGCTGAAACGTTATCACAGTATACAATAGTTGCCTTTGGTAAGAACACTTGCAGTTCGGATAGAAAATTACGCAACCATGTTGTTTCGGCAAAGGCATTTGTCACACCCCTATACTCCGCCTCCGCACTAGACCAAGAAATCGTAGTTTGATGCTTAGACAACCAAGAGATTAAGTTATCCCCCAAGAACACACAATATCCAGAGGTAGACCGTCGGGAATCGGGGCATCCACCCGAATCCGCATCGGGATAAGCAGTAAGAGAAGTAATCACAGACGGAGTAATCCATAACCCATAGTCAATAGTGCCACTAAGATAGCGTAAGATACGTTTCATAAATGCAAAATGTGATTCCCGAGGAGCATGCATAAAGAGACATGTCACACCCCGACTCCCAGGGCCTGACACGTTGCATAACATTAGCCAAACGAATAAAATAATGTAGCGGAAGACTTAACAAAAAGACCACAAATACGGTCCCAAATTGAACTTTCATTAATTGTCTAAAAATAACAACATTGTCTGACACTCGAAGTGAGTGTATTACATCATCATAACAAAACTAAAGACACTAATCCCAAGCGTCTTCCTTCCTCCTATGGGGAGTACTATCATCCGATCATCTCTAGCTAGGCCTTCCTAGCTAATGTCCACGGTTATTTCTTTCACCTGCATCACGAGCTAAAAGACGTCAACAACTATGTGTTGGTGAGTCATAACCAGTGACGTAAGACATATAAAACATTTAGACATCATTATTCATACATGTGTGGTAATAAGTTATCTACAAGCCAAATCTTCTCCAACGCCATATCTAATGGTAAATCTCGTCAGAGTCTGTTAACGTATATGCCGCATACAGGAATAACCAAGGTACCCTTATGACTTCTCTCGGTCGCATCATGTTACCTAGGCGGGTGGTACCTTTCCTGTTACGAGCCGACAGTCTACCTAATTGGATCCAACTAGACGCATATACATCCCGAGGCGGAGCCGGTAGTTCCTTGAACAACTACCTCTTAGCGCGAAGCCCTGCCCTAATGACTTGCCCTGTGGCATGTAGCCGCCGTCCTTTTCGTCAGACAACTCTTAACGCGAAGCTTATTACCGCGGACCAACAACACAACAACCGGACGAACCTGGAGTTGAGGTGCGTTGAATCACCAGGTAGCGATCTACTTATAACCACATATATATATGCGTACACATATATATATATATATATTCATAACATTCATAAAACATTTCATACTTTTCATACATGCTCGGATACAGCCCCGAAATCATAAAACATATAAAAGAGGGGCGGTTAGACTCACCTTCTGATGTAGCCTACGTATCACAAGCTAGTGGCTAATCAAGACAACCCTGTAAAACATTTCATACTTATTAGGATTCATTCCCCTAGGGATAATCCTATCAGTGTCTTCTCACTGATGCATTGCCGTAGTCATACTACGTGACTTTGGCAATAACTTTAGTCCTTGGTATAATCATTCTTCTCAGAATGCTTTAACATCTGAGTCAGGGTTATCCTATATCCTCCTTATCATTTTATTTGAAAAGCCACATCATTATATCTTTGTGTTTCTCACACAATCATATCGTTCATTGAAAACATATTGTATTCCTAGTACTATTATATGACTAGGAATGTTCTATTCTAAAACCTTGGTTTTTCCATGGACTTAAGTCATACGTATCTTAAATGTGTACGGGATCTGAGACGTTACCTAACGAATCGAGCAGAGTGGGGGCCTGGGTACGAAAGTCTCTCTGGACTTGAGCAGCACTTCGCCTCGTTCAGGAGTCTCGAGCTCACGTGTGTGTGGGAGGACACCGTTTACTACAATGACGGGGTCCCTATCTCGTTTAATATCTAGGGTGAATATATATATATATATAAAATGGTAAGTACTCGAAGAAATCTAAAGGGCGCCTTGTGAGCAAAACCGCACTCTTTGGAGGCTTCCGTTACTTGACGGAAATCAACCGAGACTTCGTCGGGACTTCACCGGGCGTTTATGGCCGGAATTTAGAGAGAGAGACTAGAGAGATTGAGAGTTGAGGTGCAGAAATGAAGGGGGGGTCGACCCCTTTTTATAGCTGCTCAGCGTGCGTTACGCGATATGCACAACACAAACGTACCTCCTGCGCGTATCGCGTAGGAGTGGTGGTTTTGTCGAATACCGCGGCTGCCCCTGTTTCGCGTACCCGGGTTTGCTCGCCTTAGGCGATACGCGCAGGCTAGAGCCTCATCTGCGCGTATCGCGTAGAATACATTTTTTTTAAAGTCTTTTTATTCTCGTACGGGTCGGAGTGTCACATTCTCCCCTCCTTATTGGGATTCCGTCCCGGAATCACCTTGAGAATAAATGAGGGTACTTCTTTTTCATGGCGTCCTCTGGTTCCCATGTAAATTCAGAACCACGCCTTGCATTCCGCTTGACTTTAACGATGGGAATGCGTTTTCTCCTTAACTTCTTAACCTGCCTTTCGACTATTTCTGTTGGTTCCTCAACAAAATTTAGTCTTTCGTCCACTTGGATTTCTTCCAGTGGCGTTTGCAAGGTTTCATTAGATAGACATTTTCGGAGTTGAGAGACATGGAAGACTGGGTGGATCCCACGCAGCTCTTCCGGAAGTTCGAGTCTATACGCTACTTTGCCTATTCTGCTGGTTATCACAAAAGGTCCGATAAATCGGGGACTTAGCTTTCCTCGTTTTCCAAAACGAATCGTGCCTTTCCAAGGTGATACTTTTAACATGACTTTATCTCCTTCTGCGAACTCTAGTGGCCTTCGACGTCTGTCGGCATAACTCTTTTGCCTGCTTTGTGCCACTATGAGTCGTTCCCGGATCACCTTGACTTTTTCAATGGTGTCTAGTACCATTTCGGGGCCGGTCATTTGACCTTCTCCCACTTGAAACCAACATAAAGGCGTTCGACACCGTCGACCATATAAAACTTCGAATGGTGATGCTTTCAAACTCTTGTGGTAGCTGTTGTTATAAGAAAATTAGGCTAATGGGAGGTGAGTGTCCCAGCTACCACCGAAATCTATCACACACGCCCGCAACATATCTTCCAAGGTTTGAATGGTCCTTTCACTCTGACCATCCGTTTGCGGGTGATAGACCGTGCTCATCTCTAATCTAGTGCCGAGAGCTTCATGGAATTGCCTCCAATATCGAGATGTAAATCTTCCATCTCTATCGGAAACAATGGATACCGGTACTCCGTGTCTTGCCACAATCTCGTCAACGTACAGTTGAGCGAGCTGTTCAGCTCCGACGCTTTCTTTCATAGGTAGGAAGTGGGCGGACTTAGTGAGTCTGTCCACGATTACCCATATGGCATCATTCCCCTTTCTTATTCTTGGCAAACCCATCACAAAGTCCATTGTGACCATTACCCATTTCCACGTAGGGATCTCAAGGGGTTGGAGCATACCAGACGGTTTTTGGTGCTCAGCCTTCACCTGGAGACATGTCATGAAACGCTCCACATAGGTTGCTATGTCCTTTTTCATTCTAGGCCATCAAAATTGGTCTTTCATGGTATAGTACATCTTATCGGCTCCAGGATGGATAAGGTACTTGGTCTTATGAGCTTCATCCAGTATGAGTCCTCTCAAGTTACCGAAGTTTGGTATCCAAATTCGGCATTTCATGCGGATGAACCCATCTTCTCCTGCTTCTAACTTCTTTATTACTCCAATCATTTCTTCTTTTTGGATGTTTTCGTCCTTCAGTGCTTCCTTTTGGGCCATTTTCACTTGGTCCAAGAGGTTCACTTGCACATTCATTCTCAGTGCTCGGATACGTCTGGGTTTGGCGCACTCTTTCCTACTCAAGGCGTCAGCGACGACGTTTGCCTTTCCTGGGTGGTAGTGAAGGTCGAAGTCGTAGTCAGATAAAACTTCCATCCATCGTCGTTGCCTCATGTTAAGCTCTTTCTGATCAAATATATGCTTCAAGCTCTTGTGATCAGAATACACCGTAAATTTTGAGCCATATAAATAGTGTCGCCATATCTTCAATGCAAACACTATTGCGCCTAACTCAAGGTCATGAGTTGCGTATCCTGTTTCGGCGCCCTTCAGTTGTCTTGAAGCGTAAGCAATTACGTTGCTACGCTGCATCAAGACGCAACCAAATCCTGTGGCAGATGCATCACAGTACACGACAAAGTTATCGTTACCATTGGGTAATGCAAGGATTGGTGCGCTGCTCAACCTTTCCTTCAAGGTTCTAAACGCCTCTTCTTGTTCGGGCTCCCACTTGAACGCGACTTTCTTTTGAGTTAGCTTAGTCAAGGATTTGGCTATCTTTGAGAAATCCTTGATGAATCTTCTATAGTAGCCGGCTAACCCAAGGAATCTTCGAATTTCTGTCGCCGTTCTAGGGGTTTCCCACTTCATTATTGCTTCCACCTTTGAAGGATCAACTTGAATCCCTTGCTCATTGACTATATGTCCTAAGAACTGAACTTCTCGTAGCCAAAATTCGCATTTAGAAAATTTGGCATAGAGCTTTTCTCCTCTGAGGAGCTCGAGTACCTTTCGTAGGTGCTCAGAGTGCTCTTCCATGGTACGAGGGTAGATCAAAATATCGTCAATGAACACGATCACGAATTTGTCTAGATATGGCTTGCACACTCGATTCATCAAGTCCATGAATACTGCTGGTGCATTAGTTAGCCCAAAGGGCATTACTAAAAATTCGTAATGACCATATCTAGTTCGGAATGCTGTCTTAGGCACGTCTTCATTTCGAACCTTCACTTGATGGTACCCAGATCTCAAGTCTATCTTTGAGAAGTAGCTTGCTCCTTGTAATTGATCGAACAAGTCGTCGATTCTGGGTAGTGGGTATCGATTCTTAATCGTCACCTTGTTAAGATTTCGATAATCGATACACATTCTCAAAGTTCCATCCTTCTTCTTCACAAACAATATGGGGGCTCCCCATGGTGATGAACTTGGTTGTATGAATCCCTTTTCCAATAGCTCTTGGAGTTGGGCCATAAGTTCCTTCATTTCCGATGGCGCTAGTCGATAAGGTGATTTTGCGATTGGTGCTGTGCCTGGCACTAAATCGATATGAAACTCGACTTGTCGGTCTGGAGGTACACCAGGCAATTCTTCGGGAAACACATCAGGGTATTCTGCAACTATTGGGACTTCTGAAATTTCCTTCTTCTCTCCCTTTTCGGTCATAAGGTATAACCAGAATCCTTCGCATCCTTGCCGCAAATATTTGCTTGCCTTAGCGATCGTCAAAAGTTTGGAAGGTTTACGCGGCGTGTCCCCCTTAACTTCTGCCTGTTGACCGTCGGGTAATTCGATTTTCAGCACCTTCTGCTCGCAATCGATTTGCGCCTTATGTTTAGCTAACCAATCCATTCCTAGAACTATGTCAAATCCACCTAAGCTCATAGGGAGGAGTTCTAAGGGAATGTTTTGGTTATTAATCTTAAGGTAACAATCTCTAAGGGCATTTTCTACTTTTACCTCAAGGCCGTTAGCTATTTCGACAACATATGGTACGTTTAACTTAGCTATCAAGCCGTTTAGACAAGGTAAGAATGTATCTGAAACAAAACTCCTATTTGCGCCTGAATCGAATAGTACGCAAGCATAGGTTTGATTAACTGGAAACATACCAGTGAGCACCTCATCATTGTTGCGGGCTTCCTCTGCGGTCATTTGGAAGACTCGGGCATTTGCCTTGCCTACCGTCTTCCCTTTATCATTTCCTCCCTTTGTTCTCTTAGGGCAGTTTGCCCTAATATGACCCTCTTGCCCACAACCATAGCACTTGTTGGAACCAACTAAACAATCTGCGGTTACATGACTAGATCTCCCGCACTTCCCACACTCGTTTGCGGCAGATTTCTCCTCTGGGTTGGCCTTCCTGAATTTGCTGGGACCAGATCTTTCTTTGCGTTTCCCTGCGTTGAATTTCCCGAACTTTCTCTTGTTCCCACCTTCACTGCTCCCTACACTTATTCGGCTACTTTTAGCTCGAATAATGTCTTCTGTAAGTTCAGCAGCTAAATCCACGGCTGCTTGTAGTGTTGGTGGCTTGGAAGTTTGTAAATCTCCTCGGATCTCTGGAATGACTCCCCAAATGTATCGGCCCACTTTCTTGGACTCAGATCCGGTAAACTCAGGCAACAATCCAACCAGTTCCAAGAAGCGTTCAGTGTACCTCTTGTGATCAGTTCCCTTCATTTCCAGATGGAGATACTCATCTTCCAATTGCTCGATCTCATGATGTGGAACGAATTTCTCTAAGAATCTTTGACAGAAATTCTTCCAGCCCATTGCAGACGCCTTCCTTGGGTTCATTGAAGCCTTCACCGTTTTCCACCATGAATGAGCCAACCCTTTGAATGACTGTGTTGCAAATAAAACTCGATCCTCATCGCTGCACCCGCTCACCTCGAGAGTAGTCTCGATTTCTTCAATCCACCTCAATGCATCGGTGGCTGTCTTGTCTCCTCTAAATTGCTCGGGTTTGCAAGCCATGTAGTGCCTATAGCTGCAGCCCTTAGCCCTCGGGTCTCGATCTGCCTCTCCCTTGGGCTTGTTGACTACATCGTCATCTTCTGAACTTGGGTTACTGCTTCCATGACTGCTCTTCTTGGTGTGGCGGAAATCAGAATCAGTATCATTCTTCTTTGAGTCCTTCTTTCTATTGCTTCCTGACTCTCCACTGTTCAGTACGGCTTTCGTGACTCATGCGATGATCGCCGGCATAGCCGCGGTGATTCCTGCAGTTAGCATCTCTTGAAATTTAGCCATTTGTTCCGCCTCTTGCTTTTGTTCGGCGGTCAGCGGTTCTTCTTTGTGAACTTCAATGGAGGGTTCCTTGTCTTGATTAGGGTCAATTGGATCTTTATTCCTTCCTCTTGTGGAAGGTCCTACTTCGGAGACAATCTTGCTACTTTTATCCTTAGCCATACTATAATTTAAACACTTTCCTTTGTCAATTACAATCTTTAATACAATTTATCTTAATACTTTAGATGCAAGTACTGAGACATATGATAGGGATTTATAACATAATTCCAAACATAATAATTCCAACATAATGATCCGAGTACAACATAATCAAGGTTACAACATAGTTTCAATACAATAAAACATAGTGCGATATTACATAGTTCAAAATAAATTACAACATAATCCGAGTACTCTTCTTTTTCGTCGTCCTTGTACTTCTGTTCATTACTTTCAAGTGGAACTCGATATCGTTCCATGACCCTAGCATCTTCTGTTGATCGCCTTGGAGGGTCTAAGCTATAGTGATGACTAGAAGATCCTGCTCCCATTGAGCTTCTTCCTGGTTCGGGGAGATACGGGTAAGGTGACTGATAGTTAGGAGGGGGATAGACTGGATGAGCATAAGATGGTGGAGAATATGGATACGGAGCGTAGGATGGAGGGGATGGATACATAGGGTACGGATGAGGAGCGTAACCCATCGGTGGTGATTGGTACATAGGAGGCGACGGATACATAGGTGGAGGTTGTGAGTACATTGGGGGTTGATGGTAGGTAGGAACTGGCGGGTACATCGAGGGATGCGGGTAAGCTGGGGCCGCGTGAGCTTGACGATAGTACTCATGGTGACTACGTCGCATTGCCTCGGCTAGCTCATCGCGCTCCCGTTGCTTGTAGTCGTATGGTACTAAATATGGATCTCTCTTGGGTATAGTTATAGCGCGTGACTTGGCGCTTGGTAGTTCCTTAATCTTCTTCTTCCCTTTTCCCCTCGAAGGTTGGTCGTTGTACTCATAGTCCATAGGAATGGATTCCTCCGGATGGTGATGGTGATCGACTTCGCCCCCGTTTTCATCTCCATCTTCGGCAGGCTCCTCCCCATATTCGTTGCGTTCCACTTCTTCATTATCGCTTTCCATTTCGGCTTGGATTCGCGCTCTCTCGCTATCAGTCATCATGAAAATGGGAGAGTGGTGCTCTTCGGGCTCTTCTTCAGGTTCCTCCTCGTGTTGCTCCCCATGCTCTTCTTCATCTTCTTCATCTTCTTCGTCATCGTTTGCGTTTTCAGCCTCACGAATCGCAGTCCAGTCAGCTTCTGTGAGCCTAAATCTTTCCACATGGCCTCTCCGAAACGTTTTCTTTGCGGCCAACCTGGTCCGTGCATGACGAGGCTGGGGTTCGGGTTCCTGCTGGGGTTCATTCATCGCCCTTGCAGGTAAGGGTATGTGAGTATAGTAACCCGAAGCATCGGGTGAGTGAGACTCTCGTGGTTGAACAGAACGTTCCCCTTCTTCAGTGTTGTTGTTATTACTGGAACTACTCTTTTTGGAGGACGATCTGCTCATACCAATTGCTCGAAGGAGAAAGCTTTTTCCTGTCATTTCCTGTTATAAATTGAAATATAAGCATATGATATTCGTATCGTATTAATATTAATGCTTAGTTCCTTCGACTTTCCTGACGAGGTTTCTAAGTTAATCCACATGACTTGTAATTATTTTCATGCTCACGCGAAGGATAATCGACAACTACGTTGATCAGCCGTGTTTGTCTCATTTCCTTAGGTGTTCAATCAACATTTACTCATCATATTTCATAACATTTCCTAGGGTTTTTCCTATCTTAGTGGTCTTTCGAGCCTTTCGGTTAAAGCTTAAGGATCTACGTGAACCTTAATTCGCTAAAACCATTGGCTCTGATACCAACCTGTCACACCCCGACTCCCAGGGCCTGACACGTTGCATAACATTAGCCAAACGAATAAAATAATGTAGCGGAAGACTTAACAAAAAGACCACAAATACGGTCCCAAATTGAACTTTCATTAATTGTCTAAAAATAACAACATTGTCTGACACTCGAAGTGAGTGTATTACATCATCATAACAAAACTAAAGACACTAATCCCAAGCGTCTTCCTTCCTCCTATGGGGAGTACTATCATCCGATCATCTCTAGCTAGGCCTTCCTAGCTAATGTCCACGGTTCTTTCTTTCACCTGCATCACGAGCTAAAAGACGTCAACAACTATGTGTTGGTGAGTCATAACCAGTGACGTAAGACATATAAAACATTTAGACATCATTATTCATACATGTGTGGTAATAAGTTATCTACAAGCCAAATCTTCTCCAACGCCATATCTAATGGTAAATCTCGTCAGTCTGTTAACGTATATGCCGCATACAGGAATAACCAAGGTACCCTTATGACTTCTCTCGGTCGCATCATGTTGCCTAGGCGGGTGGTACCTTTCCTGTTACGAGCCGACAGTCTACCTAATTGGATCCAACTAGACGCATATACATCCCGAGGCGGAGCCGGTAGTTCCTTGAACAACTACCTCTTAGCGCGAAGCACTGCCCTAATGACTTGCCCTGTGGCATGTAGCCGCCGTCCTTTTCGTCAGACGACTCTTAACGCGAAGCTTATTACCGCGGACCAACAACACAACAACCGGACGAACCTGGAGTTGAGGTGCGTTGAATCACCAGGTAGCGATCTACTTATAACCACATATATATATATGCGTACACACATATATATATATATATATATTCATAACATTCATAAAACATTTCATACTTTTCATACATGCTCGGATACAGCCCCGAAATCATAAAACATATAAAAGAGGGGCGGTTAGACTCACCTTCTGATGTAGCCTACGTATCACAAGCTAGTGGCTAATCAAGACAACCCTGTAAAACATTTCATACTTATTAGGATTCATTCCCCTAGGGATAATCCTATCAGTGTCTTCTCACTGATGCATTGCCGTAGTCATACTACGTGACTTTGGCGATAACTTTAGTCCTTGGTATAATCATTCTTCTCAGAATGCTTTAACATCTGAGTCAGGGTTATCCTATATCCTCCTTATCATTTTATTTGAAAAGCCACATCATTATATCTTTGTGTTTCTCACACAATCATATCGTTCATTGAAAACATATTGTATTCCTAGTACTATTATATGACTATGGATGTTCTATTCTAAAACCCTGGTTTTTCCATGGACTTAAGTCATACGTATCTTAAATGAGTACGGGATCTGAGACGTTACCTAATGAATCGAGCAGAGTGGGGGCCTGGGTACGAAAGTCTCTCTGGACTTGAGCAGCACTTCGCCTCGTTCAGGAGTCTCGAGCTCACGTGTGTGTGGGAGGACACCGTTTACTACAATGACGGGGTCCCTATCTCGTTTAATATCTAGGGTGAATATATATATATATATATAAAATGGTAAGTACTCGAAGAAATCTAAAGACGAGTCTTACCGAACACCGAAGATACTCCGTAGGCGCCTTGTGAGCAAAACCGCACTCTTTGGAGGCTTCCGTTACTTGACGGAAATCAGCCGAGACTTCGTCGGGACTTCACCGGGCGTTTATGGCCGGAATTTAGAGAGAGAGACTAGAGAGATTGAGAGTTGAGGTGCAGAAATGAAGGGGGGGTCGACCCCTTTTTATAGCTGCTCAGCGTGCGTTACGCGATACGCGCAACACACACGTACCTCCTGCGCGTATCGCGTAGGAGGGGTGGTTTTGTCGAATACCGCGGCTGCCCCTGTTTCGCGTACCCGGGTTTGCTCGCCTTAGGCGATACGCGCAGGCTAGAGCCTCATCTGCGCGTATCGCGTAGAATACATTTTTTTTAAGTCTTTTTATTCTCGTACGGGTCGGAGTGTCACAAGACATACCTGTTGAACAACATAGGTAATATTCGGACGCGTAAAAGTAAGATACTGAAGCGCACCGGCAATGGTACAGTATAATGTCCCATCAGGTAAAAGAGGACCATCCGTAGCACTAAGTTTTCTGGAGGTATCAACCGGTGGCCGTGGGTTTGTAATTGGTCATACTGGCCCGATGGAGAATATCTTTTGCATACGACGCCTGTGATAGAAACAATCCCTTTGAATTGCGAGTTGCAGAGATGCCCAAAAAATGATGTAATGCCCCTAAATCAGTCATGGCAAAATCCCTCGAGAGGGTAGTGATGATGGTACTGAGCAACTGTGGGTCAATTGCTGTTAGGACGATGTCATCGACGTACAGAAGCAAGTATGCCTGCTTGTTACCATGACTATATGTAAAAAGAGAACTGTCACACATGCTCCATTTAAAACCATGCGAAGCAATGTAATTGTAGAAACGTGTGTACCATGCCCGAGGAGCTTGCTTTAAACCATACAACGACTTTTTAAGACGGCACACATGTGTAGGATGCTGAGGATTGACAAATCCTGGTGGTTGGTGCATAAATATTTCTTGGAGATCCCCATGAAGAAATGCATTCTTAGCATCTAATTGATGTATGGGCCATGACTTGGATATTGTAATGCTCAATACAGTACGAATGGTGGCCGGTTTAACTACCGGACTAAATGTATCATCACAATCTATACCAACCGTTTGAGATTTACCATTTGCAACCAACCGAGCTTTGTATCTTTCAAGAGACCCGTCAGATTGAAACTTGTGCTTAAACAACCACATACAGCGAATAATCGGGTGGTTGTTGGGTCTTGGTACCAATTCCCAAGTATCATTATCTAATAAAGCTTTATATTCTTTAGTCATAGCTTCAAAGCAATTTGGGTCAGACAGGGCTGTGTTATGGTTGGTGGGGACGGGGGAGATGGTGGTGGTGTATAAATTGAGACGAGTTACAGGTTTAAAAATACCAGATTTGGCTCTAGTGTTCATAGAATGAGTGGCCGTGGGTAGGTGTGTGGTGTTCGGTTGGGCCGGAGGTGCTGAATTGAGATGTGGCTGGGCTGGATCGGTAGCAGAGTGGGTTGTTGTTGGTGGGCTGGGTTGCGATTGGGCTGTTGGCGAGGGATTTTGGATGGGCGGGTTGGGCTGAGATGGGTCTGGGTTTGTCGTTGGATTTTGGACGGGTGGGGTGGGTATAGGTGTAGAAAAGAAAGGGGACTGCAATATGTTAGGGTCCTCCAAAAACGAGTAGGACTCGAGCGTTGGGGACTTAGTGAAAGGGAGTGTGGTTTCATCGAATTCCACATGACGAGAAATAATGACACGACCGGTGCTCGGGTCGTAGCACCGATACCCGCGATGATCGGGCGGATAGCCAAGAAAGATGCAACGACGAGATCGAGGATGTAATTTATGAGGGTTTGTTGCCGATGTGTTTGGATAACATGCGCATCCGAAGACTCGTAAGTGTTCGTAGATTGGATGACGAAGAAATAGAGCATAGTGTGGTGTGGAAAAGTTAAGGCGCTTAGTGGGAAGAATGTTGTGAAGGCACGAAGCAGTGTGAAGTGCCTCTACCTAAAAGGAGGGTGGTAGATGCGCATGGGCTAACATGGTACGAATGATGTCATTGAGGCGACGGATCATTCGTTCGGCTCGACCATTTTGTTGGGACGTTTGAGGACACGAGAAACGAAACACAAACCCATGTTTATCAGCATAAGACTTGAAATCGTTGTTATCAAATTCACCCCCTAAGTCACATTGAAAGGATTTAATGTTGCAATTAAATTGGGTTCTAACAAAACGATGAAATTTGGCAAAATTATTAAACGTGTCCGATTTGTATTTAAGTGGATACACCCAGACAAAATGAGTAAAATTATCAATGAGTACCATATAATATTTGTAACCCGATTTGCTTGGTACTGGTGAAGTCCATAAATTACAATGCACAATATCGAACGGTTTAAATGTAACAGACTTGGAATCATAAAAAGGTAGTCTCTTGCTTTTAGCAACATGACAAGAGTGACAAAAAATGAACTAGAATTCTTATTACATGGAATAGAAAAACGAGTACGTAATAAATGTAAAATAGATTCCCCTGGATGCCCGAGATGATTATGCCATTGATCGAGAGTAGAGGTGACAAAAGCGGATGAGCCGACGGGAGTGGTGAACGGATAGAAGTCCCCAGTACTATTGTGGCGTGAAAGGTGAGCTCCCGTCTCGAGATCCTTCACAGTAAAACCATATGGATCAAATTCGACGGTAGTATAATTATCAATTGTAAATCTACGGATAGATAATAAGTTTTTGATAATTTCAGGCGTAAAAAGAATATTGTTTATGGTGTAGGTTCGGTTGGGTGTGGTATGGTTTGTGTGGCCTGACCCAAGAATTGGAATAGAATTACCATTACCAACTAATATAGAGTTTATTGGACTAGATGACAGTTTGGAAATTTTACCTGGATCCGAAGTAATGTGAGACGTGGCCCCTGTGTCCATATACCAAGATGAATCATTGGAAGTAAGGTTTACTTGTTGCATGTTGTGGGCCAAGTCCATTGGGCTGAAATCTGTATAACCAGAAAAACCACTGGGTTGCTGAAACTGTCCATTGGGGCCAGGTTGCTGAAACTGTCCATTGGGCCATTGCTGAAACTGATTGGGCTGCTGAAACTGACCAATTGGCCCACCTGGATTCTGAAACTGGTTAGCAATTATATGGGCCTGCTGCTGATTAGAATAAGCATGCTGGCATTTGGCCTAGCGTTGTTGCTGCTGAGCATACTGTTGCGGCTGCCCATGGGTGGGGTAGGGACTCGGTGGTGGTGTCCAATTTGGATGCCACCTATTATTCCACTGATTTGTTTGTTGGTGTTGACCATATGAGTTTCCCTTCCCTCATCCACGAGAATTTTGACTACGACCCCGACCCCGAGTGTTATTATTACGACCACGATTTGCATTATAATTGGGGTCATAGTTTTTACCTTGATACCCATTGGTACGAGGGGTGGGAGAGTACCCATCACTTTGAGCAGCTAACACAGTGGATGACGAAGAAGATCTGCGGCTTTGACGTTGAACTTCCAAGTGAAGTTTGTTACGGGCCTCGTCCCATGTCGGAGAACTCTGATTTATAATTGCTGCGACCACATCATATTCTTTTGGAAGCCCTACCACAAGTTGAAGGACGAGTCTGGATTCACTAACCGGGTACCCAACATCTCCAAGTTGATTTGCCAAATCTTTTAGCTTTTGACAATACGCTTCCATAGACGAGCATGCGCTTAACTGTAGGTTGGTGAATTCATGTTCCAAGGCAGTGACTCGTGAGTTTTTATTGTCTAAGAATATGGATTCAACCTTTAACCATGCCTCACGTGCGGTTTTGGCGTCTTCTAGTACTCGAGCAAACAGATCATCCGAGAGGGTGCTATAGATCCATTGTAGTACTAGTTTAGCCCATGTTTTATACGTTTCATCAGTTTCACCGGGTGGTGCAGTACCATCGATATGGTCGTAGACATCGAAAGCTTTAACATGTAGGAGAAACAATTTAGTCCATTGGGAGTAGGTGACTTTTTGACCATCGAGAGTGCGTACTTTTTGATGAATATTTGTTACGGAGTATGCTTGATGAAGCGGCTGAGTTGGGATATTGGTTTCGGAACTGCTGAACGTCGGGGCAGAAGTTTCCACCATGGCTGATCGTAATCAGGTATTGGATGGTTACAGCGGCTATAGGGTTAGTTTTAAGGTTTTGGTATTATTGGCTCTGATACCATAATAGTGATTATGGTATTGATTTGAATGAATGTTATTAATCACCTAGACCCCATTATATAGGAAAGTCTAAATAGGAACAAGATAATTACAAATCAATTCAAATATACTAATATCTTATAATACCTATCTCTAATATGTTGGATAAACATTTAGTTGCGGGAAAGATTGTGATATGTGATTGCAGGGTTCAAAAGGGGCAAGTGGTGAAAGATGCGGGTGAGATTGGGATGGTATTATGTAATGTCGCAGCTAATGGTGGCGACATGATAGCTGATAACCACCTTCTTCCGGCGGTGGCTGTTAGTGAAAATGAAGGGAATGTAATCAAGAAATATGCTATGAACGATCGAAACCCAACAACGAATCTTGTGTTTTTCAGATGAAAATCGGTGTAAGACTGTCACCGATGGTGGTTGCGTTTTTGTCTCGAGGACTGAATGTTATCTCATCGGAGATTTTGAAGCCGGATTCGGGTCCATCTAGTCTTGAAACCGATCCCCGACGAGTGAAGTTTAATATACTCTCAGGGACTTCGATGTCGTGTCCGCATGTTAGTGGGCTGGCGGCATGGCTCATGGCTAGGAACCCCGATTGGAGTCCGACGGCTATAAAGCCGGCATTAATGACAACCGCTTATATTCACGATAATAACTACGAACCACTAACCGATTCAACGACAGGTGGATCATCTGGTTCATATGACCATGGTGCGGGTCATATAAACCCACCTAGAGCACTTGACCCCGGTCTAGTCTATGATATTGAACCACAAGAGTATTTGACTTCCTTTGCACCCAAGATTTGACCCCAACCGAGCTCATGGTTTTCGCCAAATTCTCAAACCGAGCATGCAAACACTCGTTTTCTGACCCGGGTGATTTGAACTACCCGACGCTATCGGTTGTGTTCCCGAAGGATGAAAACATTCGTGTTGTGACGCTCAAGCGGACCGTCACTAATGTTGGAGAAGTGAACTCAAAGTACCATGTTAAGGTTTCAAGGTTCAAAGGGGTTGATGTGAAAGTTGAGCCAACAACCTTAACTTTTGTCGAGAAACACGAGAAGTTGTCTTACATGGTTAAGTTTACCACAAAATTTAGGCAGATAACAACATTAGAGTTTGGAGGTTTGATATGGAATGACGGTAAGCATAAAGTAAGAAGCACAATTATACTCACATGGTCAACATATAACGTTGGAATAACTGTTTAACAAAGGTGTGAAATCAGTATAACGTTGTTTTTATATATAGCGGTCAACATATAATGATGTTTTTTATTATGGTGTTTTTTATTTTGTGTTTTTAGGTTGGCGTGACGCTTTGTAATACTACTGATTTCAAACAAAGTATATGTGATATTGTCTGGACTGATTCTCTTAGTCTTGATGAATTTAAGGATGGTTGGCGTTCTGCTATTGAAGATTTTGATATGTCTAACAACAACTGGTTGGCTGATATATTTGAGTTGAGGGAATCATAGATACCATCATACCATAGGAATAAGATTATGTTTGGGTTGATGCGTACGACTTCAAGGTCTGAAAGTGAGAGTCATTTCTCTGGACAAGTTTGTAATGTAAAGTTTACGTTGCTTGAGTTTTTGACTCATTATGAGACTGCTATAGAGTTGCAGCGACATAATCAAAGAAAGAATGATCATGATACTTGTTATACTCATCCACATTTAAGGGCAATTTTTGTTCTCAAAAAACAAGCTTCTCAAATATATATACTAAAACAATATTTCTTGGCGTTTAATATGAGATTGTAGGCATTGAAAAATGCTTAGATGCAAAGGTCGAGAATATTCATGACTCCCTCAAGTTTTTTATAAAAGATTTTGATTAGTTGTCTAGCTTATTTTTTGAGGTACGATGTTTTCATTTTTGGATTTTATGGTATATATCTAACAGATAATGGTTTATTCTTTTTTGTGTTGTGTATAGCAGGTTATGTTTCGTCAAGAAGACTCTACAGTACATTGTTCACGTAGACGTTTTGAACAATTTTGTTTGTTTTGCAGATACATATTTTATGTTTTGAAGTTGTGTGATATTAAGGAGTTTCCAAGAAGGTACATTCTTAATGATATACAAGAGAAGCGGTGCAAACATTTTATGCTGGTAGTCAAGTCATCGTGGATTTTATACGGATATGTATGATCGTAATCAATCTGTGGTTCGTGAGATTTTTTCAGCTCAAGAGTACACTTTGAGTCGTATTTATGATGATATGAAGTAGTTGTCTCTTTACAAGGAGTGTGTTATAGCATACAAGAGTAAGGATGATGAACTACAATTTGTTGTTCCACCTCCAAGCAAGAGGGATAGAGTGTCCGAGTTAAATGGTACTTGCCAGTATAACAAACGCCTCGTTAGAGTACCAACAAAGGATCTGGAGTTCACAACAAACGAATGAAGTCAAAACAGGAAGAGGCCATAGCAAAATCACGAAAGAAATCAAGAAAGTGTTAAAATTGCAAAGAGTATGGACATTATGCTTCTACTTGTACAAAAGCAGTCAAGAAAACTATGGCAAGCACTAGAGATAGAAGATTTGACACCATGTCTTCTGATCAATGAAATTCGTGTATGTTTCATAAGTAGCCGAAAGTGAAACTAATAAGCATTCTTCTATTTGACTTTGAACTTATAACCATTTTTAATAATCATTTGCATTATATTCGCCTTACTATTCATAACAAAATTCCATTATATTATAATAAAAAAACATCAAACCATCAGACTACCACCATCAATTACATCTTAAAAACAACCCACCTAAAGACTTTAAAAGAAAAATACCATTAAAACATACCATAACATATTATGGTTGTTTTAGGGTTCCCAACTTTTTTCATTACATTCCTTTTTGATAACACTACGTTATCATCAGATGAAACCTGTTCATCTGAAACATGGTGTTTCTTCCTAAACTTTCTTCTGGGTAACACATTGTCATCATCCGAGGACATACCATTAGCACCATCATCAACTATTGATTTGCGTTTCATGTTCTTTACTTTCCCAGGCTTATTAGACATGGTGTTTTGTATGGGTTATATGGAATCCCCTATAGAACAACATATTGTATGTTTTAACCACAAATTCATAATTCATTTACAAATTACTATGTGATTTACAAAATAAGTTACCGTCATTATCCAAAACTATAGGAGCTTGAGGATCATTTGCCAATCTGAATGATTTCTTAAGTTATATTATTTCACTTTTTCTATGTGTCATATTTGTATTTTTTTTTTACATATTAGACATGATGTTTTATGTACATTAGAAACAAAATGAAGTAGAAACACATCAAACACCAAGTGTTAAGAAAAAAAGAAGATAAATGAAATTCCAATAAAAACAATTTTGAGTACTTAAAATTCATATGATCTTCTTTTACCATCGTTCAGCTTCGTTGTTTAACACCAAAACGGCCGAGTTAAACACCAAAACATAACAATATATGCATTTGATTAGTAAAACACCAAAACGTAACAATTATTGCATTCGATATGTAGAATAAAACTGACTATTGTTTAACACCAAAACGACTGCATTAAACACTAAAATCTAACTATATATGCATTTGATAAGTAAAACACATCAAACACCAATTGTATATAAAGAAAAGTATATGGGTTTCCACTGGTCCCAATGATGTGGTCTAAATTATATATAAACTTATATAAATATTCACGTCGCTTTTGTGTTACTTTCGGTCAATTTCTACTCCTAGTTGGTTCATATTTATATTTTCACAATTTTAAGAGAGCATGAGTGAAATTGATATATTTTGGCTAAACTTTAGACGAACGGTTGTTTAAAACATATTTTTGTAAATCTAGTTTATAATTTGAAATGATTATTACTAATATATTAACAATTTGATTTTGTTAATTTATACTTACAGATTAAGTTCATGTTGACTTCAACTAATTGGAAAACTTAAGCAGCAAGTTCTAAGTTGAATTTAGAGAACGAATATTAAACCAGGCCCACGTGTGAAATTAATCAACAATCCAAAGTCCATGTATTGTGATTTAATCTGAAAGGAGATATAGGCCTAGGTTTAATATATGAATTTAAAATCTATACAAGTTGGAGGCAGAGATTAAGAAGAAAAAAAAAGTTGTCGTGAAAAAGAAAGAAAAGAGAGATCATCGACGAAGAGAAAGGAAATTGGAAGTAGGCTAGCTAGTAGGTAGCTGAATTAATTTAAGCTAGCTAGCAGAAAGACTGCTGAGTTATATTTATTATCTTTCGATGAACGGTAACTCTATTTGTGTCTCAGTTTTCGTTTCTACTTTAAATATGGTTATTGGCTAGTCTTTGTAGACTACCTAGGCTTACGATGAATTATTGTTAACGGTTTGATGTTTTTTGGACTATGTTTAATGTTACGGTTCTTATGATTTAGTAAATTGTTGATTGATTTGTTGATGCGTATTGTATGCTTGGTTTAATTTGATTATATATATTGTTCCACTTAATTCTTGGTGAATGTCGTTCATGTAATAGGATTTCGTTAGGTTACTTACTTTGTGTTCTTGGCAAGTTTATGGTTGATTTGCAATAAAACCATAGGAATAGTATTTTGAATTAAGTTAATAAAAGTGTGTAGCTGAGCTAAATACCTGTGAAGTGATAGTTTAATTGGTAGGTCTAGGTGGACTAATTTGCTAGATTAAATATATGTGAAGAGTTTATCTAGGTTCAGTTTATTTACCTTGTCTATTAATGTCATTTGAATTAACTAAATTACTTTTTTTGTCCGTGCTGTGAGGTAGGATTAAAACTATATCATAATCAGTTAGACAACTGTGAGGAAGTCTAATATCATAAACTGGTTTTTTCATAATAAGTTTAATAGAAACCCGTAGGTATCTTCTCGACAAGGGTCGATGGTCTTATTTGAGTTTCAATTAAGTGAACATTTCAAGCTCCAGTTCCATAACTAGAATATGTCCATTAAACTAATAAACAAAACAATAGGGATTCTTGCCTAGGTGATTTACTTTCGTTTCTTGATTTCAAGTCTCGTCTTGTCTAGTTAACTCTATTATCTTTATTTTCGTATTTAGTTTATTAGTAAAACCCCCCTTCAACATAATAATATTTTAAATAGTCGTGTAAGTAGTTGAGTCTTTCATTTAGTTAGTTAAACGTAACATATAGTCTTTTGGGTTCGATACTTGGACTTACTTTAGATATAGTACATTCGATCGATACACTACCGGTTGTATCTTAAGGATAGTTAATCGAGTCTAAGTTTTTAAGTATTAAAACTTAGTTGTGTAAATAGTTAGTTAACTTATATATAGTTTAGCAACATCACTCAACTATCACATTTTTGCTTCTATCAGTCTCAACTATTGAATTGGCTGTCAACGGTCCCAACTTTTGTCACTTTGGCAACCAACGGTCTATTGTTAAATTTTTTTAACACCGTTAAGTTTTTTTCGAATTCAAGGCCGATGTTTTATTCCTTTTAATCGGAAGGATAATATGAGTCGAGTGATGTAAAAGTTTGCTCGAAACGGCTTTCTGAACGGTAAAATTTTTACATCCGATTGAAGCATCGTTTCGTTGTGCGGAGGGCCGTTTCGAGTTAACTTTTCCATCAATCGACTTGTATTATCCTTCCGATCAAAAGACTTAAAACATCGATATTGAATTTGGAAAAAACTTAGCGGTGTTAAGAAAAATTTAACGACGAACCGTTGGTTGCCAAAATGATAAAAGTTAGGACCATTGACAACCAATTCAATATTTAGGACCGGTGAAGGCAAAATGTGATAGTTGGGACCGGTAAAAACCAATATACTATAAAGAAAACACAATAATAATGAACGAAACTACAATGATTACATTTTTAATTTCTTACAGTTCAACTGATCTTCTTTGTCTTTTCGTTTCATCTGTGTTAAACACCAAAACTACTGCCTTAAACACCAAAACCTAACAACAAATGCATTCGATATGTAGAATAGCAACTGACTAATGAGCAATTCGACATTCAAAACGCCATTATATCGGAGCGTAATCTTCATAGTATAGGTCTGGATTCGCAATCAAGAAGGGATATCGAACAATTTTTGGAAATTAGAACCTTGTTCGAATTTTGTGTAGAAAACACACAATGCCAAATCTACACCTAGTAGCATCTCGCGCGTCAGCAAAACATCAAAGTAATTACAAAAAATTCCACTGCATTCATCTGGGCCATAAACAGCATAATCCGACACCCCAGATTGCTTCTTAGCCTTTGTAGGGTTTATTGCCTTTGTAGAAAATCTCTCCCATGTATATAGGGATGAGATCAAATGGGAACTACCTAACTAGTAGCGGATCTAGACAAAAATTCCACTATAGGATTGCGTTATACCTAAAAACGTAAAAATAAAATAAAAATATTTGTATACATTACACTACTTTACCCACACTTTACCCTAAGAATGAAACTTCTTTTAGTGAACATATTTGTTTGTTTGGGTTAAACATTTAAAAACCTATTTGAAGTGAAAGTTCAATGAAGACAAAAAAAATGTAAATTAATGTTAAATAAATAAAAAAAAATTTCAATAAGTAGACCACACTGGAATTCGAACCCACAACTTTGTAATCCAAAATCAAACGCACTAATCCACTACATTATGCTACCAACTTGTTTATCTAAATTCACTTTAATATATATATATATATATATATATAGGGGAGGGATCAAATGAGAACTCCATATTAAGTTGAGAACTAGAGAACTCCCAAAAGACAAGGGATGGAATTTTAAAGTGGAGGGGTAAAATTGGAACTTTAAATATGTAAATCTTTAAACATTTCTATCTTTTGCATACGTTAAGTTTTTTAAATTTTTTTTGCACCATTAGATCAAGAATTTCATTATCTTTCATTTGAGTATAAATAACGTTATAAAAAAATAAAAATTTCTCGTTTTTTTTACTTTCAGTACTACATATATGTAATATACGATACCGTATGTTTTTAAATTGGGGAAATGAATACGGTGTTGTTATGAACCTAAATTACCCAAGAAACCATCAAAACTACATACTTTGATAAAATATCAAAAGTTCAAGGGCATTGATTTCGATGACGTTATAACAAAAAAACAACATCATCATGCCTCAATTCCAATTTTGGATTTTCTCATATGATCGTATTGACATTGCTAGCAATAACTTGGTTCACGTTATGTGATATGGTATGAATATGTGCAGCATGCGCATATCATAATAGTCATGTTATATTAATCTGTTATTTGGAATTGAGAAGCCAAATTGAGTTACAATCAATTTTTAAAGGACAGATAATATTTTACTAAAATGAATGACGATTATTGAGTAAATGAGAAAGAGAAAAATTATGATCTAAGAGGAGAAGACTGAGTCGTCCATTAACATTGAATAAAGATCAATGAGTTAAGTTTTCTAATAAAAAATTTTTAGTTAATTTATCAAAGCTACGTAATTTTAATGGTTTTACGTGTAACTTATGTGCATAACATCACCATATTCACTATCCCCTTTTAAATTTTATAGTATTGCATATATGCAGTATCGAATACTACATATATGTAGTATCAAAGTACTACATATATGCAGTATATGCAATATTGATGCATTGCTATCTTATAGTTTGAATTTCAAGTTTTTTTTACCTTTTTATGATATTTTTGTCATTGGTTTATTAGTTTATTATTATCTTTATGTTTAGACATAGTATAAGTATTTGTTTTGTTTCCATTTGCCATAAGTTTTTTAATATGAAATTTTACGAACTTTGTTATTGGTTATTTGATATCATATGTACACTTTAAATAATTATTAGACTCTTGAGTCATTTGGCCACTTAATAAATGCATTAAGTACATTGATACTACATATATGTAGTATCAAAAAAAACCAAAATGTGATTTTTAAAATTATTTAATGTAAATAGCGTATGAAAAAGTTAGTAACGTTTAAAGAAAAATATAATCAAATACAATATCGCAATACTACATATATGTAGTATGAAATTTAAAAAAACGAGAAAAAAAATATTTTTTATGACGTTATTTATACTCAAATGAAAGATAATGAAATTCTTGATCTAATGGTGCAATTTTTTTAAAATAATATTAACGTATGCAAAAGATAGAAATGTTTAAAGATTTATATATTTAAAGTTCCAATTTTACCCTTCCTCTTTAAAATTCCATCCCTTTGTATTTTTAGTAGTTCTCAACTTAAAATGAGTTCTCATTTGAACCCTACCCTATATATATATATATATATATATATATATATATATATATATATATATATATATATATATATATATATATATATATATATATATATATATATATATATAGGGGAGGGATCAAATGAGAACTCCATATTAAGTTGAGAACTAGAGAACTCCCAAAAGACAAGGGATGAAATTTTAAAGTGGAGGGGCAAATTTGGAACTTTAAATATATAAATCTTTAAACATTTCTATCTTTTGCATACGTTAAGTTTTTAAATTTTTTTTCGCACCATTGGATCAAGAATTTCAGTATCTTTCATTTGAGTATAAATAACGTTATAAAAAAATAAAAATTTCTCGTTTTTTTAATTTCAATACTTCATATATGTAGTATACGATATTATATGTTTTTAAATTGGGGAAAGTGAATATGGTGTTGTTATGCATCTAAATTACATGACAAACCATCAAAACTACGTACTTTGATAAAATAACAAAAGTTCTCTTATATTGATTTCGATGATACCATAACAAAAAACAACATCGTCATGCCTTAGTTCTAAATTTGGATTTTTCTCATATGATCGTATTCACATTGCTAGCAAATACTTGGTCCACGTTATGTGATGTGGTATGAATATGTGCAGCATGAGCATATCACAATACCAATTATAAAAGTCATGTTATGTTAATCTGTTTGTTGGAATTGGAAAGCCAAATTGGTGTACAATCGAATTTTAAAGGACAAGTAATTTTTTATTAAAATGAATGACGATTATTGAGTAAATGGGAAAGAGAAAATTATGATCTAAGTGGAGAAGGCCGGTTCGTCCATTAAATAGAATAAAGATCAATGAGTTAGTTTTCTAATAAAAAATAATTTAACTTATTTTATGAAAGCTAGATAGTTTTAATGGTTTTACGTGTAACTTATGTGCATAACATCACCATATTGACTATCCTCTTTTAAAGTTTATAGTATTGCATATATGTAGTATCGTATACTACATATATGTAGTATACGATACTACATATATGTAGTATATGCAATATTGATGCATTGTTATCTTATAGTTTGAATTTCAGGTTTATTTTATTTTGTTATTATATTTATCTTTAATTTATTAGTTTATTATTATCTTTATGTTTGGACATAGTATAAGTATTGGTTTTGTTTTCATTTGTAATAAGTTTTTTTATATGGAATATTATGAACTTTGTTACTGGTCATTTGAGATCGTATGTACACTTTAAATAATTATTAAACTCCCGAGCTATTTGGCCGCTTCAAAAAATGCATCAAGTACAGTGATACTACATATATGTAGTATCGAAAAAACGAAAATGAGATTTTTAAATTTTTTTAATATAAATAAGGTATGGAAAAGTTAGTAACGTTTAAAGAAAAATATAATCAAGTACGAATTCGCAATATTACATATATGCAGTATGGAAATTAAAAAAATGAGAAAAAAAATATTTTTTATAACGTTATTTATACTCAAATGAAAGATAAACAAATTCTTGATCTAATGGTGTAATTTTTTTTAAATAATATTAACGTATGCAAAAGATAGAAATATTTTAAGATTTTTATATTTAAAGTTCCAATTTTACCCCTCATATTTAAAATTCCACCCCTTGTCTTTTTGGTAGTTCTCTAGTTCTCAACTTAAAATGAGTTCTCTCTTGAACCCTACCCTATATATATATATATATATATATATATATATATATATATATATATATATATATATATATATATATATATATATATATATATATATATATAGATTGGGGATTTTCTAAAAAGGTTCAAAATTCTAAGAAGTGTAGGAAGCAATAACAATCAAACACGTGTCCATAAGGTTAAAAACAGGCGGAGGGGTGTTATCGTCATTTTACACGTTGCGTTATCGATTACATTTGAAAGACCGGCGTTATCTTCTGAATCATGGTGTTTTTAACAATTGAACTAGTTACAGAAAACAACATGGTGTTTTATTTGTCACACTATTTTTTTGGCGTTTCTAACTTTTTCTGCATTGAATCATGGTGTTTCTTAGCACTATCAAATGAGATCTGGGTCTTCCGGATCATGGCGTTTTTTACATTTGAACTGATCATAGAAAACAACAATTGACGTTTTTGGTGTTTTATATTTCAAATATCTTTTCTTGGCGTTTCTTACTTTTCTCATCACTGAATCATGGTGTTTCTTAGCGATGATGTTTTTGTTTGTTTTTGACGTTTTCGTTTACTATTTACGAACGTCCCGATCAATGTTTTTGACGTTTTCGTTCATTTAATTACGAACATCCGATCATGTATGGCGTGTTTTTGATGCATTAATCATTGTTATGACGTTTTCATTCGACTTCAGTGTTTAATCTATTGCAGGTAAGTTATGACGTTTTTTATTAGTTAATTTTTTCATCAGAGTGGTGTTATTTTTTAGAGCCAGTTTATGCATGGTGTTTTTTATATGCACGACGGTGAAAACGCACAATGACTAATATACCCCGGAACCAAAAATCGCGTCATTAAAAACATCATAATATTTACAAAACTGCCACCGCGTCAATCTAGGCCGTAAACACCATAATCCGACGCCCTAGATTCCTTGTTAGCCTTTTTAGAGTTTTGGCCCTTTGTAGAAAATCCCTCCTCTCTCTCTCTGTATATATATATATATATATATATATATATATATATATATATATATATATATATATATATATATATATATAGAAATGGGATATTTTGAGAACACCCTCTAGTTTTGAGAACAAGTGAGAACCTTACTTCCCGAATTTTTTCATAGATTTTTTTTTGCTCAAATGTTGCGTATATTAAAAACTAAAACCTGAAAAAAAGGAAATTAAAAAAAAACGTTTCCGTCGTTAAAAAACGTATATGTAACTAAAAAATATTTACAGCGAAAAAACGCTGGTGTAACTTATTACACCCATGTAATATGACGTAAATATTTTTTACTAACATATACGTTTTTTAACGACGAACATATTTTTTTTTAAATATTCTTTTTTCCAGGTTCTAGTTTTTAATATACGCAACATTTGAGCCAAAAAAGTACTATGAAAAAACTCGGGAAGTAAGGTTCTCACGAGTTCTCACAACTAGAGGTGTTCTCAAATTACCTCTCCCCTATATATATATATATATATATATATATATATATATATATTCAAAAGTCGATGGTGAAAAATATTTTTCACTGTTGGGTAAAAGTTAAGAAGATTATGTTTTTAATTAGAACTCTAATGTGAGGGCCTTTAATAGTTTAATATATATCGAAGCTTGTTAGTTGGTTTAGAGGTGAGACATTTTAATCGGTCTATATACACTCTTTCCCAACAAATATAGTATTGAATTCTTGGACTATTTCCTTAAAAGGTTGCCTTGAAGTTGAATAGGAGCACATACATTTATTGTAGCTTCTATAGTGTTTTGTTTGCGTGCAAACTTTTATAATGGATTTTTAGCCCTACGACCCAACAGCCCATCATTCCTTTGCGGATCACATTCCAAATCTTTAGGTAAAAATGGACAATGTCATGAATCAAGAATTGAGGATACATTTATAGAATTATGGAGGTGCACAAGAGAACCGAAACTATAGAATTATAGAGGTGCACAAGAGAATTTAAACCAGAACCAATACAATACCTGAAAACCGTTCTATGAATACTCATGTATACACGAGCCTAAGCCGACCCTACCGTAGGGTATAGATAAGGTCATGCATTATTGCTCAAAAATAGGTTAAAAAAAACCATACCTGATACCAATTAAAAACCGTTTAAAAAAATAATCGGTTCCAAAACTATCTGATTCCAACATTGTGGCAAGATTTTTATATCTAAGAAACTCAAGCAATTTTTATGTTTGTGTAAATTAGTAAATACAACTCAATGCCTCCATGAAATTCATTTTCCTTGCACTAAAATTCATTATCCTTGTACTAATGTAATGTATGAAATTTATTATTCATGTACTAATGTAATGTTTAAATTTATTTATATATTTACATTTTGAACTTGGGTCAATAGTGTTGTACACCTTTTCATTGCGTTATGTAATGCGTTTATTGCGTGTGGTACACTATATGTTACATGTGGTACTTCTTTATTTACGTGTATCTATTGCTATGCATAAAGTACAAGTTCAGGCTTATATATTATTCCGTATTCCTCTATATAGCTCTTTACAGCTATATTCCTTTATATTTTCTTTCCACCACTATTTGTTCTTACCACTACAGATTTGGAACTTTTGGTGGTTATAGTGTGGTGGCAGCGATGGTGTTGTTGGACGTTCTTTCGAAACCTAGGTGGTTTCTTGTTCTTGATCTGATGCATGCTTACATCGTTTTCGGGTTTACTTTCGAAACCCTAGGTGGCGGTGGCGATGTGTTATGTTGTCGTTGCTAGCGTTAGTTTTGGAAACCTTGGTGGTTATAGTGTCGTGTGATGGCGACAACGGTGTTGTTGGGTTTACTTTTGAAACCTTAGGTGGTTTCTTAGTGATGATCTGAGGCATGTTTACATCGTCGCCATCGTTGTTGGGTTAACTTTTGAAACCCTAGGTTGCGTTGGTGGTGTGCTGTGTCGACGTTGCTAGTGTTGGTTTTGGAACACTCGGTGTTGTGGTGTGATGCGAGGATGTTGCTGTCGGGTTTACTTTTGAAACCCTAGGTGGTTTCTTAGTCTTGATCCGAGGCATGCTTACATCGCCGCCCATCGTTCTCGAGTCTACTTTCGAAACCCTAGGTGGCAGCGGTGGCGTGGTGTTGATTACAAAGTTGGTGTTTCTTAGGCTTTTATACTTCTCTATTGTTTGGTACCAAACCTTATGTGGGAGATTGATTTTGTTCTAATTAGCCAAAACTCTTATTTTAGGGGAATTTGGAGCTTGTATGAATACAAGACGATTCTTGGTTGTAACTAGTTTTAAATGTTTAATGTGATATTTTTAAATGCAACCCAAGCCCACAGCCCAAGAAATGTGTTTTAATGGAGCCCATAAAATTGTGTCTTTTTAACCTTTACCCCAACTGCGTAGGGCAAACCTCAAATTGTCCGTTTTTTAATACCTCACAATGGGTTATAAATACCCTAAAACAAGGTTTTTAAAATACCCGAAAACATGATTTTTTTAAATACTCGAACCTGTTCCTAAAAAACCAGAAACAGTTTAGGCTCTAGTTTTTGGCCCCAAAACTGGTTCATACCCGAACCAGTTTTGAAGCATACCACAAGAACTAAAATCGGTTTTAGCCAAAGAACCGGTTTTAAAAAAAATTGATATGTGCACCTCTAACATTTATGCCATATTTATTGTAACCATGCTTGTTAATTTACCACAAGTGCATCTAAAAAACAAATTACTATAACATGTGTGTATTATTTTTACTTATGCTATGCACACCAATTTTGTTAGTTTTTACTACCATCTTAAATATTTTATAAAATACAAATTACTATTTATTGGAACAGGGTCAAGCGGGTCGTGCATAGCAATTCCTCGTCGGCTAAGACCCAAAACTTTATTTTTAGTAGGATTGGCTTTGCTATTCAAAAGGGGGTTGCGGCGCAACTTGTTGCCCGTTTACCAGCCACTATATTGTAAATTGTCGTTTCTTCTATTAATATATAAGTTCAACAAAAAAAAAAACTACAAGTTTCAATATGTTAAATGTTTTAAAACTAGATTCAAATTGGTAATGGCTCAAACCACGGGTACTCAGATAGAAATTTACTCTTTTATTTATCTTCTCATCATATTTCCTTGCCCCTCAATAACGTTTTTACACCACTAACTGTCACACTCACCAGTAAGTTAAACATACCATGTTAACATTATAGTGAACCGACCTTAACTTAAACCTCTACAACTCATAGAATTATCCAAGTAACACGAATCCAAAAAATTAAACCTAACTCATGTCCAAACTCAAATCTCAATCATTTTAACCTATCCCAACCTCTACATGTTTTTTGATGGTGAAATTGATTAGTATAAAAAAGAAATTAAGTTTTATTTACATCATTATTAAGAAAATAAAGCTAAAAATGGCAAAAGACAAAAATAATTGTTCATGTGTAATAATAGTCATTTAAGAGATTGTGACAAATTTGAGTTCCAGCAAATATTTTAGAATGTAGTGCTATAGGGTCAATAGATATCTATTTGTCGATCTTTTCTTTTTGTGGGCCAAAATTTGTTGTCACATTGAATAAAATAAGAAGTTTCGACAAAACGTTCCAAGTTAAAAAATGTACAATTAAACATTTTTTTAAAACTATGATTGGCACAACAAGAAGACTATTACAATTAACAACCGCAGTGTAGTAACCTAGTTTGATGTCTCAGTCTGTCTCATAATGAACGTTTATAAACGGCACAGTATAAGAACATAACAATGTAGTTAAGGCATAATCAAAGGAAAGAAATTAAGAGAAAATTAAGAAGGAAAATGTACATTTAATAGAGTCATCATTGCCATGGAACGGATATGCTATTATAGTTGGGTTTTTATTCTTTGATGTTTACTCACGGGTTAAACAAAAATAAAAAAGACGTAAATATTATCCGGTATTATAAAATAAAAAAGAACAAGACGGGGGACTTGAAGACATATGGAAGTAAACGTGAGATTACCATAAATCACCGTGACTTGGGTAAAAAGACTTCTAGAAAGTGAATAATTTCATAAGGATTTACAGAGGACACTTGACATCATCTTTCATGCGTATAAAGAGTAAAAAGATAATTACCGATGTAAAAAGATAAGTTACTATCAATTAGTTAGAATAGGCTTCCTCTCACTTGTCACTTCCTAGTATAAATATGTAAACACGAAGAAAAAGAAACACTTTTATAGAGAAAATCGTTTGTATTAAAAAAATGTATTCATATGAACAATCGATAGATGAACACATTCACGATTCTTTGATAAATATCTTTATTATGAGTTATTAGAACTCTTCAAAACCTATTAATGGGTTGATTTAAGTGATTATATTTTATTATTCATTATTTGAAATATAATAGGTAACTAGATATGAGACCGGGTCGTGCGTGGTCGGGTCTTGCGTATGTGACTTCGTCACATGCGTTGATAAAAAAATTTTTATGTCGAAAGCCGCAATGTGTCACATATTAAAAGACGACGGAAAGTGAAAAGTTAGAAGTCAAAATGATAACCCAGTTAAATCCGGAATGTTGAAGTCGTACCATATATAAAAGTAGAGTAGGAGACCAAACTCGAAAATCATAAAGGCTAAAATAACAATTAGTAAAAGTCATGGATTAAAAACATAAATATATCAAAATTAAAAAAATAACACACCACAGTAACAACACGTGATTAGTTCACATGTCACCACGTGGATAGCTAACTCACCATCAACCTTTCTAAACAGGAAGGTATAAAATTATATATTATTGAGCTATCTCAAGAAGAAAATAATGGAGCATGTGCTATGTATCCAATACGACATGAGAGGCAGATGATACCTATGAACATAAATAATCCTAGGATACACATATTGTTTTAGAGCGCACCATACATATAATACATTTATTTATTGGGTATTAAGTATTTAAAGTTAATTACTTGATGGTACTTGTCATCTATCTAATAAATTAAAGTTTTTAATGGGTAATTTTAGGGGGAAATTTTTGTTTTATAATAGGAAGCTTTGGAGGGAAAATTAAGTTAAATTTTAACCATGCATGAGTTGATGAACTAACTTAAATATTAATATTTATAAATCCATAAACATAATAGTTATAATTTCTTTAAAAATATTATATTAACCCGTGTGTAACACACGGGTATTAGACCTAGTATATAATAATTTTAAACTTTTAAAAATTTTGTGGCTTTAGTCCCTTTGTTTTGAATCGGCCCATAATACGAAGATGGTTCACATAAAATAAAAGCTATAAAATTCACTAGAGTTTTTTTTCAACTAACGATTCATTAATTATCTAGGATAAATTCATCATAACTTGAAGACCAAACTTCATGTACTATTTAAAATTACATATAAAAGTACACACCCTCTTCAACTTTACGCTAGCCCTACCCACCACCACCGTGGAGGTAACACCATCGTCGCACTTGCCACCATCGATAATTTCTCCATTTCTGATTTCTTCTTCAACTAGGTTTAACAACCGTGTAGACATACAAGTTGAATAAAACAAAGGTTCCGTTGAATGGAGAAATCACAATTGAAAATCATATGTAACAATATGAATTATTATAATAAAAATAAATATTGGAAATTGTTGAGATTCAAAATCATATGTCCACGTTCATTTATTTAATATTAGTTTAGATCCACGCGTGTTACACAGGTATAGTAATAAAAAATATGAAAACTTAAGTTTCCAAAAAAAATGTTATTAATTGATCGTGTGTTAAATGGTTGAATCATCAATAATAAATAATTTCAAAATTTTTGTAAAACTTATATTTGAAAGAAACTTAAATATTATATGAAATAAATGTTTGTAAAAGTAGAAAAACGTTTAATTTGTATGTTAGTCTTTTATTTTAATATTAGTTATCTACATATGTCTCTGATTTTTACTCTATAAAGTGGTAAACATAATTACGATGCGTGAAAACATAGACTTTATAATACGACCAACTCGTAAAAATATAATGGAACTTATGGTAAACACAATTACCGTGCGTGAAAACATAGACTTTATAATACGATCAACTCGTAAAAATATAATGGAACTTATGGTAAACACAATTACCGTGCGTGAAAACATAGACTTAATTAGAATACGACAAACTCGTAAAAATATAATGGAACTTACGTATAGTTAGGATAACTAATATAAAAACTTATTTGAAAGAAACTTAAATATTATATTAAATAAATGTTTGTTAAAGTAGAAAAACGTTTAACTTGTATGTTAGTCTTTTATTTTAATATTAGTTATTTACACATGTCTTTGCTTTTTACTCTATAAAGTGGTAAACACAATTACCATGCGTGAAAACATAGACTTTATAATACGACTAACTCGTAAAAATATAATGAACTTATGTATAGTTACATTAACTAATATAAGAAAAATTGATTTCGGTATTAGTTAATAATAGTGAATAGCATATTGCTAAAGTAGTAATATTTGAAAATAAAAAATAATTTAATAAAAATCTTTAAATCCTCTGTTGACACTACGTAGGTTTAGTTAAAAGTTATTTATTGGAGCGAATGCGGTAATTGCAGTTATTGTTTTAAATACAACCCTACTCGTAAAAATATGATGAAATTTAGGTATAATTATACTAAGGGGTGGGGTAACTTTATAGAAATGTAACAAAGTTTGCTAACTGTTCCAGTTAAATACCTGAAGTTTTTTTTTCTCTCTCTAAAGTCACTGAAATTTTCATTAAACTTTTCAATCATATTTAGTAAGTTTACGAATATTTGAATTTTTAAAATTGAGTTGGGAAAATGAAACATGCATAAATTTGAATACTATTTAGTGATTATTTTTATGAAAAAGATTTGGAAATCTTTTAATCAATTAGTTAGAAAGTAAATTTAGAAATTCCTTATTTATTAGAGCGGATGGATGAAACTATATATTATGGATTATTGAAAAAGTTAATATGAATGAAGGAATGAATGTAGACACAAATACGAGATTATACATTTTTTTGCGGGAATTAAATGTTAACAGTGGCTCCATTGAATGTTATGTGACATTCAAAACCTTTTTTATTAAAATGTATAGATAGATTAATGCGTTTATTTTGCAATCAAAATATAATTTATTTTAAAATGCAAAAAATTGATTTTGCATTGTTTCCAAAATTACTTCTGTTTTTAAAATGCAAGAAATCTAGCTGTCAAAATTATACTAAAATCGAATATAAATAATCTATGTGATTGTGGTTGAGCGTGTGTACATACGAGTTTCCATCGTTGAGTATTGATCCTTGCCATAAACATAATATTCAATTTGGGAAACGTATAATCAAGGATAATGAAATAAAGAATGTTTCCAAATCAATGTTTTCAAAATAATTCTTTCCGCCCAAATTTGCCCTAAAACCCTGATTTATCAGATAAACTAGGTTTAACACCCGTGTGTTACACACGGGTTGAATAAAAATATTTTTAAAAAATTATAATTATTATATTTAAAAATTTATAAATAATTTTGAAAATATAATTAAACACAAAATTGTGTCTTTATTAACTCTCTTACTCAATTTTCCCTCTCAACCTTCTTTTTATAAAACAAATTATATTTTCCTCCCAAAAAATTACCCCCTAAAAACTCTAATTTATTAGATAGATATCATCCACAACATTGTCAGATTTGTCATGGATTTCAAGCCATTCCATTATAAGATGGCATGACCACTAAAATCAAATGGTCTCTATTCAAATCTTACCTAACATCAAGAATCAAGGGGATCTTCTTAGCCGAGGTACATGGCCCCTCAATAGTGATACAATATCGACGTTATTTAACCTTAAACTACCCTCCATCACCCCCTCTTTGTTGTCTTACACCATTCAAACCTTATTCTTCACCTTCACAATTTAAAAAAAGGTTACTATTAATGGAAATTAAGTTATTTTTTCGTATCATGTACAATGATATTATCTACTGGTGCGCAAAGGCCATTGTTAGGGCCAATGACCATCTCCAATTCGACTAAGCATTTCGTTCGTATTACATGATCGTTTTAACTGCTCAATGGTACCCACGTACATTTCGTAAAAAACTTAATAGAAATTTTGATGTGTGTATTTACAAAGGAAACGTGGTACGTCCAAATGAGTAGTGTAAACTAAATTTGCATGGAGAGTAAGCCTAAATAGTAAATAGTATACCGTGAAAACAAAGCTTATGAACAAGCCTAAATGATCCCTCGTGCACTCTCACTAGTTATAGGAAGAAACTCTCACTACATCTTATTCAATTGCTTCTTGGCATCTAGGGTTTCGGACTTATTTTTCTGCATGGCACAAACTACCGAGGCCCCAAAGATGGAAGAATGGAAGACGTTTCAACAACAAACAAATGGTTGTTTCCCGAATTTTGGTGAGACAGAAATGATGTCATTTCTAAACGAGAAATGATGTCAGCTCTGGACAAGAATTAACTAGAGGGAAAATCATGAATCTAGAGAGGAGATTATGGTGTAGCATTATGTTGTAATTGTCATTTTTGTTATTAATTTTTAGCATTCTTGCATGTTTATCTTTAATAAAATGTTGGTTGTTAAAAATGTATATGAATTTACATGTAGAATGAAAACTTAATAGTTTGTGCAAAGTCTAGAATTGTCAAACTCAAAAAAGTGAAACAATACAATAAATTAAAAGATAATAAGTAATAAATACATGTGGTCGCACATCCACTTTAAAATTAGTACAAACAACGTTACACTTACGATAATGAAAATACCGGTGTATTTATAACTATTAACGTTAACTTATATGTAGTTTTTTTAACAGTAATTTAAATCGTTCACGACCTATATATCGATCCACACGATTATTTTCATTCTTTCATTAGGAGAAAACACATCTTAGGTGAAAAACCTGCTCATGCACTACCTGAAAACTTATGTTTGTCACAAGTAAGATTTGAATCAAAGACCTTCCCATTTTATAAACTGTTAGGTGAGTCACCTAAATCATTTGGGTTTAGATCATTGTCTTAACTTACGTGTAATGATACTGTGAAAGGATGCATGGTCTTGTCACCTGGTGTGGGGGTCGGGCGTCCATGTCTGGAGCCATGGCCGGGTACATCTCCATGGGCGAGCTAGCTTATGGTGAAATAGAAAATAGGCTTGCATGTTTGGAACCGTTAAAACGATTAGTTTTACTAAATACCAAAAAAAATATAAATACAAAACAAGTTTAAACTAAAATTTAAAAAACAATCACACCTCCCACTCTATGATGTTAATACTCTTATCTCTCAGTATTTTCGAAGAATGATGGATATGTTGCCATCCACATCATCATCTTCTTCTTCTTGTTCTTCTTTTTCTTCTTCCATCCGATATATGATAGAAACTTTCTTCGTTAGTGTGAAGCTCATATGTCATAAATATGAGAGTTCTCAGCATCTGTTTACAACACTTGAATTAATCAGAACTATGTGTCACCTAACAAAGTATATGGACGGAGTTAACCAAAATGCCCCTGATGTTGCAGTCAAATGAAGGATTTTTAACAGAGTATATGGACGGAGTTAGTCCTAGGTTTACAAATGAAAGTAAAGTTGAAAAATAGAAGTACATATAGATGAATTTAAACTTTAGGCTTCAAACTATTATGTTTTAGAAAACATAGGTGTATTAAAGGTAATTAGTATTTTTTTTTTATAGTTTTACACTTGTTGCTCCCTAAGTTACTTGACATATTTCCAACTTTGAATCTTCATTTTGACTTAGTTATCATTTTAACATTAAGTTTGAATATATCTTTTACGAGACATAAAACTCCTTTTATGAGACAAAATCCGACCGCCACATCATACGACCCCTACATATATCGAGTTATCAAGATTTAGCAATGGAATTTGGTGACTTAGAGTCATTCAATCATGTAAAGACAAATGCCACGTTTTTTTAACCATAATAGCTCTATTTTAACTATATTATTTTAATTACTAGTTTACGTGTTACAACGTTCAACCATACACAATGTTGAAGTTTTATTTAAATTAGAAAAATTATAGTCATTAATTTATACTTAAATTGTTAATTTGTAATCTAAATTCCGTTCTTTTTGTCTTTTCCCTCGTCCTTTTCGAAATTCCAATGGCTTATAAAATCAAAAATATAGTGCTTCTCGATATTTTTGTGTTTTGTGGTTTTGTTTTTTATTGCCAAAAACAAACAAAAAAACTCTTAGTAAATAAACTAATTGAGAATTAATTTTATCGTATTGTAACACGCTTTTCGTTTTGCATAACTGTGGTTCGGGATGAGTTCATTGACAATTGTTTTTTATCGGTTCATAGAATTTTTTTAATTAATAGCTAATTTTCTAAATGACAACTTGACAAGTAAACTCACACTAATGCTACTTGCAATTTGTCTCATATAAGGCTTGAAGTTGTAATCAATTTGTATAGAACATACATTTAACCTATACATTTATACAAATATAACAAATACTTATTCTAACTACTAACTAGCTAGGTGGTTGCACTCATGTTTAACGGTAACAATAATATAGGTGCTTATGTAAGAGGTAATGTTTTGAAAACCAGACCGGACACAGAACCATTATTATAATTTTATTGGTTGGATCGGTCGTACCGGGTTGGACCGGGGTCTGACGAAACATGCATTTATCAAAATAATACCATAAGAATTCTAATTTAAACACAACGTAAGTTCAATTATTTTAAGTTATAACACAAAATTCATAATTTAAACAAATTTTAACACCAAGAATCACAAAAAAGTCATAATTTAAACAAATTTTAACACCAAAATAAACCAAATCACCATCTTCATAAGTTCAAATGTCACGACAAGTATCCAATTCTTCATCATTAAGTAAAACCAGTTCATCATCTTCACCAATAAGAACATAAACATATTGAGTTTCATCACCTAAAACACAAAAAATTATAGATGTAAACATAAAATCCAAGAATAAATGGTTCAATAGCTGTTCAAGATAGTCCGGTTCGAGCAGTTTGATAGCGGTTCGTAGCGGTTCACAAACACCTATCAGACCGTGACCTATCGAAGCGTGATTATCAAAAAACACGGTCCGACCGCAGTTGAACCGGCCGAACAACCCGGTTTAACAACACTGCTAAGAGGAATATGAAGTTGTGACTTACTCATCCCACATTCAACTCTATATATATCCCACACACTCCATGAACTTTTGAATATCAAAAAATATTTTTGGAGGACAAAACACAACATTATATTTTGAAAAGCAAGGGAGTATCACATGTAATTATTTCATTACTTTGTAGACTTTCTAAAAAAACTAGACTTTTTAGTATAACTTCACTTTTGAAAAATAAACAAACTTCTTCTGAAAATAAATAAGTAAAAAACATATATATATATCATACTAGGTTTAATACCCGTGTGTTACATACGGGTTAAATAATAATATTTAAAAAAATTTATAACCATTATGTTTAAAAATTATAAATATTTAATATAAAAGAAATTGGCTCCATCAACTTATATATGCATGGTGAAAAATTGCACTAAATTTTCCTCTTAAATTTCCTATTATACAACAAAAAAAATTTCCTCCCAAAAATTAGCCTCCCTTAAAACCTTAAAATATTACTCCCTCCGTCCCAATTTAGATGTCATGGGCCCATAACACAAAGATTAAGAAAAAATAGATTATTTTATTATTTTAACCTATAAAATGACAAAAATACCATTAAAGTATTTTGTCTTTTAGCCATAAAATAGATTTTATATTAAATAATTAGGGGTAAAATTGGAAATGATATTTTTAATTTTGGAATGGACATTTAAATTTGGACAACCAAAAAAGAAAATTTAGACATTTAAAATGGGACGGAGGGAGTATATAGATTTGACCACACTTGGGTTGGGAAAATTTACGTCAAAATGTAAACCAACTTGGTATTTAATAAAACTAGAGTTAATTATTTTTTTTACACTTGAGTTTAAGCCTCTTTGAAGCATAAAGTTTAATTCCGTCTATTTATAATCCTGAGTTTTCAATTTTCCTTCTATTTGTGCACATGGAACAAAGTCCATCTATATACTCCATTAAAAATCCCCCTTTTGACTTCAACATAGGGGTGTTCATTATTCGAATACCATTCGAATTATTCGAAATTCGATTCGAATCGAATTCGATTAAGGCCATTCGAATTCGACTTTCGGTCATTCGCATTCGATTCGAATAATTTTGTCGAATGTGGATCGAATACGAATATGATTTTCTGTATTCGCATTAGATTCGCCCAATTCAAATAAGAAATTTACATATTTTTTAATATATATTTTTAATATATCTAATTAATTATCTGTATATGATTATGATTTAATGGGCTTGAAGTAAGTTAAAAATACTCAAATGCAACCCATTACACAATCTTAATTGTTGTTTCTGCATATGAACATGATTTGGTGCTGTGACAACTGCTTAATTGTTGTTTTCTATTGGTTTTGAACTTGTTTATAGTCTTTTTTGTGTTTGATTATGCAATTTCAGACCTTTTGTTAACATGTTTTAGACTTGTTGACGTGCTAGTATATTGCATATTGTTTGGGTGATGTTGTAGACTTATCTTATGTTGGTGCTACATTTGCATTGCTACTTGATGTGTTTGTTTATTTATATATTTTTTTAAGAGAATACATTCGAATCTATTCGAATTCGATTCGAATCCGAATAACTTAATCGAATCGAATACAAACATTTTTATTCGAATGTGGATCGAATACGAATACAGTTTTTAAAAGTCTCAATTCGACTAATTCGATTCGTCTAATTCGCCCAATTCGCATTCGATTCGAATGAACATCAGGGGCATTTTTATCCATCCCAATATAAATTATAAATAAATAAATATAACATAGATAAATTACTCTATCCATATCCATCCTCTTCTCATTTCCACACAAACACCACCACCAAAATATTACTTCCTTCACCATCGCTACTGCCATATCCAACTACCATGGTACTCGTCAATATGTCTCCCATTTCCGAACCACACCGCCAACCACCCTTTTGTCTTTTATGTCTAAAAAATTGAAGCTGAAACCATCGCTTAGGTGTGTGGTGGGGATCAACTCTGATTTTGGTGGTTCAATCGCATATTCACTGAATCAGATCTATAAAATAAACAAAACACGATAATCGATGATGAATTTAGGGCTTGTGATGAAGGTGCGATGATAGTTTGTTAATCCATTTAAATTAGACACCACAATATTCCGATTTATCATGCATACGTACATACGTACAATCTATCACATAGTACACATACTTCACATACATGTCACATATACCATTATACTTCACATACATATACCATTATACTTCACATACAGCCGCACCTGTTAAACCCGTCACACATACCCTTATACTTCATTATTTTAATTATAATTATAATGCCATGCATACCTAACAACGTACATACTATATGTATCATACCTTGTTACATGCAATGATACCTAACATCATACATAGCATATGTATCATCTTTTACACATACACAAACACAAACACATCCTATATATTCGGATCACCTTCACACTTAGGCACACACATATAACCCATCTTTCAATTTATATAACTTAACTGCACATATACAAACATATTATAATGTATCCATACACCTTTTTATTATATATTCTTCATGATCTAACACCATCCGGCGACGGAAACACCAGGTTATTGTAGAAATAGATATCTTAGTAACCAAAGCACATGGCACACTTTTATTAAAGTCTAATAATGATTAACATAAGATTTGGAACATAAGATTTAAATAGAAAACGACACTAAAATAGTAAATGCAATAGTCTTTATTTTTTTAATGGGAAATCGCAAACAGTGGGTATAGATTATGATGACACGTTTAGTCCAGTTGTTAAACCTGCTACTATCCGTACAGTGTTAACCATTGTAGTGTCAAACTCTTGGCCGATACATCAGTTAGATGTCAAAAATGCATTTTACATGGTGATCTACAAGAAACCGTATTTATGCACCAACCTCCGGGGTTTGTTGACCCTCAAAAGTCGTCTTTTGTTTGTCGACTCAAAAAGTCCTTATATGGTTTAAAACAAGCGCCTCGAGCATGGTACACTCGATTTTACACCTTCATTACTTCTCATGGTTTTCGGCGGAGCTCATGTGACAATTCATTGTTTGTATATAATGATGGGGTTAACCGGGCATATCTTCTCTTGTACGTTGACGATATCATGATAACATAATCCAGTGATCAACTGTTACATACCACCATTCAAACTCTTTCACGAGAGTTTGCTATGACCGACTTGGTCTCCCTACATCATTTTTTGGGTATTACTGCTAGGGCTGTTATCGAGCCGGAGCCGAGCTAGGCTGGGCTCGAGCTCGAGCTCGATATTAAACGAGCCAGCTCGGCTCGGCTCGTTTTTCTTATCAAGCTGAAAAGTCGAGCTCGAGCTCGGCTCATTAAAAGCTCGAGCCAGCTCGAGCCCAATCGAGCCGGCTCGTTAGCTTTTTTTTTAATTTCTTAATTTTTTTTATTTTTTAATAATAAATAAAACATAAAGAATTAACATACTTATATGTATAATTTATGATTTTCTTTCATATTTTTATATGTTGTGAATTAATTAATTTAAAATTTTAACATTTTAACCACCTCCTACCTATATTTTAAACTTAATACATTTTACTAAAACTAATATATCTATATATATATAAAGTATATTTCGAGCTGGCTCGCAAGCTCATGAGCCGAGCCAGGCCTAGCTCGAGCTCGGCTTGAATCAATTCGAGTCGAGCCGAGCCAGCTCGTTTACAACCGAGCTTTTTTCGAGTCGAGCTTTTCTCGAGCTTTTTTCGAGCGAGCTTCGAGCAAGTCTCGAACCGCAAGATTTTTGAACACCCCTAATTACTGCCACTTGTACTGGCAATGGTTTATTTTTGTCACAGGAATCGTATGCAAAGGATATCTTACATCGCGCTGGGATGAATGATTGCAAACCAAGCGCCACACCGGTTGACACTCCTTCTAAATTGGCTGTTGATGATGGGGCGCTTCTACCGGATGGAACTCTATATAGGGCCCTTGCGGGGGCATTGCAATATCTTACTTTTACTCGCCCCGACATTACATATGCTGTGCAACAAGTTTGATTGTTCATGCATGCACCTCGTGAGCCCCACTTTGCCTTCATGAAACGTATTCTGCGTTACCTGAAAGGCACTTTAAACTATGGCATCAATTTGACACCTTCGAAGATAGTCTCTCTCACAGCTTATTCAGATGTAGATTGGGGAGGGTGCCCTGATACGAGACGCTCAACGTCCGGATACTGTGTTTTTTTGGGAGATACGTTGATCTCTTGGTCGTCCAAGCGACAGCCCACTATCTCTCGTTCCAGTGCTGAAGCCGAATATAACGGGGTAGCCAATGCAGTTGCCGAAACAACATGGTTACGTAATTTAATGTTTGAGCTACATATTCCGGTTCCTAAAGCAACCATTGTTTATTGTGACAATGTCTCAGCAGTGTACTTGTCACACAACCCGGTTCAACATCAGAGGACCAAACATGTCGAGATTGACATTCATTTTGTCCGGGAAAAAGTACAGCTTGGGCATGTGCGTGTGCTTCATGTGCCCTCTTCGGCTTAATATGCAGATATTTTTACCAAAGGCCTGCCTCGTCAACTGTTTCAAGACTTCCGCCATAGTTTGCACGTTCGTCCTACTACCGTTCCAACTACAGGGGAGTATTAGCGATACATATATTAGGATAATATTTATCATTAATTAGTTATTATTTGATTGTGATTTGATGTTATCTGTTCCTAGTTTATTGTTTGTATGGTTCCCTATATAAGGGGGGTACGATTAATGAGAAAGCAAGGAATCAAATACCGTAAACACTTTTAATGCCCACTACAACCATATATATATATATACACACACCATTTGACCCGTAACCAAATCATACTCCTGAAACTAAAACCGTATCATAACAAATCAATCGTAGCTACTAGGTAACGAGTTATATGGGATGCTCGTTGGAGAGTTTGGGACAACAGTGGTCAGGGACGAGGACGGGTGACTACAAGCAGTGACGGATTCAGAAAATTTATTGAGAGGGTGCCAAAACTAGATCATGTTAAAATGATTCATGATTGCCCGGATGGGTTAGGTCAAAAAAATACATTATCTTGTAGCTAACTCCAAAAATTATGAATAAATAAGTAATAATACTAACAATTAGGAGCAATTGCATATTTACCTTTATAAACACCCTCTAATTGCATATTTTCCCAATTAAAAAAATCAATTGCATATATACCTAATGTTAATTAAATGACTTTATTAAAAATGAGTATATTTACAAATTAAAGTTGTTTATAGGGGGAAATATGCAATTGATTTTTGTGGCTGAAGAAATATCCATTTAAAGTGTTTTGAAGGGGAAATATGCATTTAGCCCTAACAATTAAACCGAAAATGGTCCATATGTTAATTCACTTTCATCTTTTCAAGCACTAATATCACTAAAAACATATTAGATATAGTCATGACAAATAGATAGTTATAAATTTTGGGATATAAGCTTATGTTTGGAACTTGGCCTTTAGGTGCACTTAATAAAACTTTGGGTGCCTCTAATAAACACCATGGATATTATATTATACTATGTATAATTTAGTAACTTGATGAATAGTAAGCTTTTTAATTTTTTGACTTTTGACACAAGTTTTTGTTAGTTTTCATCTCCAGCCCCTATTAGCACATCTGTCAAATTATATGGAATGTCAGTTTAAAAATTTGTAATCCCACTGCATCTACAATATGATCACGCTATGGTCGTTGATTCTAAGTCACTTATAAATGGTGTCGTTTTGTTTTTTTCGATATTTTTAAGTTTTTTGTTGTTGTTGGGGCTATGAAGTGTGATATCGAGTTGTGACACAATGTAGTCGCTAATTCCGAGCCCCTTATATGATTGTTTTATTTATGTGTTTGTAAAACCGTCAAATAAAACGCTCGCGCAACGCGCGAACAAAGGCATATAACTAGTTTAGTAAAATTTAACAAGCCCTAATGAATATATATTGAGTTGAGGGGGTGCCTACCCTCCCCCTAGCATAACATTGCATCTGTCTATGACTACAAGAGATGACGAGGTAATCAGTGGTTGTGGTAGCATTATGATTGTTTTAACGGGAAAAGGGTTTGTTTATGTGTATATATTTGTTATTTACACTATGGACCCCTAAGGTTTGATTAATTTTCAAGTTTTCTAGTTAATTGTGAATTGAACCTCAGTTTATTTACATAACGAATGATAGAGCAGAAACTCGAGATTTTTTCCTAGAAACTATTGTATAGTTGGTTTCTAACGAACGAATTATGTGATCAGTAATACACTTAATTTATTTTAATTAAATGAAATGCATGTGAACATTAACAATAATAGAGTTTTTAGTTAACGATGTTAACTTGAATTTTTGTATGTCACATCATCCCTTTGTTGAAAGAACTTTTGTCCCGAAAATTTATCTAGTATCTTTAGAGTTTCGTTATCAATTTGAATAGTTGAGGATGTTTGCACATCATTTGATTTATGTGTTGTTACATGAACTCAAATCCACGCTTTAAGTTTCAATAAACTTTGACAATAGGAATACAACTATACTTGAGTCTTTTAAACTCTCGGCCTATAATCTCAACGAATTCTTCGATTCAAGACAGATGCTCGTCGATTTGAAACCCGTCAAGTAAAACGGCGAGTGTCTCTTTGGGGTAGGAACTTATTTTGGTTAGAAACATAAAAAATGTTTACTACACCGTTAAGTTCTTCGTTTAGATTTCACAGATAAGTTGTTGGACCAATTCTCTAAAGAATTTGAACTGATCCCATATATCGCGGGTTTGATGGCATTTCCAGGTTTTGGGAATCCTCAAATAGGGTTCAAAAGGACGATTAATATTCAAAATGTTTAGTCTAGATAAACTAGAGTCGAGTTATTACTTAGATATTTAGGGGCCTCATCATAACCACATAATCAATATATGCTTATAGACTGTCAACTTGCTACTACATGAGGATATATATTTATGGAAACTTTATGTGTAAGAACTTATGAATACCATAATGTATACATGTTAAACGAAATGTGATGTCATGAAACATGTTGGGAGGATCATCTAAACTTGTTAGTAATTTTAATTTTCTAAAACGTGTTCCTGAGAACAACGACTTACCTTAACGGGAAACTTTTTTACAAGGTTTGAAATTGTTAGCATATGTGTAAGGTAACATGCTTTCTTTGCTTAATGTAACTAAGTGAACATATAGGAACCTTAATACACTTAACGGGACACCAGCGGGTTGATGGGTCAACCAAAGTTAACCTTTGTCAACGAAACTTTTCTAAATACAACTAAACAATTTTATTGTTTGGATGATTTGAATAGTAAAATTGGATTTTAAAAATCTCAAATTTCATCTATCGGTCGGAAAAAATCCGAACTGAAAAATTCATGTTAGAGATCCCAACTTTTAAACAAATTCTTTTTAAAGAGTCTCCGCTAAAAAATATTTAACGCCGTTTTTTCGAATTTGAAACTAATTTGTTAGGGCTTTTGATCGGAAGGATAATACAATTGGATTAATGTAAAATTTACTCTGAACCAGTGCAACAAACAATGAAACGGTTTGACGATACAGTCTTGTGAAGATGTTTTAAAAAGATAATACAATTGGATTAATTTGTTAGGGCTTGTGAAGATGTTTTAAAAAGAGGGCCCATTGCTTATTTTTAACATGAAAAAAACTGAGATTAGATTTGTTTAAAAAAAACATACAGTCTTCAAGGGTAACGTCTGCGTGCTTGTAAACATCAGCTCCCTTGAAGATGTTTGAAAAAAAAAAACAAACACCCATATAGATTCATATCCTGACAAGAAATGGCGTGGGGGCAAATTATACAAACAACGTTAGCTTCGGTCGAATACTTTGGCACTAGTAGCATGTATTATAGATTAGCTACCCATGCCAATACACTTTGTTTACATACCTGCCTAAACGTATTTGCTTGTTTTACTACTTTTTGAAATCACTAGCCTTTGTGTTGACACTGTTTAGCGTGCTTTTCTCCTGTCTCTAAGATATATACACCTCACGACTAGGGAATGGCATGTGACAGATCACATCAGTTGGGAAGCAGAATAAAGCGTAATGGCTTTTCGGCCGTCAAAGCGGACAATATCATTGTGCGATTACGCTGAGTCGTTACAGGGCATGGTCGGATGACATTTTTGTTTTAACATTTTAATGTGTTAAACTAGTCTTTGCATTTTGAGCACGTGTTTTGTGCATATACATTAACTACATGTTTTCGCTTCACCTTGCTTAATATAATGTTTGTATCTTGGTATGTCAAGAAATGCCTAACTGAGCAGTAGATGAATCTAGAATTGGTCTGTCAAGAACATATAGTTTTGTATGCGTTGCGTGAGCCATGTATATATACCGTTAAATTTTTCAGTCATCACGACCGTTAAAACCATACAAGGGCTAAAATCATTGAAAAAGCAAATGTCAATCAACTTCAAAAAAACTTAATGAAACATTTGTACATTGCACCATTACAATAAAACACATCTAATCTAGTGTTGGTAACGACAGATCATCGTCTCTCTCCTTAGAATCCCATAACAAAAGGACACGACCTAGACCATTCGCCACTATCCGACATACACCACCAAAAGAATATGACGGAGGCGGCCGGAAAAGACGCAAGAACTACAATAGTAAAATGAGCCAGCAAGAGAGAAACAAAATGGCCACGCATTGTTCCAAGAATCCAAATATAATAAAACAATCACAAAACTAATTGTCCTTCAAACTCAACTTATTACAAAAGAGTAATTATGTTTTTTTTGCCAAAATACAACCTTAAAAAAGCTTTTGTGACTAAAATATAAAACTTAAAAGAGCAATATTGATTGAAGTTTTTCTTAATACACAACCCATTTCAGTATTTTGAACTAAAATATACAAAAGCCCTTGGAACTTGTAGTCATCAGAAGATACTTAGAGGATAGAATTGTGTGTGAATTATTATCTCAACAATTTTAATAATTTTCGGAGGAAGACAATTTTGGATTCTCTCTTCTTTTTCTTCTTTAGAAAAGAAGAGCAATGTTTCTTTTTAATAATGTTTATTATTATATTTTGTAGCATTTATCATTTTTTAATGTGTAGGATTAGCGAAGTAGAAGACAAAATAGATGAAAATTGTCCCTTTGTGATATAAATTAAAAATATAAATCTATGATAAAATAAATAATTAATAGTGTTTTGCAGAATGTCACGTGGTGAGATTTCTAAAAATAAAACTAATGGGGTTGGATTAGAAAGCAAATAGTTTCCAATGGCAGGTAGTGTCAGGTTGTGATTGGTTGATGAAGTGCCGGTTAAAGTACATGTTGGAACAATCCAGGTGTAAGTTGCATGAGAGGTTTGCATTTTGGACCCATATTTTGAAAACCAAATAGGCAAATACTAGAGTATCTTTAATCCTTATTTTTAAAATGTACATATTATTTACACACATATTTCTTATTTCACACATCTTATATACGCCATGCTCTGCTTATAGTGTGGCGTATAATATCCGACAAACCTAGTCAACTTCATACTGATGAACAATGACTACTAGTCGTCGTCTATATGTCGCCATTTGGGTATAGGGCGGCATATATATATATATATATATATATATATATATATATATATATATATATATATATATATATATATATATATATATATATATATATGATATGTATTTCTTGAAAACAATGTGTATTTATATAAAAATAACATGTGTTGTTTATGTTGGATTATGTTAATGTTTGGGTTTTTTTTAATAAAATTCACATGTTTCTGTTAAGAAGTTGTAGTTTTTAATTTTAAAAATCGTTAACTATTCAATATAAAAAGCATTAACTATTAATATAAAAACGTTAACTATGTTATTAAACAAACATTCAAAAAAAAAACATTATAAATAAAAATTCAACTACATAAATACATAACATGTTTCTACATGCATTACAAAAATCCAACTAGTACAAAACAAAAACTAAACATAAGGCATGACTCATTGGTTTCTGCTTCTAGTTGATATTTTCTTTTGTTTAATTTTTATTTTGTATTAGTTAAACTTTTGTAATGTATGTACAAACAAGGTTATGTATTTTATGTAGTTGAATTTTTATTTATAATGTTTTTTTGAATGTTTGTTTCACAGCATAGTTAACGTGTTTATATTGAATAGTTAACGTTTTTTATTAAATTAATAAATACAACTTTTAAAAAAAAAACCCAAAAACATATGTATTTTTAAAAAAAAAATTTAAAAACAACTCAAACAATACATGATTTTTTTTCTCGTTTTAAAAAAAATTATATGTATATACATATAAATATATATATATATATATATATTGAGGTTTTTCTAAAAAGGGTTAAAACTCTAAGAAGTGTATGAAGCATTCACAAACAAACACGTGTCCATGAGGGTGAAAAAACGCATAGGGGCAGCGTCGTCTTTATACATATGACGTTGATTTGCGAATCCCGGCCATCACTCTCGATGTTCATTTATGGCGTTTTTTTACATCTATTAATTACGAACATCCGATCATGTATGACGTTTTTTATTAGTTAATTTTTTCATCAGAGTGGTGTTATTTTATAGAGCCAGTTTATGCATGGTGTTTTTTATAAGCGATGATGTTTTTGTTTGTTTTTGACGTTTTCGTTTACTAATTACGAAGTTCAAACGTAAAAAACACCATGATTCAGAAGACACAGATCTAAGAAACACCATGGCGTTTGATTTTTGTGTTAAAAACGCAGAGATCTAAGAAACACCATGACGTCTGAATTTTGTGTTAAAAAATGACAAATATACCCCCAAATCCATCTTGCGCGTGACCAAAACATCAAAATAATTACAAAAATGCCACCGCGTCCATCTGGGTCGTAAAACACCATAATCCGACGTCCCAGCTTACTTCTTAGCCTTTTTAGAGTTTTAAGCCTTTTTAGAAAATCCCTCCTCTATGCCCATAGCGCGACATATAGTGGGAAAGTGTGGGAATAGAATTTCTGAGTGTAGGAATAGACGGGCCTTAATTTTATCATATATGAAGATCACTTTAGTAAGAGTACTCTGGAAACGTTATCCAGTTTATTAAACTACTATGGTTTGCTCGAAATCCAAAGGGTTAAAGGGCTGATTATGAGTAAAGAAACAAAAACCGTAATATACTTGTCAAATATCCAATTTGTAGTAACATCCCACTAATTTCTCTTAAACTGGAACACAACCTTGCTCTTCAAATTGTGTTGTTCATCGATGACTCTATTGAAGGATGACAAACATGTGAGTTTTTTCTGAGTTCACCAGCAACTCTTTATTATTTAATTTGATATCCATATATTTTGTTTTAATTTTTTGTAAACTTGTGATATTTGACATGTATATAATCTACTAAACATTAGATTCTTTATAATTTATAATGTCTGAGTACGCTTTGATTATTCCACGTGTAAACCGAATACTCGTAACTTTCTAGCCAACCAACCTATGAGCACTTAGAAGATTTTTACAACCTTGATGAAAAATATAGAAATAGCATTTGTAACATTTCATTTAATTTTATTTTCATATATGATTAAGCAGTATGATTTGATTCTCGCGATAATGTTTGTTTATGCTTTTGGTCGGTAAGCATTCCGTTAGCTCTTCATATTTCCAAGCCTAGCTACCTATCCTCACTATCTCCGAATTCTGTAAGTCGTAGGAAGTCCGTAAAATGTGAATAAAGACCTCACACAAAAGTTAATCGCCTTTTTGAGATATTGTTGGATTGTAAATCTAACGATCTATTTTTAGTTGATTAATTAATTAATTAATTGAGTGATTAACAGCCAAATACTATGCTATTGGACTAGTCGGAGCATCAGATGAGGGCCATGACCTCGCAGGGTATACTGCGCCAAAAAATGTTTTTCTCACGATTTTTTACATGGCCCTAGGCCATAAGCCACATTTTATTTTATAGCCCAAGCAAGACCAAAGGTCCCATTATTTTAGGTATCATACGACCATGCTCAGGTTTTAGTGGTTGTAACCACCTAAAAGAGTAGCTAAAAGATACCGCCATTTTTTTGGTCAAAATTTTTTTCCAATAAAGTGTGGTTAAAGCCTAAAGGGTAACAACAACCATATACATATATTGTTATCGGTTCAGTGCAGAAGCTAAGATTTTTAGTCAAGGGGCCACAGTTGATATCGCTTTATTTTAGGAGGGGCGAGGGGAACCATATATATATATATATATATATATATATATATATATATATATATATATATATATATATATGTATATATATATAAAATCAACTACCGACCAACAAATCAACACTTCAGACGGAAAAAATGGAAGGGTCGTGACCCTCCCTCGTCTCAATGAATATGCGCCCTTGTAACCGTGGACTTAGTATTTTCTAGTCACAAAAAGCTATTTTTAGCCTCATATACTTAAAAATCCCGTAGCTAAATGGTAGGTTGCAACCAATATATTGTTCAAATAAAGTATGGCTGAAGGGTAGCAACCACTACATAATATAGTTTATGATTGGTTGTTTTTATAAAATGGTAAAAATTTGGCTTTAGCCACATCCATTTTAAAAAAAGTTATGACTAAAGGATTGTCAGAATCAAATATTTCATCTCGGTAAATGTGGCTAAAGGGTAGGAACAACAATAATAATTTATTTTATATGTAGTCGTATTGTTATATGGTCACCAAAAAATGTGTTTTAGCCAAATTCATTTGGAAGAAACCGTCACTACTAGAAAAAAACCTTTAATGACACGCATTACATGTCATTAAAGGGTATACATGACACACAAAAGTGTGTCAAGGAAGCCCATGTCATAAAATAAATATGACATACATATGTGTGTCATATTTTTATGACACGCATTTATGACACTCTTTTATGACATGCGTTTATGACATAGATTTATGACATTCCTTAATGTGTGTCATGGTTTTATTTGTTTTAAAAAAATATATTTTGTAGAATTAATAATTTTCACGTTAAATGACAATTCAATATATAAACATATATAGCCAAAACATTCAATCTCTTGTATAGCAAAATAATTCATTCTACACATTGCTAATAAATACTTCTAACAAAAATATTATTTGTCGATACAAAATATCACCAAAAAATAAAGTTTGCAACGATAGTCGACCGTTCTTCACGCACCATCAATATTAAAATCCGTGCATTCATCTTTGCTTCCCCAAATACCTGAAAAAATACAATGCATCTAAAATAAGTGAAGTCCATCTAAACTTATATCAATAGATGTGTTGTTATTTAAGCTTATCTCTAAATACGTGGTGCAGTTTAGGTGTATGTAAACAACTTATGCATATGTTATGAAATGAAAGTGTGTTGACATTTTCATGGAGCTGGTAAAGATAGTCTTAAGATGGCTACGTAATCACATAGGCTAAACAGTAAACATATTTAGATACGAAACAGAATGCATTCAAAGTAAAGATGGTCTTAAGAATGCATAAATAACATTGTTTTTTAGATTTGAATCTTTATGATAAGTCTTACGTACCCGGATGCATCTCTATGAAGCCGATCCGCGCCCCATGCTAATAATTCCCGGATGCAATCTAGTGAACCCCTCTTGCAGCCAAATGAAGTGGAGTACTACCAAGAACACTGCAAAAATAGATTATGTTAGCAAACAAAAAAAGCATTCAAACGTAACCAGTATAATATCACTTAGCAGCTAGGTCTAGGACTCTGGAGGGTAAGATGAGGGCAAACCTATAAAAAAAATATAACAACTTATTGAAATAACTAGTACCCGTATCCACCGGTGGAGGCACAAACAAGCGCGCCATTGTCTAGAAGTATATGAACACATTGGGCGCGTCTTTGACGAGCAGCCAAATGCAACGGTGTTGCCCCTTTACCATCTCTTATATTCACAAACCGCGAAAACCCCCTGAAATTCGAAATCCCCAATTCAGCTAATGGAAAATTAAACGTTTAACTTGCGAAAAGGATAAATTTGCAGCGATTAGAAACATGAAACCAACCAAGAAACCGCAACGTGGGAGGTTCTTGCAGACGAAAGAATGATCTGCAGACAGTCAGAGTGACCATAATAAACAGCATAGTGCAAACATGTTCTTCCATTTAGCGAATCAAACATCAAAATCTGCCAATATGTAACAACATCACCATTCATTTCCACTTCACATGATCATATTCAATCAAAATCATCATTGACTTACATTAGCCCCAGCTTCAATTAGCTTCTCTACACAATCGATCTTCCCGTGCATTGCAGCTAATATCAATGGAGTCTAATATAGTAACATCCATCAATCAAATTGCACAAAACCGTAAACTTTGACACCATCATGAACCCAATTCAACAAATTGAATTTTAATAATCCAAACTGTTAACTAACAAGTCAATTTTGAACAACTGACCAATAACTCTTCTAACTTTCATTTTTATTGTCAAAAAATTCATTAACATAACCATAAGATATTAATGAAATAAAAAATATCTCACATAAATGTATGACTGGATTATATGTTGACAACAAAAATAAAAGTTAGAAGTGTCGGTACGGATTATTATCAACCAATAAGTGCTACGAAACATACCTGTTTATGACGATTTAAACAATCAGGATTGACTGATCGATTCTCCAAAAGCAAAGAAACAACCTGCAGAAAATGAAAAGTATATGCTGTGAAAGAAAAGAAAGCACAAGAACTTACAAATGATCAAAAGAATTATGTTCTTATTCACTTAGTACTTCTCAAAAGCGCCATTTGTGAGTCAAGCTTGTTTATGATGCTCAGCAGTCAGCACAATCTAACAAGAAACAAAACCCCAAAAGTAACAACAAACCTACTGCTTGAATCCCAAGAACGAGCATAATGATAAAAAAAATTAAAAACTCATGAAAATATGTAGACTTTTAAAATTGAACCAGTAAGTTCATAGTTTTATTGTCATTTGTACAGGTGCAAAGTGAGTAATGATTTTTCTTACTAAAATAGCATAAGTTGATATATACATGGAGAGAACATTATCCCATCAATGATAAACCAACCATGTATATAAGATATATGATTAGTTGTTCCATTGTAACTTTAAATCTACAATGTCATCACTTCTCTTTCTGTTTGTATCTTTATTGTTATGAGTTATAAGTAACTGCAGTGCAGCTGGAAGTGATAAATTGTTTTCAAAACTGCATAAATGAGAGTGTTATAGATAACTGAAGATAAAGTGCACATAAATTTTATGATAAGAGAGATAAATAAAGGTAGCATAGCTTGCTCTTTCAACAATGGTATCTACATGAATTATAGAAGGCAATTAGTTTAATTAACTTTTTTCTTAACTTTTTCATGACACACGTAAACAATGTAGTAGTTATAAATATCAGTGAAGCAGTTGTAAATTGTAGAAGCTTTTAAACTACGAGTAAGTATAAGTATCGCCTACTTTTAAGTGGGGATGTAGTCCATGCACATTTGTTATCGAAGTCAAAGTCCTTGAATCGAAAGTAGGTTTGAAATTATTCAAAAAGCAAACATGAGTTAAGTTATTAAAACACGATGAGTACCACTCACTCTAGAATTATACTTTGACGTGCCTTTGCCACATTGCCGTTTCCTCGTTAAGATTTTTCCATGTTTAGGTTGTTGTGCATCCATCATGTCCAAGCTACAATTTATAACTATGATTTTCATATTAATTCATAATTCTTTTTTAATAGACAAAATAACCAATTCTATGTTTCTCATTTAGGCATAATCATTAGTCCTCGGATGCATAGTAATGTTTCAAAACACATGCTTCATAACTCCATAAACCTAGTGATATACTTAAGGTTTCTCAACTCCTAGTTAGGCAATAAAACTAAATGGGAAGTCATATGTACACAAGCAGAAAATTATGTAAAAAGGTCTACATTTTAGAAAGGTGATATTAAATTTGACCTTCCGTTACGAATCACAAGTACACAGCTTCACCAGTCAATGCAGGCCTTACATAATTGTTGGAAAATATTAGTACAAAAGTAAAAAATTCAAAGCACATCTGGTCAAAATTAAGCATACAATTATGTTACGAAACAGTTGATACAACAAAATTAGTTGGTTGACTTTTGTTTTTACATTGAAGCAGAATATGTTACCAAACAGTCAATGAGCATGTTTCACCAAGGCACGAACTACAAACAAAATTTAAAACGATAACTAATATTAAAAATGAAATCACATGCCTATGATATCATGATAAAAACCGATCTAAAATTACCCGCTTTAACTCGAACTAAACTGACATGACCCGTTATGGCCCAAACAAATGTTATACCTTTTTCAAATGACCCGTTTTAAATATAACCAAGAGCCACATAGAAATGTTTATACCCGATAACAACCCTGTTCAAAACCAAATTATACACTATAATTTAACTTCTAGCACTATTTTCAAATAATGTCACCTTAAAAGGAAACATACATATCTAAACACAATTCACAGAAATACTTACCAAAGTAAAGCAAATACCCTAACATTTATTCATTTCAGTTAGTTGTTATCTAGCATGTGCTTCTCGTATTATCTCTCAAGATAATAATCAAAATTATGCAACTTGATCATAGCTAAAGATAAAGTTATGAGGGATCCAAAGAATATTTGTTGTATAGATGAAAGTAAAAAAAAAAAGAGCATACTCAATCAGAGCACCACACTGACAAAACATCACAGATGCAAGCCATTCATGTGATATATATTACACTAATCACAGTGACAAAACAGTACAGACAAAACAGTAAGAATTTTCAATCTTTCCAGAGGAGCAACAGCAGTACGTGATCTGCAACATAGATTAACATTATAAAAAGTGGGCAATAACCTAGCATGCAAAACCTTTCAATCATGGATGGTTAATGAAATACAGAATTAGTATCAAAAGTTTACAAGCCAAAAGTCAGAACACAAATGAAAGACCATAAAGACTGTTTAGAAGTCAAAACAAAAATATCACAGCTGTTCATTTACTATATCTATCGTCACTAATCTTATTAAAGCATAACTATGTCCATGTTAAATATGTCCAAATCACTTTTACTGATTTTCACCGTTTTGTATATCATATTGCAGTAACATTTAGAACTCATCTGATATAATTCTTATTTATACATATGTTTAACTCATTCATCAATGTTAATTCCATCTTTCCAACATCTATTTTCTGTAATTCATATGGTTCTTTTATCGTTTCAATGTATCTTAGACCATAAAGTAGAGGTAGTTCTAATAGTTATCCTATAGAATAATGCTTTTCAAAGCCAACAAAGCAATCATTGATGCTAAAAGCATAATTAACCACATCCTCAAATTTCTGCTCTATTATCAACCTGTTTCCTTCATTTGTAAACTTGAAAGAAAACAAAATAAAATACCACATTTAATCAATTAAGCTTTATACCTCATACCATGTAAACTACAGATCATGAATAACTGATACTAAATTACTAACTGTTTATCACACCTAAAAAAGATGTCTAAGCTAAATTTGACAGTAACATGATTAACATCAACCATTTAACAGCTCTATTCTATTAATTCATGTTCATAACATCCAACATCAGCCAAATCATCTTCAAATCTACTTTGTTCCTTAGATTAGAAAACAATAACTCATTAAACCACCATGTTTAAGCTATTCAGAAGCAACAATCAACAGAGACGAATCAGATAAAATTTAAAATTCATACACGTAACCAAACAACGAGTAAATTCACAAATCTACGTATCTACAAACACACGATTCATTCACAAAACTAACCAAACAACGAGTAAATATCACAAATCGTGAGAAGGAATGTTACCAGATCTAAGTGAAATCACGCATCGCCAGAATCAATGGTGAACTGCAGAAGATTTGTGGAGTTGAAAACTAACTGAGTAGAGGTTTTGTGTTTCATGTGTCGCCGAAAATTAATGGAGGTATGGCCGATACACACCGGAAATAATCGATGTTGTTAAATATGGAAGTGTGGTGGTTGTGCTCACCGGAAACAACATAAGCGTTTGTGATGGAGTGGACGTCGGACGTGCGGTGGTTGTGCTCCCCGATGTGGTGGTGGAGATGGTGATTGAGTGGTGAGCGATGGAGAAGAAGGATATAGTGATTGAGTGGTGAGCGATTGAGTGATTGAGTGATTAGGGTTTCAATTCTAAACGGGGATCCGGATCGTAAAACGGGTAAACAAAGTCCGCGTACTTTTTTTCTTCTTGACAATATATGGATGACACACAAAAGCCAGTGTCATGATTCCTTCAAAATTTAATAAATATGACATTTTTTTAAAGACATGCAATTTTACATGTCATGAATTCAATGAGTGTCGTTGTTTGCGTGTCATTAAAGGTTCCTTTTCTACTAGTGCGTGGCTAAAGTGTATAGTAAATAAGCACTTATCCAAATATCTAAAAGGTTGTAACAACCACATAAAAATACAATATTTTTTTCTGTTTATATTATAAAGTCTCGTGAATGAATAGGTAGTGTAGCTAAAAAAATTATGTAGACACGTAAGAAAATACTGTAATAATTAGTGTGACTATAAGGATTCAACGTTCAAATGATTTTACATTAGGTGTCAACGTTCTTCTTATATTGTCACATGAACATACTATGAGCGTGTCTACAAGACCACCAAACAAAAGAAAAGCTAAAAGCTACTAATTTTTTTTGTTAACAATAACTAGCAATTCTAAACATCTAAAAAGCTAAAAACCACTTTTTTTTACAATAGCTAGCATGCTAATTATTAAACATTATTAGAAACTTAAAAACCGTTTATATTAACAATAAGTTATGTGACATATGTCCCAAACTAAAATCCGAATACCCGACTCGAATCCGGATCCATTTTGGTTTACTCACTAGCTTTTATAGCTAACATTATTTAACGTTTATTTCAGAGGATACGTGATGTTTTACTATTTACTATTTCCAAGACACAGGAACATCTTTGAAGCTAGTATTAATAAACAATGAATCATTGTAGTTATTATGTTTCATTTATGACTTTGTCGGTTTCCTTTAGACTTATGTTCCAAACTTATGTTATGATAATTACTAGATTTTAATAAAATTGTGTACAATGTGCTTTGTTACTATGATATCCATATTCATGACAATACCTAATGCTTTCACCATCAGGTGGGGTGTCACAAGTTACAACAAAAAACAAAATTTTTTTTAAAAGACGAACTTTTTTTCTTCACGTTTCAAATCATTGTGTTATTTTATCAGGTCATTGTGTTATACTATAACTTATTTTCTAATACAAATTAAAACATATATAATAACACAATTTGTTAAACCTTATAAATTGTTTTCATTGTTGACATAACTATATGCCATAACATAATATCTCAAATGTATTGATTGTTTTATTTGTGTAATTTATATCAGGTCACTGTGTAATTCTTGTCAGTTCAGAAGATTACATAATGACTTGATGAAATAACACAACGACCTGATGAAATAACACAATGACTCGACGAAATAACACAACTACCCGACGTAATAACAATGAGCTGACAAACGTGAATTTTTTTTGTTTTTTATATATCAATATAATACACATTTTAAAGATAAGAAAATGCTCGTTTTTACGATGCAATTTTTAAAACAATAACATTGTATGTAAAAGTTACGAACGTTTACAAAAAATGGTGGAACTTAAAATATCAAGAGATTACAAATTTTACTCTTCCGTTAAATTTTAAGGTTGTACCACATATCATCATCTCATGGTTTCTTAGACTTTCTCCAAAATTTAAATTTTCTATTATAACTACGCTCCTATGTATAAAACTCACTTCTTAGGCTAATGGGGGTGGGTGTGGGGATGGAGTGGTTGGGGACCAAACACGAGCAGTAACACTGCCATTGCGGCTAGTGGGATGTGAGGCGGGGATGGATGGGTTGGGTCACTAATTCACTGATGGTGAGTGGAGCCCATTTTTGTACCGTTAATTGAAAATAGGAATGTTGGGCAACGTGTACGTTGTGGGAGGTCCAAGGGTTGGGTTAGTTAACTTAAGAAAACTTTTTTATATACAATTTACCAATAGATAAAAAATATATATTCTCTCGTTGTTTCATCACAATGACACCAAAACAAAAGATTACCAAAAAAACCATTTTACGAAAAAATACCCAATCTTCTTCACAATTTTCATTGTTTCAAGCCCCGCAACAAACTTTCCTTCAACCCCAAAATCAACAACAAAAAATCCAACCTAAGTGGAAATGGGCCATTTCACATACTATGTAAACGTGGTGGATTACACTAATCAATACGGTTTTGCTAATTATTCAAACCGGTTTGACTCTTTTTATAATCATAACGAACAACATCATGAAGTGCAAGAAGAGGAAGAAGAACGCTTTGATGATTTTCATGAAGAAGAGGAGGAAGAAGAAGAAGAAGAAGGCGGCGATGAGAACGAGCTGGGTAGGAACAAATCATCGACCAAGGCCAAGAGGAAGCCTTGGACCCACTTGAAAGAGGAATCATTTGGGAAAGCTAATCTTCATATTTCTGAAGATAAAAAAGTAGGCAGTCAACCAAGGTCGGACTCGTTTTGTAGAATGGTTTTGCACCATTTTTCAGAATTAGTAGGCGGCACTGATCGAAGTGTCAATTAACATAATCCGAAGCGTAAAGACTTGAATGCCAAATGTACCATTTTCAACAGGATCTACCTTAATTTGGTATATATGTTTTAATAATTTTTTTTATATTTTTTAAGGTTGATCAAAATATTAGTGGAGTGATTCATAACGATTTGGTGAGAATAGCAAAAAGTAATACATTTCTTTGTCCAAAAACAACCTCGAATTCAAGAATGAACATGTTTGGAACGAGTTGAAAAAACAGCCAAAATGGCAAGAACAAGCACGAAGGGGTGCCAATTTGAAATTTGGTCTAAGTGTAAAGAGGACCAAAACACTACTTGAGCTCTAGTAGCATTCCCAACTTAAACGAAGACTCAATGCCCCCTCTCAAGACCTGACCATCAAATGGAAAGCAAACGACCAATAGTTCAAGCAAAAATTCATTCGAGTTGTTAATGGATATCGTCAAATCATACAAAAATTTGATGTCGGAGGGGAAGAAAAGAAAAAAAGAGTGTCAAAAGATTATCGATGCCAAACTTTTAAAAGAACAATTGGTTTTTGAACGACAACAATTGCCGTTTGAACAACAACAATTGCAGTTGAACAAGATACGAGAGCAACACGACCGTGATATCAAAAGTTCTTCAAACTACATGAACACTTGACCGGCAAGCACCTGGAAGTCGTGCTTGCTCGGAAACGGGAAATCGCAGCCCGATATGGATGGGATTGAGATTTTTAGTATTTTTTAGTTTTAATTGTAGGCTTTTAGTAATTTTTAGTTTTAATCTAGTTTATATATTTTTGTGTATTTTCTTTTTAATGAAATGTGATTTTTATTTTTATGAAATGTGTGTTTTTTTAATTAAAAATGGAATTGGTTACGGGGTGAATGATTGTGTCTCAATCAATTGAATGGTTGGTTGATAAAGGGGTGGTAGATGTCAATATTTAATTGGTGGATTGTTAGAGGATTAAGGGATGGAACGGACCATTCTAATCCTCACTCTTAATTTATAGATTTAATTGCATATTTACCCTCATAAACACCCCTAATTACATATTTCCCCAACTAAAAAAATCAATTGCATATATACCCAATTGTTAACTAAATGATCTTATTAAAAATGAGTATATTTGCAAATTAAAGTTGTTTATATGAGAAATATGCAATTGATTTTTTTGGCTAAGTAAATATGCATTTAAAGTGTTTTGGGGGGAAATATGCATTTAGCCCTAGTTTGTACAATTCTTTTCTTTTTTTTCTTAGTTTTCTTTATTTTTTAATAAAAAGAGATACAAAACAGATATAAAGAGACCAAATTTGAAAACTGAAGTTGGCTTAGAAGCAGGGTCGACTTTGAGGGTGTGTGGCATGGCCGCATGGGCGACAGCACAGGGCACTTGTTTGACGGGGGCATCAAATTTAAAAAAAATTATATTATAGGGGAAATATGTTTATAAAACTTATATTTAGTCAATAGTCATGTACCAAATAAACAAAGATTTAAACTCCGCACCTAAAGACTAAAGCTCACTACAACTAACTAACTAAACATTTAAAAGCTCACACAATCATTATGTATTAATGGAGGCTGGAACTTGGAAGCCCACATTCTGTTATTGTCGAAGTTGAACAAAGAAAGCGGCAAAGCAGCAGGCAGCAGCAACGCAGCAGGTGGAGACTAGGACTAGCGACGATTTGGAGACAGGAGGTAATTGTTAGTGATGATCACAAGTTCACAACGAGGTAATTGTTACTTGTTAGTTCAATAGTTTGTTCAATTGTTATTAACTTGTTTTGTAGTTTAGATTTCTATTTTTTATGGTTAATAAAAAAAAAGAATTGTACTTTTAGATTTTTATTTATCCAATGTTTGTTTTTCTAGGTAAAAATAATTGGTTTATATAACTTAGTGTGTTGGTGATCGGGGAGGGAACCCTTTTTTCCCGGCCCGTACAGAGCACCAAACTCCTCAGGACCGGCCCTGCTTAGAAACGGGCTAATTTAACGGTCATTAACAGTACAATAGGATCACCGGACAACATGGCATGTCACGACTAGATGTGGTTACGAAGACATGAACGCATAACTGACGTTGATTGCCGACCGAATGTTTTGGATGTAAATTAACCGAGATTTAGAAAATAAGTTTTCATACACTTTTTGGCTCTCGCATTATAAAGGGGTTTGTATATTTTCATATGTCCAAAACAAAAAATATACACAACTACATATAGAATCTAAAGCTAACCCTAACAAAATACTATGATTTAAAATACAGAATAATATATGATATTTATTTGTATCACTAATTGTTACATTGAAAGATTGTTTCATTTATTTTACAACGTCCCAATGTATAATACTTTCAGGATTTGTAACCTTTGATAATTTTAGTTTTCAAACCAAAAAATAATTTTAAGCTAGAAAACATTTGCAGAAAATGCAAATCATAGTATACAAATCATAAATGCTTAGAGTTGGACGCCAGCTGCATGGCCATAAATATAAGTGAATCATACTCTATTTGGGTGTGTATGCTTCATCTTGTAACACTGTTATCACTAAAAATCACGCATAGTCTTCAGAAATTATATATCATAAAAGTATCAACTTGTATCGTAAAGATAACAAAAGAACTACATATAATCACGCGGTGAAAAACTAAAACCATTAACATTCGGTTTAGATAATAATTAGGTATTGGGTTTAGCTGTGATATCATCGTGATGGGGGCTTGACCACCCTCCATCACACATGGTTGTGTGCCCCCTAGGCCCCAACCCACATCGTAGTTGGCATTGGCGAAGGGATAGTGGGACCAAAGGGGGTTAAGGTGTGACACCCCGCCCGGCGGCGGAAACACCGGGCTGTCAAGTGAATTGGATATCGTAGTAACCGAAGCACATGGCATTCATTAATTTTAATAGTTAACATTGCAAGTTGAGAACATCAATCCTAAACAACAAACGTCAATAGACATGAAACAAATAGTAAACAAAATAATTGTGTTTTAATTTTAACTAAGTCCAAGTCATCCTATGTCTTGGCAAAAGTAGGAAACATAATTCAAGCATCACCTGAAATACGTGAAAATAAATAAAGTTAGCTAGAAATAGCTAGTTAGTAAAACACAGTTTAATAGTACTAGTATGGAAATCCGAGATCAACAATATATGTTTCGCAATTTTACACGTATAGTCATTTCGTAATATTACTCTACCATGACCCCTAGAATAGCATAGAACACAACCACAATAGAATACCCAATCATTCGACTAGCCATTTTTTCATGAGAACCACTCATGTATATATTTATTGATAACTTTTATTTCACCGTCATTAACCGTCTCGATATGTGTTATCAATATTATTTTAACACTTTAGGGACATGGCGTAGGCAGCATAGCAACACATTTAACAACAACCGTCATAGCATAGCAAACATGGTAAACATAGAATTAGAATGGCCGATTTAAATCACCGATCGATGTTGTCCAGGCCGGTGGGTTTGTCAAACCATTAGCGCTAACATTGTTACGGTGGGATAACAAAGCAATAAAACTACTTTAAACTACCACATAAAGTTACATCAAGTCGCGTACAAGATTAACATATTTGTATGATCTCATTTGGAAAAATAGTAAATAGAAAACAAGACATATTTCAGCCCCAAAATGTAAATAGTAAAAGGGGAGTGAGTTTACTCACCTTAAATAGGAGCCGGAAAACGATATAGAATTACTTGAATGGAATCAAAGACTTCTCAAATACCGGAAACACCTAAGTAATGAGAAATCCTATCTTAGAAACATATAGGAAACGATATTAAACTAGGCGAATTGGAATTTCTAGGCCCTTCGGATTTGGGTGTTTCGAGTCGTTGGGAAAGATAAAAAATATATATATATATATATATATATATATATATATATATATTCATAGCCAAATCATGTTTTTACAAATTTTTAACATTTTTTTATAAAACATATGTGATGACATTTAGTATTAGGTGTAAGGTATTAGTTGAATACTTGAATAAGGTCCAAAATTTAACAAAAATAAGGTTTTCAAGTTGATATTTACAAGGTTAGTCCTTGCGGTTTTGTTTGTCTTTTATTTGGATTTAATTTTTATAAAACAAGGTTTTCAAGTTGTATATTAAGTTTCCATTTTTTTGTAACTTTTCTTGACCGAAACCATTTGTAATGTTTATATGGGTGGCGTTTTCGTATCTATAGCTTGTTTTTGGACGTTAGGTGACCATTTCGAGACTTAGTAGTGTTTATTATTATTATTATTATTATTTTTTTGAGTTTGTATATAAATCACTAGCTTTGTATATTTTGCTTAAACATGTAAAATTACTTGTTAATGGTTGTTATACAACATTTGTAAGTTATAAATGGCAAAATAGAAGATATAAGAGAGTTTCTTACATAACACAAGCAAGGAGAAGGTTGGATTAGTGTTGTAGGAGCTTTAAAAATGGTTAGGAGTAGTTTGGAACTTTTGTATACTTGAACTTGTTTGGATCTTGTTTTGGAGAATTTGGAAATGTAAGTATGTGTATAAAGCGCCGTAGGAAAACAAGAGAGAAAAGAGTTGTTTGGTTTTGATTTGTGGTAAAGGGATAAAGGATATGTTAAGTGTGTTTGTTTATTAAAGTCAAACTTTTGAAGGTTAATTGGCTATTAACCAAGGGTTTAAAGGATCTTAGGGGACAATTTGTGAAGTGATGGTGCATGGGGGAAGAGGATGTTGGTGGTGGCTAGACATGGTGTTGGTTCTTGTTAATGTTGTAAGGTTTGGTTTAGTTGAAATGAAATTATAAATGGAAGTATTTTTTCATAGTTGGCTTGTGTTTTAGATATAAAAATACATGTTTTTGAGGAAGTAATACTTGCATTTATATTCTTAGAGTTTTAATTTGTATTTGGTAATTGTTTAGTATACGTTGGATTTTTAATTTTACGGATTCAATAGATTAATCGGAACGAAATTAACATAAAATTTTGACGTTTTTGTTAATTAATAGTGATTACATTAAATCGTATCGAAAAATAAATGCGAATATATTAAAGGTGGCTAACCTCGGGTTCGAGTCGGAAATCGGGTTCGGGTCTTGGGGCAAATGTCACATAAGGCCCTCCATTTTTTTCCGTCACAAGCGTTAATTTTTTGGTCGGTAGTTAATTTTTGTTATATATATAAGATTTGGCCCCCCTTGAAAATATTATATACACTAAGTTTGGCCCCTTTGATTGTTAAAATTTCCAACTTAAATTTAATGAGCTTTTTTTGTTTAATTATTCCGTATAATAAAAAAACAAGACTAAACTCATAATGTAAAAGTCCACAACTTGTGTTTATTTTTCAATTTAACCGGTTAACGCTTCCCACAATCCCACTCAAAAATTCAATCTGATGTTTTATTTCTGCTTGCTCCGAATTTGTTGTCTTCCATAAGACCACCGTACATTCGCTTTGTCCACCACCACCAAACTGTATCCAATCTTGCCTTCACCACCAAGTAGGTTTTTTAGTTCAATTAGGGTTTTATTTCTTTCAATTGTAGATATTCAGTTTTCTGATTGAGTTGTAATTCTTTTTTCAGGTACTCTGTACTTGCATTTTTTTTGCATTATCATAAATATTTTAAGGTTTTTTTGTTAAGCTACCTAGTTTTATTTTTGTGTAAAAAAGGTTTACTATTTGACCCGACCTGGACGGAATCGCCGACCTGAATATATAACCCGAAACATAACGTTAGGAGAAAAATTTATAGGTCTCGTAAGTCCGGCCCCCCTTATATAAAATTGTTGGCTTCGCCACTGGTAGTTGGCATGACCACTAAGTGATAACCTTTCATGAAGGCAGACATTGTGTGAGAGAGAATAATGCATATATTTTAAACTAGCTTTAACACCCGTGTGATACACACGGGTTAAGTAATAATATTTATACAAAAATTATAACCATTATGTTTAAGGATTTATAAATATTTAATATTTAAGAATTTATCTCAATCACCTTATGCATGGTGAAAAACTTTACTTAGTTTCCCTCCCAAGTTTCCTTTTTTAGAAAATTCCCCCCAAAAATTGCCCCCCCTAAAACTTTGATTTATTAGATAGATTTTAACCAATAACAATAATTCACACCTTCGTGTCCTTTTAACTCACTTACTTGATAGCCAAGCCTCATATTTTTGTTACTCACACTCACCCGTTTACATGTCAAATTCGTCGCATGTGATCAAGTCCTTGTGAAGCCCCAAGGGCTTGATGGATGATACATCACCTTAAGTTAATTATAATTTTCTCTGAGTTTGAGGTGAGTACGATATTAGTTAATATCCGTACTCTTTAATTGAAGTTAAACAAATATCACACTTGTTTATGTTCCCTTTTACAATTTTGGGTTAGGCCATTCGTAGTGTTTCTTGTATGAGGCTTCGAGAGCCCTAGCATAGAGAGGATCGCTCCCCCTCCCATTGTGATTGAGTGTGTCTGTGATCGAGGTCACGTACAACTTTCTAAATTTTTTTTCCAACTACCACATTAATATAACGTCATGGATTCTAATAATTACAAGTACAATCACTATCACACATCTAGTACTATCATTTTTAATTAGGGAAAACTAGTTTAGTGTCGCGCTACGCTCAGGAGCATAACACAAAATATTGAGCTATTTAATTGTAGGTTATTAACAACTTTATTTTTAAGTTTCATTATTATACTCTGTTATATATAAGATGACACATGAACACCCCTCATATTAGATGATTTATAAAGTAAATATTCTTAAAGTTTTAAAGATTCTCCTAAATATTAGGGGACCAAAGTGCAATTAAGGTTGTTATAATATATTATTATTATAAATATATACATAATTCAAATATAAAAATATTATAGTGAGACAAAGTCTCTTATGATGCCAAATAAGCAAAATCACATCTAATTTGACAAATAAAAAAAGTAGATTTTACTATATTATATAAGGATATTAATGTGACAACACTTTTTACCACATACTTAATTAACTATTGGAACAACTCACACCTAATTATAACACAATGTTCACTTCACAACACTTTTTACCACATACTTAGTTAACTCACACCGGTTTAGTGCCTATGTCATTAGCAATTTGCAATTTGTTTAGTTTAACTTTTTGAATCCCATGTTTGTAGCAACGGGTAACTTACTTTGAAAAATGATGAGATAATTTTTAGAATTTAAATTTTTTAACATCTTTTTTTTATATTACGTGAGGTTAAGTGGTTAACCACTATGTTTTCAGGTTCGGATCGGTTCGGCCGGTCGAACCGGTCGGACCGGGATTCGGGGAGTGGACCGGGCCGAACCATATAGGTTCGTTTTTAGTACAAAGGATCGGCCGGTTCGAACCGGTCAACCGGTTGAACCGGGATTCGGCCGGTTAGACCGGTTTGGAAAATTAAAATTTTTAAATAAATTTGACTTTATTTGGTTAAATTTGTGGTATTTTTTTAATTTGAATTAAAGTTGGTTAAGGTTTAACCTTTAAACTTTAGATAATAACATCTCTGTATTAAAGTTTAGAACTTAAAAAAATTGTTTCTGAGTATATGCCGTATATTTAAAGTTATATTAATACTTTAGAAAAACATTTATAATTATTTATTATTTATATAGTTTAAAACTGATCCAATCGGTTCGACTGGTTCAACCAATGAACCAATAAAACGACCGATTCACTCTCCAATTCAATCATGAAAACATTGGTTAACCAACAACCTTTTTAAATATATAATATCGTTTTTAGAAAACTAGAATTAAAAGTTGACAACCCTATGAGGTGGATGCTGATGTGTGAAACAGTGGTAGGGTCCACTAGTGACATGTCACATGGAAGAAAAGTGGGTGAAATCCATGACAAAATCCAAAGTTGTCGTTTTATCTTTATGTTAGTGAAAATGAAACACATATGTATTTGTCATTTTCATGTTTAAATAGAATATCTTATGTACAACTCACCTCTAACTTTAAGCATAATAAAAAAATTAGAATGCTTAATATTCATTTACCTATTCCACGTAATTTTAGTCATGTCATAAAGTATTGTTATCAAATAAATTTGAATGGAGTGGGAAAATGATTGATTAGTGTATTAAAAGATTGCATGTTTAATTTTCACAAGTATTATTTTTTAGTGATATTAATTAATGTTTCAGTTAATTCTGATAAAACAAGCAGATTTTATCTAAGGCGAGGGTTCGATCCTTGTTAACGGTTGATATATACATCGGACTCTTTGGGTTTTTTCTGTGAGCGCTCTGCCAAGTTAGATGTACTATGCGGTCCGGTTAAGATAATTTATATGGTTGTCTGACTTAGTTTAAAGACCCCCATGTAACAGAAAGTTGTGTTCATCATAATTCATGAAAGTCGTGTTCAAAATAATAAAGTCTCATTTGTTGATTAATATAACTAAGACACTCTAGTTCATATTTTATTTATTTAAAATAGTCAACAAAAGTCAAGGGAATCAGGTTTAAAAGTAGTTTAAAAACGATTTCTCATAATAGGGTTAAGAACCGATCTCAAACATACGGTTTGGCGGCTTTATAAATCCTAAATTGGTATTTTACTCCATCTTTACTTGGCATTGTGTCTTTCATGCCAGTAATGTGTTTTTTTTCCAATCATGATGGTGTTTTTTGAAATACAATTATGTTTTTATAAAGTGGTGAGCTTTAAAAAACATATTAGTGAAATAAGTCAAATAACATCATGGTGTAGTTGTAACATGTAAACTAAACAAATTGATATTATTGTACCTAACAATGACAAACATGAGATGATTTAAACAAAATAATTGATGAATAGTATAACATGAAATGGTTTTAACTAATGTTGGAAAACCCTTTTTAATTGTTGTGAAAATAAATAAATAATATTGTATTGAAAATTGGTTATTTCAATATTCAAGTCAAATAGAGTTTAATATTGAATTCAATTTTAAATTAAGTTTCAATTTTGAATTCAATACTCTATTATTGCTTTGAAAGATGTTTTAACTTTGGGTTCACTATAAATACTAGGTGAAACTTAGTTGTGAAATACACTTGAAACACCAAAAATCATATACTTGAAAGCTCTCATTCTCTAAAATTCTTGCTATCTTCTCTTCTCTACAAAATATTCTTTCGGGTTTTGAGTTCATCCCGGCAGTACATACTGCTTCGGCTGTTGTACCCTGGGAAACAAACGAGTTCTCTTGGGAGACTCGAAATTTGTTTTAAGGGACCCGTGTTGAACACGAATCCTCAGCCCATATTATAATTCTGCTTCTACTCATTTCTTGTATTTCTAATTTTTCAATTGTAATCATATTGTAATTTACTTATGTTTTTTACTTTCATTGTATTGTAATTGAATTTATAAAAGTATTTTTAGTTTTTTGTACGAGCGGTTCATACAATCTTAAAACAAATTTTTTTAAAATCACCGTTCGTATTTTTAAAAAAAATGTCATTGTTCGTCTCTCAAAGTTGGACTTAGAGAACTTACATTTGACTCTTTTCTAGAATTGTTTTTTTTATTTTAAAGAAAGTTGGCTATCTTTTTTGCCATTCGTTGGTCTTTGTAAATCTTTTGTTTAATTTTTAAAGGTTGTTCTTTTACCTCTTAAAGGTTGTTCTTTTACCTCATCCTTAAAACCATTGTTATGTGATTAATTTTTGTGATTCACAAACTTACAATTGGATTTTGTGTTCAATTTGTTTTCTCTTTAAAACCTCTATAACCTTTTGTAGGTTATAACATTTTATTTTTCCATCATTGACTTGAAAGACTTAAAACCTCAATAAATTTCTAGTAGGTTTCATATAATTAAAAAGTATTAACTATGTGTTGACTATTTAATTAAATACATTTAAGAATTTTGGAGTTGGGTCATATTAGTTATAACTAATAAAGTAATTAAGATTTAAGTTACGAAGTTTTGTCTTCTTCTTGTGTGAATGAAATATGAACTTTTATAAGATTCATTATTATTAAGTTGTATATATATATATCACACATTAGAAAAGAGAGGAAACGGTTTTTGTAATCGTTTATGTCGAGAATTAATTAGCAAATGTTTAGTTTATATAAACAAACAAAACGTTAAAATGATTTTTGTAATCATTTATGTCTAACAAATGTGTTAGAAAAGATTTATATTATATATACAACAAAGCTTCATAATGATTTTTGTAATCATTTATGTCTAACAAATGTGTTAGAGACATGTTTATTTATATATTAAAAAAACAACATTCTAAAATGATATTGTAATCATTTATGTGTTTTGGAAATTTGGAAGGAAATTGATTATTTTATAATCAAACAAAATTTCATTATGTATGAAATTAAATTAAAACTCATTAAGTATGAGATTAACTTGAGTGTTTTATAAACACATAAGGCTTAAAAATGGTTTTTGTAACCATTTCTATCTAACCATCATGTTAGAAATAATTTATTGCCTAACAATATGAAGGTCTAAACACGATTTTAAGCAATCGCTTAATTTCTAACAAGCGTGTTAGACCCGATTTAATTTACATAAATCATTCGGATGTTATCCGATAACTCGAAAATGTGGGGGGAGGACATACTTGTGGCCATTTATCTTTTAAATAAGATACCACATAAGAAAAGGGATGACAACCCTTATGAGATATGGATGGAAAGAAAAACCATCATAAAATACTTGAAAGTGTTGGGATGTCTAGCAAAGATATTTATACCGGAGCCCAAAGTTCAAGAGATAGGACCTAAAAATTGTTATGTAAAAACAATAAGGTACGACAAATACTCTCAACGGGGTTATCACAATTGACTATGTGAAGTCAAAAGATAATATTGTGAACCCACTTACAAAAGGCTTAAGCAGAGAGTTAGTATTCAACTCGTCAATTGGAATGTGGCTAAAGCCCATGAGATAAGTGAATGCGAAGCAAAACCTAACCTATGTGACTGGAGATCCCAAGATCTAGGTTCAATAGGACAACCTAATTGCATAAACTACGGTCACTGTGGGGGTTCCCCAAACACAATAAAGGGAGTTAACCTTAAGACTTCCTAGCCCATTCCAATAATGACCAGTGACATGATGTGAGGATAAGCATAACATATGGTTATTGATATAGTGAAATCATCATAACCTAAATGCTTTTAATGATTTTTGATAATCACCTATGTGAGAGAGAAGTGAGGTCGCTTCGAATGGATTTGTGGGGAGCGCAAATCCTAGAGCTCTTGCAGAACCAGGCTAGTGATCCATGACCATAACGGACACGACAATGAGGGGTTGACTAGACCAGGAATAATATTGTGTAATGTGTATTGTCGTCTACATCAACGGTGGTTGGTTCAAGGACATCACGTCTACCGAACCACTAGGAGACTAAGTATACATCACAACGGAAGGTTCAAAGTTAACCACTACCTATCCGACAATATTAAACCGTTGAAATTGTATTTTGATATTGATAGAGTATGGATTGAGATCCATACTCATGGGGATTGTTGGAAGATGTGTGAAATGTGTTTTCGCATGACGAAAATGAGATTTTGTTTATTTTCACATGTGGGGGATTGTTGGAAAACCCTTTTTAATTGTTGTGAAAATAAATAAATAATATTGTATTGAAAATTGGTTATTTCAATATTCAAGTCAAATAGAGTTTAATATTGAATTCAATTTTAAATTAAGTTTCAATTTTGAATTCAATACTCTATTATTGCTTTGAAAGATGTTTTAACTTTGGGTTCACTATAAATACTAGGT